>CM056578.1:112452808-113865808 GCA_029721435.1 Gymnothorax reevesii
TGGCACAGAGTTGGTGACAGACTGGGGAAGCTTGTCATTAATCAGCTCCACACACTCGCTGGGAAAGAAGCCAACCTACACAAAGTGAGAGAAGGAGGAGTGAATCCAGAGCGAGTTTTGGGTGACATTCACTGCTCAATAACCGCTATACACTTCGAAAAATTCTCTTGCGCATGAATAAGTCAGGTGCTCCATAAATTTTTTTTGGCGATCTTAACAGAGTGAGTGTAACCGCCTTATATCTTTATGCAGCTTACGGAAAATCACTTTTTGAAGCTTTCGAGTGGAGCCTGCGAGATAAAAGTTACAGTGACAGAGCAGCGCTGCATGCCTGGCCTGTGCCACAGGGGGCGCTCTAGGCCCAGTGCCTCCCCCTGCCCAGCTGCTCTACCCATGTGAACCTGTGTCAGGATGACCGCTGTGGACATTGCACTGCTCTACAGTGCCAGAACTGTTCTCATACGAGGCAGTAAAAATTGCGAGGTGAAAACCACAGCACTGCCGTAGTTGCCACGGAGCGTAGTTTTGGTGGATGAATTTTTCCTTCTTATAGTGTTTTTACAAGTACAGCATACACATTGAAATAAAATTTTTGGTAGGTGTGAGCAACTTCTAAAACTTGTGACCTATACCCTAGTGCGTGACTGATGCACGTAAATAAAAACTACAACACCTTGTTGTAGGCTAATAATGTTCGTGAGTTAGAATGTTTCATTTCGTAATATGATTACGTTGCAATGGTTTTGGTTCCATATCATTCACTCGAGAGCCCACAGGAAGTGCAATTGACAACAGCAGTAGTTGTAACTCGATTCATAATCAGAGGTATAAAATAGAATGATATATTTAACATATATTGGAAGCAATAATTCTGCTTCCAGTGAGGCAAGACAGAACACTGAGAGAGGATCCTTCCAAGATGAGCACTACAAGGTCTACTTTGACTGTCGTGCAGTTCGGAGCTCCCCAGTGTCCATCATCATGCCAGCTCAACACAGAAAACACAGCCCGACAAGCACTTGAACTCTGATCCCTCTGAGTGCAGGGAGACGATGCTCTCATCGCTGTTGTCCAAGTTTAATAATCGCAATATATTTACCTAAGGTGTTGAAAAAATTACTAAGGCTAAGCCCCTGAGATCATTTTCTTTACTCAGGGGCAAAACGAAGTATTTGGAAAAGCTTAGAGCCCCATAGCACCCGCAGTCAAACCTGTCACTGAGACAATTACTGTTGCTTCTGCTTTTATGATGAAAACCAGCAGGCAGAGGACATCACTTTCATGCACTCTGGGCATGTTAAAAAAACGGAAGGGTTTTTGGTTCGAATCCAGCCTTGGGCCTTTCAGTGTGGACTTTCCATATTCCTCAGTTATCACTTATCACTCACCTTCTCAGTAATCTCCTTTTCTCCCACAGTCTAAACACATGCTTTACAGGCTAACTGGAGTCTGTAAAGCTCCCACAGGTATAGGTATACAAGCTAATGGATTGTGCTAAGGGGCAAAGTAGTGAACTTTCCAGAGCGTGTCCCTGCCTCTCACTAGTCTGGGAGGGAACGGGGAGTGAATGGATGGATGTATAAATCCATTAGTCTGGAAGGTGAGAGGACATCACTAGGTCATACTGAAGTGTGATTTCATGCAGAAATGGCTTCACTTATTCTGTTTTGAGGTCAGCCACAGTGACCTGTAACAAATTTGCACTGTTCCAAACTCAATGTGCCTCCTTCAGTTGCCAAAGCCTGCCAGTCTACAACGGGAAAACTGCAGTACAGCCGTAGTAGCCACTGAGTGTGGTTTTGGTGAGTAAATTTTTGCTTTATATTGTGTTTTTAAGCAAAGACGGTCCCACAACAGATGATGACACCACAGTGAATTCCTCATTTTATGGGCTGGCATTGTTGCTTAGCGATTTGGCTTTGTGGCATCAATGCAGCATCATTTTGGTTACTGTAGCGGCTTAAAGTTCCCATTCACAAAGGCTTGGCAGCTGAAACCTCACAGACTAATAAAATAAGTATGAAAATCTTGCAAATAAGAGCAAGTGCTTGACTGATCCACTCAGTGTTCTACAAAAGTGGGGAACTTCATTCCAGCTCAGGGCAATTTCATCCAGTCTTATCTGCTTCTGCGCAATTCTCCAGCTTCGATGAGTCACTGAGCCGGAAAAGACTTTACTGAAATTGGAATTCATGAAATTCCTTTAATCCACAAAACAAGAGCTGTCAAGATAAAATAAATAAGTAAAAAACTTAAAAAATATGAGATGCAAAGCAGGTGGCGGTCTGTCTATCGGAGTCCCAGCTGTGTCGGCCCACTTACTTTCCAGAAGAACGGCTGAAAAACACCAGCCGTCCGACAATCACTCGTGAAAAACTCTCCTTCGGTAAGGGAGACGAACTGAGCGGCAGAGTGAGCAGGACAGAGGATGTGTAAGCTGGAGAGCTGGCGCACTGGACTCATTACGAGAATCTGCAGAGCAGCATTAGGCCCTGCCAGCATTACATGACATGACTAGTCGAAGAAGATACACTGCTGTTCAAATTCAAATGTTCAAATGGAGCCGCAATAGGCTGAGGGACGTAACGTGCCCTAAGAGTCAATCTTCGGTCCCCGCATACATCAGACCTTAAGTGACCTTGACCCTTGAACAGATGACCCCCCAAAACCCAACTCAATCCAGGTCTGATGTGGTAAAAATTCACCCACGCCTTCGCATTAGATATCACGCAAACAAGATGTGTACTGGAGGGACGGGTGACCGAGGAACAGTTGTGTGGGACAGAGTAACAGAAATAAATCCATTCAGACAATTCTGTCCACGTCACACTGGTTGGTCACTGCTGCCACGCGGCCAGATGAATCATCGGTGTGATCCAAGGTGTGACACCACGGTTAATGACTGAAGAAAGAGAGTGACGAGGGTTCACTTCCTCACTCGACTGGTGACATCAGCAGCACTCCTGCTTTGTTGGAAGGAGGCACTCTTCCCCTTTACCCATCATTCTGTAAGTTCCTGGCTATTCAACCAATCTACTCCCATTGTTATCTTTTGAATGTACCTCTAACCCCCCCCTGTAGATCATTAATTGGTTTTCTCTGCTATTTGTCGTTTTGTATCCAATCAGTTGAATCTTTACTGCAAAGAACAGCCCTTGTTTCAGCATAAATCTCCAGGCCTCCATCTTGCCAGGCTGGTATCAAACAGAGCCACAGACTTCAGCAGTTGGTTTCATTTGTATTGTTCACAATTTTACCATTACAGTAAACTTGATAAAAGATTATTGGCATCAATCTCTCAGTTCTACGACACTGCATAGGTTTGACGCCTCCTCAAACAAGAGTTGTCAGAAAGACAACAAAGCTCGCCGGGGCAAGGTTAAAGTTTTTCTGCAAGCGGACGGACTCGGACGCGGACGCCGGGGGTACGACAATAGCTCTCCGGACATTCGTCCCGGCGAGCTAATAAAAAGAAATCCACAGCGATGCAACATTGCCCGCCCACCCACCTACCCAACCACGAATAGCCCTGAGAAAACTGAAGAGAGGACAAACCGAGATGGCACATTAATCTCTTCATACAAAGGGAAACTGCACTAAAAGGACATGTTTTACCCTTGTTCTGATTCCAGTAGTCCTCCGCGAGGTCATAAATCTTGTAGATAAAATGTTGTAATCTTAAGGCTTCAAGGTTCAGAGCTCTTGGCGAAGAAGCACAATAAAAAAAAAAAAAAAAAAAACACACGTGTAACACAGCGAGAGACGAGCAGAGGCTTACTCACCCTTGCAGTCATTCCATGTTTAATTTGCAGCTAAACTGACAATGACGGTGTCACCCAGGCAAGATGCCCACTGACCTCCAAGTCAGCGCTGGCCCAGCCGGGTTAATTATCCCGTAACTGGAAAGCGGCAGGGCTCAGTCTGACGCAGCCTCAGCAATATTACAGACTGACCACAGAGCCTTAAAGGAAGTGGATGGGCTACATCCACCCCCCCCCACACCAACAGCCAAACCACTGCGTGATACACAAATCATGTGCTACACACATACCGACACGTGTACATGACCTCACACTTAACTGCCTTGGTCTCTGGGTTACAGTTCAACAATTGCTCCACTATGTCCAGGTCAAAATGCTGGGTTGAAATACCGCTAAATACATCCACTGAGACATTAAAATTGCTAGAGAGGAAACCACAAGTCTTGTGTGAAATCATGCAAAAAATAATGCCTTCCAAAACACACACTTTAAGCCTGCGCTCTCTCATGAGAGAGAAATCCACAATTTGATCGCTAATAATTAGCATTCTGTACCCACAGTCTCGCCTTCCATCTTTCATGTTAATTTTCTCAGATGAGAAGTGTGTTGATTGCCAATACCATACCATCAATGAGATATCTCTCCACTTAAAAAAAAAAAAAAAAAGTAAAAACACACACAGCTCTGGGCAAAACTCTCAGGCAACCAAGAATTTTCAGCATTAGTGTTTTAACAAAAATTTCAGAATTCCAAACAATTACTTTTCCAAAAAATGAAAATAAATAAATAAAGGTACGGACAAAATTGTTTTTCATTAAAGATTGTAAAAGAGGGTACTGCCACAGACCCCTTATCTCTGCGTGTTTTAGGACAGCCTGGACTGAAACAAGAGAAACAGCCTGTCGGTACGACCGCTGCACGGCCTCGGTATGAGAGGAACAGCCTACCAGCAGAACTTCTAAGACTAAAAAAAGTCAGAAAATATCCACCAGACTTAATCAATTTTAATAAGAACTGATTACGTTTTTAACCATTAACAGCCATTTACAGTGCACTTTTCAATATTTAAAAACTCAAAGCAGCTTGACGCTACATGATTACGCATGCCTTAAACTGTAGTATACATGTACAGGAACAATGACCTAAGAAGTCAAAGGCTAGCTGATGTTCTTTCCTATATTCTTATTAACTTCTAGAGGCCGGAAGGCAACTCTTCCAGTGACGATGCTAAATAGAGAATTGAGCATCGACAGCGTTTCATTCAAAAGTCCACAGCACGATGCCTGGCGGTCATTTTCCCACGATAGTGAATCAGCTGACATGACGCTAAACCAGCTAACAGCAAACAGACTTAGTCCAGTCAACATGCGCAAATATATTGGTCTGTCGTCCACACGCAAATGGCATTATAGGTCATTAAAACTGATGCTTTTTTAAAACGCCTTTGAAAGCGAAGATTTTTTTTTTCTAACTCTGACTTCTATCCGTGTGGACGTGCCAAACGATGCGTTTAGGAAATGACGACATCACAATTCACACATGCCCGCTGTTGTTTTGGGTACACAAACGTTACGTAAACTTGATTTGAGCATTTGTACGCGTTTTTGCGCTCTCCCGCTTACGGAAATATATTGTAAAAGGAGCTTGTGTGGACAGATTTTTTTTTCTTTTTTAATAAACCTAGGGAGGAAATATCTTATTAGAAAAATATCCGTATTCATGTGGACAAGGCCTACAGGTTTTACCCATGCTGAAAACCAGCAACTCAATGCTCAACAGTGGTGAACAGAACTCACAGAGCCCTCCAGATGTTCCAACTTAGTCAAGATACTTGACCAGTTAAACCTGATTGCAATGAAAATGCCAAGCAGACCAAACAAAAAACAGAAATGAACAAACAAACAAACCAAAAGGCGCAGTCGAATATGCGCAGATCCGCTTTGAAATAGTCACGGTCCCTGACCCTCCAACAAAAACAGAAAAAGAACAGAGGTTCTACACAGTTCAAACAGCTGCGCTTGTCCGCAATATGACCTCAGTAACGTTTAGGGTAAATGTCTTAAACATCAGTTTAGAAAAGGAAAAGGCTTCGCTGGCTGCCCCACAGTGCACTTGCACTGTCCATGAATCCCCTCTGTCCGGCGAAAATTTCAGTTCCTTCCCGGTGCTCCCTGCCATCTAGGTCACAAGGAATAAGGACGAGCCTTTGTGTCTTCAACGGAACCGGCTAATGCGAACCAAACACACAGGAATCCAAGTGTCAGCAGGAAATGCAGTAGGACAAAGGCGCTTCTTGCACATTCTTGTAGTGAGAGTGAATGAAGTCTCACCGGGGCAACAGTAGGATAAACTATCAGCCACAGCTGCAGGCTGTACTAAGTACTGTCAGCACATGAGGCGGATCAGGTGAGTTGCGGCGCAGGGATAGCTAGAGGCACTCCTAGAGTGCAAGCCTCTGTCAAGGTAGCACAGTCCAAACCTTGGTGAGTGGGAGCAAAGTTCAGTTATAGCAATTCGTAGGACTTCAAGATGGCCGTCGTGGCGGCCATATTGTTTGACTGATCGCAGTCAAAATCAATAGGGTCCATCCCTGACGTAATCGCGACCCACCAACAAAATTTCTGAAATATCCGTTCATTACTTTTTGAGTTATCTTGTTCACAAACGAACAGAAAAAAAAAACAGACAGACAAACAAACAACACCGATCACAGAGCCTCCTGCCAACTTTGCTTAGCAGAGGTAAAAACTGACCTGAAAACCATGTTTCCCTCTCCACCAGGTGGTGTCCTCTTTCGGGGGCATGTCAATCACCGAAACGATATCCCCGACCTGGGACAGGAGCAAAGAAAAAAATAGTTCAGCCCACCTCCAAAAGATACAGCCCATTATACACAGCAGTAACAGCATGTCCATCTCCCCCCACCCAGTCCCTTCGCCAGACTCGACCTCAAAGGACAGCTCATCTGCCGCCTGGGCGATGTAGCGCTTGATCACGTGGGCGGCGGCGATGGCCGGAACGTTGATGGAGGATTCCTCGTGCACCAGCAAGTGGTTCCCCTTGTTGTCAATCTCGGGAAGACAAAAAAAAGGAAAGGATAATTATAATGGAAATTAATCTCCACCTGGTCAGTAATGCCTCCTTTCACATTAAACAGTCCAGTTTAATTAGTCACAAGCACGGCTCAGTGGGTGCGCAGTTTTGTGCAGTCGGCTCCAGCAGCTGCAGGCTTAATGACCTCTGAGCTCCGCCTGACCTGTAGAAGCATCCATGCAAAGGCAAAACTATACTGCAGCACTTTTCTGCAGCCGAACTCTCATTCCTTCACCCCCCTTGCTGCGGGGACACTCATGTGACGCCCATTTCTTTCTTTGAAGAGCAGGAATGAGGAAGTAAGTACCGCAGGTGAGGAGAGAATAACATGGAGTCAGAAACAGAGCAAATAGACCAGAAGGTAGAGGAGCAAAAAACACAGGGTGGGCGAGATGGGAAGAGTCAGAGGACATGGGACTGATGGGGGAAAGATGGGAACAGAGAAAAGCAAGGGGAAAGAGAGTAAAGTTGAAAAATGGGTACGAGAAAAACAAGAGAAGAAGAAACAAAAGAAGGGTCAACAGTTGAGAGCGCAAGCAAAGAGGAGACAAATACCTCCATCCACGTGAGGGCAGGCCCACAGTTTATTTTGTTGTCAGCGATGGCCGACAGGCGGGAGAGGTACGCCATCAGCATCTGGGAAACTGTCTGTGGGGGGGGTGGGGTGGGAGAGAGAGTCGGAGAATGAATCAAATTTTCCCCCCAATCGCAGGGTTACAGAACATGCACTCCAGCGTTTCCTCACACAATTCCAGTCGAACACAAAATGGAAATTCCTCTGAGGCTTTTCAGTTGGGAAACTTCCAATGTCTTGGACAAATGAAGCATGAGGCAATAGGTTTTTAAAGCATCTGAGTGAGCTTAAATCCACAATACGCAGGGGAACCTTCAAGAGAGGGGGAGCACAGCCTCTGTAACAATGGTGGGAGTTCTAATAGACGGCTCAACAAGCAGGACGGGGGCTTGAGCAGAAAATGGGTATTTCAGCAGGAGCTGGGCGAATCCCTCCTCCCCTGTTGTGTAAATCTCATCAACAGTACTCATGCAGTACACATGCTGACGCGGCCCAGGGACCTTCCTGTCGGAATAAACACTGGACACAGTGTGAACAGACAGGCGGCCTAGAGAGTGGCTCGTGTGGATAGACATGCAACCTCCCTGTTTGCAAGCCGAATTGTACGAATGAGACCCTCTGGCGCCACCCGACTCTGCTTCCGGTAATTACAGCCCCAAATGCGGATGGCAGGATAGACAGGATCCATGCCGGCCCTAAGGAGACCTCACCTTTCTGAAATGTGAACTCCAATAAATGGAAAGGGTCACTTGTCGCTGTCTGCCGAGCGCGTTTGAAGGAATATCACTGCCGCAATATTTCAAGTGCATACCTGAAGAAAATTTATCTTTTTTTGTCTAAAATATTGTGCCTTTATACACCAAATCCTAAGGATTATTTTGCCAAGGGTAGTCCATGTATAGAACAATTTTTGAAAATTATCAGAAGCCTCTGGAAAAATCCCCAGGGAGTCCTTAGCCATATTGATCCAGATTCATGACGTCACCAGCGGTTCCCCCATATTCAGGGCACGGAGGGAGCCAGTGCCTGCATGGATCAGTGCGCGGTCACCGACATTTACCAACTGCAGCCAAACAACAGTGTATCTGATATGTAATCACCATCTGCACCCTCCCACAACACACCTGTTGACCATTCCAGCTAAATCCTTCAAATAACGCCCAAAATCCCAAAAATAAACACCATAAACAACTAGAGCACTCGGCAACCGAGCACATGTATCCCCCGAGCCCCCCCAGTTGGGCCCAGATGGTCCCAGAGTACCCAAAATCAATAAATGTCGTGAACTTACCATAATACATGTCCCTGCAAAATTTGAAAAGAATCGGTGCACGTATGTGGGCTGTAGAGCGTTCACAAGAAAATCTCTGCGGACGCAGTGGACGCATGACGAGGCCAAATACATAGTATCCTCGAACTTCGTTCGGGGCATACAATAACGCAACCTCAGAGTATATCCACCATCAACAGAATGACCAGCGCCGCCTATGGGCTGCCGGAACCACACCACAGAGAAAGTCGTTTTCCCCGAGAGATTCAAATCACAAGCTTTTTTTGCGCCAGACAAATTCTGCCTAAAATACTGATATTAAACCAGGTATATCTGACACTGACCAATGTGTTATATCGGTTAAAATGTGTACAGTGACTAAAAATTCTATATAGCAGGAGTCACCAACTCTGTTCCTGGAGGGCCACAATCCTGTAGGTTTCTGCTCTACCTGCTCTTCAGCACTCCTGATTCAACTAATTAGCTACTTAACAAGATCACGAGCTGGGCAATTGAGTGGCTAATTAGTTGAATCAGGTGTGCTGAACAGCAGGTAGAGCAGAAGCCTACAGGATAGTGGCCCTCCACAGGAACAGAGTTGGTGACCCTTGCTATATAGTATCTCAAAAATGGGTGCATTTTACATTTAAAATCAGCAAGGATATGCACTTTAAGGCTTGTTACGGACAGTTGCGAGTTCCAGATTATTCTGGAAGATTTAGAAGAAGGATTAAATTTAAACAATTTATTAAATAACTGAGCGAATGAACGTAGCAATTACAATAGTACAGGAATGGGTAATGAAATTATAGCAATGCTGTCCTCTTGCCCAAACTGTCAGCCTTGCGATGTTCCCACAACGATGGTGAAAACCCACTGGAATCTGATGTCTTCAGTATCCAAAGTCCATATCCAAGAGGTGTCTGTCCAATTACACTCGGCAAAGCTGGTCCAGCTTTCAGGTGTAGCAGACCGGAGATGATTCTACTGCCCACTGGCTGCAAATTCCTTTTATAGGCCTTGTACTTCTGTATGATGTCATAAAGTAGAATCCTGACCACAAAGAAGAATCTTGAAGGTGATAGAACTCTTCAGATGGCTCTTTAAGAATCTTGCAGACAGTAGAACCCTCTAGATGGAAGAATCTATGGTGTTCTCAGGCTAGTCATTATGTTTACAAGCAATCATGAATATTCATTACCCTTACATAAGTACACAGGAACTACTGGCTGAGCAAAATAATACAATCAGGTATTATAAACCGTCATAACGTAACAGGCTTCTGCACAAGACTGCCTTCCTGTGGTGACTATATGGGCTGTACCTGTTTACCAAAATATCCTTAGTCAAGGTTGCAGTTTGATGATATTTCATACACAATGGCGATAAACAGACAGATGGACTTCACTAATGAGCAGAACTTGAACTCAGGTTGAGATAGTGCATGGACAGATGACATGCAATCAAAAGTAGTGGAAGAGTCAACTGCTGCACCAGGCCACTAACATGCTTGTGCAATATAGAGGTAATACATGCAAGGGTTTGGTTTGTAAAAAAAGGTACATAAAAGTTAATTATATTTTCATATTTGTTCATTATTAATGTCACATTGAGCACACAAATGCATATAGGCAGAAAAACAAGGACGTTATTTCCTAAATAAAGAAAACTCTGCTAAAAAGCTAAAAGCCCATAGAGAGTAATGTGAAAATTATTCACATTATAATTATAATTCCCTGAAAGCAGAAGTCAAGAGACCATGGACTTCTCAAGTGCCATAGAGTTCAGTTGATAATCAACAACATTTGTATCATACCAATTATGCGGTAGCTTTAGGTCAAGAGAAAATGCCATGCAATGCCGCTGGCCCAATCAGCTACTCTGTGTTTGCTGAGGACCGAGAGCTAAGAGGGGATCCATTTGCAATGAACCGCACTGCCCAATAATCTGAGCCGACGACAGGCAGATCCCAGAGGTCCAATTTGCTTTTAAACTTTGCAAACAAACATCACAGAGCAGAATGCTGGGCACTATTTATACTGTGTTTATGTGCTGCTATTGCTAGGGCAATCAGCCGTTCCGACAAACACTGCTGCCACGGCGTACTGGGGCAAGGCTGGGGGTGGGTGGGGGCTGTGCAAAAGTCGGCCGAGGCTCTTTAAACCCTGAAACCAGCCAGTCCAACCCACATGAACAACAGAACCAGGTGGCCCACCTTATCTTCAACAAGCAGAGTGGTGCCGAAAGAGGCAGTCTGAAGCTTTTTCCCAAGAGCAGCATCAACACTTTCAAAGCGACAAGTCTGTCAGTTCCATCAAGCTGAAAGTAATGCTATTCACGGGCTCAAAAATGTGCACTTTTGAACAGCCATGCTGCAATAGAATAGAGTAGGCACATCATCTTCCTATTTGGAAAGGATGCACCAGGTTGCATGATGGGTAATAATTTCCTACAGTCCTCCATGATTGATGTTTAGAACCTAGTGAATGGCAACCTGAGACTTATTGGACCCCAGATGAGATTCCTGCAATGACGAACACTTCAATTTCTTACATTCTCTGGTAAATCCCTTGGAATGCAAAGGAATTTCCAGATAGCCTGCTGCAGAGAAAAAAATCATGGGCGCTTCCAGGGTAAAGGTCGCCCATGAGCACATAGTGTAAAAAAAAATGTGGAAAACCCAAATATCAACAGGCTGCCTCTACACGCCTGGCAGCACAGATAAAGACCCTTTGGTAAAATGACTGTTGGCATAGCCCTGAAAGAGGTTTGCTACGCCTGCTGAGCCGGATCGAGTGAACGCACTCCCCTGAAAGAGTCGTGCTATGCCTCCTCCGACGGATCGGGAAAAGGCCCCGGCCACGGCACCAGGCTGAAGAATTTAACGCTCCACTGGGGGCCATTCGGAGAGCGCTGGTTCTGATTGGGAACCGGCCCAGATGGAACGCGCCCAGGGCGCTCCTGGCCTTCAGCCACGTGTCCGTTTGCGGGATGCGAGCTGCCGCTTCAAGCCAGTCAAAGCATTCAGGCTGCTGCTACCAGGCGACGGCTCAATCAGGTGAAGCGACAGCGTGGCTGTGACGCCATTCCAGTGTTGAGAAACCCTGGAGCTGTTAGCCACCGCTGAGAGCAGGAGCCATTTTACAGGGTACAAGGCGGCAAGGAAAAAGAGCGACCCCCTCCAAGTCTTTATAAAATGGATGTGGACCTGGGTTAAACCGCCTGATGGTTGTGTTCTCATAGCACTTCACCCCTTCACCCCAGCGAAGATGGACCAGGGAACGAACACAGTCTCCTGCTGAGGAACTACAAGGCTCCTTCACTACCACACCAGCCCACCATCTTATAACAGAGCGAGATCCAAGCCTCGCATGAACACATAGATTCCGCCAACCGCCTCTTCCTCCAAAGGAAAAAAAACTTTCAAACAACTTGCCAAGCAGGACAATGTATTCACATGTATTGAGTCCCTGAGAAAGGATGTTAGCTGTCTGAACAGTAGCTTGGAAAAAGTTGAAAGAAGACTTTAAAAAGCGGGTAACACAGCGCATCATAAAGTGGCAGGATGCCCATGTCTCTCAGACCTGGTACCGAATGCGGCAATGACTGCAGCAGTTAACCAATAGCAGGAGGGAGAAGGGAGCCCTGATTCAGGGTAAAGAGGATTTCATTTCCACTTGTCCAGAGTGGCTGAAACACACAGCCATTATAGCAGCAATGCGCACACATATTTACAGAGACAGTCAGGGGTCAAGCACACTTCACAGAAATTAAATTCCAGCTTTGGGGAGGTTAAATGAAAGCTACAACAGCACAGTTGCAAATTTAGCTTGACCCTTTCTGAACAGCGGTTTACGGCTCTTCACCCCTACAATTAAAATTTTTGCTCACTGATCAAACAAAGCAGTGATCTAAGCCAGACACAGTAACTGCAATAAAGATGCTTGTTGATGTGGGGCGTGTTACAGAGTTTCTCAAAAAAATATGCACAGCATATACTGCGCATAACAGCAGAGATGCACCAATTTCCATCCAGTAAGTACAGCTGCATATTCAATGATGCCGTGTCAAAGGAAGAATGTGGGTAACATCACCGTGTACTTGTGCTTTCACAATGAATGATGTAATCATACCCACTCATACATAATCAAACACAATGCATAATGCAAATTATCCTGCATATTCAAAAGGCACCAGATAAATGACGCAAGGATCAGCGATGCAGACCCCAGGATTAAAGGCAAAGAAAACAATGTGTCAGCTCTTACCCAAAAATGTAAATTCTCCTTGTTCCATCAATAATTTTTTGCAAATTTTTGTAATATTTATATGCCGAGTAATCAAAACTCAAACCTCTGAAATACAACTAAAGAGCACAAGTTCAAGAATGCCTTTACTCCATTTATTTTAGCCAATCAAGAAATACTTTGCGTAACAGTGTCCCGGATGTTATGACGGGCTTGGACACCAGGAAATCAGCTGATCTACATAAAATGTAATTAGTCTTGATTATCACTCGTGCTGCAGCTTAAATTTACGCTGAATGATCAAGGCTCGATATTACTAATCGTTATTAGAACCTGAGAAACAAAATCAGTCATAATGCCGCCATGTGCGGCTGTTGATTGCTCCAACAAAACTGGAAACTCAGACCTATCAGTGGGCATAAACCTACAGATTTCCCTTGGTGAAGCCAGACTTGTAATGACAGCGGCTGCACAACGTTGGATTCTACAATGAGTTACAGGTAATGTTCTGTGCACTTTTCACCAAGTTGTTTCAAGCAGCATGTTTACACAAAGTATGGGATTGAGTCGCCCAGTAAATGTCGTGAGAGTTTGAAAGATGATGCCCTGCCTCCGGAATTCAGTCTCCAGCAGGCCCTCACACTCACACGCCAATCAACTTTACCAAGGCTGGAGAAACAACAGCATCAGTTACAGATAGAACAGGAAGGCTTCCCTAATCTTGAATCAGCTTATATTTTGTCATTGTAGTTATACCAAGTCACAAATGATTCATCAGACGAACTCTCGCCAACAGAAGGCATGTTTTAAATAATTTATAACCCCTGAGTGCTCAGGAGTTCTGGTGTTCAGGCTACATGGCAAGCAACGCAACATAAATACACTACCGGTCAAAAGTTTTTAGACACCCCAATTTTTCCAGTTTTTTTTTTTTTTTTTTTTTATTAATAGAAAATTATGCAGTGTAATGTCTCATTGTACTCTGGAATAAAAGCATAGACATGATAGAACAAATTAACAATCAAAGTTAAAAAAAATTGTGAAATCAATTTATAAACCAAAATGTATTTTAAACTTTTGACTCAAAGTAGCCTCCTTTGACAGATATAACAGCTGAACACACTGGTGGCATTCTTTCTACAATGGAAATCAAATATTCTTCAGAAAGTTCTTCCCAACTCTGTTGCAGAAGTTCCCATAAATGTGTGGCACTTGTAGGTTGCTTTGCTTTCACTCTTCTGTCCAGTTCATCCCAAACCATCTCGATAGGGTTTAAGACTGGAGACTGTACTGGCCACTCCATGTTTTCAAGCATACTATCTTGTTCTTTTTTCCTAAGGTAGTTCTGGTAAAGCTTGGATTTATGTTTTGGGTTATTATCTTGCTGTTGGATGAACCCGACCAACTAGGCGCATACCAGAGGGTACTGCATGGCGCTACAGAATGCTGTGGTAGCCGTTTTGGTTAAGGGTGCCTTTCACTCTGTCACTGACCCTGGATCCAGCAAAACAGCCCCAGACCATCACGCTTCCTCCTCCATGTTTTACAGGTGATGTCACACACTGAGGAACCACAGTTTCACCTACTCGACGGCATAAAAAAACCTGGGTAACCTTACCTTTTGTTTAAAACTTCTAGCAGTTCACCACTTACCTTTGTACCATTTCAAGCTATTCGTTGGATTGGAACAGCATAATTGTCAATAAAAAAAAAAAAAAAAAAAAAAAAAAACGAAGAATTAGGGTGTCCTAAAATTTTTGACCGGTAGTGTGTGTGATCTCAAGCTGAATTAGTCATTAAAATTTTTTTTTAATTTTTGATTATATTTGAAGGACAGTGTATTTTCATTGGGTAAGAGCTGAATATAGTGTTTTCATTGCCTTTGAAGTGCACTCAGCAGGAGGAGGGATCTGATTGGGCGAGGGGCTCCTTACCTCAGATCTGTCCCTCAGACTGTCGAATCGGGGCAGCTCTGAGAGCTGGGAGAAGCGACGGTCGTAGATACACAGGTGGAGGTGCTTGTCCAGGACACGGAAGTCTTCATAGCTGCGCCTCACGATCCAGCTACGCCCCTGAGGCGGAAATGGGTGGAGGGTGGAGAGAGAAACCGTCACAAGGAGACGAGACGCGCGTTCCTCCACTTCTGATTAACATCTGACACGCGTCTGATCATTATGCACAGTATTCAAGTGGACAGGGGCAGATGGCAAAAGCGCCAATATTTTTGGTAGCCATAGGATGCAAACCTTGAGTTCCAAGGGACACCACGTTCATGTATAAAATTAGGTCATTTAAAATGGTGTGAAAACATTTTGTTACTCATATTGCTACCAATTTTCTGCTGTCCTCATGTTACAATTCATTCATAACTCTTGCTGCCATTTTTTACGACCAGAAGGGAGTGCCAAGTCCAAATTGTGCCAACCCAGCAATCGCAGAGGGTGCTGGGAAAACTATTCTAACAAACCGCAGCACTGGCAATTTATCACATCTGAGAGATTTTCATTCTAGAAACTGAACGGGTTGGATACGACATGAGACTATTAATCTGAAGGAGTGAGCCAAAGAAAAAAAAGAAACTAAAGTGAATGCCTGCACGAACAGCCAGGAAAAACAGCCAGTCAGAATAATGATCAGAAGCCTTCCCTTCATTTTAACCTCAAGTAATTCAAGTACTTTGATTTTACATTTGGAGTTAATAAATTAGTGAACAGCTACTCTCCATTAAACTGCCAGTACAAAAAAAAAAACATTAGTTTCATGCTTTGTTTTTACAGATAGTTGCCCATTTAGCTGGATCTCAGATTTCACTGACAATTCGTAACGCTATATAGTTTCCCCATCAAAATTTTTTAAACGGTTTTAAATGAATTTTTACCAGACATTAATGACATTGACATCCTCGTTATTCCTCTCAGGTCTAAGCCAAGGCTTTTTTCTGTTAACAGACCAAGTTGAGCGTCGCGTGCACAAGCACAACCTTACCCTGCATGACATAATACTGCTTGAGGTCACATGAGCTCATGAAACATGATACAGACATACATAGGTGCTGTTTTTGGAATAATTCTGAGTTGCAGCTGGCTGCCATGAAAGGACTCAGGGGTACAAAATCATTCATATTCCATATCCAAGCCAACTAAAATTAACTGTCTAGTTATTTTAAAAGAGACATTCTTCACACTGCGAACAGAGTCTGGGGGCAGACTCAAGCCTTCAAGTCTGCCCCCGAGTCGAAGTAAAACGACTTCCAGTTCTCCATCTGTGAATTTTTAAACAGTTTCCACCATGGTAGAAACCCAGGCCAGCCAAAATTAAGTAGTCACACTGCACTCATTAACCTCCTTTACAATATTTAAACAACTATGAACTCTTGCACAGGCCCTTTCTTCTCTTTCTAGAGGCCATCACAAACCAAAGCCTTCAACGTTTTAACAACATTTTCCATTATCAGGGTCAGCAGACAAAACAAATAGAATCTATTCTCTTTTGCCCATTTATTCAGCATTTGAACATTTCAGTCTCCAAGCCCCGAGTAGACATAACAGAAACAAGCCCGACAAGACCGCAGAACTTTGCCACATCTCTATTGGACACGTGTCCCTTAGCTACATTTCGTTCACCAGTACAACACTTCGTAAGAGTGTAACTGGCTGTGTAATAATGTTGTATTCCAAGCTCAGCAAAAATGGATTTGCAGGAACTAAACCCCTTTCCAGGCCTCTCATTAGCTAAACTACGCCAAAGCACACTCAACTAAAAATAAATCATTCCAATTGATCTCCACGTTCGCTCATGATAAACAAACACCACAGAGTCAGCTCTCGGTTAGGCCTTCTAATTTCAACAGACGGATCGTTAATCAAATGAAAAACAGCACAACGTGCCTCTGCGTCCAATTGGGAGGCCTATACGCAATTCCAGTGAAACAACCGTCCTCCGAAACGCCCTTTCGACGGCTTTTTTATGTGCCAATGCTTCGGCCTTTCTTGTTAAAAAACATAAAAATTGCCCGGTCAACTGTTGTATGTGTACTAGTGTTTTAAATATAACCTCATTGTGTGGAATCTACTGCAAGACTAGCATACGCTAGACTAAAAATGTAATTTTTGAGGACTCAGATTAGCCAAACAGGCTAGTGCACGAACAAACAATACACACTCTCTCTTTCACCAACAGTATTTAAAATTAGACATGCATTCCAGAGTAGCAAACAAAGTCGACATGACTGGCGACTGTGATGGAGCACTTTTTTCTCTCCTGTGCCCTACTCCAATGCCATTCCCTGGCACAACTCTGAGGATGGAGCCAGAACAGGAACCCTGTGTCCCCCCTGCAGTGGTACGTCAGTCCAGGCCCACGCCCCAGCCTTTCCCATACAGAACTGAAAGCCTTGTCCTCGTGGTGACCTTCCTATGTAATCAAAAAGTGCAGCCCTTGCAGGGACACCAGTAATCCATTATCAGGCTGTAAAGTGCAGTTCATGAGGGGGCTAACTAAGTCTAATTTATTAAAAAGCGTAGGACATGATGAACGTCAGGGGCTGGAGGGGTTGGTCGGGTTCACCACTGTCTTCCACCGATATGAACTCAGTGACCCCAGGCACTGCTTTTGTTTCTTTCACTTTACTCCATAACAGTCATCTTCTAGCCAGAAAATAAATGGCTCATAAGACGAGAGATAGCAGAGTGTTCAGCCTCCCTCATCTCATCTCATCTCCCCCCCCACCCCCAAAGCACCGGCTCTGTATGATGCAGCTTAGTTAATCCCCTGCCCCACTTTCCAATTCTACTTGACGGAGCCATTGTTTTGTTCTATTTTGGAATCCATGGAACTAAAGCGATCTTCCCTGTGTGATAGGCTTTTTCCCAATGCAGGGAATTCAGCCGTTAGTTCTGAAAATAAGGGGGGGGGGGGGGGTGGGCAATAGCCCTGTGCATTGGGTTTTCCACTGAAATTAGAGTGCCAGACTGTTCCAATTTCCGAGGACAAAGCCAGGCTTTCCCTCACCATCCCCAAGGTCATACACAAGGATATACGACGAAAAACCAGGTGCAAAAATGAAAGCAGGAAATGAGGTAGGGAGGGGTCTTCAAACATCGCGTGCTGGTTGAAGTACAGACAGACCCCCTGTATGATGGCAGTGTTATCAGTCATTGCACAGAGTTGCCACAATACGCAGGAAGTGAGAAAAGCGAGAGGCAGAAAATGATCAAATTAGCCACACTGTAAAATGCATATCTCACACCGAGGGTAAAAACTCGCGCGGAGCCGCTAAAATGAGGTACGGCATCGTGTTACATGGCTAACTCATCACCCCAACTCTCTCAACACAGTCAACCCGTGGTGATCTCACCAGGGCTGATTGCGTCAATGTGCAATTGGTGGAAATAATTATGCCAGTAATCTTAACCAGTGCCCCTGGACCTCTTGAATTTAAACAGCCTCAAAACAGGTCTGACCCAATGTCATATCTCACCATCGGTATATTGTATGCACCTGTATCGGACTAAAACGTGCAAATTTGGTCTCATCTGATCCAAAATTCAAAGTCAGTTTTCTAAAATTCCATCGCTTTCAATCAGCAGTAGTTGTTGTTGAGTCAGCAACAAGGGTTAGATTGGGACTAAGAATGGTTGAACATTTAATGTAGCGACTGACAATGACCAGTATTTCTGACAAAGTAGAAGCGAGTGGCAGAGCAAAAGAGAGAGATGACGCACGTGTTTGATCTGAATGAATGATGCACTACAGCAGACAGCTCGGTCCTACCTGACAGCAGATCTGGACCAGGTACACAAGCTCCTTCAGCTCAAAGCCATTCCTCGCCACTTCATTCTGCTCGTCAGCGAGAGCCAGCTGTGGAGGGAGAGAAAATATAAATAAAAACCAAATATAAAAAAAACATACCATCATTCTGCAGGTCTTCAGTATAAGGCTTAATACATTGCCAGATATTACCAATGTACTCACTGTTAAGTAGTTTTTTCCACTGATTTTTTGGCATCCTTCTGTTAGCAGTCTCCATTTAATACATAGCGAAAGTAAATGGAATTCACTTTTTCCACTTGAACTATTCCGTTTTAAATTTATTTTCATGCTATATTAGGATCACATTCTCATTAATTTTCAGATAAGTTGATTTTAAACCTTCTATTATATTCTTTCTACAATTTTGTGTTTTTTATGGTTTTGTTTCATGTGATGAATTGCTTTATAACATACTTGAGCAACGCCATAGAGATGAATTCATTGCTAGTTATTACTTTATTGGTCAAAAATTGGCAGGCAAAGCGTTTCTGGGCTGAACGACCTGTTCATGTAATCGCTTCCGCTGTGTTACATCACCGTCAATAACATGAAACAGAGGGCGATTCTGACCAAATAGTGTGGCAGTGACCACGTCCTTACCACATGGGTCAAAAAAGATAAAATTATTCAAATCTGACGAGTGTACATCTAAAGAGGCTGAAATGGAAATAAAGTGTTTAATATCAACTGATGGTAATCATGAGAAGCAGGCAGCTCTCACCATTTTTCCTGACTTCCATAATTTCAGAAATAACAAAAAAGTTGCATAATATCAGAAGTGTCAACAATCCCAAAAATGGCGCAAGGCACTGAATGAAGGATTATCAAATTGCTCAAAAGTCAATGGCGGTCAGGACCATGAATATTTGAAAACATCAGGCGCAGCCAAATCAACCATTTGCTTCATTCTTAAAGATGAGAGATTCTCCAGTGAGCTCCGGAACACCAAAAGGCCCAGAAGAGGATAGATAATGACTGAGGTGGATGCCAGAGGTATTACTTTCCTAGTGAACAAAAATCCCAATACGATAGCTGACAAGATCAAGAATGCTCTCCAAGAAGTAAGCAGATCAGCAATCAAGACATGACTTCACCAGAGTAAATACAGACGGTTTACTGAACAATTTAATACATACACTGCAAGCTCTCAAAATTAAAAACATCTAAAAAGTGCTAGAAGAAAATCCTATGGGCAGATGAGCCAGAGATCAACTTGTACCACGATGATTGGAAGAGTATGGAGAAGGGAAGAGCCTTCTGAACTATCATAGCATACCAGCTCATATGTGAAGCATGGTCATATGTAGGCATGTATGGCTGCCGACAGAACCAATTCTGTGGTATTTACTGATGATGTAACAGTTGACAAAAGCAGCAGAGAGCTAAATACTTTGAAATTCATTTGATGGTGCTTCACAGTAAAGTTGCACAATGAATTGCAGCACGGTTCAAAAATCAACAAAACCTTTTTTTTTTTTTAAAGGCAGAGAAGCGGAAAGGCAAAGTCAGTTACCTGTCCTGCATCCAAGGAAGCATGATTTTTACCAGCTCAAAGCAAAACTGAGGACGAAATGCCCCAAGAACAAGCACAAACTGAAGACCGCTGCAGTGAAGGCCTGACAGAACATCTTCAGGAGATAAATCCTGCATCTGGTGATGCCTATGGGTTTAGGACTTCAGACAGCGATCGACTTCAAGGATTTGCTACCAGGTATTAACCCTTTGCTGCATGTTGTCCAATATTTTGGACATAAGTGGGGTGCGGTTTATTTTCTGCTAGGCTCACAGATACCCTGAAAACAAAAAAATGTACATTTTACTGGAAATTGCCAGCTAATAATTTCCTCAATTGGTGCCTCTCTGATTAGTCACATGATTTACCACAATCAATCACAATGACTACATCCACAAGTAAGAGGTAAGTTGACGAAAGTCAGAAATAGTCTTATATTGTTCAAGTTTTGATCAGACTTTTTTTCCGTTGGGGGATGGAAATACATTATATAGCACAAACTGAAAACACATAACCTATGTAATGCATGTCTATTTGTGGGAATACATCTGAGTCTGTGCTCTATCAAAAATATTGGACATTATGCATGCAGAGTAAATAGTTCAAATAAGCAAAGTCCAGAATACAGACAGATCATCATGCAGATCAATGACCAGGTTTCTTCAACTTCACATCATTTCTGTCACTCCGCATGCATAATGTCCAATATACTGGATGGCAGTGTGCATCCCACAAGCATAATGTCCAAAATAATTAGAGAACCCCCCCCCCACACACACACACACACACACACACACACGCAAAATATTGCACCAAATCCCAACAAATGGTCCAAGGCATGTGTATGTACTCTATGTATCAAAGGGTTAAAATTGAAAATCTAATTCATGACTATGTTAGTGTGTCCATGAGCCCTTAAACCTGGGGGTGGACAACAAATTATGTATAAAAAATATTTTAATTCCTTCATGGTACACACGCCATGATTATTTTGGAAAAAAGCAGAAATGAAACGTGAAATTCTACCTCTCCGGGCAAAATGAGCATGACAGTTTTGTCATTGTTCGAAAGCTTGAGGAGCCGAACTATATCACATCTTTTCTAGTGTGTATGTGAGAGGGATAGATCGCAACAGACAATAAATGAAGCTCAAACAAGAAGTAGACAGAGCAAGACTAGAGCCTGGTGAAATCTTGGGGATATAAAAAACTTAGGGATTGAAGGAGATATAGAGAGGGCGAAAAAAGAGAGGAGGGCGGGGAACAGAGATGAAACAGGTGAACGGGAAAAAAAAACGTGTGATAAAGAAAAAGAACAAGCTATTAACACAATATAAAGAGGTGGAGGGGGAAAGAGAGAGAGAGAGAGAGCGCGCACGCACACACAGACACACACACATACACGTCTCCAGCTGAGGGAAAGGGTTATGCATTAGTCATAAAAAATAAATGAGGAAAATGGTATCATTGAATTCGCTGTGGCCTGCACACAGCAGGAGAGAAAGTGTTTTACGCCGTGGGCATTCATATGGAAATGAGGAGGAGGCAGAAAAGAGAGGGTGTGATGACCTTACTCTTGCGTATTATTCGGAGGCTTGATATGGATTAGAATGCCATTTTGGATCAGTTACACAACCAGCCACCAAGAAAAGGCCAGTGGGAAATGCCTGCTGACCTGAGCAGAAGACACCCATAAAAACCGGGGTACTCTGGTCAAAATCTAATTGGGTGTGCTTTAAGAAGTGCGATGAAGGCAAGGGACACGGATTCCAGGGCAGAGTATGTGATAAAGCCCTTGCTTCAGCTTACAATACCCAATGAGGTCATTAACGCGCTTTTTCAGTGCGTTACTGAGAGTCAGTCACTCCGCGGGAAATCTCAACACCTCCATTGTAATCCTGCTGCTTACAACCCTTTTTCCCCTTGTTCAGTCACCTATGCATTTCATCAAGCTAAAATTGGACAGTTGTGCCTATTTTTGGTGCACTAGATGGGAAACAGACTCCATTCACAGAAGTGCTTCCTATATCACACAGACTAAGCCCTGCACAGACACCTGAGGGGAAAGAAAAGAGAAAACACAAGACGAGAAGGAAAATGACCACAATGGGGTGCAATGAACCAGACCAGACTGCCCTGAAAAACATATGATGAGGGAGTGTTGTTGATGGCTAATGCTACGCAGGGAACAAAAGTAAGTTTGGAGGTAAAAAAAAAAAAAAAATCTAGCATACTGGGAAGAAAAGGGTATAACTATTCACGCTCACAGCAAAAAAAGAGGAAAAAAAAATGGGATTAAATGTGTTCATGACCTTGGACCAAAGCCAAACAATCCCTGAAGAAACAAATGAAATCTTTTAGTGCAAAAAAGTAAATCGGCTGAGTGCTCCGAGATCGGCCTCTCTCATTTGCTGCCCTCAGTTCTAACATACATGAATCCACAATCTTTCACAGTCTTTTTTAAACGCCACATCCCACCTCATCCAGCATCCTAGTTAAAAACAAACTGCAACAAATTCAGAAGTCAGGACCCATTCTAAACATATAATAGAGTCCTGAAGCATTTTCGATAAAACGGATAGTACACACGCTTGAGTAAAAGGTTTGAATAGACCACAGCAGGGTTCCAACGGTAAAACAGACGTCAATCTGAAGGATTACCTTGAGACGATAACTGCTTATCAAACAAAATAAGAGATGTGCCCCAAGATGTTTTCTTCCACCTGTCTTTAGAGGAATGCTTGCTTGTTTAGTCTTGATAATGTATGTTCCAGAGGGCCCATTTCCTTTAAACAGAACAGCCATTTTTTAAAAGGAAGCTGATGTGGATGATTCCATCGCTGTACAATAAATGTCCTAGCAGCTGCTAGTCCAGCCGGCCATGCTTTACATTACTGTTATACTGAGAGGTAATTCAGAGTCATAATTCAGCACAACAGCCTACAGATCCTGTGGAATCTCTCCATTTACCAATGCAGAAGTGATGCCAGTCACAGGCTGGCTCTGGCTCTAGACCTGGATTTGGTCCCAAGGCACAGCACTGTGGGCTGCCCACAGCTACTAGTTACTCCAGGGTCATAAAATGAAGACGACCAACTACCCCATGGGGTTCTATAAAGCATATTGTCTCGCTCTCCCCACAGGACCAGAACATTCCCACAAAATATGACTATGGGGCACCAGGACCTCCTCAGGCCAGACCGTAACAGAATGAGGTGATGCCGATGGGGCGTTTCCAAGGAGTTGTCTGCGACCGAGCATCATGTACCGCACTACCACCCAATCGGTTCTTCTGCTGCTCTGCTACAAGCCCGAAACCCATAGAAACATTAAAGCTAAAACTTTTTATGCATTTTGGAAAAAATCTTGTAGATAAAGGATACCAAGGCAGATGATAAGAACAATCTGTTCGCTTGCAATTTATTTATTACGTGTTTAACGACACTTCGGCACTTCCGTAACCTCTTAAGCCCTAGGTCTCTGGCTCAGTAAATGCTTGAAAATGACATTCCCCAAGTGAATAGAACATATCTCTGCAACTACAAGGCCTATTTGAATGATCCCGGTATCATAATAAACGTAAAACCTGTAGGATTTTTGAGTAGGTGTATATCAGTGTCAGTACACTGGGTCAGATGGAGCACAGCATAAATGAAAGTTTTCATTTCTGCATAACAAAATTGCGCCCTTTTTGTGTTAACATCCCATGAGAATGATACAGTTGCAGCCCAAACCCTCTATAAAACAACAGCACAACATCTGAACATTACCTGTGCAGACTGATGCTAATAAACTGAAGCTGAACAAAGTTACAGAATTTTTAATCGAGGCCTGTTGTGGCACAATCTCCAAATTCTCCATGTGGGCATTTTGGTGGTTCCACCTGTTCCATTTGTAAATTCAAGGTACCATTATACGTACTCATTCCACCTAATTGATTCACTTTTGACTTTGTTTTTGAAAATGAATGAACCAGCCATCTATACAGTTTCCCATTGAAACCAAACCACGAAAAGGACAGGAATTTTGACTCCAACTGGATCAGATTTCTTCAGAAGAGGACACATGCAATAAAAACAAACTGTAGAAACAAAAGTCAAAATACAGGCCGAAACAAAAATCACCTTTCAATTGTTCTACACGCTTGCAAGAACTTCGAACGTCAATATCACTGTACCCTAAAGGCAGTCATGCCACTGCCGGAAGTTTTATTTTGCTTCCCGCCATAATTTCTGGCAGTTAAATAGTTTAAAACAATGGTGAAATAAGCAGAGATCGATGTTCTTTGCACTCAACTGTCCGCACTGCACTCCAGTGTGTGTTTTGCGTTCATGCATTAGTCAGACACGACACGATATGCAGGGCGATATCTTGGGAGTCAGCGGGTCAATTTTGATCATTGACGCCTCTATCAAACGGTCAGAAACGAGGATTGAAGGGCAGACCCAAAATCCATGGAAACAGCATCATTCACCAAGAGCGAGAAAAAGAGTGCATCGTGTGAGCAGTGAACGTGTTTTCCGTCTCCCCATGAGAAACCTCCTCCTGGAACGGAAAATACCTGGGGACTGTCAGCAATCATTTCAAAATGACAAAGAGACTTTGGAGAAAATACAAGCAGCATTGTTCTGCTCTCAAACATTCGTCACAACACAGCTAAGGTAACACACAACTGATGGTTATGGCTATGTAAAGTGCAGTTTGTTTTTGCTCTTTTTCAGCTGCCAATTCAGTGAGTTTTGGCCATAGAGTGATAAACCCTGTATAGTTAGAATCCGTAGTCTCAACTTTATATAACTTTATTCTGCGGTAGAATGAAGTTACGGGTTTACTAGCATCACATGTGAGAAATATGCACCATTCGCATGTTTTAGCTAGAACGAAAGAACCTGGGCTGGTATCAAACTAACAGCCTTCCTGCTGTGAGCAACAACGCTACCGACTGCACTGCCATTTCGCCCGTGCCCTTCTAAGCCAAATATACTTATTTTGCCTGAGCACCTAGTAATCAACGATCAGGGAAATGGAGTGAATTGCACCTTTTTAAGACTTGGTTGCCATTTATACGGTTGCATAAAAACTGGTAGCAAGGAAACAGACCTATCCCTAAAGCACTGCACTACACTGCTGCCAAACACACTCATAAGCCCCCTGGTCAATAACAGTAATTTCAGCTGCTTGGAAAAATCAGTAATTTCCTCCAGGACATAAAGCAGCCATCGACTAACCTCATGACCTTCCCAGTTCCCACTGCTTGGACACTGCCAATTTTCCGCCACAAGATGAGGACGCGTTATTTTAGGCAGAATAGGCAGCAGCTTAACTAGCCCTTTCACCAACATCACCCCCCCCCCCAATGATCTTGCCTTCTTGCCGAAAGGATCTCATGGACCTCTTGTTACAGTTTTGTCCCTTTCAGAAGTTCCCAGAAGTTGTTGGTGTTGTCGTTTGTCAATGTTGATTGCAAACAAATCTTAGTTTTTTGACTCACTATTTGGTTGATCACATTTCCATAAAAATGATCCTTGACATTCATGAAAGAATATCCAATATCTTAGGCGAATTGCACCTAATCTGAAAAATTATTTTTGAGGTCTTCCAATGGCCCTCAGAATGAGGCCAAGGTCGCTTTGGATGAAAGGTAATATCCAAATCCATCAAGTGAAAGAGTTATGTGGTTTTACCACATGCTTAGTAAAAAGGAGCCTGTGACATTTAAAGGACAAACACTTTCACTTTGAGGCTGCTCAGTAACACGTCTTGTCAGATGGCAGCACCTTTTTTTTTTTCTTAAATCATTTTCAATAGGCTTGAAACGTTTTAGCACTGCTTTAGCGAGCCTCACACTCTTCAGTGTCAGACGCCTTGCTGTTCTTAGAAGAACATCACGCTGAAAATATCCCTATTTTAAGGGGTGTCCATAAAAAGCACCCTGACATTATGATCATCCTTTTCTCTGCTCTCAAAGTTGTTTTGTTTTACCTCCTCGGTCTCCAAATCTTATGAGAGCCAATGCCAGCACCCTCCTCTTGTTAACGGTTCTACAAAGATAGCACAACAGACTTTCCAGTGAAATGCATCTGCTAAAGGCGTCAACATAGTTAACAAACTAAGGCAATCGACAGGAGCGTTTGAGCGATTATCTAACAGCTGCTGGAAATACGGCACCAAGCACTGGTTAAAGAGTAGGTACCTTAAAAACCTATGGCCTTTAAACCTAAAGACTAATAATGCATAGTTGGTGTGAATGGGCTCTTAATTAATTTTTAAAAAAGTAGGATATGCAATAAAATATGGATGAGTACTCCATTAATACGTTTAAAATTCCAATACATTTTTTCCAATTACACAGTTAAAATTTTATTAATTGCCACCTAACACAAAACCCAGCAAAAACATGCACATAGCACACCCTTCCTTATTTCTCTTTAGTAGTCAACCTTAAGGCTTGCCTACAGTTTAAAACCCGAGAATTCGGCCACAGAAGGACAGCACCATCATAAATCCTATCAAACAGCCCTCAAACCCTTTGCCCCAGTAAAGGATCTCTGTTCTGCAGCCTTCAGGGACCTGCCTCCTCTCCCCCTGCGTAATCACTTGTCCCAGGCAAGTCCCAGTGAGGAGAAACTCATATCCCGCTGCACTCAAGGCCGACAGACCCACTGGCCACCTTCCGCTGCAGAATGCAAACCTGTGTCTTTAAGTTTCATTACAACCAAACCCTATAGCGTTTCAACTTTTAGCAACAAATCAAATCATTTTTATGGATTTAGGATATATTCTTCAGTACTTGAGAGCATTTTCACCGTCTGGTCTTTCAGCGCAGTCAGCCAGTCCACGCACTATTCCTCACATACTAGGTGACTGCACGAAAATTTCTCCTTAACTGTCAACGAATCTGAAGAAATTTAACAACAAATAGTGTCCTAGCTACCTTTCTTTTCTCTGACTTTGATTTTTTTAAAGACTGTGTTCCATCCGAACAATGTCGTCAATGTAGCACGCTTTTATTTTGATCCTGAATGAGGCAGCCAATTACCAATCAACCCCCACACTGAACCACAGTCCCATGACCTCTCAGCTGACTCCACCTCCACCCCATGACTCCCCGAGCTGGCTTTTGCCCCAGATCAATACGCTGCAATGTGAATGATGCACATCAGCTTTAATACGACATCCTGCTGCATTGGCTCCCGGCCAGCAGCTCAGCTTCCTCCGTCAGGGCAGCAGCCCCGAGTTACAGATTTGCTGGCAGCACAGATATCCCCAGCCATCCAACTTTTACATTAATAGTCTGCTCCGTATTTCACCTGAGAGAGAGTTCCCTTTTGCAGCTACCGCCTCCGAGGGGACGAGGCACTCAGTGTAACGGGCAGACAGGGATGAGCGCTCATCTCATTAAATAAAGAGAGCCAGAACACGACTGTCCATCGTGTCCATTACTACAGTGGTCGCAAATGCACATGGCGCCAGTGGAATATGGATCAGACGAGTTAATACCTTTATCAGAGTCCAGCAAAGCAGCCATTTCTCATTACAGCACAGCGCTTAGGAGGGCAGAGAGGGCTTCCTCCGGTCAACATTACTTTAATTTTAACAATAGGCGTGCGAACCGCCGATCCCGGTACACCGCACCGCTTTCAATCAGCAGTTCAACAATAGCTGTCCCCGAATCTCATAACGTCCCTGTAGACGGGCTAAACGGCGGGACCGAAGCCAGCAGAGCGTGACGGCGTGTTGCGGCGGATTAGGATAATGAACAGCAAATACAGGGAAGTCGCATGGGGGTCAATTTAATAGGGCTGGTGGCGGGGTTCCCAAAAAAAAAAAAAAAAAAACCTGTGATCTCATTCAAGTCAATAAGCCCCCGCAGCCAGGGATGAGTTTAACAGCTGTCCCCGTTCCCTCAACGGCTCAGTCCATCTGAGAAATAATCAGGGACTTACCGAGTCGCCAAAATCAAATAACAGTGAAAAAAAATCTAAACACAATCGAATTAATTCAAATAAAACAGCTCTTCATTTATGAGCGAGATTAGAAGCGCAAACAGTGATAAACACTGATACATCATTGCAGTTCTTGCCCAAGTCTGAACAGAGGAAAATGACAAAAACATGTCCTTTCCTTGTAAAGCACTTGACTTTGGGATCTGGATAAAGGAGAGCACGTGGGCGGCCGAGCACGCCCACTGCTGGGGCTCGGCGTTTGATTTCATTTCACTGGTATAGACTGCACTCAGCTTCCGGGACACTTTCCATAAACCGCATGGGAAACAGGAGAGTGTAAAATACTATTTTATAAAATTTAAAGTACGCTAAAACCAAAAAATAGAAGAAACCTCAAAAAAAAAAACCAAAAATGACAGGCCTGATTATCCATCTCTGAGAAGGGAATGAGACGAAACACAGTGTTGGCGGTAGGAAGAGGGCATGCATCCCAGTCATAACATAACATCAAAAAAAAAACAAAACCTTTCAGGTCAGCAGCAGTATTTGCTTTAGACAATAAGACACTGTCCTCCTGTTGACCTGACGGTCAGTGGACTGAAACTGGACCCACTACTGTGGTTAGTACGCGTGTTGGACTTCAGCACATTACCAGTATGCAGCCTGGAGGACCACACAGGGGTTTCTCAAGGCTGCTAGTCTGTGCCCAAAAATTATGGAAGACAAGTGTTCATTACAGCCTACACATCAATGAACAACAGCTTCTTCGGTTAAAATCAGCTCACTCGTGCAGTGTGTTGTTACCCCATTAGCATTCACCTCATTAAGGAAACAATCAGGTCTGCAAGCGCTGCAGCAGTAATGAACACCTCTCCTTTTTATATGGCTATACGAACAGTCCTGAAAACGCCGTGGAGCGCAGCACAATCGACCCAGTTATTCACCCTGATATGTACGGCTGCAGCATCCAATGCACCTCCATCGAGTAGCCAACAAGCCAATTGCAGAGAGGGACCCATTTCGAAGAGGCGGGGTTGTATTAAAAAAAAAAACGAAACAGGGCTCTTGGGGGGCGGGAGAGATGCTCGTAATTTACAACACTTTTCCAGTTACCGCTTGGGACCGAAGTTCAAAAACTGTCAGACAAAGAAAACGCACTCCCCGAGCCCTCCGTTCCAAACGTCGGTGTGCCTCCCTCTCTCAAACATATACGCACTTGGGTCCACACGCGCACGCACACACACACACACACACACACACGCCGGCCCCCCCACACAAACAGCTGGGCTCACTCAGTAACAGCATAAACCAAGGAGAAAAACACGCGCATCTCCCCTTTGTTGAGATAAAGAAGCGGGAACAAAACAATGCAGAGATCGGCTTCATCTAAAACCCTCAGCAGGATGCAAATTGCCGCGGCTTTGTTGAAATGCGAATCAATCGCTGCTTCTTTGTGGCAATATTTTTTTGTTTTTCCACTCCATTGTATCAAGAGCATTATGCACGACTCTCCTGTAGGCATGAGAAGACCGCCAGTGAGAGAGAGAGTAAACAATGCATGCACAGGACTGAGCCGATAAATCAGAGCAGTGCTGTTGCCCTTTCAAAGATTCCTCCGCTCCGGTACCGTCTGCACAGGGCAACGAAAGCGCACCCCCCTCCCCCCGCAACTACCACCACGACCACCGCTGCTGTCAAGTCTTTTTACATCGCTTGGAACGAACCCACGGTTGTAGCCAACAGAGGTTTATCAGATTTCGAGAGCTCATGCGAGGAGAGAGAGAGAGAGCGATGAAGGGAGGGGGGGGGCGTGGGACTGAGAGAAAGTATACGATCAATACTCACAGAACAAGAGCCCGTCTCCTGTTGTTAGAGCGACTGGCCTTTTGTTCACGCCGGGACGCTCATTCCAAAACTGACTGGAGGGGTGGAGGCGAAATATAGAGCTGTACTCCCCACTGCCAGAGTCCTCTCAAGTCCCGCAGTCAGCCCGAGCACCAGGCGCAGTACCTCTCCATCCTCAACTGTGTGTGTAGTGTGTGTGCGCGCGAGTGTGTGTGTGTGTGTGTGCGCGTGTGCGTGTGTGTGTGTTTGTGTGTGTGTGTGTGTGTGAGGGAGTACGCTTCTGGCTGCAAGCCCCCAGTTCCCCTCCGCACGCAGGAACACAGATGTCAGTGTCCCGCGCGCCGGAGTCCCCCCTCAGTCACCCCCCCAAACCTCCCGCCCCACGCAGGAAATAAAGAAGAAGAAAAAGAACGTGCTGAACGGAATCTCCTCCACCGCTGGATGTGAAGTCAGGGAGGTCGTGTGCAGTGGAGAGAGGATGCGAGCCAGCCGCGGATCAGTGGGACTATTTTAAGGAGGTTTCAGCTTTTCATTAAATTACCCGCCGATTCTGCGATGATCTCCTTGGTCCGTCTCTCTCTCCCTCCCTCCATCTCTCTCTCACTCCATCCCAAACACGCCTTCAGTCTCGCTTTGTTCCTGAGATGTCCTGTATGCTAAAGGCGCTGTGTGTGACCTGACAGATGAGGAAGATGAGGAGAGCGAATGGGGAGAAGATGACAAAAACAGCCCTTCCTGTCCCTTCCTGAACTCACTCGGGTCCGTCTCCCTCACGCGCGCATGCTCAATCTCCCTCTGCCGTCCTCCTCTCACACACAAACGTGCACGCGCACATGCAATCTTACACACGCGTACATACACACACACACACACACACACACATAAAGCCGTCTTTACCTCCCTACCCCCACATTGGTATGGTCCCACAGGACAAAGAATGGATTGCTACATAAGCAGAAAAGAGCGGTGGATAGCAGTAGGAAAAAGACCCCCCACCCCCCCGACCCTCAGCAGGCGTGGTCCTCTCTTTGCTACACAACCCCACCCGTTTAAACCCCGAATCTACACAACAAAAACACTGGAAGTGGGGGCATCCAACATGCCTGTCTGACCTATCTAACCGATGCCAATCAACTCATCAAATTTTATTTCACTTAGCCTCGTGCATGCATAATGCCACGCTCTCACCTTAACACCCATCCCCGCGCAAATTCCTGCCCACCCTGGTCCTCCCACGGTCACAGTTCTGGTCCGGTCGCATTTGTGCGAAAAACCGTTTCGTCGCCGCTTCCCTTCTGTTTTGTCTGGGCGGCCTGGCTTTGTTTGTTTTCGTGTCGGCGTAATGACTTAAACACAGTGCGCTCGAGTTTTCCGCGGCGCGGGCGGGGCGGTTCGGGGCGAGCGCGAAAACAAACACAGCAGGGCCACGCGTCGGCTCAGAGGCCACAGCCGCAGCCTTTCACAGAAACCTCTGACGCGCCAAACGCAAAAGGTAACAGCCAAACGAGCCCAAGCGCTACGAAAACCGCCAGCTCATACAATCCACAACAATACCGCGCAATCGCCTGCACTACAAAAGGAAACCGAGAGGCCGCCCTTCTGCTCTTAGCCTGACAGCTGATAAATGCACTGCGCCGGAGAAGTGGAAAATCAAAGGTGCCAGTTCCTTTAAATAAGGGACAGAGATGAGTCGGCTCTCAGCTGAAGAGCAGGAGGGGGCAGGTTGAAATACAGCTCAGCGCCACTGAACCCTAGCGACAGGATCTTAGAAGCAGCCTTTTATGAGACAAACCACAGACCTATAGAAACTTAAGAGCACACAGTCCAGTCAAAGAGAGGTGAATAGATCATATAGGAATCAAAGAAACTAATTGCTGGATCAGCGATACCACATGCAGAAAGAACGGGCAGGAGTGATTTAAGTCAAAGTCAAAGAAAATCTGCACTTTTCATTCTCAAAAAGACCAAGCAAAAGCTCATTTTGGAAGTCAAAAGCCTTTCATATTTCAGGTGAAAGCCACCTCCGCCACGAAACAAAATTAACTCTATTTGCGATACAACAATCCAGGCAGAGCTAACCAGCGCTAGCTAATTGGCTGGAGTGAAGGAAAGCCAGGAGTTTCAACCAATGGCTTCAGCTTTAATGACATCATCTGCGCCATCACATCTGAGGATGATTACGGCACGTTCCAGGAAACTGGAGCGAGACGAAGAGAAAGCCACATGCCATGCGAAGAGCCAAAACGTGTGGGTTTAAAAGGCTTGCCAAAATGAGTACTGTCCCCCAGTGGCTAGTTTGACCACTAAAAACACCATTAAGACGAGGATGTTTGTTTCCTGCTGCTATGATCGTACACAACTGTGTGGGTAAAAGAGGCTTTGGAAGGCGAGAATATTCACGCACATTTGTTTGAGGTGAATGATAGACCCACCCTGCAGAAAAGTGATTATCGGCGTGGTCGTGTACTGAGGAAAAAGATAAAACATTGAACTTAAATTAAAAATATCAGGGCCGAGAATCCGGTACAGGTGATAGTCAATCCAGTCCAAATCCGCACCAAGCCAGACATATTTAAACCTGAAAACTGAACAATACTACTAACAAATTTGAGGACTGCACCGTCTGAAAGGCATAATATACAAAATCACTGAGTCCAAGACAACAATTTTTGAGTGCTGAACAAAGAGGGCGGCTCCATCATGCAATCGGCCAACAGAAAACCGAAATCCAGAACAGTGACATACCAAAACGCATTAGCTAATGAGCAAACTGACATTGCAAAGATGATACCAAACTCTGCTGAAAAAACCTGAACCAAGTCACAGTCAGGCACCGACTAGCCTCAGACTTGATGAAAGCATTTTGGCAAACTGAAGTTTAGTTTCTGGGCAACACCCGTTTGTATATTCTGGCGCCGCAGCCTGAACAGTACAGCCACCGAGTCGTGTCGTCTATTAAGCGCATTAGAAGCAGTGATGTAGCATACAGTACCAGTCAAAAGTTTGGACACACATGTCACAGCATTCTATTTTTAGAGAAATTTGAACAGTTTAACTTCTCTTTGCAGTCATATAGTACAGTATACAGTCAGAAGTGATAAGAGAATAATTAACTTGTTTGAATAGTGTCCAAAATTTTGGAATTCTCAAAGAAGCCATATTTCGCAAAGTAAACAGACAAATAAGCTCCTTCTATTTTGCAACAGCCCAATTGATTCAAGCGGTTTTTGGACTTATTAGGTGAAAAGGCTGAAGAAAAGCCACATCAAGTGCAGCCGTCTTTGAGAAGTTTGACAGCCATCCAGCTGCAAATTCATTACAGTCATGTGACTGCCCTAGTTAAAAAAAAAATGTGAGAATGCTCAGCAAATATGACAACAAATGATGGTTAGCTTGATGGATTTAAGAATTAGATTTTTTTTTTTTTTACTAAACAAAGACTGCTTATATCTTTAATTAACATATACTGTAAGAAAAATGTGGGTATATCCAAACTTTTGACTGCTACTGTACTCCCCATTCCCGCCAAATAAACATAAATAAACGCTTAAAAATATTTGAGCATCAGTGAGGGGGGGGGGGGCATTCTGAACTTACATTTCTATGCAGGGAAAAAACGTAATGCAATTTGTATTTTTTTAATTAAAATTACCACCAGCCTCGATGGAAAACGGCATCTACGTGATCGGTAGCCACGGGGGAATGGAGTACAACATCTCTCGTCGTGACCAGGAAATTGAAAATAAAGCTTGATTTTGCCTGCCTGTGTTGTACAAAATTGGAGAATCAAATTGAAAACTTTGTAAAGGTAGGTGAATTGCGCTGGCAGTAAAGGCCACCAGTTTTGCAGCCCAGAAAATAATAAATACATAAGACAAGCTTAAATACATGAGAACATATAGTGCCTTTGACAGAACTATATTCTGACAATAACATTCAAGAAGGAAAATATTCGTACTTTATGCAGAGCCGTAAATGTATACCGATTTAGATTTGCTAGAATAATCCATCTCTCACAAAATCTTCCAGCAAAGATGTTTTTGATGCAAGATATCGCCTGTTTGAAAGATTTTTCTTAATTGAAAATCCAAACAGCACTCCGACAGGAACATTAAACTGTTTTCCGGTGAAATGACTGCAGAGTACTGCAGGCAAAAAGCCAGCTACTTAAACTGTAAATATGCTCTAGTTTTTGGTCAGGGCACAGGGGGTTGAACGCTAAATAACAGATTGTCTTCCCAGCTTATGGGCATGCAAATGGTATCATTCCCTGATTGACTGCCTAGATAGCTTGAAATCCTAACCAGTGAAAGATGCTATAAAATCACAAGTACTTTAGCGACCTGTTCATTGAAACAGGCTGACAAGATACGATCCAAAAGCTGGCCATCTCAATCCATTTCCGCAAGGGGTAGAAAGGACATAGTTGGCAAGCAACCAGTCTTCAGCTGTTCTTTCATGCAGCAAGGAGACCAAGTTACGATATTTGTGAGAACAGATTCCTTAGCTCGAAGCATACAATTATGAAATCAAAATCAAAAGACATTTTCATCAATACCATGGAATCACCTTCTTGAACCCAATCAAGGTCATAACTAGGAACATCCACATGAAATTTCATCCATTTTGGTAAACTAGCTTCTGAAAAAACATGTCTGTTCTTAATTCAGACACATGGACAGACGGACGGATGGACGGACGGAGAGCAGAGCTCCATTGCAATACCCTCTGCACCACTTTGTTGCGGGGGATACTTAAGGGTAGAGTTCACATAAAAACAGCAGTGTTACCAATATGCCAAACCAAGTACAGCTTAGCCATTAGCAAGCTGGCTGCAGAAGTGCCCCACTTTGCTGGGGCACATTCCATTGGAAAAGGAGTTTCCGCATCCATTCTGATGAATTCAGCTCAGTCCTACTCTGGACTCCTGCGCTTAATTAAAAACAGGCTGTGCCAGCAAAGGCAGTAATGACTGAAATTGCCCGAAGTCATCAGTATTAGGTCGGCTAATTTTACAGTAGCTGACTCACAAAGATAACAACTTGCCTGATTCGGGCCCAAATCGCGGATGATAAAATTGGTCTGAAAGGCAGAATTTGAGCTTTGAGCTCCAGGCTCAGGTCATGTCGAAATCCACTCTCTTCAGCCAGCTCTGCATAATAGCTGAAAGAAATGGGTGATGACTCATCCTCGCCAGCGGACCAGCATAAAGAATCAATCCACAGCCTAGCAAATGACAAAACATCCCAGTGATAAAAAATTGTCAATATAAATGCAGTGTAATAACAAGTAAGAGGTGTGAGCTATGGAGAAAATGACCATGATGTCATTCAAGATTAACAGAGGAGTTGGAGAGTCGGAGAAGGATGCAAGGATGCGAGGCTCAACTCAGTCTCAGTCAATGGGCAAAAGATTATACAAAGTCAAAGACGGAAATACTGGAGCACACTCTAGTTTTGACTCTGAAGACAACACTCAGGTGAAACGTTAGTCACCTGCATCATAATACATTTCCAGAATAATCGGGTATTCCGTCATTTCTTTTTTCGACTTTCATTATTCATCCCCTTTCCTGAGAGGCACCGATTTGGCTACTGTTCGTCAGCTGAGGCGTGCATTTCTCCTTGGTTATTGTACTAAGAAACTTAAGCTCAACCAGAGTTGGGCACGCATGACAGAAAAAACAAAGTTACAACCCTTTTTAGTTGAATTTTCCATTATATTTCGACGGGACGAGCCTGGAAAGTTCCACGTGCTGAGACTCATGACTACAATGCACCACGTATCTTGGAAAGAATGATGCGGAGAGGAATGCTGAAAGAAAAAGGAAAACAAAAAAAAAATGTCCAGAGAGGAGTCAGGTTTCTGAAGAACAAGCTACCAGGGCTGTCCTTTTCGTGGCGCAATGGGACGGAGGCCCCAAAGATTCAGCTACATTGGCGATACATCAGTGTTTGTGTCTGACGGCGTACATGAGTGAAACTGCAAAAGCTTAACCTGCTGCGTGGCAAAAGCAGAGGCTACAGGATACGTGGAGGTCACTGACTGAACGCTGACAAAAATTCCAGAGAGAATTCCAAGTTTCCGAAGGCTAGGTAGTCCCCTTACGGGCCACAAAGTAGGCAACACCGATCACATTACCAAAGTATGAATGACCATGAAGCTGGATGTGACACTACCAGTGTGATCAGTGTATGTAGTATATACACAGGTGTTCCATGCTAAGCCAGAAATAGAAATTGAAATATCATAATCCAGGGGTGACCAAGTTTAGAGATCATTTGGTCCAACGGTAAAAATTACCCACACGCAGAAGGAAACCAATTCAAGCTTAGAGGATGATGTATTACCACCCGTAATGGAAGCAGGCAGTTTCAGTATTCTTACTTTCATCATTATGTCGCGACTGCAGGGAAGCTGAAAATGAGGTGAGCACGCTCGCCAAGACGAGGCAGCGAGAAACACAGAGCAATAAGGTAGCTAAAGAAAACACCACACAGACTGAACTACCCGACTACAATGTAGTTTGGCTTATTTTAGCCACACAGGCATTAGGCCCTGTAGTGAGAGCTACAGCTCCGTATTAAATGCTGAGAGAGGAAGAATAATAATAAGCCTCCCACAAGCACAAACTTCCTCCCAGGATACGGATGAAATTTCACACAGCGCTATTGATAGGAGGCGGCAGAATAATACGAACGCATAACAACCCCTCAAATTATGCCCTCGGGGAGCGAATGCAGCCCTTCAGTGTTTGCACGAGCATCCCTTCACACACAACAGAGGAGGAACGATAAAATTACAGGATTTCAGTCCGACTAAGGGGAGGGGGGAGGTGCGTCCAGATGAGATTAACACACACAGAGAGGAGGAATGATTTACAAAGGCCATTAGGAAATTAACCTCCAAAAAACATGCGCGCACACGCACGCATGCAGGCAAATACACAGGTGCACATGCGTACACGGGCGAACAAAAACACCGTCAAACCTGAAGTGGATGTTGGGCAGAAGCGGAAAAAATATTAATATAATATAATATAACCGTCATAGAATCGAGTTGTTTCAACCCGATTTGCAGCTCTGCAAAACCACTTAAGCTTTTGAGGGAATTTATTTTCTTTTGCCGTCTTGAGATCAGACGAGAGGAATACTGGATGGATGTGCTATTCTACACTCAGCTGGAGTCAGCAGGATGGTGACACTGCAGGACAGTTATGCATTACTCAAGCAGTAAATATACGGGTCAAAAACACTGATTCGGTGCAAGGACAATGCCAAAATTCTGACAGCAATGAGGGGGTCAAAGTTCATATAGGCCATGAAGTTAGCCAGTCATCAAGCCAGCATGACACAATTACAGCTTATTATTTTTAACTGAAAGAAACGCTGCATGAAACCGAGACCCCATAGCAACTCAAGTACGCGGCGGGGAGTGGGGGGGAGGTTCGGACTAACACGTGCGTGGGGTTTGGGTGACTGTGATTGCGTTCAGGCAAAACGTGCAAAGGAGTCTGAAGGACAGTGGTCAATCCACTTGGCTGCTTGGATCTCGTCTCAATCTTGGAGAGACAGCTGGAGGAGGGGAGAGAGAAAGACTTACAAGGCTGCAGACCCCCCCGCCCTACACAAGCAGGGCAGGGTGAAAAATGAACCAGCGCCGAGTCCAAACAGAACCCCCCCACACGCACCCCACCCCCTTAAAGCCTATGAAAGGTAACCCTTCTCAGTCCCACATTCCGGTACCTTCCCCAGTTGGCGAAAAGCAGGACAGAGGGCTCAGCAGAAAGACGAGGTGCAGGGACACCGAAGTTAGGAGGGCGAGGAGAGGGGGGATCCCAGCGTACGCCTCACTTTACACCAGTCAGCTGATCACGGGCGGGCAGGTGGTCCACGCAGAAGAGGGAGAAAATGCACTCTTCCAGAAATCAGATACGGAAAAAATTCATAACCTTATTATTAACCCTGAAAGTGCTTAATTTTTACTCACCCCATCCCTCACAAAGTTAATCATTCATTATTTATTTGACAAATTGCCTTTAGAAGGACTCACAGGTACCCGAGAACCCTTCCCAAGGTCATTGCTAACTAATCTGCCAACTAAAAATTGACAAATTGCTGACCTTTTGAATCCTGACATCTGAAATTTTGCTTGGCATATTTTCACCCTGTGTGACTATAGCAGCCATTAGCACTTTAAGGGTTAAGACGACGGCCATTTCAATTGGACCGCTGCAGGGGTACTAATGTTAAGGAGACCGATGACAAAACTGCACTGAGATTTTGGCTGGAGCGGAAAAGCAGACAGAGGTGTGTCGTGTGGTTTCACAGGAGATGCCGGAGCTCAGAATAGCAGTGCGGGGCTCACCTTTCTCGCCCGAGAACAGCTGAGGGGGAAGGGGGAGTCTTAATTTAATTCTCGGGGAGTCCCGGGGACGTGAGACGAGGGGCAGTGGGGAAAAGGCATGGCTGTGGAGCAGAGTCTGAGTGAAGAGAGACGTGGCCTCCATAACATGTCTCTGCACTGACCATACGCAGGCATGTAAGATATATATGTGTAGATATAAACATATACAGTATGAATGTATGCAAGGCGCTGATTGGGATTGAATCTGCTGCTCATCAACTAACGTTAATGATTAACGCCCTGTGTCCGCTAGGTGGCTTTGACGATCGCTCCCATCAGGGCGTAAAAGGAAAGCTACCTCGCGGCGCTTCGCCTGAAATTTTTTGGCTGGACCAATCAGCAGGCTGCTTTCGTGTTGACGTAATTTCCTTCTTCAAAAGCCAATGCATTGCGTCTACATTCGGCTCGTAGATTACACGAATCGAAATTGTAGTCACACTGAGCACATGCAGAGTGCAAACGCATTGTTCGACACAGTGCACCGTTCACTTTGGCGAGGCTTTGGTGGGAATTCTATATAAGAGAAATAGGGAAATTTATGTTGAATGAATCCAGTAGTTGGAGGTAATACACCAACAGGTCTGTAAACACCATAAAACCAAAAATAAGAAGAAGAAGCCTCCAACTCATAATGAGGCTGCGCGAAGCAATTTTAGAGCTTTCCCGTACAGGCGTTAGTATAGCGACAGTCAGTCAATGAGGAGCGCAATATAACGACTGTATCATAGAGGTTACTCATCAACAACCACTGGCAGCTGCAGAAGTGTGTGCGAGCGTGAGTGCGCACGTGTGTTCATGCACAGCCTTGCCTGTGTGTGAACACTAGCGAGCCAGAATGGGCATTTAGAACTTGCGCACGCGTAGTGTAAGTATTCAACTGTGGGCGATACTGCCCAAGGCTGCGTCTGGATGGTCCTTTATTTCTGTTCCTGCGCATAAAGAATGCGGACACTGATAAAAAAGACATAAAAACCAGAATAAAGGAGAGGATTTCTTCTGAAGCGCACCTCTGCACTGCACAGGCTCGCCAATTCGCCTGATAAAAACGCGGACAGACGAGGAGACATAATGTACCAGAACATCGCCGGGGCTCAGGGACCCCCATTAATCATAAGCAGCGTCTGCTGCTGCTTTTATCGGCGTCTGATGGATGAGACGGGAGGGGAAAACAGCAATATATGGAAGCGAGGAGACGACACAAAGGAACAAAGAACTCCGCTAGTGTCCCTCCTGCTTAGTGTTACACTGGGGGGGGGATTTAGGACCATCCCGGTTTAATTTCACAGGCCACTTCCTCCCCAAGCTGAAGAAGTCAAAGCAAGGATGCGATATTACAGGACGTTCCTTTACCCGTCACCCATGGTCCCATTTAATGGATTCAGACGCAAAATCGTGTAAGCAGAGCTGCCGAGATCGCAGTGCACTTCAGATAACAGGCAGCCCACATCTACTCGCTCTGCGCGGGTCTCGGCGCAAGGCGACCGCCGGGTGTCTCGAGATGGACCGCGTTCGAAAACACTCTTAATGCATTCAAGTGCATTGCCAATTGCCACAGAGGGGCAAAACTCAGTCAGAGGTCCTCTGTTTTGTTTGCATTTTGTGTAGCTTGGAGAGTTAAGAGACCCTGGAGAGAAGAGCAACACAGTTGCTTTGATAAACAAATAAATAAAAGAAGAAAAAAAACAACTCCATTTCTGAATATTTTCAGATAGTTCGACAGCCGCCTGTATTCGGCAAAAGCCTGAAAATGTCAGGAGAGGCAGTAGCTGAACTAGATATGAAAGCACAAGGCAACATTTTATACAGAGAGAACACATATATTATTCATTAAAGAAACCACTTAAACAGAATATCATGCATTTAAATCAGGAGACGTTTCTTGTATCCATTATTGAGCCCTGGCCTACATTAACAACAAAACCAAAGACCAAAGTGAATTTTTCCCCATGGTAGTTCATTAACCTCTCACACGGTGTGTAAGTGGGTTACAGTCGTCACCCCTGACACACTTCAAATGAAAGATGATGGAAACCGAAAGAGAAGAGCAGCTTCACGTTGAATGACTCCTCTAGTACTCATGAATCTGTGGACATAGCTTTATAACAGAACCTATCTTCATATTTTTATTTGTCTGCACCAGAAGCACGCAGTCGGTCCCAGACTGCACTGGGGCGGAGCAGCATCGAGGCAAGCTGGAACAAAACGGATTTCCACGAAAGAAATTGGCAAGAGATGTTCCACAAATTGAGCCGTGTTGAGAGAGCAGGGACAACTTCAGAGAGAGAGAGAAAAAAAATTCTGATCGCATTGGACCATAAATACGGTATTCTGTGACACTTCTAACGGCCGTGAGTTTAACAAGCACAGACCTTACGTGGGACAAAACCTTTTAAAAGGGGGGGTTCAGCCCATGCATCTCAAAAGGGCCACTCTTACTGCCATGAGCCACGTGGACAATCGGATGGACACCTAACTTCACCCAAATGAAAGATGGAAAAAGGCGTTTTCCTCTCATCCAAACCTCAGTACGACACACCTCAAACAACCTCAAAGTTCAATGGCATATTGGATTTTAGTTTGGACTCAACTGTTCATCTTTCTGGGTAAATGCTAGTGCATTGACTCCACGTTGAAAGAGTATTGTCATCCTCAGCAAAATACACTGATATGTACCATATTAAAAACACTGGGGAATAGCTTCTTGGGTAAAACAAACACTGGCAGAGTTGGGTCTGCAGTTTGGCCGACAAAAATCATAACCACAATGTTGTTGTATTTCATGCAACTTTGACATGATTTACTTACAGCAGTGGGTCCCAACCCGATCCTCAAGGACCCCCTGTCCTGCAGGTTTTTGTTGCAGCTTTACTGTAGCACACCTTATCCATTTAAGGCCCAATGCACCTTCATGCACACCCTGCTCAGGTAGATCTTTTTCAACCAATCAGCATGAAGCCCTTAAATGGATGAGGTGTGAAAGAGTCGAGCTGAAACAAAAACCAGCAGGGCAGGGGGTCCTTATGGGCTGGGTTGGGAACCGCTGACTTAGAGGATACAAGAGAACATGGTTTAAACAGTATTCACTGTGACTGTAGGGTCTGATAAGACTGTTTGTAGGAGTGCATGTCACCTTTAAGTAACACTCCATGATAACATTCTTAAATAACACTGTGCATACCTGTCCTGGCTTCTTCATGCATCCTCGTCCGCAGCATTGCCTCTGGGTAGGCTTCAGATATCTCCACTGGGATAAAGTGGCATTCAGCACTTTTCATGAACATTCTCCATTTTATCCCCATAAAATGAATTAAGACGTCCAGAGGCTAAAGTCAAAATGACAGAAGACGGCATCTCATTCCTGCCCAGTGGTCAGGGGCGATACTGCGGAAAACGGGGCAGATAACCTGAGAGAGGTCAGCTTTTCAAAGGCTCCACGCATAGCTCTGGTCTTTCTCAGCCCCCAGAGCCTGGGGCACAAGCCCTAGTAACAAAGACCTCTGCTACAGGCCTCCAGGCTGCTCATTTGAAAAAGTCCCCCGACGCTACATTCTGGCAGAGAAGGGAGTGGAAGTATTTCACTTTCTCCAAGCAAGTCAGACAGGAGAGCGGATAGAGAGATAGAGATGCAGGTAGGCGGGCACCGATCTAACTTTTTCAGTCCTGATACCGATGCCGACACCTGAGTTTTGAGTATTGCCACTACTGATTACTGATCCGACGCCAGCGTTTGAACAATGAGCTGCATGTCTCACAGCATGGACGAGACGGGGATCCTTCTGTGAGTAAGACCACAATAGTCTTGACCTAAACATATCTTTCCTGATTTTGTACAACGAAATGCAACCAGTAAATACTTACAGTAGATATAAATGTACTTTTGTACTAAACTGATAATAAAATAATGTTATATGATACCACACCGGTTCATTGTCACTGATAATCAAATCAGCTATTTTAGTCAGTATCTAACCAATCTCAGTATCGGCGTACGAGCATCTAAGATGCAGGAAGGAGGCCTGCAAAAATTAAAAGAGCAACTTAATGCAGAATAAATGACACAGTGAAGCTGTGACGGTTTGCTGAACTGGATCAGTACATGGATTTGCTGAATGGGAATTATGTAGCTTTAGACTGTAAGCAGACGAGACCCAAAAGCGCTCTGTTTTGAAGAAGAAAGAAAAACAACATGTAATATCAAACAGGGTTTTCCTGCACACATCAGGCGTAAGATAGAGACTTCACAGCTGGTTCAAGGGACTCACAGGATAAATTCCTAACTGGATGATGAGTAAACATTCGCGTAATTAATGTCTGTGTACACAATTCATCAGTAAAAGATTCCAAATCATCCATGGAGCTTAGAGGTAATTGAGTATGAATAGAAAAAGGAAAATGGTAAGCGCAAAGTAAGCCCGCAAGCCGAGAGGAAATACTCCAGTCTTTCGCAGTCATGAGTCCACACTAAAGAAACCTTGAACCTGAGTGGGTCACATGACACGAACACCACTGCCCACTCGGGGCAGTAGAAAATCGTTAAAGCGGGGATCAGTGGGGGGCTGGGATCAGCCAATCAGAGTGCAGTGGCCTTCATGGTGATTGATGAACATGCCCGGAGGACAGCAGTGGCTGTCTGTCAGACGCAGAGATGGACGCAAAGGGGCGGGGCGTTCAAGGCCGCTCCTCGGAGATGCCGTCTTGACCCGCCAGCCAGGGAACAAAGGAAGGTTTAGCCCGCAGAGAGGGGAGAAAGGTAAACCAAATTGCTTTTCAATCATGTTGTGTTGCAGAGATTGAGCCAAAATTGCACTGCCACACACCAGTGCACAGTGGACAATTTTCCAAATGGAGTTTAAAAAATGAAATAGATAAACAAAGACTTAAAAAATAACAATAAAATAAAATTTGACTTGGCCAAAAACATGTAAAAATAGGCCAAAGCCGATAGTGAGGTATTGAAGACAAGCGTCTATGGGACAGCACGAAAAGGTAGAAATGTTGAACAATGGTTTGATGCAGGTTTAATTCCAGGACTGTTAGGGAAACCTAAATGCTAACACAACCGGTCAAGAATTTCCATTCACCAGCAATTTTTAAGCAGTCAAAGATTAAAAAAAAAAAAACAAAAAAAAAAAAAAACTGAATTTCCTTTTACAGAAAGATTTTTTTATGTTACAAAAGACCATCTAGATCCTTAAACCAGATTGAAAATCCAAACAGGGTATTGTACTTACTGCCGTAATAACTGCTATGCTGGTTCAGCATTTTTTCTTCAAGGACGGTTTAAACCTAATGCTACCCAGGAAGTTGCCGAAGATACACTGCATTTGTGGCGATTCTTCATTCTTCCGTAAAATTTGCACACAACTAGATTTTACATCCATCTTTAAATGGAAATAATGAGTTTTCCTGCATATTATGCCACATACTTTTGCTTTATTAACAATATAATTTTGGCCACTATCTGACTTTTACGATGCTTCGTGCAACCTTCTTAGCGCCATTCAAGGTAATTTACATTACTTACGTTTGCCAAAAGGTAGAACCCATACACCAGTGTTCAAATACATTTGGTTGGTCCCGTATATTGTTATCCAGACAACACTGCCGCGTGCGGCTGCAGTTCCACAAGCCCCCAGGCACAATACATCAACACAATGGGCTCTGTGCTGCAGTCGGGAGCTCAAATTTGCCAGAGTAACACATACCATGCTTCCCAAGATCAATGAAAATGACAGTAAAAACGCTAGCTTGGGAAATTATTCTATTACCGTATATAATAATGATTGCTATGATGTGCACATACAAGATTCAAAAGCATACAACATTTCAGTAGACATGCGTGGATGCTAAAATCCGCTGACATCTATGTTGAGTCAGGGTGCATTACCCAAAGCACTCACTAGAGGGCTTTAATTTTAGATGTGCATTTCAGTGATACTGTTCTATACAGCTCCACTGATTTTTCCATTCAGTTACCCACCAAAGATCCATTTACTAGCAACAGAGCAACCACCGTTACTTACACAACGGCAATGAGATCAATAGTTATTGACAGACAGTGAAATCTCCATCTGTGACTAAGCCACAGGGAGATCTCCTTTAGGTACTGAGTGGAATAATTTCCTTCAGATGCTGCACGCCACCAAGATCTTCTTCAAGTATTGACAGTGAAATAATTTCCTTTAGTTAATGAATGACAATTGAGATCTCCTTAAATCACAGAGGAAAAGTTGAGTATTTTCCTTTAGCTAATGAACAACAGTAAAGCCCCCTTATGTACTGAGTGGCAGTTAAATATTTCCCTTTGTTGACTCAATGACAGCAAGATTGCCCTAAGTTACCTAATGACAGTGAGATCTCCACTAGTTCTCGTGTGACAATCAATTATTTTCCTTTATTCACAGAATGACAGATCTCCCTTAGCGACTGAGTGACAATTAAATCTTTCCATTTAGTAACTGAATGATCGGGGGAACTTTTTGATGATCAATAAAAATTAGATCTCCATTAGTTATTGTGTGACAGTCAATTATTTTCCTTTAGTAACAGAATGACAGGGAGATCTCTCTCTTTAGAAACTGAATGACAGAGAGATCTCCATTAGTTACAGTATGAGAGTCAATTATTTTCCTTTAGGGCCAGGTCACGCGGTAATGGAGTTACAAAATTGGTGTATTTTGTATCAGAGCTCCAAAACTAAGTAAGATAGAGATACAATTCAAATGTCTTTCTGTAGTTCTTCCCTAGTACTTCAAAAAACAAATTAGGCAATTTTGTTAATTTGATTTATTTTGGGTGAAAATGGCAAAAAAAAAAAAAAAAAACTGGTCGGTAACGGAGATACAAATTTGACTGGCCCTTTCGTAACAGAATGACAGGCAGATCTCTCTCTTTAGAAACTGAATGACCGCGAGATCTCCATAAGTTACAGTGCGACAGTCAATTCTTCTCCTTTAGTTACACAATGGCTGGCTCGTCTCCCTTCGTTACAGACAGTTAAATGGTTTCCTTTAGCAACCACATGACAGTGAGATCTTTTTATTTTAGCAAGCATTAATGCAATCTATCTGCCTCAGCTGCGGAGTGGCCGGGAGATGGTTTAGCTGGTGACAGTGATATGACAGATCTCATAACCTGGATCAGAGACAGCAGTGGGGGGATTTATCACGGGGAACAAGAACTTCTGGACAACTTGACAGGATTTCACATCAAGAGGATTGATCTACGAGCATGACGGCCGTCTCAAACGAGCTCTCGGTCTTCCAAAGGCCACTTTCAGAAAACCATTTCACTCGCTTGTTCTGGAAAACCAATTCTTCCTCCCATTCATACACTCAGTCTCACTCATTTCTTCAGCGTGAACAAGAACAAAAAAAAAAAAAAAAAAAAAGATTGCTACTGGTGAAGCACAATGAAATACCCATTCTTACACCAGAGAAATCAAAGTCTTCGGTGACAACGCCATCAAGGCGCCATCCGAAAATGTCGAGAACTCTGTCCCCTGCAACGTTTTGTTTCTTCTGTCTCCACAATAAGAGCATTCATTTTGTTCCAAACATGAACGAGCGGTAATGATGCCTCGTTTTCTCCCACATGCTGTAAAGAGACTAATTAAAGCTTCAGCAGCTGAAAACTCCGAGGGAGGGGTGGGGGGAGGGGAGGGGGCATTCCTCCAAAACAGGACCGTCCGAGTGACTGCTGCCCTCTACTGGATCACATGTGTAACACAGGGGGGAGGGAAATTCCAACAGCTTTAACCTGGGCATAACAATTAGTGTTAAATCCTCCCTTAAGAGAATGGAATCCCCTCGAACACAGAGGTTGGTGAGCTTTAAGCCGCAGAACAGCAGCACCCTTGGAGAGGTGGTTCAGTTTTCACCAAGAGACGAGTGTTGTCAGACTTTCTTCCAGCAAACCCCGCAACACCCTACAGCCTCGGAAGCTCCACACCACCTCATTAGGAGTGTTGCTATTCGGAGCACGGCCGGCTCTGGACACCGAGAACGACTGACCGCTTACGATTTTCCACCATCCAGCGTGATAACAAAATATTTTGGGTTTTCAGATCATTTTACGCCCGCAGTCTGTTCCTCCTACACAGTCGAGCATCACGGCCTGCTCTCCCAGTAGCACTGCAGAACCTTAGTCGTACCAGGCTTGGATCACCACATATTCCCCAAAGGGATTTCTCTACTACAACTGATCAGGAGGAGTAGGAGAAAACATTGCAGGAGGCATCTGACAACAGCTAAAAAGGCTTTGATAATTGCAGGCATTCAGTAGTCTTGTGAAATGGTTGCAATGTAGCCGAAGCCGTGCAAGTGCGCTGTCTATAATTATCGCAATTAGCACAATTAGCATTAGCATCAGAGTTTTAGATTTGCAAAGACAATGCATCCGTTAGATTTAAGCTCCACACTGTTGAAATCATTCCAGAAGCCATTCCAGCTAATTGCCAATTTTGTTAAAATGCTAAGCAGAGTAACCATTCAAATCCACTAATGCACATCTTAACTGGACTTCAATTAATCTATGACTGTTCAATAATAATAAGAAAGAAAGAAAAAAAAAAAACTCAAGGCCGCGAAGCAAAACGAGTGGTTCATCAGAAATGTAATACTGAGAACGCGGAGAACGTTGATCAGGAAAATGCACAGACAATAACATAACTTTTAATAGCTTCACCAAAGGCAGTTTCTAGTATATACGCAAAAGTTCAACGCGCTTCAGCCAAGTTTCAAAAGTGAGGCAAGGTGCTCAGCAGTAAAGGACAATAAGCATAGAAAAAAAGCCTTTTACCTGGGTACTTCAAAAAGACTACCCAAAAGTAAAAACACTGGAGCACACTTTATAAATCTGCACGTTTATTGAGGGGAAAAGATGACTGACGTTTCGACTTGCGTCTTCCTCAGAATCGATTCTGAGGAAGACGCAAGTCGAAACGTCAGTCATCTTTTCCCCTCAATAAACGTGCAGATTTATAAAGTGTGCTCCAGTGTTTTTACTTTTGGGTAGTCTTTTTGAAGTACCCAGGTAAAAGGCTTTTTTCTATGCAGTTTCTAGTATATTGCAATAAAAAAGAAAAACCAAAACATGGATGAAAATATTTGTTGTAGAAAAACAGATCTCAGATAGAGACTCGCAAATGATAAGTGTTGCTTGTTTATCTGCAGAGGAAGTGGGAGGAGAGAATATTTATTTTATTTTATTTTATTATTCGGAAGAGAGATAGAAGGAAAAAATAAAACAGCTTTATCACTTGTTCTGAAAACACGCCAATGCGAACCATCGCAGAGGGCCACTGCAACATCTCGGGCCGAGTGGCCTTAGCGGTGGGGGCACTGCAACTGTGCTACTCCCATTTAAACCGATGACAAATTAGCCAAGCCAAGCAAATGAGTCCGTGTTCAGTTAAAAACTGGTGACCAGTCTAAAATTAGAGACGACTGTCACTCCTTGGTCTGAGAACATGATGTACAAAGTACAAGATGAACCTGATGGCTAAAGGTTTGGGTTCCCCGGGGGGGAAACGCTTGAGCGATTTTTCTCCCGATCGTGTGATACTACCCAGCTGCTCACCTGAATTGTCCCAAAGTCGACATTCTCATAGTGGAAGTGGGCGCATTCTGCCAGTTTGGGAAAGTGGCCCTTGGTGAAAGACAACCTGCGACAAAGACCAGAGGCGGCGTTAATGGTGATCAGTGATGTAAAAAAAAAAAAAAAAAGGGGGAGGGGGGGGTGGGGAGACGAGGGCCATGTTTGGAATCACATACTTGCTTATTACATAGAGTGCCAGTAAATACTGGCTAATACATGTCCAGCGAGTACGTGACAATAACTACGCTATGCGAACACAAAGCTATTCCAATCACCTGGGCCTCAGAGGTACGTTACTATTGAACACATTGCATTGCTGGACACCGTACACCACTCTGTCTGCAAACTGAGAAATTTGACCAGTGCGCCATTTCATTTAAGTCTATATGGCATACTGCTTAGATTATTGGTGATCAAAGGCTGTATACTACTTGACACTTTTGGCCATAAACTTAAGCAGTAGGCGATCCTCGACACCGCCGAGGTGCGTCGGTCAGGACAGGGCGATAAAGGGGAGGGAGGGAGGGAGCACATACTTCTTGACGTTCTTGACCTTCATGCTGGCAGTACTGCTGCAGGAGCGCAGAAGTGGCTCCGTTGTGAGCTCCGGGACCTCCGCGCTGCGAGCCTGTTCACACGCCAACGAACACACATCAGCCACAGATATTCACACATGTTTATATAACCTACATAACGAGTGAAAAACACTGGGAAAAGAGCAGGGTATTCATTACACCATTGTCTGGATTGCATCACATCCACCGCAAAGCATGAGAAACAACCCAATCCAAACAACCCCAACAGAACAACATATACATAGACAATATACCGAGGGCTGACTGCAATCAACAGTTATGTCCAATATATAACATCTGGACGCAACTGTTTACTGCAGTCAGCCCTCGATACTGCGTTTGTGTGCGAGTGCTTGTATAGCTCTACTTGCTGGAACTAAATCTTGAGAAACCACAAGTGTGTTGGAATTTGGGGTTGTGAGGACACATTCAATGGCCCTCAAAAAGGTCAACAGAGGATTACAGCTGACTGGTTGAAGTTAGGGTGATGCTTACAGTGGGGATTAGGTTAAGGTTAGGTGTTAGGCATAATTTGGTTACAGGTATGTCGTACAGAAAGGTCAAAATGATGCCCTCACAAGTTAGCCACGCAAACGCAGGCGCGCGTGAGTATGTGCGCGAGTGTGTATGAGAGAAACACGCAGAGTGAGAAAGAGAAAATGAGCAGAGAGAGGCAATAGCGGATTTAAAGAGTGACAGCAGCGCGGCAAAAAGGACTTGAGAAGAGACCCGGGCGAGCCGCAGACTTGCTGGAAAGCCTCACATGCAGCAAACATGACTATGGAAACGTACACCCTGGGTCAGTTAGAGCTCAGACCTGCAGTGGGAGGTTCTCTACTAAAGCACTGCTTAAATCGAGCCATGCAGACACTCAACTCAAGGGGAAAAAGACCAGAGTGAAAAATTCCTGTGCCCCAGCTCTGTCCTTATAAAACATTCAAAGTGTTTTCTTAAGCAGCAGATTTTTTTGTCCTCCCCTGCGCAATGGTACAGTGCCTCGCCTTCGACTAGAGCTCATGCGGGGGGGACCTTGACGGGATCTCTCCTCTCTGCCCCCGAGTAGAGCTGAAACAGGCTGGCGTGTCGAACAGCACTTTCACAATGGAGCTTGAGCAAGGCCGGCTCATCACAGAGGCTTTTCCCCTCTGACAGGGATCCAGATTGGCACGCTACAGCCCTTTAACACTGTACAGGCAGAACCTTTAAACTCCATTTCGAGTTACGACCTGGGGTACATTTCCCAACAGTTTAGTTGCTGACTAAGTTAGCAACTTACATTCCTCTCTCTACATGGCTCTGGTTCAATCTATGTGAGTTGCTAACATCGTTAGCTAACATAGTTAGCAAATACGGTTTTGGGAAACGTACCCCAGAATGGGCTGCAAGTCCGTTTTTGTACTCTGCTGTGAATCAGCCCATTTTACTCAACATATACTCTACATAATAGCCGAAATGAACGCACTGATAACTGATATGGCTTAATTTCCAAACTGAATATCAACACTCTCAAAAACAATAGCAAGAATCTTTTCTTTATAATAAAGAACTTTAAAAATCATATGAACATATATATTAACGATCAAATTTTAGAGATAAATACGCATCTTTTAGCATAAAGGTTCCCATTCTTATCCATTTCATATGCTCATAAAATCCCTTTTCATAACCAGATCGGCCGCGCAGTTCAGAACAAAACGTGAAAACTGCAGTGTTTCCATGGAAACAAATATACTCCATATACCTGGGCACTGACAACAAGAAGCTTAATCTGAAAAATCATTCAAACAGATTCAACAGCTCCAAATGAGGGTAGACGATAATAAATAATGCATTAGCTATGCTAAGCGACTGGGGAACATCTTATCAAAGGGAAGCTAACGTCTTCTGAAGAACTGCAGAGAACTTATCGTTACGAACACTCCGCTTCATCAGTCAGAAAAGAGATTAACAACGCATTATCATTTAATGAAGACTCCAACAGATAATGCTGTACACTTTAATTCTTTTAATGCTGTTCCTATCTCAGACCAATGCGAATAAAAATGAACGCAACAGTGACGGATTGAAAACACTGTAGAAAGGCAGCTGCCTGACTTTACTTACACTCGTTTACCAGGTTTGGCAAATGATTGAGTACACAGAGGTGGAATGGAAAGAGAGCATTAGAGCGCACTACTTTTTTTCTGTGTGCTTGTCTGGACGTACATATGTGGGCTAAATGTGAGCGCGTGTGGCTGTGTGCGCATGAGTGAGAGAGAGTGTGTGTGTGTGTGTGTGTGTGTGAGTGTGTGTGCGCGGTTGTGTGCCCGTGATTGAGCTTGTGCGTTTGAGTGAGAGTGAGAAACAGAGAGAAATGGGCTGAGAGGGAGAGGAAGAGCGGGAGAGATGGAGTGTGTGTGAGAGAGAGAGAGAGAGAGACATATATATACCATGGCGCTGATGGTCTCCTCCCAGTCGGGTCTCTCTCGGGGGTGCAGACTCCGGCTGAGCTCCGGCACCATGTCCTCCTCCTCAGGGAGTCGCCCCAGCCTCAGGCCCCTGCAGGAGAAACACACACTGACGCCATTGCTCTCCCGCGTGTCATAACGCTTAATGTGCATACAACTGCTGTTACACTAGAGCCAGATGCCAGGGAGAAGCCTGAGACAGACAGACAGACAGACACTGACATCATCACTCTCCAGGGTGTCATACTGCTTAAGTGCTGTTACACTAGAGCTGGACACCAGGGAAGAGCCCGACACACACACACACAAACACACACACACACACGCACGCACACACACACGCACACGCACCCGCACACGCACGCACACGCGCACGCGCACGCACACGCACACGCACACACCACATGGTATGCAAGCTGATGAATAAGTGAGAAATTCATCGCAGTCAGTTATCTATGCCAATCCCTGCACTATTATCATTTTACGTAACCATTAAACACCTGTAAAATACAGCCATTTTGATTTCTGGAGTTCGTTGAGAATGGCTGCACAGACAATGCTTATAACGAATATGGCATTAACTGACAGCTGGGTTCGGCAATTACAGGTTAGATACAGTTCGAGACCATTTACCGGCCAGAGCAATGCAGAGAGTAACCACTGAGACATTATTGCATAAGGGCATTAATCGGATTCAATCCTACCTGCAGAATCCTGCTTGCCAACTTTATCTTTTGGGGGTTGAGAGTAAATAATTTTTGATGAAATAAAGCAGTATTTATATAGTCATCACACCAATTACAAAACTGAAAATAAAAGCCAAAAAAAAAAAAAAAAAACACAGCAAGCCTGCTCTCAGTTTTCCTCAAAGCGAGGAAACAAACGTCGAGAGGCAGAATTCACAGATGAGTCTGCCAGTTTAAGTACAAACAACACTGAAACGGATGTCCAAATGAACGCACCTCACCAAACACAAGCATCACAGAGTTAAAGAGGGAAAAACAAACTATATTTTGTATCTGATAAGCAACGGGTCTGATGTATTCACTTTCTGCACAGACACAGGCTAAAATTATGTTCATTAAACGCGGCACCGGCGGGGAATGAAACTCTGAACAGGGATGAGCCGGGCTACTTGGCAGCTCTTCAACCGCAGCAGCAAGGCTGTATCGATCTGAACAGAACAATGAATGCAATCATCAATTCATGAAATAAAAAGAAGGGCCAAGATGTGGGCATATTGCAGCGAGGCTCTATTCTACTTCTGCAAAGATGACAGAACATTTCACTGTAACGCAGAGACTAATGCCGAGGCCAGCTACTGCGAGCCGAAAAGCCTCCGGTATACAGAACTCTCTCTCTCCACACACACACACACACACACACCTACACACACACACACACACACACATCCCCCGCGCACACAGACACCAACTCTCCCTCTCAAACACATTTCACGCCAACATTCTGATCTCTCTTCCCAATAAACAACAGGTTCTTATGAAACCAAAATCCAGACGGCTGAACACACACAAACATAACAAAACACAGGCGTTAAACCAGCAGAAAGCTCAACAGGGATTTACACCTTAAACCAAGAGTACACCGAGCAGACCGTGTCGGGCTCGTCTTTGGATACAGGCACCTTGGTGTATGCGCATCATAGACGGTTGTCAACAAGTATCGCATTTGTGGTGTTTGAACAATTTAAATATGAAGGCGTCTATTCGCGTTAACATAGGTATGCAGACATTTAGCTGTAGTTCTGTTCACGCCCTTTTCAGTGCAATTCCAGTTAAAGTTCTAAAATGATGACTCATATGCTGAAGTGAATAATGCAAATGAGGAGGCGACCACTGGTACAGCATAAACACTAGGTGGCCAGCTGGGAAACGTCACTCTGGATTAATGCTGACAAGGCCCTGACATCCTCAGTAACAGAAATCAGACTGTGGAGTGCGCCTGATTTTGAGTTATTCCCGGCTGTGACAGATGCAGAGAGGATACTCTACTCACTAGAACACGAGCTTACTAAACAGCATCTCGAAGGCTCTGGAAAAACAGCAGAAAACAGAAAGAGGCGAAGACTGGCTCGGGCGATACTACGGGGTTCGCAGACCTGATCCTCACGCACACGCACGAGTTCCTTCGCTCTTTTATATCCGCCCACATCCTAAAGACACTGCTCGGCGGGCAGGTGAGATAAACTCGATACGATGCACCGTGAAAGTGTCACTTTGGTGCTTGTAGTTTTACGGGGCGCCATTAGCATTCTGCTCAGTTGGGGAAAATGTCAGTAAGAGAGACCTCGCTGGCATTCAGAGCTGCGGCGTCTTTCCCTAACTGCTGTTTTGCCTTTCTTCTGCGCTCTCGACAGCTGTCAAATGGCAGACATCACAAACGCGCGAATACTGACGGGGCAGCAAAATCCATTACACTGATGCAAATGTGAGGGAATAATCCCACTCCTTGCCAATATTAGTTCTGTGCCAATAGGTAGGAGAAAATTACATGCACCACTTTAATACCCTCAAGTGTATTTAACCTGATAAAAACCTGGAGGTTAAATTGGCTCTGCAGAATGTTTAAGAGTTTATGTAAAGTTCATAGTGTACAATTTCTCTTAAAACAATAAAAAGGGGGGAGATACGGTTTAGGTCAGGGGTTCTCAACCTTAAGGACTGGCGTGGATGCAGGCTTTGGTTCCAGCCATGTATGTATACACCTGATACTACTAATCAACCACTGGAGATCGTGCTAAAGGTCTTAATTAGTATAATGACCTGCTGTTTAACTGTTTGGCTTGAATGAATGCCAACACCCACATCGGCCCTTTTGGGATAAGGAAGTAAACCTCAGATCTAGGCTCACGGTCAAATTAATTTCTGCACATTCAACAAAAATATGGTGCTCCCATAAACCTTCTCCTCTCTTTGTCTTAGAAATGTACAGTCCCATTTAGGAAAACAGTACAGTACTCATTCTTTCAGGCAAATACTGAAGCCCTGCATCAAGGGACCAACTTGTGTACTCCTGCGGATGAGACGGCTCAAATTTGGGAAGGGCTGCCTACTCACAGGCACTGGTGTCAATGCGGCATATTCCTGCGTCATAACTGACCACGGCTCCGCAAGGCATCAATCAGGCAACCTGGCCATTTCGTCTCCACTTTCAACAAGCCAAAATGGACTCAGTGTGATAGGGCATACAGGTGTGTTTAAACTGACAGATCAATATCCTTTACGATTCAGCTGTGCCACGGTCAGGCGAAGCTTGGCACCCGAACGGTGTAACGCAGAATTGAAAGGAGCCGCTGCTTGGTCAGCCGCAGCTCAATCCCTCATCAGAGAGGAAGAATGTCTGATATCTTTGGTTAGGCAAGAGAGAAAGTGTGGGAAGAGCCTCTGCAGGACAAAGGGAGAAGGTCGGCTGTCGAGAGGACGTGGAGGGACACGGCTCACGGTTCGCGTGTACAGCACAGGGTCAGGGCCTGGAGCTGGAGTCTGCGGGAGGACAGAAGAAGGGCCATTCCCGCCATTCCCACCCCCCCCCCCCCCCATCTGCCTCCATGAGTCCAACAGGACAGACCTACATGCTGCATCTCACCACATCTACACCGGGCCGGGGGAGGGGAAGATGGAACGCAGGGACGTGTTTGGGCTTGCAGAAACCTTCAACCCTTCACTCTTCTTCCACAGTTCCAGTCAAAAGTGTGCTGGACTTTTTGGACACCAAAGTCTGACACAGAGACAGGCAGGAGTAGTGGTTGGACGTAATGCTTAAATGCAAGGGGCACCCGAGGGAGGTGCAAAGCCTCGCCCAACACAGCGGGAATCTTTACTCTAAAGATCAAAGGAGTGAAGTCATTTGCTGGAGGAGGACTCTTGCTAATGCAGTGCAGTAAATGTAGGCCTCTAGCATCTTCATGAAGATGCTGGCAAATACATTTCTACAGCATTTGCATTTAGCCTTTAGGATGCAGCAATCTTGATTAAAAAATCTGAATTATTCAGTAATTTCAACTGTTAGGAAACCCTTAAAAGGATGCTGAAAGGTAGTTGGCAAATGTGTAAACTTAATTGAAAGGATAAGTAAAGTATCATAGCATGAATACTAATCAGCAGAGTATGACTGGGGATTAAGTGAAGGAGTGAGAAGAAAACATTGTCTGCTAATAAAGGTCAGCTCCCCGCGGGATGCTAAAGCTTCGTTAATACTTAATGAATATACTCTAGGAAATACAGCAGAGTAAAAAACAATCTGATATTCAGCTTCTAGGAGAGGGGAAATGCGACATTATAAGTTTTTAAACAAAATGTGTACTACTGTGGCTGTACCGCACAGATGAAAGGGCCTTAAGACTCACTATTTTTCCCAAAAAGTACATGATGTCTGGGGGGGGGGAGGAACACCAGTATGCATTAACCAAAGCTAAATATTTTTCAAACTCTTTCTGCTGTTTGGCTCTGCCGTTTGTCCACTCAGCCACTCAAGCCAATGACAGACTCAACACCACTGGTGGGCCAACCTGGCTTACTGGGAAAAAATAGCAGGTCATAGCAGCTAGAGGGCGCTGTGGTGCTGAAGCTGCGCGCACCAAAGGGACTGGTGAGAACCCGTTCCAGTAAAAGCATGCCCTAAAAACTGTACTTCATTAGTATATCTCCCCAGAGTGTGCATTAACACAGACTTACTGCCTGTCTGCTTATTTACTCAGCCAGGAAAGTTCAAAAAGTCAGGCAAGAGGAGATTTGCTTTTCATCTGCATTCCAGTGCTTATGATAAATACATTACTAATGCATGCAGCATTGAGCGACTGTTCTGATAAAGTTCAGTTGATCAGCATCGTTCACGCAAAGAGAGAAGTTTATTGGCTACTATGGACAGGAATATTCCCATGGGTTTTTCTTTACAGTCTCAAGAAAAATCCAGTTAAATTTTATATACTCTTTGGCTAGCAGCTCCTAGGCTATTCCAGCAAGTTTGAAAAGAAACACTAAAGCGAGAACGTCCAAGGGCTCGGATGATGGAAAACAATGGCCAGCTGCTTTTGTGTCGCAGCGAGATGAACAAAGGCTGCGCTTCGGCAAAACCTAATCCTCTATGCGGCAGAAGCGCAGGCATTTGAAACGTGAGGAACCGCGAACGTGGGAACCAAGGGACGGGGCTCAATGGCTCTCGGGCGCGGGAGCACTTCGGGCGTGAGTGAGCGTCACTCAGGCACAAAGACTCTTCCCTCCCATCAGCCCCTCCCCCCCAAAGATCAGCAGAGATGGAGAGAGATCGGGTCGCCCCCGGCGAGAGATACCCTCCCCCGGGAACCTCAGAAGATCAGTCTCAGATCAGCCCAGAGGCACAGAGCGGCTCAGGAGTGAGATGTTCCCAGGCAGAGAAAGATAGCGAGGTTGACGGAAAGAGAAAAATGTACTGCGTGTGTGTGAGAGAGAGAGAGAGAGAGAGAGAGAAGGAGAGAAATGGAGATACACAGGGGGAAAGTGACATGGGGTGCTAAGGGAGTCAGATCAGGAAGTATCATTTCCTCTTACAAGTGGGCAAATGCAGAGTGTGAGAGACAGAGTTCAAAAGGGACAGAGGGAGTGAGAGAGAAGGAGAGAGGGACAGAAAGAGAGATAGAAAGGAGAGAGAAAATGGGGGAAGGAAGAGAGTGGAAGAAAGAGGAAGAGGGAGAGAGGAGTGTGAGAGGGAGGAGAGAGGAGGGCAAGAGATTGAGAGAGAGAGAGAGAGAGAGAGAGGTGGAGAGAAATGGAGGCACACAGAGGGAAAGCGATATGGGGCACTGAGGGAGTCCGAACAGGAAGTATGAAATGCGCTCAGTGCGGAGTCGTTATCGAACAGGGGCAGAGGTAGCGCCCTCAGAGCCGGGCCACAGCCTCGCTGAAAACAGACACCGTCTTACAGCGCCTTCATTTCCCCGCGGGGAGAGCTGCGCTAGAGCGCCTAATGTATGGTAAGCCGGCGCTGCCATGGCAACCCCGAGCGTACGGAGAGGCGGAGCGGGTTTAGCCAGAGGAGGAGACGAGGGGACATGAATGGGCCGGATGATAATCCTGAACGGACGGGAATGCTCCGAGCCACAGAACGAAGCTTTTCCTGTCCAGTGCTTCCCACAGCGAGCACATTCCGGAAGGACACCGGAGCGACCACTGTTACCATCGGACTGACTGTTCAAGAGAGACCAGCACGGCCGGTCACATGATCTCCATTTATCAAATATGTTCAAACTGGATGCAGTTGGGAGAGACTGACCCTTCCAAGAAAGCAGGCTGGAATTAATGTGTTTTTGGGGAGGTTTGGTGGTGCGAAAGCAGCTTGTAAATGACTAACTGTTCCTGAAATAATGATGCAACAAGGGCATAATGATTTGCTGAGAGGCCCTCAGGGGGACATCAGCAGCGTGACATAAATCCTGGGATTCAATAAAACACGGAGAGATTTTCAGATATTCCCTGTGTGATTAAAATGAACTCATCTCTGAAACAACCTCTCACCGACATCACTGTCCAACAACTCACTGCCAGCCTGAAATATGAGACACGCGCATTCACACACACACACACACACACACACACACACACACACACCCTTCCACAACTCAATGAAGTCATCCACCACCCACCTACACACACACACACACACACACACAGAACCGTACAAGACGTGTGTGTGCGCAGACCCCTCTGCTCGCTGCACACACACCCACCCACCCAAAAACACAAATCAGAAACGATGCGCAGGCGCGGGTGCGGAAGCGGGGGGACGTGCGGCGCGCGGTCCTGCCGCAGGAGGGTGGCTCACTGTACCTGTCGGCGGAGTCTGGGGTCCCAGCGGCTCCCAGCAGCCCCACGCCTGCACTGCTCAAACCCGCAGCCCCTCCACCTGCCTCCATTACACCCACTCACTGAGAGAGAGAGCTGCCTGTCAGAGAGAGAGGGAGAGAGAGGGAGGGAGGGAGAAAGGGGAAAAGAGAGGGCAGGAGGGACAGAGAAAGAGAGATGGGGAGGAGGAGATGGAGGTAGAGGAGGAGAGAGAGAGAAAGAGGGCAGTGAGAGAGGAGAGAGAGGGAGGAAGGTGTACGTTAGGAGGAGGAAGCAGCAGAGGGAGAGAGAGAGAGAGAATGAGAGAGGAGAGGCATTTAGGGAGGGTGTGAGGGAGGGGAGATTGCGGAGGAGGGAACGGGAGAGAGGGACGGGGAAAGAGAGAAGAACAAGGGAAGACGGGAGATGAGGGAAGGGGAAAATGAGAGTGATGGACGGGGAGAGAGAGGGAGAGAGATGAGCGATCATCATTACATGTGGGTGTCAGTAATCTGAGCAGCGCACAGAAGCAGGGATTTAACCCTTCGGTGCCCCTCCATCCTTCAGCACCAGGATACAAAAGCCTCACTCAACCAGCCTTTCAGAAATGCAGTTCCAGGTATTTCAAAAGTTTTAACACATTCACATCAGCCACATTCATACCCCTCCATCTCATTCAGCAGCTACTCTGAGGCAGAAGAAATAACATGAGTACACGGCCTTTTCAACAAGATGGAGGCTTTAGAAATGCACTCCAACGGTCACCATCTATACAAGTGAGTCCAGGGAGAAAAAATTAGCAACACATTTTAAAGAGCTCGGCTTCTTATTGAACAAAGTACATTCAAACACATCACATACTGATCAGACTCAGTCTAGCAAATTCAAACATTTGCAGTTGCAACAATATTTTCACATAGTGGTTGCCACAGAAACCATATTCAATGTTTTGAATTTTCCCTTAGGTTGAATGACACCTTAGTTAATCCTTCGGCTGTGTAGAAAAAAGCACAAATTCAATCTGAAACAGTTTAAGGCCTTACTGAAAGGAAGACCCATTGAAAGAACATGACACGAGCCTTATGTAAGGGCGAAAAAAAAAACAAAAAAAACAGAAACAATAGAACACATTCAAGCCTCAAATGGTGCATGAAATCCTCGCTCTTCTGTCCCTACAAATGAAGAACGAGTTTAGCATAACACCAGTAATTTGGACATTGATAAAAGGGTGCTTTTTGTCAGAACTAGACGGCGCACAATACAAGGTCCTTCGACGCATTCTTGTGCCTGGCACTCTACCTGCCTTAATTTCCGGGTCAAAGAGAAAGGAATGAATGGTCAACCAGGCTTCATTAGTTAACGCAAAAAAAGGAAACAACGCGCAGCAGGAGAAGTCATCCAAATTATCGCTGCCAAGCTTTCACAACAGTCAGAGAGAGAGCCACAGCTTTATCAGAGGAAGATGAGAATTTTCAGGAGGCGGAAAAACGCCCACACACGCCAGTCAAATCAGCTCTTCTGCATGAGACCCCCCCCCCCATCGCTACGGTCGGTACTTCAACCACGACTCACAGGCCCCACCATTCACTGTCCTATCAGCATAGTGCAAACTCCCTTTGAAATCCAGCCATTATGCCAAGAGAAATGGTTATTCATGCAGGGGACAATATTCTTTCAATGCCTTCCTGTGTCATGGCTCAAGATTTTGGGCCTGCTCAATCTGTAATAATGCTTTTACTTGTCGTCTGCGTGGTTATGTTGTATTTGCCCAAGGGCACTGCTCATGCGTACTGCACCAAATAACACAGCACTTATGTGTCAACAATGGTAAGTAATACTCTGCAGCCCTCATATTATTGTCACTAATAAGATCGATTTGTTTGTCGGCAGCCAATGCGCTGATAGCGCGCCAGGGAAATATAGAGTATATTAAAGACAGAGCAACTAATATTAAACACGAGGAGCAGCATAGTCAAATCAGGCACGTCTTCTGGTCAACTTAAGGGTGAATTCAGAATAGAGCGCGAATCTCAAAAAACCCGACACCTTTAAGGCAAACGGCTGGCATAGGAGCATGATGCGTCCTTTTCATCTTTTCAAAGCGCAGTTAACTTCGACAACAAGCGGCAAATTTCAGACAGCAAGGCCACCGTCAAAAAAGCACACTCTTTGAACCCAACCTTCTCGAATCACTGAATTATGCATCAGCGGCATCAGCAAACTATGCGTGAAGGACACACAATGCAAAATCAATATCAGGAGGGGAAAGGCGAAATTACAACCTCGAAAGACTTGACCAGAAATTCTGGTCCACAATTTGCTGGGGAAATGGTCACTGATCAAGAGTTTGATCGATCCCATCGGGTAAAAACTAAGCTACTGATCTCAACATTGCCCAAGCTGCACCATATGATCACATCAATAACTGGCAGGAGCTTTGCGTCAAAATATTCAATCAGCAGTGATCATCGAATATCACAGGCATACCTAATGAGCCATTATGAGCAGCAATGATCCATTATTACAGCAATGATCCATTATTACAGACATCTCGTGTACGCAACTGCGGCTCAAAATCCGGGCGCTCCTTTTCGCTCAATCAGTGATTAAGAGTACCTTACGCATGCATCACTCAGTGGACTAATGAGTTCATCATCACCCTTGTGTGACTGGCTTAATTTAGACCTACTTGCCGACAAAGATTTGTCGATCTCCAAGCTCATTAAAACCTACAATCTTCCTCTTGAATAAGACGGCTTCATGCATGTTTAGATGTCACCACTGGAATTTCTACAATATTCATTTTAACACTCCTAGATCTACAATAAATTGACTAGAGAACTGAAAGGAGTTGATAAATAAAATCGTTTACAGGCCCCCCCGAATCACACCAGACAGACAGTTAGCACGAAATACACCCTCGATGAAAGCCACGTCAAAACAACAACAGAATGCCTTGCATACAGCGATAGTGAATTTATGATCAACATTAAATGATCACACCTCTCAAGGATGTATTGTAAATGCTTCCAGGGTCATAAATTGCAGGTCTCAAGGTGTTTGGAACAAAATAAATACACGTTTTAGAGGTGAGAAAATGTCAGACACTGAACAAGCAGCCTCAGACCAGGCTCTTGGTTTCCTGCATCTTGGAAAGCAAAAATCATTCTGACAAACTACAGCGCAGATATCCCAAATGAATGGATATTACAATATCGTAGTTCGACCAATGAACTCGCATGACGCTGGGTTAAGATGCGGAGTCAAACACATCCGTTAGCAGCGCTACATATCCTAAAGTCTGGAACCGCTTCAGCAGTGTCATTTCAATTCTATTCGCCATTTGTTTCATGCAAACAGCCCTTGTAACTTTGCTTGTTACAGTGAGAAATTTGTCTCGTCTTTAATCAGCCATTTTTGGATGAACAACAAGCATTCAATTAATCATTAGTCAAGTCATGCATAATGCATGGAAGTCAGCAAAAAGAAAAATAATTGTGTCTCGTCATCCGAAAAGTTACTTGACATGTTTGTTTTCACAAGTTAGGTTCGCTTTAAGGGTTATGGACTCACCCAAATGAGCATTAGCAAACATCTTTCTCATTCAAAACACATTTATCCACCAACGGCTCTACAGCAGAACAAACAATGGCACTGAACTTCTGATATAAACTGAACTGAAGGTATTCAACCACAATTCTTGTGATCGCATGTGCGCTCTTTAGTGGCCACACCGTAGAAAAATACCAATGCTTCTTTTTTCAGGAATTCAAAGGTCATTTCAGGGAGATACAGTAATCAGTCAAAAGTTTGGACACACTTTGCTAATGTCACAGCACCCTGGTTTTCAAAGAAATTTAGAAGGTTTCACTTCTCTAATCTCAAAGGGAATCTTGTCAGAGGTAAACACTCAGAAGTTAAGAGTATAACTTTCTTGTTTGAATGGTGTCCAAAAATGTGGAATTCCCAAAGAAGCCATATTTTTCCAAAGTAAACAAATAACAAACGCCTTCCAATTTCCAATGGCCGAATTAAAATCAAGCTGTTTTGGGACTTATTGAGCTAAAAGGTCAACGAAAAACAAATAACCACTAGTGCAGCATATCTTTGGGAACTTAGACAGCCACTCAGCTGCAAACGCATTGTAGCCACACAACTGTCAGCGTAAAAGAAAAACAACTATGAAAATGCTCAGACATTGACAAAACTACTGGTTAGTTTGATTGATTTAAGAACTAGATTTCCCCCCTGAGATAAAGGGTGCTCGTTTCTTTATTCAGCATGTACTATAAGAAAAATGTGGGTATGTCCAAGCTTTTGACTGGTACTGTATTCCACTAATATTTTTCAGAATAATTCTGAAAGCAATCCAGTCCATTCCTTCCCATTGAAAATGTGAGAACTGCACTATTTGTGTAAGCAGTCGGGGGTGGGGAGAGTGAGGAGTCATTTGGAATTTGATCTCATCTAAATTTTACTGAAATTCTAAGACCAGATGTTGCCCCACCCAGCTCCTCATTGTCAGAAAGGAGAAAAATGCCTGGATCCGATAACAAATATTACCTGGCATGCATCCAGGCGAAGCAACCACAACTTTGCAGTGCCAAATCCTGGTTCCTTCACATGAGCTTAAAATCCTTTATAAAGTAGCAAATCTTGCATTTACATCTTCAGCAAGGTTGAGTCGTTAAGTCATACAACAAGCATGCTAACAAAAGCACTTCAGCTTTGGATTGTTCGACAGCGGTTGCACTGTGCACGTGGAATCAAAGTCCTGCAGTAACCTCACCTTTCAGAATTTAACTAGAGGCACCCCGAGAGAGCAAACCTCGGCCAAGAATGGCTCTCGTGGCGGCCATATTGTTTGATGCAGCGCATTTCCGAACTGATTGGTCTAAAATCAGGGACGGGACCCATCAACCCACAAAATCTGACTGATATCACTGGGAGCAAAGTGCAGTTATTGCCTGTCATCGGATTTCAAGATGGCTGCTGTGGCGCCAATATTGGTTGACCGATCGCGGTCAAAATCAATAGTATCCATCCCTGATGTAATAGCAACCCACCCACAAAATGTTAGATACGTATATCCGTTCATTACTTTTTGAATTATCTTGTATGCAAACAGACAGACAGACAGACAAACAAATGTCGGCAAAAACATAAGCTCCTTGACAGAGGTAATAATTATGTTAAACCGGTCGCAGTTTACTATGCCTGATTAATAAGCTTTAAAACACACTGGTTGAATGACTGGCTAACTCATTTTTGAGAGCATTATTGCATGTTGCATAAAAAAATTTATGAGGTGTTTTACAATGCACATAATTGATGACATAAAATGTTGATCTTTTGAAGATTCTGCGCTCATGAAGCTCATGAATTGGCACAGATTTCCGCATCGTTTTACAAGACTTATTGTGATTAATGCCTTATGCCTGAAAGCTCGGTAGTTTGATATGCTGAAGATTTTGTCCTCTTTAGATATATTCCTTCGAACACTTGGTACATTTTCAAGAAATCAAGCACCATCTCCTGATTAATTCCGCCACTGAAAAAAATGCTAAAAGGAGAAACGGAAGTTGGAAAAAAAATCATGGTTTTTTTTTTTTTTTTGTTTTTTTTTTTAACATTTAGTCTGATCATCGGCATCGTTACAATATCACATCAATTATACAAATGCCGTCAATAGGCAATCACAGTGTCATTATCATTTCGCAATAATTATCGGCTTCATACTGGTTTTGATTTTTCAGCAGGAAAATTGCTTGACTGTTAATCAGCTGAAAAAGGGAGCAATCAAGCCTTGTACGGGGGAAGTTACTTCAAACCTTTCACACATCAGACAGCATTGCCGCTGTGTAACCGTCAACTTCAGCAGATGTCTCCAGTGACAGTGTACACCTTTAATCAACAGCAGCAGCTACCCAGGTTACAGAAAATCCTCAACAACCATCTCAAATTACAGAACAAACGACCTGCATTAGTAAGACAATATCCTTTGCGGTGCTGCGCAAATGCAAGCAGAGCACAGGAATGCAGTAACTGTCACTGACGTTTCACCTCTCAGAACAGGTGCTGAGGGACCCAGCCTCGATTAAATAAACGAAAGTGAAAAGGTGAAAATTAACACCAGTCAGCAAACTTAAAACTATGCGAATAAGCAGTTTGTGGAATGCAAAAGCAGTGAGGAGCACACCAGCTGCACGTGAATGCTATGCGACGCCGGCTCTCATTGGTTGATTCGGGGTAAGGAGAGAGAAATTGCATGCTCTAAACACAGCAGCATTGATGAGATTCAGCGAATAAATTTGCTTTATTTGTATTTATTTGTATTCATTTGCGGTGGCAGCGTTGCCAGTGAACCAGGAAATTAACACAAATTATACATCCGACATACGTCTAAGGCAGTGGTTCCCGACCCAGTCCTCCAGGACCCCCCGTCCTGCAGGTTTTTGTTGCAGCTTTACTTCAGCGCACCTTATCCATTTAAGGCCCAGTGCACCTTCATGCACACCCTGTTCAGGTAGATCTTTTTCAACCAATCAGCATGAAGCCCTTAAATTGATCAGGCGTGAGAGAGTAGAGCTGGAACAAAAACCAGCGGGGCAGGGGGTCCTTGAGGACTGGGTTGGGAACCACTGCTCGAAGGTCGTCCTGAGCAACAGCACTGATTAAACAGCAGCGGTTCACCAGCAGGTAATGAGCAGGTCTAAATCAAAAAAAGATGATGGGAAATTCAGGCTGACTCGGAAGGGCTTCCAAGTGCTCTGAAGCAACAGAAAATCATCAGAAATACAATCATAAATACCAGCTTTGAGAGGCTCATGACTAGTTGGGATATGGAGGGATTCAATTCTGCAGTGATTTTTGTAGTCATCATAGTGTAGTTTATCGCAACTTTCTGACCAAGTGTCTGTAACTCAATCAGATAAATTTTACTGACTAAAATTCCATTTTGATGTTTGGCAAGTATCCATAATTTTTGACTCAGTTACGCAGTTGAGCCATTTTTGTGACCAACTTGCCTAAAACTCAGGCACCGGCTATTTGGCCCGTTGGAAGTGTGGTCATACACTGCTTTTCAGACTTACCTAAGAAAGTTCCAGAAAAACTTTTATTTATTCATTTATTTAAATCAAAAACACGCTGCCGTTTAGCATTCTACAGAATAGAGGTCATCCACATACATGCTTTAATCGTTGCAATTTAGAGATTTCAAAGTTACAGCAATTTGTCCACACCGAATATATTAGCAAGTGTTCACCTGAAAAAAAAAAAGAAAAATCAGACTCATTGGCAGTCCAATATTATACCAAGTAGATATCAAAATTCAAGGTGAGGAAGTTTGAAAACCTAGTCTGACACATGCCAATTTACAGCACTTCTCACGTCCTCCTAATACGAGAGCTTTAATTTGAAGTTCTCACAGAGATGCTCTGATGAGCATTTCTCAACAGCCTGCTATGAGGATAGTGAGGAGTGAGTCAGCAATTCTCCATTTGTGCAAACAGGAGGAACTTTTATTCATTCCCAGCCAGGATGCAGCCCTGGCACACTACCCCTCTGAGGCCCAAAACAGGCCTTGCCAGAGAAATGTTTGAAGAGCTCCTTTCTGCCAAAGACATTCGATTCCATCTGTAGGGAGCAAGACAAAAAATACTTTCACTAAACGCAGCAAAGAAAAACCAAGCATAAATTTTCATGTTCAATGTAAACTTCTATTCTCACTCAACAAGCATGTAATACACCCAACTCAAAAAGTCCCCGGCCCCTGATGTAACATTGGCAGTTCAAACCTGCACCTTTTTTTTTTTCAAGTTTTGACATTCCTTCATTCCTGTTCCTTCAGGCATTCTGGCCCCGTTTCACTCCACTGAGGGAAGAAAAGGTTTGTGACTTACGGGTACTAGGCTTTCCTGTGTCTGCCATTGGCTTATGTTGCCTTCGGAAACTTCCAGACTGTACCGCAAGCCTGTCACTGCCAAAAATCAAACACTATACAAGAGATTTTCCGCCAATCCTACAGTCCATTAGAACACTGCTGGTGCTTCATGGGCTACAGTGCAGGTTTATTAGCCAGCAGTTCTTTTTTGGCATGCTTGTCAGGGAGCACAGCTGCGCCTGTCTAACATTACTCTGGGTGATGTTCCTGTCCCGAAGAGCACTTCTCATTATCGTGAGAATCTTCTTCACAAAATCAACGAAGACTGTGGTAATGATGCAGCTGGAGGATTGTACAAAGAACAACTCCAGAACCCAAATACGACAAACTGTGTTCGAGGAGAGAGGGACTCTGCTACGGATACAAATTGGAAATCAGATTTTTAACAAAAATTGTGAAGATAAGTTACACTAATATCAGTCCCTTTCATTCCTTTAAGCTACTAAAAAGTCACCTTAAAGTCATCAAAAGCAGACTTATGCTGGAGCAGAACAGAGCTGAGATACTAGACAACCCACTTTTTCAGAAACTCCCATATTCTCAACCTTTTAAATCCCTTTTAAGTGTACCATAAAGTTGAAAAATGGAAATCGTAAATGTTGCCGCGTCGGTTATGGCTGGTTTCAAACCACAGTCAATTCTGAAGCCTCCATACTACAGCCATTGTTAAAAGCCATTAAGGATTTCTAATGAAGTCACCGAAGAGCATAATTTGATTTAGAGTTAAGTCCAAACATAGCCAATTATGAGCAGAACACCTGACCCCAGCACTGAGCAGCAATGTAGGGGCTCCACTCAAATTAAGTCCCTCCCTCTCTGCTCACTCTATCCATTCATATCAATCTCTCACTTGGCATGTCTCTAAGCCCAACAGGAAGGCCAAAAGCACAAAAGTAATACAAAGCACAAAAGGCAAATGAGAGAATGTCTGGTGGGCATTGTTTACACGGCAGGTAAAGGGAGGGTATTGATTTAAACATTTAAAAATCTCTCAGAAGATTTTGTGAGCTTTGGCCGACACAGACAAAGCTCTGTACCGGAGGATTACGTGATATTCTACATTTGCCTCAAATGTTTATATGGGAGCTGAGGACATTGTAGACTCCCAAAAGGGCCATGTAATGACTCCATTACAGAAGATGAGGGTTTCCTTTTACTCAGTCTAGTTTTACATTTGATTACAGCAGTTAAAACGAATCGACAGAATCTACATCAGCCACTGTTTTATTCGAAAACTCTCAACAACCTAATCTCTTTCTGGCGCTCGCTCGGCAGGAAAATTTGAAAATAAATACTTACTTGGCATTTGAAGCATGGCAGCCAGCAATTGAGATTAATCCAAAAGATCGGGTGCAAAACATCACTTAAAACGCATTTTACATTCTGAGGTGGTTGAAACACCCTGCAGACCGTAGAGAAATTGAAATAGGATTACCATGTGCGTACGTATTTGTTTTAACAAATCCATCCATTCATCTATTATCAAGGCAGCTTATTCCCGATCAGGGTCACGGGTATGCCGAAGCCTAACTTACCACACACTGGGTGAAAAGCAGGAACACACCCAGTTCCGGCCCGTCACCCAGTTTGTCAATACATCACAGGGATTAAACACCATTCATTCACGCACCTATGGGCAACAGGGCTTCAGATTAGCCTGGCATGCATGTTTTTGGATTGTAGGAGGAAACTGGAGTACTCAGAAAAAACGCACACCTGCAGAGGGAGAAGATTCAAACTCCACCCAAGAGAAGCCCAGTGCTGAATTTGAATCCATGATCGTTTTCGGTATGAAGCAACCTGTGGCGCCGCAGTGCCATCCCTTTAGTTTAAAGCCCAAAAAGCAGTGCCCTAACACATGTGGAAAAGCCCTCATATCTGAATTCTAAGGAAAAATTTCAGCAAGAATTTGAAACATCCGACGGATGCACCTTGGATGCTGGGGCGTGACCGTGCTGGAGCCGTGCAGGTGTTGACAGGGGCCGTATTCACGGCTGAGGGAGAGTAAGAACAACAGGGCCAGGGTTACGTCCATCAAAATGTCAGTCATCGGTCATCTGCCGGTGGGAACGAAAGTAAAGGCCCTGTGTGCTGAGGGGAGGGGACGTTCGGATGAATGGAGCCGGGGTTCCCAGGGTTGTTGAGACGATCCCCGGAAAGCGGACATGATGCGGAATGAATGCAGGCAGGGAATCAGTCTGGGAGACTCTCAGGCCCGGACAAAGCCTCCCGGCTCAATGGATTAACAAAGACTGCTTTGCACTCCAAACAAAGCATCCGGGGACTTCTGGGGCCGGGCGGTGGGGTGTGTACACAGCAGTAGTGCGAGGAGGCTGTCACTCGAATAGGCATCCCATCCTGGGCCCAACGGCTTCTGCAGAGTAGCACAAACTGAAGGGCCGGAACATTCACTCCTAAATCCACAGACTGTATTAAAAAATTTAGACAAAGTTACTGCCACGACAGCCACCGAAGCTCCTCTGGCATGGAGGACACTGTATTGTAAAAAAAAGTTCAATCCTCAGTCCCTGCCGCGCTGCACAATTAGAAGCAAAATTCTGTGCAGTCCAGCCAGGAGGTCAGAGACATCTCCATTAAGTACGCTACATGCAGCCTAGTAACGTGCTCCCGACTCCTACACAAAAATATAGATCTCAACAGCACAGCAGCTTTTGAAATGAGGCAGGCAGGAAAACAATTAGATGAAGAAAAATACTGACATTTCCATGCAAGGGGGGAAAAAAGCAATTAAAATACTTTGTTTTTGCACTTAAGACACTGTGACTTGAGATATTATTTTCAGCAAATACAGTTCCCAGCCAGGATCGCGCTAGTGAGTAATGTCTTCCAAGGAGGATGACAGATGATCCTGAAAAATAAAGATGTGATGCGGCAGCCTTTTCTTAAAAGAGCCAATATGACTGCATTTTCTCCCCCAGAATGAATGCAGTGATACTCGAATTGAATTAACATTAAGACGCCACACTGAGTTTATGACATTACTATTCGCCATGATGTTTTTTTCCAGTAATGCTTTATGACATGAAGACTAATAATGACCAATGGCCAATGAAGGGGATATGACTTCCAAAAATCAGGCCTGAAACTTGTACAGGTTTTCATCAAGCCAACAGGAAATGGGTTAATGTCCCCCTTCAGCCAATTTGATCCTCAAATTTTAAGGCAGTATAGGCGGACAGTGGTGAAAAGCATAAACACTTCAGTGCAACAGGCGGGGAAGATCGACACGCGGCGTAGGTGTTTTGGACAAGTCTCCAGCGAACGACAGATCTCTCATCGTCTCTAAGGTCTATGACTAACCAGCACGACTTTACAAAACTCCCCACCATGCCCAGGCTGTCTTACGAAGTTTGTTCTGTATCAGATTCATTTGAAATGTGTTCTGGCATTGAGGTGTTCAAAAGCAGCGAAGGGGCAGAAACTCTGCAACAAATGGCAGTAAATCTGGCGAACAGTGCTGTTGCTACAAGATTAAACCTCCATCCCGTCCGCTCGATCAGAGAGCAGCAGAAGTAATTGCACGCACCATTCGGCACACCACAGGAGAAAAGAGAATGATGTCAACTTCATCAGAGGCCGGATACGGCACTTCAGATAGATAATAGTTCGAGTCACTCCAGATTTTGACCGGAAACAAGTTAGCGCAATGGCTCACCAGAGACCCCGCTAGGTTTTTCCGACCGACTCCCAGCTTGCCTGGGACAACGGTGCCAAAGCCCTGTTCCTCGGGTTCAATCATCCTGTAGGTTTTCTTTACAACCCAACTCTGGCAGACCTTATTCCATAAATTTTAAGGTTAACCCTTTGAGCGCTGAATACATTTTCAAGGAATTAAAAAAATGTAGTTACCCTGAGCTGCTGAAAACCTATCATGTGGCAACTTGTTTAAAAGAGCCCCCCTGCAGGGAGCTCTTTCAAACAAGTTGCCATATGACAGGTTTTCAACAGCATCTGACTTCAATACCTCGCATCGTTGGGCGTAAAGTTGCCCACGGCGCTGAAAGGGTTAAATGAGTCAAATCTTGTTCTGCCGTGTTAGGGCTGAAGCGAAAGCCTAAGGGATGATCAATCGCGAGGATCAGGCTTGGGTAGCCCCTGGCTCTAGTCAAGCCTCTAGTCGCTATTCATAGCCTGTGCAGGGAAATTTCAGTGCAGACAGCAAGTCTGACTGACCACAGGTTTCCGAGATTTCCTTACGGCTTCAGCGCCCATTCTCCCTTCCCCCCGGACCCCCATCATTCTTCTTCCACATGTCAAAAGCACTGCGCCCTTCAGCCAGTCAGGCGCTGTGAGGAATGACATCAGAAAATGACTCCTCCTGGGTAATTCCCATAGTCGTACAATGGCGCAGACGGGCTCGGGATGCAGCCACGCCTGTCCGCACTGGCCGATTACTCCACTCCGCCCTCCCAGAAACGACCTCCGACCCGTCAGCTCTGATCAAAGCTCTCTCGTTTCAGTTTTATTTCCTTCCCACAAAAATGACAACCTGCCAAATCGCGAGCGGAATAAGACTGCACAGTTGGAACAATTGTCACGTGCTAATCTTGAAAATGAACAGTTTTCACAACATGTAGCTACAATATTGTGCCAGAACATGGTTACTACTTACAAGCTTGGCATCACTGGATAAAACTCTTGGCTCAAATACTTGAGTTTTTTTGCAAGTTTAATACATAACTTTGGTTAAGGGTCCAAAAGCATTATGAATACAATATGAAAACAGGACATTTGCTTAAAGGAGACTACCTTCATTTACACCCTTCTACAGTACCCAGCGTCCCAAATAGTGGGATAAGAGTTCCGAAAATAGCACACCTGTTCATAATGACGCCTCTTTCTGACTCGAGGGGTACAGAAAGGGCAGTCAGAAATTCCTCAATTCGAAGGATGCGTCGCCAAATCAAGCTCTTATCACAGCCGACATAAACCAAGCTAAAGGAAAGTAGGGCAGCCAACATGCAGGCGCTTACATGAATAGTGGTTTAATATTCATGGTGTGGGGGGGGGGGCCTTGCTGGGTTACACGGAGCCAGCAGACGTTGCAGCGCTCCAAATCATTCCCCGAAGAGCCGAGGGGCGCGTGTGGGCGAGGTGATGCAAGTACGGCGCAGTTATGAGGTCACTTCCTCTCCCTGATTTATGTTTGAAGAACTAGTGGTCAGAGCAGATTCAGCAGAATTGTGCAGAAAGACACAGCACTCCATCGTCACAAAGCAACCGGGGGTGAAGATGGCCAGGTGAACCATACACTGCATGAGCCGTGAACAGAGACGAAACACTGAAACAAACAGCATACATATGCACAAAAACATAGAGAAACGAGTCAGTATAAATACAGTACAAATTAGCACGCAAGGCATTTTGGTTTCAACTCATCACAAGCGAAAATGCAGATATCGCATATTCTTCTTTTGCAGCAGCTGATCCTAACCAAAATCGATGGGTGGCTTGGCCTTACCACCACTAACAATCCCCCTTAATATGAGAACAATCCAATTTAATTTGTAGGCTGAGAGCGATTACGAGAATCATCCACGGACGAGGCATGGAATGCGACCCATAGTATTGCTGATAGTCTCGTAAGGCTGATACAACAACGTGCAACTCTGCGAAATGTGTCGATTGCTGCGCCTCCGTCTGCCATAGCTTTGTACTTCTTAAATGGTCTGATCGGTTCAGCTATCCTCTGATGGAAGTTAATACATCTGATTTGGAGAAAGTCCACTCCTTCAGAAGATATAGTACCGAAAGAATATCTGCAACAGACGATGTGACGGAAGGTGTAACGGACGATGTCAGAGACACACATGGGCATGGGCAAACAGAAAAGGCCAGGCCTCCTGTAAACAGTGCGACTGAGGTATTAAAAAAAAATGAGCAGATTCATTTGTGTTTCCCTTACTTTGAAGAGAAGAGCTGAAATCTCAGCTAAGAATTACGTAGCCCACAATGATGGGAAGGTGATTTAAAAAAAATAAATAAATAAAAAGTCAGCCATCTTTGATCATTTCCCAGGTGCTTAAAACATTATTGCCTGATCCTCTCCCAGCCCTGGTTTTCTACGGGAGACATTTCCTTTGCAGTCTTGTGCCTCTAAAGAAGTTGAAAGTGATGAAGTGCTGCAGCCCCCTGTTGAGCATCACCCTTCCTGAGTAAAAATAAAGAGGCAGAGAACAAGGGAAATATGAAATATGGAGGGGGGTGGGGGGGGGGGGGCTAATCAGAAGATGAGACGAGCTACAAACCTATTCAGAGAACACAGGACTTGCGCGCATCTCTTTTTGAAGCTCCTGAGGGTAAATGGTTGCCATGTCACTAAGAGGGATGCTGTCACACCACAGCACCCTGAAGACCAAAGGCATATAAACATGAATGCGGCACTGAATTCGCAATTGTTTACAATCAATCTCACAGACAATCTCACAGACACAATCTCACAGAGGACATAGAACCAGTGCGAACACAGGCTGACGTACGGTTGAAGCATGAACATCAAAGATGAACAGTCCGCAGGGGTCAAATTGGTGGCAGAAGCACACTAAATAGTACATCTAGGCGACTGGAACACAGTGTTCGGAGGACCTTGCAAATATGGATTTTCCAAAAATCAAAAATCGATTCATAAGCCCTGCAGTACTGAGAAGGCAATCGAGCCATTTTCAACTCAGAATCAAAACATATCTCCCAAAAACTATTATTTATCATATAAATGAAATGTAGTTCGATCGCTGAATTCCCAATTCATATGGCGAGGAAGCAACTGGCTCTGGTCTCTGATTTAATTGGAAGAGCTACAATAGATTCTGATCCTGCAAGTGGGTGAGCAAGTTGCCTGAAACCTAAAGCAGCGATTTTTCACTTGCATTGCTGAGGTTCAATTCAAAAGAACCACGTACGAAAGAATGGTGGCTCCGAGGGTAAATGCAGTAGACAGAATCAGCTTGATGAAAACAGCTCCTCACACAGAAATAAAAAATAGGCACTCCGCACTTTTTTCCCTTATAAACTGCCTCCCAAAATGCTATGAGCAATGCTTCATTGTCCGCCGGGATCCAGACTGAAAATATTTGGAGATTTTCAACTATGCATCAGTTTGTTAACACGAACAGCCATCTCCAAAGAACTAAAGTGGCTGCAATACAATAATGCACAGCCTGACCCCCAAAAAAAAATCATCACCTTGTGGATTTAAATTAACAACTAAGAGTTAACAGCGTTTCCCACAGACCAGGAAGCAATGTGTGGTGGCAGACCAGGGGGGAGATGATGTTCATTTTGTTGGGAGGGGAAGAGATATGATTCTCATTTTGTTGAGCGGGTGGGGGATGGAGTTGGAGGGGAGGGTAGGGAAGGAAATGATATGCTGTTCATTTTGTTGACAGGGGGTGCCACTGTTATTGCGCGATTATCAACAGGTGATTGCGCATTTCCTCAGAATTTACAGGAATCAGTTTGTGGCGGTCTGACTTCAACTCCCCCATCATCAAAACAAGATCTCAGCCAGAAACCAATGCAAATCTGAATGGGCATAAAAGTTTTGACACTGCATAAGGTTGTCAAAACAATGCTACAGCAAACATGGGCCGTAATCAAAGCTTAAGTGGGTCAACCGTAGTATAGTGCGCAAGATTTATTTATTTTTTATTTTTTTTTGTCCAGGCAGCGTAAACTTCGCAGACATGTTGGACTGCTCTAGGTGCCGTTCAATCCTACATGCAGAGACAGTGGGAGAAGAAACTCGAGAAACTTCGACCAAAGCTTTAGACCCATATATATGATATTGAAAGGGGGCATGGACCATAATTTTGCATAAAAATGAGAGTAACTCTACAATATGACAAATTCCATAAATAATAACTTTTGAACTATCAAAGATATACATAAAATTAGCAGGATTGGTTCCTTGGTATGATAAGTCTCAGATTACCAAAAATCTGTTCCACAACTGATATATATAAGTATATTTGCCGATTAGTAGGTTTCCCCAAATGACTCACAAAAGCTTGGTTTTGCGCATGGGCCCTGGTTTGGCCCTTAATACCTCAGGATCAAAACAACTGATCTTTGTAGTCTGAGAATTCATTATTTATAGTACTTTTATAGCATCTCTGTATTTATGCCAAGGGATTTGAATTTTCTGATTCATAAGCACTTAACGGGGGGTGATGGGGGAATAATGCTGGAACTATATTTTTCAGTTGGCAATTGTTCATTGCCAAAGTATGGCAGGGTGTACCTCAAAACAAATTACGCCATTGGAAAGAGCACATCTTTATTCAAATATACATTATACCAAACATCAAGTTGCAAAATTCATGTATGCATCATTGATCGTTCAAAAGTTATGACTTATTGAAGTTGCCATATTGTTTTTACACAAAATGTCCCCATTTTGAAGTCTCAATATCTCAAAATTAATCAAGACAAGGGTCTGAAATTTTGCAAATTACATACTGGACACAAGAACATTATGTTCTGTAAATTTGAATTAAATCTGAGGTGGTCAGTCAGGAGGCCTATAGTGATTTCAGATGGAATAACTAAGAGGTCAATAGCAAGGGAAAAACATAAAAAAAAAACCTCAAAACACAGCATCCACACATCCTTACAGTTAAATAATTATTAAGTATATGCATTTACATACACTTACAGTAACCAATTACAAGTAAATAAACAAGATGAGACAGTCATCAATATGCCCCGCCACCATGGAGGATGCGAGGAGTTATAACACTGATCGATGAAAAGACTCGCTGACAGTACGGCAGAAGACCTCAGTTCTGATTCAATCACGCACAGAGACAGAGGAAAAAAAAAATTCTAAGATGGAAGAGGAAACATGCTCCTCAAGCAAAAGCAATCAATCGTCAATCTCAGGTACAACATGTGCTACCTAGTCAGGCATGTACAAGAGGAGGAACAGTGGCATTGTGGGGGATTCTCCTACTCAATTTCAAGCAACAGTTTTTTTTTCCATTTTCTATTAATTTTTTCTTTTTTTTTTTAGCGCTCCCCTTCCACAAGCATTTGATCCATTTCTCTGAAAAGCGCTGACCCTAATTCCGATGGAGGCGCGAGCCTGCAGGGTAATTTACAGCCAGGCTGAGGGAGAGAGGAAACTGGAGCACGGCCCACAGGACTGGAGCTCGTCTGGGGCGGAGCCTTGCTGCAGAGAAGATGGGGCTGGCATCAGAGTCCAGAGGAAAGACACAGGGAGCAAAAGCCCAACCGATGGGTCATTCCATGTCAAATCACCGATAGATTTTCAGGATGGCCCTATGTGCACCCCTCAGAATTGAAAATTTAAAAAAAAAATTTTCATTTTGCTGAGTCTAAAAGCCTATGAATCTGTAAAAGAGCCATCTAAGAGCTTGATTCAGCCAAAATGGATAAATTTGAACTAAAATTCTCAGATTTGGCACCAGATTCAATACGTAGAGCATAGTTGTTTTTACTTATTGCTTCCTAAAAATGACTCTATGGCTAGAATCGCCAAAAAATTTAATTCCCAGAGGCCCTACAAGGGGTGTAGGATAAATGCAGGACACATCTTTTCTATGCATGGTCTTTATGAGACAACTGTCCATTCAACAGTTCATTTTTGCATGGATAATTCATATAAAAAGACAGGACATTTTTCAATGTTTTAAGACAGGCATTGTTATGAAAGGGATCCAAGATATGACTGTCACAGTTCTATATGATAATTCTGATCGATCTCCATCAAAGTATATTTTATATTTATATATACACTGACCAAAACTTCCAATGCAACACTCGGGTTTATTGCAACACAAGTCATTTCCTTACGATAAATTTAACAATACATAACAAATATGAAGATTCAACTCAAAAACACAGTTTTAGAGTCAGGAATGAAGAACAGATTTTTCATGGTTTCCAATTCATTGCATCAGTTGAAAGCGCAATTCTGGATCACCGAAGTCAGTATCTTGTATGGCCTCCTCTGGCGTCACACAGCCTGGATTCTGCGATGCATGGAGTCAATCAAATACCGAATTTCAGCCTGTGTGATGCGGTCCCATTCCTCCTGGAGTGCTTGACGCAACTGTTGGACTGTGGCTGGTTCTGGATCACGCCTTCTCACCCGGCGATCCAGAATATCCCATAGATGTTCTATAGGGTTTACATATGGGGAATACGCAGGCCAATCAAGACACTCAACATTATTCTGCCTCAGGTAGTCCTGACAGACTCTGGCGACATGTGGTCTCGCGTTATCCTGTTGCAGCATTAGGCGATAGCGATGGACGAGTGGAACTCGTCGTCACGGTAACGAGATGTCGTCACGGTAACGGGCCGCACTGAGGTTTCCATTGATAAAAATGAGGTCTGTCTTGTGCCTACTGCTTATTCCAGCCCAAACCATCACACTGGGTCCACCCCAGCGGTCACGCTGCAGGATGGTAGTATCAGTATAACGTTCCCGTCGCCTTCGCCATACACGCAGTCTTCCGTCAGACACACTCAACTTGAACCTCGATTCATCGGAGAAGAGCACTCTGTTCCACCTGAGAGCATTCCAACCCAAATGTGCCCTTGACCATCGCAGACGGACATGGCGACGTGCAGGAGTAAACACCAAACCACGGTGGGCACGTCGGTTGTGCAAATCGGCTTCACGCAGGCGGTTGCATACAGTTTGGTCGCTAATCCAGTTCTGGTGACGACCTCTGATCTGAGCAGCAGTGACTGCAGCTGGCAAGAAGCAATTGCGCAGGTGCCGGAGGCGAATATGGCGATCCTGCTGAGGGGTGGTGACACGTGGTCTGGGGGCACGCGGTTGATCACCGGTGCTTCCCGTTTCATTATACCAGCTCCAGAGACGTGATATGGCCGACAAGTAGACGCCCAGGTTCCTTGCAACCCGTCTTTGCGACATTTCACCAATGAGCATACCAACGGCTCGCTCTCGCTGATTTTGACCTAGGCGCGGTATGGTCACACGTTGACCCAGGATAATGCAAAGGAATATTTATGTTGCTTCGGGCTATTTATTGACCAAATTCTCGAAGGATTGGTCAATGAGTTCAACTCCACCTGACGGGATAGGCAAAATTCTAAACAATGTGCAATCAAGCAAAATGAGCTGCCCACACGACAAGCATCATGGCTCAAAACCAATATCCCATTTTATGTACACCAAATATTTCAAAATTGTATGTAGTGCATTGGAAGTTTTGGTCAGATATACATATGGGCCAATTTAGAGCCCTTCAAGAACTATGCTGAGGGGGATACAGATATTAAATACAATCTGTAAAAATTATCCATGTAATATAATATTTAGGGCGGCAGTGACCTTGTAAGAAAACAGTCCTACAACACCTAATGTCTGTTTCTTCCGCCCTTAGTCTTCTACCCTCAGTAGGGCCTCAGGGAGTCTCATCTGTAAGGTGATTTTAGCCAAAAAACAATTTTTAGAAAGCCATAAGTGCAAACCCAGATTGAGACATTAAGGCAAATTAAAATTAAAACTGAAAGCAGCGAGCCATTTGTAAATTACCCATCACCAGTATTATGTTGTAAACAGTACAGCACCCCACTGTTTGATGGGTCAACACATGAATGTTATTGGTTTTTCAAAATGAACACATTTAAATTTTGACTCTTGCAACATATCTCAAATAAACGTTGGAGCAGTGTAGTACTGCCACTTTATAATGTTGCAACTTCCCTTCACAACAATTAATAATGTCTGGGGACTCAAGACACCAAGTGATTGAGTAGTTCTGGAGTAATTTTGTCCCATTCTTGCTGCTACTACGCGCGTCTTAAGGTGTGCAACAGTAAGCGGCCTTCGTTAGCACATTTTGCTTGTCAAAATGCGCTAAACTTTCCCTATCGGGGGCAAGTCAGAACTCTGGGCACGCACAACTTGTTAGGAGACCATGCGTTTGTAATGCATGCGGAATGCATTACAGCATCGTCTTGTTGAAATATGCCTCGGCGTCTGTGGTTGAGATCTAATCTTGAAGGCAGTGTCACTCCAAAATCAGCATAATTTTCAGCATTGATGGTGCGCTGACAGAAGCTAATTACCGCAACCAGGGGCACTGACACAACTCCACACCACTAAAGAGCAGGGCATTTTGACATGTCGCTGGTAACAGTCTGGACTGCAATTTTCTTCTATAGTCCAGAGCACACGGCATCCAAGTCACCCAAAAACGACCTGAAATATTGATTCACTTGACCACAATACAAGTTTCCATAGCATGATGGACCATCGCAGACGCTTTCGAGTCCAGAGAAGTCGACTGCACCGCTGGACGTTGCCAACATGAGACTTTCTTTTTGCACTGTAAAATTTTGACTGTCTGGAACAGGTAGATCTAACAATGTATTGAACTGCGTAATCAGTAAGTAATCCTGAGCCCATGTGGTTATATCATTTATAGACTGTTCTTCATCCATAATCATCCGAGTGATCCATACCCTTCATGCACAGATATTCCTCCGGATTCCTTGAATGCTTAAACTATATGATGCACCATAGAAGGCGAGTCATCCAAATCACTTCCCATCTATCTTAGAAGCACATAGTTTTGAAATCTTTTAATTTTAAACCTTTTAAAATTAAATTGAAAACCAAATTAAAACCTTTTCCTTACGCATCTATGGGTAAATGGGCGATCCTCGGCTCATCTTTGTTTCGGAAAGAATAGGCCTTTCCTAGATGTTGCTTTTGTACCAAATCATGATTAAAACAATCATCTGGCATCAACTTTTTCAGGTCACATCATTATACACATTTTTTACCTCAACAATAGTCCAAAATTATCCTAGTCCCAACTTTTCTTGGAATGTGTGCCAGGCTGAATGACATGAATGGATGTATATTTAAAAGTTGAGTAAACAAAAAATTTTTGTCTCCATCTTCTTCAGTAAAATGCAATGGAAGACAATCAATTCAGAGGTCACTGTTTTCTACTGTAACATTCCTTTTTTCATAACAATATTTTTTGAGTTGAATGTGGTTGAAAACTAAGCACCACTGATTGAATCTGATGCCAAAATCTGAAAATTTGGGAACGAGTCAATTCACTTCGGCACACTCACACCGCGAAACAGCTGTATTAGTGATTCATAGGCTTCTAAACCGGGCAAAACTGCAAATCTGCTCTTGCGACTGCTTGAGGGGGGCCCGAGGCCCAATTTCTGAAGTCCCAAATCTACAAAATAAGCAATTGAAAGATAGTTTTTTGAATACTTATTCTCCGCGGTAAGCAGAAATACATTTTTTTCAGCTGATTTTGAGGGGGTGACCTGGGGACGTCTTGGAAAGTTGACATAGAAGGACCCAAATACTTACGCAGAGCATCCAAGAATATGCATTACAAAAAACATAGAGGAATATTGCCAACATTCATGTTTGCACGCACAGCCCATATCCAGCTTAAGAGTCAATCATTTAATGGCTCCTCAAAGTCTCATATATAGCAGCTCACAGCCACAGACTCATACATCCAGAAGTAGCCTAGGCATGAGTGCACAAGCACTAACCCACCTGCGGATGGGCATAAAAACCTTACTGAAGACCCGCATGAGGTCATAGCACCAGCTTAAGTGCCGACAATTTCACGATTCCTCCTCATGACAAACCAAATCCCAGCAGTGTTTGAGGAGCGGATGAAGTCAGGGAAGACATTATGAGCTAATCCCCCAAGCATGGGCAACAAAGCTCGGCTCAACGCAGCTGTCATGTAATTCAAGACTAAATCAATACAGCCCACCCCAACCATCCCCTTCCTGAAACTTTATTCCCCTCTTTTTCATCTTCCTGAGGGCGTGAGGATGTGGTCTCAGAATTAGAGCTGCCAACTGCAGCCGCACCTCAGCTTGTATCCTCGCCGGCGGCCGAGGCGGAACAGCAGTGCCCTGCTTAGAGTGCAGCTCAGCGCAGCTCTACCCAAGTCTGCCAGACTACCAGCAGCAGGCAGAGAGGCCAAAACACATCTCCATCCTCCTCTGAACAGGCTCCGCTCGAGTGCTCCCCGCAGCAAGGAGGGTGCCCAAAAAACACAGATGAATGCCCCCGCTGTTCGGAGACACTCAGTGAGCAGGTCACACAAGGAACTAAACCTTCCGCTTCCGCTAGCTGTGTGCGCCCGTGTGTGCATGCGTGTGTGTGTGTGTGTATTGCGGGGGAGGAGGGTTCCATTTACGAGAGCACTTCGCGACCCTGACATTTCCGCCCCGGCCGCGATTCACACGGCGCCGCTGCCAGCGCCCGCTGTGGGAACGCTCGAGCCACGATCTGCTCAAGTGCGCTCCTCAATTAGTGTGCAAGGCTTCCAGGGCACAGCAGCGTTTGAAAGGGATTACTCTAGAACTGTCATGTTTTCACAAGAAACAAACATTTATTTACCAAGGTACTGCTAAATTCATTAAAAACACGGCCAAAATTAATCAACGTCTTGGATATGTCCCTTTCACAATTTAATGCGGCCTCAATGACTCAAAGCATCAACTAGAAATGAACCTTTTTGAAAGTTCACACCAAGTGATTATTTTGAACAGTACTGTAACCAGTGCATGTTATGTATATCCTGGGAACCACTTAAAAGGCCAGTACTCACAACAAGTATCAAGACGATAAAATGATTCTGAAGAAATCAACTAGCAAATGAACCATTTGATACGGATCAAAGAGATAATTTGCGATTTGATTTCTTCAGGATAATTTTGCAGAATGCACTAAAATGCTGTAAAATCAGAGTGATACGCCTCCAAACAGAGCCGCCATTTACTTCCCCTGTTGCCAATGTAAGAGCCTTTAGAGTACAGGCCTGCAGCTGCGGAGGGAACATCACTTTACTGTGGCACAGTGCGTTCTAGAGAGGCAGCCATTTTGGATGGTAGTGCCTGTGGCATGTCCTGTAGCATTACCTTTTTCCTCTGTTGTCGAGCTTCAAAAAGGCTTGAGGAAGGGAACTGCAGAAATCCCACGGTACCGTCCCGGCAGTCTATCCATGTCAGCGCACCATCTCCTGTAGGGGAGGAGAGACCTGGTCAGCCTAGGTAAGTGCTAGCACGAGCAGAAGCTAACCCAGGCCAGACACTGGCGGAAAGTCTGTCTGGTGGCTGCATTCACCCTTTGTTAACAGAGCTCATTCCTGGACAGGGCTTTTGCCTGGAGGCACTGAGACCATCCGGGCTGCAGTATATCAGTTTCCCTGTGCGCTCTAGGACAAACAGAGCATTGTAACATGCGCTCAGTGGAACAATCTGCGAGTACCATGCATCAAATTCATTTTATAGCTGCATCAACTGTTCTTCTTCCTTCCATGTATGCATGATCTCACCCACGCACTGGAACACACACGCACACACACACAGACAAACTGAAGCACAAGTACACAGCCAGAATAGCTTTTTTTGAACCATCTTTTGCGAGAACTGAACTGCATCAGAGGAGTGGGCGGAAGGTTTGCAACTGCGAGAGACAGCAGTTGATTAATATTGCAGCAAAGCTGAGCTCAAAAGGACAAACAGCAGCATAGGGAATGAGCCAACAGTCGCAAATGCAATCACCCATGTGTGTGTGCGTGAGTGTGCAAACACGCGCACTTCAACACAAGGCACCACACTCTGAAGACCAAGTTGGAGAGGAGTCAGTCGAATGAGGCTCAATCAAATCACTAATCATTCACTCTTTAGAGCAGAGTGCTGGGTTTGTTGCAGGCAGCCGAGCAGTTCGCCCGATTGAGTCTATGGTGTTGGGCAAGAGTAAGTGTCAATCAACTAACTGCTCACAGTTGGTAAAGCTCCCACAATGCTTCTCCAACAGACTGATGAATGAGAATGTTGAAGGGCTCGAGCGGGGCGTTTCCCAGGAGGCACTTAGTGAGCACCATAATTTATTGGGCAGAGACATTTTCTTTTTTTTCTTTTTTCTTTTTTTTTTATTTTGGTTCTGTGCTCCAGCAATTTGGTTCAGAATAATTAAATGATAATGAGGTTGAAGTGCAAACTATAAGCTTTAATGCGGGGGTGGTTTCATTCATATCGGGTGAACTATTTTGAAATGACAGCACCTTTCGTACAGCCACATCCCCATTTTTGAGCACATAAAAAAATGACAGTTAAACACAATGTATAACATAGAATGAAGTTATTATTAATATTTAGTTGCATATCCACTGCAGTGACTCCGTGAATTAGGTATTGTGTGGGCATGACCAGATGTTGGCATCTCCCCTGGTGATGCTCTGCTTGGCCTGTGGTGCAGCAATCTTCAGTCCCTGCTTGTTTTGGGAACTTTTTTTTGCCTTTAGTCTATTTTTCAGCGAGTAAGATGAATTTTTCAATTCAATTCAAGTCCAGTAAATGATTCAGAATTGGACAACAAAACAAAAATACCAAAAAAAGCAGCACTCTCAAATGAATTATGGTGCTCACTGTACAGAACACTGCAGCGAATATGAAAGATTCAGCAGCCATACCAACTTGAGACCAGCTTCTGAGGTAAAAACAAAACAAAGCCACACTCAGCTCAGATGTAAACACAGCTGGTGCGTGAGGTGCGGGTGGCAGTCCTCCCACAGCACTGAGGGGAAACCAACCACCTGGTGAAGGGATGGGACACTGTACAGTGGAGCATTCTGCATTGAAATTGTAGGCAAAGTCACTTTCCAGTCAACAATAATAATAATAATAGTAAAAAAAATAGGACCAAGGGTCCTGTAGCTTACCGGCAAGCAGTCTTACAGCGATGATACATGAAAATTTCATGCGAAGTTTGACATTTGAATCAATGAAAATCAATGTCAAGGTCACTAAATAAAAGTTCACATACATTTATAAGACCCTCTGTAATACAATCCTCAGCTCTGAACCAGTTTTGCTGACACAAGTCATTATAATATGTCAACAATATGTATTCCAAATGTCAATTGTGAAATTTAAAGCTCACAGAATGTCAGGTTGCGGTCAGCAAGTGGACTTCATACATGACTTTCTAACTGTCTCTATACAAACCTCGGCTCAATCTGTGACCATTTTGGTGATACAAGTCATTATAATTTCACTGTCGAGCTTGCCCCTCAAAGGTCACTGAGTCAAGTTGAATGTCACCAATTGAAAGTTCATATGTGACTTCCTAGAAGTCAGTAACACAAACCTAGGCTCCATCTGAGACCATTTTAGTGATACAAGTCATTTAATTTTCACTAGGTCACATTTGACCTTTGAAAGTCAATAGGATGGTCACAAAATGAAAGTTCATATATGACTTCCTATATGTCTCTAATACAAACCTAGAATCCATCTGTGACCGTTTTGGCAATACAAGTCATTGTAATTGTATTATGTCAAGATTGACCTTCAAATGTCATCAACAGTCAAGCTGAATGTCGCCAAAGTTTATATGTGACGTCCTATGTCAGTAACACAAACCGAGGCTCCATGTGTCACCTTTTCAGTAACAGAAGTCATTAATTTTCACTAGGTAAAGTTAGACCTTCGAAGGTCAATATGAAGGTCACCAAATGAAAGTTCATAAATGACTTCCTATATGTCTCTAATACAAACCTACGCTCAATCTGTGACGATTTTGCTAATATAAGTCATTGACATTTCACTGTTTAGTTTGGCCGTTGAAGGTCACTGAAGGTCACGTTCAAGGTCACCCAATGAAACTTCATATATGACTTCCTATATGGCTGCAATAAAAACCTAAGCTCCATCTGTAATAGAAAAGTAGTTTTGGTGATATCACTACGTGAACAACATTTGACCTTCGAAGGTACCGAAGATCAAGTTCAAGGCCACCAAATGAAAGTTCACGTAAGACTTCCAATACATCTCCAATACAAACCAAAACTATCTGTAACCATTTTGCTGATATAAGTCATTAAAATTTCACTTTGTGACGCTTGACCCTAGAAAGTCGCGGAAGATCAAGTTCAAGGCCACCAAATGAAAGTTCATACATGACTTCCTTTAAGTGTACAATGCATAAATGTTCCCAATATTTTCAAGCCTAAAAACCTTTGAAAATTGTAACATTTTGCTTGACCTCAAGTTTGACCTTTCAAGGTCATCTGTGGTCAAATTTAATATCGCCAAAATATAGGTCATATATGACTTCCTATATGTCGATAATACGAACTTAATCACTATCTGCAACCATTTGGCCTCCACAGGCCATCTCACATATTCATAAAGTACAGCACCCCCAACAGACCCATTTCCGTCGATTCAATCAAAATGGCGCTAATGTAAGTTGATTGCCTGATTTAGAAAAAAAATTGATCCCGAAGTTTTTGAGAAATTATTTTTTTAAATTTCTCAGTCCTATCTTTCACATTGGAGCAAAAATTTCAAGGGGCCATAAAACAGACCAAAATCCGAAAAAAACGACTGGAGATACGGTCTAGTAGTATGTTATTGCAAATTTACACAAAAATTCATCAGGGGAAGATAAAAGATAAATTTTTCCGGACGCCAGACGCCGGAAGCCACATCACAACAATAGCATATCGGCCCATAGGGCCGGTAAGCTAAAAACCCTTACAGCCTTTCACATACAGCATAAGCTTTCACTGCTGTCATGAGAAGATTCCCATTTTGGCTCTGGTAACCAGCACATTTAATCCCCCAGTGAAATAAAAAATAAATCCTTCCAGACTCATGGTGAACATTCTGTATTTTCCATAAGAATATCTGCAGTTCAGCAACTTGTCAAGCCTCTTTCCATCATTCCTGACCTCTGCTCTTTGATGTATTTTGGTCAAAGAGCAGCATTACAGCCTGTCGGGCTGGTAACCTATTACAGAAGGTTCCTGAACACATTTGCAAGGCACTTTGCGAGAGTAAATACCCGACTGAGTGTCCATATTAGTCAAAAGACATCTTGTTCCTATACATCACTGAGGAAATGATAAAACAGAGGCTGTGTGTGTAGCCTACATCACAGAGCCTTACCAGAGCCAACAGGCAAAGCTAACTGCACGGCCATCACACTAAGGTCCTCATTGGGGAATAAACAAATGCTTGTCCTGTGTCACATGATTTAGGCTGGACAGCACACATTGCCATCAGCGGCTTACTGAACAGAATTTGGTTGATTAATAGACGCCATTCTCCCTCTGAATTGATTGGATTACTACAGTCAAGTTAAGAGCTTGTGAGGCGGATGTGGTATCAAATATTGCAGCATTTCATTCTGAATAACACCAAAACCCCCGCTGCATCAGTACTGACTCGTAATTTTTCTGTTCCGTCTTTATCCATTCTTCTCTTCACTGAAATAGCCTAGCTTCAGTCGTCCAGCTGGGACCTTGACTCATTTCAGTTCTACAGCATTTGCTCATATAACAATAACATGGCGATGCCATTTCATTTATAAATATTCTATTTGCTAAGGTATGTTCAGAAACATGAGTGGAGCTGCAGCTTTGCATCTGCGCTTCACAAAGACCAAATTACAGGGTCGCGAGTCAGAATAATCCGATCACATAGCCACGGCTGGGCACTTAAGTCACAGGACTGAACATTAGCTATAGCTTAGTTAAGGTTATGCAACCAGCTGGCTAATGAGGAGTCTCGACAGCAGGAAACAGTGCAATTTATTTAACTGGACTGTAAACACTTCTATTGACAAAAAGAGTGTCCCAATATTTTCGACAATTCATACATCTGATGCCGTGGTGATAAGGGGCACAGAGCCCTCACAGTTGCAGAAGTTAAATTTATGCTGATTTCAAGAGCCAATGGAATTCTTCCTTCAGCCAATTTATTGTCATTTTAAATGCCCATCACAGCAATTCAGAGTTTAAATTCAATAAAAACATTATGAGCAAAATGTGTAGACTCTCAGGAGGTATCGCCAAATGGTGTAAATGATGCTGAAAATAAGGTGATTTTTTTCACGTGACCCCTCTTCCCCCTCTTTAAGGAATCAAAAGTAATCGACATCTAGCTTTCTCAGCTGTTTGCTGGTCAATTGCATGTCTTTTCTTCACCATTTAATTAACAACAACGAAAAAAGAAATACCTGAGGTCCAGAGTTAATTTCAAGTGTGCCATTTGTAATAGGAATCCCTTGCTGAAAAAACAAAGCAAACCCATCAGAGAAACAACAGAGAACATTAGGTGTGGCAAAGTGCACTATTCAGCACATTTCTTAAATGAGGTAAGAATTCGCTAGTGAGCTCAGGAATACCAAAAAGCCCGGAAGACCAAGGTAAACAACAGTGGTGAAAAACAAAGAATTATTTCCCCAGTGAGGAAAAACCCCTTAAAAAGATTGGCCACATCAAAAACATCCTCCAGGAAGTAGGCATAATGGTTTCAATGTTTTCGATCATAATAATGGAGGGTATTTTGGTAAAGGGTGATGTCAGCCTACTCATTACAATCCAAGTTTCCAAAACACAGCGCTACACTTCCAGGTAAAACCTTCCATGCAGCCTTGCCCAGCTGAAAGGAGTCACTCTTAACCATCAATAAGGTTAGAAGAACAATCAGGAGGCGTCAAAGGAACAGTGAGGTTTTGACTCATGCCACAAAACAAAAGGCCAGTCATCAGACTACTGGCAGAGGAAGGCTCCTCAGGAACAAACATTTGGTCACTGAGAGCAGAAGTTATGGGCGAACCAGACAGGATGACGTCATGCCAGAACAAAGGCCAGATCTCTGCATTTTGTTTACTGGCTGATATGTGAGACCCAAGCGGTTGGTGTAGAGTATTAGTTCCTGACAAGACAAGAGACCTCGCAAAGTACAAGATCCTGAACAGAGAGAGGAGATCACCCAAGAGGTGAAATGGGTCCCCCAAAGAGCCTGAGGGTGGGGGGGGGGGGGTTGCATGTCCTGAGGGAAGAGGTCAGACAAGGGATCATAGGTCGGCAATAAATCCAACATGATCTAGCATGACTGTGCAGCAGTGTAGCTGTTCTACACACAGCCAACTCTACCAGGCAACACAGTCCAGACCCATGTTCCAGGCCCCATGTAAATTGCATCTCACTATGATACATGCAAGCCAATCGGATACATGGTGACTGTGAACGCTGAAAACCTTTTAAAACCAAACCAGATATAATGCAGCCCATCATTACAGAGGACAACACTAGTTAATAGTAAACAGTCATATAAATCTAGTAGTACTATATAAAAAAACTTCAGTTCAATGAACTCCAAAACAATACCTCAGACCAGTGAGAACAATAAAAGCATGGGAATGCCTGGTCACAGTGTACAATAAACTGTAAACATGAAATTCATCTTAAACTAGACAGTCGGCCGCCCGGTGGTCGATGTGAATCCCTGGACTCCCGAAAGCAATCAATCCAAAATCGATGGTCTTTATGACCTTGCCACACGCAAGGCCCACGTCAAATATGACACGAATCGGTTAAAATCTGCGGCCTGCAGAGCGCTCACTAGAAAATCTTTGTGAGCACGGCGACAGACGCGGTTTGACAATCGCCGATCTATCATATCCCCGCCTCCTCGTCCAGGGGGGCAATCAATGCATGTATTTGTGGAGACAGTCGTATGTGGGTGCATACATATGGCAAATAAAGAATAAATCAGAGTACTTTGTTCTAATTTGTAAGAGTAATTAAGAGTGTGTTCCTGCTTCTCGTCCACTGGATGCTTGGATGGGCTCCGATGGCCCTGACCATGGAATAAGCTGGTTTGATAACGAAATAGGCCAGGCATAAAAATGACAGAGAGGGACATCTGATGATGGGCATCCTAAATACACAGATACTAGATCAGTTGAATGAGGACCAAGAACTAGTGCCAGACACTAAACCCTTAGGTTTACGCACAAACCGTACCTGCATCAACACTAAAGTTCTGTAAGTATTGCAGTGACAGAGATACACCCCAGAACATTAATGCACAGCTGCTTCATGTCAATGCGCATAAGCAGATAAACAGATCTCAGCTGCGCTGAGGCAATATACAGCATTGCCAAAAAAATAAATAAAAAATAGACCTGCCATTCTTAAAAGTCATAAGCCAGGCAGTTAGAGATCAGGAGGACAGGCTAAAGGCACCCGCCATCACTAATGGCAGCCACTGCCTCTCCATACCATAAATTAAAATTTCATCACCTCAGTGCTCATGCTTTTCACCTACGCTAGTCATGTACATGATTGACATTCATCTCACCTCTCCCTGTATCGCACTGGTGTCTTAAAGCAGCTTTCACATCAGCTGAACAACATTCAGCACAGGGCAAGTAGCTTACTGCTGACAGACGCTTACGCAACTGATAACTGCCATTCAAAATGCAGTTATATATTCTCTTCAAATTCAGGTAGACATTCGTTTCCGTAGAAACATGCTCAGGCAGTTGGGAATTTATATAATCTTCTAGAATTGCGCCAAGCCATGAATCTTTCACCAGGGGAATTAAATTTTGCCCACTGCTAAAATGACAAAACAGCCCATGGAGTTTGAAAGGCTACAGTTAAACATTCCAGGAGCAACAGAAGAGGAACTTGATACCATTTGCCTAAAATTCAGAGAGATGGGATGTAAACAGTCGGCGAAACAATATAGCGACTGAGCGGAATTAAAACTTAAACATCACACCATTGTAAGCAACATAAGCACACCAAGAGAATACTGCAATATTTACTGTGCCTGGTGAGGTAAATAAAGCAGAATTTTGTCACTCACCTGCCAGTCCCATCTTAGTCATTTCCCCTTGTTTGAGGCACAGTGCAGCCCAATTCTGTCAGCTTCAGCTTCGCCCAAGAATGAGATACCAGCGCTGAATTTTTGCCAGCAGATATCTGCCAGAAAACCATCTTTGGTACAACTAACATTTGATTCTGGCCGAATAATTTTCGGACGAAAGCCAGCTCACCTGACGCCTGAGCAGTTATCGCTATATGAGGCATACCTATATGAATATCTATGACAGTTTTTTCAATCAAATGTTCATAATATACAAGCATAGATTTGCATGGCATACTGCCATGTGCACAAGTAACATCCTTACTCGTATTATAATTAGAAAGGTAATTCAATAAAAATAAGCAGACGAGTGATGTAATATATTAAGAAATGTATCGTACTTAAAGGTTACACACAAATTACAACTCAGTATTTCAAGCTTTCAATGCTCCTGCCCTGGCTTCATGGATCCAAGAAATTGATTATTCCATTTTCACTAAGCCAGAATTCAACATCTCCAAGACGTAGAGCGCGTAGTTGCTACTTGCTAGTACAAAACCAATATTTTCTTGCCGCCATCAGGCCAGGTAACGTAACTAGTTTCCGATTCCTGGCAAAATTTAACTATGCATCATCATGTAAAAGTGAAGTTGGCATAAATGTTAATTCCCAGGACCTGGGATAAGCTGATGAGATTTAAATCTCTTCAACCTCTGAGAATTCTCAAATTATGCATAGAATTGTTCCAAAAGCACAAGAAGAAAAGTTCAAACTACTTTAATAGTGATACTTCACAAATTATACAATACAAAGTACATTATAGGCAACCAAAATGTACAGCTGCAAAAAACTGCACAAATAAAAGCACAAAAAAAACACAAGACGAAGTGGCCATCACTATCCCCTGCTACAATCTCCGTTAAAAAAAAAAAAAAAAGCTGCAACATTGATTTTCAAACTCAACCTAGATCACAACTGGTTAAGCAGGCACGCAAAATTAGCCTCATATAAAAACTCTCTCATAATTTTTGAAAATACTTGTTTCCATCAAAAGTCCTAGAAAACCTAGATTAAACTGAATCAAAACACAGAAACTTGTACATCTTTCCCCATGGAATAAATTAAGGACTGCACTCGCCCGCAAAGAACACCAAGATCTAGGCACCGTTCACCCATCCCTCTATCATTTGACACAAGGGATTTCAGGTCATACCCATCGAGTGGGTCCAAGGCCACAAGTGATCAAAGTCTTGACAGACTGAGGCGACTGGGGGGGTGGGTGGGGGAGTTGGACCACTCAACATAGCCATCTAGAGTAATGGGTCATTAATGCTTTATGTATCAATAATTCAACGACGCTGATTAATGTAGCAGCAGTGTCCCAGATTTCTTTGGTAGCAGGAGATGCAACAGATATCCTTTCAGTCTCAAAATGCCAGAATAAAGGAGAGAGCTAATCATCACCCCCTCCAACTCCGATCCCAGCCAATTTGCTTTGTACGGTCACTCCCTGCTGGCTTTTCAATGGCAAAGGTGGTTCGCTAGCCTGCACCAATTAACAGGAAAACTGGACTTCCAGACCGCAAATGAATCAATGCACACATTGTACAGTGAGAACCATTATACATTGGACAGGGACACATTTTTATCCCCCCACCACGTGTCCGCACATCTGTCCGCACGTCTATCAATCACGCTTGTTTTCCGGGGCGCAACCTCCAAACCGTTCACAGTTTTCCATAAAATCTGATGTGTAGATACATATTGAGTAGGTTTGCCTTTTCATACTTCTGTCCATCCATCCTGCTGTCCGTCCCTCCGTCACGCTCGTTTCCAGGCCAGAACGCCAAAACCGTGGTGGGGGATCAGAGTATTTCATGCTTGTTCTATTTTGGTTCTCTACTCAAGATAGTTTGAGCTTGAAAGGCAGACTGAAGTACAGACTGTTTGACAGTGTTTTTATCCAGATCGGGTGAACAGTTGAGAAATGCCAGCATCTTTTGTAGCGCCCCTCCCCCCACACTATAATTGGACACATTAAAGCATATTGAACAGTTTAGCATAATGCAGAATAAAATAATCACTTGACATTTGGTCAGAGATCCTTTGCATATAACGCCTGCTTGAAGTCTGAGACGCATACACCAGGCCTAATTCAGAAGTTTACGGCATATGACGATGCTAAATTCTGGAGGAGCGCTGGGTATCTTCCCTGTGATGCTCTGCCGGGCCTGTGCCGCAGCCATCTTCAGTACTTCAGTTCCAAGGCCATTTAAGGGACTTTCTGCAGTCCGTCATTCTCCTCTCCAGCATGTAAAATGCATGTCCAACTGGATTCAGATCCTGTGACTGACTTTGGCAATAAATAAATAAATAAATAAAAATGTACCAACATCCAATGGTGCTCACTATAGACAGAAATTGGCAATCCCTCATGTCAAACCTCTGAATCAAGAGAGAATCTGACAAAAGCACACAGACACCTCATTTTTTCCTCATTTTTTTAAAACAGGGAAGAGAGTAATAAACATTTGTCACCCTAATTCCAAGCTTTAACTCACTTGGCTTGGAATGAATCTGAGCCGAGGTTTTAAATGGCAAACAGTTCTCCAAAAAAACAAGCGAATCAAGACCATCTTCGATTTCTGCATACAAGCAGGAATGCCTTCTAACATCGCAGCCTGCATGTACAGCGCAGCAGTATGTGCAGCAACAAGGCAAACACATGAAACGCTGATGCTCTGAAAGTGTTTCTGGCCTCGGGGTCACGTCTCAGCTGAAACTTTCCAATGCAACCCGATCCCTCCGTTCCTGGAGACCCAGTCAAAGAGGTTTTTTCAAGTAAGTCATTGGGGCCCAGCTGAAATCCTATCCATAGGAACCATAGGCACAAGCCAGTTCTATAGTGGACCTTGAGACCTCAGAATTCAGCCTAATCCATCAGAAACAAGCATTTTCCCAATCGTGTATCCAACACCGGTAAGGAAACAAATATTTCAGCAAACAAAAACAAGTCACAACCAAAGCCATTTGGCTGGTCTAATCAGAAACCTTTAATTTAGAATTATTAGGACCACAGCGAGCTCCAGGCATGTCCAAACAGAGTACAATGTAAACAGTATGACAGTCTATCACTGTCAACATGAAGTGTTGATGGCAATGTCTCAGCCTGCCATTACATCATAAACCCTTAAAGTTGATCTTTGGCACCCACATACAACTGACATTAAATGACCTTGACCTTTGACTCAATGACCTCCAAAACCTAATAAGTTCAGCTACCCACTGTGGGGAATTACTGTCTGATTTGGCTAAAATCCCAACCCTGTCTTTGCAGTTATAGTGTGCAAAAAGGTATGCGACTTGAAGTGTGACGGATGCAGGTAAGGATGGACCACAGGAAAACAACCAGCCTCCTGCTCACCATGTGTGGCGAAGACGTAAAAATTGATTTATTGGACCAATTAGACATGCGCTACCCACCACAAACCTTTGAATTCTGTACGCTACTCCTGTTTCAGAGAATAGCCACAAGGCCCCTTCGTGGAGATGAGCAAAACCCAGTCTAAGACTGAGGGTAAATTAGGTAAACCCACCCATTCACTCTTCATGGGGAGTTGTGCCAAATCTCTAAGCAAAAATCTAAGTCACACATATGGGACTGTGAATCAAGCAGACGCTGCAAAAACAGATCCATTTTTGGCTCTGCGTGCCCTACATAGCTCTCAAGTCCTGCAATTTAGTGCTTTAATACCAAATTCCAAATTCCATTGTGTTATAATTTATTAATTATAACAGCAGTTCTCCCTTCATAATTAGGCTTATGTTCCCATTCTTTCTGGTACTCTTGTGACATGCATTTAACCTACAAAATGACCGTAATGGCCTCTTAAGTCACCGTGAAAAACAGCATCCACACCAAATAAATATATAATCCCAGAAAAATACCTCCCCCCATCTGCTGCTCCCATTTGAGACTCTGGCCATTAGCCTGATCCTGTGACGGTAAGATAGATCCCCAGAGATGCAAACGCACCCACCAAAGCCCATCAAGGCTTGCTTGACATCATACACATGAAATGAATATATAAACTGGTAGCTGGAGTAAATGCCATTTCAGCAAAGGCCGCCGCGCTCACTGTGTTCAGTGCGTTCAATATGTTCGAAAACCCGCGCGTACGACAGCTGCCTCGGAGCTTGACCTTTAATGGAAAGGTGAAAGTGAAAATGACCAAACTGTGCTGCATTCCGCACAACTGATTAGTTTAAAAACACCACCCTTTTAATCTTCAAAAATAATAACGCCATTATTTTTTTATATATATCCACCATAAAATAATCAAATAAAGCCCCTACTGGCAGCAATGTTTCAGCCATCAACAATTATTTGACACCAACGTGTCTTAGTCCCCCGCCACAAAATGTGAAACCATGTCAAAGTGAACAGTTTCTCGGTGTGACCTTGAGAATGGCGCGAAGGTCACCGAAATCGACTGGCGCCGGGGTATCAGACTAATACATGTTAACATCAAATTTAAAGAAAATCTGTCCATTCGTTCTTGAGATATGTTGCTGACAAGGATTCGGGACGGACGGACGGACGGACGGACGGTGGTGAATACTATGTCCCGCCGCTTCGCACGGGGGGACAATGAGCAGCTAAATGCAGCATGAGATCTTACCAAAAGATAAAACGTTGCTTTTACTGATATTACTGGTACATGATTATCAATCCAGTTCACAATCCCATACCAACTAATTTCCACTTATGTCATTATATTTAATTTATGCACAACTGCACTTTCTTTACCCAATGAATATTTATCACTTCAGCAGAAGTTCCCACCCCACCTCAGAGGACATATTTGCTTTATTTGTATTAATAGAGTATGAGAGAGAGGTGAAAGCATTTTGAGCTCATGCATAAGGAATGACGGTAATTTATGAGGTAAGTGAAAATCTACACAAGGCTGCTGAATCCGGCCATTAACCACAAGACCCTCCGAAAAACGCCTGAACTGTCATCATTGTCATCGTAAAGCTACTGGCGCTATAAGCAACACGAAGACCTCAAATGCTTTTCCGTCTCATGGGTTGGGTGTGTTAAATTTCCGTCTCCTGTGCTGGCTGCGTTAAATAGGAAAGCAACCTTGGGTGCCCTAGTCCGCACATTGTGATCTAGTTATAAATGTGTGCGATTATCTCACCCATTATAATCCGCACTGATCCAAGCGAGAGGCAAAGCTGGCCTCTCACAACAGCACAACAGAGATCTGGGGCAAACCACTGCAGACAGCAAACCTGGATGAGTAGGGAGACGAAGGTAACAGACAGATGGCGTTCTGATTTGGTCACGTCACAAATTAAAAAAAAAACCGCAGCAGACACGTGAGCTAGTGAAGCAGTAATGGCACTACTACATCTACAAATTAAGACAATTAATCAGAGTTAATTATGCTAACATTTTCCTGCACAGAGAGACAGGCAGATCTAATCCAAGTCTGTATTAGCTTACAGTCTGCAAAGCCCCAACTTCGAGGACCCGCTACATCTCGCGCTTTAAAATTTTTACAGATAACAGAGACAATGTCACAGTTAAGAAGATTCATGTCAACGGCCCATCTTAGGGCAGGAGATTAAAACAAGTGGGGCAAACTCCAGGTTCTGCCCCAACACCTCTTGGATTTTAATTCCCTGTTTTCCCATTTGTTGATGGGCAATGATGAGACATGAAATTCCTACAATTCTTGGAGTTGGAATGGAATGACCCACAGATATTAAGGCTGTTAAGACCAGCAGGTCAAGCACTCCACCGCTGGCAACCGAGTGGTACAAAGTAACATAGTGGCAGGCTGTTTTGGCTCCAGTTAACGGTGAGCACTGGTCCCAAAGTGACCGCTACCCAAGTCCCAAGATGGCCGCCTCTGATTACTGAGGCCAGCCAATGACATCAGAGCAGGCTTTAAAGAGGAGACACTTCCACAGAGCCTGAGGCAGCCCATTGATCCCACACACTCATGAGGCCACAACAAACAGCCGGGGGAAAACCGCCCTGGGCAAATGCATTCCCACTGCCATTGCACAAGAATGTATCGAATCTTTTAAAATGACATATAGCAAAAAAGACCAAATACAAAAAGAAGAAGAAAAAAAAAAACATTTAATTGTTTTTGATGGTAGTTTTCGATTGGAGGTTCTCAACTGAATTTAAATGGCATCCGCATTACACAGAGCCAATATGTTGGTATTCAGCCTTCATTTTTAGTTTCCAAGGGCATCTTTTTTTTCCTGCCACAGCTATGTATTAAGATATTTACATAAGAACTGGTGAATTTGCATGTTGTCAATTGTTGGAAATTATACAGGCTTATCTGAGAGGCTGCATGCTTTACATTCTTGAATTAAACAGGACTGAAACAAACAGAATAGCTGTCTAGGAATGCACTGATTTATTTAAATGCATGAGCTACACATTTAATGCAGCCTACTGAAATTGCCTTGAAAACCCCAGTGTCAGCCATGGCATTTCGTGCAGATGAGCAAACAAGGCTACTAACTTGACATTTCATTCTAGAATGAAGTGCAAGATTTCAGACCTATAACAGCTGTTTGGGCCCAAATTCTACCACATTTCTGTAGTACCCTTCATAGAAACCTGCCTATTGGGTACAATTGAGTGAGAAATATTCCAGGCACATTTTTCATTGCACTTCACGGCGAACATATTTGAAGCACAACGGAACCACCCACACAGATGAGCCACATGTACTTCTCTCAGATTCAGCCTTTCACGATGCTCTCCAACAACTGGAGATGCAAACTACGTTGTACATTCAGGGAGTGAATAAACCAGCACAGATTTGAGCAAGTAAAGGGGGAGGGAGTACAGAGAGAGGAATATGAATAAGCAACCAACTGCACAGGGTACACCTGGACAAAATTACAACCCTAATTTCTCAGGCTTAAGCTCCTTCTGAAAATGCATTTAAGGGGACTTAACGTTAAGCGAACATTTTTCCAAGATACTCACTTTTTAAACTAAGAATTATTGCCAAACTAATTCTATTAGAAATTGCAACTTAGAACACTGAGTTTCTTCAGCATCACGTCAGTGGTTACCATGGCAACGGCTGTTTTAATGAATATATAGATACTTAGATGAACACAGTTATTGAGATAACTAAACAGCGTTTGGTTATAATTTCAGCTGTAATGTGAAGGAAAGAACATTCCTAATGTCACTACAGAGCTTTTTTTTCCCTCCAGGTTTCTATGTTCTAGTATTGATTTTGACCCCCCTACATCAATATGCAAGTATGCAAATTTTGATTTACTCATATTCAGCGGTACATATTGCACCAAGAGCTCTGTACAGACAAAGATCACCACATAATGAGAAAACTACTAAACATGAAGTTAATTGGATGTACAGTTGCTGAGAAATCAGTATTTTTTTTGCAATAAATTTTATCAAGGTTTTTAGTGTAAAAGAGTAATTTCAAAGCAATTTTAGAGTGAGTTTAAGGCCAATTAGGCAGAAAGTGAATGTAAGTCCTGGAAGTAGACTATCTGAAGGACCACTTCATGTTCTTATCTCAAAACTAAAACTTCAAACCAAAATTGGCATTTGCTTAGCTATAGGTCCCCTTAAGGCAGAGAAAACCCTAACCCAATAAAAACTACTAATTGGAGAATGAAATGTTAGGAAACAGGTTTGCAGCAAAGACGGATAAGCTTTCTACCAGATCACAAAAGGCCATAATCGACAGCTTGCTGAGGCTCCAACCATTGGCAGGTAATGAGACATCTCAACCTCCCATCATGATGCAGATATAAAGATCAACTTTAGAACAGTTCCCAGCTGGAGGAGTCTAGCGCCAATTAACTTGTCTCCCTTCACTGGACTTGCAGAGCAGAACCATCTACAAAAATCCCCACCACCTAGAGCATCCCTGAGCCACGCCAGTCACAACGGTGGGTTCAGGCATGAGCAGATCTTCCATCCTCCCCACCTGCATGTGTCAAATTAAATGCAGGAGAATATTGAGCTGACCGGGCCCCCGCTCTCCTGCCGTCCTTAGCCGATGATTCAGCAACTGTTGGGGGCTTGCACTGGACCAGCTATCGGACAGGGGGGCCATTTTGAGCCACTCTGCTTTGTGAAAGTGCCACAAGAAATATGACCAAGTAATAATCCTCTTCAAATTGTGTATTAGCATTTCAGAATGGGGTTTGGGTATTGGGGGGGGGGGGGGGGGTATCCAAGAACTTCTGTATTTATACTGACTGTTACCATTTGCTGTACAATTATAATACCTCAGTCCTTCATATTATTGATACTACTACTACTACTACTACTACTACTACTACTACTACTACTACTACTACATTGAGAGGCATTAAAAACGCATAATAAATTACACTGTTTTAAGTAGTGGCAAATGGTTTCTTTCATAGATGCAAAACACAGTCTTGGGGAAACTGTGCTTTTGGTAGTGAGACTTGCCCTCACTGTTATCGTTACATTGGCAGTCAATTCAGCAGTTCTTATGCATTATCTGACGTGGCAAAAGACGTTCTATGGAATGTGTTTTTGTGGCGTCACAGATGACACACTTTGTCAGGCACGACAGCTGACACATCTGGTCATTCTGTCTCATCTCTGCAGTCATTTAATGGACATTAATGCATCCAGAATCTTTTCTTTGAAACTGGCCATCATTCAACATTCAAAATGTTTGATTGTTCCGAGATTCAATTGTTTGTGGCATTTGAGGTGGGAATGATGTGACTTAATGCGTTTTTTTTTTATTGGGCCTTATCATCAACTTTTCATGTGCAAAACGATTTCTCCCAATGTGATTCACGACCATGATCCAGTAAACTGTGCAGCATTTAGATGATCATAATGAGATGTTAAACCAAGAAAGGATTCAAACCCAGACACTTGATATTTTGCAATGCTTACCATCCCTGATGGTCATCATGTCAATCAGCAAAAAGAAAACTATCCGTTTTCAAATTAGACGATAGAAACCACTTTGCGTATTTAATGCCTCTCAGTTTATTATGCAGCACAAGACACACTCCAAATTGCTCTGAATGCCTATGAGGGCCAAGGTTGTCCTGGAGTGAAGAAATTTTGCAGTTCCACGGCAAGATCATGTAGCTACAGGATGGAAGCACAACTCTGAGCTGCAAACCAGATTAGCAATAGGACCAAACTAATAAAAGATTTTTTGGTAAAAATTTAACGAACCGTTTTATGGAATAAAATGATATAACAAGCGCCAAGTGTTGGATAGGTTCTTCGAAGTATACAAATCGTATGCTCTTCGATGGTCGTTGGAGCAATGCAAATGAATGGGATTGTCAGAGAGACATGGAATCTCAGTGAGTCAATTGCAAAATGTATTGTAAACACTGGTAACTGCATCTTTATCCTTATGTTAAAAGCCATGGAAATACAGCTGTACCTTTCGGGATCACATTAAACTGCATGCTATTTTGTGAAGCATGAGCAGTAGACATGGTATATGAAATGCAGTTCTGCCCATCTGGCAACCTCCGGACGCAAGAGAACCAAACAGATACAACCCGAGCCACTTGCAGACAGTGCGAGAGAGTTGTACCAGTGTCACAATCACAGACAACTTCTCTCCATTCACATTTGCCAGATTAACAACAGCAAAAACTGCTAAGCTAACTACCCTGATGGTTGTACACTGTGCTGGCATTGTTTAGTTTTCTCATTCTGGTCAATATATTTACCACTACTTCATTGCGACAACTTATTCTTTGTTGAGATGTTATACAATATTCAGTAGGATGGCGCCACACAATTTAAAAATTAGGCTGTACAATATCTTGGCAATTCCATTTTATTTGTGCTAGTTCAAATATATCTGATTGACATACACTTCTAGATAAGTGAAAAGGGGGAAAAGGGGGGACTCCTATTATTCCCATTATCGTTATTATCTAATATTATTATTATTAATTGGCCCAATCAGCATTATGATAAAATTACCTGAAAGGTTTTCTAAAAGAATTTCACTGTATTTCAATAAAGGAGAAAATTCAACCCCCAGCTTATTGATTTGCAATGACAACTCCATCATGATTTCTCCAGCCTCTTCGCTGTGCTAAGCTGAGAGTGGAATCACAATGACTTGCTTTAAAAAAGTCATTAGGATAACTTGCAATATGCAGGCCAAATAATCTTACTCACATGAACATGGCACAAGAGAGTTCCATTAAATTTGGAAAATAGTCTATTTTTAACCACGCGGACAGCCAGCCCCATTACATTCTTTAATTCATTAAAAAAATTATGTGCAATAATTAAGAAATTTATATTATTTAGAAATAATAATTTTCACCTACATTTACATAAGTACATGTCGCGAAATTGGCCTGAAACGGATAGCACTGAACATGCTTTTTTTGGGGGGGAGGGGGGGGAATCATTCCAGGTTAATAGATTGCTGATCTCTCATAACACGTGATGATCCATGACTGCATTGTCGATCGAGACACACCTACTTCAAAGGAATAAAAACCCATCTGGTTCATTTACTGCAGCATATATACGGACAAAGGAGCTTACTGCACGGGCTTAGACATTTCCATCCTTCATGGTGATTGAATATGCAGCAAGAAACTGTAAATATGCGGATATTACATTTCACAGGACCATGAAATGGGCTACTTCAGCATCTTTAAGCAGTAATAATGTCCACCAGTGCAGAGTGGAGTGTTGCAATACTGATATAGGTCAAAGAATTCTAAATATGATGTCCATAAGTATTATGGGTGGCATTTACAAGGATTTGTTTTACCTTCTGGCAATAAAACCACTAATCTCGGGTGACAGCCTAGGCAGAACTAAGGTTAAGTCCTTCTTTTTGCATAACTTTGGAGATCATGCCCTTTTTTGAATGCAAACCTCCTTCACCGTGATATGAAATCAGAGACCATTCCACAGCCTACAAGAGAACATGAATGGAATCCAGCAGAAACAGGATTGTAGCCATTCGGTTTAATTTGCAATCACAGTCCTTTCTTTGACCTTTATGCCGTGAGACAATATTGTACCAATCTCCCTCAACCGTAATCGCCAGCACTGACCTGAGACAATTGGTATTTCTGACAGCACCGAGTGATGACAGCAGCAACACGGGTCTCTGGACGTCTCGCATGGTGCCCGCGTGCCGATAGGAGCGTAATTGAATGACATCTCAAGAACTCAATTTCTCTCCAATTAGGGAATCCTCCAGCCATGCTGCACCTCAGCTTGTGTCACAGGGAGCACAGAGACGACAGACTCGGGCAGGGAGGACGCGCTTGAATAATTCACGACAGCGGCAGGCGAGGAGATGAAGTCCTGTTCTTCGCCGAGTTCCGGCCAAGCAAACACAATCAACAGGAACAAATAATGTCAGGAACGACTCCAAGTTACAAAAGAAGCAGAGGCTCCTCTCCATTACAGAGTAACCCATGTAAGTAAAACTCAATGGCGACGTGCGACTGCAATTTCTAACACAGCGGGCCTCCTTACCTGCCTCTTAGCAAACAAGTCATCTTGGTAAGGGCTCTAGCTGTGACGATTGAACTTGTTGTCAAACAGTTTTCCTAATTTTAGTCCCCAAGCTCACTTGAGATCTTGTCAGGGACAGTCTTCCGACATGACTGCTGAGAATATAGACGCAAACGCTACCTCTGAAGACTCATAACTGGAGACTGGCTGGGACAGCTGCCAAATAAGGCAGCCTATAGCATTCCAATGGTCAAGCGCTCCAGATTTAAATGAAAGTATCGTGTGCATGCTCAAAATACCCACGCGCCTGATTCGCAGCGTCCAAACAAATGATCAGCGTTTCCTAAATCTCACCCGAATCACTCCCCAGCAAACTGATACCCATTACCACTGGCATGCCCAGGACCCTCAGCTCCCCAAGAGAAACCAATCAGTGTGGCATCACCGAAAGTGAAGGCTTCTGACTGGCTCTGTCGTGCAACATAACGACCGAGTTGGTTGAACCAGTCCTAACAACAGATGAAGTCTCAAACTTCAAGGAGCGAGCTCCAAAGCGGAATCGCCATGATGCTTGTATGGCATGGAATAAAGTATTTTTTGTTTCTAGACTTTAGTTATGAAACTTGATTTCCAAATTCTCTACAATGACAAATAAAAAAAAAAAATACAATTTCCCAAAAAATCGAGTGCTCAGCATTACTGTCCACTAGCTAAGTTAGGTCAAGGACCACTTCTGTGCTCCAGTTCTCTGTCTCGACTCCGTGGGATATCATCTCCTGAAGTGGACTCGTTCATACCCTCGAGTCAAACTGCATTACATAAACCACATCAAAGACAAACGCGTGTATCCAATATCCTATATTATGGGTATCAATGTGAAATTAGTTCACCCTTTTTTGCAACAAAAAACTCCTCTCCATTGAGACAGCTTTACACTAGACGTTGGAGCACTGCAGCAATGATTTGGTGCCATTCAGCCGTAAGAATATTAGTGATGTAGGGCATTGATGCTGGGCATAAGGCCTGGCTTGCAGTTGGATTTCTATTAGATACCAAGGTGCTGAGGTTCAGGTCAAAACTCTGTGCAGACCATTCAAGTTCCTCCAAATTCCTCAAGATCATCAATATGTACACATGTATGTCCAAACGAAGGTCAAAGTAAAGATGCATCGGAAATGAAACACTCTGTTGTAGGATCAAAAGAATTTGCCTTCGCTGGAAATGAAGAGCCAAACCCAGCCCATGAATAACATTCCCAAAACAAGGAGTCTCTCCATACCTTCAGTCATGAGGTATAATGATGGGGTCGATATCTACCTGGGCAGATCAAATAGACGTGACTAATACATATGGACTGCTTTCAATCAATGTGGGCACTAATGTTTTTCTTCTTGTTCTGCTGAAGAGTCCCATCATCCAGGCCTAGGCAGCAGAGAACCTCGGGGTTTGGTAGCTGGGAGAAGTGTATGGGAGATTGGCTGCCTATCAGCATTCTGACTAATATCTTGTCCTCTCTCTCTCGACCGGAATTTCCTTAATAGGGATTGGTCCTCGATAGCCCAACAGACTTTGAGAGATTTCTCCAACTGTGTGCAGGCTATTCAAATCACGCAAACGCCACAGTTGGATTTCTTCCGCTGACACCTTGAGAGCATCCATCACTTATTACTCATACTCTCAGCCCGACGCCTACACAAAGAGGCACAGAGAAATGACAGGGCATCCATTAAGTAATTTTCAACAAAAGTCCACACGCTCAACGTTGTGAAAGACAAAAAGAAAAAAGAGTGAACTAACGAAGAGAAAAACTTCATGGAACGGATTTAACTGATCCCATTCTGCATCAAATGGCGATCTGAGCCAAAATCACCACTCTAGCGAGCATCAGGTGTTGGTTCATTAACAACAAAATGCAACAGTGGACTGTCTCGCGCTTCAGCAAATCGAACACAATAACCACCTCATCAGGCTGGGACAACAGCTCAGCTGGGAGACAACAGAGAGACAAGTGCTTGGGGATTATTAAAAAAATAATAATAAATTGAAATGCACAAGCCAGGCTTACAAAGCATTTTCCAGGGATGTGACAGGGAATCAGATGAACTGAAGAGATGAAAAGATGAAAGAAAATATGATTCTAAACTGAAAATAGCCAAGAGGACTCGACGCATGAATAGACATTTACGTAACAATGATGTCACAGATTAGAGTGTCTAGCATTATGAAAGGTTCAGTCAACATCCGTCAGCAGGCACAGGGGACAAATACTTCGCAACCAGAATTTGCATTTGAAAACCCATCATGTGGGGAACAAACACAGAGCCCAAAGGCTTGCCTGTGGCGCTCCTTTCCCTCGGAGCACAAGGGCCGCGATTGTGCCACTGCTCACGAGAAACCACTTTCAGGTGCCCAAGCATGACAGCTTTGTGTCTTCCACTCGCCGTTGCTGAGGTCCCCTTTGTTAATGCGTTCCCTTACCGTCCACATCCAGGAATGTCCGGCAGTATTACTGGTCTCAAAATGGGAACCCAATGCTAGGAAGAAGAATCTGCTGAAAAGTTTTTGGGAGGCATCTGAAGTCATGAAGCTGGTTGTGAGGGGGGGTGCTTTTAAGGCACAGTGCAATTTCGAAAGCCTTCGACAACTAAAGGGACAAGGGCGGCAGAGGGAGCTCATTGTGCTCAATCCCAGTAATTAATGAACAAGCTGGGTGGGGGGGGCACTATTCCCGCTTTAGCACAACACAATGTGCTCCTCGTCTCTGGGGCTGGGGTCAAAGTTCACCTTTGCCTTTGTGCTTCCAATAGACATAGACAAACAAGGAACCCTTTGATAGCAGCTACGCTCTCAGGGAAACTGAAAGAATGCAGCTTAGTTGAATGAAAGCATTCTGGTGAATATGAGAAAGGGATGTTTCTCTATGCTTTTTTCCCCCCTTTTCCATTCAGCCCGCCAGCACTGTTACTTTTTCGTACAACACTCCAACACAATAAAGGAAAGTTTTAGGTTCAGTAGGTACACCTTTAAAAGGTGAAAACATCAAAATTCCACACTCGCAGCCCTTGGTAGCAGACCACAAAATTGTACAGTAGTGACAGCACTAGAAGTAGGTGCCCTTGCAGGATCCCATTCTCAGTAGCCGAGCTTCAAACTGAGAGAAACCACGCCAGGATACGTGTGGAGACTGGTGTTCTCCGACTGAAGCAGGAGAGGAACGCATTTCAAAAGATGTTCACAACTAGCGCTGATAAAAGCACCAACACAGCAGGGCGCTGAAAGGAAAATGCTGACGACCGGAGAAAACAGCTGGGGGTCATGAGAGCTGCATCCTAGCTGTAATTTTGTCTTTTTCTTTTTTAAGTATTGCTTCAAGGTGAGGTGTTCACTCCATCTTTAGCGTAGCTCAGCATTCCTCTACGTCGTTACTTCCTCCTTATCTTGCCATCTCTTTATTCCTCCCTCCATCTTTCCTTTCTTCCCTCCCCAATCTTCTTTCCCCTCGGTCTGTCCCTGCCTGGTGGTAAGAGGGTAGGGTTAAGCTGCAATGCGACAGGCTGGCTAAGCCGCCACTCATAAATAACATTTCTCACTCCCCCCCCAGAGTGCTCCTGATAACTTCCATTTCAAGTGTGTCGGGAAAAGAGCACAGGGCAACGCATTAAACCACCTAAGAAACAGTGCCCTACCCCTCCACACCCGCCTCCAGGTCGAGAGGGAAAAAATAAATAAAATAAATAAAATCACACTGACTTTCCCATTAAATCACTCCTCTGCGGTCACACCAATAAGCGTCAGGGCTCCTGAATGTGAAAGTGTATGGTCCTAGCCTGCTTTCCGCATTCAGTTATTGCAACCATTTTTAATTCCGGTCTCTGGGATTATACTTGAAGATGTCATCTCCTCACAGCTGGTGCTGACAAAATGAAACTCGCAGACGAAGTCTGCAATTTCACTGCTTGGCCTCTCGGTGAGACGAACTCTGAACTGAAAATCAATGCTGGTGCACTGGAGCAGCCGTCCCTCCAATGAATCAAATATCCAGAAGGAATAAAGCCACTTTGTTGCAATTCATCTTTGAATAGTTTTTTTTCTTCGTTTTCTCAATAGTTTGAACACCATTTGCCCGTCGGATGACTCAGCACTTTTGATTGAATCCTGGGACTTGGCTGATGAGATTCACGAAGGTAATTCAGCAGTGCGGGGAGGCTGGTCTTTTAAGCCAATTTACCATAAATAAAATGAGTTTCAGAGCCTTCTCACTGTGCTGGTGGGTGGTGTTGAAGAGATAATTTTCTGGGGTTTCAAAATGTATTAAAGACTGTGTCGTCAGAAGGCCTCCTACTGTTACGCAAATATGCAAAATATCCATTTGCTCTTTTCCACACTGTTTCCAACAGCTGCAAACAACTTGGTGCATCTGTTTTTTGTAATTCCTCCACAAATTTTATTGCTTGATTTGCCTTCTTCTGTTAATGTATCACTGTATGTATTGATGGTGGTGACAGTGTTCTCATTGGTGGTGACAATAGTTTTCCTAAGTCTCACATTAAATCTACATATCACACTGGATTCACCATAAGAAACCGCTTGTATTGAGCAAAAAATCTCAAAATGAGAAAGTGATATGATGTTGGTGGACTATCTGTATAAACCATTCAGCAGATCAACCATCAAGGAGACTCAAAGATGAGTCATCTTAGTCATGCCAACCCCATATGCCCAAAATATCCAAAAGGCACAGATATCTTCTCTGCTCTTACAAATTTGGATAGTATTTTCTGTTTGGGCTGGTCCAAAGTGCGCTCCTCAGCTGTGTTCTCAAGAGGTTAGCAACTCCATTAACAAAAATTCTATGACTGAATAGTTTTGTTGCTGTGGTGAGGTCATTCACTTTCAATCAAACTGCAAATTATTAGCATATGTGCCTGCAGTTGTACTCTAATTAAAGATAGAATTTCGGCTCTGATGGACTCAGGCCCAAAATTTCGTGGGACTTGGCCGACCGAAATTGGTAGAGCCGTAAAGAAGGCCAAAAAAAATGGTTTCCGATGCTGACTTGTAATATACTCCCTTTGTAAGCAAAGTCTGACACTGGAGAGTGCTGCAACGAGGTGCGTTGTGTGGTCGTATTCTGTAGGGCACCATTTGCACGCCTATGACACTCCGTACGGTTTGTGGATCGAATTCGGTCACTCTGCCTTTGTTGCATGCCTTGCTCTAGATGTCCTCATGCATGCTGCATTCCTTTCTTTATCTTGAAGTTGGCATCTATAATCCCAACCGATTCTGCACTGTCCAATCAACATCGAACGCATAAGCACGCTCATATACAACTCCTGCTGCCATCTTGGGAGAGCACAGACACTTAGTGGTTCTCATCTGAAACACGTGCCTGTCAGATATAGCTTCTTTCCCCCCCAACTCGCGGTTTCAAGCCTTGTATGCACAGAACGAGGACAGAGGAAACCGGAACATGCGCTAGCTCAAAATGCAACTGACGAACTATACCCGTCCAATATCCAAGAGCAGTGCAAAGCCAATCAAGCGCTGACCTTGAGGCTGCTGAACAGAGTCATGGCTGGACTCCATGCAATACTGTGGTGATTACTCTCGCACTGCAATAAGCGCCTGAACCGAGAGAGCAAAGTAGCAGCATTGCACCCTCATTTTCAATCAAATACAACAGAAAAAAACCCCCAAAAATAAATACAATAAAAACATCAGGCCGCCATAGGAAAGAAGACTATTTTTAACAGCGAGTGCCATAGGTCACCCTGACTTGTGGGTCTAACTGCAGATTGTCTTCATATCTGAACAGCCTTTTAAAATGCTGCTTCTGACCTGAAAAAACTCCAAATCCGCCCACAAGCTCTGATGGACTGTTACAGAAGGTTACACGCTTCAGTGAACAGTGTGTGGTGACAGGCCATTTCCCAGCCCAACAAGTACACTTTAAACTACCCTGGCCATCTGCAGTGCTCAGATGGATGACAGCCAGTGAAAACCAACCAAATATTTAGGGCCATTATAATTTTTTTTCCCCCCACAATTGGATTAAAATTTTTGCATGCGAGTTTTAAAAGTGGGTTTGCTAGTTTATACGTTATTTCCAAATGCTGCAAGAGTTTTTCACATCTAGTTTCTACCTTTAGCTTTATCATGATAAACCTGCTGGGAACATAAGTACTTGCCCACAGATGAAAAGAAACTGAAGAAGACTGTCAATAATGCATGATTAAGATACAAACGAGCACATGTCAAAGCTGACAGTAATACAAAAGCAGAAATGATGTCTTTGTAAAAGGCTAAGAGCCTCCGGGAGAGAGTGGATCCAGAGGGATCATAGAGATCTCTGCAGAGAGCAATGACTGGCTGAAGTCTGCATACGACCCTGAAGGTGGCACTTCTTCAATGGGATTGCTGGGGTGGCCCCTTACGCAAATCACATGACCACCCGTGTGCATCTAATTCACAAAAAAATATCACCACTCATCAGTCAGAATTGGGGTACGCAAAAAAATATATATAAATAAATCAATAAAATAAAAAAAATACAACTGTTAGTGTATGTTCCATGAATCCATGAAGCTTAAAAAAAGAATTAAATTAAATATGCTAAGTATTAAAGATTATCTGCAATTAACAAAATAAAGACTTCCCCTGGAAACATGCAGAAGCATCAGCGTGCACAATACAGCAGCACAAGAATAAGAAAGCAGGAACAGCTGATGACGCCAGTGTTTACATCAGAGAGGTCAAGAGAGGCAGAGGACCGGAGCAGTTTAGTCTGGTCATCGTCACGTTATTTGTTAATACACATCTAATCCTGTCATTCAGGCCTGCAATGCATCTAAAAAAATGTTGGAATGGGCCAATATATTATAATTATGAGTATCGTCAAGGACGTCACGATACGCTGCGTACCTTGATACAGTGCCAGACGACTCAATACATACCTCGATACAGTGCCATACTATACGATATGATAACGATACCAATACAATAACGATATATGCCATAGATTGCAAAACTCAGTTTTTGAAATAGTAAAAATGGTGCTGAGAATACAACTTTCTGTGTACAACTAACGTAATCTAGTAATAGTTACCACTATATTGAGACGTACCAACCTGAGTCGACAAACTATTTTGCTAAATTTTTTATCTTTAAATTTAAGATAAAGTGCATATTTCTTATACACGATGAACACTACATTCTTTGTTTGCTGTAAAAATGAAAAGTGCATGGCATCTTCACTTAAACCATAGCAGCTCAGGGGGAAAAAAAAAAACAAAATTTCCCACTACACTGAATAATACGGAAATTAAGTGCGTATAAGTATCATTCTCACATTCATATTCACTGTAAAAATGTGCCTTAGGCCTCAGCTAATGTACAGAAGATTACAGAGTCATTACTGGCTGGGGCAGCGACAGCGGCATTGCCGTCAGAGGGAGTATCGATATTAGGCGCTTGAATATTGATACTGTATCGCTGGTTATTAAATGGATTTACATCTATATATCAATTTTTTAGCACAGCCCTATATAATAATATTTATTTTAGTAAAAATAACTGCCACCATAGGGGAAAACAGATGACCTTGATCATTTTCTTTCCCACTAAACATGCCTGATGCTGTCCAAGACGAACGGCTGCCAAACCTCTGAGGCCATGTGAAATGCTTCAAAAAAAAATGACTGATATCAGTATTGGCTACCAAAGCAAAGAAGAGGCCTCATTTAGGTCTGCAGAATCATCACGTTTTAACTACCTATTACTCTCACCTCGTTCCCATTTTCTTTCCTAAATTATCAAACAGTTGAAATGTTTGTGTAATAATTCGACTTGGTAGACCGTCAAAGTTATTTACATAGCATTTTTTGTGCGTAGCATTATGAAATTTAAATGGCTGCAGCCGTTATTGCCACCTGGTTATTCTGCCAGCAAACATTTTGAGCGTCATACCTGCATGTTAAGCCTTACGCACAACAAAGGTTAAGTTTAGGGTTCGGAGATTGGGAAAGGCGATCAGGGTTTTTATCAGGTTAAGGTTATGCTTGGGGTTTAAGAAAGACGATATTAAATTTTAAAATATTGATATAGCAGTAAAACAAGGATCAAACCCCAGTGTGCAAAACTCAGCAGTTTTATTTTCCCAACCATCCATCCCGACTAAGTAAACAACTCACAAACCACTGAATTTTGAAAAGCATTTTTTTCCCCACCAAATTCATCGAAGTCTGCATTCTTGTGGAACCTTAAAGTGATATATAAATGTTGTTAAAAAGCAGTGAGTGGTTGTCTTTGTGAATATTAGAATAACAACAACATTATTAACCTCTTCCACCCAGGACTTGCCACTGGAAGGATAATGGTCCTGCTAAAACTTCGCTTTAAAGCACATTATTTCTCCAAACACTGCCCATTTATGTTTTCCTAATTAGCAAGTGTTAATCTGTTCAGTAGTGAGGATTAATTGGTAATAATGCTGCCCATTTCCCCTCAGCTTGCATTATTTTTCATTGCAATAGTTATGAAGTATTTTCTTATTCATATTAGTAGTGACAGAAAATGAAAATGTCTTTCGAGGCTTCCGAATTCCTGTAGCTCACAAAACGTTTTTTTGTTTTTTTTCTGCGTCAGTGTCCAATCAGCTTGATATGCCTGAGAAAAGATTTGAAAAAAATGCAGTTTTGCCAACTCAGGTAATCATGTTAAGTTTCCATTAGTAAAAATTAGACAGTCCGGTCGGATGCGACCGCATGGGTATAGCCTCCGAAAGCCCACTTCTCCAGTTTTTTGTGCATTATTTGCTCAATACTGTCGCCATAGCAACCAAAATCGATGAGTGTTGTAAGTGAAGTATAATACATGTCTATACCAAATACGAAAGTAATGAATCCAAAATTACAGCCTGTACTGCCTCCTCAAGTAAATCTGTTTCACCAGTAACATGCGTATAATTCGGCCAATACTGTCGCCATGGCAAACAAAATCAATCGGTGTCATAACTGAAGTATAACACATGTATGTCACACATATAAAAGTAATCAGTCAAAAATTACAGCCTGTGCAGCGTCCAGATGGAAGAGTGTATGTTTCAGCACAAATTTGCACGTTATTCAGTTAATACTGTCGCCATGGCAATAAAAATTGATAGGTCTCATAAGTGAAGAGTAATACATGACCATATCAAATATGAAAGTCAAAAAATGCACCCTGTACTGCGTCCACAGAGAAATCTGTAAGTGTTGGCACCAATTTGCGCCGCATGCACCGCATGCATTTTTTATCTATTAATTGATAAAATATGGGCTCAGGACTACTCTTGCAAACCTAGGTCAAATACCGTGATAAACAGCTGCATTCACAAAAGCAAGTTAAAGCTTCATCGTGCAAAAAAGTGGCCTTACGTTAACAGTCCAGAGGGACAGTCAACATCTCTGGGCTCAGAGGTAGCGATAGACCATCAATTAAAAAAATATAAATAAAATAATAAATGAATTGAATAAATAAATAATCACTGCTTTTAGTTTGAATTTTAAACTAAAATGCCATCCTATCCTTTTCTGACTTTGGGTTGTAGTTGTATTTAAGCATGATATTGGCATAATAAGTACAGAGTTATAGCAAGCTAGCTAGTAGCTATATGAAACTCATATTAGCCGCATGTAACACAAACCCTTGGATCAACACCAGTTAGTATTCATCAATATTCAGCTCTTATATCTGAACTTAAAATGCCTGGTTACTCGTCCAGAAATAAAAATCTGACCCGTCACACACCACCACAACGCGTAAAGACCCCGCTCCAAAAGTTTAATTACTCCAATGGAGAACAGACACCAGCCGATACTTGGGGGAACCAAGGACTTGTCCAGGACAAGTACACACGCCATTCACAGCGTGGTGTCGGACCTGTAGGCATTTCTCAGGCGCGCGGCATAAGCTTCAAACAACTGCAAAAATACCACGGAGCGCAACGGACGAGCAGGAATAAATTACCCTCAAAAAAATTTACAAAATGGTCTGGATGGAGAAAGAAAAAAAAACAACAGAATTAAGGAGGAAGCAGACATGCAAGTCCTTGCGGCTAAAATCAGGGTAGGAAATTAAATGGGGCATTGGGCAACGTGCCCTCATGACTGCCCCATAAATCAAAAGAAAAGGAGCTTGCATGAGCAGCACAATATACTGCCAAGCACCGTAAGCAAACTGTAGGCAGTGAAGTAGAAGCAAACAAACCAGAAAAAGGGTGAGGGTGAGGGCTATGCTAGTCTGCCCATGGGCAGCAAGTAAAATGTGAAGGGAGGTTAAGGACCATGGTTCATGAAATGCAGAAACTGCTTCCATCTTGAGGTCACAGAGTCCACAAAAACAACCTTAACATTCTCCTGCTGTAGCAAAAGCCTTTTTGGACGGGTTGCATAAAAAACCTCATTGAGCACAGGAAACAATACCAAGCATCAGGATCTTGCCAAAAAATCATTTGAACTACAACTGGAAGCAAGCACTATGCACTAATGAGGCCAAAAATATAGATTCTTAGCCTCACAACAGCGTGTTTAGAAAAAGGATGGGAAATACAGAGGGGGGAAAATACAACAAGATCGCAGCAACACATCAATATTCAGACAGAAATGATAGTGAAAACAGAATCCAAGGCTAGTTTCTGGACTTCAATACCATAGAATTCCTGTGTTCAGACTAGTGGAAGCACAAGGATACTAATGATTTTAAATAAATATCAGCATTAAAGAATGGATTTTGGACTTTCCTTCCTAACATGTTCTCAGGCCTTGTCACAAATCATTGGAAAAAATTTACAGCTTGTATCCTAGCCAAGCCTGTGTGCTCCAAGTGGTAGACCACGCAATGCTTCACTAGTTTTTATTAAAAAAAAAAAAAAAAGATTTAAAGTGCATCGAAAGTCAATTCCCATTGTTTTTGTTTAGCGGCGAATCAGCGAGCTGCACCTGTGCAAACAAACCAAAATAGAGGGATTATCTACACTTGTACACAAAATATTGGTTTATGAATGAAATTGGTCACGTGACAATGCAAGATGTCAACAAAAGCAAGTGATTTGTTTGTAAACATTGGACGTTCAACGTCCCGCCTGAGAATAAACTTTCCATGCCCTTTGATGAGATGTACAAATAAAAGCAATAAAATAAAAGGATATTGTTTTCTCATGTCAAACATCAGATTACTAACAGTGTTAGTTATTGTGTTCAACCTTTTGATTCATTTTTATCCAGTGTCAGTAATTCTAGTTCACAGAGAGGAGGATCTGGAGCGTACTCACAGGAAATCAAAAATCAAAAAAGAAAGAGCATTTTTTGAGTTATTTTTGCATGGGACATTTGTGTTCCCTGTGCTCAGGTGGAAACCTACACAGCCCTCTCAAAGCGAACACATCCGGGAATTTATCTCCACTCTCCACAAACCCCACGAGTCGCCATGGTGACAATATGTGAGCACACATAAGCGTGGACAACGGCTCAAATTATCAGTGGAAAGCTGCCTTTTCTTCTCCGCGACAACTTCCTTCATGAGTGATGGAGAAGTCAGAGAGAAATAGGCTCTGATGAGCACACTGGGTGGGGGGCGGGGGGGGGGGGGGGTGGAAAACAGAAAAGCATAACATTATGCTTGTGAGCCACGTCCGTGCCTGATGTAGGGACCGAACATGCCTGGAGCACTATGGCAGACAAAAGGCGCTAGATAAATTGAAAATGCCCTTTGGAGTGACAGCTTTGGGAGAGCGGTATTCTGTTATTGTGGCAAGCTGATAGAGAGGCATTTTAAATGGCCTGGAATCTGTCAATTGTGATGCCTCTCCATTTCTGCACAAGCTGTATTTGTTTACCCTCATTTCTAATACATGTTTTAATTTCCTTCATTTTCAGAATGGCCAATCTACTGAGCAGCAACAATTGGTGCAAACTGTGAATAACTGTTGGACAGCAATAATTGGTGCAATCTGTGAATTCCAGAGAGAATGGCCAAGTATAAATACCACTGTGGAGCATGTAATGTCACATTCTGAATTTAATCATGTAGTAGTCTAGTTCGAGTTGGGTGCGGCAGAGAAAGTCTTTGTATGCAACTTGGCAGGTGAGATGCAAATTGAGACCGAGTGAAACCTCTCCCAGGGAAATATGAGTGATAAACTGGCACAGTAACAATCTGTTAACAGGCCACAAAGCCCATCCATGCAGTGTTAAAGTAACACACAGAAGGAGAGCCACCCAGTAACAGCATCCATAAAGGGATTCTTAACACCCCACTGGACCGGTTTGTGTTCACTGCTAGCAGAGGCCCAGTATTTGCCAATTACAACGCATTTTGAAATTCATTAAACAGAAACACAGCTCGTTTATAAAAGTAAAATGGCCCATTTTTTCCCTGGTTTGTTTACCCATGCCTACAACTCCCAGGGACTTGGGGACTGCAGTAATTACAAATAACTTTGGCTGCAATTAATCCTTATTTCCAGCACCACCTCAGAAAGCAGCTTAGCTGACATTTTGCTGCAGTAGGGTAATTACCTTTAGTCTGAAAGCAAGATGCATTTTACACATTTGCAGTCTTTTGCCATTGCTAATTTCAGAACCTACCACTCGCAATGGTGGTAGGGATGGCCGAAATAGTGGTTGGGCGAGGCAAGTCTGGGTGTGATTCGTAACCCCACCCATGGCTCTTATATGCTCAAGTCCTTTACAGACCTTGTAGCTCTAGGTGAGTCTGGGTTTGTTTGGTTTGCTCTTAAGAGCAAGAACAACCAAGTGTCGGACGGTGGTTCGATCACAGACCACAGTCAACACCCCACTCAGCCACTCTCACGTCTCCTTCACCCACACCCTGGATATCGAAACCCTCTCAACACTTTCCAGAGCCGCGAGGGAGGTGTGATAAGAGAGGCATTTTCGCGGAGGATAATCGCGCCCAGGACAGAAAATCAAACACCAATCACTGTGATGTGCTGACAGAGGATGGACTTCAGATTAGCCTTCGGGAACCTGAGGAATTCTCTGGCCCCAAGGCTGAACCCCAAGAGTCTACAGCATGAATGAAAGGCTGGGAAGCACAGCTTACAGGAGCGCAGGGAAGTGGGGAGGCACTGATGTAAGCAGATTATTGCAAGATAAAGGTTTCGTTGTCCTTGTCTCTATGGTAACAATCCTTCCAATCACTCCAATATGCCCAATAGTTACGCCCATCCCCCCACACTCACCCAGATCAAATAAAAAAAAAAGAAGAAATTTTAATATTATTTTTGAAGTGATACACAGAAACTTCAAAATAAAATTTAGAGAAATTTTTCCATAAGCAGGTATGTTGATAAAATGCTCCACCATTTTTTAGGGGAACAACTGAAATGCCCCATTTTCGTAGCCATCTTTTGGATATTCAGTGGTCCACAGCTTGGACGACACAAGTGGAGAACAGTACACCGCCCAGCATCCACAAAAATAATGCACACATAAAAGTGGTGCAACAGAATTAATATGTAAAGACTGAGAGAAAAGGTCTCCAATTACCCTGCTATAAATACAATTTCATTATGCAAACAGCAAAAAAAAAAAAAAAAAAATCCTGAAATACTGAAAATAAAAAATTCTCACAACAGTAACCCAGCCGTGGTCTATTCATCAGTAAACAACAAACGGGACAACAAAAGCATAACAGTACGCCTGATTCAGTTCATTAACATTAAATGCGGTTTTGTGCAATGCCTTGATAAGGAACCTAAGCTAAAAGGCGTTTTTTTTTTTGGGGGCGCGAAGTGCCAATACACAAATGCAGCATTTATTTTCAGTACACTCTTGTTGCAGAGAAAAGGTTGCATATGTAGGCCAGACAACTCTGTCCAATTCCACGTCGCGGCCAACTCTGTCCAATTCCACATCGCAGCCATTAGGGTGGAGGATGAGAAGCGGCTTTGATCTTCGCGGCTGTGAAAGGACACATGAAAGTGCTCTGCCACCACAAGTCATCATTTTAGAGGCAGTGGGGAAAAAACGCCAGAAAATTTTTTTATGTAACTCGGAAAGGGACTTACATATTCGGTGTTCTAAAAACTTCAAAGAGTTCGAGGACACAGTATGCAAGTGCTCATCATCAGAGAGGCACCAGTCGATGACGGAGCACAAACTGGCTCCCCAGTGGGCTTCTGAGTCTCTCATCCAATCTGAAAAGCGCCACCATGACAGGATATACCCTGCGTGCTCAATACTATACTTGAGTCATCAATACCCAAGTACAGAGTCAAAATGCTTGTCAACATGGACATCTAACTGTGCAGACGGGTTAACTCCAGAATTCCAGAGGCTAACACATACAGGGTCCTAGATTCAAGAAATCCAGATTCAGTTATTAACATGGAATTCAGCTCTTCACAAGGAACCAAGCAAATCTTCAAAAAAAAAAACCAATGAAACGTGTTCATAAAGGAATGCACTGTACGTTTTTTTTTGCCTTGCGTTTCAGAACATCATACAGCGTGCAGTTTCACCACATGCTCTCAATGAGGGGGAAGACTGGGGTTGACCCAGTTCTCCATGAGGCGAAGCAGGAGAGTACTTAGACACTTACAGCACATCGTGGAATACATTTTGTATGCAGTAATTAAGCATTGAATAAGCGCCCAAGTGGACAGGATTTTTTTTTCTAGTCAACATCATCCATGGAAGGTCAGGGACTGGAACACAGACTTTAGGGCAATGGGGAAAGGATGTTAAGAGTTGTGCTCAAACAACAACCTCAAGATCATGAATACTTTCTATCAACTCAAGACAATCCATAAGATGACATTGACATCATCATTAGGAAACACAGCAAATGAAATAGATCACAACTGTGTCAACAAGAGATGGGCAAAATCAGTACTAGATGTAAGAGCTAGTAGGGGTGCACATATTAGATCTGACCTTGAACTAGTGACCACAAAACTATGCCTTAAACTGAAGAAGATTAGAAAAAGATCAAATCAGGCATGTGAATTTGACATCGGAAAACTCAAGTGCCCCACAATACAGAAAGCATTCAGCATTGAAGTTCACAAATGTTTTGAGGTTCTGACGAACTTACCGCAATAACCATCAAATATAGAATCTAACTGGAACACCCTCAAAACTGCTGTTATTGAAAGCACACGAAAGAGGCACATGAAAAGAACAGTGGATAGCGGAGGAGACCTGGTTTGCGATAGATGAAAGGAAAGGGCTCAAATCCAGAATGGTTCAGACAAATACTGACATAGTAAGATCAAAGGAGCAATACTGAAAGCTAGACAAAGAAGTCAAGAAGCTATAGCAAGACGAGACAGAAGGAACCGGCTTGAAAAGAAAACACAAGAGACACAGGATGCAGCTGATAAAAATGATACACAAACTCTGTACAAAATACTGAAAGACATCTCAGGTCAAAGCTGTGCTACACCTCAAGTCCCTATCAAAGACAAGGGTGGTTAAGTGTTGAATTCAGAGGATGAGGTGAAACAACGGTGGCTCGAACATTTTAGCAATGTACTGAATCAACCTAGCCCCGAATCCAACATGGTCTTCAATCAAAACCTAACAGAAGACTTAAGTATATCCACAGGGGAAATTTTGAATGCTGAAATAGTATGAGCTACCAGGAAGCTGAAGAACAACAAATCACCTGGATATGACGGAATACACCCAAATGTTGAAGGGTGAAGGTGATTCTATAAAGAGACCTATTGAAGAACTTATGCAACATTGTATGGAAAGAAGAAAAGGTCCCAGAGGAATGGAAGATCGGTGCAATTATCCCTCTGCCAAAGAAGGCGGACCTAAGCAGCTAATCTAACTGGAGGGGAATAACTGTTCTCTTACTACCCAGTAAGGTGCTGTGGATCGTGTTATTAGAGAGGATAAAGAATGTTGAGGACACAAAGCTGAGGGATAACCAAGCAGGTTTTAGGAAGGGAAAAATCATGCCACGACGCCATTTTTGTTCTTCGACAGATCAAGGAGAAAGCAGAAAAGTCAACATCCTCAACCTACGTACACTTCATAGACTTTCAAAAAGCATTCGACAGTGTCCACAGGGAGTCAATGTGGCAGATAGTAAGATCATATGGAATACCCTATAAGATCATCAACATAATGAAGGCCTTGTATGACGACTCAACGTGCTGCATAAGAATAGGCCAGGACACAATTGAGACATTTGAAGTGAAGACAGGAGTGAAGACAGGCAAGGGTGCATCCTCTCACCTTTATTATTCTCCCCGTTTATTGATTACATTCTCAGAAAGCAAGACAACGAGGGCTACAGAGTTGACATAGGTGGAACAGGTAAGATTTTTGACCGGGACTTCGCTGACGATATTGTTTTGACAGATTCATCAGAGGATGATCTCCAACGGTGCGCAAATGAACTACAGTCAAATGCAAGCATGGTAGGACTGCGATTCAATGCAAAGAAAGAAAGAGGCTCAACAGAACCGAACATCAACATCTCCAGAGTACCAATCATGCAGTACGATAACTTCAAGTACCTCGGCAGCAGCATCAGTCGGGAAGCATCTATCAGCAAGAAGACCTCTACCAGAATCGGGAAAGCGAACAAAGCTTTTGGGAAACTGAACAACATCACCAAGTCGAAGAGCATTCGCTTCCAGACAAAGATTAACATCTACAAAACTGTTGTTCTAACAAAACTCCAGTACGGAAGTGAAACTTGGAAGATCTACGTGAAAGACGCGAAAAGACTAAATGCATTTCAAAAGCGATGCCTCTGCAAGACCCTGGGTGTAACGTATCGAGAATTTCGAGATCACATCAGGAATACTGAGGTCCTCAAAAGAACAGGGATGATGAATCTTACAGATACCATACAGGAAAGAAGACTGAGATGGTTCGGGCACGTTCATAAAACGAGACCTGAGAGTTTTTCCAAGAATGTGCTGATTTGGGAAGCTGCACAGCAAAGAAAGGGAGGGTGACCCAAGACCACATGGAGATCAACAGTGGAGAAGGATCAAAAGAGGAGGAGGACTCTCATGGCAGGAGGCAGCAACCCTAGCACAGAACAGGGAGAGATGGAAGCTTTGGACGGCCTGATGGGTCACTGGCACGGCAGGAACTAAAGTCTAAGATAAGGTCGACTCATCTCTGATCTTTCTTTGTAATCATACAGGTTTTTATAGCTGGTAATAGCTTCCTGGACTTTCCAACAATGGACAAATTATTCAAGCTTTCAAACATAATATCCTCACTGGCAATACTATAATGAAGTAATACCATAAATCACAGCAAAAAGAAACCACAAATCCATCGTCACATCTTTCTTGGAATTCCCCTCTCGTGAACACATAAACCTTAAGAGAAGCTTCAACAATAAGTCACTCACCGCAGGTATGATTCAGAGCAGTCTACACAGTCTAAAATCCTCCAAATTAAGAGCATATCAAACACAGTACATTTTAGATTTTTCCAGAAATTTGACACTCACAGGCTTGCACTTAAAAAAATAGCAGCAAAGCCTCTACGCCTGCTTGGCCAAACATGGCCAAAATCGTACTTAGCCTATATTTTCAACCCATGCACGCATTTAAAATATGAGAAGGATCTGTGAAAAATTAAAGGCGCTACAGCGCTGACAAGGCAAAAGTTTTCGGACGTACACGGCTTCAACTGTTCATGGATCCTTCTCATATTTTATATGCATTCACAGACCACCACGACAACATCTAACCACAGCATAGGCCTGATTGGCCTAGAGGCCAAGCCAGCTAAAAATGAATGGGCACTTTAAGTGTACGAGCACATATATGTGATCAAATGTGCATGAATGGGACATGCCCCAAGACCTATTAGCTGAGTCATGCCATAGAAGCGAAGACAATCATTTGCCAGATGTGACTGGAGCTGCTCATCACTGACACAAAGACACAAAGTTCATCCATTTTACAGCAGCTCAGCCTTCCCTGCTCGATCACAGCCATTCAAATTTCCTTTGAAAAGCCCTGCAAGCTGTGATAAGAACATGCTCTATGCACTTCCCCTTTCCCAGGCAGCAGCTCTCCCGTCATAACAAGTAGTCCATAGTATGTCAAATCAAATACTGCATTAGACATTAAGAATGTACCTTTTACATGATGTTGGACTTGTTATCTCATTGAAGGACACATTTAGTGGTTGTATTACACCCATTTCCCAGTTTCTGTCCAAAACATTCCCTCTGAGAAGCTTAAGAAGCTTTTTTTTTAATGTTCTTAAAGTAAGCTACACGTATTACTAAACAAATGAAAACCAAACCTTTGCACATTTATCACAAGACCTCAAGGGTGCTCATGGTTCCATCCAATGGTGTCGACTATGACACACTCTGTGATTCAACCCTGACTTCAAAATAAAACGGGTGATAATCGACTCTCATATTTATCATCATTGCTCATTATCCACTACTTGCACCCAGGAGCACAACTGCTCAACAACAATATGGTCGCATGTCATAAGGTGGGCCTAAAAAAGTGTGACATGGTCAAAATTGACCATTTTTCAGTAATCACACCATATATTGTGTACCTTAAGTACACAATAACAAAACAAAAAACAGACATGGATTACCTCACTCCATGCCGAGGCTTATGACCGATACATCCATCAACTTGCAGGGATAATGCATTGGAAACCAAATTTTTATTTTTTTATTTATTTTTATTAACCAAAACCAGCACAATCATTGTTTCTCATCAAAATTTATTCACAATCATTTTATTTTGTAGATAACAGCAGGGGCTACGAAATTAGGTGGAAAAAAGCCCCACTTCACAGTAATGCAAGGGGTCAGAAATTGAACCCTGAAAAGCACCCTTCAGTTTTCACATTAACATTTTGTCTGTGATCTGACCACCTAGTAATTCCACACACTTATTGGTTCTTAATGTGTTTTTTCAATGAATGAGCGTGTTCTCCACGTATCTAACAAACATTATAGTGCTACTGAAAGATTGTCAGTTCATTTAGTACACTGCCAGTGAACACATGACATCCTCATAGTCCTCAATACAGAGTATGAACAGGTCCTTGTCTTTAGTACATGTAAGGTCTATTCCCACATCCAAAACACAGCCAAGAGGAATCAGGGTCTCATTTTCTCTACAGTCCTTGTATATATACAGCCCTTCCCATCGTTTTTTTTTTTTTTTCTCGTAATACTCAGCCAGAACTCTCGCACCCTTCAGATAGAGATGGCCAGAATCTACAACGTCATCAATTAGGCAATATGGACCATCAGACAAGATGTGGAAGAGAAAACAGTCACATAGGGATACCATGTTTGGTCTCACTGCAATGACTGTTCTCGCAAATGATGTCACGCAGAGCACTTGCGACAATAACAGCTGGTTCTGTGAGATTAGCTCCCTTCCAAAAACTGACTCGGCTAAAAAATTTTAGACTCTGAAGTTGAACAGGCTATTTAAGAAACAAAACAAATACACAGCTTGTTAAAAGGTGCACTGCCCCACTCTGGACCTTTCACTGCTTTAGGTTCGAACGCTGTCTCTATTCCCTCTACCGTAGCCAATCCATCCCCGAGATTTAATTTTAAAAAGGTTTCTAACCTCAAACTACTAAATGATCAAAACGACACTAGACACTAGTTGGGCATTCTGACAATTGGTAACATCTTTACATTAGGCATGGTACGGAAGAGAAGGATGGACTACCGACCAGGTTTATCAGGCATTACAAGAGCAGCATTTTCAGTTGGAGACAATAACTCCCTTTCGCAAGGACATTAGGCTTTGTGCAGACGCTGGCATCCACAAAAACAATGCACTTAAAGAAAAGGGGGAACCCCCCCCCAAAAAAAATTGATTAGTCTAAATTCAATTCAAGGCCACCAACCCTTATATGGGCGACAGGTTCATCTTGGAAGCAAGAGACCTCGGTCTTTTTTTTTCGGAAGAAATAAAGGAGAGCTGTGACACAGCTATGAACCATAGGTCATTAGGACCATGATGAGCATCTATTGCATGATGGGAGAACAAAAAGCCCACATTAGCGATATTCACCAGCAATAAAATATAGGACAAACAGATACATCTCATTAGACATCCAAAAATGTATCACAGTAAGGGTACATCTCACATTTTTGAATATTTAACTATTTTTGTGCAACTTAAGCTGAGAGCAAAAAGAAAACAAAAACAAAAAAAGCCCAAATTCGCGTCCGATGTGAAAGCCTCTTTACTACGACAGAAATCAGGCTTGCAACTCAACAGTAAACGAAGTTCTCCCATTACAGGCCACATTTAAAGACACCTTCAGCCAGATTTTTAAATTCTCTTATCAGTCTCTTGCAAGGCAGAGGCTGTGGGAGATAAAACGGTCACTTCATCAGACACTCTCTCCATCTGCTGCCCGCATTATGGTGATGTCACCCATTCTTAAGAGCGTCACTCATGACTCACCAAGATAAAAGAACGCAAGAGTCTGGATTTTCCCTCCGCTCATCTTCACTGAAATCACAGAGCCCTCACAGAAATCACAGACGCCATACGTAAAATAATACACACCCAGACGAAATTGAGGTCTGACAGGTTTAAGAGAAAGTCGGGTAAAAAGCTAGCTTGCCTGACTGTGAAACATGAAATTACAGTATAGGACTCACAGTAAATAAATATTTGGCAGAAAATCCATCCATCAATCCATTCTCTATACATGCTTATTCCTCACTAGGGTCGCAAGGGGAGCTGGAGCCTATGCCAGCTGACGACAGCTGAAGGCCAGGGGTGTACCGTGGACAGCTCGCCACACTATTCGCTCTCACACTCATACCCATGGGCAATTTTAGGGTCTCCAACTGGCCTGATATGCTTGTCTTAGGACTGTTGGAGGAAACTGGAGAATTTGGCAGAAAATGAGAACCGTAAATATAGACTTCATTCTCTTCTGTAATACATTCAAAAAAAGAAACCTTTTTGAAAAATTCTAATTCATAGAACATGAAACACAAATCAGAACATTGTAAGTCTGGAATGTGAAGATCTCAGAACATTATGTCCTAACAACAGAGCACTTGTGCTAAGACTTATGTCACCAGGGTGAAGTCAACCAGCATCCAATTCACTAATACTTACCATGTGCATGATCTGCATCATCATAATGACAAAAAGAGCAAATGAAATGTAAGAAAAAAAAAAGACATGCAACACCACTAAAAATGTTTGTTTTTTTCTGCTCTCAACATTCCAACAACTGAGCCTTTTTCTATGTCAAAGCAGGCTTCATCAACAGGCTTTTCAGTTCTCAGTGCAAAATTTCAGCACCAAGCTTTTGTTAATTCTCCTTCCATAGTGCACATGCGAGTGCTCGTATAGCCTTCTCTAGGCAGTGCACAGTGAAGTGAAACAGAGGCTGGGCTGTACAGGCTGGAGGCAATTATGCTGCCTGCATCCAATATGAATAGAGGATGTAGCAGCAACGGGAGGAGGCCAGATGAACTGAGCCAGGGCATTACACACTTGAGAGGGAATACAGATTATAATAATAATCTAGACCCTGCACTAGCCGCTGGGAAACCACAGGCTAATTCAAATTTGACAAATCATTTCCATTCTTGCGGTGTTGCCGCTCAGTACTTAAATACAAAAACTGCAGCGCATGCACATAACCCTGACTGGGCGGCATCAGGGACCACCTCAATAATATGGCAATAGACCCCAGCTGTTTATTCCTCTTACAAGCCCACGTGAATAAATGACAGGTCGCTGAAGTTGTCAAAAGTCCTGATGACGACTGTGGGATGGAGGGGCAGGTCTTCCAAACTCCCCCTACTCTTATGAAATATCAGCTAACATGAAGTGCGGCCATCCCTTCACACACTTTAAATAAGCTGTTGGACCGGCGAGTTTATAAGTAAACTAGCGGCGCTCTGAGAGTACAAACCTCTACCAAGGCAGCACAGTCGAAATCTTGACTGAGTGAACATGGCTCATTTGGTATCTGCAACATAGGTTTTCAAGATGGCTGCCGCGGTGGCCATACTGTTTGACCGACCACACTGAAAATCAATCGGGTCCATCCCTGATGTAACAGCAACCCACCCACAAAATTTCAGAGATATTCGTTCATTAATTTTCAGTTCCCTCACACACCACCAGACAGACAGACAAACCAACAGCAGAAAAAACATAACCTCCTCGGCGGAGGTAATAAACTGCCACTGGCGGGACCTGTAGGGGGCTATATAGCAGCTGAAGACTTCCTCTGCTCCAAAAAAGCGTAAAAGGATCTCTCTATATTAGGACACGCAGCTCCAGCTCATTTTTCATGGAGGGGAATGAGGGCAGGAAAAACAAGGGGGGGGGGGGGGGGGTCCACTGATGAGGCAAGGCTGGAAAGAATGAGACATCATCTGCACAAGGCACATTATTCTGAGAAAAGTATTCATGTCCTAAAAAGACTGCAGTCCCACAGGTTTAACTTGCATATTAACAGAGCAAAGTGACACAATGTACCATTACTCCCAGGCATAATGCAAAGATTGATCCTACAGTGTTTTCTGCAAGATAACGGATTTATTTAATTGAAATCCCCACATGCAAAGACATCCTCCTTCTTCCCTATATAGAACACCAAATTATATTGGCCGCCAACTACGCGCAATACTGTAACCAGTCCAATCAATCTGGAAGAGTTTGCAAGCAGGCTGGTGATGAGACACGTGTATTCGCGTCTTTGCTTTGACTACGAATGTAATCTGTTGTGCAAAGAACTTGTTTCACGTCCAGAATGAAACCGGCTTTGGTGAGGTGCAAGTTCAACAAAGCAAACGTCTGAAAATAAAATTACATATGAAGGTTAAAGTTATCCAGAAAACCAAAGAGAATAGAAGTTACGCAAAACCAATGCAAACATGGGTCTGGTTTATGATCAGCCCGTTTAATGTTACACATACCAATGGTAACGTTGGTCAAATTCATAAAGGCAGATTGAAATTACAACATGCGGTATACTGCGACGAAAAGTCCCAACAATTTTAACAAGAGCCAGCTGGAAATGACGTATCCCCCTGGCCCCCCACATTCATAGATTAACTGCTCAAGAAATTCCTAAATACCAAAAGGCACATCTACATCTGACACCTGACCTACATGTCAAATTTCGTGAGGAAATACTGAACGGTTTTCAAGTTATGCTCCGGACAAGAGAATGTTTAGACGGACAGACAGACGGACAGAGCGATAGCAATATCCCCCGCATTATATGCCGGGGGGATAATATACCAGTCGATAAAAGTTGGATTAACTCAGAGATGCCAAGGCTTACGCCTTAGGCGTGAGTCTCTCCTCTTAGTGGCATTCACGTTTCTGTGCCGTAGTCAGCAATTATTCAATCAAAGCGCACTGAAGAAATTCACTCATTCATTGAGCATCAAGTTAATCAGTTTCACGGGCATTACGGTGGATTTCCCCATTAATGACATGGAAATCGATTATGACTCGGGAATTCTCAGGCTTGTCTTTACTCAGGGATTAAAAGCAAATGAATTGCATAACAATGTTTCAAATGGTCTTATTAAAACAATTTAAACGATCATGAAGCACATGCATTGTTTCCAATCCGAGTGAAGAGAAGCACGGGAAGTCCGGAGTCATAATCGCTTTCCATGTTACTTGTGATGAAGTGCACCTTTACGCAAATAAAACGGAAACTTCAATGCACAAGGATTTTAATTCCGCATGAGAATCTCAAAGCATTCAATGAATAATTGCGTACTGGTGAATAAGCCTAAAAAATGCATAGGACCTGGGCCTAATGCATGAGACTTGGCCTCTGTTAACTTAAACACGCAGATGATGTAGCTGGGCATATTGCCCCGATTAGCAGAAAATAGAACAAAGTCACTTCAGCACCGTGACCAACGGTGATCCTCAAAAAAAAAAAATCTTTTCCCTCTTGACATCACATGGGGAAATAACCAACCAGAGGCCATGAGAACTGATCACCTTCAGCCAAGCAGTCAATCAGGTTTCATTATTCTGGGTGGTCACTCCCCCTTGTGATGTCAGGCAGGGGAGACTTTGAACTGGCTCATAGTGGCAAATTAGCTGTGCACCTGGTGGCATAATAGGGGACCTTTAAAGGCCAAAAGGTGGTGTGAAAACCAGGGACAGATAAGACCCTCCTTGTCCAAGACGCATACGAGCCATTAGCCATCAAAGTTGGGTTAGTGCTAACTGCTCCCCTTTGGCTAACGTTATTTCCCCCCCCAGGCACATAAACTGGCATATACTCATCCGGATAAAATGGCTTCTAAAATATTAATAACTAGTTAAAATAAGCAATAGAGGAAACTAAGTCATTCGTAATAATAAACGTTGCCGTTTTATATAACAATTTAACTGAAAACACCATCATACCACTTCAGTTACAAACTAACCGTTGCTCAACACAAATAATTTAAGAGAATTTGCAAGTTATTACTTCGCTACACTAGCTAGATGGTTTGGATAGGCAGCGAGGTAATTGCATTAACATTCCCAGCTAAAGCTACAGACTAAAGCCGCTTTCACACCGGACGCGAAACGAATTTTTCGCACGACAGATCACATTCAAAGTCAATGCAAAGACGCGTACGCGTCTTTGCATTGACTTTGAATGTAATCTGTCCTGCGAAAAATTCGTTTCGCGTCCGGTGTGAAAGCAGCTTAAAGCTAGCTTGGACGCGTCTACAAGCACGAAGCGAGCTAGCTAACCAGCTTATAACCTGCCCGGCATTCACACCGCACACACGCAAACGCAAAAACATGCAAAACCAGGCAAATAAAACACAAAATGCAAATAGCGCGGTTGTGCCGTGTTACCCGCTGGGGTGAGTGAGCGGTGAAACGCGTCTTTTCTCTGAGACTTGGTTTATTACTCGTGGGTTTTCTCCTCCTGCGGTTCCACGGCAGCTGCAAAAGCACAGCCTGATCCTCCACATCCAAAAAGCCGCATTACGTTATAATGAAACGAATGGCTGAGCGGACAGTTTAATCTCCTGGTGACTTAAACGCCGACAAAAAACGTTGAAATAGTGCATTCCTTATAGACGACGATTCACCCAGAAGCTGTAATTCCAATCGAGAGAAGTCAATTCAGAGTATCGTCACCTAGTAAGGGTATGTCGGTAGGTAGGTAGGTCGCCACAGTCAAGGTAGCCTCCGTTTACAGGCTACAGACAAGCGCCCCTTCTGCTTCGCAATCAGCTATTAAAATGTTGGGTTGTCATTCTTGCGCAAGCAAAACCTGAGGCGACATGTGATTCTTTCATCTGTTCCGTTTTCTGTGAGTTTATCTCCGTTTGTCATAAGTCAGTAAAAGACAGCGGACCAGCTCGTTATCCAGCCATATAAACGTTACTTGGCGAATGTTTTCTGTCTTGAAGCTGCGCTGTCTTTTCGGTGCGGAGTCTGCGGTTCTTCTGCGCTGCGCATGGCTTTGCATCCGATACTGTTGTGTGCGCGCAAACTTGTTTCTGAACGCGCAGTCCTAAGAACATCACTCAGAGATATTATTGTTATCTAAATACACTGTTTAGTTCAATTGTAGTAGTAGAAATAATAATAATAATAATAATAATAATAATAATAATACAGAAATATTATTATTTATTTACTTTTATTTTTTCTGTTGCATGTATATCATAGATCAATCGTGCATCTACATATGCAGGAGTTTCAGCGAAGAGATAAGACCCTGAATGACGGTTGGATATTTTTATTTCTAAAAATTTCCTGTACTGAATTAAGGATGTGACCATGCCGACGTTCATGTGACCACGCTACAGCGGTTGCTCAAGTTTGTCAAAACGAAAGTAGTGTCTAAAATTTGTTGGTGGATCCATTAATTTGTCTTTGATTGAGTAAGTGGACGATCTCACACAGGACAAACCATATATCGTACTGTGAAAGATGTGGAACCACGTATAAGAAAAGTTGGCATGACCTGTCAAACTAGAATTAAAATTGAAAGCAGTGATTTGTAAATTTTCTATGACCTATATTACGTTGAAAACAGTATAAGCGCTCATTATTTGATGTCTTGCCACGTGATTTTTTTAAAATAATTTTTTCAAAGTAAACCCTCATTTCAATTTTCAGTCTTGCAACATATTTCAAAAAAGTTGGGACAGTTGGGTATTTACCACTTCGTAATGTTGCCACTCATTCTCACGAGTCAAGGCTCTGAAGACACGAAGTGATTTAGTGCTTTTGGTATACCATTCTTTCTGTAAATAAGGGAGTCATATGGTATGAAACGGTATGGGGTGTCTGTTCTTGTATTTTGCATTTCAAGATACGCCACAAATTCTCTGTTAGGGACACTTAGGACTACCAGCAGGCTAGTCCCACTCCTGTACCCTCTTCTTACGATGCCAAGCCCTCATAATGTGTGCAGAATGTGATTTTGCATTGTCTTGTTGACATATGCGTGAGCCTTCTGAGAGAAGATACCCTCTTGAAGGAGCATGAGTTGCTCCAAAATCTCATTGTACTTTTCAGAAGTACACGCTTCCGTTGCTAAGCGCTATGACACAACACCTGACCATGGAAAAGCATGGATGAGAGACTTGTTGCTGGCAACAGCCTGGATGGTCCTTTTCCTCTTTGGTCCAGGGCACATGGCATCCATTTCTTGCAAAAAAAGACATGAAGTGTTGATTTGTCTGACCACAACACACATTTCCACTGTGATGGTCCATCATAATTCCCGCCGAGTCCAGAGAAGTCAATAGCGCCAAACTTTTGTCTTCCTTCTTGCAGAGTGAAGTTTTAAATGGTGTTTGTTGGAAGTAACAATGTATTGTAGTTCCTGTCAGAGGTTTGTCATAACAATCCTGAGCCTGCACAGATAAATCACTTCTAGATAAATGACAGTTCTTGGTGCTGTGCCATCTGAGTGATCAGAGATCACGGTTATTCTGCATTGACTTGCACCCTTGCCCTTAATGCATGGGAATTCCTCCAGATTCCTTTAATTTTTCATTTAAGTTATGCATTGTCAAGAGCGAAATATCCAAATCCCTTCCTAAATTTCTATGAGGGACATCCTATCAGATCTTTCAAAGATTTTTATACACCATTATGGGCAAAATTGGCAATCCACCACCCATCTTTTCTCCCAGAGGACTTTGTATACTGCCTTTGTATCAAGGCCGGATGGCAATCATGTGTTGACAGCAGCTGTTTCAGAGCATGTCATCATGCAATTCCATCCATTCTCTATACCGGCTTCTTCCTCACTAGGGTCGCAAGGGGAGCTGGAGCCCATCCCAGCTGAATATGAGCGAAAGGTAGGGACCCGGACAGCTCGCCAGTCCAACACGGGCGCACACACCATTCATTCTCACTCTCGTATCTACAGTCAATTTAGTATCTCCAATTAGCCTTGCATTGCATGTCTTTGGACTGTGGGCGAACATTAGGATGCTCAGAGGAAGCCCATGGGAACACAGGGAGAACACGCTAACTCCACACAGAGAAGCCCCAGGCTGGATTCAAAACCATGACCTTCTTACTGTGAGGCAGCAGTGCTAATCACTGCACTGCTGTGCTGCCCGTGATTGAGTATTTACAAATAAAATTAAATTGACCTGAAAAGACGTCCTCATACTGTCTGCAAAGAAACACTAGTAAAGGTAAATTTAGAAATAACTGATTATCCCCTGCCACGCGATTAGGGCAAAGTGGGGGATATAGCATTGGGCTCCATGCATACGTACGTGCAACGTCCGTCTTTATGTCCGTACGGACGCATAAAATTGAGGCGGCGGGGGATATTGCCATGTTAGTGGCAAACACTTGTTTCTGTTTAAAGACCCAACGGAACATGGATATATTGCCAAAAAAGTTTATGAAGGATTATTCTCAGACTATCAACCTGACTATAAGTGTAGCAAGTATAGAGGCATTGACTCGCTGAACATTTTTGAGAAAGGCTAATAATCAGATATCCTCTGCAAGGTAGAGCACTTCAATCGAAGATGTTACTTTGAAAATAAATTGTATTTTTTTTCATACAACAGCCCCATCATGTGTTGTAAATGTGTAACTACATCACGATTGCTCAGAACAACTGCGTTGGGGTTTTTTTTCCCCCTGCTCTTTTCGTTTTACCCCCTTAGCAAGAAATTCTGGTGATGGGGGACTGTCGTCCCCTCCGCCGTCTGTCTGTCTGTCCGTCTGTCTACCCATCAATTGTTACCGCTCTACCTGGTGAACCGCAGTCCGCTGCAGGGACAGCTCTCAAATTTAACCATGTTTAGGTGTCCCCAGAGGCTAATTTGATGTCAAAGTCATAGCTCCCATTTTGGCTTCATCTTTTCGAGGTCAAAGGTCAACAAAAGCTGACGCAAAAGTGGCTTTAAAAACATTGAGGCCTTTCAGAGGAGCTCTTAATTCTAATGCAGTCGGGTCCATAAATATTAGGCTGCTGCACAACCTTGATCATTTTGGCTCTGAATGCTATAAGTCGATTGACGAGCACAAACGAATAGATTGCAATCTGTTCCCCTATCCTTCCTATTCGTTCATGCTCATCAATCGACTTATCGTGACTTTCAAGATGGAGGCGACTGGAAACTACCTCAAAGTACTGTTTGCATAAACAGTCTTTTTTAATAAACTACCGGTGCATTTTCAAAGTTCTCAGTGCCTTGTTTTAAATGTCAGGAATTCTACTGATGAAGTGTGGAGCTACTTTGAGCCTTGTTAATGATGAAAAAAATTGCGATTTCTTTGCATGGCAACGCATGCCCGATTCACTTCTAGCCTCATTCACTAGCCTGTTGGGAGCTTCGGCTAAAAAGCCATTTGTTTCGAAATGTTGCATGCATACGGAGGTGGGGTATTCGACAAAGGTTACTACTCGTTATCATGTTTCAATACACCCCAAGTCAATTTCACACCGGAATTCTCCTTTAACTTTGTCAATGGCCAGCAACTTACATAATTAATCACCATGTTTGGGACAAGTGACATTGATCCAGAAGCGAAGAGAGTGGGAGCACAGCTCCAAATGTAAGATGTAGCCGTATGGGAAAACCCATGGCTTTCTAGGTGAAATTACTGAACTGGTCTTGAAGGTACTGAGCCCTGCAAATGAGGGAGTTTTTCTAATAAAATGATAATTTTTCTGAAAAAGTAAAGAATGAAATGCTGTCCTTCTTCTCGGTGAAGGATGAGCACCCAGGGAGGGCACAGATGGCATGATGGGGCAAATAGCGTGGAGAGACAGTTACAGGGACAAAGAGATCAAATATAGCCGATAATTACTTAGGTAGCAAATTACATGAGGCTACATCGAGACGAGTTAGCTCAGACTCAGAGGCAGAATGCGCAGGGACAGAGTTTCCTGTTACATCTGTTTGTGTCGGACAAATTTCACGGATTGTTTATGATTGGTTTGTACCAAATTCATACCCAATATCAGTGAATTATCAAAAACTTAAATGGAAATATTTGGATTGAAACTAATTTCTTCTAGCTTTTAGATGCTTACAATTATGTAAATAAGACCCGGAATTACACAGTTAATAAACTGTCATGAATTTTGGTTTCAAGGGGCTTTAAAAGCAAGTGCTCAAATGTCGATGCCACACAAGGCCGTTACTCTACACATTCTATTTGCTTAGTTTTGAATGAAATAGCATGGGAATAACTCACACCCGGCCATGGAATAGCTCAGCATCAACTGCCAGTTTGTTATACAGTAGTTCTTTAAACAGGGGGAAACTAAATCAAGAAGTGCGGTAATTCAAACACCATTCACCCGATTCACCCAAAACAAAAATCTGCACTTTAATAGCTCAGATTAATTATCTAATTTCAACTTCAATGTGCATCATAGACAGCAGCAGTAACAGTAACTTCATCAATGTCCTATTATTTATGGACCTGAGTTTATAGACTTATACCTGAAGCTTTATAAGGCACACATTTAAACCTCTTAAAAATTCCTGACGATTGAGTAGACCCACAAATAAAAACACATCCCTTTTTTTTTTTTGTAAATTTTTATTATATCAAAATACAAAACATTTCTTGAGCAGAGTAAATGTTACATGGGACTAATGCATCTGAAAATGTCAACTCAGTAATTTCAGCCCAGACTGCATGGCATGGTGGGGCAAAGGCTCGGGACATTGTCAATGCAACACTGCCTTCGCCGGCAGGGCAAATATTTCAATGGAAATAGAGTGTTAATGTCCTACAGCCTCTCTCTGGAACTCAGCAAGACCTTGAACACACAAAGAAACTGGTGTATAGTATCCCCCATCCTGCTCCACTGTACAGGTCAAAGAGGAAGACTTCTGTCCTTGTTTTGGCTTTACATTTCCTGTCATTCAACATCCATAACATTAAATAGGGCAGTTCAACATTACAGTCGCTCATCAGTTAAAATTGTAGCCAGAAGGTCGCAGCTTAAAACCACAAATGGATCACCGCTATTGACACTTAAAACGATAATTAGCCCAAACCATCATGGTAACAAACCAGCTGTTTAAACGGATGGTATGCAATTAATGTCAGCACAACCACTGCATTGTATATTGGACTGTTGAGGGGCATGTGTTGTGCACATAAATTAGGACAATGGTTCCACATTACTAATAGACATCAGCTGTGCTAATTAATTTCCTCAGATTTCAATGCAAGTATGAAGCTTCAGCCAAACATAAATAACGTGTACATGTGAGTGGGTGTGTTTGTATGTGTGTCTGCGCAAGTCTGATTACAAAAGTGTGTTTGCCTGTGCGTTTTTGAAAGAAAGAGTGTTTCCTGTATAATTTTCTTTAAAGTAAATTGTGAAGATTAATCACAATGTATTCGTTTAGAAGATAATTTAGAGGTGGCCAGAGTTTTTTTTTGGAAAAACTATACCCAAATTTTTACATTGGCTGGGAGGTCTTCTCAGTCACGGAATGTCTTAGATGACGTCAAGATAAAATTTGGACATTTGACCCTGGACATACATGAGGGACATTATCTCATGGGGTGTGTTCAACCTCCTGCTGAGCTGAGACCAAAACATGCAAAAACAACACAGCAAAATCGTATGTTACATAAGGCTTTGGTACAGCACCATATATATGTTTTCCTCTCTTTAACAGAAACAGAATGCATCTGGAAAAAAGAAAAGATTCCTGAAATTGTGAACATTAACCATCTGGCTGCCTCAACCTCATGATTAAATTAAGAAGAATTTGCAATTACATGAAGTAATTAAATAAATACAAATGAACAAAGGATAGTAAATCATTCCACACATTTCTGAATTTTGGATTTGAAAACATTTTGGGGAAAAAATGTTTCTTATACAAGAAATAAGTATACAAAAAGTTCCATCAAGGCGGTAAAAAACAAAGAATGTCAACATCACACAATGAAAGTCAGTTAAAAAAAAAAATCTAAACCGTAGCCTATAGGCTTGTCCGCATTCGTTGGAAGCACAATCAAGAGCAGACACGAAGAAAACGTTTTGTTTTCAACAAACGAATCATGTTTAACATTTGTTGAAATTAAAATATGTTATTATGCATTAGTAGAGAACAATACATGATAAAATATTCAAAGGCAAAACATAACATGTAAATTGAGAATACATTCTCATGTGTTAAGTGCTGGTAAACCTTTAAAGTGTACAACATAACCCTTGTGTATTTCTTACAGAACAATACGTAAAATATATTAATATTTATGGAGAATGAGTCCTGAATGCATGTCAACATTACTGGCTACCTCAATAAAGTTTCATAGTCAGATAACAAGATACAAATATCATATAAAGATATGATAAAAGCACAGGACTAACTCGTCATCTAACTGGTTTAAGTTCTGATCTTGCAGCTGTAGTGTTTCACCTTAATTTGAATTAGGCCCACTGGGTAGGCCTTGAGAGCGAAACATGATAATCCATGACAGTTAAATGGAGGCCAGTGATGGTGATAATACCTCTGTAAATCAAAACAAACATGACTGAACAGTGGTATGAATAAACCGGGCAAAGAGCTCATTAAACATCTGTATTGCATTCAACTGGAACTATGAACAGAGGCAAGAAACTTTCGAAAAAACAAAACCAAAGTACGGTGAAGTCAAGAGGACACCAGAAGAGTAATTTCACTGCAGTAGTGTGCTTGTAAACAGTGTTCAGACAACTTTTTAAAAACCTGTAGAAAGTATATGAACGCGAGTTGATATTACCAGTCGGCCTACCGGCTTTGAGAAAATCTGAGCTTGGAAGGGACTTGGTTTTGTATTGACAGATCCAGTGTCAAACAATGTAGTTAATGTAATAATAATCATAAAAAGCATGCTTTATAACCTTTGTAAGTCATTGCTTATCTGTTCCGAAGAGACCCTCAAATAAAACAGTAATTATGTTTCCAATATATGACTCATCGCTTTGCCCTTTTCATTTTTGTATTGAATAACTTCCAAATTCCCATACATTTTTATGTAGATGGGTCCAATGCCTAATAAGGCTAAATGAGCATTGGTCACATTTCCCTTTGATTCTTGGGATTTCTACGCTCGTCTGTAAAGCAACACAATTTTTGATGACGCAGTTCATAGCTGTAATGCACCTAAAGCCCCCAGCCTTTTTGCATGATAAATCTAATGTCACTCTGCTTGTTCCACATCCATAGTAAATACAATGAACACTCAGCACAACACTAAGATTTAACGCATTGCCTGCACAATTACTGACTGTATCTTTTACGGAAAGTACTATATTTCTACTTTCTCAATTAATTAAAACAGTGCTTACAATGTGAGTGAAGCGAAGTGTATGACTGTGATCGAGAGCACCACAAAACTGTTTGAAAATAGCACCAGGTCATAATGTGTACAATGCAAGTGCAAAGTCGACACACTCCTACAAAAATTTTCTGAGACAATGTTAATATGACACGTTCAGCTTGGAAGAATCCGACCTCTGCCACGTAAGACACTGTTTTTTTTTCTTTTTCTTTTTTTTTTTCTTCAAATTTTCTACCCGAAAGCAGGCTCGGACTTGTTTGCCGCTCCACTAACCAACAGACTTCAGTAACCCTGAACCACTATTGACAGGTTATGTGACCTATTGTTTCATTACAAAGAGTCTAAATTGGAAACACATTTGTAGATTTTTTTTTGTTTTGTTTCTTTAGAAATGAGTGGGACCCCCATTTTTCTGTTTTTTTCTCTCACTCTTTTTTTTTTTTTAGAGCAGCGTCACATAGTATTATTTACGTACACAAACCCAGCAAAATATTAACTACCAGTACAGTCTGTTGACTAGAGCAATATTGACTACACATTTGTTGTACTGTGCTGCTGTACAGGTCAATAAGGGGGTCCTTGTAATGAAAATACCTCCCCACCCCCCACCCATCCACCCAAAAGTCAGTAAGAGTCTATGAGATACAGGGTTCAGGCGCCAATCTGAATTTTCCCAAATTGCAATAGAAAAACTTGGCTGTCTCAGGACTATGAAAAAAATGTAAAAACCAATAATCTTCAACTGTCACCTTGGCCATGGCCTTGGACAATAGAAGGCACCTGCTAACAAACCATCCTGACTTTGGCCGATTAGTGAAGTTACCCATAGTGCCAGGTCCAAGTTTTCAGGGGTTTCCACCAGTTGTGATTATCTGCTTGTTAGCTTTCAAATTTTCCATGACTGCCAATTTATCTCCTCTTGATTCAATGTAGAGTAACTGATAAAACCAACGTTTTGCAGGAATTTAAGGTGTCAGGGTTTGTTCTGGTTGTAATGAATTTACTGGATGTACGAGTTCTTACAATCAACCAGTAAAACAGATAAAAAAAAAAAACAGCTAAGAAATCTTTAATAATAACTCGTAATAAAAACCAACAGTGAGAAATACATTGAGAGTTTTAAAGGACACTGCATGAATCTGATTTGAACAACCTAGATCATGTTTTCAAATATTTTTTGGTAACAGATTCGACCCAAACCCTGCATCTGCCTCTCACTCTCCAAGAAGAAAATGTATAGTGTATAATCGGTATTTATTAATTTCATACAGAACTGATTTTTTTTTATTCTAAGAAGTCTATGTGAGAATAAAATATCAATATTTATTTATGTTACAGTATTGCTTAATGCAGCAATGGATTCAAAAATAAAGTAACTTTTTCTTTCTCAAAAAATTAAATAAACATTGAATGCAAAAAAAAAGATAAATAACCCTTTCCCTCGAGTGTAGATAATATCCACACTGGTTTTGAATGTTACTTTTTGTTATATAAATATTTTAATAATATGCAGTTTTAAACCTAAAGACATTTGTAGCATTTAGCAAAATCTGATTATTCACAATGTAGATATCTAAGATAGATGTCTGCTACACGTCAAGTCACACCTTCAAATGAAGCAGATTACATACAACATACTTCTCCTTTGTGTGCGCCATTTTAAATTTATAGAAAAAATATATTGCCAGACTTTGCTTATATTTACACCCTTGGGGCAAAAGTGAGTGAGTGTGCACCAGTCTCCTTCCCTCTCTCTCTCTCTCTCTCTCTCCATCCCTCTTTCACTCAGACTTCAACAAACTCTCTCTCTGTTTCTAACAAGCTTCCCCAGCACTTTCTGAAGATTTGCACCAAACTGCTGAGCACATTGCCGACACAACTTTTATGGACCATTTATTTTGGATAACTACAGAAAAAATGAAATTTGTCTTTTTTTCTCAATGGGGAGTAGGTTGAGGGATTAAAGAATGTTTTGAATGAACACCTCAGAGTGCTCTATCAATTCTCTTGATCTGAAGACCACAGGATAATGTGGTGAGCGGCAAGATGTCTTGAAAACTCTCCGGCTTTGCAGCGTGTGCTGTTTTTAAAATCAAAATGTCCGACGGCCAACAGGGTTAGGGTCTACAGTTTTACAAAGTAAAAAGAGTAAATGCCCATTGCTAATTCAACTCTAACCAAAAAAAAATATAATGCCAAGATTACCTACTCTGGAAGAGTTTATGTAAAAAAAGAACATTTTACTGTGAAGACTGCAGTCCAAATTATGTCATATTCTCCACACAACCGCCTCAACAAAAAAGCTAGCTATTTGAATGCTCAACAAAACTGGAATACTTGATAAAATGTTATTTGAACTCCTTGACACAAGACTGAAATAACCCTGTCATGTACAGGTCATGTACAGCCATCCAAATATGACATACAGATAAAGCAGATTCAATCAGTTTTATGTTCAATATTACGACAGATGTACTAATGCAATGACATATTGATGGCATTTGTGTGTTGTAAGCCTTTCCTTGTGGATTTCAAGTGAAATGTTACCCCTTGGACTGTGTTTCACTCCACACTGTTTTCTGACATTATCTCAATAAATGTATAGTAAATATTTGACCTTCAGTATGAAGATATGTACGCACACGCTGTGCACTTTTGCACACATGCTCATTTACTCAAGGTATACTACATCCTACGTTATACTGACTTTACTGCTTAGCAGCTCAATTGCTAAAAATATATATTAGTTAATTCAAAGCTTCCATTTAAACATACACTTTTACGTTCATTCTACTGTGTAGCCTATTTAATTAATTTATTTTCCCCATGGCACAATTAAGCAACAATAACCATCTTCTCCGAATTTGTTACAAAAATATCTTCTGATAAATAGCAAGCCCGTGGCAATGAGACCCATATACCTTGGATTACACCAGCTCGGGTGGCTGTCTAGAGTGGCTCGTTCACTTTTTTTGCGGTCAACAAACACCAAACCCAACTATAATGTGCAGCAAATTCTCCTCCATCAGTTGAAAATGCACATGCCAAGGGCAGCCATTCCCTCACCAGATATTTCTAGAAGTTCATACAATGCAAAATCTGAAATGTCAACAAAGCTTCAGCATAAAAAAAGTCCCTCACAAAGAAATTAGAAATCGAATGTCAGCCAGCTAGGTATCATAATTGACTGTATTGTATGATTTTTAAATGTTTGTCGAAAACCTGAAATTCACGGCGCAGAAGTTGTTGCTGCCAGAATTGCAGTGCATTGGTCTCAAAAACTGCAAAATTATATCATTCCAAAAGTATAGCACAGTCAAAAATTATTAAATATATGCTTACACCAAAAAAAAAAAAAAACACTCACAGCAAAAAAGAACTGTGGCCGCAAGTCAAAGCTATGTGATTGGTTAATACGGATGGTAAAACACAGGAGTACAGATCAGAGAATCACAACGGAACTGAATTAATCCATACCTGAACCAGCCTTAACAAAAAAGTTTTTTGAGAGTTTCATAAAGCTGGTATGTATGGCAATGTCCCTGAAGATTTGTGTATATGACTTGTAATAATAAGACCGTCCAAAAATATAAATAAATCAGGCCAATTGACTCTGTTCAATCTGCTGCACATTACTACAGATAACTCTTAGTATGATACAAATCTAAAGATTCTAGTTTTTTGTGAAATCAAGCCAACACGATACATTTAACTTTGCACTTACAATGGGACAAATGTGATATACCCGGGCAGTCATGAGATCATTAGCATTCAATGATTGGAGGCTGGAACACCAGTGGAAAATATTCAGTTTAATTTTCAAAAACTTCAAATCTGGTGATGCAAATAATTTAACTCTTCAGAAAGCTATCAATAAGATGATAGTATTCTCTAAAATCAGTATGCCTTTTTATTATATTATATATTATCTCTGTCTTATAAAAGACATGAGCTCAAACTCAGCTAGCTCACTTCAGAATCAAGTTTATAAGTTCATATATCTAGCTAGCTATCGTTAACCTACCATTAAAACGTGATGCAACCTATGGCTGAAGCAACATTAAATCAACAAAGTCTGTAAATATAATATAAATGAAAGACAAATGAATGGTGCTGACTGCTAAAACATATGCCTATGAGGCAATTCTAGTCAATATTTCTTAAGTCAATTTTTGAAAAATCTGTTAATCCAAAGACAGAGTGATACAGATGTACTTTGTAGTTCATGTGATGAGAAATAGTAGTAGTTTCACACAATTAGAAATGGTGAAATTTGTGTTTGCTATGGTCAGTTTTCCATTTAAAAACACAATGTTACGGTCTTTCCTGACTTCTGAACCCTGACTACTAATGGTATTCATCTGAACCTGCCGTCGTCTCGATCATCCTGATGTCTGACATCATTGAGTCCTGATTACAGCTTTAAGTTTTACCTTTCCCAGATATTTGTGCATTTTCATTAATATACAGTCCATTCATTTAAAATTCATAATCAAGTGTAGCTTACATGAACTCAAATGCTGTCGTAATCCTAAGGTTTGGTTTCTTTTATATGAATTTATAATAAATAAATTTAAATTGAAAGCAGGTACAATGTTTGCTACCATGCTCACAAAATATTTATTATACATGATAAACTGTACATTTCTATATTTATATCATATAGCCCTCTTCTGTAGTCAATTACATCTTCCTGTCACTATCAATCCTCCATTCAGCAAATTAATTTTAAAACATGCATGTTTCCTTCCACAATATCTAAAACCAACTTCAAAATTATTGATTGACATGATATGATTCATTGACCAAACATTGGTCAAAAAGCAAACCATCATTAGGATATGAATATGTGTAATTCACATTTTTATATTTAGAAGTAAGCCATTTTGGGGGTCAGTGAGAATAACATTTTGATAAATGCTGAATTTTTTGCATTAAATCAGCAATACTTAATATAGGTGCTAGCACTTGGTAAACAGTCAGACTAGTCACCACAGGATTCAGTATATGCATACAAAGAATGCATTTGAAATGCAAACGTTATGCTTTGTAGTCTATACATCTCGCCTGTTCTCAAGTCCTTTATGATCTAATCTCCACTGAGTTTCTTCTATTAAATCTGACCAATTGTTTTGGTGTCAGGAATAACTCAAACCATGCAATGTAGTTATTGTTTTCAGTTAGGTTTGCCTGGTACCTACACATTCAATAAAAGAAAAATTTTTGATATTATTCACAAAATGTGAAAAGAAATTTTGGCCTTGAAACTGCAAGCCAATATTCATATGCTTGCATTTCCTTGATCAACTAATTATATACATATACAGTATAATTTTGCTCGCTCATCAGTCAATTACACACCACCATCGAGAACCTCACTGAAACCAACATTTACAACATCCCAGTGTTCTCCATTTCTTCTCAGTGCTGTTTGGGAGTATTCGGCTATAAGTACACCAGGCTAGTGTACAAGCATGTAGAGAAGATCCAGTCAGTGCCAAACCTAAAAATTTGAGCAATATATTCCTTAAAATATAAAATCAATAGATGACTTATCTTGATGAAAATATACTTTTGACCCAAGAAACGCATTCCAGAATGGGACTTTTTCTGTTCACACAAAGCATTTTTTTTTTGTGATTGTGATTAAAAATATAATAATAAAATTTATTTGGGAGGGAAAAATAGATCTGGGACTATTTGATATCATTTTACAAGTAACTGGAACAACATCTGAGATTTACTTTTTGTGGCGATGCATGTCAGTACATTCTTAGAATCTGGCCACAATCCAAAATAATAAGCACCTGCGTATCTAAACTCTTCCTCGTCTGGGAAACAAGAACAAGAAGGATACGTATATTGTTATGGCCTGGGCTTGTGCAGTTGCTGTAGGAGCTGACTAGTTTTCACTGATTATGAGACTGCTGATGACAACAGTTGGATGGATTCTAAAGCATATAGAAAACATGTCAGAGCCGATCCAGCCAAGAGCCTCAGAACCCATTGAATGGGGATTCATAATGCAGCCAAAGCACCAAATAAGGCCTAAAAGCCCAATGTCAAACAGCCATTTGGAATCCAGCTGATTCCATTGCTGAAGAACGACTGCAGAGAAAATTCTCAAGAAACAGAGACTGTAGATTGAGATTTTAGCTGTACTACACGCAAAGCTGCGCATCATCGGGGGGATTATGGGATGCCCAGTCCGGTGAAGTCTCCGGGTCACTCTTTAGAGGTCCATCAAATGCAAAGGACTTGCTAACCATTACAAAAAAGCATGAATCTATTTCAGACTGCAAATCAGGACGATTTCCTGCATGCCTAAAATCAGAGGTCTATGTATTTAAGGTACTGTTCTCCCCTCACTGTTCATTCGTATATTGATTTAGCTACATATTCAAAAATTAAAGCTAACAGTCCACATTTAAAGAAATTTCAGACTAATTCAGAGTAAAAAAATTACAATGATTACCATTAATTATTTGCAATAAAGCTCACAATCTTTGATCTCTCAAACTGGACCATTGGCCACAGAGGTAAAACGGGGAGTCAGTAGATTGAAGATTGATGTTTTTGCTGAAGTTAAAGGATATAAAATCCTGATTAAATTTGCCAAAATCCTACACTAATGGCAAAAACTGAACACTGTTGTACTAAAGAAATGAGGCAAGGAAGGAAAGGAAAAATGAACTTCCATAAATTGGCGGCTTTCCAAATTGGGATTAATATTGCAATATATAACAGTCAACTTCATGGATACATCTTACATTCCTAAATTCCAAATCAAGGTTTGGAAGGAACAGACACAGAGCAGACCATCGCAAAATGGAGGCAGTTCCATCTTTGTATGTTATTGTATTGATGGGCTTTTCTGAAGGAGTATGAAAGCGAGGAAAATCAGTAAATGCATTTACTCTAACAGCACTAAAAATATATAAATACAAGAGCAAAGTAAGACACGACAAGTATCGTAATCATCCGGGTGTAACTCAGGAAGTGTCAATTTGGCTGTTCAATGAAAAAACAGCCAATGCAATATATTTATATATATATATTTTTTTCTTATCCAAAAACCAATTATTCCTATATAAAAGGGAAGTATTTATTGCAAGTCTCTCCCCCATTGTTTCTGATTATTGAAAATGATCAGATTTTTACAATAATGAAGTACCATCCTTGCAAGACCAGGGCTTGACGAAAAACAGAGGGGTCTATATGCTAGAAGAAAACAGCTTCTACTGATACTGTTTATCAAAAGACTACGAAATAGTCATAAAAAAATGTATTTCGGATCTTGAAGCAATGTAATAGCAAGAAAATGTATTTTTGATTCTGTTGCTATGGTATAGTACACCAAATTGAAAGCTGAAGTCAGCTTTGAAGTAACACAACTCAAAAACCCAACAGAAACGGAAATTTGCTAAAATTTTGCAAATGAAACAAGTAGGAGTGTCTTTTCTTAATCTGTACAACTGTTTTACCTATGTACAGAAACCACAAAGCTTCATCAGTGATGAAAAGGTACCACCTTTGAAATTCACTGGGAAGTTTTTTTCTTTTTTTAAGAGACAGGCATGATTTAGCTGGACTGAATCCGATCCTTTCATTATAAATGCTGCTGTCCTTATTTTTTAATATCAACACATTGCTGTCATATGCTTAGTTCAATCCAGCACTCATCGGAAGGTTTGGAGATGGAGTACGTGTCTGAAAGGCTCCTCAACCATCCGCAGGTTAAACGAAGTTTCCATGAAATTAAATTAAGTATGACGGTGTAAACAGTCCTTTTTGCCTGCTACAAAATGTTAATGTTCATACTTAGCACCACCATCAATATCACACTGTAAAAAATGAATTCCAAAAACAAGTGGGCTACGGATACTTTCATCTGAAACGTCCTCGACTAAGACAACAGCAAAAATGTTCAAATAGTTCTGTAATGTATTTCAAAGTTATTAGTCAAGGATTTAGTTCTTAGACTTTGAGGAACCATCAAAATGGAAGTTTCAGACTGTCAGTAAAGAGTCCTACTAACTACAAAAATACAGCGTCTTCAACCCGTTATCTTCGGAAACCTATTTAATGACTCTAAATGTGTCTGTTTGCTTCCTTCAGACTATTTACCCCGTACATATGAAATAAACAATATTAAGGGACTCATTGAAACAGTTTCAAGTGATTTATATGCTTCTAGTGACCTCAGTTAACCATATTGGCATTACAATGTATTGTTTTACGCAGCTCCATGTTAGAGCAACAGGCCTACAGGGGTGCAGTAACCACACATCTCAGCCCAACAATCTGTCCTTCCAGAGGGCCAGTCTGCCCTAGTATTGTCCTATTGCCTGAAATAATAAGGTTCACAATGATAAGTCCAAATATTTAAATATATTTTAGGCTGATCAATAATGGATCTGGTGTAGGTTGTCCTGATAGCGCTGGATTTCAGTATTAACGAGTGTTTTAAAGAGATTCTTAAGCAACGGCGATTTGTCATTACATGGGTTTCCCAAACACAATCGTTAGACGGAGCCTTAAGAGGAAGAGGTCTCGATCTTAGTTAAGAGCGAACGAAAGTGACGTTTAGTCACAAACGCGTTTGGGAAACCCACACTATTTTTAAAACGATCGTAATAGCCATATAAAGAGGTTCTAAGTGTTAAGCGGCTTTCGGGAAACCTACCCCAGATCAATAATAAATGATATGATTATAAAAATAACAGTTTTAGAGAAGCACCAATTTAATCGTACAATTTTGACAGATGTTAAATCTTAAATCACAAATACTGTTGTGATACCGCTTCTTTTAATGGCCATTTTATCACTTCAGAAATGGCCCCATGAGCTATTATCCACGAGAAATTAAAAAAAAAAAAAATAATAATAATTATGACACCCAAAAACCCTCTATACATTGGCAACACAGAGCATGTTCTGTAGAATCTGTGCTCTGTGTCCAGAGCAGTGGTCTCCAATCCAAATCCCAAAGAGCTACTAACCGCTGCACTTGTCACATCAAAATGCTCATTTGTGGGCAAATGGAGCCAATACTAAAACCATAAGCAATTCAGGGCCATTATCTTTTCACTAAACATAGCTGAGTGATGATTCCCATGAGTAGATTTTGGTTTGTTTCGTTATGTCAGTTCTTTAAAGCAATTCTTACCTTTCTGGCATGTCGCATAGCACTTTGTAAAAATTTGAACATGAACAACTCCACCTCCCTCCAAAGTCCCGCCCTCTTCCCCCCTATTCCCAGGCTTCTCCTATGAAAAAAAAATATATAGCTAATATATGGTAGTTCGTCAGACTACAAAGGTAACTAAATGACACGAGGGCATTTTATATTATACCACGTTTAGAATTGAATATTATGTAATTACTGTTGGTTAGTTTTCACTTACCGGTCAATGGAGTCAGATTCAGAGGCACCGGTAAGTGAAAACTAACCAACAGTAATTATATAATATTGAAATCTATATGTGGTATAAAATAAAATGCCCTCGTAACGTTTAGTTACCTTTGTAGTCTGATGAACTACTATTGACGTTATTATCGTAATTATAGCATTTCAGCACTCGTTTGTTTACAGTCAAATGCGTCATTTTTTTTTTTTTCTTCCAGGGCGGCGCACGTCTCGCAAGCGGTGACAGGCAACTGTATGGGGCGCAGTGACGGATGACAGACAGGAAGCTCGGCAGATCATTTTATTTGGACCGAAAATGATTGGTCAGACTTTTATCAGAAATATATGAATATTTAAGAGTTTCAACACCTGGTGGATTTCTTTTACACTGCAGTGTGCCATACGCTTATTAGGAGCATTTTAACATTACAAAAGAAAAGCATAAGAATGCAAGAAAGGCAAGAATTGCTTTAAGGAGCATTATATCACATTATATCATATTGAGATGCTATTATTAGTGTTCTATTGGCAAGCCTGAGTGTCAGTGATGGTCAGGTGGCTCCATTTACGTGACTTCACAATGACTGCGCCACTCATCGCATATCAAACATGCACTCTTTTGAGACAGACCCAGGTGTGTCCCGTGGTCTGCTTCAACCAATCAGCAAAAGAGCACATTGTGTGTGCATGCAGTGAGAAAAGCAGTGCAGCTGGAATGATCTGTCGATCTTTTGGAAACAGGACCAAAGATCACTGATCTGGATTGCTTCCCTTGCTTCCAGGAGGAAAAAACAGACTGGGAGGAATATGCAGCCCGCTGGCACTCACTTCAGGCCAAGTCTGGGCCACGGCAAAGTTTGGTACCTCTCAGGCCTAAATTCCTCTCTACCCCGCTGCACTGAGATACAGGGGTGGAATGGTTGTGCCCACACGATGAGATGCAACCATTTGCTTGGCTGAACTGAGGAAAGGATGGTCAGAACCGCTCAACAGGACTGTACTCATGACATCCTACTGGAGTCATAGAGTCAGACCAAAATAAAAAACACACCTCTGGTCAGGTGAATGCCTGTGAGTGGGGACTGAGGCAATGGGTTTTGACAGCTAAACATCTTGCTGCAAGACCAATATCACCCCACTGCAGCAAACACGCAATGGTTCAGCCCTGACCAGTTTAAGTCCACACCTACTGGGGAACAAACACAAACACGTACTGATTAAGCACCCTCAGATGTTTGAAAACCTAATAAGAAATGAACACTGCAGCTCCAAAAGATGACCTTTTGCTGCCCACCTATCCCACCTTTATGGTTTTCCAATCACTGAGTTTGAGGGATTCCTTATTCTACAGAATAAAGACATGTGGACAGTGAACGTGCCTGAAGACAATGGCTGAAAAACTACAAAAAGAATCAAGAAACAGCAATAACTAATATAACCTTAATGGATATCAAGGCTACAAATACAGCTAACAAAGGCAGTTAATTGACATGAATAAATGAAAACAAAATAAAGATCAGGCAACTAGATACATTATGAGCCCTAGGAAGGCCCACCGATAAGCCTTCTGTGTATTTAAGTTCAGGCTCTCCCCAACACGAAAGAAAAAATACTATAGTATGTTATGGCACAAAATTCTATCCTCCTCACAGTACAGTACATTTGTTGTTTTTATTGATTAAGGAAGTGGTAGTATTTTTGGCATTACTATAGTACTTTTTGTGTATAGGGATAGTAGCCCTCTAAACCAAATATACAGGCATGAGTGCATGGAATCTGAGTAAAATGTGAGAAAAAAAACTGTATTTAGCTGCTGAGCACCATAATCAAAGTTTTGCTCCAGTGCAATTTCATTTGTTCTTGGCTTCTCAAGACTGAAGAAACCAAAACCAAATAATGAAAACAGCTGAGGAAAACTCATAACAGCTGAGGTTTTTTGTTATAATAAGAGCAATGAAATGCACAAAATATTTTTCTACAAATATAAAATTGTCTTTCATATTCAAGATTTAGTTTAGGGACACATTTCTGCTTGGCTTCAGCAAACTAAAACAACCATCTGTTTGCACCAAAACAGGTGCATTTCTGATTGTGCTCTACATTAGAAAGCCTTTCCTATGGTTTCACAAAATGAAGGAACCAAGAGGAGTTTCTGAGGTCTTTCCCAATGGTTGCCATGTATGGTTTAAGAAAAGAGAAAGCAGTAAAACCCACCTACATTTAAAGAACGAATTTTACAAAGCTTGCTTTTGCTATTTTCAGAAAATGTGTTTAAATTGATAATCAACACAGATCATTTTGCTACACCGACATGGTAACAGATTGATGTTAAATGCTGCTGCTGCTGCAAACTGTTGTTAAAATATTTGACTATAATTAACATGCTTGAGTATTTTTTGAGAATTGAATGTTTCTAAGGGTGCAAACCCATGTGTGTCTAAACCATTGCTTGTGGTAAACTGTTCAGTACTCTGAGGTATATATTGTAGAAGCAAAACCCTGTGTTCTACAGATGAGGTGATTGTCCCTTGAGGAAGGGAGAGCTGGCAGCAGAAGCGAATGACGGAATGTGAGCGGTGGTTGATCGCTGCAAATGACCGCGACCCAGAAGAAATTAGGCTGCAACATCTTTCTGTAAAGTATAGAAAACACTGAGCAAAGCTTCTCAAAATTTAGCAATAATACTGCTGTAGAATTCTGAGACAAAGTGTGACGCACACCTTTAAGTCACTAATCATTATCATAAAACTTTTTACCTCCTCAACTGTAATACATTCCTAGCGATCTGGTCCCTTGGAAATTAGGCAACCTTTCAAAACTTTTGCATTCCTCTAAGTTATTCCCCTTTAATTTTTGTTTTGCACTGGAGTAAAACTTTGGAAAGAAAGAATAAAGCACTCTTCATTGAATAAAAAAAAAGCAACACTAAAAGTACAACCCCAAAGGATAAAACCATTGGTTCTTGCGATGGATGGCAATCAGTGATGTGTGAGGCCAAATGAGGTGAAGGTGAGATGGTCGACAGGTGTTTTTAGCTGGGTGGTCTCAGAGGAGCGTGGCGTGGTCTGGATCCCCTGTATCCATGCTGGCCAGAATAGCTTTCTGGTCCTCCCGGGGTGGGCGGCGGTACAACAGGGCGGAGAAGCGGGCGTACGGGTCCTGTCTGGCCGACTTCTTCTTCTTCTTCCGGAGGTAGAGAGCTTCTTCGGGCTGGAGTACCTGAGAGGCATGGAGCTGCTGGGTCTGAGAAGTAGCCACGCCTGAGAGGGGCGACAACGGAAAGTCAGTGAATCAGCTAAGAGGGGCTGGCACCAAGGGCACAATTTAGGTTTTAACACGGGAGAATTTGGGAGGCATAGCCCCTGTCCCTAGAGGCTGGGTAGTCTTTTTTTATTTTTTTTTATATTTAAGGGACTTTATTGGTATACTTCTGATATTATGGGAGAGGCGAACGCGACAGCCCCACCCCCCTTAAAATACGCCCTCAAGCTGCGTTTCCACCAAACGGGAAATTAAATTTCTCCTTGCTTTATTCGCGGGAGTTTGACCGCGGGTTCATTTTTATTTTTTCATTTTTGAAGATTCGCTGCCCTGATCGTGTCAATATCACATTCATTCAGTTCTATAGGAGAACAACTTGAGACACAGGATTGAGACACAAAATGACATCGCCGACTAATAGCAATGTGAGTTTAACCTTGTTTACACTCAAGGGGTAACACTTCCGGCGATATCCAAAAATCTTCACCAAGATGGCGACGCTACTGTTGCTATCCTAACGCCACAAACATTTTACTTTATAAACTTTATACCTGCTTGAGAATAAAAATAATATGATGTTGTCATGTCCGATGTTGGGCTACACCACTATTGTTTGTGAAACTGTGATCCATAAGTTATTTGACACAGCTGGCATAACCACGATCTGAAGCAATGCAGCTAACTGTGGTTTGAATATGAAGCTACTAGGTAGCCTAGCTAGCCAAAGTTGCTGCTAGTAGCAATGATGCTATCCAGAACATTGCTCTACTCATGCAAATTTTTTGCATTTGCACTGTTCACGCCCGTCATCTCGTTGCACCATGTCTCCTGCGTGATTTGCGTCCCCTTGCGCGAATTAGCGTTTTTCGCATGTATATGCGTCTTTGCATTGACTTTGAATATAACCTGGTCATGTGAAAAATTTGTTTTGCGTTCAGTGGAAACGCAAGATTGGCAAACAGGAGCACTTGTCAAGCAAAGACTCACAACTGCAGTAAGCCTCAACACTTTAAAAAGCTCCAGAAATACACATTTATATTTCTTGAGCATACAAGAACAAGTCAAATTTTCAAAATATAAAAAAATCCAACTAAAACTGCCCTGCAATTTACCAAATAGTGAACTTCTTTAAAAAAAAAGTACAATAAGGCCTTGAGTTTGCAGTGTATAATGATGTTGGACCTGAGAGGCCACAATAAGTCAGAGTATTTTCGAGACAAAAGACGACATCAACATAAGACATTTTTGAGACATATGTCAACATCATTTTTAATTCTTTACATTTTATCCATTGAAACCACTTTGCTTGAGATTGAAACTTTATTATTTGCACTAAATAAAAGCAAAGAAAATACATGGGGCTCATTTTCCAACATAATATCACAACTACTTCTCAATGTTCTTTCAGGTTTTTAGCTTTTTTCACGCCTTAAAGAATATTATTCTTAAACAATAAGACAAATGCACCAGATAATTCCTGGTAACCCAGCGTCCTCATGTTGCATAAATTCCCTCCAAAACATTCTGGTGATTATCAAGGTACTATGTTTTAATCACAATACTTAACAAGGTTAGATAGCCACAAGTACGAAGATGAATAAATGTTTGTCACATGATTCAGAGAGAGAATGATTTTGATGCTTCCGGCGGATACAAGTTATGCTGAGTGTTATTCATGACAGAGGTTGGCATCCATGTTAGGTATTTCTAGTGGTGTGGAAAGTAAAGAAGCCATGATAACCACTCAACAGCAATGGCTATACCTGATTTACCACACTACCTTCTTACACCTCAGTGGAGGAATGTCGGGAGGTCAGAATCACCTGCTGTACATGTTTAACCTGACTGAATCCTGAAAGACAGGAAGTGCTCTGTTAATCCCCCTGTCACAGTGACTGCAGCTGTGCAGTTCCAATCGAACAGGACACACACTGTACTTTCAGCCCGTTATTAAATCAGGCCAAAACCCAATTCTATCCCCAAACTGTAAATACTGAAGGAGTCAACCAAGCACTTAATTGCTCCAAAGCAAGTCTTATGTTCACCTCAGGGTTCACTAGCTGGACTCGTTTATGTAAGAGGAGTACATGACTGACATAGCAAGTCCAAGCAGACTGCGGACACTGATCAGTTGCAGCAGTTTCTTCATACTGTCACTGAGTTCCCATACCACTGTTATCACCCACTATACCCTGATGTTTGGGGCTGCAGTGGCAATGATCAGCACTAGAATGGTTAGAATAGGATTTACAAATTAGCAGTCCATTTTTCCCACTGATTCAGAATAACATTGGATGTTTCACGAAATAACTCTGGATAAACATGAAGAATCACACTCTTCTCAAGTGTTCGGATCTGAAATATATGGCAAAATGTGTTTTTGTGGACCAAGTTATCCTAATGAAGTTATCTCAATAACCAGAGCTGCTACTTCAAATCTGTTTCAAAAATGCTGGGAAACTGTGCAAAATGTAAAGAAATACAATGCAATGACATGGAAATCACTTGAACCTTATACAACTGTATATTTATCTAAAAACAGTACAAAGACCTTTTTAAAATTATCTGCCCATCTTGAATTTGATGCCGGCAACATGGTGCAAAAGAATTTGGGACAGGGTCAACAAAAGACTGGAAAAGTTGCATGATGGTCAATAAATACACCTGGTGGAACACCCCACAATTAACCAAACTAATTGACAACAGGTCAGTAATATGATTGGGTCTAAAAGGAACATCCCTGAGAGGCTGGATCTTCCAGAAGTAAAGCAGATTTTCTGTGAAAAACTGTATGGCCAAATGTAAAATTTCAAATAATATGAGGATTTCATCATCTATAGTACATAATACCATTAAAAGACCAAAAAATCCTAAGAAATCTTTCAAGGCAAGGGACGAGGCCAAAAAACAACAACGAATGGCCCTGATCTGCAGGCCCTCAGGCGGCTTGGCATTAAAAACAGAGAGGATTCTAGAGTGGAAATTGTTACAGGAGATCAGGAACCCTTTTCCCAGATAGCAAGCTCCTCCGTTCCGGATCCGCCGCGGATCTGCCCCGGATCAGCTGGAGCCGGGGTAGATCCGGAGAGGAGGTGCTTGCTATCTGGGTTGAGATGCATTGTCGGTGAACACAATACGTTGCTGCATTCACAAACGCAAGTTAAAAATCAACCATCTGAAGATAAAACAATATGAAAACAAGATCAAGAAATGCGGCTGCCTTCTCTAAGCCCGAACTCATTTAAGTCGGACTGAGGGGAAGAGGGAAACTTTCAGTGTCCTGACCAATCAAATGTGAAATTAGCTTTTGAAATCATGCACACCGGGTCCTCCAGACTAAAGAGGAGAAGGGTCATCTAGATTATTATCAGCGCCCAGTTCAAAAGCCAGCATTTATAATGGTAAGGGGGTGCATCAGTGCACATGACATGGGTAACCTGCCCATGTGTGAAGACAATCTTAATGCTAAAAAATACACAGCCTTTGGAGTAACATATGCTGCAATCCAGGCAACATCTTTTTCAGGGAAAGCCTTGCTTATTTCAGCAAGACAATACCAAACCATATTCTGAATGTATTGCAACATGACTTCATACTCCATACAGTCTGGGTGTTAAACTGGCCTGTCTATAGTCCACACCTGTCAACTACTGAAAATATTTGGCACATCATAAAACAAAAAAAATACGACAAAGGAGATTACTAAGTGTGGAGCAGCGGAAATCCAACATCAAGCAAGAGTGGGAATATATTCTACTTTCAAAATGACAGAAGTTGGTCTCCTGAGTTCCCAAACACTCACGGAGGGTTGTTAAAATAAGGAGAGTTGTTCCATCTGAAATCAACCAGAGGTCCCCGAGTCACCGATTCAGATTTGGCTCAAATTTATTTTGGGAGTACTTCTATATTCATAGTGAACACATGAAAATTTTTAAGGATCCTACTCCAAGAAATTTCTATGATATGGCCCTCAAAATATTAAGGGCCATGCCTATGCAATTTGCAAACATGAATTTATAGGGATTTTGGAGGCCAATATTTTTGGAACAAATCATAGATGGGCTGAAAATTGCCAACCAGGGAAATTTGGGTCCATGTTTTTAGAATCTCTTTTTCAAAATGTATCCATCTCTTGTCATTGTTACGATATTGGCCCCTCAAATATGACACTTTTGCATGGAAATCAAAAATTCAGTTTTCAAGGGCCCCCTATGAGGCCAGGATCCCTTACAGAGGCTAAATTATGCTGGATTCCTACTATTTGAGGACAGGTCTGTCTCAGCAAAGAAGACTGACTGCACCCAAGGCAAAATAGTGGAGTTAGGAGACCCTGAAAAGGGAGCCACCTGAAAAAGTCACCTTTTTTTGCCAGTTTTGGATTGGCATATTCACCATGTGGGCATTTACCCATGGCAATAAAACTTGTTCTACATAATATCATATGTCTTGGCTTTATTTGTTCAAAATTACAACTTGTTTTCTCATCTACTTCACTATTTAACTATGTTATCGAATGTAGGTATTTTGGGGTAAGAACACCCATTATTATCCCCTTTGTTCTGCAATTTCAAGTTTTAAATAGACTTTGCCTACTCATAAGCTCAAGTTACATCATTTCTTAAGATAATCTGACATCTGACATGCTGTTACATTCCCCACCTATGATCTCCCAAGTATTGCATCATCTTCCATGGGTATTGCATCAGATCTTCCGCGTATTGCATTATCTTGGAAATCATTACATTTTGGTTTTGTTTACATTTTACACAATTTCCCTCCTTTTTTGGAAATAACGTTGAACTTAAGGTTATTCTACTACAACTTTTATGAACAATACTAATAACAATAACAGTAAGAAGAAGAATTACATCAACAGCACTTGAACAAAAGAAAATAAAACATCTCTAAGATAACAACTTCAGACAAAGATACAATGCGTGACCACCGACTTCTGTTAAATAGAATGCAATCACCTGTTTTTCTTCTAGATTTAGAATTGTTGTTATTGATGACAACCTTCTTGGCTTTTTTTATGCGTTGATATCTCAGTGCGTCAACCCTCTCAGACCCTGCAGTGGCACTCGATGCACCTAGACGTTTTCTGGGAAGAGAACAAGGGAAAATGTAGAATAAGACAGGCGGCAGACTATTCTAGATGCCCTCTGTATATTTGTGTTTCTAGCACCTGCTCCTCAAGTAAAGTGGTGACCGTCTCAGCGTCATGCCAGAGGCAGCCATTGGCAACCTACGACAACCTTATTGTTGACGTAGCAAATTTCTCGCGTGACAGAAACACAGATATTCTCGAGTCTATGTCATAAAGCCCTGCCATACAACATAAGCTTGTGATGCAAAATCTGACGGAAACTTGATTAAAATTTGAAGATTTTCAAATCTTATGATTTGAATGCTTTTTCACAGCGCCACATCAGCTGATCCATGGAAGTACTTTGGATGTTTCGTATTTTTCAAGTTTTTAGTGATACTTTTTTGCAGCATATTCTTCCTCGCGTGGCCAGGTTAAAGTATATGTACACATGCATATGTGTGTGTCTGCACGTGTTTGAGAGTGTGTTTGCGCGCTAATTTCTTCCTATCACAGTTTTAGGCACATTTCTTTCTTGTTTTTAACGCCACCCTGTGGGTGCTTGAAAAACAGGGTTTTTTTTTTCACACACAGGGATTTCACAGGGCACAGAAAGAAGGGAAACGGCTTTTTAGGGAGGGTGTCCTTCTGCGGCTGCTGTGGAGAGAGAGATTGGAGGCCATTAGCAGGGGGGGAAAACACAACTGAGTGACAGAAGCATCATCAATACTGTATGCGTTCTTAGACATGGATACTGTCTACAATGGGCTTCACCATGCTGACAGGGGGAGAGATGGCGGAAGGGGAAATGGCTACTTGGGAACAGTCACAGAAAGAAAAATAAACCAAAACACTTGGACGACAAATGTAACAAGTTTATTAAGAGACTGGTTCTCTTTATGTCTTTTTTTTTTTTTTTTGGAACTGAAGAGCAATATTTAGCGATGGCATGCATGGCATGTTGCACATGGAACATGACTTTAAAGGGGAATACACTCATAAAGTGGTGCAGTCGTCGGTGAATTCGGCAGCAATCGCGCCGCCGTGCGTCCGATTCTAATGGGCCTTTCCCCACTTTTAACACAGTGCAACAATACATATTTGCATTTTCAAGGGACACTTGCCTCTCGTGGATTTTTGGAAACGAAAAAAGGGAGCTGTTCTGCAGTCCAAAATATCACTTACATGCTTCAAGTATCTGGACAGATAATTTTGCTGCTTACATACACAAGAATGTACTGTACCATTAATGGTCAAGTGGATTGTATTTCGCAGGACTAGTAAAATCAATTTTTGGCACATACGTAAGGATCCAAAAACTGGTGACAATTTTACGTGATTTATAGTGAGCATTCTAAATAACTGAAATGTACAGCTTTCAGTTATGCGCATTTCGGTTAAAGTGCAAATACAGTGAAAACGTACATTCTTTTTTCTTTCACTTTTATCACCAAGCAGGATAAAAGGTCACCTATTTGTTTTATATCACTCAGAACTGATGGAATGCACAAACAAAGACTCCTTTCAGGTAATGGCTGACTGTCAGTGTGAAATGGCTGGAAGAAAGGAGGGGTGTGTTAAGTGACATCACTTAAGATCCCGTGGGTGTGAACAAAGTGGGTGTGGACATCCAAGAGAAAGTGAAGGGAAGATAATTACTCACCTATATGTGTACATGATCATTTCAAGTAAGCCACATGTCTGCACAATCAAACTTTAACCGCGGTCAAAGTGAGAAACGTATCAAACCCGTCAACAATCTACCAGGTACTTAGGACCAAAGCAATGCCCCTTTTCTCAAACGAAGTTCAAGCAAACGCAACAAAAGATGCTCCCTTGTGGTTCAGTAAATGAGACTTTCATCTCAGAGATAACATATGAAGCAGTCCAACCCTGTATTTTGTAACTACAGAATTGTATTCTTATTGTCGTGCAAATACGCAAGGAAAAGACACCACTGTTTTTGCAGTCTCAATGCCAGAGGCCCAGCCCCTATCTCCATACGGGCGTACGTGCTTTTTCATGTACAGTAGGACCAAAACCATGGGAAAATGCTTTTTGGCCAGGAGGCGCGAAACTTGTGGAATAACTTGAGTGACAATGTGTGTCTACACAGTGTTTCATAATGAGACCAAATTTCCCCAGCCTTTTCACATCAGTTGGACACCCCAACACACTCGAAGCATTCTCCATTCATTTCAGAGAGCCTGTCGGCTCACCTCTAATTTGTCCTTCAATATCTCACTTATATTTCGTCTAAATATTGTTGAGACCCACACTTTTGCATCTGCTCTAAATCTATACAAAGCCCCCAAAACCCAATCAGGACAGTACCAGTTTTTAGCTCAAATATTTCTGCTGATACTACTGAAACCTGAGCAATATACTTTGGGAAGAAGTCCTGGTTTCCACGTAATCTTAATGTCATGATACACAAAAAAATAAAAAAGTTTCACTGAGAAATCATATGCACGTAAACTGTAAACCATCATAATTAGCTGTGTCCATCGCACCAATATCCCTTCGTAAAAATATAGACCCTGCTTAAGTTTCATGGATGCAAGTCGTTTCTTAAAAAAAAAAAACAGAGCAAAAAAAAAGGATTTCCTCATATATCACACATCTGGTTGCAGCCATTCCAAACCAGAACTAAAAAAATTCAAAATGGCCACCTGCTTTCTCACTTTCTGTTCTGTCAGTACATACATACTGAGCGGTGTCATACAATCGTATTCCGACACCTGCAATCAAAATTTTTTTACACCATTAACTCAACAATTGGTTAGAAAAGATTTAATTTTTGGTTACCGCATAACGCAATGAATTAAACATATTTTTTCTTAATCACTGTATTTGATCTTTAAAGCACATTCTCTGGCCAGCAACTTAGAATACAACACGATTTTATACTGTGAGGATTCCTATCGCTTCTACACTTGGTTCGGCGAGAGTGAAGAAAATTATTTAAGACTGCAGAACTCGTGTGCAAAACTTGGAAAGAGAACGTAAAACACGACCTGTCAAGTCGGCACGGATAGTGGGCAAAAATGAAAGAATACCTGTGGACTCGTATTCCCCTTTAAAGGAAGAGGTGATAATAAGCCCCACCTGCTGCCCCCCCCCCTTTCAGACATGGATCCAACCCTTACCTATTGCGATGGAGAGGACCTGGTCTCAACAACGCTGCCCAGATAGCTGAGATCAATCAAAAAACAAAGCAGGTCAGACTCCCGAGGTCATCAGAATGACCAAAACTGTCCCTAATTGAGAATGATGGAGACATTGCAACAGGATGAGAGCGGACAATCGAGCTGCAGCATTTATTTCGGGCAGGGTAAGCCTTGGCAGTCATACCTGGGTCTCCCTAGAACAAGGGGTGGAAGAGGGGTACGGGAACAGGAGATCATGCGTTCAGGCTACAGAGGAAGAGGACACTCCCCGTCACCCCCACCCCCACCCAGCCTCCACCCCTCTAAATATCATGGCCTTCAGCGCACTGCTTACTGTAGGAACTCTCCACATTGCATGATAGACAAACGCTCCTAAAAAGCTTGGAGTTTAGTCTCCAAAAAAAGCCTGAAGTTAGTCACAACAAGAAATTTGTTTTGTCTGATTTGACATGGTCATGTGGGGTGATGGGGTGGGTTAAGGCATTGGGTGGGGTCTTGCTCTGGGTGAAAGAGAGGTAAAGCCATGAGACACCGCAAAATAAAAAATAAATAACACACAAAAATGGGAAATTTGGATCTTTTGGCACCTAAAATTGATTTCAAGACTTTAAAAGAATGTAACATACTGATGTATATATTCTTGAAATAGAGAGAACATTTTCTCAGTTTCCTCTTCCTTCATTTACTCTGAACTGTATTTTTTTTTTATAGATATTTAAATGGCGAGGATATATTATCTGTGAAGCAAATGAATCTGACTTTTTTCAAACGAAGATTCAATGAATGATGTGGACATTGATACAATTTTCAGGTATTCGGCTCTGTACACCACCACAATGGATTTGAAATAAATCATCATGTTCTTGAAGAGTGGTCTTTCAGCTTTAATTTAAAGGTTTCTGTCAACAACGAAGACAAACCATGAGGGAACCACAACCAATATTATACACAGCCCCCAATGTTAGGGGCATAAAAATAGTTGGACAAACATAATCATAAATTAAATTGTCCTTTTTCGCATTTGTACGAAAATCTTTAGCTGTCAATGACTGCATGAAGTATAGATCCTACAGACATCACCACATGCTGGGTTTCATCCTAATGACGGTGTTGCTCTGTCATTAACGGAGCTATCTTTGGCTTCTCCTGATTCTTGGGCCTTTTTCTTTTTTAAGGTGTGGTTTCTGAAAACAAATGAATTCTCAATTGGATTCCGTTCAAGTGATTAACTTGATCACTGAAGAACATTTCACTTGTTTGCCTTAAAAAAAAGTCGAGGCTTGCTATTGCTGTATGCTTCAGGACATTGTCTATGCGCTTTCTGAAGTGCTGTCAAATCAGTATGGGAGCATTTGGGTGAATTTGAGCAGAAAATTAAGAATCCCATCTGCCTTGTTCGTCAGCAGTTACATCATTACTAAATTCAAAAGTACCACTTCCTTTGAAAGCCATACATGCCCACACCATCACACAACCTCCAATATTCACAGATGAGGTGCCATGGTTTAGATTATAAGCAGTTCCTTCCCTTCTCCAAACTCTTCTTTTCCCATAACTCTAGTACAAGTTGATCTTTGTCTTTTCTGTCCATAGGATGTTATTGCAGCATCATACATGCTTTTTCTGGTAAAGTCTAATCTGGTTCATGAGGCTTGCCAATGATTTATATTTACTGGTAAACCCTGTGTACTTACTCTGGTGAAGTCTTAATTGATGACTTATCAATCGTCAAGATCTGCCCAACTGCTTTGAAGCCGTTTTTCCATGCCTGAGAAGCTATTATTCTGTTATACGCCAAACTTATCATTTAGTCTTCTGGGTCTTTTGGTGTTCCTGAGCTCACCAAAGCTTGCTTTTTTAAGACAATGGTAACACTTGATTTGGCCACACCTAGTGTTTTTGCACCCACTTTGACAAGTTCTATTTGATTTTTCAACCAAATTTGAGGAGGTGGGGGTGCACAAAATATTCCTCCAATCACAACATTGTTTGCCCGTTTTGGATGAACATACCCACAAATTAAAGCTGAAAGTATGCACTTTGAAAAATTATTCATTATTCAAATTCCACTTCCAAAACTCTAGCTGACAGCTAAAATAACATTGACTTTGTCTATGTCCAAGTATTTATGAACCTGAGTGTATATGTCTTCGTATTTGCACATGGTCTTGCATTTAAGATTCTGGAGTTTATTTGGGTCGAAATGCATTTACGACTAAATAAATAAATGAATAAATTTGAACATCTACATTCATCAGGGGATGACTAAATCTCTTGTGGAGAGGGCAGTGGTCTTGCATAAACATCTGACCACTGTTTTTGTGAGTAGGGTTTTTTGTCATTATGTGAGGAGGCAACTATGATCCTTTCACGAATGCCCTGCTTTTAATGTCACCAGTCAGTAAGTGATTGCAGGATGTGCTGGAGCCAAATGAGAAATGCAATTTGAAGTATTACTTCCCAAAAAGTGATAATTAAAAAACACATTGTGAAATAACTCACTGTTTTGAATGGGTTCTACTTCTTGATTTGCTTAGGAGGAGAACACTTGCTTCACAGCAAAAAGTAAGATGTAACAATCCTCAAAGTTTGTAAACTATGTTATCAGCAAAATAAGATAGGTAATCATATGATATTGGCCGCTACTCATTTGCTTTTGTGTCAATACCAGTGAAGTTAGTGTAAATGGGAAGGCAGGGAAGCCAGAATTTAAAGGTAACAAAGATGGCACTCATTACAGTTTTTTTCAGCACTGCACATACTTCATGAATGCATGAGAAAAAAATAGACATTAGACACGGACACAAGAAGCAGCTAAGTGACATGGGAACTATTTCTGAGTGACGTCAGTATGAGACAAAACTTCACATTTTTTACAGACACGATTTTCACCTAATTATGCAGTTGTTAGACAAGAGGGTATAATATGAAACGCTGTGATCCTGAGAGCTCATGGAAAAACCAATATTGAAAACACCTGAAACTCCTGAAAAACGTCATTCTCAAGGTCAGATGTATGGTGCGATGAAACACAACAACTAAATATTTCAGACAACAAAAATACTTCAGAGAATTAAAACTTCAATGCATCTGACAAATGAGGAGTCCTGATTTTGGGGAGATTACAGGGACAGGGGGTAATCATTATGTGTGGGTTTTGTAGGAAGATGAAAGCAACTTCCCTCAACAGCACCTACCCAGAAGCTGACAACTGAGGTGGAGAGGGTTCTGACGGAAGCATCTCCTCATCTGTCCTCCTCTGAGATGGCATCTGCCCAAAAACGTCGCTGCTTTCCATGGGAGGTGATGGAGACTGAGATGGGTAGCTTGTGGCGGTGGTGGCAAAGGCCATGTGGGATTGGTAGCTGGGGCTCGACCGCCTGCTACCCTTGCCCTGGGCGGGTGAGGAGGAGGGAGAGGACCTTCGGGAAAAGCTGGCTGCACCTGGAGGCTGCAGGGTGATCTCAGACATCTCCGGAGGTAAGGACGACTGGACAACGCCGGGACGGGGCCGGGGCCGGACTACAATCTCAGGGGAGCCCTCATGGGAGCTCAAGGGGCTCTGGGTCAGCGGGGAGAGGCGCGATGGCTGGAGGACCACCATGCTAGGCTCCATTCTACGAACGGCCCGGGGGCTGAGTCGGGGCACAGGCTCGTACCACCGCGTGTCCAGGCTACCAAGTGTGCTTGGGCTGCCAATGAAGGCTGCCGCGTCGGGGTAAGGCAATACCGGTACACCCATACCGTGGCTCGTGTGTCTTAGCTGCCCTAAACTCTGTGCCCCTTGCATAGTTAAACGCATGGCTGGAGGGCCCTGAGGCTTAACCTTGCTGGGAGACTTGCCCGGGCGGCTCTTTGGGGCCTCTAATGGCAGGATGCCAGGGTAAGAGGTGACCTGGAGGGAGGAGGGCTGGAGGCTGCTGGGAGGAAGGAGGTGGGGCGGAGGCAGGGTAGGGTCTCGGTGAAGATACAAAGGGTGATGAGGTGGAAGGATGAAGTGGGGCCCCTCCAAACTGGAGAAAGAAAAATCAGGGTGCTGCCATATATCTGGAGAGTGAGAGGAAGGAACGTGTGTCAATGGGAGGGTGCTACCAGAGGAAGTATAGTGCTGGATATCTCCTTCCCCGAGCTCTTCTGGGATGGTGGGGTGACCAAAGGGTCCCTCGATAGGAAGGTAAGGGGGTGAGGACATAACAGAGCTTAGTGGGCTGGTTTCTGGCATGTAGAAGGGAGGCAGAGGGTCCGGATCCCCAGGGCTGCCAAGGTAGCCATAATACTGGCTATGGGTATACACCCTGTGGTGTGGCGGGGCTCTGATTTGCCCTGTAGCTTGTAGCCGACTGCTCTCCATGATGGTCATACCTTCCATGGGTCTGAGGTACCGAGGACTGTAGGCTGGGGGCTGCATGTAGGATTCCTGGCTGGATGAAATGGGGGAGATCTGGTGGGGCCTGAGCTTAGCCATCACAGGAGGCATGGGCCCAGAGTCATCATTCTCTTCATCCGACTGACGGAATTCTGGGTACAGGTCCGACTCCTCCACGAAGGGGAAGCCCTCGATGCGCCGCAACTTGACAGAGGCCTCCATTTCTGTGGGGTCCATGACAAAGCGACCATCAGGGCCTCGGCTGATGAGCTCAATGGGCGTGATGGGCTCTGCCTCGTGTTTGGAGACGCTGTACTTCTTGCTGATTATGGCCCTCTTTGTCTTCTTATAGAGGGACAATTCCTTCTCCTTGGCAGGACTCGGAGGAGGCTTCTTACGGGGTCCCCGTCCATCGTCTGAGGACTCGGATGGGGGTCCCAGGGAGCGGACACTCTCAGGGCTCGCCTTTCCAGAGGAGCTGCGGCACAGACAGAGAAGAGAAGATCACCATTGGCCTCCCACACTCATCGATCCCAGATATGAAGAAGTAAGCGGTATACTTCTTCCCTCTGGGAGAAAAAAACAAAGTAGCAGAAAACCAAATTTATAATGGAAAAGAGTAACCTCGACCTTTTGCAAAAGACGCTATATCTGTAAAATACCTTTCAACCAGAATACCTGCAACACATGAGAAAAGCATTAACAGCAGAATAACTGCTTCTTGTTACTGAACCCCTTATCAAAGCCACACTGGGAAATGGATGCTGTAATATTCACTAAATCCACAAATGATTTCACAAATTCAGGAGGACAAGAAAATGAACTGAATATGTAAGTTCTTTCGCACTTTATCCCTTGAGTAACTGAATGACAGGTCACATTCTTCGACAGACAACTACGCAAGATAACCTTTGTGTCGAATGGCACAACCATGTTTTCCAGTAACTCGTACAGTGCTACGCTTAGTGATCAGCATTGAGAACTATGGTTGAACAGACACACAATTCAGATTCATGTGCCATAAACGCTCATTTGAGTCGCAGGACTCAAATCACCTCAGTCCATAATATATTATTTAAATAAGAGGTATTCAACCATGATTTTTGAGTTTTTCCAAAACAATGGGCGGGGTAAGTGACCTCATCATTCGTGTCACATTACCCCATTTTATGATACCACCATCAACCAAGATCTTTTTTTATTATTATTATTTTTATTATTATTATTGTTTCTGGCAGAACGAGCTGCATTTATTGTGAAAAGTCATGAATAATTGATTACACTGTAGCTACAGCCAATCCACAGGTAGTAAGATATTATCAGTGACACACTTCCATACTGTACCAGTGACCCTTGGCCTACCAGATTCAGTCTCATTTTTGGTCCACACACAGAATCCTGGCCTTGTTTTCTCTTATGCATTTCTGGATATGTCTTGTCATTACTCTTCCTTCCCTGGGGCATACTCTCCAGTCAAACTGAGATGCAATCTTTCACCAAGTCTTCAAAACAATTTCACACAAGAGTGTGTTTTAGATTTGACTTGTGGTGAAAATTCGGCCACTTTTCATTTGAAAATATGTCAAACCGGAGTAAGAAATCAGAGGATATCAAGATTAGTGAGAATATTGTCTCTCTGCATGTCATGAAAAAACGGCACTTAGAATATAGTAAATTCCAAGTTTTGCATTGTACAATTCAGTGTTTCTATGTGTATAAGTAAGTGGTTCAAGAGAGTATTCATTTCCAAGAACTGAGGAGGAATAACAAGCACGGTCCAGAAAACAAAGAGAGAATTGAATTGTTTTTTTCAATCCACAACAATTTATTGGCAGTAGCAAAAGTACAGCTTGCATCAAAATATTAAGAGATGATTATACTCATTTCTGCTTAACAAGTTTGTGCTCATGACACCATTGGTGAAGGAAATGCACTTCCGTCATAATCAACTGTTGAAGCAACGGTGTTCCTTCTGTTACGTCGTGTCTTCCTTCACAACGTCTTCTGAAACTCGTTGAAGTGTAGTGTGTGACAGTTGCACAGCCTCAACTGGATTGGTTTGCCAAGTGTACAATGTAATGTTGAGCACTCGCCAGGCAATTTCCATAATAAGTCATACACAATCACTGAAGTCAAAACTAACACCTAAAAGAGATTCAAACAATAGTATAATCACCACAAGTGTTAACAAAGGATGTGATTTCACCCAAAAAAAACCAAACACTGGGGGCAGGGATTTGACCAAGTGAGGGATACATTTTTAGAAAGCACAGAACACCTTTAATAAGTTAATATATTAAAAATAGTTTAAACATTTCAGTTAATATACAGAAGTTGCACCTCAATCCACTGATTGTCACTGCTATGGTGATAGTACCCAGCCCCATGGCTTCAATGAAGAGATGATGTATCACAAAATATTGATGCAGATAATACTGTGAATTTTCAACAAATGGATAAAAAATAAAAATATAAATAAAAATTTACATTTTAATAGCAATAATACATACAAAAATAGTCACTCATAAATGTTTCATATGATATATGGAGTGAATACTGCATGACATTGGATGGCAATATGAAACTAGTTAGCTTTGTGTTTCATCAATAATTCTGATCACTGTGCAGAAGCTCACATTCAATATTAAACCAAAAGAGCTAATCAATATTACCAAACAAAATGAAAGAACAATTAAAAATGAAAGTGAACTATTAAAGAACTGAATAGCAGAAGTTGCACGCTGTACTAATAAACCATAGTATAAGCAAGCTTTATGTCACCGTGCATAGCAAACTCATCAAAACAACAAAATCAGCAGGCAGGCTAGCATCGGCACCCAGGGGAATGACTGGCGTGGTGTGGTCAAGCTCGGGTGTGCAGTAACGTATTCGTCACAATGAGGCAGTGATTCAGCGGCCGTTTCTCAGCAAAAAATCTGAAAAAATACGAGGCACATTGAGATGATCATTAGCTGACAAAGCATGGAGGAACTGACTGGCACCGCCTCGCCGTCGAAAAGAAGTCATTTTGCTGGTTAAGATGACGAGTGAAAATTGCGCATATTTTCCATAGCAGCTAAAGCCAGTTTGAAGTTGTACTTTATTGTGGTGCAGTTTAGCATAATTTGCAACAAGAAAATAAGTTACATAACCTGTAAACAGATTGTTTCGGAAAGAGAAATTTCAACCTATTTTTTTGAGATTGGGAAACAGTCTTTACCCATTTTCGGCAACAGACTGTGATAGGGCCTTTTCCAAGCCTCTTCATCTCTCCCCACCGTAATTATACGTTATATGCTACAATTCAGTAGGGAAAATGGAGAATATATGCTGTTTATTGACCTTGCAAAGACCAATATAAAATTGATTTAATTTTTTCATACAGAAAGCAATACTTATTCGATGATCAATATGGTCAGACATTATATGAAATATTCATTGTAAGATTTATCAAAGCACTAAATAAATATCAATAAATTATGGTGATAACTGCAATCAGGCATATGGCATGTTTTGTCAGTATTTGGTTCCTACCAAGGAATTATACAGCAAAAAAAAAATGCTATTGTTGCCTGAATGTCATAATATTGACACTTAGCAAAGATACATTCTATGAAATGTTAATGATGGGAGCTGCATTTGCAGATACAGAGCTGTGAGAACAACTATTTGCCCCTGTACAGATTTCTTCTATTTTTGCACGTTCGTCACATTTAAACATTATGATCATCAGTCTAATTTTAATATTAGACAAAGATAACAAAATTAGGCACAAAATACAGTATTTAAATAATTACTTCATTTATTGGGGGAAAAAAAAGCTGTCCACCCATTCCTGGCCCCATGAGAAGATGTAATAGGCCCCTTAGTTACAAAATTAACCAATTAAACAAACTGACTTAATAATTGGGTACAATTTCACTAAACAATTGGCAATGTGAAGTTGGCTAAAAGCAGCACAAGATGCTACAATCTAAAAAAAAAATCACGAACAGATGAAAATCAAAAAAGTCATTGACATTTATCAGTCTAGAAAGGGTTATAAAGCCATTTCATAGGCTCTGTGACCTCGGTGAATCATAATGAGAGTTTTACCAACAAATGAATAAAACTTGGAGTGGCGGTGACTCTTCCGTTGAGTGGCCAGCAAACAAAATTTCCTCCAAGAGCTCATCGATGACTCATCCAGGAGGCTACAAAAGAATCTCAACTAACATCAAAAAACTGCAGGCCTCACTTGGCTCAGTTAAGGTCAGTGTTCATAAGTCCACAATAGAGGTCCGATTCCACCAAACGTGAAGAGAATTTTCAGAGACAGATCATATTCAAAGTCGTTGCAAAGGCTCAAATACATGCGACAAGACACTAGTTAGCATCGGGCGGCGCATATTGCGCAGGAGACGCAATGCAACGCAGTTGGCACAAACGATGCACGTGAATGGCACAAATGCATTAAATTCACATATTGCTCAAGCTTATAAAATTCATCTTGTGTGAAAAATTTGCAAGAGTTGAGCAGTATGCTTATCATTGCCTCTGGTACCAAAATTGGCTAGCAAGGCTACCCAGATACATATTCAAACTGCAATTACATTGCTTGAGACATTTGGAAAACTAGCAAGCTACCAAGCCAGCCAGGTAGCTACCAAGCTGTCTGTATTAAATAACCTATTTCACACAGTTTTACAAAATAATAATGTTCTAGCACAACATTGGATATGACCACATCATCAGTTTTGTGAATATTTTTATTCTCCAGCAGGTGCAGTGTTCATAAAGTAAAAATGCTTGTGATGTATACATAGCAACATTTGCGTCACCATCTTGTTGCAGATATTTTGGAGATTCCAGGAAGTACCGCCCTTGAGCATAAACAAGGCTCAAGTTGCACAGCTATTGGTTGGCGATGTGAATTCACGTGTCAATCCTCAGCCAAATTGATCTCTCATAGAAGTAAATGTAATTTTCTTGCAAAAAGAGCCGAAAATCTTCAATTCAAAAAAAAGAAAAGAAAGAGACTCCTGAGAGAACAGCAAGGAGAAATTTTGTTTTGCGTTTTGCGGAAACACAGCGAAATAAAGAGACCGTGTGGCATCCATGGGAGAGCTGCAAGGCAAAACCACAGCTGACCAAAATGAACACTAAGGCTCGTCTTACATTTGCAAAAACCCCCAAATATCTGTGGACCAATGAGTCAATAGTGGAACTTTCTGGAAGGCATGGTTCCCATTACATCAGGTGAAAAGCCCACATAGCACTCTACAATAAGAACATCATACCAAGAGTTAAACATGGTGGTAGTACTGCAATGATCTGGCACTGATCTGCTGCATCAGGACTAGGGCATCTTGCCTTCATTTATAGAACCATGAAGTTTGCTCCCCACAAGAATATCCTGAAGAAGAATGTCCAGTCATCAGTTTGTGAGATAAAGCTCAAGCATAGTTGGGTTACGCAGAAGGACAATGATCGAAAAGCCACAAGCAAGTTCCCTCTGAACGACTCAAAAGAAACAAAATTAAGGTTTTAGAGAGGCCCAGTCAAACTCCTAACTTGAATTTGAGTGAAATCCGGTGGCTTGACCTCAAACAGGCTGGTCATGCTTGAAAACCCTCCAGTGTGGCTGAATTAAAACAATTCTGCAGAGACAAGTAGGCCAAAGTTCCTTCACAGTAATGTAAAAGACTCAGTGCCATTTTTAGTAAACGTTTGATTGCAGCTGTTGCTGCCAAGGGTGGCACAACCAGTTATTACATTCGTGGTAGCAATTATTTTTTCATGGGTGATGTAGGTTTTGAATAACTCTTTTCCCTGAATAAATTAAACAATCATTTAAAAGCTGAATTTTGTGTTCATTCACATTCGCCTTTGTCTGATCCTAAGATGGTAGGATGATCTGAAACATTTAAATATCACAAAAAAGCAAAAATAGACAATCGAGAAAGGAGCAAATAATTTTTCACAGCACTATATCACAGGTTATCGTGAGAACTTTGACTGGTGAAGTGAATTAAAAAATTGACTGAAGTCCAACCATGTTTTGAAGTAGTTACCAAAAAAATTAGAATTAAAAAAAAAACTCAGCACAGTTTAAAAGAAAGTGGGAATATCAGCTAAAAAAATAAATTAAATCCTCATATTTTATTACTCAAGGCATAACTACCATGCCCACACACTAAAGAAAATGAGTGACGACCAAATCAATTAATGCAAATACAGTAAGTGGGGAACAGCTCGTCAGCCAAATGCCATACACCGTGATCCCACGACGATGCCTCAAATCCAGTCAGATCAATACAAGAACACATCTAGGCAGTGACAGTCGTCTGCACTGGCAGTCACTATTACTCAAAGCAGAGCTCCTCGGCACCCACATCAGCAGGTGGAGTGTGTGTGGGGGCGTTAAATAGGGATCAAGACTGCAACCTGAAGGGCTGTGTTTGCCATGGTGCGGATACTATGAAAAGAATTAGCACGGGTAAGGGGGAGGGGCAATGTAAATATTGAGTGGGAGGAGTCTGACTGAGGGGGGAGGGGCCAATGGTTCAAAGTAGCTAAGGAAACAGTCAGGAAGAGGCCCCTCTTCAGACTCACAGGCATGTCAAATTTTCATCCACCCCAAAACATTTCCCGCACGAGAGCTGTTAAGGTCATGTGTGGGTCCAGCAGCTGTAAAAGCTACCACAGCTGTAAATTAACAAAAAAACCTGCATGTGTTAATGAGGACTTCCCTTAAAGGTGGCATACATCTGCACATCTGCAAGCGCTGCAGTTTAATGGAAAAGGCGCTGCCGGCAAGCACAATGATGGCCAAAGCAGGTAAAGTTTCCGCCCAAATGCGCTGAGCAGCATGAAGCATCTTTGGCCTATGCGGTATGGCCACCTGAGACACACTGCTGCAGACGTAAAAAAACTATTTCCCAGAGCCACACGCAGGGAGGACAACCTCTGCTGGCTAAAGGGACAGGCTTAGCAGTTTAAAGATAAATGTATATTGTTGCTTTTTGTTCTTCTATAGATAGGCTTTGCCTGCGAGTGGACCGCGTCTGGCAGCACGCATGGAGCTCGCGGCCGAAGCCCAACGCACTCTACTGAGGGAGGTGCGGGCACTCACTGAGGACTGGAGGGGGGGGGGCTGTAGCTGCTCCCATCTGGCCCCTCCCAGTAGGGGTCACTACCCGGCAAGGGGGCTAGTGGGCTCCTGTGAAGGGGGAAGACACAATAGAATTGGAGGGGAGGGAAAATCGGCCATCAATTCGGGTGCACACTTCCAGAGAGCAGAAAAGATCAGGAGATAAAATGACAGAGGGAGAGAGGGCTGACAGAGAGCGAGAGAGAGAGAGAGAGAGAGAGAGAGAGAGAGAGAGAGGCAACACAGCAGAGGGCAAAAGAGAAGAAAACAGCACAACCATGTGAGAACTACAGTGGGATGTCACTGATTAGAGGAAAACAGTGAGGTAAGGAGGGAAAGAGACACATAATAAAAAGAGAAACGAGCAGAAGAAAGACAAGAAGAATGAGGGAAAAAGACACAAGAAGAGAGGTGACCGCTGCACTTCAAAGTCTCAGTTTATTAGGCACGAGGATTTGTACATCATACAGTTCAGAGGCCATGCATGCTACCGGGAATATCCTGTAATTCTGTCATGCAATTTCAAATTAACTGTAACATCCCATAGTTAGTCTAGGCTTCATACAACAATAACTCTGCAGCTGAGCGGTTGTTGGCGGAAATTTGACATAGTTCTTTTTTTGCAGCAGTTCGTAAGCTAATACATGCTGAAAAAAGAAAGCGAATAGAGAAGAGCACTGAGGTAAGGCTAACTGCATTATACAATGAGTTTAAAGGCTACACCTTTCTGAACAGGAATACTGAGGGGCTGGTTCAAGATAAAAGCACACAAAACAAGCCAACGTTAACCGATCCTCGATCATACGAGAGGGCTGAGATAAGGCATTGGCAATTCAACCACACTCAATCATCCACGTAATGCACCATAAGAGTCAAAGGCAGTAGTTCACAAAAGCTCATTTTTCTTATATTTAGGCTTGCCGGGGTTAAAATAGAAATAAGAGCTACAAGTGCTGTTTGCTGATGTTTGTTTGCATTTTTTTTTTGGATACCATGCAGTAATCCCCAGGACTATTGAAAATGTAAAAAACACTACTCATTCAAATCAGGTCAGTGCTACACACTAATGTCATTGTTGAAGGATCCTGAGATAAAATTAAACATGCTAAATAATAATAATAATAATAATTATTATTATTATTATAATAATAATAACTGATGGTTCACAAATAAATCCCAATGTCACCACTATACTTTTGTCTGCATTCCAGTTTTATCAATGTGCTAAAAATACCATATTTAGGAATGTCAATCAGGCGGGTTGAATAATTGTATCAATATTTACCGCAGTTTAAAGACAACGACAGAACATCGGCAGGCTGGTTCATGCCGCAATCATTGACCACTGTGAAATTACTGCAAGATGTCAATAGGCCAAAAAAAATTGGCCCAAAGGGTAAACTGCACATCAACAGAACAAAAAGACGTGAGCAGGTATCAGGCTACTGATGCTTCGTAATTTCAGAATGTGGGTGAGGAAGACTCGGCCGTAAACGATGGATTTCTTGCCTTCAGTGTGAAAACTTAAAATTTCAAGCACTTCTAAAATAAAGTGTGGTTTTAGAGGGTGAGTTCCCAACAGCATGGTTCAAATAGTCTCAATAGGAAGCACCATTTAGGAGCAGTGACTGCTTATCCCATAAAATTATTCATAATTGTTAGTCAAATACAAGTAAATATTAGCGTATAATTTGCCAATTATCGCAAGATAACTGTCTTAAGACGTCAGTAACTGAATTAAAGACAATACTTATATGAAAATGGAGACATCTTCAAGTTTATACAGAATGCTGCCACACATAATTGAGGCAATACTGCATGTTCCACTCAGTAATGGAAGTAATGTTCAACAACAATTGCTCATACTGTACTGACAGTGGTTCTTAGGAGTTACAATGACGAACAGCATACAATCCTAAACAGAGCACCACATGAACACAGGAAGGGCTGTATATACTCCATATACAAGCCAAATCCAAGTGTCATCAAAGGTCGAAGTTACTATAACTGGAAGAAGAGAGACACACAGAAAGAGTTAATATAAAAAATGCTGCCTAAAATTACCTAATGCAGAGTATATTTTTTTGGTTTGTTTCGCAGTTCTGACATTCAGCCATTTGATAAAACATTTCATAAGCAGAAGTCTGCAGCTCATCAAAAATTAAACCGCTGCTAGCTTTCATGTGTTTACCATGGTAAAAAATATATACCTCTAGTGGAAGGAAATAAGCACCATGGAAAGACCATAACCAAGCATAACAGACAGATGAGCTGAACAGTTGAAGCAGAGCACTGTAACATGCACATTTATCGTAGTAAACCTTGGAGTAAAAATACTGCATGATTGCCAGACATAGATACGCTACATGGTCAAGTGCAGAATTACTGGCATCCTTTTCAAAAATAAAAAAGCATATAATATACTGTATGTAAACAACACAGTCAATTATCCTCAAGTAAAGTTAAAACGAATAGGACACTATTATTATTTTTTTTTTATCTCATGTTTCAGTGTTTTTATTCAGTTAACAATTTTTTAAATGTGTCATTATATTTTTAATTCCAGTTCATCCTGTGTCACTGGGGTATACAGTAGTGTCCTGTGTCACTGGGGTATACAGTAGTGTGCAGGGATGATTATACGCCACCATTTTCATCTAAAAGGGGTCCTAATATATTACTTCTCTATAATTTCTTAATTAAAATGTATTGAAAAATACTATTGTGGGCAATGAGAGCAAAAGAAATCATTCCCACATGTATACTGAGGTAAAAATATGGATAATAAACAGAGACACTAAAAACATACATTTTTTTAATAACAATTGAAAGGGGTCACGAATTTTAATTTTTTGACTCGCATAGCCTGAATGCATGTTTGAAGGATCATTCTATGTTTATTGATGCTGAAAATTTAGTTCAAACTGGCTTGAGGCAACCTTATTTGACAAAATTACTCCGATGGTCAGTTGTTCCAGTATATAAAGTCACATGAACTTTGAGCAGTGTCACAGTGTTAAACACGATGGAACGACGGTAGGAGCTGTCTGAGTTTGTTCCCAGCCGCATTATGGCCTTACATGATGCTGAAGATGTTAATTGCTGCCATGGCACTGTAAGAAACACCATCATCCGTTTCACTAGTTCACTTTTGCTGAAAACTAGTGGCAATTGAGGTGAAAAACAGAAGTGTCTCTGGTGTTAGTAATCTGTGTATTTTATTCCTACATTTAAATCTTAAACTTGGTTTTAGCCTGGCTTATTTGAGATCCGCTGATTTGCTGAGTTTTTAATTTTGATCTTAATGTATGGTACTTCACCTCCTTTTTTGCCTATTTCTGCTTTATTGAAGAAACCTTGAGCACTTTCATTTTTTATCTTTTATCTTTGTTCCTGGCATGTTGTTTTCCTTTTCAGGGGATGGGTGGGAGGGTGGGGGTGCGGGGTGGGCTGTTATGTTTTAAGAGGTTTTAAATAACCTTAATTTTTCCTGTTTGTTTCTTGTTGCTTACATCCTTTGACCAGTGTTTTGAAATGGACGTTGTAATCTCACTCTCACTGACTGCAAAACAAATCTACCTACTGGTATGAATAAAGTAACCTGAACCTGATGACAAGTAAAAATTTTTTTATTTTTAAGTGCAGTTGACAGCAAGACAGCTCCATGATGATATGAAGTCAAGAGCTGGCAATATCAAAAAAAGACTCAAGTTCGCCAAGAAATTCAAGGATTGGACACCAATGGACTGGGAACAAGTATCACAGCATCCTTGTGAGGCATGCATTGCCATTTGGAAAGAAACTGATTGGTCATGGATTTTATTTTCAAAAAGATAATGACCCTAAACACACTTCTAAGTTGTGCAAGGATTATCTCAGTTGGGAAGAAACAAGTTATGACTTGGCTTGCTCGAAGTCCAGACCTTAATTCGATTAAGCAAATCTGTTGTCACATCAACAGAATCTCTTTGGAATGAACTTCACACGATGTGGAATGGTTTGGCAAGTGAGGAAATTTTAAAAAAAAAAGTGAAAACTATGCCTGAAAAATGTAACCAGAGCAAAGGGTGGCCACACTACATATTAACTTTTTCCTCTCAAAAAGACATTATAATTTTTGTTTTTACAGAATATTGTTATGTTTATTATGTTTTTTTTTAATTTTCATCTATATAATCCAATATTTACATGAAATAAATACTCGAATAGTACTTGGTTTCTGATTTAACTTCATATTGTTCAGTGCATAGTCATCACTGCACACTGCTGTAAAAATGAGGTTTTTTTTAAATGCAGAATCCCTTATCAGCAAATATCAAGGCAAAAAGCATGAAAACTACCAATCAAAAGAGAGGGGATTAAATCTGCCCTTCACAAGCAAGGTAATTGGGTGCTGAAAATAAATAGTAAAACTTAGTACTAGTGAAAAAATATATAACAGCCCCACGTGATGTCTCAAAAATGAGCATAACATGCCACCTCCATGTCAACAAACTTTTTGGAAAGGTTGCATAGTAAAAGCCTTAACCGAGTAAGAGAAACTCAGCCTAGCGTCTGAAGTTTGCAAAACATATCTAGAACGATGATTGGAAAAGGTGCTAACTTCAGATGAGACTAAAATTAACATTTTTGTTCAAACACATCATCAGCATGTTTACAGGCAGAAGAAGAATGCAGACAAGGAGAAGAATGTTATACCTACGCTCAAATATGGAGACGGGTCATTCATGTTTTGGGCATGTGATGCTGGCATTAGTTAAGCTCAGTGGTTAAATGTAATGCAAAAACTGCCTGTCTTAACAAGTAACTTAATCTCATTATGAGACTTAACTTTTAAAATAGTCTCGCAGAAGTTGGAAATAGTAGCTTATGTTCTTGAAAAGTGAATTTTTAAATCTTATTTCTTTACCCATTGGCAAATGTAGCAATAAGTCAAAATTATCTCATCGCAATTGCAGAATTTTTGCTTAATGAGAAAAAAGTAACAAAATAAGTGTTTTAAGTCTAAATACACAGAAAATACAAAAAAAGGTTGACTGAACTAAAAAATGTGAGACAACGAGCTGCAAAGCATATTTGAGTTGGCTCAACTTCAAGTTCTTTAAAAAAAAAGTTTGTGCGACCACTGCTCTGCCACTGCCTGCCTTAATTTTTTTAGGTTTACAGAACTATTTATTTTCTACAGTGCACAGAATTAAAATGCTTGGTAAGATGGTCTTATTTTTCATCATTTGAGAATTGTTTACTTCACAGGAAAACTACGGGAGAAAATATGGCCGTCTCTGCCAGGATGCTGAGATTTGGTCAGAGGTGGATTTTGCAGCAGGGCAATGACCACAAACATAAATCAAAATACAAACATGAATGGTTAAGTGAGAACATGTTCTGCTTTAGCAGTCTCAGACTTCAGACATTGAACCCATTGAAAGTCCGTGGTCTGAAATGAAGAGGCCAGTATCAAAGAGCAAATGTAAGGATATCAATGGTCTGCATTGAGAAGTGATCAAAAAATCACTTCCAACATGTTCTCTAAGCTCATCATAAATTATACAAAATGAAGAAATGAGAGTAATTAAGGAAAACCATTGAAACATGAGAATAAATGTATTGAAACTGAAGTTTATAGTTTCGAGTATTGATTGCATCGTAATATCAATTTTATCTTATTCAAGGTGGTCAGGCTGAGCAAGTCATATCAACTTTATATTCTCCGTTTTGTAAGGTAAATTACAATTTTATTTCAAACGGATGGCTTAAAGCAAGTTGAAACCATTTTTTCACAGTGAGTTGAGGCATCGTTATATGCAGCCAATTCCCCTTCATTTTATCGTGGGTGCCAATAATTCTGCACCAACTGCACGTGTGTGCAGGTAACTGTCAATAACTGGTAGCCTCCTCAGAGAGAAACAACACAATACAGGATACACGTACAGGATAAAATATTTCACCATATTTTAAAAATATTTTTGCGCTTTCAAACACACTAATAATACAAATTCAAGAAAGACATCAAAATTAGTTCAGTTGCATAGGCCAAAAAATATACTTTTTTTTGCAGAAGACTTCTGCATTTCAGCTTTGGATCAGATGCAGGAGTGTGTGTATGCATTAATCAGCACAGCTGTGTGTATTACAGTGACTATATAGTTCCCGTCATCACTAAGTAAAAGAATAAAACTGACATGTACCGTCTGTAATGTGATATCGTACCACTTTTCAACCACTGCCTTTCAGTCAGTGTCTCTGATGTCCTGTTCACATAGCAGCATGGAGACAGAAGAAAACTCAGACTGTAACCTGGTGACAGAACAAACTAACTGAATCCCAGCGCCAGTTTAAACATGGTTTCCACAATTATTTCTGAATATGACCAGCCGAAAATTTGAATTCAGTTTCTATCCAGTTTCCGGACTTAAGTGTCTAAGTATTCAGAGACTGTATCACCGGCAATCATGCGGCCATCTGCTGTAAACAGTCATGCAGTGGGCTCCAAAATTACTGGCACCCCTGACTGGCAATGCACAAACATTGCTCTAAAAATATATATATTTATAGAGAAACTCTAAATACCAACATTTGAGAAATACCGTACAATATTAATGTTCCAATGGAACCAACCAAAATGATTAACTGATTTAATCAAAAATCAATTTCCTCTGAATCAAGGTTTCACAATTAAGGGCACCCTTAAAGATTATTGCGAAACCCATCTGCCAAAATTAAACTAGGCTTATGCCGTCAGAGGCGACAGCTTGGGGTGTATCCCCGAACGCCCAAATCCTCCAATTCCCAAATCCTTGAATAGACCCAATACAATATAAAGCCCCTCAAGTCATGACCTTTCATTTGAACTTTCAGGTCAATCGGATAAATGTGTCTGAAGATATGGCTAAAATGGAAATTTTTCCATCACAAAGTGCCACCTGGTCGCAAAATATTGAACCATACAGGTATGATGTCATCATGTGACATGTTGTGAGGTCATGACCTTGCAGTTGCACATAGTTTTGTGTCAATTGGACAAATAGTTACGAAGATATTGCAAAAACTGTGAATTTTATGTGACAAAGCTCCACCTTGTGTCAAAATTTTGAACCAAACAGGTATAATGTCATCGTGGGACACATCCCCAGGTCATGACCTTTCATTTGCAGTTGATTAGAGGTCAATCATTTCCAGAGATATGATAAAAACAGTGATTTTTTCAGTATTTGGCCCCTGGTGGCCAATCTGGAAATTGTAAATTGTAAAAAATCAAATCAGTACTTCCTCTTTATGATACTTTTTATATGCAAAACTTGAAATGTGTAATTGAAATATTACTGAAGATATCGTGGAACAGTGATTTTTTTTCAGTTTTTGGCCCCTGGTGGCCAATCTAGAAATTGAAAATTGTCCAAAATCGAATCAGTTCTTCCTCTTTATGATACTTACTTATATGCAAAACTTGGAATTTCTAATTGAAATATTACTGCTGTTATCGCGTTAACACGTAAATCAGTTTTTGGCCCCTGGTGGCCATCTAGAAATCGTAAATAGTCCAAAATCGAATCAGTTCTTCCTCTTTATGATACTTAGTTATGTGCAAAACTTGAAATTCGTAATTGACATACACTGCCCGGCCAAAAAAAAAGTCACCGTTTGGAAGTTAGTGAACAAATTCTAAAATTGGATCATTATTGCGGTTATTAATATGTTTCAGATGGCAATAATCATTTTAACCCTGATTGATGAAGTGCGTCGCTATTCATTTCTTACAAAATCATGTCGAAAAACACATTCCCTGATGGTGGAAATGATGTTACAGTATTTCAGAACGGGCAAGTTATTGGCCTGTATTTAGCAAAGAAAACCATGAATGACAAAACCAAGCAGGAGGAATCATTTTCAAAAACAAATTTTCCTGTCAAATTTTCAAGTCCTGACCTTGAACATAATAAAAGTTATTGGGATGTACTCAAGACCACCGAGTGGTTCAACCATTATGTCGAGAAGACAAGATCTTGGACAAAAATCATGGCATTTCTGATCAAAAAGAAATGTTCTGGCATTGCATATAGTTGTCAAAACAATGACAAGATGAATATGCACTGTAATCAAAGCTACAGGGGTTCCAACTAAATATTTGAGTGTGCAACTTTTTTTTTGGCCAGGCAGTGTATTACTGAAGTTATCGCGTTATCACGTACTGCGGCGGCGGCGGCAGTCGGACCAAAAACATAATATCCCCCGGAACGCCATTCGGTGTTAAGTGTTAAGGGACTATATTGAGCCACTACATCACTTCCTGTTTAACTAGGGTATAAAAATGAGGTACCACACATATATCCCTCGGCCACCAAACACCATGAAGAAAACAAAACAACTTCCCGTTCAAAAGAGGCAAATGATCATAGACATAGCTACAAGAAAATTTACAAATTTTTCACTGAATATGTGACTAAGCACTGTCAGGAAAATTATTTTAAAAAATTCAAAAAATATGGAACTGTTGAAATCCCCAAGAATCAGTGTGAAGGAATTGCAGGCCTTAAGCACCATCAGGCGCCACCTCCACAACCACAGGCTCTTTGGAAGGGTTGACAGAAGAAAGCCTTTTCTGACCAGAAGATTCAAAAGCAAGCGCTTGGACAAAAGCAAGCGCTTGCCAAATGTCATTTAAATTACGACTGGAACAAGGTGCTTTGGTCACATGAAATCAAATTTATATGTTTTGATCTGATACAGCATCAGCATATTTGGCGTCTCAACAGAGATGCATTCAAGGATGCATCTCCATGTACCCATGGTGAAATATGATGGTGGGTCAGTCATGTTTTGGGGCTGTTTTAATTCAAGAGGGCACTGGTTAAAATTAATGGCGTAATGAATTCCACAAAGTATCTGGATATTTTGGCTGACAATCTGGTTGCCTCCACCAGAAGACGTAGGTGCTCTTTCTGACAACACAATGACTCAAAGCATACCTCAAGATCCACACAGAAATGGTTCTGTTACAACAAAATCAACGTTCTGCAATGGCCATGTCAGTCGCAAGACTTCGATTCAATTGAAAACCTGTCGGCTGTTTTGAAGAGGGCAATTAACTAACGCAAATCCAAGAATATGAAGGATCTTGAAAGTATCTGCCTAGAGGAATGGCCCCAAATCCCCCTAAATGCCCATCTTGACCTTGTCAAAAATTACAGGAAAGGACTCCATGCTGTTATCCTGGCTAGAGTTGGCTGCACTAAGTACTAAGTGACGGGTGCCAGTAACTATTGAAGCCTTGATTTTGCGGAAATTTATTTTGTATTAGATGATTTTGGTTGTTTCCATTGAAACATTAATAAAATATTTTACACTTGTATGTATATTTTGTTTCTCTATCAATATATTGTTTATATTTTTTTGTATTGTTTGTGCATTGCCAATTTTGGAGCCGACTGTATTTAGCAGTCTCACCATATTGCAGCAAAGTTAATACAAGTTTGAATGCGACTCAGAGTGGCACACTTAATGAGTGCGCATAATTAAAGTGACGTATAACAAGTTTTCTGAAGTGAAAAAATTCATGAATTTCTTAAGCAAATGTTAATATATGACCATACCAATGAACCAATGTGCATTTCCCATTCACAAAAACCTCAATTTAAATTTAAATTGAGAAAGTTAATATTGCTGGAACACAGCTAGATTCCTTCTGCAAGCAAACTCATGAATGCTGTAATTCTCATGTCAGAGATATTGGCAGGCCAGATCAAAGATGATATGAGGATTAACTAAAAGACATACATGGCAGAAACTTCATTAGTCATCATATGTTACGACTACATTCAACTTCAAGTCATTACAACTTTTTGTCCCTGTAATGTACTAAACCAATAGTGAATAGGCCTCCATTTATTGCTAAAGCAGCAGTATTCTATATCAACTAAAACGCTAATATGCTATACAGGCAGAGGATAAATGAGAGATAAGCAAAACCATCCCTCAGAATGCAGGGGATAGAACAGCCATGGACACCAGTCCACTCGGTAGTCTTGCAAAGAGTGAAAAATGATTGATTCATTAAATTTCCATTTGGTTACCAAATTCTCATCAGTTACAGAAATCCCCTGGAGTGGTATCCCCTCATAAATGCAAATAAATATTTTCACATTTCACTGAACAAAGACAACACATAAACAGACAGCAACATTTAGTATTTGCAGTATTGTTCCTTTCATAATACATAAATATCATTACTGAATTACCATTCAATTTCCCAACAAATTAATTTAAATATATAACCCTTGGGAAAAAAATGATTGTATCCTTTTCACAAATGAAAATCAAATCTAAAACGTGAAATGCAGTCAGATCCACAAATATTTGGACATCGACAGCTATAGTCATTTTAGCTGTCTCCCACAACAAATTGGAGTCAAAATTGAGTGGCTAATATGGGCTTAAAGGGCAAACTTTCAGCAGTAACTTTGAAGGTATTTACAACTAAATTGGGGGAATGGTGAAGGAATGGATTTACTGATTGACTGTACAGCCATTTCATGGGTGTTATACCCTCATTATTTTATCTATATGTGAGCAGACAAGTGGTCAAGGGTTGATTTCAAGGATGACATAAAACTTTGGCATCTGCAGCTATCAACTCTCAATACAATGATGGAAGTGCTGTCTCTGCCAGTGAAGCAAGCCACCATTAGGCAGAAAAATGAAAAACAATCCATCAGAGAGACCGCAAAAACATTAGATGCTGCTATGCAAACTAGCCAGTGCTTTCCTTTTCCTACATATTTTTTTTTCTAAGCGGTATCTCCAGTCCCACCTGAATCTAGAATGCCAAATTAGCGAACTATGTACGCAAGGTTGCTCGTCATATGCAACCCCATGCTGCCCTCTTGGGAGAGTGAGGCAGTTCGCAGTTCTCCTCCGAAGCACGCGCCTGTTCACACTCATAGCTCAAGACTTGGCAGGTTCTGAACGAGGGCGGAGGATACCAGAACATGAACAAGCTTGAAATTTTACCGATGAGTGCCCGGCTGGACAACCGGCAGTTCTTGAGAAACAAACAATGCCGCAATTCAACATTTCCTACCCTGCAGTCCCTCCCAATTTGTTTCCCTGCAGCGCGAAGCCAATTGTGTGCTGCTCTGAAAAGGCTACCGACCCCTGGCAGCTGGAACGACCAGGTTTCAAACCCAGGTCGTGGTGGTCCCTTCTGCTTCTCATTGTATTCATTGGCTATATCATCCGCTCAGATTCAAACAACCGATTCAAAACTCATCGGGTGGCACTGCACAATGCATATGGACAGTGACTCCAGACAAACAGACAAAGCAACCCAAGGCTTTCTGAAAGAGAATTGGGAAATGTTTTATGTTGGCCAAATTAATCTCCTGACCAGAATCCAATTAAGCCTCCATGCCATTTACTGTAGGCAAAACTGAAGGCGAATGGCCCGGATACACAAGCGGAACTGAAGACAGCTGCAGTGAAGGCCGGCCAGAGCAACACCAGAAAGCCTCCATCTGGTGATGACTACGGGCTCCAGCCATTTACCAAAATGGGGTTTAAAACTGAGTATTAAAAATAACAATTTAAATTAATGTCTATCCAATTATTTGTGATGCCCTAAAATTTGGAGGGCAAAAATGGTATAATTTTTTATTTATAAAAATGGCTGTTATTCCTAACTAGTCAGTAAAATATCTTTGACAGCCCTAATCGATAATCTGAAAGCCTACTCTTCCGGCATACTAGGATAGTTTCATTTCAAATTCATTGTGATGGTCCGCAGATTAAAAATGTTAAAAAAGAAAAATATGTTGCTGCTCAAATACTTATGGACCTGACTGTAGTTTAGGAAATCATTGCTCTTTGTTACTCATCAGTTAATCAATCAAATTTTTCTCAATTCAGTAAACGATGAACAATAAAAAAAATGAAATGCACAATTCATTAAACATTCAGGGGGAAAAAACTATTGGAAAGAAATCATTATTGCCTCACATATGAAATTTTTGGTTTATAAGTAAGGCAATGGTTTACTAAAGTTTACTTATGAGCTAGACATGGAATTCTAATAAAGCTTGCCAGTACTAAATTGTTCAGTGACCTACACTGTACACAGTTAAAGAGTTGTCATGTTAGTTTAACAGTTTTTAACAGCAAGTTAGCCAATAAAAATGACTGAATTTGAATTAAAAAAATAATAAACACATCAATCCATCCAAACTGAAAGAGGTAGACTGTGGTAGATTTTCCCTTTTAATTGCAGCCCTGAGCAAAGCCACCAGCCAGTATAAACCACAGACCAAGAAATGCTGATTGTCATGTATTACTTACGGAGTCTCAACACTTTTTCTGCAGTGCGTGATTGAAAGAGGGGGATCTGTAAAAGAAAAAAGTGGGAGAAGAAGCTGAAAATGAGTTTATTATGTCTTATAAAGATTTGGAAAAACAGTGACAAGCAACTGCTCGCAGCGCAGGTCCTCAAGTCTGTTCAAAACACTCAATTCAGCAGAGAAAGAAGTTCAAGTGGACCTTCATGCGGCAACAGACTAATAACATTAGGTCTTCATGTAAATGGCAGGCCACACACTAAGGGACGGGTTTCACCGAAGAGACAAATGCCTTTTGTCATGGATAAGATCAATACAGCCACAAATTAACGAAAGACATTTAGGTGAAGACCCTGAATAGAGGTCTCAAACTAGTCTGTGAAAGGAGAACGGGGCTGCAGGGTTTTCAGTGCAAGTGAGCGGAAGGACACCTGGTAAAACTAATTTAATCAACTGATCTCAGCCTACACAGTTGATTTGTCATGGTTCTGTGTTTGATGTCATGCTTTATGTCCATGGTTATGTCTTTTCTTTATTCTTTTTGGTTATTGTATATTACGGTTTTCAGTTCCTGCCATTTTAGGGTTTCATTGCACTTGTGACCCCTGTCTTGTGATCAGTTGGTTCAGTCCGTCTCCCCAGTCTGTGTGCTCACCTGCTTCGGGTGATTTCAGTGGTTTCTGGTGTTCATATTATTACTTCAATTCTCGTTTACTTCCTTCGCCTTGCTTTCCTAGATTACTAATAATACTAACATTTATATTTTGTATCATAGTCTACCAACTCAGCTAATTCATGTATATATTACTAACTTACTAATGAGCATTTTGGTTAATTTGTAAAGGTGCACCTCTAATTATTACTAATTCAATTGCAGCAATCACCCTGTTTTAGTCTCTGCCTCTAGCTTTGCTTTCTCTGCCTCTCCCTGCGTTTCTGTGAGATCTCTCGCACGTGCTTAATTGTTATCCTGCACTCATTGTCTGTGCACTTAGAACTCCCTGACCGGAGCTGTTTATCTGTCATAGGTTGTCTGCGTGAATCCCGTTCGTGTCTTGGCTTTTGCCAATTGTAGTGGTTTAGGATTCCCCATGTGTGCTTACCTCTGGAATTAGTTCTTATCCAATTCACCTGTTCCCTGCATGGCATGTGACTTCCCTTGTGTCTATTTGGAGTCCTCACTGCTGGTCAGCCCTTGTCAGAACGTTGATCAGTATTCCTTTGTGCAGAGCTCCTCGCGTGCCAATTGATTATTGTTTCTCCTCAAACTGTTTCCTCCGACCTTGATTTTGCCATAGCCCCTCTGTTCTTGTTTTTATCTTTTGGATTTCAGACCTATTTCTGTACGACCACGTCTACCGTGTTTGGATGCCCTATGTATGACCCTCTGCTTTGGATTTCGACTGCAATTTTGGCCTGTCTATGTACCGTCGCACCTCTACCTTTCTGGTTCTGACCCCGGCCTGTCTAGTTGACTTCATTTTTTGTATTTTGTTTTTAGCTTGGCCTGACCCTGCTCTCAAAGGCTTATGATTTTTGGATTTCCTGCCCTCGCGTGTGGTTCCTGAATGCACTGTCACATGATTAGTTGTATCAGGTGTGCTTCTGCTAACCTAGAATGAAAACCTTTGGCCCTTTTACGGACCAGTTTGAGACCCCAGCACGGACTATATCAGTGGGGTCTCATCTGTGATTTTCAATTATTACACCTGCAACATTTTTTCCAGCATTTTTTCCAGCATTTTCATCAAGTTTTGCCTCACAGCCATGGTAAATTATAAGTTCTCATTCAGTTAGCAATTTATTATGAAATTAAAGCAATTAACATTACAATATCAAGCAGTTTCAGGCATTTTGTATAAAATCCATGCAGTTTTCAAGCCTTGAAAACACTACATTAAAAATTAAGCATTTTCTGGCACCTGTAGGAACGCCGTCCATTGCGATGCACACGTACATGTGTAAGGCTACTTTTGTGGTTCTCAAAGTCAATGATTTGAAAAATCATGAGCCCACAATAAAATGAATTAGTAAACATAAGGACAATAATAATATACAGTTGGTTCTGGCATGGGTTCAAATAAGGAATTAATGTTTTCAAAGTATCAAAACAACAGTTTCTCTATTCTCTGCCATGAGTTATCCATTTGGTATTTGAAATTATGTCACATACAGTTAGTTAGCCTTGAGTCCTGGGTGATAAATTCGCAATTGAGAAACCACAGCTTCAGCAAGCCTAAACAAATACTGTGCACACTGAATGAGATCTATACTAAAATAAAAATGTGGGAAAAAATGTTCTATATCTAAATTTCTTTTCAGAACCAATCAATGCCTTTGGCCGTGGACAGCAAGCTCCAGTAATTGATTCTTGCAAGAAAATGACAGAGAGCTTGTTGTGCAGAAGCCCATAATAGCACGGTTATAGCCGAGAACTGCTGGTTCTCCGCTCTCTTTACCCCGGGAGTCTGCTACAGAGACCATCTGACCAATCCATAGTACAACTGGTTCAGCCAATTAGTTAATTACCCAGGAGAAAAGAAAATCAGGGCTGAATTTGGATGGAAGGTTCAAATTTTGTGATCACTGTATTTTAGGGTCGAGATCTCACTCTCCACTTACTGGGTTAATTTTTCTACACCTGCCACCCATCAGGGAGCAAAGGAGAAGACATGAAAGAGAAGGTACAGGAATCAAAGAGACCAGAATCAAGAAAACTGGATGCTGTTGCTCTTCCGAATGTCAGCTTGAAGTAATATCAGTTACAGGCAAATGTGTGGCAGAACGGGAGGTTGATCGACAGGTCAATTAAATACATCATCTAATCCCAATAAACACTTCTCTCTGATATTAACTGATGAAGCATCAAACAGACATTTGCCAGAAAAAGGACATTCAACTTGCATAATACATGCTTCCTTGTCTGCGCTCTCTTAGTTTCCATCCCTGACTTCCTTCCATCGCTTCCACCCAAGGGTGGATCTAAGGCATGGGTGGGCAATCACGGTCCTGGAGGGCGGGTGTGTATGCAGGTTTTTATTCCTATCAATTACCCTGACTAATTGAGTTAATTGATTGCATGCACAAATATAGATTTCCGCAATGATTCGATCAAAGGAAAATGTTTTATGAAGGGAGACAAGACTAGTCTTTGTAGTTTCATGATAATTTAAAAAAATGCGCATGAAACGTCAGATTTCATAAATGGTTTGGCTAATTAACAATCAAGTAATTAAAGGCCAGACGTTGGTGTGAAAAACAGGGACAGATACGGCCCTCGCTGCCCACCTATGATCTAAGGGTTGAGGACAAAATGAGAGGAAAGGGGGTCAAACTAAATTAGAGTGAAAAGCCCACATATTCTCGTAAATAACTGCACCACAGTTAGAATCCCTGAAGCACAAATCGGGGAGCCGGCAGCACCTATGAGACACCTACCTCGCCTTCTCTTCAGCTTGCGTCGACGCTGCTTGTTGACAAAGCAGGCTGCAAGGGTGCTGAACAGGATGGCAGCCGCCAGGAAGCAGATGGTGGCCACGATGCCAGCGACCACAGGCCTCGCCAAACCCTCTTCCACCATTTCTGGGGGAGGAAAGAAATCTGAGGGAGACAGAGGGGCACACCAGCGAGGGATCACCAGTGACCAGAGACACTTGCACAGATCCAAGATGGCCGACCTAATGAGACTTAAGCTCACTTCCAATGTGCACCATGGCAGTGGCTTATCTGGGTTTATTGTCAAGAAGTCTATTATACACACACACACACGCACACACGCACACACACAAACACACACACATTAGTGCGCAGTGATGATTATACACTAATACTTCTGTCAAAAAGGGGTCCTAATATATTACATGCATATTTCTATATAATTTTTTGGTGAATATGTATTGAAAAATGCTATTGTAGAAAATAAAAACAAAAATAATAATTCCCACAAGTATAGTGTGTAGAAATAAATAAAAACACTGAAAACACATTTTTTTTTTTTTTAATATCAATTGAATTAGTGAATTAAATAAGACTTCAACTCCATATTGAAAATGTGTGGAGTTACGCCCTTATTGAGTTCACCAATTCAGTTAAAATGTGTTACAAATTTTATTTTTTTGACTCTTGCACAGTGTGAATACATGTTTGAAGGCTAATTCCATCATTAATGATACAAAAATGGTTCAAACTGGTTTGAAGCAACATTATTCTGCCAAATTATCTCTGATGGTCAGTTGTTTCAAAATAGAAGATAACATGAACCAGTGGCGTATCCGGGGGGGTGCTAAGATATGTCCGTTTTTGACTGCAATTAGTAGTTCTACATCATTTTCCTTTATTGACGCTTTTTCAGATTATCATAATTGGCTACCGAAGACACGGGTTCTCTCCATATGTGATGCAACATGTAACATGTAACATGATGTAATCATGGGCTAAATTCAGTACAGCTGCAGAACAAGAACAGAGAATTGGGTTGCACAAAACCTCCATTTAAAACAATTATTAGTCCCGACTTGTTCTCAGTCATTTTCATAATTAACAGAAGGTTCACACTCCGAGAGCACTCCACAGTTAACAGGTGCGGCTTGTTCTCCCCGATTAGTTACGATGACAATCATTCATCTGGTCCAGATTAATGTGTCTAAAGTGTCTCTTTAGTTTGCTCTAAACCAGTGATTCTCAACCTTATTTGAGCAAATGCCCCCCTGACTTTACCATGATCTAATATTTTGACGTCACAATAGAAAACTATAGCAAAAAGTCAAAAAAGCCTATGTGTCATAAAAATGTCAATTTTCACTTGATACGTTCACATTTTCCAGAAGCAGACCAGAGTTTTAAAGCAACCCAGTACTACAGTCAAAATCACGACTGCTAACTGACCAAGTTTCTACAAAGTGTCAACATACTGTATTTGCCTTCAGTGTTGCACGGTTTATTATGAAGACTATACATACGAACTGGATTGCAACAATAGGACAGCAAGGGCATGCATTATGGGAAAAAACAAGGGGATACGATTGTTTTTCTCTTTTAATCTCTTCCACTCGCAACTTTCCATCAGAGGATTTATTGCCCAGCTGTCACCTTGCCTTAAAGCACATTACTTCTCCAAACTCATTCCAATTTACGCTTCCTAATTAGCAACTAAGCGTAAATTTGTTCAGTTGTGAGAATCAATCAGTAGAATTACTATTTCCTCTAAGCTTGCATTATTGCATTATTATTCATTGCATTAGTAATCAAGCATTTTCCCATCCACATTAATAGTGACATAAAAAAATCAATGTCTTTTGAAGCTACTGAATTCTCGTAGCTCACAAAACGGTATTTTTTTCTGCATCAGTGTCGGCTTGATACGCCTAAGAAAATATATATAAAAAAAAAAAAAACACAGTCTTACGACACAGGTCTGTGCATGAAATTTGTTTTCGTGAAAATAAAACTCTGTCTACAACCGGCGACATTACCATAATGCATGTTAACCCTCAACCTGTTTCAGATTGAAAATCAGGCGGTTAATTTTATTAATTTAATGAGTTAATAGACTACCAATGAGCTTCGTGGAAACTACTGATTCAGACACATAGTATTGCTTTAGAGGAAGGCAACAATATGAAGATTGGATGGATGGCCAAAAAGCAGACAAAAAATGTTCCGGATGATAGACTATGAATGCTGGACGATACACAAAAAACCGCAACTGCTTATCGGCCCATAGGGTAAGCTAAGAAGATCATCACATTACTATGTTACCTGGTGGACATGTGGTTACCACACCGAGATATGAATAATGATTTTTAACCTCACACAATGTGCTAAAAATAGATCAGAAAAGCCTACACAATATACATTTGCGATGTGGACAATAAAAAATATTTATTATCTAAGGGTTTGCAATCATTATAGCTTTCTAACTGGAACTTATATAACATAAAGTAGTCCTTACCCAGGCAATGACTGTCTAATCAATTCTATCTACTGCATACTTACATTAAAATGTCAATGACTACTCAGTTTTACTAATCCCCTCTGCAATCTCCAAAAATGTTTTAAAAAAAAAAAGGTAAAAAAGGTATGTTAGAAACATAGTTGAGTACCCTTTCAACACATAAGCTAAAAAAGCAAGAGTCGGGCCACATTTCAGTGGGCTTGTTTCATGTGTTTGGCATTTACTGAACTCAGATTACACCATCCCAGCCGTCCATGCTAATAGTCACTTTATGAGAATAAATCCTACAACATTGCCATATTGTGCGTTCAGCATTGCCATTAGAACCACCGACATGCAGCAGTAGAACCATGTAGTTGCACACTTGCACGTGCCTGAGCTACTTGATGGTCTGTTGATGGTATTAATGACTGGATTTCATTGATTGAACGGATTTCATTGATTAAAATGAATGAATGGATATCTCTGAAATTTTGTGGGCGGGTTGCTATTACATCAGAGATGGACCTAACTGATTTTGACCACGATCTGTCAAACAAGTGGCATGGCAGAGGTATGCCCTCTACCAAGTGCCCTTCTCGTTTTACAGTGCCTTAGTCACTGCAATGTGTAATCTGGAATCTTTTACACTGACATAGTTGTTTGGAAGTATAATTTTGCTTTCTGTGCAATCTCTGAAAGCATTGTATTGTCTCTTCCACAAATAATTGCCACTGCTGAGCGATTTTCTTCTGCAAATACAGTTTGTGATTGATGAGTCGGGCAGAAATGTTTCTTATCAAACGCTGGAAACCAGTCCAGATAGAGTGAGTTTTGCCAGCTCAAATTCGCTGACACACTTGAGATCAAAAACACTAATAGCCTCAAGGAATTAGAAAGAAAGGAGTTTTTCAATGCTGTAAAAACTAACAGTAGCTCAGCAACTTCCGCGGATGTTTTGTCACAGAAGACATTTACTACTGTGACGGTGCTCTGTCTGCTGAGCCTGTGTTTTGGTGTTCATTTTTCAGTTTTATGCACTCAGATTTCTCAATTCCCAAAAAGCAGATCAGGAGGATTTTTTGTATGTTGTGCAATTAACAAGGATCCCCTTAAATTGCTGCTGACAGTGCAATAGTATTCACTATTCAGGGTGATATTTCTTTACAGATACATCTGGAGCATAAACTGGGAATTGCAGAACACAGCAGAATACCAACAAGCCTTATACCCCAAATTTTCCCCGTTTGCCCCTGCTGAGCCAATCAACAGTAAGTGTCATTGGATAACAATATCAGCTAAATGAAAATACATTAAATAAAATCTACCACCGGACCAATCTTATACATTGCTGAAATTTTACTAGTGCTATAGGTCTGAATCTCGGTCCATAAGTGATAATGCAAATGTTTTTGCATGTATAATTTAAAAAAATCAAATTCATTCTTAGAAACAACAACATTATTAACGTATGAGAAATTTATGGGCCATTGGCTGCCACTGCCTCAATGTGAGCATTGCTGGTTAAATACACTACATCTGACATCAAGCCCCTGACGGTAAGTGGTTTCAGAATGGGGAAATTTTAGGAAGTGGCTGCCATTACTCAAGACGACTGCAGTTATATTTGAATCCATGACAAAGTCAGAGTTTCCTGTGTGGTGATTTAGGAATTTGCACCTGAGTAGAAAATTGGAAACCGCACAGTACACTGTAATGCTTTTTCCTCCCTCAAGAATTTGAAGCTGGCTGCCTTTTTGACATTATGTGCAGTTTCCTGGTGCTGACCAGGTAAAACAGAGTTTGGTATCATCATAACTCGTAGGCATGCAATATGACATTACTGCAATAACCTGCATCACTCCAAAGTGGCATTAACGAGCCGGCAATTGCAATGGGAACACTTAAAAAGCGTCATCAAGAATGAGCATGTACCTGTGGATCAGACAAAAGTGCATCAGAGACCAGTCATGTAGCCTACAACAGTCTTAGAGAGCAGAAAAATAGAGTTTCTTCAACATCAGGGGTAGCTGACCCAAAACCGGGGGAGCCGCACTGCCTGCAGGATTTTGCTTTGATGCAGCGTCTAATTAATCAATTAAAGCAGATGGTTACACAGCTGCAGGCACCTGATTTGGTTAATTATGTCTTAAATGTACAGTGAAAACATAAGCATGTGAACACTGCTGCTCATCAAGGCCACAGTTAACCTCTGCTGTTTTAGACCAAAGCCCATCTATCGTACCTAACAAACATTTCCTGTTGCATACTCTCATTTATCGAAATTAGGTACTATCCATTTCACAATGTCATCATACGACTATTATCCCTCGCTGGGTGAAAGCCCAAAGGACGGGTTATGTTATGGCGCCATCTGTCTGTCTGTCTGTCTGTCAGTGCGAAAAGGTACTTCGCTGAAGAATTCAGCTCCTCCTACGGTCATCATAGGACATCCCTGAAACTTTGCACATATGCTGCAGATAGGCTGACGATACGCATATTGCAGTTACAGCTCCAGCAGAGGATATCGTCCACACAGAAAATGTACTGTCATGTAATCAAAATATAAACTGCGATATGATTTTTTTAAATTGTACAATGATGTCAAGGTTCATAAAAAATGACAATAACTTTAGCAACTGTAGTTAATTAACAACAGTTAAGAGCCTTCTGAGTTTTTATTTCCTGTTTTTTCCTATTGTGACTTCTATATTGTTATTATATTGCAGCCCTAGCAGATTTTCAGTGGATCTGCGCCTGGTTCCTTCACTGTTGCCCATAACTGCAAGTGATTAGAGAATAAGTGAATTTACATTGTCCCTTAGTTTTAGTCTTTTGCGGAGACACCTGTAAATGGCCGACCATTTGTCAGCCGTCAGTCAGCAGATCAAGAGTTCCCGAGCTTTAATTGCTGGGCTTGCACATGCCACTCATACATTCTCCAGCCGTGTCTTGAATCCACTGCAATGTCTCTCAGTTGATGGCGATGGAGCAGCGCAAAGACAAGTTAATGCGGACATTCAAATCATGCTCAATCCTCAGAATCAAACACTGACTGCACTATAACTCAGTTAGCTGTGCTAATCTAGGGCCGAGGGGCATCCAAAGAAGATACTGATTATAAAATAAGTTTAAATCCTGGCATGCCACGTGCTTCAAAAATTAAGGACGCCGTTCATGAGTATTGCGATGTCAAAGCCAACTGAAGCTCAAGATTTACTTCCCACAATGAAAGCAGTCTGTACACCACCCTGTATTTCCTGAGGAAAGGATTTTGTGGGACAGGTGTTTTTTTTCCTTTCCAAAAATTGCTTCACAGATGGTGAAAGTTTTCTTTAAACCAGCAGGGGGCAGCAAAGGACCTTGATTGAGAGACGAGTGGACCAGGGTTAAAAAAGCAAAAAATGCGCTTTTGCTCTGGTTTTGGAAGTAAATGACGTAATCTTAGTTCCTCAACAATACAGCTTAACCATCTTATCAAGGATACATTACACTATGCATCATTCGATTTTGATTACTCCATTCCACTTCCTGAGGGTGACAATGTCCACCGGTATTTGCTTCATTCATGGATTACGCTCTCAGATCTCTCAAATGAGCTTAATTTCTGGACAAAGGAGGTACAGAAATTAGAGAAAACAGATGGTGTTGTGAATGACTGGAGCAATTACCTGCAGAAACGGTGGCCTGCGTGACCAGCTGTTGGTTAGCATTAAATGCTAATTTCTTTAATTTTGGATAAGCTGTTCCTCAATGTCAGTTCTCATTACACTAAGATGTCAAATGCATTTAGCTGCCAGCAGCAGCATAGTTCCTGTCAGTGCACACAAGGGTTTTCCTTTTGCACTCACCTGTACTTGAAACTCCCACGACATTACTGGGCTCACTTGTCAGGTCCTCCATCACGGCCATTATACGGAACTCATACCAAGCGTCCTGCAGCAAAAGAATCAGCTAATGAGAATGTGCTCAAAAATGGCTGTACTGCTAAATGCTTTCCAGCAATGTTGATTCAGGGAACAATGCGGGTTTTTTTCTCAGTGGTGTGAATGGGAGGATGAGCAGTAGCCCAACTTTCCTGAAATTCAGAATTAACAGCTTTAGTCTACTGAGTAACAGCAGCCTAATGCCAGACTGTAACTCATTCAGTCAACCAAATGTTCCGGCTATTTCCAATAATGCAGAGACAGGAGACCTTTGATCCCGAGAGTCCATTAATGTGGCAAACGGCATCACAGAATCTTGACCTCTCATTACGCTCCCACGTCAGGAGTCACAGGTACCATCACACTAAAACTCCCAACAGCTTAACAGACAGGTCACACCAATAAACCATCGCACAGGTTCCAGGAGATTTGACAGCTGTCATAGCAACGGCTGTCTCACACTCATATGTACACACACACACACACACACACATCACTGTAATAAAGGTCTGCAGGGATGATAACAACAGTTTCTCTGAGGAAGTCATACCAATCAATCCAGCGGAATTTCATAAGATATGAGGAGCAAACTGCAAATTATATATAACAAGTAACAAAGTAATAGTGATATTTACATCCTCTCCACCAAGCTAACGACATAGGTTTGTACCCTGCTTTGGACATGGGGACTCACCCAAGCACATATAAGAATTACGAACAGTGAAATATTCAAGCTTGCCACGTAGAAAAAGAATTACAAAGCAGTGGTGCTAGAGAGGTTTTACCTGAGATAACGTTTTTTTCTTTCTGTGGAAATATGAGCAAAGGGTCCTTTCATGGGACTGATCATCTAGTGCCACAAGAAGACAATAATTCCGAGAGTCAGGAAGATGTCATGGGTGGGCAAGCAGGTTTTAATGCTTGGCCTGAACTGGCTGGGTTTGTGTGAGGACAAGTGGATTTCTTCAATAAATATTTCAGGTCAGTTTGGGAATGCAATGCCACTCTTGCATTTAGATGTCCATAAACAGCATTGGCTAGAGTGCACATGCTCCCTACATTTCAATTTAATTAAGCCATAAAGCACACTATTGCTTGCAAAGCTTGATTTAATTTGGTAATGATGCAACAAGCCAATTTGGACGCACTTTAATTTATTTGCATAATAAAATGTACTAGCTGAAAAAGTGTCGTTAAGTCGTGTTTGCGGCTTTGGTTGGTCCGGAATGAAGGGAATGCACTCCATTTTGTTGTGATCTTTTAAACAGATCACAGCATCATGTTACTCGATTTGTGACTTGAGACTGTGGTTAAATGAGGCAGAGAAATGGGCTTTGCTCCGGTGACAACATATAGCCAACAGGTTTTTTGTTTTTACAATTTGGGAATTGGCCTAATAGCTGGGATTCAATGACTTAATTCACTTTCAGCAGTTCAAAGTCTCAAGAGAGATATTACGTGAGTTACCAAACTGTTGCTTAATCATTCTGGATATCTATTTGTCGTTCCATGTAATGAAGACAATGGTGATGTATATTACAGTTACACCAGTGTAGTCCTGTATCAGCTGAATTCTACAGTTACAGCAGCACGTTTCGAGTTTAAAAGAAATTATTGTTCCAATTGTAATATTATGTATGTTACAAACAAGTTATCGGAATAATATTGGTTGGTTGAACCCAGGCTTTTTATTGTACTTTACTGTATATCCAAGTTACGCTCTTTAGGATGTTGTGCCAAAACATTACTCAAAATCACAACAAAAAACACTTTTTTGTATTAATCAATCAGTCAATCAATGAATCAATCAAGCAATTGCCTTTATTGTCATTGAACAGATGTACAATGAAATTTGAATGCATCTCCTTCTATGGAACGGAAGCAAACGATAAAAACGATAAAACAGATGAACAATAGAGACAATGAAAGCAACATCAAGACCAGTAAGACAAGAGACGAGACAAGAAGCTGGCAGCCTAGTAACTTCTATAAGTGCTAGATACTTGAAAGCTAAACTATAACAAGAAGATGCAGATAAAGATATGCTATAAATATTACAAAAGTATAAAAATATTGCGCAAACCCAGCCGTATTGCACCGCCCATACTTATTGCACATAAGTTCAAGATTTATTGCACTGAGTTCAGCTGTTTTATGGCACAGGGGTAGAAACTGTTTAACAGTCTGGAGGTGCGGGTCTTGATGGACCTGTAGCGCCTCCCTGAGGGCAAAAGGGTTAACAGGTGGTTACCTGGGTGGGCAGTGTCCCAGGTAATGTTTGTGGCCCGGCGCAGGCAGCGGGCGCCGTGTATCTCGGTGAGGGAGGGTAGCAGCGCGTTGATGTTTTTCTGTGCTGTTTTGATAACTCTGTGGAGTGCTTTTGGGTCTGCCTCAGTGCAGCCAGTGAACCACAGCGGAATGTCGTGGCAGAGGATGCCCTCCACCGAGCGCCTGCAGAAGGACAGGAGCAGCTGCTGGGACACGTTTACCCTCTTCAATGTTCTTAAAAAGTACAGCCGCTGTTGTGCCTCTTTCACAAGAGAGGTGGTGTTAACTGCCCGTGTGAGGTCCTGTGAGATGTGCATGCCTAGGAATTTGAAACTGCTCACTCTCTCCACCATGTCTCCATTGATGTAGAGAGGAGCAGGCTTCGCTCTCCTCCTCCTGAAGTCCAGAATTAGCTCTTTTGTTTTGGTGGAGTTGAGTGCCGGGTCATTGACAGAGCACCATGCTGTGGACTTTGGACTTCATCCCTGTCGGCGGTTTCATCGTTGTTCTGGATTAGCCCCCACTACCGTTGTGTCGTCCGCAAACTTGATGATGGTGTTTGATGAGAGGTTAGATGTGCAGTGGTGGGCGTACAGAGTGCAGAGTAGAGGACTCAGCACACGTCCCTGTGGGGCTCCAGTGCTGAGCGTCAGGATCGGGGAGCGGTGGGACCCCATCCTGACTGACTGTCGACGGTCTGTTAAAGACTCCACGTTCCAGTTGCAGGTGGGCTGACCAATGCCCAGGTCCAGGAGTTCAGACACTAGTCTACTGGGGATGATGGTGTCAAAGGCAGAGCTCAAATCAACGAACAGCATCCTCACACAGGAACTGGGACGTCCCAGATGGGACGGTGTAGTGTGCAGAGCTGTGTTGATGGCGTCTCCTGTTGACCTGTTAGCTCTGTATGCAAATTTCTGTTGATCCAGTGTGAGGGGGAGAGATGACTGTATGTTATTTTGTACCAGCCTCTCAAAAGACTTAATTACTGTGGAGGTGAGGACTATGGGTCCGTAATCTTTTAGGCTGGTGATGGGTAGTTTTTTAGGTATGGGCAGAATGGTGGCAGATTTAAAGTGTTTAGGGACAGTGTGTGATGACAGAGAGAGATAGAAGATGCTACAAAATACCTCCACCAGCGGGTCTGCACAGTCTCTCAGGACTCTCCCTGGTATGCCGTCGGGTCCGGCAGCCTTCCCGGGGCTCACACCGCGGAACGCTCTCCTGACGTCCTCTGTGCTCACAGGGAGCGCCTGGTCGTTAGTGGGTGGTAGTGGCAGTGGTGGTGTTGGTCCGGTCTCTGCCTCAGCTGACTCAAAGCGGGCAAAGAAGTGGTTGAGCTCCTCAGCTAGCGAGGCGCTGCTGGTGCTGGGAGATGCATCGCCCCTGCCCTTGAAGTTATTGAGATGCTGGATGCCCTGCCAGACGCGCCGGGGGTCTCTCTCATTGAAGTGCCCCTCGATCTTCCTCCCGTAGGCTGCTTTAGCAGCTTTAATGCCCTTCTCAAGGTTGGTTCTGGCAGCGCTGCAGAGATCCTTGTTGCCAGATCTCAAAGGCTGTGTCGCGGTCTCTCAGCAGCAGCCTGACATCCTTGTTCATCCAAGGTTTGTTGTTCTGGTAACATCTGATCTGTTTGAAGACTGTGACGTTATCGATACAGTTCTGAATGTAAAACAGGACAGTGGAAGGGTAGTCGGTTACATCCTCATGTGCAAAAAGATCCCAATGTGTACAATCAAAACAGTCCTGGAGTTGAATGGAAGCATCCTCAGGCCGAGTCTTAATGCTCCTCACTCTGGGTGCAGTTGTCCTAATGAGGGGTCTGTATGCTGGGGTGAGCAAAATGGAGAGGTGGTCTGCCTTATGTGGAGATGGGTGGTGACTTTATATCCTTCCCTGATGTTACAGTAAACATGGTCCAGTCCATATTGGCCTCTCGTTGGACTAGTGACAAGCAGGAAGAATTTATGGAGGACACTTTTCAGATTAACATGATTAAAATCTCCTGCTACAGTGTAGAGCCCATCAGGGTGCGCGTCCTGCTATTTGCTGATGGCTGTCAGCAAGATATTCCATGCTAACTTAGCATTAGCACCAGGTGGAATATACACAGCCATAATAAAAGCAACAGTGAACTCCCATGGCAGATGAAAGGCCGGCATCTTAATCTAATAGACACTACATCAGGTGAACAGTGTCTCTCAATGACTGTTGCATTTGTGCACCACTTGTTGTTAGAGTAGATGCACAGTCCTTCTCCTCAGTTGTTACCGGACTCGCCGTTTCGGTGCACGGTGCGGCCTGCTAGCATAATGGCTTCATCCAGGATCCCTGTGTGGAGTCTAGTCTCTGTTATCACCACGATCAAGCAGTTGCGCAGGGAGTAGTGTGTCTCCATGATCAACTCCAGCTCATCCATTTTGTTGTGGAGCGATCTGGCGTTGGTCAGGAAAATGCTGGGTAGCGTGGGCTTGTGCAGGGCTTTTTTCGGCCTGGTTTGTATGCCAGACCGGCGACCCCACTTCTGCCGCCTTTCCCGGCCACCTCCTGTGGCTGCTGTCCGGTATGGTGATCCACGGAGATTCCGCTGGCCGGACAAACTCCGGCAGAATGTGATGCCTAATATAGTCCAAATCGCTACACAATGTCCCAATCTTTAAGAGATCCTGTTGGCTATACGACACTTCTGTTAGACAATCAATGAACAATAGACAGACGAGCAGAACGTACATAAACAACCACTTTGGGGAGAGCAAAGCCGCTGCGTCCGTGCGCGCCGCCATTACGTCGCATCCACAATTCTTAAAACTTAGAATTTAATATCCCCATCCAAATCCAGAATTTCTCATAAGCAAACTGTCCACAAACACGGTTGTATGCGACCCTATGCTGCCAAATCAGGAGAGCGCAAACAGATCAAGGTTCTCCTACAAAATACGCACCTGTCAGTCGTCCAGTTTTTTTCACTAGGTCATAGGATGGTGGAAACTGAAACAATTGTTAAGAAAGCAATGCACTGGTACCAGGATGACCTTCAGGAGGTGCTAGACCAAAAAAGCAAACCCATCCAAATGTATCTCTCATATCCCATATTGGCCAATTATGTTCTGAGACTGCCAGACCGTTAGCCACAGTCGCCAGAAACATTTCTTTCTGAGTCAGTAGTGACACCCCTCATGAAGCAAAATACTCATGGAAAACAATCATTTTAGATAATAAATAATAGAGGCTTACTGTCACTAGATTTGGGAGTAAAGATTGAAACTGACTTAGGTAAGCTAAGCTACGCCAAGACGTATTCAGTGCTCACTAACCTAAAGCTTGAAATCAAGGATTCATGATTTTTCACATCAATTCACAGGCTCCCAGGCTATTTACACCAGTTGTAATTCTAGGTTTTCCTCAACTCATTTGAAATAAGCTGTTTCAACATTTTTCTAAAACTAAATGTCAAGCTAAATTGAGGGATATCACTAAACTCCAATCTCTGAAAAGGTGATTCAAGCGATTAAAGTGATGGGGCCCCTAAATTAGTAATTCATTCACAAATATTGTTTATTGTATGCTAACTCCATTCATGGTTTGAAACAAAAAGAACCAGTCCAGAGCCACAGTGAAATTCTCTTGGACTCTGAGCCAAAACCCCATTTTCTGTTCAAAGTAGCTGTTCATCTGAGAAAGAAAAAAAGTGAGGTTTGTGCGTTTTTAGTTTTGTCATTATTCCTATCCCTACACCAACATTATTTATCCTGTGGCACCTCTCTCAGTCTCTGCCTCCTATCAATCCCTCAGTCCTTCAGTGTCATCGTTACCTTAGCTTTTTTGAGTTTGCATGTTCTACTCTAATGCTATTTTCCTTGAGCATGATGTTGGCTCAGTACCAGATTGTATAAATGCATTCAAAAAGGGTACCGGTACATGATGTTTTAAAATCTCTAAAGATGACACTGTAGGGCAAAGGTGAATCAGTTTTCAGAGAGGCAATAAATAAGTACATTCCTCCACAGGCGCCGTGAGCATTCGTAAAAACCTGAAAGACTGTCTGCCGTGGTTGACTGTCTACCCACGCAAGGTTTGTTTACTGTGGCGGTAATGGCATATATATATATATATATATATATATATATATACACATTTTTTTGACCAGGTGAGGTGAGAGACAGAGGCCAAGGGAGAGAACTTAAGACTTTCAGATCACACATTTTTTGAAAATATTTTTTGTGGGTAAGTAAAAGGCACATCACCCTAATTTAGTGATTACATTCAGTTTTTTAGAATCCATTTATGATTTCTTTAATAGCAATTACGATGATTACATCATGGCATTCATTCTCTCTCTTTGAAAATGCCTACCCCCCTTTTTTCACTAGCTGCATAATGACATGCATTCAGAAGCCTGATTGTCAAACTCAAAAAATTATGTTTCCACTCATGATAGAAAGGAGCTAAATTAGAGCTAGTATGTCACATTGGAATTTATATACTCATATCATACAGGCCAAGACGCAGTGTATTAGAGAGTAAAAGAAAGGTCAAGAATGTTACTGTGGAACCATGTAGGATTTATAAAGACAGTATTTGGTGGCTGTGTAAGACCAGCTACAGACAATGTTAGTTCTCATTAGCTTCTGTCTGAAGTATACATTGCCATATAGCTATGCACATTCTAGCATAATTGGAACAGCTGACATGGTGGCAAACCTGGAGCTCACACACAGACAAGTGGGGCGAGTAAGACATGCCTCTTCAATCTCGAGGCGGTAATTAGCCACACCTACTTTCCGGTAACACGGCCTGCAGCCTATGGGTAGAACCGCGTGGACGCACCTGAGAGCAATGAAGCCATCACCTAACAGGGTATTAAAGCTCACAGCTCCAGAGGACAGAGAGAGAGAGAGAGAGAGCGCGAGAGCGAGAGAGAGCCCAGCCGCCCATGGTAACTGACAGACCCCTTCCCCCCAGTGCGATAAGAGGCCAAGGGCCACAGCTTAATTTCAGAGGAAACTTTTGAAGACCATTAAAGTAACTAAGAAGCAGCTTTATCTAGCTGAGGAAGAGTGTGGAGTCTGTTGACTTGGACCTCCATTTATTGGATACCTCACCAACCATGGGCTGGCCCAGCAGTGACACACCTAAAGCTTTCTCTCCGTTTTCCCCCCATACAGACGGAGACAAAGTATGACTGGGCCTAAAGGAGCAAAGCACCATATGGACAAATTGACTATCCCTCTACCAGGAGAAGAAGTTAAGTTAGTTTTCCCATTCCCTTTCAGCGCTAGTCTTAAATGAATATCTGAGTTGAACTCTGGTAACCAAACTGCTATTTTATTGTGAAACCTACCTGCCTACCTCTGGGGATGCCACAAGATGCATTCTTCAAAACAATCAAATCCACAAATATCGGTCCAGCTCTTTCATATGATCAATGGTCAAATTTGAATTTTTATTCCACTTTCTGCCATAAATTTGAACTTTTTTCCATCCCAATTCCTGAACCAAAGGCTAATCTAAGAATGCCCAAGGTGAATAAACTGTGCGTGCGCTACTGTTTAATAACGGTAGCATTTTTACCCCTTTGCTTACTGTACTTTAACTAATTGATTGCATATAGCAGCAAGAGCAGCACCTTAAGTACCTGCATTGAACAGGCTTGCATTAATTATTATAGCAAAGCAGCGGACGCGAGCAGACAGAAGTTAAAAGGTATTCAATTATTCAGAGGGAATTTTATTTGAAATGAAGTATTGGTAAACAGAGCAAAGTTGCAGAGTCTCAGCTTGCTGGGCTGGAAAACTGGCAATTGAAAAGCAAAGGCGAAAAACATACTGAGTGCTCATTTTGCGAGGAAAAAATTACTGACTTCAGACTTTAACATTAGAGTTACCATTAACTTGAATGGAGAACGGAGTCTCTTAGATCTATACTTGAGTCAATCACAGTGGTAATAGCACGTCTCTCTCAGGAAAACAACGTGGCACCCACCTGTACTAGGTCTCTCGCCAACAGCTCTGTTTCTCCGGCTGGAATGGCATCATCCAGGACATCCCATTTCTCCCCCAAGCGGAATTCCATGATGTAGTGATCAATTGGCGACGTGTGATTGGCTGGAGGGATCCATGTCAATAGGACTCCCTGCTGTGTCCGATTGGCTGTGAGGCACCTCGGTGGGGTAAGCAGCACCAATGGTTCAGGGGTACTTATAGGAAATACTGAGAAAGAGAGTCAGGTTGATAAAAGTAAGAATCGTAATGTAAACAGCTGGCTGAGGCCTCTTGACAGCTAGAGGCACTGATCAGCATTTAAACAAAAAAACTGAGGGACAATCTCCCATGCAGGCGTAAGATGAAGGACATGAAATCATTTGGTCCATCTATAGTTTCTTCATCACAGATTTAATATTGTCTGTCCTTGATTAGGTACTGTGATAGACCTTGCTCACTCTGGTAAAATAATTTAGTGGCATTATAGATACTGCATACCTACACAGACGAAATATGACACATAAGACATTCCTGTATCTATAGTACAAATAAAGACAGAAGGACACAGCCATTCAGGTATCAGACAGGCAGATATACACAATTGTTCGAAATATCAAAATCATAGTCATAGTCTGATGATATGATAATCCAATACTCCAAAACTGATGAAAAACCTGTATTTGATGATATTTTATTTAGTTGGGGGTAAAAGGAAGTTAATTGTAGGCATTTGGAACATTAACTTTTTTAAGATATCGTAGTCAATGGATCTCCATGTAGACTGCTGTATTTCCCACAGGTAAGTCTCAGACAGTGGCGGCTGGTGAACTGGCAATAGGGGAGGCTCAAAACAATGCCTTAAAATTAATGATTGGTCACAACCTGTTTTCAATCATTCATTTAAATTACCATTACAGAAACTCAAATAACTCTCAGCATTATCAGGTGTGGCCAGTTTTCATTTATAACGCACACCGATTACGACTCCGGAATTCTCACGTTTTTCTTTATTTAGGGTTTGGAAGCAATGCATGTTTCATGATCGTTTAAATGAAATCAGAGAATTTGAAACGTCTTTATGCCATTCCACCACCAACCCCTCCAGTGCACAAGGACTTCAATTCCGAGAGAGAATCTCTAACATATGCACAGATTGAATAATTGCTGACTACAGCAGAGGAACGTAAATATGCCACTTAAAATCACACCGAATGCGTGAGAGTTGACAAGTATGTGTTATGAATGAAAAATGGCCACACCTGATAATGTTGAGAGTTATTGGAGTTTCTGTAATGGTACAAAAGTAATTTAAATGAATGATTGAAAACAGGTCGTGACCAAGCATTCATTTTAAGGGATTGTCTTGAGCCTCCCCTATCTCCAGTTCACCAGCCGCCACTGGTCTCAGAAGATGGGCACAGTTCACAGACTTCGCAATCCAGGTGATTCTATTCCAGCACAGGTGGGTTTAAATGGGGCGATTCTTTTGTAATTCTGTCCTCTCCAGAAAGTCCCTACAGACTTTGGGATTAATTTTTTGGTAGCTGGCTCGCTGTAATACAAAGTTTCTTACATTAATCCAAACACCAGGATAAAAGTTAAGCACTGCCAAATTTAAGACTTGGCAACTCCTGGAACTTTGTACATTTGCAAGAAGGTTTTAGCATGCTTTTGATGTGCATATCTCATTTGAAAAGCCTCGACCTGAACTGTGCTTAATTGCATGTGCTGAATGTTTGCAGCTGAGTGGCACACCTGCAAACTTTTTATTTTAGTCAAATATTGATTCTGTTATTTTTAATTCACAGTTCAGACTTCAGGGGACAGTTTTTAGTGAACACAGGTCTCCTTGCCATCTTTAAAGGACAGTAAGCCAATACTTAATGCTCCACTGAGTGAGCAGAAACCATATACTTTCTTTAAAAGCTAATGAAGTGAGAAAAAAAGATCTAATTCTTTTCAAACTGATTTTGTATGCATGGAAAGGTATTGTCCGAGCCATGTTTCTGAGATGTTGATGTTATTCATTTTTTGCTTTGATTTGATTTGGCCTTTTTTTTTCAAACTCCGGCATGACCGATACACCGTTCTCGTCAAAATGCGTCAGCGTGACCGACCGTTCGGTTACGCAGAAAAACTTGGCGTAACCGATTGAGATGAGGCCAAAAATGTATTGACTAACTGTGAATATTGTGATGTCATGGATTTCCCGATTGACAACAGCCTTATTCAGCGTAAACTTATAGCTTGCCTCAAGAACGTCCTCCCGAAAAAAAATATACATGTGCTTTACCAAAAAATTTATTTAAGTCATAACATCTCCATGAACTGTCTACAGCATTGAGCTACTTTTTGTAGCCTGTCAAACAACGTGCTACTCCACTACGCTTTACGCCGGCTGAACAGATCATGTGTAAATGGAGCTGTAAACGGAGTTGAGATGGACATTGTTTCATACAATTAAACGACTGTTAAACAGCTTGCTACACGCGCAAATATGTGTAATGCATGTATGCATTAAGATTTACTGTCATGTATGCTTTGCGATTCAACTGATCAGACTTGTCTTTCTGACAGGCCAACTGAGCTGCATCGCACTACGGCTTATCACACTACAGCAACACTGTCACGGGACAAGTGGTCAGCACTGATATTCCAAACCAGCAGCAGCCCCCTCACTTTCATTTCAGTGTATGACACGGGTTATGATTTAACTGTCTGACAGAACTGAGTTTAGAGACACTGCATTTCAGTCTTTAGCAGGCTACCATTTTTATCACTTACACTCACAGAACGACATCGAAATGTATAGTCCAGGTCATTGATAAAACTAGTATGCAAACATCTGCATGTGAAACATTGTTCAGCGCTGACGTCAGACAACATAACTCACCTCGTGGGATCCTAGGAGTCGCATATAAAAACATTGTTCCTTGGTTACTTTTTTAACACTTTAGACAATATGACCAATTAGACCTTCTGAATCTATTTATTCACGCAACTGATGTCGCACCCGGATGACAAAAACAAAACCGGTTGGGTAAGCACAATTGTTTGAAAAAAAAAAGGAAAACAAAGAAAACAAAACAAAAAGAATCCCCCAACTGACGCATCATGTTGAGTAGAATGAGGTAATTGTTATTACAAAACATCTACGCACCGCAGCACGTATTGTTTTACACAGGTATAGGCCTGTATAGAGATGACACTAGCGTATTACAGTATAGCACTCATGGCGCGTGTGGAGTGGATACGACCGTCAGTTAAGCACAAAAATGAAGACATACTTATTATTACCAGGCTGCACAGAAAACATATAGAAGTTTTTTCGCACACACAAAGAAAAGGTTCATGAACTGTCGATCACTTCGGCCAAGACATATTCACCCCTCATTTTGCGTTCACATGAATTTTTTTCGCGTAACTTTCACGTAACCGAACGATCGTTCGCATGAAAAAAAAAAGGCCTGCTTTGACAAAGTGGGGCTTATTTTAAGAATTTGGCGGTGCTTAACCCCTTACCACTCCGACGCCCCGTATACGGGCCCATCAGGGAAGTTAAAAACACGTCCAGAGTATGTCCATTAAAAGCATTTTAAGAAAATGTTACAGGAGTGGTAAGGGGTTAATTTTTGCCCTGGTGTATAAATGAAAGTCAACACTGATTCAAAACTTTTGAGTGGTTTATAGATATAATGCAAGCATTCCCTCAGAGTGTAGTATTAGTTTTTCGCTGCTCACCTAGCGTGTTCACAGTGACGACCTCGCTGAAGGGACCCGTGCCCAGCTTGTTCTGTGCCAGGACACTGAACTGGTATGCTGTCTCCGGCTCCAGCCCCTGGACCCGCAGCCAGCTCTGGGTGCTGGGAACGGGCATGGAAAGCCAGTCATGGGGCCCGAGCTGCGCCCTCTTCACCCTGCGCCACCCGCAACAAGCAACCTACGTTGTCATTTCATGCCCAATGTCAGTCAAGACGCTTGGAATTTACACCACGCACATTTAGGCACCCGGCTCTCCCATAGGAAAAACTAGATTCAACCTGTCGCTAATTTGAACAGCCAAGATATGTCATTTCACTCTACTGGATTGCCTTTATTCAAAATGCAGTTTTTGGTTAGGTCCAGACACCTTGATATGAATCTGTAAGTATGTAGACAGAAAAGCAATTTTACATGGCTCCAATTATGACAACAAATACCATATCCCTGAATACAAATGTGATAATTACAATGTTAATTAGTAATTGGATATCAATATACAGGGCAAAATCATAGCAAGATAAGAAGAGCTTGTATAACCCACCAATCATATGCAGTTATGCAGGAAAGACTCTGGCTCTGACGTTTATCCACACACCAGTTATAGCACCACTGTGCACCAATATCACTTTCAGTCTCGACCAATCAAATTTTAGACTCCATTTCCTTGCGTGATCATATGGCTTGGTTGATTTAAAATCAAGAAAACTATACAAACCAGGTTAAACGAAAATGGGTTTTCAGCATATTCTAATTATATCCAGAGTCCTTAACTGTATGAATACATCATCAGGTATGATCATTCCTTCACAGGTTTTAATTATAGGCATAAAACCACATCTGGAAATATGCAGATTAAATGACGGTGGGTAACAAAGGTTATGATCAGTAGAAGCAGTAAAGAAAAACAAATCATTTCACATAAGTAGCTCTTTAAAAAGCGTCATATATCCCATGATTTTGTATTAAAATATTCATTGATTGAGAGTAAAAATGGGTATAATTTCTTCTGACAGTCAGGGCACGTAGAGTGCCTCAATGCGGAGGGAAGTGGATGGAGCAGGGGGTGGTTGTCAGCACTTGCAATAAATCACAAAAAGCTTACAATGAATTAACCATCAACCTGAGCCGGAGCGACATACAGTACTTTACATGCGCAGATGAGGTTCTCACTTCAGCCCTCCAGACACATAAATGATGAAAGAATAAATAACTCCACACATGCATTAGAGCATTGGTTACCAATCCAGCAACCCAGCTCACGGACATCTATCACCCAGTGGTTTTTCATTTCAGTCTTAATTTTGCAAACTAATTAGCAGCTCTCCAAAATAGTTGCAGTTGTTGAATTAGGTGTGTTTCCTTGGTTTGGGGGGGGAGTGAAAGAAACAGGATGGCAGATCTCCAGAAACCAGGTTACCATGGTACTCAAGAGCAAGGTGCATCTGCCAAACCAAACGGTATTACGCCAAGCTCAAAATGAAAAAGGTTTGCCCTAAGTGACTGTCAACTAAGTTTACGTGAAAATTTTATCGTTGAAAGGTGCATCAAAGGACAGTTCTGCAGCAAGATGAAGTGCTGTCATTATGAGAAGACACTAGACAGCCACGTGCAGAGAGAAGTCTAATGCCATTATTAGCCCTGACAAGAACACAATGTTTTAGGACTCTGTTGCAGAGACCAGAAAGGCACAGACAGCTTAATTATGGGTGCCTCTTTCCTGTCAAGATGTTTGAAAGGCTTTTGGAAGAAAACAAGGGCCACTCCTCCTGGACAGTATCCACAAGAGACAGATGACGGATGAACTGAGAAGGACAAAGTGAATGGGATAGGAGGACGTCTAGAACATTGTAACAAAGGCCCAAAAACATTTACTGCATAGTTTTAAATAAAGGCAAGACCAGGAGCCAATTCCAAAATGGCTCAGTACAGAGATTAATATATGTGTACCTGATCACTAATTTATATGAATTGACAATGTTAAGGTTAAGATAAGGACATCTTGACCACAGGTCGGGACATCCATGATGATATTTTCTGAACACCAGTCCAAGTCTCATATGACCTCTGGCTTCCATAGAGAGGAGTTCCTGCTTTCTGCTCACACTATGTCCAGAAATTTTATGTTATGACAGAAAAAATATATAGGCTAAAGTTTGTGATGGAAATTTTTGTAATATTTTACTGACATACTCCAATCTTCTTTATGTATTTTTTGTTGAGTATTCTCTTTATTCATTATTAAATTGTTTGATCAGTTTAAGAGACACTATGGAGGCAGATCATGAAATATTTTAATTTGATGAACACAGAGATCCTCTCTGGGATGAAGAAGAAAGGTGGATTCATCTCAACCTACATCTAAAGGCAATGTGGGAGCAGGGTCTTTAACAACTGACCATTTACACTGCCGAGCAGTGCGGACGTGGTGCCATAAACCACTGACCACCGACATCTAAACCTTACCCATACCCCTCAGTACCCTTACCACTGCAGTGAGTGCACAGAAATAGCCTGCCTCTGCAGGAATGCATTTGTATTCTAATCGAGCACATACTGCCCTGAAAGGATACAGTGCTGGTCCACTTAGCTCAGACTACAAGGAACAGATCTTGCAGAATAAAATGAGTACACTCTCCACTGCATTGATCTAACCCAGGGTACATCTAAGGCAGGTACATCTGCACTGTTTCCAGATCCACCATAGAATCTATTTAGTTCTGAATTATCACTAGATTTATTCATCTAAAAAGTTCTACACAGTGCTGTTATTCTGCTTGACTATAAAGCTGCATTTCATGTGGAACACTGTGCTGCATGTGTATATTTGTTACATTCAGATCCATAACTGGTGAGAACTGGAAAGGACTCAAGGTTTATAGAATGGAGAGAGAGAAAACACTCAATTCTCAATTTATATATTGACACCTTATTGTATGTACATACCACTCATACCATACTCTAACATTGCCATTCAATTGTCATTTTGATAATTGAAGGTTATATTATTTTTAATATGGCATATTCACTGCATCTACCGCACATAGTATGCAACAAGGCCTGAGTGCTAGACCCCATTTATTGTATGAGGAGGTCCGGTGACTCTGTTATGTGGGGGGTTGGGGGTTTATTCTGGGACGTACTCTCCATAGAGTTATTCTGAGTGATGGCTTCTATCATACCCTGACAGCAGTGGTATGTAGCAGGATGGTAATGCCCCATCTACATGGCATGGGGGTCACTCAATGGTTTGATGAGTATGTAAATGTTGTGAATTATATTTGTGTGGCTTTTATAGCCATCAAATCCCAATCTAACTGAGCCCATATGTGTGATTTTGGACTAACATGTAGATGGTGCTCTTTATTATCAAAATATGTATGTCAGGATGACATATCTTAATCGTTCTGCATCCCCGCAAAAGCGAGCCAGAGACTCGTGGAACCAATCTAATGGTTCATTTTAAACTGTTCTGGTGGCTGATGGAGGCCAAACAACTGACCAGGACACTTTACGTTGTTGTTCCCATGAAACTGTCACTCCTCTGTAACTGTGAGTGTGCCTGTTCTTCTCATTTCATGAGTATAGGAGCGGATGCGCATGCCTTTGCCAAAGGACCTTGAAATTACAGTCCCGGTTAATGTTAATCCTCCTAGCAGTGTAGGCTGCACTCAGCATACTGAGGATGCTGTGCTCCGCGAACCCTGCCACTCAAAGCCAAGACGTGAGCTGCTTTTTCACTGCTCCCCCAATCCCATTTTAATCCTTCAAACCTCCCCGCCCTGTCCACTCCTAAAGCCTCACATCCCATCTCTATCCTTGTTTTAACGTCATGGAGAGCAAGGTTACCCTCACCTTCCGCCTCCCGACTATTGCAGTGGGACATTGTCACAGTCGCAGAACATAAAGATGTCAAGTTGGAACACTTAGAATTGATGTGCAGAGGTTGCCAAATCATCCCCAAAGGAGAGCGAGAGATGGAGAAAGATGCTCTAAAGTGGGACGACTCACCGGCTGAACACTTATGAGATTTAACATGTGAAAGTTGCCCTGCAGTACCACAGGATGAAATACTGCGCATGACGACATGTACATCAACAATCTCAGGGCGATTATGTTTAAGTCAGCCAAGCGATAAACGGGGGAGTACATATTTCCCACATCATTTACAATCCCCCCCCACACACACACACACACAAATCACCACCACCACAAAAACTAGCACAGCTGCAAAGCGGGCTTCCATTCTATAGGAGCGCAAGCGGGTCTATAGAATGCAGATATTCGGTGGGAATATCACCCGTACGACATCGGAGAAGGCGTGCCGTTGCTTTTTTGCGCTCAGCCAGCACTCTGCAAAAAGCAGATGAAGGGAATGGCCCATCCAGCCAGTCTCCGTAGCACCAGGAAGGAAAATTTTCGCTTCAGGCGACAGTAACATTCCCACATGCATCACCTGTTCTCCGTTTGCCGCTCCTTCCCAGTGGTGACTTTCATCTTTTTCCGATTCACATTTCAAACCTCACTCTCCTCGCTGACTCTTGTTGGGTCATTAACAACAGTTTTCGCCTCACATGTTGCCAGTCTAATTTGGCGAATAAAAAAAGCATTTCAGTCTATAAAGTTGGGATCATCCATTTCTGTGGCTCCTATATCGAACTACATACCAATGAACACACATTTGTATTGCATAGCAGGTTGTAAATTATATTGGATGTAGATTATTTTGCGCCCGCCTCTGTACCGCTGTGACTGCATTCTGCGTTAGGTGTGAGTCAGTGAGAGCCAAAGTTTGAACCCTGTTCTGTTTTAGTTCACTGGTTTGGTTGATCTCTTTTATGCATGATCTTCATGTTTGTTTTTCAGTTAATTTTTCAATTGTCCACCCCCACGACAACTTTGAACAAGAGAAAAGAGAGTCATAGATTCCTCTCAGCAGAATGGTCAATAATGTAGAACATGCAGTGAGGGATGTGCGACGCAATTTGCTATTTTTTTCTGCACTGCACTCCATTCCAGGCAGTGCAGGTTTTCTGGTGCCTGAATTTTCCAATGATATTCGCAATTGTGTTTCATCAGAACGGTATAGGCCAACTGGCATCGATCCCCAAATGGCAGGCAGTGTTGGTGTCCTAGCGCAGCAAAGAGCTGTGCCTTAGTTGGACGGCACAGCAGAATACAATCACAGCATAATGTCCTCCTTCTGCACAAAGAGGCAAATAGGAAATTATAAAGCAATGAAAACCTACTAATATAGACAAGAAGAAGAAAAGCAAACTGTATCTATTTATGGCACCTAAAAGGACAGTGTGAAATGTTACGATAAAGAAAGTGTAGGTGGATTTAGTTTCTGAGCATAGTGCACATGAGTTAATTATGTGTCTACCAGGGCAGCCTACGGCAAGGGTTGCATGTAATTCGACTTGAAAGCATGTATAGGCTCTTTTTACGGTGATCTAATTTTTGAAGGTCCAAGCTAAATGTGCACAGCAGTACCTTCAGATTGTCTTTTTAGTCTCAACCAGGTTTTACTATGTCAAAATTATTTTATTTATTATTTATTTATTCATAAATTATTTATTTATTTTCAAAATTATTGATTCCTAGAACCGTTATGGCCTTATGACTCTGCTCTGGTTAGACAGCCGCCTGATAATCAGGGCCAATGCTTTGCAGAGGATTAGTTGGTGTACAAAAACATCTTATACAGTTACTGTACATAGATCCGCTGCATAGATCTCTCAACCTCTCTCTCTCTCTCACTCTAGCACTCTCTTTCTCTTGCAACTGCTCCAGCAACAATTTAAACAATGAACTCAAAGTAAAAAAAACCAGCACTGGACACTCACACAAAAATATAGATATAAGCCAATATATCAATGAATTATGCCATTAGAACCATAACCAGCAACCATCGCGTGCAATGACGCAGGCCAAAACCAACCTTTCTGAGGGAATTTTGTTCGCACTAGTGGCAGATGACTGTTCGACCAAGCAAACAGTACAGTCCACACGCAGTGCAATGTTCAGCGTTAAATTAACTCTTACAGGCGGCATATGGTCTGCACTGGATTGCATGCGCTCTGTAACAGTTTGGTTTAACAGCGGGGAATGTTACTACCATGTAAAACTGCATCTGCGTGCCCTCTTCCCGCCCCCCCCGCCCCCCGCCAGTCCTCTCCACACTGCAGCATTACAGTCTCCGCGGCCATGCCTGCCCCAGCCTAGTCACACGGTCCATGCCACAGCCTCACAGAAGCAGGGTAGAGCTCAGGTGCAAATGATCAGGATAGAAGCAGAAGCAAAGCATGCAATGATGACTCACACATGGCCGTACCAGACTGAGAATGTCTGCTCATATCCGCCATCGTAGCCAGGCTCCCAGGAGACATTCGCCGAGGTCGTCGAGGCCGAAACGTGGACATTGGTTGGGGCATGTGGGCTTGTGCCTGGGGAAATGCGACAGTTTCCATCAGCACACTCGCATCAGTCATAATCTGGAGATTTGACAGTGCAAAGCGCACAGGTACAGGACTCAGACACGTGCCAAACAAAGGTAACAATGAACTCTGCTTGCAGAACTATGCTTTACACGAATATTCATTTACTCTTTAACATCATCACAAATGGCTTTATTAATATAAATCCAAACTAGTCAAGCACCTAGAGAGATTCATTTTCGCCTCGGCTTCCTGGATTCAGTGCCATGAAACAGTATTCTCCCCCTTTCCAATTTTTCCTATTCTTGCAGATTTGTCTCATTAAAATGTGTCAGATCATACAACACATTTTTATAAGAAACAAACAGGGCTTCCTCTGGCTTTTTTTTATTTTGTAGCCAACCTGTATAGCCAAATCATTTATTGAGTAGCCAATTGATTTTTCTCCCAGCCAGGTATTTTTTGTAGCCATTTTTCCTCCTCTGTAGCCACCACCCCTTGGGAGAACAGCTGGACCCGGGGCCAGCGAAAGGACTGTTTTTCAACATTACACGGCTACTTAGGCCTGATTTTCTCCTTGCCTTGCAGAAGAATGAACTCCAGACAAGGGAGCCAACATGGACAGCCCTGGGGCATGATGGGTGGGGCACAGGAGATGAAGCTCAGTCAAGGCCGCAACCTATTTGATCTTGTACCAAGTTCACTGGTGACTGTTGAGCAACAGAAGAGGGCGAGGCTGGCCACTCTATCCCATTTTCATGCATGTGACCATGTGATCAGTTTAGGAAATAAAGGCAGAAGTATGATTCAACAATTTGTTTTATTATTTCTTGTAATGATGAAAAACAACTCGAAAAGTAAAAATGTGTTCATACATCTACATGTACCAGAACATTCATGAACTCGAAAATGCAGAAATTAGATGATAATGGTGTGCGGCATGTATCTTTTAGAACAAACTTGTCCAATACATTGTAACATCTGCTTATGTTATAACAAACTAGCAAATAACAATGTTACCACTGTGGACTGATTAATATTGCAATATTGAGGCAAAAAGAAATACTTTACGATCGCTTTGCATTACGGTAGCACTTTTTGACAAGGCAGCAGAAATTGTCAGAACACTGATGTTCTGTCAAATTTTGCAACCTATGAAAATATGCTACCACGCGGTTCTGAGCTTGCACCCACCTAAGATCTCAGGCTGGTTCTTCACTCATATGTGAAATATGTTCAAAAATCACAAAAATAGATTTGTTTTCAGTGCGTCGTTCTACCTGTATGCGTATATGTGCATGTATATATATATGTATATATATATATAAATATATACTGTATATATTTGCAGGTACATGCTTGGTTTCCCTGATAATGCAGAAATTAGATTATAATAGTGTATATGGGCATATATCTTCAAACAAACTAATCCTACTCATTATAATATCTGCTTACGTTATAATAAGCTAACAAATAACAAAGTTGTTACTGATTAATATTGCAATATTACGGCAAAAACTAAGACTTCACGATCCCTTTGCATTACGGTAGCATTTTTCGACAAGGCAGCACAAATGGACAGAACACCGAGACTCAGGATGCTTCGGTTTCGTTTTGACTCGACCCAACTCGTTCTGCATGCCAAGCTAGCTGGCGGTCCAACGATCAATTCGTATTTCAATCTGAATTCCGGGCCTCCCAGTGCTCGCTCATTGCACTACTTTCAGTGCACGCGATCAATACTGGATGCGAGGGTCAGTGTGTAAAGATGGTATGTATCTGACTGACTCTGCGCGCAGTAAGGAAGTGAAAACATTGGTCTGAACTCCTGATTGTAGATGGCTTTTTGAAGTATTTTGGGGAGATTTTAATGACGATTTTTTTTTTTTTTTTTTAAGACTCACCAAAAAAAATTAATATGCATCCCTGTACATATGTGGCTGAAAATGAGCAGAAAACACAAAATCTACAAAAAAAAAAATTCCCAACAAAATGGCCGCCGGTGGCCATATTGGATGTCGCAAATTGCCGAGAATTGATCGTTACCATTGCCAAATAAACATCCTTGACTATGCAAATTTAGAGAATTTAAAAATCCTGGAAACTTTGAAGCCTCCAGAGCCTGGAACAGAAAATCTCTGCGGCGGCAGCGGCGGCCCCGGAACGAAACCATAGTATCTCCCGACTATCGTCATCGGGAAGAAACAACAATAGCTCTCTCTGTGGTTTGCTGAAGCTCAAGATGATGTTTTTTATCCTGATGAACATCATTCTGATCGTAACCTTCATATTCTGAATGCATTTTTGTGGAGCGTTGTCCTTCAGTGTGAGGATTTTATTTAACCACTTTGTTTGATGCGGAATCTCCTTTTGTCCTGCACCTGCATTAGAGGGGATGTGTACACACTACTTTTGTCCATTTTAAGTTGCTGAAACTCATGAACCGTAAAAATGGCTTGGTAACTCCATTCCAGACGGACGGATATCAATGACTTTGTTTCTCATCAGGTCTCATCTTGAATTTCATAGCATTATGTGCTGCTTCTTGCCTGCTTCACATAGCCAGACAGGGTCTATTTATGCAATGTTTAGATTAAATAGGGCTAGCAGTAATCACAGCATTAAACCGGTTTCTTTGGTTGATTTAGACAAACGGTGGCAATTACTTTTTTTTTTTTAAACACCAAGCCAGGTATGGTAGGATAGTGTTTCCTTTAATAAATGAAACCATCATTTAAAAAATATATTTAGTTTACTTGAGTTATCTTTGTTTAGTATAGAAATTATTTTAATTAATTGAAACAATGAAATGTGACAAATATTAAAAAAATAGAAGAAACGGAGAAAGGGGCGAGCACTTTTTCACAGCAGTCGAAGAGGGCCTTGTTGACAGAGGAACTTGAGAAATTTCAGACATTACATGAGTTCTCGGTGCTGTTTGAGGTTTGGTGATTCATAACAGCCAAATGACTGTTCCTTTGGTATTTTCCTCATTGGCAGCCAATTATGGTTCGCCCCCGCACCACCCTTCCAGATTGCAAGCCAGTGTTCACGGCAAATAAATCATATGTTAAGCAACATTAGTTAATGACCACAGTCTCAAACGGACAGGAGTTACGTTGAATTCTGGGGCTTTCGAAGTGCTGTGAACACAGGTCCATATCACGCAAGATATGGACAGAATAAAGGCCATGGCTCCGATATGGCCACCTTTCAAACTGTCAAACTGGTGCCATGGAGGCTGCAGGTTTTCATTCCACCCAAGAACTCCAGCAGGTGATTCACTGATGAGTCCCTTCTCTCTGCTTGAAGGTGAGGTATTCAGTGAAGTTGCCTGGTGAGGTTTTTTGGTTGGAATGAAAACCTGCAGCCCCTTGGCTCTCCATGGCACCAGTTTGACACGTGTGCTTTAGACAATTCAAGAGCAATCTAAGCTGCCTATCACTAGTTACCCTTTGCAAAAGCATGAGCAAAAACACACCTACACACACACTCAACCATTTGTGCGAGCACACATACTCACGTAATCAATCAAGTAACTCACATGAATGAACTTATACTCTCTAGCCCACGAGTGCACACACATGCACACTCCACACCCAGACAATATACTCTCACCAACACCTGTCCACCGTGAGCTCCAAATGCTTAAAATACCACCTCATATTTCAGCGGCATGATAATTCACGGTCAAGAACAGTTCACATCAAAGATATTTGCATACCCAGCAAAGCCTTTATACAACTTACAAGGCATTTGATGAAATAGCATAACCTTTGCTTTGTGCCAAGAATATCAGTTTCCATGACAACACTGGCACTTTACCCAGATTAGTCGGTGAGTAAACGTGAACAATTTCAGAAGAACCGCCTTGAGATGAGCATTTCAATCACACTCAGTTTCAATTTAGTGTTCGCTTTGACAAGCTCCAGCATTACTCACCTCGCATATAAGCCAACAAGCAGCAGAGGTTAACTGACGTAGGGATTTACTCAAGAACAGATGACATCAGGCTTTGCTCTCCTTATGTGGGGAAACCACCGAAAATTCATTTATATGACTATTCATTGATTAATTTTATAAATTGCACTTTTCCACTCCCAGCTGAATCTGGAATGTCCAATCAGCTGACTACGTTAAAATATGCTTGTACACGACTCATGCTGCCATTTTGTAAGTGCAAAGACAGTTTGTGGTTCTCCCTCGAAACAACGCTTGTCTACTGCCGCTTGTTTTCACTCGTTGTCACAAACCTTGCGAGCACAGAATGACGGTGGACGAAGCCTGAATATGTACCTGCTCAGAATGCAGCTGAGGAAGCACCGAATGGCCAACAGGAGATAAATGAGCAATAAACTATGGTAACCCACCTGACTCTATGCCTCCCATATCCCTGAGCAGCACAAATCTAATGAGGCTGTTTAGCAAACTGGCCATTGTCAAGGTGAAATTCAGCTCAGCCACCGCTGGGAATTCATCTGCAAACCAGAGAGAACCAAGTCTATATGTGACCCTCCAGCGCCAAACCAGTCACACAGGTCAATTTTTCATATTTGAGTTTTTGGGCTCATATTAAATGCCCTTTGATATATATGACCCCAAAAACTCATATTTCAACAAAATGACCCATGTGACTGGTTTGGTGCTGGAGTGTCTCATATCTTGAGATTGGCTGCATGTGAAATGAGTTACTTAACTTACTTTGTAATGCATAAGTATCCTACAGTGTACCAGGTTGGCATCTACTGTGGGAGTCCCCATGTCGAGAAGTAGTGCTTAGCATATAAACAGTGACATGCTATCACAGACTATAGAGAATATTTTGACCAAATGTCCACATGGACCCTTCACTCTTCTGTTGGGCGCCACTGTACTAACTCCAGCCAGATACAGTGCTCAGTCTGGCATGTCCACTACGCTCGCATGACACAGTGACTCAGACTTCCCCTGATTCATCCACAAAGGACGCCTCAATTGTCTTGATAGCACAACAGCTTAACAAATCAGCACACAAGGAGACATTCCATGCCGAAAAAAAAAAAAAAAAACACAATAACTATTGTGTCTATATTTGCTTGCAAGGGAAAAAAGGACTTCATATTTTAAGCAATTGTGTTAAAATTGACTTATATGAAAACTGGCTGCTGAAACACGCATACTGGAGCCAAGTGAAGTAGTGTGGGCGAGCGTCGTCTCCCAAGAGCACCAGAAAATGAGCATCTCAAAAAAGCCTGACTCTGGTCGTTTGCATGCTGAGCAGACAACAGGATAACTCGAATAATGGGGACAGGGGATACTGCAGGAAGGCTCAAGACGGTCTGTTCAGGTCAGAGATAATGGGGTCACCTAGACCCATCTTAAAATATATTCTCCTAGTCCCCTCGTGGCAGCGTAACACTATCTTTGACAGCCTGAGGAGGGGGATGTGGATAAGTTGGGGGGGGTTGCCCGAAAGGTCTGTCGATTCACACATGTAATCGTTAAAGCTTAGCACCTGGCTGGCATCCTCCCAGCTTCCAGGGCTTCTGTGAGTTTTCGATAATGATGTCATTCTGCTGTGTCTGCTGAAGGGGGGGGGGATCATAGGTCAAAGGCATTTAATTTGCAGCAAGAGATCACCTCAAACGAGCACATCGATGACCCTGCATCCAATCCAAACCCTAAGCAACTTTCCAGGCTAGGATTTCAGATGCCATAAAAATGATAGACCATCACACACCACAGACCAGAGCACATCAATTTTCTGGCTTGAGAATGAACCATAAAAAAAAAATCGGTGGAATTTGTTTGAGTGATAAAAAAGAAGTTGGCAACACCATACTACATATAACTCCAACTCCGCTCAACTAATAGTCACGACTTACAGTATTTGATTGCGAGATGCCAACACATAAAAATACATCTCTAAATTAAATTCAGGAAGAAAAGTATGACTTTGACTCACATGACCCGTTCTATTGGTCCTGCAAACATATGCAGAAGGACTTTATTTCTGCATATATTATTTACAGAGTGATTTCTGACCAAATGACAGTTAACGAACAAAATAAATTGATTTAATAAAAATTTAGTTCTATTGCACGTTCAATAACAAGTGTCAGCTAAACAAGATACATTATTATTTACAGAGTGATTTCTGACCAAATGACAGTTTACGAACAAAATAAATTGATTTAATAAAAATTTACTTCTATTGCACGTTCAATAACAAGTGTTAGCTAAACAAGATACATTATTCCATCAATATCAAAGCGCCGAGATGCACTATTGTTAGGTGAGAAATCACACGGTAAATAATACATGCAGGGCTAAAGTCCTTCAGTATATATTTAAATGCGCATCGACAGTCTCTAATGCAGTTTATGGGCCATTGTGCAAGACTGCTACTGTGACTAATAATGTTTTATTGACTGGCAGATTGATTTGTCAAATTTACCACTTGCTTCCTTGTTAAACTGCCTTATCTGGAGGGGAACTGACTAGTTAACAATGGCCATAAAAATGTTTGCAGGCATGGTTTGAAACAGTGATTCATGAAAACAAGCCAGTGAGAGACTGCAAAAAAACTCCCGGCAAAGATTGGACTCACACACACACGGACGGACACACCCACACATGGATTGACGGAAAGGATCTAAATCAAGAGTCCCCCGGCCTGGCCTTTGGGTAGCAGGGAACTAAAAAAAAATAAAAAATTCTGCGATGGCATTTCTTTACCACATTTCCTTTCTGTCCCACCACAGAAGAATGGGGCATGCAGTGATGAGCTTTTTAGCCGTCATCGACCAGTGCAGTTGTCACTTAAACAACAGGGATTTAATGGGCCGGGAAAACAACTACCTCACACCTGGTTATTGGCTGGAGGTGATGGCAGCTTGGTTGATATCCAGAGACTGTGAATGGTCTGACTTGTGCACAGCATAGCCAATTACAGCGTTGCAAGAGACTTCAGCATCCCCACGAAAAAAGACTCACTCAGGGAATATGTTCTCAATAGGTCTGTACTACCTGTACACACTGTACAACCTCACTCATAAGAAATGAAATCAGCTTTTCCTTGCATAAACAAGTCATTGACAAACAGGTTGTATGATTTCCTGTTGGGTGTGCAGGATGTTAACTATTTCTATGTCCATTGGCCCCTTCCGAAGTATCATTTTAGCAACCTTCTGAACGTCATCAGTTTTCAGCTATTTAAGCAATATCACACTCGAGGCCGTGATGTTGTTGCTGAATATCATCACGGCTGTGATGCGGTCATAAGCACGAGGCTGCAGGCCTCGAAGATGTGTGTCGAAGATATCACAGCCATTGATGATATTCAGCAACAACATCACGGCCTCGAGTGTGATTTTGCTTATAATACAACAGTTCTACAAACGTCACTTATTAGTTGATGGCAACAAGCGACAAGAGATTATGATTTATTTGTTTATTTATTCAGTAATGTGGCTTTTCTAGCGCAAATAGTTCCACAAATGGATCGGGACTTGAGTGTTGCTGACAATGCAGCGCTGTTTGTGGTCGGCAGTTAGTGTAGCGGTTATTAAAACACCTGTGAGAGGAGTGAATGTGCTGTTATGTGTCCCAGCGATGTTGTACTCCATCATCAGCACTCATGGAATGATTCTCATCCAATCAAATTACTCGGTCGGAACTAACTGTTGTATGATTTCGCTTTTTGTACAGCCCTTTAGTTTTAATTCTGCCATTGCACCTCGGTTTTCAACAGTACATGCTCCTTCCACATCAATCCATGTAAATATTTAAAATCAGGCATGCAGGATTCACCTCTGATCAGTCTTTAAGCACTTATGATTACAGTCTCAACTGCCCCAATACAGTACCCGCTATGTATATACACTGATGATTCAAAACATTATAAACTCCTGCCTAATACGCTGCTCCACACACCATCAAAATAGCTCTGTAAATTAATGAGCATGTGATAGTCCAGAGCAAGGGTTTCCCAGCAGAACATTTCCCAGAGCATTACAGTCCATGCGCCAACTTGTCCTCTTAGCACAATACATCTTGGAGCCATCTCTACCCAAGGTATACTGCCCACACATACCAGACCGACGCACAGGATATAAAAGATAATGGGACTCATCAGCGGTAGTGACCTTCTCCCATAGCTCCAAGGTCCAGTTCAGATGATCACGAGCCCATTGTAGGTGCCTTTGACGGTGGACAGGGGTTGGAATGGGTACTCTGACAGGTCTGTGGATACAAACTCCCATATGCAGCAGGGTGTGATGCACTGTGAGTTGTGACGCATTTCTCCACAGCCATCATTTAATATTTTCTGCAAACAGAGCAGCAGTTGCCGTTCTGTCGGTTCAGACCAGATGGGATAGCCGTTGTTACCCTCGAGCATCAGGAAGCCTTGAGCTCCCAACACCCTGTCTTTGGTTTGTGGATCGTCCCTCCCTGGACCAGTGCTGGGAGGTGACTAGTGGGGGGGGGGGGAATGCCTTTTGTTTTTTTTTTGTTTTTTTAACACATTTGTTCGGGTGCGCCAAGGATACATAAATCCGTTTCTTCATGGCCATTGGCTTGAAGGCCTGGCATCTCGAAGCATTAATTTTCTTTTACTCAATGATGGACATTTTCCCTCATTTTATAAAAAAAGATCATTGAATTCATTGATAAAAGAGGCAGCCAAGGGGCACCTGGAACTGTGTGAAATCGTTACCTGAAGAGATCTGGCTGATGGAGACCCACCCCGTCTCGCCTGGAGCCGGGCCAGTTTACCCTCTCACATGCTCAATAACGCCCAGTCTGAGCTACATCTTACTTAACAAGCCACGCAGATGCAATTTTAAATGCACTGCCCATCCATACTGAGGTGGAACCGTCAGACTGCCTGGGTAAAAGCGGGAGGCCGTACCTATCACGAGGAGGTGCGTACTGGCAGTGATGCTTGTGGCCACGTTGGTAGCGACACACTCCCACTCCCCATGGTCCTCCTTGCTGAGGGATTTGAACTGTAAGCTGCCTCTCGGTAGGACGTTGTGCTTGCTCCTGCTGGGCTTTCCTACCTTTACACGTAAGAACAGCAACAAGGCATCAGTATACTGACACACGCTGGTTAAGATATTCAAAGGGTAACTAGCAGAACGAGGAGCACATGTAGAGCTGTGACTGAAATAGGCATTGGCTGTAACCATTGAAGACAGACAGGCAGCCAGTCAGACAGACAAACAGACATAGGTGATGTGCAGAAATAACACAAAGGACGGGTGCATTGCATACAGATATATGCACATAAACTACGTACATATTGATGCGGACAGACAGTGAACACAGTGCAACCGCAAACGCAGATAGAAATTCAGTGAAAACATATGGACACTGGCAAAGAAAAATGGACAAACTCACAGTAACAAAAATAAGCAAAAAGACAGACGAACAAAAACCGAACAGTAAGGCCGATGGCGTCACAGTGTCTCAGGAAAATCCCACAGAGTGACTGTGTGTGTGAGTGATTGTTGTATAAAAACTTGCCGCAGTTGGTCCAATCAAAGCTTTTTACCGAGGTTCAAGCATAAACAAACACTAACCTCCTTCAGTGGCGCAATGAATTGAACAGGCAGTTGGACATTAGTAAGTTGAATGTAGCTGTAACTGTGGCAGTGTCAGTGTGACAGGAGACATTTGCTACTAAGCTGGGAGGCCTGGCCAACTGCAGTCACGATCTGTGGGTGTTTTTTGAGTGTCTAGGGTGTAACTATGGGAGTAGTTTCCAATCAGTGGCTGGACACGCCCAGCCATCAAATACACATTGTGCGACCTCCAGTGAACAGCCATTGAAAAAAACCGAGAGCATTTTAAGCAGCCTAGTCTGAGAAGTTCACTACCAGCAAGAGCAAGAATAGTACGGGACTTAGCTTTAGGGGAAAAACATGTCAAATTCCCATACAAAGAAATTTACAGTTTACCCTTACAATCGTATCAATAAAAATTCTCGGAAACTAGCCCTAAGCCACGAGCTGAGTGTACACAGGAACTGAATGGGACCTGCCTTTCTCCACGTGATGTTTGGAAAGGGGTCTCCCTCCGCCTCGCAAGGGATGACCAGCTCCCTCCCAGCCTCCTGCCGATACTCTCCGCCCGGTACCACCGAGAATTTAGGGGGATCCTGCGGGACACAGAGGAAGAGCGCCATCACAGCAGCGGCCCAAAGCGATGCGCCATAACGCTCGGGGCACTTTGGGCCATGGTGCCATCTCTCCGTACCTTTAGCACCAAGGGGGCCGGGGGAGATTGTCCCATGGTGCCCAGGGCGTTGTAAGGCACACAGGTGTAGGTGCCAAGAGAATCCTCAGTCACCTCCGCCACGCGAATGCTCCCATCCTCCATCTGGCTCCAGCCTGGGTACTGGGATGGACAAAAAGGAAGATGAAGGGAAGGCGTCACAACCATAAATCCCTGATAGCAAATCAGCTTTTGTTATTGCCGTGCGGGTGGGCGAGGAACTCAGTCTAAATATCAAGAATACAGCTGGCGAAGATGATGAATTTCCAACAGAATCTGATTATTTGAAAGAATATACGGTCACACTTTAGATGAAGTGTTGCTCATAAAGGCCTTATACAGCATGTATAATGCCTTCATAAATGAGACATAATGTCTTCATAAATCACACATAAGCAAATGTCATGCTTTGTAAAGGGTGAAATAACACATCCTTATTCAGCATGTGATGCCAGATGTGAAAATAGTAATGTCACTTAGCTGACAATGTTTTCCTTTATAGTATTTAGCCACTAGCTAAGTGACATTGTCAGTTATATCACATCTGGCATTACATGCTGAATAAGGATGTGTGATTTCACCCTTTACAAAGCATGAAATTTGCTTCTGTATAATTTATGAAGACATTATGTCTCATTTATGAAGGCATTACACATGCTGTATAAAGCCTTCATGAGCAACACCATCTAAAGTGTGACCAAATATATTTACAAAAAAAGATTGCCAAGTACTGGAACCTGCTGATTCACCGCAAAAAAAACAGTCAGGGGTAAGGATAGTGCAAGCTTTCAGGGAGAACAGCACCAAGTGCCAATACTCAGAAAATGTTACATGCACCTTACTATCATCCCTACCCCTGAAATTTTCCATTAGCCACTAGCAGCAAGAATACCTAAAAACACTGAGTAAGAAATCCAACTCAATCCCCTTTATAACTTCAATTCACTCATACCAAAAGCCTGTGCTCGATTTTCCGTGAACTGTACAATATGAAAGCCTCCTCGTTGATGTAACTGACACCTCAAAGCAGATATGACTTCAGTGAACTCACAAACTGACACTTCTGAAATATAAATATTCGACTGATCAAGTTACCTTCGTGGACAGACAGATTAGTCCTGCAATAGCACCGTCAAGCATTTTGACAAGTTCTGAAACCGTTACAATGTCATAGGTTCTATCGTCCCAGCATTACAATGACATTGACAGATGTAGCTAATAAATCATATTCACACCCCGAACCTCTCACTTTTACCCATACATTAGCGATGACAGAAAAGTATGAAAAGAATAGGATAGAAACCTTATCGTTAAACTTGGAGCCAAAAGGGCAGTGTGGAAAAGAAATGCAGCATGAAAGCCTCTCGGTTGGAAGAACGCCAGACCCGTAACTGGTCTGAAGAAGAAGGAGAGCTCCCAAAATGAGCCTGTTCATTCAAACAGTCATAGTCCATACCGTTCTCCTGCTAATTTCCCACCGTAAACCCAAGATTACCCAGTTTTTATACATGCAGGATACGGAGAATCTGTAGATTGAATTTGCAATCGATGGGCTGTTCTAAAGGCACCAGTAACATTCTGCAGAGGTGGGGAGGCTTACTTTTCCATAGTCTTGAGCCGCTTTCACGCAGGACGCGAAACAAATTTTTCGTATGACGGATGACATTCAAATTTAATGCAAAGACGCGAATACACGCGTTTTGCGTGAATTCGCGTCTTTGCATTGACTTTGAATGTACGTTGCTCATTGTACAACAAATTTTGCTATGCTTCTCCAAAAACAGAACAAAACATGTTATGATTCTGCCTCGTGTGCTTGTTTGTGCTTGTGCATTTTTCCCCGTATCTCTCTCGAATGGTTTTTCAGCTCCATTCCCGCGGTCTGACCACTGATTCCCTCTTGCCCTGACTCCAGTGATATCCTGTGACTGCCTTCAGCATGCGTCTCGTTGTCCAATCACGTTTCCTTTTTCGGTTTCGACTCTGGTATTTCATTCATTGCTTCCACATGTGCTTAAACCTGGGTCTTGCAATACTGTGAGTGAATGTGTTCTCTGATAGGGTCATTACTAACCCATACTAACCAGCTCTTAAGGGTGTGTATATATTTCGTCACATAGTATTAACCTAATGAACTCATTAGTGAGTGCGAGTATTTCTAGCTTTTGTAAATTCTTTCCTAAGCTTTCCCTGACTAGCTGCGTTTAAAGCTATGCTCTCCTTTGCTGTTCTCGTGGTGCTCTTTACTCGTCAAGTATAGATTACCTCAATCTAAAACTGTCTAGTTTGATATATCATCTCAGCGTCTCGAGTGATTATGGTTAACCTGGTCTTCGTGAAATTGTTCATTAATCTCATGTGTTTGTTTCCTCTTGAGATTGCCTTCCATATCCCCGCCTCCTCCCGTGTGTATTTAAACAGGGAAGATTGAAGAGACGTCAGACGGGACTTTGTTGTGGTTTCCTGAGTTTCCCCTTGTATGATTCCCGAGTCTCGTGTGTCGCTGCACCCACGCCTAAGTCTCCCAGTGCTCCCGTCAGTTTAGTTAGTTTCGGTTTTTGTCTCCTTAGTCAGCCACTCTAGGAGTGTGTACTTCTGTTCCCCTGTACCTTAGTCCTCCCAGCTGTTCAGTGCATGTGCACAGTGTTTTGTTTCTGGCCTGTCTGCAATCTTTTCCCTCGTTGTGTTCAAATAAAACCTTCTTGATCCTGCATCTGGTGTCCACCTGACCTCTTCTTAGCAAAAACATATCTATGGTGCTTGAACTAGCATGTTCCATTTTCCACAGGCGCAGCTAAAAATGAAAACTTAGTTTCTAAATTGAAGTATTTTATATACAAATGGCAGACAGTCACTTAAAAATAGTCTATGTTGTGCCAGTTTTTTTCTCCAATCTGATATTTGACATAAAGCACTTCTAACAGAATGTCTCTCTCAATTAAGGCTGTTATGTTCTGAAATAGGGGCTTCGTTTCACCATTAACTCCTCCAAAATTTCAATTAAAAAGAAACATTTTTAAACCATACCAGTGTGATTTGTTGTTCTTTAATGGCAGATAAGTAATGAGGAATGGATAGGCCTAAATTCTTCTGTGGTGCTGCAGACTGATTAGCTTTAAGCTACATTCTGTGAGGACTTAATTCTATCCTCAGTGATCTATACAGCTGTCAAGCACACTTGAATAGGGCTGCTTGTTTGGAGAGGAATCAGAGGTAGGATGGTTATGGTGAAAGAATTTGAGAAAATGATGATACTGAGAACTGTAGTATTTCAGATAATTTGGTTGTAAGATGACTGTCACTGGAATAACGCAAATAGCAGAAAAAACTGGTCAGAATCTAAGCCAGTACTGAATGACTTTGGGGAAAAACCAGTGCGGATCCAGCCCTTGTTATCTTTACGAGACAACCCTGAGTCCAGTATCATACCTTTTCCTGACTCTTGAACACTTTCCCTTACACATGAAAACTGCTCAAAGTTCAAACATGCAAACTCATTGTCTCTATGCTACGAGTATTGATCAGTGTTCCAAACTGCGCAGAGGGGGGAGCCAACTGCGGGATTGCCAATGAGCAACTAGGGTGCAAATGCTAATGAGGAGGAAGAGGTGAAAGGAATGAAGGCTTGGCGAACCTGCTATACCTAATATTTTGTTGATTAATAATTTAGCTCACAGGAGGACACACCAGAGAGCAAAACTGGAGTTTAGAGTAAGAAGAGGATCTCAGGATATGATCTCCAGCCCCACAGAAAGAAAACCCAAAACCAATACACACAAAACAATCAGGGTGACTACAGCCAATCACATTAAGAGAATAATGGGCCAATCAATAAATTAGCAGGTACAACTCGTAAGACAGCCAGAGCACGGAAAAAAACAATCTTACAGACAAGCAGGTTGTGAAAATCAAATCAGTCACCTGGGTCCATTCCTGGGCTGCATCTGAATAGTCAAAAAAATTATGTCCTATTTGCTAATTCTGAACCACTTTTCTTTAATCTTTGTGGAAAACGTCATCAGGTAAAGGAGAGGTGTAAAAGAGAATTCCTAACAGTTTATGGAGACAACCGCGCTAATAAGAGAATCCAAATGCTCTTAAACTAGGCAACGTGATCATGTGTCCCCTGCCCGTCATTCACGCTTCTTATCGCGATTGGTCGGATGAGTGGTCACCGCTTTTAATATTGCTGCTGCGCAGAATAGTGAGATAACGTTGTCTCCTTTCTTTTCGAAAAGGATGGTTCTGTGTACCCCATGCTATAGGAGGCAAATTAGGAGGCACTGAGACACCTTTGCACTTTGCACTCCGGGTCATTTTTTTAGGAGTTAGGAGCTTTCCTTGGCAAAAAAGACATTTCAGTCACAGCCCTGGTCTTCCTTCCATCATGTTGGGCCTCCTGGACATGAGTGAAACACCAGAGTGAGACTCACCTTCTCCACCCTCAGAGGGAGGCCATCTTTCCTCCACTTGACCATTGTCACCGGTGGGTTGGCATCCACAGGGCACCGGATGAAGCCTGGAAGGCCGATCGCCACGTAGATGACAGGTGGCATGTTCACGACTCTCGCAGGATCTGTGGCCAGGCACATCACATCCACACATACACAAATGCACACACGTACGTACGTACACGCACACACACACACACACACACACACACACGATTTTAGCTAAGCTAGAATGGAAATAATATGTATTAATGGAGTCACAGTGAAATGTTTCACAGAGGAAAATGGTTTCACGTGACTATACTTTTTGCGGCAAAGTTCATCTGAGAGTTCAGATACTGAAAAGGCTTGCTGTCACTGGCTGAACAGAAAATTCTTCTGAAAGGACATTAATTGTCGGTTCAGTATGCCTTGAAAAAGTGTAGCATGATACTATCATACAGATTAAGACAGAGTGGCTTCTCACCCTATCATTCTCACTCTTTCTTACACAAGCACACACAAAACACATAAAAATTTAGTCCATTTTGGTTCCAACATGCAGAAACTAAAGATTGTTTTTCAGGAAAAAAACAAATGTCTCCCCCCACCTCAATGCAGCTGCACCTCATTGATGTTCACCGACATTAAGGAAGAAACTAGAAAATTTAATAACCTCAAAATAGCAAAAAGCGAAACTGCACACCCTGATGAAAATGTGTGCAATTTTTTATAGAAATAAATGAAACAGTTTCTGAGTTATGGTCCAGTAATGGGGGGAACGCCGACTAGGACGCGCGTCCCTCCTCCTGCCTTCGGGGGGAGGCATAATTACAACATTTTATAAATGGCCCCCACTTCAAAGCCAAACAGAATAAAGCTCACTCTCTGTATGTTCTGCGTTAATTTGACTGTAGCAGTGTGCATCAGAACAATTTAAATGGAACATTATTCAGCAGCCCACACAAATGATATAACAGAATCTAAATCAAAATGGCTGCTCCGCACAAACGCACCATGCCTGAGTTACAGATAAGATGGTGCTTCATCGAGAGCATGCTAGCAGAGACTACTAAGCATTCGCAGCACATATTATTCAATAGCAAAAATCCGCTGCATTTTGGTCACTCTCATCACGTGAGGCTCTTCATGGAGGCACCCAACTTAATAGATGCAGTACATTTCCCGGCCCATTTTTATGCAGACAAATCTTGTGACAGCAAGCAGGTCCAGCCAGGTCATCACCACTACAAATTACGTTGGCCGCTTTGAGCAAACAGGCTAAAAACCCATCAAATGATTTAATTAGTAACGAAGGAAAATACAGGGGACAAAAGTACCTTACATGCATCGAAACAGCGCCTGATTCCCCTAAATGAATCCTCTTTGGGTGTCTGCCAGGGCTTCAGATTATGTCCGCGCACGTATTTTGAAAATATGTGGAAATACCCATTTATTTCTGGATTCAATTGGTGGTATTATTATTCCAAGCATCAGCATGGCACTAGCAGACCCTGTTTTGAATATCTACACCGTAATTATTTTTCAGTTGCATTTAAAAAAGACTGAACAAAGGCTGATGTTGATTGCCAGATGCTCTTTTTTAAAGAAATCAGAAACAGAGATTAGTAGGAAAAAACTGCCGACGACACCTTGCATCGACTCAGAAGCACAGTGCAGGACAATGACATCAGCACTGAAAAGACACGAGCGTGTCGACTACCTATGAGACATCATCATCAGGTCCGGTTTTCTCAACTGCATAAGCTTTAATTAAGGACCAGAATGGGCAAGCTGCAGTCACGCTTCATAGGCACTGGAGAACTAAAGGACTGACACATTTTTTTTCCTGCTATTTTTATTTAATTGCTTGTTCTATCATTTTTTTGCGAACTGATAAAAACTTTCACCCTCCTCCAGTGAGGGAAGTCTGCCCTTGAAGAGAATTCAGAGATTACAACCGCCATAGTGTCGCATTACTGTCTCACAGAAGCGCCAGAATATATCCGCAGCACATCACGAGCTAACAGGCACGTGTTGCCAGAGCTCGGGCGCGTGGAGGAGCTCAAGAATAAAAGCTGAGTGAAATCCATCTCGCTGTTGGTGCTCGGCCGAGTTGGCCGGCGCTATTTTTAGCAGCAGCGGCGCTCTGGGAGAGCAGACAGACGTGCAGCACTCGCGCGCAGAAGCCCCCTCCCTCTCCCTCTCCCCCTCCCCTCTGTTCCTACCGCCACCACCGCCGTTCGCCTCTCCGCGGCGCTCTGGTGTCGCAGTGCTGCCGCACTTCCCCTCGGGGCACCGGCGGGTGTCTGTGGGGGCCACCTGCCAAGTGTCTGCGGCTGACGTCACTGCAGAAGCAAGGGCTTCCGCCGAGCCGGAGCGATGATGTCACCGCTTCTAACGCGCCGCTCCTCGGCTCCCCTCTCCAGCAACCTCAAGCTTTCTGTCAGCTGCTACGGCGGATAATTACCTCGCTTCGGCACACAGCCCACCTCACCTGGGTACCCGCTATCCCCCTCCCCAAACCCACCCCCACCCGACCCTCCAGGGACTGCATGAAAATCCCGCTACCTTTAACTATGTCGAGAATAATCACAGAGAGGGGGGCTCTCATATTGCTCCAGACCAGGCTACAGTGTGCTGCAAAATATGCAGCTCCCTCTAACCTAAAAATCCGAGCAAACGCCGTCTTTTCGGTTCCAGTGAGACGCTGTGACAGTCACGTCAGCATTAGACATTAAATTGGAACTCTTCAGAGAATTGTGATGTCACTGTCACAAACGATTCCGCAGTCGGTCGGTTGCGGATGGTTTATCGTCGTGTCTGCACCCACAGCTCACTCACTGCAGTGTCATAATCTCTCCTCCTGCACTGCCGTCCCCTCAGGGACTAACCCAGTCCAAACAGAACAAATTTTCAGGTTGAGAGCGAAGGAGTCTAGCTGGTATTTGCCCTGGATTGCGGCTTTTGGTACGACGTGTGAAATATAAGCTTCAGCTGCTGCAGCAAGAAGATCTCTACTGCAGTTTTGTTAGTTCGTTCAAAACCACATAACACACACTGCTACTAATCTTTGAATTTTTGCGTTGAAAAATCAAAGAGCAGCGCGTTAAGAGCACGAATTGTCGAAAAGATTAATCTGTTACTTGACAGATCTCGTCCTAATGCGAAAAACGATGGGCATACGGCCGTGAGGAAAACATCTGGATTGCCAGCGGATTCAAGGTCAAAGCGTCAATCTGCTGGCACACAAAGCACGTCGGCATTCCAGGGATCAGAGCTGGAGCCATAAAGTGCTTCGACTTTCAGCGGTCAGAATTAGCTGGGAGAGTAAAATAAACCCCTCCCAATTCAAGGAGAGGATGGATGCACAACCACTCAGCCTCTTGCCAGTTCAAAACCCTGTAACCAGCTTGTAGTTCTATTTCTGCACCATTACACTGCTTTATATCACATGCCTTACACACACTGTAAGAAATTTCAAGCTGGTCAAACTAAGAAAGTTCACCAGCTGCCATAAAAATGTGAGTAAACTCAACCAAATGTGAGTAAACTCAAATTGAAATCAAGTTTGGCTTCAACTGAAAATTAGACAATGGATCACTTTTTTTTTACTTCTGAAAACATACAAACAAGTTCGATATCAAAACTTGTCACGACAGTGGAGTAAAAGAGAAAAAAATAAGTTCACATGACTTAATTGTGTTTTACAGTCTTTGCAGGGCATCTGCAGACATTACTTTCCTCTCATCTGCACCCAAACACCACCTTCTGTAGGTAATGCCATTACTCCACTCGTTTTAATTAGGTACATCAGGTGACGGCAGTTAAGTCTGTTGCTCAGTTGCTCGGGAAAAGAAGTGAATGTGAATGTAAAGCCGTAAAGACCGTATATCAACTATGCCAGAATAAACTCTACATCAGCTCTTCATATCATGTAAAAATAGCTGTTCTCAAGCTGATCAGTAGCCCCACATGTATATCTGTATTTTACTGTTAGTAAAAATACATATACATACCTGGAAAGACAGAAACATATGAACATGGAACTAGAGGTGAACTGTATGGCGCACAGAGAAAAACTTAACGATTCTGCTCAACAGAACAGGGATCATCATATTATAATCCTCAAGGTCCAAACATTGCTGGTTATCCCTCTGTTTACTGACAACATAGTTGTAAATACAGGCTTCCAATCAGAAGCACTAATTGTTCAGTTAATCTGTTAATTACCATGATGAGAAAGCAAGGGCTGTATGTGGATTCAAGGTCCAGATTTGATGATCCCTGCTCCACATATTTTATTTTTACTGAACCTTTATTTAACCAGGGGAATCTCGTTGAGATTGAAATTTCTTTTTCTAGGGAGAACCTGGGGGTTGAGAGGGCAATTTGCATAACCAATCAGATCAGGGGATGATGAGGTGGCAGGTTGAAAGAGCCAGGTTGGAAATTTAGCCATGACACCAGGGAACCCCCTACTTTTATCGAAGGGTGTCATGGGATCTTTAATGACGGCAGTGAGTCAGGACCTCGGCTATACATCTCATCCGAAAGACGTCTCCTTCAGTACAGTGTCCCCATCACTGCACTGGGACGTTGGGGATTATTCCACCAGAGGGAAAATCACAACCTACTGGACCAACACCTCTTCCAGCAGCAACTTGGTTTCCCCAGGTGATCTCCCATCCACGTACTGACCAAGCCCACACCTGCTAAGCTTCAGCCACGTGGCTGAATAAAAGTCAAAATATAAGGAGCTATGAAGTGTTGTCAATGAAAATCTCCGACTCACATTGCACAGTCAGGTATGCTGAAGCAGAGGGTGGACGGCCAAGGCTGTTACTTGGACTACAGGTGTATTTCCCAGCATCCTCTGGTTTCACTTGGGCGATGATGAGCGATCCATCGATCAAAATTCTCACTCTGCGCTTCAGATCACTAAATGGGTGAGAAAGCAATGACAGTGCGAACATTAGCAAAACTTCATATGGATACGAAAGGCAGTAATCACTTGTCTAAAATGAGAGATGGAAAATGCTCACAGCATTGTTGTTCAGCTACAGCTTAACTGCTTACAATACCGAGTAGAACCAAATGATACTACGACAATATTGTCACATTTAGAATCGTCAGCGAAGAAACAGGCATCTTTTCCAAAAGCATCAAAATGACATCTCAGAAAGAATTGACAAACTGTATTTTCGCATATCAACATGCTCAGCTGCCATACTACCCTATAATCGATAAACATCTCATGCGTTTCACCGTGGGGTCAGCCCTCTCCAAAATGCCCAAAGGGAATGCGCATGCATGGACTTCTTGATGCAGACCGGCATATAATCGATCGAGGAAGCCATGTTTCGCTGGCTCTGTCAGATTTTCAAACAGAGGTGCGTCCACTTCAAATACAGCACAAAGCAGCTGAGCCTGAACAAGTTATATCAGATATACAAGTAAAATCTTGTCCAGAGGACTGCCGTGAGTACAGTTATCAGGTGCACTACGTCCAAATCTGTAAGGACATCTTGGTTCTGGTTTATGGGTGTATGTGTGATGACATAGCTGTTTCCTGTTTGGCAACTGCATGATCTCTGGCTACAAGCAATTTATTTAGTATTTTTGTAATCCTGGTCCCATGTAAGTATTTTTATATAATACCAACAGTTTCTAATCAATTATTTGAATAATTCACTCTGGAGAGTTTCTTCTGAGTGGATGTGTAATGCATCAAGACATTTTTGATGGATTGACAGCCTGGGCCAACTGAAGCTTCTTCCATCCTATCTACCTCCTTTGCAACCTGTTCAAAGTAAGTTCTTTCATTTAAATTTTAATGAACTCGGAAACTAAAATGCCAAGAAGAGGTAAAGATGAACCTGTCACTCTTTCAGTGGTCCATGAGCTGCTGGAAGAAGGAAAGTTTTTTTAACAAAGAATTACTTTAGCAACAGGAAAAGAGCTACAAGGCATGTTTTCAAATTTTAGTCAATTCTACTATCTCCCATGTAGATGCTCTTGTCGAGGACTTTTCATGCATATCTAAGGACATTCAGGAGCTTAAAGCCAGTCTGCAATACACTCAGGCTGATGTGGATGACTTGACTGCCCATAAGGAGAAAAGTATGGAGGAAATCAAAGCTATTGCAGAGACACACCAAACAACTTCTGATGACCTGCTTACAAAACTAGATTACCTGGAAAACCAATCCAGGAGAAATAATTAGGTCATTGACGGCACACCAGATGAAAAATCTGAATCATGATTGGACACTGAGAGCAAAGCAAAATAATTGTTCTCTGACCATCTTAAAATTGACCCCAAGCTCAGTGAAATTGAGAGAGCACATCGCATAGGAATTTATGGTCACACTGGCCATCCAGGACCTATTGTACTGAAGCTACTCCGGTTCAAAGACAAGGAAGAAATCCTGAAACATGCAAAGAACTTCAAGGGCTCTAACTTTTTTATTATTGGCCACGGTTACATGATGCTTTTTAATTCAGAACTAAATAGTTCGGAATTAAAATATTCTTCCTCGAGTTTACATGGAAATAGTCATTCGGAATTGAGGTTTACATGGAAAACACGTTTAATCCACTGATCTACTGTATATATAAGAGCTGGATAGCAGATGGCGTCATAATTTTGAAGTGACCGTGCCGCCATATTGGTATGCCCACCTATAATCTCTCAGAACATTACTCACTTTGGCCACGTTGCAGCCAACGATAAAATTAATTGAGAAGATATCTTTTCACAGACACGGAAGAGGTGGTATTTTATGTTTCCTCCTCAGATTGACCTGACTGTACGAAAAATGCATCAAGGACTGCAGATTTAACCACAGTAGGCAGCAGTTGTACATGCCTTTAACATTTTCAATGGACAATATCAGCATTTGATAGTATAACCAATGATTGCGTTCCATAGGAAATCCATACGGATTTTTCTACATCTTTCCTGAGTGGGGCCGTAGTACAACGAAATTGAAGTCCAAAGTCATTGAGACTGAAGAAGGCAAGACGTCAATCCTGCACGTATTATTATTATTATTCTGTGTGGGGGGATTTAAAAACTTCATGAAAAAATAAAGTAGCCGTAAGCTTGCATCTTGTCGGACGTTGTCATTATTTTATAAACACAGGGTGTGAGATTCAATCGCGCATAACGCATATGTAACTTAACGGATGTCTTGTATTGAGTTATTTCTTGCGCCGTCTTCACTCAGTAGCTTCCGTGAAGCTAGGCTAATTTTACTACGAAGCGAAAGTGGGTTTGCTGAAGAGAACGCAAAGTAAACTTATCAGGGTCGCTAAATCAGCTTAACATGAGAAGTGAAGTGAGTTGTGCGTTGTGGAGACGTAAGTAAAACTGCCTGCCATTCATTGTCGAGTGTGAATCACATTATCTACACACTAAGTAGCTCTAAAGTTACATCCTCAATTGATGTAAATTTGTCCACCAACGATAATTGAGTGTCAGCAGAACATTAGCCATTTTTTAGTGCTGGCATAAATTTGCTTTAATGATTAGACCAGTCAACACCTGGTTTTGTTGTCTGGTTAGTTTGCGCGAATATTATAGACAGCGTTACACAGCGGTTTTACTACACTATCTAATTTATTATCTCATTTATCCCACAGCATTCTTATTTCTAAACATAGTAAATATGGATTACAGGACATTGCACTCAAATGGCTAACTAATTACTCAAACAACAGAGAACAGTTTGTTTCCATAAATGCTGCAGTTCAGATAGATTACAGTTACTTTGGGATAACCCCAAGGCTCTATTCTCGGTCCACTTTTATTTTTGATTTACATTATTGACTTGCCCAAGGTTTGCAATGATTTTTTCCCCTATTTTTTTGCTAATGACACAAATAATGTCACTAATAATGATTTCACAGGCCTAATCCAGCAGGTGAACAATGGAATGTCTTTAATTTACAAATGGTTTCAGATAAACAAATTTACTGTCAATATTCAAAAATCCAATTTTATGATATTTTGCCACAAAAAAAAATATTCAAAAGATGAAGCAAAAATATTAATAAATGACACAGAAATGTCTCAAGTCCCATCTACAAAATTATTTTAGATGAAAGACTGTCCTGAAAAAATCATGCTGATCTTGTTTACAAAAGGTCAATGAAACTTTTGGAACATTGAGAAAAGTCTGTTCACTGATCCATCCCTCAGCACATTTATCTTTGGATTGCAGTTTAATCTATTCTCATATCAGTTATTGTATTATTGTTTGGGCAGCTACATACACTCCTTATCTCAACCAGATATTTTAAATTCAAAACAGGTTTCTAACTGATTTCTAACTCCACCTGCCAAGAATCATCTGCACCTTTGTTCAAAAAATATTATGTTTTGTCAATTCACTCTGTAAATTACCTATTAACATGTGTGTTTTTGTTTAAATTCTTACATCACATTCAAGACTTTCCAGTTGCATTTCATGACTTTATTCATTTATCATCAGACATTCATTCCTACTCATCGAGACGCCCAAAAGACTTTCATTTGCCTTATTGTCATACTGCCAGTCATCAAACGTTTATAAAATTTAGAGGTCCTCGTCTTTGGAATCTACTAAGTAGTATCTTTAGGCTGTCATCCTCCATGACATCTTTCAAAAGACATTTAAAAAAGTATCTTCTGTACAGATTGACTTGTATGTTATCATAGTCTATGTAATTATGTTGTGGTTCATTCAATGTATTTAGGTTTTTGTCAATTCTTTTATTTTCCTTAGTTCTCCTTTTCCTTTCTCTTTTTTGTTCTATTTTCTTCTTTTTTCCGTTTATGTTTTTATTTGACTTTTTTTGCTTGTGTGTTCTTGGTTTTTTTTTTTTTTTTTTTTGATCTATTGTTTCCTGACGTTTTAATACTTTGTTGACTTGATGGGGAGGATTCGGTATAAGCCCTTTGGGGGCAAATTGTACCTTGTACAAATAAACTAAACTAAAACTAAACATTGTGACAACCTGGTAGCCCATAGCCAATTTGCTGAGGTGTTTTCCTGCACTATGATATGTTGATGATTTTGAAAGATTATGATTCAAGCTCAGTGTAGCCACAGTAAGTCTGGCACTGCTCGGTCCTAGCAAGGCTCTTACAGCTGCCATTGCTCCAGAGGGACTGGCTGCTGTATTTTGAAATCAACTGTAAGTCTCTTTGGGAACAAGCAACAGCTAAATAACGGCAATTATGATTCTACTTCACCAGTGAACATGAGAGGATGCTGAGGTCCCATAATAATACTGCTTAAAAGAAAATAATGTGGTCCTCAACTGGTACAAGGGATATGTGGGTTTGCATAATGCATGCTGTTTTCGATCGTATGCATTAGCTATATTTCTGACACTTCGAGTTTGCGCCTTTATTCTTCAGAAGAGTAGAATGAGCCGAGGCGTGATTTCCGTTTTAAAAAAGGCACCCGGAGCGAGAGTGCAAAATTCATGAGACAGTGATAAGTCAGAAATACCCAAGATTCATTGTGTCCCCACTGCTAACTAAGGGAAGCCAAATAATTTTTTCTTTTGGGTTTATCTCTATTTTGATTAACTGCAAGCTTCAATGCAAAACAATAAGTTATTTGCGTATTTAAAAAAAAAAAAATAGTGCCACGGCACTGCATCTCACCTGGACACCTGAATTAATCAATTCACAAGATATCAATTAAGCAAAGGCCATTTAATGAAAATATAGGCAAATTTGTGAGATTTGGCATAAGGCATGTGTCTTTGGACCAACCTTTCAACTCAACCAATTCGAACCAATGATATGTGACATATAAGCTAAAGTCACTTTTTTCAAAGACTAAGACCCTGATCCAACGTGCACCAGGCCAGAACAGTCCATCCACACACCTCAACATCAACAACCAAGCCCTAGAGGAAGTTGAACACTTCTCATATCTTGGAGGCATCATTTCAAAGACCCCCACGTGTGAAAAGGATGTGGAGAACCGAATTAAGGCAGCCCACTCTGCCTTCGGCAGACTTAGCCAACGCGTATTCATCAATCACGCGCTGACCATTCGGACAAAGATCATGGTCTTCCATGCAGTAGTCCTGTCAACTCTCCTCTACGCTTGTGAGACCTGGACGCTGCATGACATCAAGCACCTTGAACGCTTTCAGCAATCCAAGCTACGACAGATCCTCAATATTCATTGGGAATACCATATTATCAACAATGAGGTTCTTCGCCGAGCCTCACTACTGAGCGTCGAAGCCACCATTCTTCGCCATCATCTCCGCAAGGTAGGTCACGTCCAGCGAATGGAGTCTCCCAAAGATCATGCACCACGGAGAACTCATGATCAGAACAAGACCCAGAGGAAGGCCTAAATTCTGTTTTAAAGACCAGCTTAAACGGACCCTGACTCAAACCAACATCCAACCATCCTCATGGGAACAAATAGCAAGGGATAGGACATCCTGGACGACTGCTATTCGCAATGGAATCAGCTCCTTTGAGCAGAGCAGACGACAGAATAAGCAGGACAAACGCAGAAGAAGAAAGGAGCGTTTTCAACATTCTCGACCCCCACCGACCCTCCCGTGCAAATACTGCCCACGGCTTTTCCACCATCGACTTGGACTCCAAAGTCACATTCGACAGAAACATCAGCCAAGGAGATGAAATAATTACCAGGGCATTTCAACAATACTACCCAAAGTAAAACACCATAGCACTACTATCAGCACGTTATTATTGTCAAAGAACAGGGTGTGAGAACAGGGTGTGTTTTCTGACGATAAAAATGTGCAGATAGTAGTGCTCCGGAGTTTTACTTTGGGTAGTCTTATTGCAATGCCCTGGTAATTATTTCTTTTCCCATACTGTCCGCTACTGTTGAGCACCACAAGATCCTCATTTTTGAAACTTTGGCTGAGGTGCATTGGACTTTATTTTTGTACTATCAGCCAAGATCTTATAGAAAATGACAAATTCAATGCCGGGATATGAGCTGGAGCCAACGACGAATGTCACTTTTGCAATATGACCACAATGGCTGCCGTATTTTAATTTAGGTTGCCATAACGACAATGGCTAAAGTCACATCTTCATTCTTCGAATGAATTTTGCATGTATTGAATCAAATTGGAATGGCGCAAACTAACTTTGGCAACCATCCTGGAATTCCAATTTGGGCCTTCCTAACAGATCCAGGTGTCCTGATAGGGAAGATGATATCGAAAATTTTAGCTTCTTTAATCAAGAAGTTTTTGAAAAATTCATTACTTTAGTGGCATATCCAAATGACAGTGTCAGTGTTCAAATGAAGGTTAAAATACTGTATATTGCATAGCAAAACGTGGAATGTACTGTATGTGATGTGTCTTGCTGTTTAATATCTAAAGTGCAAACTGAACTCCAGCCGAATAGCAGCAGAAATAGTCGACACATGGGTCAAGAGGGAATTTTCAGCTCCCTTGGTGAGGTAGTTTTGGTAAAGATTTTTTAATATATTAATGGAATTTTACAGTGTAGTCTTATGACAGCTCAAATGAATGTAAAATGGAAAGCACATCAAATCTGGAATAAATAAATCTTGGTTCTTAATATACACCCCACATTTCAGCTGAATCGCTGCTAAAATTATTGACATTTGGGTGTAAATAGCATTTTCAAGATGGGTGTTGTGGCGGCCACTTGATCAGACTGCCTCAAACTTACTTACTCATTGGTAGAAACGTGCACGCCAAGTTTCAGTTTCCTTGGTCAAGTAGTTTTGGAGAAGAAAATTTTTTAAGATATTCATGAAATGGAGGGGTGTGACCCTCTGACAAATGAAATGAGGGTCAAAACAGAACATATCTCAAAACCTGGAATATATGTGTTGAGTCTTGTAATTTGTAAATACTAAGTACCAATTCAGCTGAGTTGCTGCAGAAATGATTGACAAATGAGTCAAAATGACATTTTTGCGATGGCTGCCTTGGTGACCATATTTAAACTCAGATCACAAAGCCTCAAACAAACTTTTATTTACAAATGGATAGGAACACGCAAGGCACGTTTCAGCTTTCTTGGTCAAGTAATTTTGCAGAAGATTTTTAAAGATATTCATGATGGGGATGTGGCCAAATGACAGAGATGAATTCAAAGTCAAAATAGAATAAACCAAAAACTGGAATATACAGTATGTGTTGAATGTTGAACAAATTAGGCAAAATGCCATTTTTAAGATCACTACCGTAGCCGCCATATTTGAAAGTAGAATGCTTCAAACAAGCTTTGATGTCCTTATGGGTAAGAACATGCACGCCAAGTTTGAGCTTCAATGATAATTTTGGAGGAGAAAATGATTAGACGCAGACAAAGTCCAACGACCGATGACCGATGACGCCAGACAAGCAGGCCACAACATGAGCACGCCGGACATTCAATCCAGGAGAGCTAATGAAGATGACCAACACAAACTTTCAGAATACCCTCTGTTGCCATTTAATGCTGATTAATAAACAGTTCAGTTAACCAGTGAAATATAAACAGATGAGAAAAGGTTAAATTCCTTCAAAATTTTTGAGTAATAGTCATGTTGCAAAAATTCTCATGTAACAACACAGAATTTGAGATTTTGTGCAAATCCTCTTTTAGTCCACTTTAAAATGCACATTTCTAAAGTGCTAATGTTCAGAGCCTGAAAGATAAACAAGCAGCAGCCAAACATTAAACATTTGGGAAAACACAACAAAAAAACATAGTGAAAACAGTCACAAACTAACAGCAGTAATCTTCATAATTGATTTCTTCCTCTACCTGTGCTTTCCTCTGATCTGGTTTGACACCTGATCCACTGTGCATTACAGATAAGATGGCCTCGGTCTGTAGCCATATTCGCAAGAGAAAATGCCCCCTCTGATGAAATAGCTCCATGCCAAATGTTTGCATCAAGAACCCTCATTCCTTCCTCACAAGGTTTTAACACTGCAGGAAAGCTTGGGAGATAAAGATCCTTTTTCTCTGGAATCTACAGGTCACACAAGAGAGGCTGAGGGAAACCTCAAGGCTTCTCTTTCTTTATAATCTGCTCGAGCAGAGCATGTTATCACACAAGTACAATGTCATACTATATTATTTTCATTGAGAAATGACAGGAAGTAACATATTGGTCCCGACCTATAGGCACGAGACCCCTTTGGTTTCAGGGAACTGCTCAACTGTGAGTTATACACCTTAAAAAAAAAGCTTCCTACTGGTTTTAAAATTAACTTCTACAGAATTTATAGGGGGATTCAAACCCCAGTATTCATCTCTCCCACTCCCCTTATTATTGATCCTTTCCGATACCCACAGTGACCTTGTTCATGTCTTTAAGATGCACTCAGTCATACACTGTGACTTACTGGACATGGGAGAGAACACTTGCCAACACTGACAGGAATGGCCAAGCATTGAAAAAAATGAGAGCAACATTTCCACAAGACCAGAATAAAAATTGAAGCAAAAAACACGTCTCCATCTTATCATCCTCTGCTTATTCGCTCAGACGGCAAACGCGACACACATCTAAAGCCTGCCTTCAAGCCAAACAACACTGATCCACATTAGACATTTGTACGCTTTTCACCCTGAAAGAACATGCAGGATTCATAATTCAAATTTGGGCTCGTGTTCATTTACCACAATGCGAGACCAAATGATGTCACAAGGCCTCAGCAAAGCTGACAGAAAAGCTGGGAATAAGGGAAGGCAGATAGAGAATCCACAGAATCATTCCAGTGCTGAAATGCAGTTGAGTACTTCTCGGCATGTATTGTTGCACGATAAAAATAAATGGGAATCCTACACATCCGCCATTATATACATACCAAGCTGTCATTCACTCATCATGAAATGGTGTCACAGTATGATATGAGAAGCACTGCGTATCATCTGATCTCTACTCTTGTGCATGCACCACAGATCTATAAATACAATGGATGGACAGTGAAACTGATACAATAATGAACCCGATCATAACTTTACTTCTTGAAGAAGACATTATCTTCTTCCCAGAACCAGGTGTACGTCAGGTTGCCGGGATATGCCTCAGCTTGGCAGGTGAAGAATGCATCCTGGGATATGTTTACAGTAATGTTCTCCGGCGGTGACACGATAAACGGTGGACCTGGAAGAAAATTAAAATGAGTTTAGGTCCCAAAAACAATTCAGCTGATCAATGGGATCAGAGAATGCACAGCATTAAGTAATTTAAGAGGTAGCCAACGAAGAGATAGCTCTTACAACTTACCACTATTAGAAGAGGTACATTACAAATAGATAAGATTGTAAATTACACAGTTTGTTAGGGGGCCAATATAGAAATATGTGGGGTCCGTAAATGGCATACCGCCGAGCCCAATATGCCATTTACTGACCCCATATATTTCCGTATTGGCCCTCTAACAAACTGTGTAACGCATTCATCCCACCGAAGACCTTTTTTTCACATGCGTGCCATTTCGGCTGCTCCAGAGATGCTAAGGGAGATAATCTACTCGCATACCGTGTATGTTTATACCTGACTGCTTTCAACCAACACCATCCAAGTATTCTATCTGAGGTGGGATAAAAACTTTTTCAAAGCCCCAAAGGATCATTCTCCCTCTCATTTAAGCCATTGTTTTTACTTTGGGCCAGTGGGCAGCCACACCGCAACGTCGGGCAACCAATTGCAGTTCTAAAACCAGAGCCTTCATCAGAGGCATCTCTTATTTCTCTCAACACAATTAATAAATGGAAGTCAGCTGAATAAATTCACACATCACAAGATATTTTACTTTGACTGAAGTGTTCGGAAGCAGTACCGATGGAGCGAGGTCTCTGATCAGCACTGCTATAGTAAATATCTGATCTTTAATGCATCACTGCACGGAGATCTTGGGTGCAAACGGTTGTGCAAGCAACCTGAGAAGCTACTTGGTACTCCAGGCAGTTTTGAACAGTCAGAATGAATTAATGATGAGAACACAAATTTTAAATGTTTGCGATTGCTACAACACTTGTAACTGCCTGTTTCTCGTTCTTTACGACTGTGGTGATCACCAAATTCTATGCAATATTGTTCATGTGGCCATGTGTATTATATACGCTATGTGCAGTTCACACTCTTCATTGCGACCATTTCTGTGTTGTTCAACTGAGAATATCATTTGTACAAAGACAATGGTTACTGATTGCCAAAAGCACTGCAAATAACAAACTGCTAAAAGCACTGCTAAATAGTAGAACTAACTAATGCATCACGGTGAACACAAAACATATTAACACTCTGTGACTTCTGTTCAATTGGATAAAAAGAAAAAGTCTTGGCTAGCTTACTCTAGCTTACATCTGGCGCATAGTGGTGCAAAGAGTGACGTGTCTTTCCTAGTTTATGTACCAGTGCAGATGTCATTATCCCATCCAGTGCCCAGTTCGCATTTATAGCAAATGTAAATGCACCAGTAAATGCAAACTGAGTGCCCATCGGTGTGCCGGTCCTAAAATTAGGTGCATTTATGACGTGTTGCTATCTCGAGACTGGAAAAAGTGATCATGCTGTTGACCAACAAAAACATTGTCCAAAGTCAATGGTCAGTTTGAGACTGCTAATGTTAGGGCACAAAATCAGATAGTACTATGAAGGCGAGTGCACAACGCACATACACTCTTGTTACATTCTACACATGCTGGAATGAGCAGCAGTCAACACTCATGCAAACGATTAAAGAGAAAAAGATTGTGATGTGAAAGATTATTGTCAAGATATTTAATGTCAAAATGGTTAGTATGACTGATGTCCACACATCAGAGCATGCTGTGATGCAGGCCATTTAATGGACAAGTGAAGCTGTCCCATCAGGTAAATTGCGATTTAACATGTGAGGCTACGCATGTAGGTATTTGCATATCATTCTGGATAAAGGAGCGACTCCATGATACTGGGGAGCTCTGTCACTCCTGCTGTTTTCCAGAAGTTCCCTCCTGGAGACATGGCTGTTCGGGGACGATGGTTTGCCTACCTATTAAAGGGATAGTTCACTTTTCTTGAAGTGGGTTTGTATGAGCTACAAATTGCCACTACTTGCATTAGATGCAGTAGAAAGCTCTCTGATCTCCTCCAGGTAGCCGCACCAGGGCATAGTGCTGGGTGGAAATTTAGGCGATACACTGTTGTGAACAGAAACACAGAAACAGCGTATTTTCGCGGCCTAAAATAGGTCCTACCAGAAAATAAGACACCATTTCAATTGTACGCTATATTTTTTTAAATTTCAGCACTTTAGCTGCCTGGTAAAAAACACAGTTGCTCTTGAACTAACCAACTGACTTATTCCTCCGCGAGGCACATGGTAGTTCAAGTTCACTGCGCGCTGTAGCAATGAGCTGTTTGGGTCACAGTAAAGCTGCTTGCACAAATACCTGTATTCATGTCTTCGCATTGACTTTGAATTATTCTGTGAGCAAAAAATTTGTTTCGCATCCAGTGTGCAAGCGGCTTAACTGCAGTTGCAAGGTATGACGGCGGTTTAACTTGAGCAAATATTTTGAAAGTGGTCAGTGTGTGTCGCTTTCTTGGACGTGAAAGCAAAGCTGTATCCTGGGGCACTTACAGCTTCCTCTGCGAAATATTGGACGTGTAGCTGTGGCTAGTTAGCCTGGCACCAACAGCCTTTGTACTTCCGCTTAATTTCATTTCGCTTCAGTCCTCAGTCTGGTCACTCGGAGCTCTGCCTCATTTACCACGGCAGAAAGTACGCCAGACCAACCAGCGAACAGAAGACGTGGCTGAGAGCCATGATGTTGCAGCTGCGCCGAGTTTAAAATTGTGTCTCTGAAATCAACAATGGCTATGGATGCACGGGAAGCCACTCGCTCCCGGGTATCAGCGACTTATAGCCACAACGAGATGAATGTTTTGATAGTTTTTTGAATGGAAATGATGTCGTAGCGCTACTCCCTACAGATTGTCATATCTACTTATTAGCCATCATGAAACAGGCACCCCGTTCACCTCTGTGAGAGACAGCCGAACCACCTAAGCAAGCTTGTAGCTTCTATTGTTACATTGCCCACAAATTTAACACTATTTAAGTTAGCAGCAAACTTTTTAAAAGTCATGTTTTTGTTTGTGTCACAAGACCTATTCGCTGTCTGTGTTATATTGTCATTATCAATGAATGAAATGGCTGCTTAGAGCCAAACTGTGTTGCTATAAAGTTAGATAGCGAGCTCGGTATGATGTTAGCGCAAGTATGGTTAACAGTTCAGTTTTTGTGTCAATGCGTTATTCTCGCCGTTTTTTTTTTAACAGCAGCAGTATCTGCAGGAAAAACGATAGCTCAACATTTGTTTCTTGTAAGGAAAACAGAAGGGGCACCTTTGGTTCTTTTAAGTGAATGAGTGAGGGCTAAAATTTCCCAGATAGCAAGCTCCTCCGCTCCGGATCGGCCCCAGCTCCAGCTGATCCGCAGCAGATCCAGAGTGGAGGAGTTGCAATCTGGGTTGTTAGATGGGCATATGTATGGCTGCAGTATTAACTTTATTGTATTGATCAGTTTATTTTCACTGAATTCCTGGTATGAAGACCGTGTTTACAGCATAAGTACTGAGCCTGCGCATAACATACGTCATTGCCAAACGTTAGTGGTTAGTTTACAGGTGCACCAATGATTTTAAACTTCAGACAAGGACCCACCCAACAGGAAGTAAACACAGGAAGTCAATGATAACAGGCCAGACTCTGTGTACGAAGCACAGCGAAGTAGCAGAATCTGGTTTTAACAGGCTAGTGGCTAATTGCCTCAACACGGATATTGATATGCCACCCATATCCCTAAAAGAACTCCGTGTTTGCAGTATTCATTTTTCCAAAGAGGATTTTCTCAGGCTTTATTCAGGGAAATCTCAACGGTGCACGCTGAAGAGCCCTGCTGTACCCAAGCATCAGTTAAAAGAGTGAAACACCTGTGAAAAAGTCTAATGTAACATTCAAATTGATATCACATATACTGTGTATCTGCTGTCCTGGTTATTATGGGGAATTTTTTTTTATTTGAGACGTGATTCTATGCCATTGAAATGCTGTCTCTGTGGCAAACCGCTCAGAGTCTGACCTAAACAGCTGATTGCTACACCGCGCAGTGAACTACGATGTGCCTCGCGGAGGAATACGTCAGTTGAAATGTGTATTATTTTCAGGTAGGACCTCTTTTAGGCCGCGAAAATATGCTTTTTCTGTGTTTCCATTCACAACAGTGTATCCCCTAAATTTCTACCCAGCACTATGCCCTGGTGCGGCTACATGGAGGAGATCCGAGAGCTTTCTAATGCATCTAATGCTAGTATTGGCAATTTGTAGCCTATACGACCCCACTTCAAAAAGCTAACTATCCCTTTAAATACTTGGCGTAACATGTCTAAAACAGTGTGTGGATTTTTGTTCAAAACACAAACTGTAACAGATCAAATGTTTGAAGTGCGAAAAATGCATCTTAGATCTTTGAATCTAAAGTCGTGCATGGGACGACCCATTATCTGCAGTTATCTGAAGTATTTGTTTTGAATTCAACCTGATTTATTAATACAGTGCCTCAGTCCCGCTTCTATTATCAAATACAAAATTCCGCATTATATGAGAAATGACTTTGTTATTATTAACAGTTTGGCTGATGAACGAAGTAGCCTTAGAAAGCGGCCCTTTTAGTAGCAGCAAAAGCAATGGATGAAATTGTCGACACTGTCTAAAATTAATGCAAATTTCCTCTATATATCTGAGTCCTTTTCACCCCTGATTATGGTAGCCTAAGTAAAGTAATATTATTTTCTTCTCCTTCTCGCTGGCTGTTTTTCTCATTCGTTTTAATTTCTCACGGTCGTTCCCCACCAGCACGTAATTATTTTTTTCACCCGCGACCCTGAATTAGCATCTTTTTTACATTTGCTCGTTTTATGCACAAGTTGTAATGCAATGTAAAGTTCAAACGCAGCCCCGGGAATTCACTATGATGATTCACACATCTGGCTATGAATAATACTATTTTAAACAACATTTAAAAATGTCTTTATGGCTTTTTCTGAGATCATTGTATTCTGGTTTCCATACTTTCAGTAATGGTATACTCTGTCTGTCTGTGTTTCGCAGACCCTTTCATCTGCAGCGCACAGTTTTTCGTGCTGCAACTGAGGAAATACGTCCTTCTACTGATAGCAATTCACCAATGTGTAAGGGCTTCTGGTTTTGAAAGGGAAAGGGAGAGGACACTCCGATTAGTTTATTTCATATAATGCCCAAAACACGCCTATAATCAATGAAGAGATTAAGTCCAACTCCTTAGAACCATGCACCATACTTAACAGCCAGATAACCTGCCGTTAAACAAGCAAAAGTATATTTGGGCAAGCCCTTAATACACTTCAGACCTTGTTGCTTAGATGGCAAAAATAGGGCCCTTAAAGCTAATAAAGTTTTGACAAAGTTCTGGTGATAGCACAGAACACAGCATATCTGCTTAACTCTTGCAGTAATAGAAGCAAATTTTTGCACATAACCAGCAGGCCATAAGCACTGCCTGCATACAACTTTTACTTCAGGGAGCAGTGAAGGCACTGTACAGTCTTTATTGTCCTGTTACACAACAATAACTCATAAATTAAACTCTACCCTCTTCAAAGCTTCACCTAATCCAGAAAAAAGGCTCCAACTGTAGTGTACTTATTTTTCTAGTTCTGTAATGGAATTTCCCTGTTTCCCATGATACAATGTTTTTTTTTTTTTTTTAGATCATGTCAAAATGAGAAGCATGCAGCTTTAGTCACCGTGGTGCCTTCAGGGAAAAATGCTGCACAAGAAGGAGGGTCTATAGTTACAGAGGGGGCCACAAAGTGCATAGCTGATGAAAGGCACCAGCATGTTAGGGTAGTTTTCTGAGGTACATGCTAAACGCTAATGACAAGGGATTGGTGGATGGGTGGGTGGGTGGGGGGGGGGTTGTTCTTGGCCCTGCTGGAAATAAAGGTTAGGAGAAAAACTAAGGGGGGGGGGGGGGGGACAATTTTGTTTATATTTGAGTGTGTAACTTTTAAAACGTTAAGACTGGGACCAGACTGCCAATGATCTTTGAAGTAAGGTGACTCAATCAGCAGCTCTCAAGAATCTGACACTTAACCCAAGCTGGATTCGAGGAAATTCTGAGGCCATAGAGAGAGCACGTGATGCTCTCATATCTGCCATGGGGAGAAAGCGGGGAATGTGCCAGGTCCCTCGCTAACGTCTGGCCAGACATCAAGATGTTTACCACGCGGCAGGGACCTTCGGGTGCGTGCGTCACCGAGTATAGATACAGTGTTTCCTTTCAGGTGACGGAGCGATGTCAGATGGCCTGGGCTAATGTTCTGGCCCTGCGTCATCCCCCACTAGTGACTTGGCGGTCATACAGGTGCCTACGGCGGTGGGGACGGGGAGCGGGGGGAACCGCGTTCCAGATGCTCACTCTGACTCCAGCCAGACGGTGTGGCTCGGTCACAGCGCAGGGGGATCACCGTCACGGATTTTAATCAAGAGGCTGATTCCTCACTCCCTGACTTTTCACTAATGGTGCATTAAATGATCCTTCAATGTGCTCTCTGAAAGACCAGGAGGGGAAATTAACAGGAACTCAACTTGGAGAGGGAAAGAGAAGTAAACATAATGGAGCAATTCTGAGGCAATATGATACACAGAATAGGTTTGTCCAGAGGGGAATAGAGTAAAAAAGGTAATGGTGGGAAAAAGGAATGCAAAAGTGAGAGGGGAATGACCAATGAGAAAGCCTGGAACTAAGTGACGGGCTGCCCAATGAAAATTCATCATACTGTTACAGCCACAAATGAGGTCCCTTGCCACCTTAGTGCATACTCAAGACCTAAAACCTTGATTATATTAAAATTCCCTCTGCCCTTGTACGTCAGATAGGTGAATGAGGCGGCAGCAAAAAAAATGGTCACTGCTTTGCACAAATTTCAATTCTCCAATTATTCATAAATGGCAATGACTATTCATTACAAATCTATGAAAACACGTTGAAAATATTGTGTCATTGTATTGCATCTGCAGTGCGTAATTTCAGGAGTGTGATTGGCTTGAGTTGACATTTTAATTCAGTCAAGCAAAAGGTTATTGCCACCATTGATAAGAATGAATGACGGGGTCATCCAATCTCAACTGGACCAGGGGTCTTGACATCCTCAAAAAATCCCAAATCTGATGGGAAATATGCAATCAACACACAAGGTTCTTCTGGGATCACCATTACCAAAATATTAGAAATAAGCAATGAAATAGCAGTGCAGTACTGATTCATCAAATATCCTGCCTACGAACCCCCAAAATACACCATATTCAGCAGTGAATTTAAGATACTTAGAATGAAGTCCACACAATCATACTTGGAAATCTTTAAGTAGTCAGTCCAAATATAGTAATGGACTAAGTTTCAGAATTTTTGCTCCACTGCTTGGGTAAGAAACCAGGGTTGCCATTTGGCTAAATAATACCGCAGAATAGATTTGAGACCCCTTTAAAACCACCACAGTACATGTAATAGTAGTTTTTAATGTTTGGGGTTAAAGTTCCACATTTTGTGGCTAAATCGGCCAACGTACAATATTCTACAGTCTTTAGGTATAGTCCTAGGGCTGTCCAAAATCCTGACAAATTTCAGCATCATGACTCTTTTCCGGATTTGGGATGGCTCTAATTACAGGTAGCTTAAACACCTAGCCCAAAGTTGATTCCAGATTTTAAATCTACGTAAAAGCTCTGCAAATCACCATTCAGGAGAGTAATACCTTTTTATGAGAGATTCAAAATCGACCACTGAAAATTTTCGACCGTTGAAAATTCAATGAATGTGGGAACATGTAAAGTTGTTGTACACTTCAAGGGCCAAATCTCAGGGGTGAATTGACCTAGAGGTCTGGATTTTGGCATGCATGAATTTTAAGTCATGTGCTACAACATCTATTTTTTCCAGATTTTTTTTGAGTGGGTCAGGTTCAGACCATCTGGAAATTTGGTTCACTTGATATGGAATAACCTGACCCTGATTGGGTTCGAAAACGTGCTTCCAGGGTGGCAGAGATATTGATGGCAATGTCATCTGGCTGTAAATGAGGCAGAAGTGAAATCGGTGGCATAATTTTTATTGACTACAGTTATCTTAGTTCAAAATGAACAATAATGCATCATTCCATCACTCCCTTTTTCATTTGGGCATAAAAACGCATGCAGAGTCCTGCGATCATTCATCGCAATGATAAAAGCAAAGTAATAATCAATTCAAAAAAGACAGATGGCAATTAACCCTCACAAGTGAAATAACCAATACAAAAAAATAGCAACACAAATGGTAGAACAACTTTGCCCTAATGCAATAATCTAAAAAAGAGAAAAACCCAAGAGTGAGTGGGAGAGAAAATGTGAGAGAGAGACAGTTGTTTATTAATCGGGCTCATTTAAGCGAGGAGGGGACCACAAGGAAGAAAACTGTGGAAAATATCTGGAGATAAACCATTCAGGGGCACGTTTCCCAAAAGCACAGATGCTCACTTACACTGTCGGAACTGTTGACAGTATATGGTCAAACCATGTAAGTTACAAACATACTTGGCAACCATTCTTTTTGGAAATGGACCCCAGGATATTTCATTTGTCTGAAGATTAGGGTAACCCCCCAAACAGAAGAAAATTTACCTAGTGCAGTGTACTTGGGACTCTGCTACAGCTGATGTTTGGTACAAGTAACTGAAAATGAACATTACAGCAACCAGCTGGTTTGAAACTGTATTTACTCTATAGTGTTCGTTTCCATTGATGCTACTCGCCAGATGTTCAATGTTTCCATACGGAAATTAGTCACCAGTTAACTCTGTATTGCTACTGCAATTAATGTGGATCAGGACCACGGTGACATGTTAATGTAATTACCTTGGACTAGCAGGCGAGTGGTGTGGACTGCTTCGCCCTGGACACTGTAGGCCCGGCAGGTGTAGGCCCCTCGGTCCTCCCGAGTGATTGACATCACCGTCAGACTTCCATCACTCACCTGGATGCACAACAACATTAACAGAGGAGGGCTTACTTCAGGCTAGCAGCAGTCTAGTACGATTCTGTGCCAAAACAAACAGCAAAATGGTAATTTTGTTTAGGGTGACTGCAACGATGCGTTGATGCATTGTGAGATAACATTATGCGATAGGGCCCCACTTCAGCGGTGACGCAAGTGAAACCACAGCTGGCAACAAATTTAGCTTCCAGTTTAATCTGCAAACAGAATTTTTGTCACCTGCGCCAAGCTCAGTTGCTTTATGGTCACCTGATATCCCATCCGCATCTGCGCGGGTTGGAAGCCAGAACAGTTGGTGTCTCGATAGAAACAGGTCGTGCTGCGCAAGTTTAATGGTCAATAAAGCAGGTAAACTGAAACACTGCCATTTTATTCCACAGGTGGTGTTATGCACATGCCATGCAAGCCAGGGCCAAATAATGCCCGCCAATCTCCAAAGGTGCCTTGTTTGGCAGAAGTGTAAACTGAGGACATCTGCCAAAGCCGCTTGATAACTTTTTCCTGAATCTGTGACAGGATATTTGGCATAAACCATCTTTTTTTTTTAGGGGGCGAAGATGATTTGGCAGAGCTGATATGACCCTCACTGCCCTCCGTACCCATTCGCAGATCTAACAGGCCTGTAATTGGCTGGCTGGCATCATTACAGTTTTACACCATAATTTTTCAGCGGACAAACTTTGTCATTTCTCTCATGTTGTGCATACAGCTTATTATTTTTAGCATCAAGCCTTGCGAGTGGTGACAGACTGAATGAGTTAGGCTTATAAAAAGTGAAAATAAATAAAATAAATAAAAAGGAAGGAGTTAGGCTTCTAAAGAAAACAAATTTCACTGAGCGTAGAAAGCAGTGCCTGTAGACCGAGGCATAAGGTGCAGCACAAACTGATGTTGCGCACGGTAGATTTTCATTCATTGTGCAGTTATGCAATACAGTGTTGACTAAATGTTGGGACCGTACAAAGTAAATTATCGTAAGCTAGTACAATAAGAGACACAGTCAATTTGTTAGACTGACACAACGCTGAACAAACGGTAAAAGAAACTTCTAGGCAATTTGTAGAGGTGCACAAATTCAGTTTTGTTAACATTTTAACTGGCTGTGGTCACATGGCATAGATAATGGGATGCCATATGAGGTAGCGCAACAGTGAGTGATTTTCTTAATTGCTTCTATGGTAGGTTGCCCTACTAATTGAAAGTACTGCAACATGCTCCATACATTGCACCCAGGACAAATAACTTTTTTTTTCCTATCCAGGTGTTTGGCAGGGCTCGAGAAAACCATTGCAATGTCAGAAATGTGTTTGAGGCAATTGGTCTGCGATTAGTTCATTAGAACCCAAGCCCAGAGAGAGTAAGTGCATTCTGTGTGTGCGCATGCCGCATTCAGAAAAGGAAGTGACAGCAGTATATAATGTTCATGTGGAACGTTCTCTTCCCAGCCAATGTGAAGCCGTTGTATCCTTGAACGAGGTAATCTTAAATGTTTTAGTTCCTACTGAAGTGCATAAATGTTAAAAATGTCAAAGCCTGCGAACAGAGACTTCCTGAAAGAATATTGGAAAAAAGCCCAAAAACTGAGCAGTAGTTTTTATTTCCTCTCCGTCTTCACCATCAGCATGTCCAGGCAGGATCCACCTACATTCTAGGACCTCCATCGAGAGCAGACCATTCTTCAACACTTAAGAGTATACCATAAATACTCTTTAGTCATTTCAAAAAGCAGTTATGTATATATATATATATATATATATATATAAAACTCAGAGATGGAAGAGTTAGCCAGCAAAAAAAAAAAACACTTAAAGTGTGTATTTATACTTTTGGCACCACAACTTCAGGAGAGTTAATTTCCTTCATAATGAGTCTTTAATTTGTCACTTAAAAATAGAATAGAGGACATGCTGTTTTGAATTAAGATCTATTTTGATGATAGTTATTTTAATAATCATTTTATTTTTGCATCATTAACATGCAAATATGCAAATAGTATCCTTTTTCAATAAACAAAAAAAAAAAAAAAAATAGAACTCTCTCTCCTCACAGAAGTGATATCAAGAACCAGCTTAACTAAGCTCAGTTATAAATTACTATATTTCCAGCTACTGTCAACTAAAGCAGGTGGCATGGTTGGCTGGAGACAAGATCCCTTCCACCTAATTTGGATGGCCTCATTTTTTTTCCAGGCCCATGTCATCAGTGTTACATCTCCTGCCAATTTAGGAGAGAGCAGACAAGCTGGTGCTCTGGTGCTCTGGCCTGCCAAGTGTAAATTCTCTGGCTGGATGATTTTAAAATCCACCTCATCTAATTGCAGGGGCTCGTCAAGTTGAGCCTGATATCTCCAAATTCCACTCTTCACTATGCCTTCATCCACTGTTGCCCATCTCCGATAATGATGACTCGACTCCGCCCTTAATTCCACTGATATTTCAAGCAACTCTACTTTTATCAACCAGTTCATCTCCATCTTTTGCATGAGAAGCCAAGGGTCCTGACCCACAGCAATCACTGACGGCCCCATAGTTCTTACAATGAGCAGAGTCATGTATATTATAACTACTGAAAGACTGCATCATAGTGAGAATGCTTGACACGTTGCCCATTGTAACCCATCGACCAATCTAAACCTTTTGAAAGACAGAAAAAAAAAAAAGATATATAGGGGTCCAGGGTACAAAGGAACATTCCTGGCTGGCATTTGAACATGCATTTAATGTTGAATCTACGTCATGTACCGGTGTTGAATCACTGTTGAGTTTTGATTCGATTTTGAATAAGTAATCGACTTTGAACTTGCAACATCATTTAAATGTCTTATTTTTCAATTTGCCAGTGTTGAATCGATAATAAATTTTGCGTTGATTTTGAAAATCGAATCAACGCAGAAATCACGTTTCAGTATATTTTTTTAAACATTGTTTTTATGGCATTTCATCTTTAGACAGTCACAGCGCAGAGAGACAGAAAAGAGAGGGGGGTTGACATGCAGCAAATGGCTTGAGGTGAGATTTGAACCCAGACAGCTGCTGAGAGGACTCAGCCTTAATGTATGTGGCACACGCTCCACCAGTAATTTATCTACACTTGTTCAACAAGCCGACATTCAACATTGCTTTGATGTTCAAATAATGTTTGCTCTTCAGACATATTTACAAAAATTACAATTTATTGATGGTTGTAGAGATTATGTTGATTCCACATACACGTGATTCAAAGTTGACATTTTATCAGGAATAATTTTTCAAATCTTCTTTGACCGGTTAATGTTCAATGTAGTTTTGATGTTGAAATAACGTTTTTTTGTCATGATTTTAACAACATTTAAACACTGAAGGTTGGTTGATTGCCAGGTGGGCTGATGGCAAACACCTGCAGGCATTCAGAGCAGCAGAAATGCTTTCAGCCGACACGAAATGGCATTCCTTTCAGTAAATGACTCATAGCTAGAGGCTAATGTCTTTGAAGTTATTACGCCAGGTACAAAGTGGAGAGCTGTAAATAAAATACACACGAGCATCACAGAATTGATTTAAAAAAAGAAAAGTAAAAAAGCGCCAGGAAAGGCATGAACATTTCTCACGGAAAAGCTTTGCACCGCCTCTATTCACGCTTCCCTCACCCTTTAGTTTTTCGAGCGGCATTAAGGGTTCACTGAGCCCTTTGAAAAATGCATAAGGTCGCTTTTCTACCAGGAGATCTGCAGGTAGGTTACGACACCGAGGCTAGTTTAGCAGACACGAAAATGCGGAGAGACGGATCACACACTTCCGCGAGTTGTCTCTAGTGCTGAAAACAGCAGCGGCTTTGGCTGCTAAATTATTCAGGGTATCTATCGGCTTACCTCAGTAACATCAGCAGCAGCTGAGCTTAGTCTCTCGGTAAGGAGCGCAGAGCGCGTGCCAGCTTCAGATAAAGTGAGGCTTCTCCCAACTGCCTCTTACGCAACTTTTCATCTTTAGCGGGGCTCGTGGGCCAGCAGCTTCGAGTGGATAAAATAACTCTTCAAGAGTCGTGACCTGACAAAGTGACCCCTCGTAAAACCATTCCTGTCATACGTTCACCAAAATCTTGCTACTTCCTCAGTCAATATAAGCCTTACCAAACAATAGCTTGATTGGCATTGGGTAAAATCAATGAATAAGAGGAAATGGTAACTTATCAGACATGGGAATTTAATAATGTTAAAATAGAATGTTGTATTGCATCTTATGCAGAGTGCAAGGCCGCAGAAGAAATTTCTGCAAGCACAACACAAGCGAAGCAGCAAAACTAAATATAAAAATGAAAAAAAAAAAATCCATGCCAGCGTGTAACACGCAGATTTTTTTTTCACTCGTGAGAACGATAAATCCAAATCAAGTACTTGGTGAAACCCTCTCAGGTAAATAACAAAGATTGGAAAAGGGATGATTGCTTTAATCACTGGTGTTACTCCTTCTGGTGGTGAGGGTTGTGTAATTGGCTTGTCGATCTCAGCCTTGACCTCTGTTGTCTGAAATGGAGCTCAGCTCCAAGAAGAATCAACACACAAAAATGGGCAACATCATTTTAGAATCATCAACTGTGTCAATAAGGTACCGGTACCTCTCTTGTGCCTGGACAAACAGCCATAATATCAATAATATCAATGATACACCTTTCAGGGCTTTTATTTTGAACAAAACAAATAAAAAAAAATTAGAACCCTCTCAAGAGGCTTTGCTGGAGCTAATCGTACCACATAAATCACTTAAAATGTCTTTAAATTTGAAAGTTTTTTTTTTTTTTCAATTTTTAAGATACAGCCTTATGTGTGCATGACAATTTCAGGACTCAACATCCCATGATGCCTTTTGTAACTCAATGTATGGTGCCCAAGATTTAGGAAAATAGAAATTCAACTGAGACGACCATTATGCTAAAAACTGCGACAGATGTCTCATGTCTCCGGGATGATAATCGACCAAATGAGCTACAAAGTGGTTGAGTTTAATGTGATGTTTCAGTCCGTTTTTGACAGGTGACTTGTCAGTTGTTTCAAAGATACATTTCCTTGAGGAGCTACAAAGGCAGCTGGTTTGCTGATTTCAAATTGAGATTTTGAAACTAAGTGGGTTGATCCTTATCCCTTAACCAGAAAAAATTCACTTATATGCAAAGAAATTGTGCACTTTATGATTTGGGATAGTTTTGCAATACATGTATGTTTATTCTGAAATGGATAGAGTAGAATTTGCACACATTTGGTGCTTAAATTGACTGAGACTGTAGCATGAATTTGAAGTGAAGCAAAAACAGAGTTAATCAGCCACTCAGAAACAATGCAGTTACTCTAGTTAGCCTGATAAATGTGACAATGGCTGAGTGGTGACCTCCGGCTGGCCTGTCATAGGGGCAGGCAACCAGGTGGGATAAGAAGAACCGGACGGGAGATAGGAACAGCATCAGGATCTTTTGGGAGACGGGGAAAGAAACTGAATTCCACTGTAACCTGCCATTATCCCGTTTAATCCCAAATGTTTCCTTGCAATGAATTAAAGTGCATGCATTTTACTTCTTACACCTCCCTAACATAAACGGTAGACTTTTTTTTTATTTCATGATGGTTATTTTTCAAATTTGCTTTTTTTTTTTGCTCAAAGCCAACAAAAACACTTTTATAGCTTCTAGAAGTTAAAAAAATAAATAAACAAATCGGTCACAAATGTGCCCAGTGGGATAAAACGGATTAGCCCTCCATTACAGACAGCGATTGCAAGCAGGAAGTGGTGAACTTTGATAGCAAGGAAATGGGTATGTCCTTCAGCTTGAGCAAAGACAACAGGGTCATTCGCAAGCAAGTTACATGGGCTTCACATCAGTTAACCTGCAATGTCTGACCTAAGCAAGTGGACTAGAATTAGTGGACTAGTGGCAATGGCCCTTTTCCCTGCACATGTACAGCCCAGGATTTTCTTGGTTCGTCTCAGCACAGCAGGCCAACACAGCTGATATTTGTATAGCCATGACAACAAGTCCCTCTGCTTGAAGGCATTTCTTTCAGTGATGATGCGCTTGTCCCGAGTCGTTGACATTTAAAGTCAGCGCCCTTTTCAGCACAATCTACTATTGTACTGTGCAACGGTTGATGACGAAGCCACAGCTCGAGGGTGGTTCCAGGGTGCTTTGACCCTACACTGGAGGTAGTCCAGCTTGGGCGTGGCCTGGCACAAACTGTGGTGCTTTAAGTGGCAATGGAAATGCGAATCAGTGCGGCACGGTTCAACTCGGCACAGCCAAAAGTAGAAATGGGAAAACACCATGAGGAGACTGATGGGAAGCTTGAAGGTTGAAAACCACATTACAGCAGTGCAGCAGTTGGGCTCTTGAGCACGGCCCTTAACCCAACAAGCCAGAGTGGGTTTGGCCCTAGCTTCTTCTAATCAGTGGTAAGTGCCTTTGGTTAAAAGAGTCAGTCAAAAAACTAATGTAAGTAATGTACTGTACACCCTGCTGTGGCCCCTTACTCTATACAGCTGCTTCCTGAACCAATTACCCACACCCCCAAATTGTGATTGGCAAAGAGAATCAGAACGCACGAGGGATACGCCGCTCTCATTTTCTCGAAGTCAACAGCTGTGAACAGGCTGCGGCTCCAGCTGTCAGACACACCGTGCAGCGAAGCCCAGTGCAGCGCGCTGCTGCACCGCCGACAGAGGGAGAGAGCGCAGGATCTGACAAAATGCATTTTTTTCCTCCAATTTGTGCTCAACAGTGTGCTATAAAAAACTGAGACACTGCATGATTCACTTTTTTAAGGGTGTTGCAAAACTGTAATTACAGATATAGAACAATAAAACACTAACTTGTGCTTTGCAGTTTCCTTCAGAAAAAGCAAATCAGACATGAGGTATTTTATAGTTGCTGCTTACCACCCTGCCCCCCCCCCCCCCCCCCCAAAAGAAGTAGGGCAAGAGTGTTGCTATTGCTTCTGTTTGTGTTTGAGTTTATTTATTTATTTATTTATTCATTAGTAAGATTACAAGAAAACCTAAACCTCAATTTATTCCAAATTGGGCCAAAAGTTGGGCTGTGACCCAAAATAGATCCCTATAAATTTTGGAATGAATTGGGTCAACGTCAGGTCACCAAAAAGGTCTAAATTGTTTTTTGCCGATAACTCTGTCAATGATGGCGCCATTTACTGTACATCAAACCAACGCCAAAATTTTCCTTTTTCTCGTGTAAAAGATAGTCTTATCCGTTGCTATAGTGAAAAGTTCATTTTGAAGATCAGAGGGGGTCAAAGTTCTCGGGAGTCAAGGTCTTTGCTCTAAATAGCCTAATTCACACTACAGTATATCTGAAAAACAGCTGAAGATAGTCTTTTTATTACTATCAGACACATATAAAAAAATCATACATGAAGATTAAAATGACAACAGAACTTTGACCTTTAGTAACCTTGAAAGGTCAAACCATAGGTCACAAAATTCCTGAAGCTACGTATATACCAAAAACAACTGTACACAACAACTCGGTCACTATTAATTACACATAGGAACTCATACATGGCGAGTAAAATTACATCATGAACTTTGACCCTAAGTGATCTTGAAAGTTCAAACCCAAGCACACGTACCCAAAAAATGGACCAACTCATTCAACGGCTAAAATATGTGCGAGGGGCAGGCTTTGGCGTGCCTAGAACTCCAGCTTGTTTTAGTCTCAAATGAATGTGAAGCCATTAATGATCAAACCTGTTTCATGGTCATGCATTGGAAACAACAGAATATTTAGAGCAGCTCACAATGAAGATTACTGAGCTCAGCATTGCAGATGAAAAGAACACAAAATCTCAGAGGTCCACCACTGAACACTGCTATGCAAGCAATTAGATTTAACAAAATCTCATAGGCTAATCAATCTACAAAGCAATGTACTCTGTGGAGTATTTAGACAGTGCCAATAGGAGCTCGGGCAAGGAAGTTAGGGTTTGTATGAATTCAGTTACATGGGAGCCCAGGATCCAAAAAGCCAAGGTAAACCTGGATGAGGGAGGAGTGAAAACAAGGATGCAGTAAGTGGCTTGTAGAGACTGGTGCCTTACCTTGTACTTCCTGCTGTTCCCCAGGAGTTCCCCCTCTCTCAGCCAGCTCACCACAGGTTTGGGGTTCCCAAAGGCAGTGCAGCTTAGCGTGATGCTGCCCCCTTCCTTAGCCTCCACATATTGCGGGGGTGTGTCCGTGAACGTAGGAGGGGCTACAGAAAAAGAAAGGAAATAAAAATAAATTCTTTAAGATTCATGAGCTCCCATTGCTTTTTGTTTGGAAGAATAAATGCTTTCAAGAGTTCTGGACAACAAAAAGACAGCATATTTCACCAGTCCTGCAGACACAAAAAGTGACAAATCGGAACAAAAAATGAAAAAAAAAAATTCAGAATCAGAAAAACAATCAATCCACTCAAAATTCACCTCAAGCTCATCGATTTCAAGTCGTATATCTCCTGTTTATCCGCATTGTGTACTAGCCTCTCACCCAACCAAACCCCCACTACAAAGGCCCAGCTCTCCACCATCTTTTCATACCAGAGACAATTAGCCCATTCATCGGCAGTGAATCATTTCAAGGTAATATAATAAATCCAAGGGAAGGGCTTTTGAAATCCATGTTCTTGGTTTGCAAAAGCAGGTTTAACTCAGAACACTTAACTGTATTGATTATCCACCAGAACTAAGACTGTTTCTTTGATAGATCCTGAGTCTCGTCTCGGGGTGAATACAGTCACACTGCTGCCCAGAGCTGTAATCCTCTGTGGTTGACAGAGTTGTATATGACAACAAAAATATGCCATATATTACAGTGCTGTGAAAAAGTATTTGACCCCTTCCTAATTCCTTTTTTTTTTGCATATTTGTCCCACTTAAATGTTTCAGATCAAATCTTCAAACAAATTTTAAAATTAGACAATGATAGCTAGATACAAAACGCAGTTTTAAAATGATGATTTAATTTATTGAGGGAAAAGGCTATCCAAACTTACCTGGCGAAAAAGTAATTGCTCCCAAAACCTAATGACTGGTTGTGCCATCCTTGGTGACAACAACTGCAATAAAGCGTTAGCGATAACTAGCAATGAGTCTTTCACATCGCTGTGGAGGAATTTGGCCCACACTTCTTCTGCAGAATTCTTTTAATTCAGCCACATTGGAGAATTTTCAAGCATGTATGCCTGTTTAAGGTCATGCCACAGCATCTCAATTGGATTTAAGTCCGGACTTTGACTAAGCCACTTGAAAACCTTCATTGTTTTTTAAGCCATTCAGAGGTGGACTTGCAGGTGTGTTTCGGATTATTGTCCTGCTGCATAACCCAAGTGCGCTTGAGCTTGAGGTCATGAACTGATGGTTGGACATTCTCCTTCAGGATTTTCAGGTTGAGAGCAGAATTCATCGTTCCATCAATTACGGCAAGTCGTCTAGGTCCTGAAGCAGCAAAGCAGCCCCAGACCATCACCTACAATCACGTTTGACTGTTGGTATGATGTTCTTTTTATGACATGCTGTGTTAGTTTTACGCCAGATGTAACGGGAAGCATACCTTCCAAAAAGTTCAACTCTTGTCTTGTCAGTCCAAAGAATATTTTCCAAAAAGTATTGGGGATCAACAAGATGTTTTTTTTTTTTATTTTGGCAAATGTGAGATGAGCCTTTGTGTTCTTTTTGGTCAGCAGTGGTTTTCCCCTAGAACTGTCCCGTGGATGCCATTTTTGCCCAGTCTCTATCTTATTGATTAATCATGAACACTGACTTTAACTGAGGCAGGTGAGACCTGCAGTTCTTCAGAAGTTGTTCTGTGTTCTTTTGTGACCACCTGGATGAGTCATTGATGCGCTCTTGGAGTAATTTTGGTAGGCCGGCCACTCCTGGGAAGGATCACCAATGTTCCAGGTTTCCTCCATTTGTGGATAATGGCTCTCATCGTGGTTTGCTGGAGTCCCAAAGCCTTAAAAATGGCTTTTTAACCCTTTCAAGACTGAAAAATGCCAATGATTTTTTTTCTTATCTGTTCTTGAATTTCTTTAGATCGCGACATGATCTGTTGCTTTTTGAGATCTTTTAGCCTACTTCACTTCGTCAGACAGGTTCTATTTAAGTGATTTCATGATTCAACAGGTCAGGCGGTAATAAGGCCTGGGTGCGGCTAGAGAAATCGAACTAAAAAAATGTGGTTAATTGCAGTTAATTCACAATTTAACAAGGGGGGGCAATTACTTTATCACATAGGACCAGGTCGGCTTGGATAGCTCTTCTCCGTTAATAGATGAAATCATCATTTAAATACTGAATTTTGTATTTACTCAGGTTATCTTTGTCCAATACAAAAATTTGTTTGATAATCTGAAACATTTAAGTGTGAAAAATTTGAAATAAGGAAGAGAGCAAATACCTTTTCACAGCACTGCATATCAAATATCCCCGAAATGCTGCATGTGATTGACTTTTTTGCTCAGATGCTACCATTGCGCCATATCAGCAATAGCTCCAGTGCAACCTTATCCCTTTCAGGAGCTTTATAATGTAGCCTTAACCTGAATTTTCATTTTAGAGACTTTGTAAAATGAATCCATAATGATAAATCCAGCACTGAGCATTTTCTGTGATTATGTATCATTCTTTCAGTGTCTCGTTTTTTCGCAGAATAGTGTAGAATCAATAGAGAGAGTAATGAAAAATGGCTTAGACCTCAGAGAGTTCAAAAAGGACCTTTAATGACTTATGAGGTGATCCTACATGGGGTGGTGAATTAACAGAAATTGAAAGTATCGGTACCAATGAATAGCGGTAGGTACCGTCTCCTTGGTTCATTAAATGGATCCAAATTGGAATACATTTCCTAGCTGATAGAAAATTCTGTCTTAAACTTTCAAGCCTTAAAAAGGGACCGCCACCTACGCAAAGGTTAGGCCATTATTAAACTGTACACACTCTTTTGCATTTAAACATGAATGAAGCCACTCAGCTAGCATGAGGTAGTGAGCCATTTTGCCTTAATTTCTTCTTTAACCACAGCTAACTGTTTCTGAAATGGCTGAGGAGGACAAGAAAACAGCACATGTATTTGTAGAGCGCTATGAAGAAGGTGTTCGCAAGCAGACTGCGGTGTGTAACCAAGCGATTCTTTTGGCGTATTTAAAGCTTCTTTCCCAACAAACCACACAATGACCTTTCTTTGAAATGTGAGGGAATATTAATTTCCATCTGCACTTCAGAAAAAAAAAACTGAATCTAATGATGTAATTCACTTATATAGCACCTCAGCAGTAGCGATCAGCTGCTTCAGCGGAAAGATCGTCCCACATTTACACTGCATAGCGTTAAGATACTAGTGAAAACCATCAGCTTTTTGATATTTCAACCTAGCATTTTCTCACTGAACTGTCTCACTGAACTATTTACATGAAAGTCTTGTGTTATTTTTTCAACATTTGCTGACAACTTGCAGTTTAACAGACCAAATACAGTAAAACAAGAGGATTTCTATGTGGCTAACCTTCCACAGACCAGGCAAAGGATCTGGAAGGGGTATGCTGCTCCATAGCATAAGCAAATATACAGTACCAGTCAAATGCTTAGACACACCCACACTAGTTTAACAGTCAATTAATGAATTCTGGACCACTCCCAAAGTAGAAGAGAGTATTGGGTGGGACTGCAGATAAAAGATCGGGGCGGGTGTGGTGTTTGACTTGGTCTGTGATTGTGCGGACGTTGGGCGCCCCCCGGGTGGCGGGACTCAGGGTGGGGTTTGCATCTCTTGTCAGAGTCTGTGTGGCTCCCAAGCTCCCCGGGGTCCCAGGTGGTGGCTGTTTCTTGCTTCCTTCTTGGAGAAGGGAAGGGTGAGAGGGACGTAGAAACGGGATGAGCAGGGATTGTGGGAATGTTGGAGGAGTATATAGGCGTAAGGACGAATAGGAAGGCACATTGGGAGTGGCCCAGTTCATTAACCTACGTTATCGGGAACTCCCTTTATAAAAACTGAAATAAACACCTTTTATTTCACCATATTAAATCTAAATATTAAATCCATGAAACTAACCACCATTAATAATAATAATTGCTGAGTATACTCTATGTGGGCCTTCAGATGGTTATGTCAGTTCACACCAGCACAGCTGTAGAAGTTCCCATAGACTTGCTGAATTTGTGGATTGGTTCTCCATGACCTTTTTTGTCAAATAATTCCCTCAAAAGCTTGGCATTCATTCACTTTTCTGAACAAAGAAAGAATTTGTTTGTCAGTTTATTTAGCAAGACATGGCTTTGTTATGAGATCCAAAATTTTGGCACAATACTGTGAAAGGTAAATAATTGTTCTAACTGTTCCATCGTACAATGTTCCATCTGAGGTGATATTTGTACAACCCCTTTTCCAGAAAAACTTGGATGGCGTGTAAAATGGAAATAAAAACAGAATGCAATGTTTTTCACCATCATTTAAACCCTATATTTAAATGAAGATAGTGCAAAGACTATCAATCAAATGTTGAAACTGAGAATTTTTTTTTCTTTTTTAAACCGCTCATTTTGAAATTGTTGCCAGAAACACATTTCAAAATAGTTGGGACAGGGGGTACAAAAGACTGGAAAAGTTGAATATGCAAAAAAAAAAAAAAAACCTTGGTGGAATGTCTCACTACAAATAAGGTTAATTGGCAACAGGTCAGTAACATGTTTGGGTGGAAGAAGTCATTCAGACATAAAGATGGCAGTGGCTTCACCACTCTGGGAAAGACTTGCACTTGCAAGACTTGTACAATGCTGTAGTTCAACAATTTAGAATAATGTCTTTCAACGTAAAATTGCTAAGAATTTGGGGGTCTCATCCTCTACAGTACAAAATATTATCAAAAGATTCGGAGCATCTAGAAAAATATCTGTACACCAAGGACAAAACCAAAAACCAATACTGAATGGCCATGATCTTCAGGCCCTCAGGCAGCCCTGCCTTAAAAACAGGTAAGATTCTGAAGTGGAAATCACTGCATTGGCTCAGTAACACTTATGTAATCCATTGTTAGTGAACACCATTTGTCGCTGCATCCACAATTGCACATTGAAACTAAGCCATGCAAATATTAAACCAAGATCCAAAAATGCATCGCCTTCACTGGGCCTGAGCTCATTTAAGATAGACTGCGGTAAAGTGGGAAACTGTCCTGTGGTCTGACTGATGAAAAATGTCAAATTATGTAGGATTATTAGGGACTCCGTGTCCCCCGGGCTAAAGAGCAGAGGGACCCTCTAGCTTGTTATCAATGCACAGTTCAAAAGCGAGCATTCATTATAGTAAGTAGGGGTGTCAACATCTACACGTATAAACGGTTACACGGATAACAAGCCATAACATAACCGTTTAGAAAAATCAATAACCGTGCACACGTCATTTTTTCCTTCTCTTCCTCCTCCTCGTTCATTTCTCACCAATACATATAGTCGCCTATTTTTAGGGGGGTTAATGTTGCCTGAAAGCTTCAGATAATAACATTAACTAACTATACACTTAAATGTTCCCACTAGTGCAATTATCCGCATACAGATGCATGGGGCGCAATGTTACCTTGATATAAAAAAAACCCCGCAGCCACAGCCAGTGTCGCGCCACTTCAAGAATAGGCTGCGGAGGACTTAAGAGTGCGGACTTAAGAGTGCGGACTTAAGAGTCATCTTCTCCATGTGCAAATGTCGTGCAACTGAAAACAAAAACTGTTAATGGTTTGTTATTTTAGCCTGTATTGTTGTGTGTTGTTGTACGTTATATTGTTGGTTGGTGTTCTGTCGGCTTTTCACGACATGATCACACATCCTTGCGTCTAAAGAGGAGGAAGAAAACATATTTTTTTCGCCAATTTTTAGAGAATAATTGTGAGAGTCCCCCTCTACTTTTCTAACTTTGTGGATATAAAGGTGAAGTTTTTTCCACTCACTTCAGCTTACTTTGGCTTCTTTTTGAGTTGCTTTCTCTCGCCAATTCCACATTACTTTTACTATGAGACGTATATTAAAATTCAGACGCAGCTCCCATTGCGAGAGAGGGATGCAGTTTGCACTTTAAGTTCTAAAAAAATGTACAAAAGTGAGCAATAGTTAAAACAATGATTAAAAAAGAAAGTTAAACCTTTTTCAGCTTTCACTTGTTCGTTTTCTTATCTGTCAGAATGATAGATGATTTTATTTTCAACTCATTTTACTTTCTGTGGTTATATAGCGCAACTGCGATAGAAAAAGCTCATAAATCTCCAACATGTAACTGGGTACACGTCGGTTAGAAGTCCCGTGTGCACATGTAGAAAAAATTGTAAACGTTGACACCCCTAATAGTAAGGGGGTGCATTATTGCACATGGCATGGGAAACTTGCATATCTGTGAAGACACCATTAATGCTAAACAATACAGTATATCCAGGTTTTGGAGTTTCAATTACTGCCATCCAGACATTTTTGACAGAGAAGGCCTTGCTTACCTCGGCAGAACAATTCCAAACGCAACATTCTGCATTACAACAACATGGCTCCGTAGTAAAAGAGGCTGGATGCTAAACTGGCCTGCCTGTAGGCCAGACCTGTCACCCACTAAAAATATTTGCTGCATTATAAAAAAAAAAAATACGACAAAGGAGTCTGCAAAGTGTTGATCAGCTGAAAGTCTATATCAGCCAAAAATAGGAAAACATTTTGTTTCCAAAACAACAGCAGTTGGTCACCTCCGTTTCAACATTTGATATAATGTCTTCGCACTATTTTCAAGTAAATTTAGGGTTTAAATGATTTGGAAATCATAGCAATCTGTGTTTACTTATATTTTATACAACATTCGAACTTTTCTGGAAATGGGGTTGTAAGTTAAACCACATTAGTTTAACTAAAAACAGAGACCTACAACACAAGTAAATTGTGTCCAAAACATTTGTCTGGTAACAAAGGGAGATGTCAAGCAGGCTATCAGTAATGAGTAAATATGTGACACGGAAGCATTACGCAGTATGTTTGCTGCTTGTTTCCATTAAGTTTAGCAACTTTTCTGCAGCATTAGCCTTCTAACTTCAGGATATGCATGCTTTTTTTATTCTACATAGGTATGCAATGGTACAAGGCTGTTGATGCTGTTCTTTGCACAATCGAGAGGCGACACGCTACAGTTAATCCAGCATGAACTCCTCAACAAGACATTTATGACCACAGACGATGGATGACCTGACTCTCCTAGCTGCATTCGCAGTCACCTCAAAGCACATTCATGGTGAAAAATTCTCTCATCTTTCCCTCTCTTTGCATATCTCTGGAGGCCTCTGCCTTCCAGGCTCTTGATTTAGGAATAACACCGTGACCATGACCGCGCATCACAAACTTCCTCTCAGCCTTGTGTCCTGTCGGCTATTGTTTTTCTTTATCTTTTCTGTTTGCGTGTACACAGGTCTTGTGCTCTTTATACCATGAAAAGTGTTTTGATGCACTAGCCTTGGATTCAATCGTTTCTTGAATGGCGGTCCTGATGTGATTATCAGCTTTGAGACAAATTCAGATGCGTGAAATTATGGGTTATTTTCAGTGTTGTAGGTGTTCTTAGCTACTACCCTACCAAGGGTTTGTCTATCCCTGAGAGAGAGCTATGACTTGCGACCACATTTTTGCTTTCTGCTGTTGCTTTTTTTGGCCTTGAGCATGTTATTATAATTTTTCGACACAGTTCCCCGGATAAACTGAAGTGCTTTAGCGAGTTCTGTGACAGATGCTACTCTAACTCAGGCATCAACCTTTTGGCTCTTTTGGAGAGTATGAGTATCCTCATTACGCTTTGGAAACTTACCAAGCAAAGTGTGGTCGGTTACATCTCTAAGCAGACACGTGCGGCTAAGTGGCATTCAAATTAATGGGAATCAGTGCGTAGATTTTATTGTAATTTGATATAAACAATGTAGTGGACTGCAGAGCAAAAAATTAATCTCATGCACTTGTGGTACACTGTGTGAAATGGACCCAAGAATCTAAATGGACAGTTTCTTTTAGTGTTTCAGGGAGATAACTAAAGTAATCACTTTTCAAAAAGAGCATGTACTGAGAAATACTGCATATGCTGATGGAAATTTCCACAACTTTATCAGGAGGAGGGGGAAGCCTATTTGTTGATACAAGTTGAAGGCGGCTTAAGGACAGGGTTTTACAACATAAAAAGCTGCAAAAAAAATCACGGATTTGGACAGAACAGCCGAGAACAGCAGCAGCTGAAGCTCGGCTGGGGCTGACGGGGGACGGGCCTGCGCCAGCTCTCGTCAGGACTGCCTGCATATCGCACAGCCCAGGAAGCTCTGCGGCGGCGAAGGCTTCGTAGAGCCACTCCGGAGCTCACGGTCGGGCGATTCCGGCTGACGTACGGACAGGATTGGAGGTCGCGCTCCGATGAGCCGTGCTCACAGCTCATGAGGGGAGCTAAGGCGGTGCTTCAAAATGAATAGAAGATGGAATTCAGAGGTGTTGACATCGCATGTCTCGAGACCTGCATATGGTGGCATGCGATGTTCGCAGTGCAGCAAGCGGGCAGGCCAACACCCAGAAACATACATACATACACACGCACAAGGGTGTAACGTCTGTTTGATCATTTTGAGGCTTAAATCGGACAAAACCCACCCCCCCACCCCCAAACCCTAACCATAACCAAAGCATGCCTAACCTAAACCTTAACCCCTTGACCTCACCTCAATGCACTCCAGACCTCTAACATTAACTGAGAGCTCAGGAATGATCTTCTGCCACATTAACACCCTGTACACACTTTGAGTATACTTTGGAGGACGTCTGGCCGAATTATGATTAACCAAAGGCTTGTTTGATATGTGTCTCAATCAAAACTTGATCAAAAATAAAAAAAAAAAGATTTCCCAAAGGCCAAGTGAGAAGCTGTTAGCTGCAGGATATGCTTGCAGGAGCGGTCTCTTTTTACCTGGAATGGACATGAGGCAGGGGTGGGTCTGTGTTGTCTCATTCATGAATGAGGAGGCTTTGGCAATAGTAGTGCCAGCTGCTACATTACAGCCATCCTTTTTCTACATTGCGCTATATTAGTCATCAGCAATGCTACACTACTCTTAGCAGCTTTTCGAGAAGTTTCAGCTATTCCCAAGTCATTCCCCAAGTGTCTCTATGTAGCTGTTATGAACAGGTTGGTATAATGGATAGGCAAGGAGGAAGGAGAAAGAGAGAGAGAGAGAGAGAGAGAGAGAGAAAGAGGAAAAAAAAACATCAAACTTCAGCTCAAGAGGATGCTTTGTGAGAACGAAAAAAGAATAGAAGGAAATCTAGGAGAGGAGAAGAGGGAAGTGAACTGTAAGGAGTCGGCGTAGACTACAATAAAGCGAAAGAGAGAGCAGTGCTGACAATCGCACAGCGCAGGGGATGTTCGGCAGGCTCTCTGATACACGCTATATGACGATTACGAGTGCTGGTGCTGAACAGAAACAGTCTTCACAATTTCGTCACTGTTTGCAGATGGGAATGAGGCAGCGGGTGCTGGTGCGGTAGTTTTTTTTTGGGGGGGGAGGGGGGGGGGGGGGGCTCGTGCTCCTCCTAGCCGGGACACCTGCAGATTGAGGGTGGTCCCGGATTTGGTGGCGCCGGCTTGGCGAGCCGCCCGGCACAGCCGGCGGGAAATGAAAGCGCGAGCATGTGCGCACGCTTCGAGGGGGGAAAAGAAAAAAGCGTTGAGCACAGGGACCTCTGTGTGCTGCCAGCTTTTCCGGCTGAGAGGGAGCCGTGGTGCACCTGCGTTTCCGGCAAAAGAAGCTTTTAAATGCCACTGAGGGGGTCTTTAGTCAGAATACCAATGCTACCTCAGTCGCTGTCTCTAAAAAGCACTGACTGTCCGGACATTTCTTTGACTGTTTGGGGCCTTTGGGCAGCTGAAATAGAGACAGAAAATGGAGGCCAGATTTCACCAGATTTATGTTCTTTCTGAGGTCAGTTGCATCTGCGTCCTCTCAAGCGATCGAGCGCAGTGGCTCCCAGTCTCGGTCCTGTGGCACCCCAGAACATGCTGGTTTTTTGTACCAACCACAATTGCAATCACTGGATTTTAACAAGCTGTCAGTTCGTCTTAACCAAGTGTATTTATTTTTAGAGCAGTCATTTATCCTATGAAGCCACATTTGAGCTAATATCCATGGGTACCATGTAGTGGAATAAAATCCATATCCATATAATGATGTATTAGAAACATGTGCATAAAAAGAAGGAAGAAAATTGAGCCCATCAAAGTGAACAATCAGTAGGTTCCTCATGAGTTAAACTGAGGACACATGGTTGTGAAAACTAACAACGTATTAGGCAAGAAAATGATAGAGTCATGTTAATGTCATAAAGTTCAGGAAAATTATTGAGAAAGAATGCAAAACACTTGTCTTCAGCATCCTAATTTGGAGCTGACTAATTTTCTCAGCGTCTAATTTGATCTGTTTAAGAATGATGTCCACTGAAATCGCATGCAAAATGGTAAAATAGACAAAATATGTTCAAAGATCTTTTTATTTTTTCGGGCAATCCTAGGTTTTTCTGCCAAAATGTGGCTTTAGATGGTAAATAACTGCCTTAACTCCTACTCAACATTGTCAAGCGGCGTATCCACATTTCGCGAATAAACTCGGCCAAAAGCTCATGTAAACCATTTTTACCTCAACCGAACACAATTCAAGCACCAAGCAAGTAAATAAGCATGCAGCAGACCATAGGATAAAATCATATCAGTGCTGAATCGGCAGGATTTCTGCTTAATTCGTGCTATGCATAAAAACGATACTTAAAATAAAAGAGGAAAGTCCACAGAATGCAACGATATGAGCCCTGTCATTTTAAACCGACACCACATTGAAAGAACAGCAGGTATACACTTTACAGTCTACAGAGACGAGCAAAAAAAATTCTTACCTTTGATATTTTGCAATAAATAAACTGCTCAAGGGTAAATCTGCGCTTGCTATTGTTAGCCCAATGTGTTTGTGTTATAACTAAACTAGATCTGCCGGGATCCTAGCATGTTCTTTCCTAGGGCATTGCTATAAATATCTCAGCTCTGTAGCATTCAGCTTCCTTGCAATGTATTTTCCTGTCTGCTTTCGGCTTGTGATGATGTCAGTAAGACTATGCCAGTAGGAATTTGATTGTATGAGTCCTGAAGATTCTAACGAACTCTAAACCACCTTAATGGCAGAAACCGAGCCTGAGCTACAGCCTTGCGTTCCGAGTGCGTCAAGCTGAGTCTATGGGACATATGCATGTTCTTGAATAGCGCGACAATATAAACGCATAACTAGTTTGTTTGAGGTATTGTCCGAATAATTTTCCCTGAATATTCAACATTCATTTTCAAAGTCGTTTTCTGACAGAATCTTTGCACTATTCCGCACAAATACTGAGACTACAACAGTACAGTACGTATTTTCCTTACCCATTCGTTGAATGGGCAATTTGACCATAGACTGTTGTCGATTGGCGCAGCCTATTGGATAAAATGCCGCGCTGATCTGAAATGGAACACAAGGTACCTACATTGCCAAAATGGAGAAGCCACCTAGACATTCCTCTCTAATTATGCTCTGATTGACCTGATCAGAATAAACTTTGGCACAGATAATAATGACATTCTGTGCTGTAATTTTTTAGAGGTTTCAGGCTGCAACTTAACAAATCGAAGTAAAACTTTTTTAGATGCAAAATGAGATCTTTCATTTACACTGTGTTCCATCTCCATTTGCTCTGACTCAGTGACATATATAGTGATTTTTACATCAGGTATGAAATCTCAAATGGTTTTACCTTTATTACGATACCAAGATTATACAAATGGACCAAGCAGTCGCAGAGATATACTCATTTCACTTTGGGCTTGCCATTTTCAAAAAAGAGGCTCAGAGCTTAAGGGGTTAAACATGAAATCCACCTAAACAGGATGAATTAACAGCTTATTAAAATTCTACAATGCAATCGTGATTGGAACGAAATATACACAGGGGTGCTCCAGGACCGAGATCAGGAACTCCTGATCTAGTGTGGAGCTGAAAATCATCTGATTGGCAGTAGGGTTCTGTTTGTTGCATTTCAAGGCAGAATATAGTACATTCAGGCAATCACACGTCCAGACACACCAGCAAATGCAGTCATTTAGTAACAAACTCGCAAGAACTAATAAGATACCCACAGACACAATGAGGGAAATACAACACGCACCGTGCAGGCACCCGCATGCACACAGACATGTACACTAGCAAACGATACAGTAGAATAAACAAGCATACCGTATTCACACTCCGAATGAACACAGACGCACACAAGTGCGCACAAATCGCTATGCGTCATCCAAAAAATGCACAGGAATCATTATCATCCAGATTTAAAACTGGTGCAGGAGACAGATTACATCAGCGAGAAAAGCACTGACATCACAGCAAGCGCGTATCGTAGGTGAAGATTAAAACAGCGCGAAAGGCCGCCAGCTATAACAAGCACAGGAGGCGGCCGAGATGGAGGCGCTGAGAAGGCTTTCAGACATTTCATCCACCCCTCCTCTCGTCTCTGTCACTCATCACTATAATATATCCATTTATCCAGGTGGATCAGTCATTGTACTCACCAATAACTCAATAGTCAATAACTATATTATTATATGACCCTACTTATAAATATAAAATAAGAAAAGAGGGACTACTCTCTCGTGAAGCTTCTCACAGGAAAGAAGCGACACAAAATATGGACACTGTCAGGAGCTCCTGCAGGGAAGCCTAATCTATTTTTAGTTTGAGGTCCTCAGATTGTTATATTCACCTCTAGCGCACTTTTGTGCAGTGAATATCACTGTTCACGGTGACCAGCGGAGCTCGCCTCGACCAATCAGGAGAGAGCAGGTCCTTATGTCATATAATAACTCCAAATATCCTACCAAATCTGCTTCAACATTTCAGAGGCGAAGAGGAGGAACCTTATTGGCTTTATTACATTTACTGCACCATAAACATTAGTTGAAATTACCTTTCAGGGGCTTTTTGTTAAAATGGTTTTGATAGGAATTAGATTAACTTTTCGGTGAAAATTTTGATGGATGGAACAGCAATCCTTTTGTTTTGGTGAAAGCTTAATCATTCCTGAAGCATCACCATTTTGGAACTTCTTCCAAAAATGCAATAAGTCAAACAATTCCTAAGGGAATTGGTTAAAATTATCCTTGAACATTCCTTAGCCTACAGTAATTGTACGACTTATTTTTGGAACAATGCCTTTTCCTGGAGAACCACCACAAGGCCGGGCTGAGAATCTGGCCAATGGAGAGAATGTTATATCTTCTGAGAACCCTGCTGTCACACACCAACAGCATTCATAGAGTTATTTGAGCAACACTCAGCTGGCATATTTTTATGAAATATAAGTATGCATGCTCCAGTGCACTATAAACTGTAGACTGTAATTACAATAGTCCACCTACGCAATCCTGAAAATGTTTTGGAGCGAGAAATAACACCAAATAATGAACGGCCTGCACTGGCAATTTGGGAAACACAGGCAGAAAAGGTATTGAAAATCTTCTAGACTAACAATTCTCATCAAAACTCTAATAATAAAACTCTGCATGGAAAAAGACTTCAGCGGAGTACATATTGAAGTGCTCACAGCAGGACAAACCCTGTGTAATGTAATCATCACATCACAGTTTTGCAGTTAACTGTGTACTTAAATATGAAGAATCAATTATCGAACTGGAGGTTCACAAAACACAGGGATGAGTTACACTGTCCAATACAAATACAGAAGCAGACAAACAAATATATAATCAGACACATTCACAGCATTTTATAGCCTAAAAGTGTGCATCTTATTTTAAAGCAAAGACATCACAATTCAATTTGTAATCTGAACACTATTTCTGTTTTCCAGACACAGCTTTCTGGTTACAGCTGGCTCTTTGGAGAGGTTATGGGCTTGGATTGGCATAGCAGTAAAGCCGACAGCACAGTTATTTCACAGCAAAAATTTACTCGATTAAGGGAACATTAGAATGACCTCCCAGAGACCACAGAAATGCCTGTTATGCTCTGTGTGTTTGTGTGTGGGGTGGGGGCGGCCAGGCAAAATAGTGCAGAAAATACATATGTATGAATTATCAGTCAACCCACCCTCAAGAAATACTGCTGATTTCCACCCGACTGCAGTGAACATGGTTGCACTCAATAAAGTACTCAGTTCAATAAATCCTTGCCCCGTGTAGTATGTGTAAATAGTCCCACTTTTCCACTGGGAAAGAGAACAAGACATTTTCCCATTTGAAGCCAAGGAATTGTGACAAGTGGCAGGCGAGCACATACCCCGAGACATATCAGGGGTACTTCAGAGAATTTAAATTCCAGCAAAGCTGACAAATTTCTCAAGGGACATCAAAGGGATTTTCCCTTGCATACGGTGCAACATATAGCTTATGTAAAGATGGGGAAAAATAATCCAGACTGAAAAAGTGTGTGATTTCTAAATAAAGACCACCCTGCAGGTGCACACCTGCTTTTTTATTGATGGCATTGCTTGGAGTGTCATTGGACTGTCTATGTAAGGTTGTGCACTGGCACTGTGTAAAAATTAAGCTGTGTGTCCAGGCAGTGTCCAGTCAGTGTAAGGTTGGGCACCAAGTAAGATTATTGTCTGTAAGGTTGTGTAACTGAAAGTACAGTGTCTGGGAAAGGTTGTTAAATATAGTTTGCGTAAGTGCTGGGACTGTGACTGCTTAAGGTTGCATTCTCACAAAGATGCCTGTGCAAAATTGCACATTGTAGAATTCTAGAATTTTACAATGTGTTGCATACTGAGAAAGAGTAGAAGAAAGATGAGTTGCATACTAAGAATGAGAGAAAGAGTTGTTTGTACTGCATCTAAAGAAGATTTAACAGTTAGGAGGACTGCCTCAATAGCTTTGTGTATTTAGACCGCAAACATGTAGAGATATACTTTACTGAACCCCATGGGGTAATTTGTCCTTTGCATTTGACCCATCCTATAGTTAGGAGCAGTGGGCAGCTACAGAGCAGTGCCCGGGGACCAACTCCAGTTCTAAGGCCAGTTCCTTGGTCAGGGGTACTGGTTGGAGTGTGCCTATGGTGCATGTTTTTGTGGGTGGGGGAAACCAGAGTACCCGGAGGAATCCCTAGCGAACAGGGTAAGAACATGCAAACTCCACACAGAAAGGCCACAGGCCAGAATCGAACCCACGACCTTCTTGCTGTGAGGCAGAAATGCCACCGTGCCGCCCAAATGATTATCACATAATTATCACAATATCTGATTAATATTACCCATTACTCAGGCACAGAACAGAAATAATTGACAAAGTACTCTATCACTAACCTCTCTTCAAAACCACACTCTCCCCTAGCACTGAATTGCTTTAAATATTTTTCACAGAAGAATCTAGAGCCAGGCTGCCTCCTCAGGTCCACTTCACAGTTATTTGTGTTTGAAACTAGGCAAGTCTATTAGTATTAGGATGACATAGATTGTGTTCACCAGTGCACATAGGATTATAATCACATTTTTTTTAATTACAAACATGAATTCAACTAATGGTCGTCTGCCAGTTACTTAATGATAGCAAGCTTTAGCAAAGTTGAAAGCAGATTTACACGAGGAAGTGCTGTCCGATTAACTGCCTGAAAACCCCCTTGTGAATAGAATGTAACAAAAACATTGCTATGAATTTGAATTGTACGTCATAATAAAAAAATGTGTCACCGACAAATTCCAACAGGAAAATACCAGCAAAGAGAGGCTGAACCTCTGAATAAATGTTACAATGAAAGCTAAATGACAGCAAGACTCTCATTTGGGGAAGTCAGAGCAGTTAATATCTGACATTGACCATACTGAGAAGGATATAAACAGAAAACAGCAAATAGAAGAATAAGTACAAGACAGGACAAGAAAACTAAGATGAGCTGCGCTAATCAAGGTTGAAGGAGGACAGAGATAATGCGGTGGTTTCTGATTCATGCAGTTATGACATTTAATGAGAAGCCCATCTTAAAATCTGCTGATGATGATCAGGAAACCAGCCGTGGACACAAAACGTTGTGGACCAATCAGATACATCAGATCTCATCCCCTCCACCCTGACACAATGCAGAGCCATGGCCTCTCTGGAAGTAGAGAAACCAGAACATCCAGTAGATCTGCGCATTTTAATTCATTCACATATAATGCACATACAGTGCACCATCACCTTAAGAGACCTGATCTGCTTACACATGTAATCCCTATGCGTTGTCCGTCCTACTCCGTATCACAGTGTTAATGGCTGCAGGCTAATTTAACTCGTATGAGGGTTTGAAACATCAGTGACGCAGGTCTTATCTCTGCGCATAATTGACTCAGGACCTGGTGAGAGACTGCAGACGGTAAAGCCGTCACCCTTTAACAGCCCTTTCCCTGTTCAGTTTTTCCCACGGTCTCACACCTCCCACAGTGTTATGGACGCAGCCATCTTTCTTGAGGATAAACGGAGGACAATGAGCAGATGGACTTGTCGGTGTGAGGTTCTCCGCTGAGTTAACCAACGTAAAACCACCGTCATTGAAGTTAGCCAAGTTTTAACTACACTGCAAGTATAAGGCAATGAGACCACAGCCGGCTACCGACATAAAGGCCTTGTACAGCCAGACAGCATAATGAACACTGATATACAAATACTGGGTGTTCAGAGTGAGTGTGCAGTCCAGGCACCCGAGCGAACAGCAGAGCTAGAAGCTCAAGGATAGCGGTGAGTCCATAAACCTTTGAGCCAAAATTTTAGCCAAACAGGATTTTAATTTGCTAAATTCTACCTGTTTTAGCCAAATGCAAGTTGAAATAAAGGAAAAAATATTTAAAGAGACAAAAATCTATCTTTATTTTTTCTGTTAACAAAGATTGCACTTATTACAATTTAATAATACAATTTTCCCTTACAAGAACTGTTTGACGGGAACATGGCATTCAGTACTTACTATTTTTTTAGGTGACCATATTAATGGAGGCGATTTATGAATTATTACAAGTCGCTGTTCGAATAATTAGAGACATATTAATAAATGCGTTTTCAGAGAAACCTTCCGATCTCTGACACGAACACCCAAGAGTCCCGAGCATTGGACCTGTGTCAGTCAGAGCGCAATTGTAGAAGTGCTAAAGGGAACCTTTATTTATTGGTTTGCAAATATATTTGGTTGGAATTTGCTGCATGAATTTGCATTAAACTCACTCTACTTAGAAAAGTTCAGATTTCTTTTAAGACTAGTGAACGCAAAATAAAAGAAAATACATCGGTAAAATCCGGTCCTGTCAATGACTCTAGTCAAGGTGAAAAAAAAAAGTCCGGCCACGGAGCGAGCATATTCAAATACCGGCACGTGCATGACGTGAACAGGCAACGAACATGAGGGTCTGGTTGGATGAGGGGGGACACTGTCTTTTGATCCTAGTTTATGCATAAGAGACTGCAATGTTGTTTTAATGATAATGATAAAGAACCTTGGCGTGCAGGGTATGGAAGCGATAATTGGGTACAGATGGTAGGTTCCTGCCAGTCTTGTGACAGTTTGCTCCCATTTTGCGCGTATATTGTGGCGCAGGGAACCAGCATATGGCCCAACTAGGCGAGTGGGAATCCCCAAGTAGTTCTGATTACCACACCGTGGCGCTAGCAGTTTTTGCATAAATGATGATGAGCGGAAAGCATGCAGTTATGGTGAGATTGTGAGTGGGCGGCCTGGCGTAGTGCGTATTGGAATGTCACTGAGGGGAGGGGCTGTAGCGGACTTTTTGAAGTGGAATGGGGAATATGAGAGGCGATACGCATGACAGACAGGAAGATTGATTCTATGTACTGCTGGAGCAAAATAATGCTCTTCGCCAAATTTTTCGTCACCTTCAGGTTTTTAGTCACCAGATTGGAGCAACGTTCGCCACTGGCAATTTGGCGAGCGGGTAGCGTGATCCCTGGAGGCTGAGGATCAGTTCATCCCCTAAACAACAGCAGTGTCCACAGACTGAAATAAGGTTAAAACTAAAAAGTGAGAAAAGTACCCATCCAGTGCCCCAGTGGTATGCTTTGGTCGCAAGAGCTAGTTCTCAGAGAAGAAGCACTGTTAATGTCAGCACTTTTTGATGCAATAATACAAAGACCAAACCCCAGAGGACTGCGGTGGAAGACCAACGAGGGAACCATACTGAGACAGGTCTTTCTGTGAATGTGAACTTACCAAACCAATAATTGTGTGCTCATGCATTTTGCAGCTATCATAATACATGGGAAGAATGCACAGCTATAGTGGTTTTGGAAATAGTATCTGTACTAAAGTTGTCCTCCTTAGAGAGCTCAGTGCCCTTCAGCAAGGAAAAACCTTGAACCTTAAGGCCTCAACGAACCTCAATGTAGGAGACCAGCTTTCCGGAACACTGAGAGCTCCCATTGTTTATTCAGTAGTAGTTAAAAGAGAGAGAGATTGAGAGAGCGAGAGAGAGAGAGAGAGAGAGAGAGAGAATCAGTGATGTGTTTGAAGCAGCCACAAGACCTAATCAGTCAGTCACTATATGAGCCCTTATTTTTCCCACTACATGATACACAACCAGATTTCAGCACAATGGACAGAGACTAAAACATTTCACGGCAACAACCTGGGCTTTCAGGACCATGGACAGCATCTCTCTTCAACCATGTCTGCTGCCTACCACACTCAGTCACAGATTATCACAACTTGAAATACTCAGAGGACAAGCAGACCGGCTCCTAAGACAACTTAAGCGGGACCATCCAGGAGCTTGTTTGTGGCACCTTAAAAAAGACAGATTGACACAGTATGTTCACATCATCTATATATGTTCCTGATGTCAATCAGACATTGGAAGACTGCGCATTACAACATCAGGGCGATCACTTGGCGACACATATGGTCCGGCGAGAATTATATTGCGTGACCGTCTGACCTCAGTCTCTGGCCTTAATTTCTGGAACTAAACTTCCTGTTTTACAGTGGAAAAAGAAAGATTTCTCAGAGTGATACACACAGTAAACTGATGAGTGACTTCACTGTTCGCAGTAAACTATCAAATGACAGTCAAGGCAGCAGAGAACAGTCACTGAACAAAAAGTGAAACTAGTAGGCCAACAGTATCTGTCTAAATGTTCTAAAAATGGCAAAAGAAGGTGCACAGGGCTGGGTCATCAGGAAATGAGAATAATGTCACCTTGTGGGATTCAAACACGGGATCCTTAAATATGCCATAGTAAGACTGCCTCATTATATCCCTTCCCCTAAAGGCGCATCAACACTCATCCTCACAAGCCTGCACTCCCAGGCTCTGCCTCTTAATTAAACAAGGAGCCGTCTACCATCTAATTAGCACCAGACGTGATGACGATGACGTAATGAGCCCGGCGAGGTGAGGAGCGGAACAGGAGTGTGATTTTTATCTTGTTATACATTTCCTGAAGGAGTAATTCTAAAAAAACTGACCATGGCAGAAGACACGAAGACAATTTTGCGAAGTCTCCAATTTTCAAGCACCCTGGCCACAGATACTGCTGCTCCTCTCTTTCTCCCCGAATAATCGAGCTGGCATTTAGAATACTTCACATAATGGCATGGCTGAGGGCCTAAGGTAGCATGTCTTGTAACATAAATATTGAATGGAATTTTTAAACATCTATCTGGTTGATTTGTGCCTTTTTTTTTACATAAGTCCTTGTTTTCTATTTCTTTAGTGCTTTTTTTAAATTTTTTTTTTATTTAACCCTTATTTAACCAGGGAAGTCCCGTTGAGATTGAAATCTCTTTTTCAAGGGAGCCCTGGGGGAATAGGTGGGGAGGGACAGAGGAATTGCACAGCCAATTAGATCAGGGGATGATTAGGCGGCAGATCGAAAGAGCCAAGTTGGGACTTTAGCCATGACACCGGGGAACCCCCTACTCTTATCGAAGAGCGTCATAGGATCTTTAATGACCACTGTGAGTCAGGACCTCGGTTTAACATCTCACCCAAAAGACAGCGTCTTCTTTAGTACACTGCACTGGGGCATTAAGGTTTATTCCACCACTGGGAAGATCGCCACCTACTGGCCCACCAACACCTCTTCCAGCAGCAACCTGGTTTTCCTCAGTGGTCTCCCATCCAAGTACTCACCAAGCCCACACCTGCTTAACTTCAGCCACACAGCTGGAGCAGATCGAATTGTGGTATGGCCGCTTTACTCAAGTCAGTTACAGAATTGTAAGTGTTTATTAATTCATCTGTAAGCGAACAGCTGAAACACCATCACTGTCATCCACTAATCCATTATCTAAACTATTTCCTCCTCACCAGGGTCGTGGGGGAGGTGGAGCCTGTCCAAACTGACTATGGGTAAAAAGCAGGGAATTATTCCCCCAAATCAATCAGTGCAAGGATAACCACTCAGTGGTAGACTAAAGAAAGAGTAAACAATAGGAATGTAAATGTCCTCCCTCTGTGGGTATACTGCTAAGTCTTGGAGGATTATGAGTGACCTGGAGTCATGAGCAAATCATTACACTGAGGTTATCACACAAGGATTCAGAGAAGATCATGGATACCAGCCCAAAGGTTAGAGCATACGTGCAGGTCAGCCATTTTTTTTTACTACAGAAGGTCCCGATTTAAATGGCAGGACTGGTGTAGGCAAGTGACAACGGTGCACCGATACACTGCTCCTGTTTAAAGACTCCCCAGCTGGAATTCAATTACCGAACCACTGACTGCCAGCCTTGTGGTTTGAGTGGCTGCCACAATGTGTTGTACACCAAAGATTTTTTTATCGAATAGTGCCTTGGCACTGAAAAAGACACGAATAGACATTGTTCCCCTGGAATGAAAAACACAGAGAGAAGATGATAACTCCTGACTGATGGCTCCAGAATCAGGATTTGCAACCATTTTCACACGCCCCCAGAGCTGCAGAAGGGAAGTAAATTGGGTGCATTGCCATAAGATTCAGATTCTTCAAATGCCAGAAAAAAAATAACTGCACAAACTAAAAGCCTGTATCCTGACAAAAACTTGCTCCTGCCAAGTGACTCTAGATTTTATTGGGTACAAGACCACTGTTAACCCAGAAGTTTACAGGTAGTAGCACGGCAACACATCCACCAGCGTAGCGCTGCGTTGAGTTGGCTTAAAGCAGCTGTAAGTTGCAGTACATGAGTGGACAGAAGTATATTAGCGATGCTTACAGAAGGCATAACAGAATAAAAACCTTTTTAATCAATATAAGCAGTAACCCCAGCACCAGATTGACATTAATCTGACTTGTGCGAATGCTTTCCGTGTCTCCTCTCATTCAGGAACTTGCTTGTCCATTAGAAGTGATGTCTTCTTTGATTGGCTCGTGCCCCATGTGCTGTCTTATCCAGGGCTGTGTTTCTTTTCACTGTTCTCACCTATTGCACCTGTGATGTAAATCTACACACACTCTCTTTGGAATTACAAGTTGATGAATTGAAATTTCCTATGTGTGCTCAATCCCAGTCAGTATTTACTAGTTAAACTCTATATCTTTTGAAAGTAAAATGTAACCTTTAATGACAGTAATGTACGTAAGCTTCCCTATTTAGTTAACTAACCCTGTAGACTGCAAGGAGCTACAGAAGTTCCTCGGGTTCTCTAACTTACATCAGTGATTTGAGGGTACTCAGCTGTTGCAGGTCCCCTACCAAAGCTGACACACACCAAGCTTCCTTTTGCCTGGATGCCCCAGGTGGCCTCTACCTTTAATCATATCAACAGGCTGTTCACTGCTGCTCCCATCCTCAAGCTCCCAGAAGCACAATGCCAGTTTGTTGTGGAAGTCAATGGACTCTCGTGGAACTCCGACGTGGGTGCTGGGACTGTCCTCTTGCAGTGAGCAGACAATTGAAAATTACACCCCTGCGCCCGCTCTTCTCATCAGTCGCTGGCTGTGGAGAGGAACTATTCCATCGGTGGCTGGGAGCTGCTAGCAGTGAAGATGGCCTTTGAGTAGAGGAAGTACTGGTTGTAGGGGTCCTGTCATGGATTGTGGCCCGCCGGGAAGAGACAAAGCCGGCAGGCGCTGGGACCATGTTCCCCAAAAAGCGGTGAGGGACCCAAACGCACAGGCTGAGTAAAAATATAAGATCTTTAATATAAATAATGAAGATAAACCAGTCCCAGAGGGGAGCAGCAGCACAACAACACAGCAGGGCTCAGGACACAAACAGAACACTGCTGCAGCAAGATAGGTGCAGCCAACCCTTAAATACTAATGCTTCACCTCCACCTTAACGAGCAACAGGTGTGGCTTGTTTAGGTGGAGGTGAAGAATGCAGTAGGGGGAAGGGCCTGCAGGCACATGCCATAAAAGGACCCTCCCCCCAAGGCACGCCACCTGGCGAGCAAAGAGCACCCCTCCTCCGGAACACACTCTAGGCGCCCTCCTCTGGAACACACTCTAGGCGCCCTCCTCCGGAACACACTCAACGGCGCCCTCTCTGGCGCCCTGTTCCGGAACACACTCCACGGCGCCCTCTCTGGCACCCTGCTCCGGAACACACACCTGGCGCCCTGCTCCGGAACGCACTCATGGGGGCCAAGCTTGGCGCCCTACTCTGCACAGCTCACTGGTGGGCCACCAGGAGCACCGGCTCACAGGTGCCAGGCCTGGCGCCCTCCTCAACACAGCTCAACCGATGACACCACCAGGAGCACAGCACACTGGCGCCACATCTGGCCCCCTCCTCCGGAGCACTTGACGGCGCCTACGGAAAGACCCTCTCCCCAAGGTACGTCTCCTGGCATGCCTGGAGAAACAGGCGCCCTCCTCCAGAACAAACTGGGGCGCCAGACTCCAGGACGCAATAGGGTGCCCACCTATTTGACACCTCGCCCCGCACCGGACCACTTACCCCGCTCCGGACCACATGCCCCGCACCAGACACACCTCCGGGCAACTGGGGCAAACACACCTCCGGGCAACTGAGGCGGACACACTTCCAGGCAACTGGGGCAGACACACCTCTGGGCAACTGAGGCGGACACAGGGGCACCCTCCCCCAGAGCACACTGGGGCACCTTCCTGAAGCCCAAGGCAAAAAATTAAAAAAAAGGCTGCCGCTGCTCCCCTCTCTCAGCCTGGCTGAGTCTCATGCCGGCAGCAGTAATCTGTCATGGATTGTGGCCCGCCGGCAAGGGACAAAGCCGGCAGGCGCTGGGACCATGTTCCCCAAAAAGCAGTGAGGGACCCAAACGCACAGGCTGAGAAAAAATATAAGATCTTTCGTATAAATAATAAAGATGAACCAGTCCCAGAGGGGAGCAGCAGCACAACAACACAGCAGGGCTCAGGACACAAAAAGAACACTGCAGCACCAAGATAGGTGCAGCCAACTCTGAAATACTAATGCTTCACCTCCACCTTAACGAGCAATAGGTGTGGCTCGTTAAGGTGGAGGCGAAGAATGCAGCAAGGGGAAGGGCCTGCAGGTACATGCCATAACAGGTCCAGGCTCCCCTTTTTCGTCTGGATGGACAATCGCAACTTAGAGTGCCTCTCTTTGGCTAAGAGGCTCAATCTCAAGCAAACTTGTTAGTCCCTCTCCTATGCAAGATTCAACTTCCTCTTACAGCACTGACATGGTACGAGGGATACCAAAGCCTGACTCTCTGCCACGTCTGTATCCATTGGTGCCCGAGAATCCACCAGATACTATCCTCACAAGAAGCGGTTTGCCGGCTGTCACCGAGCTCCAAGTGAGGTCGAAGAGGCGTCGCGGTCCTGTCTCTCATCACCGGACACTCCACCCAATCGTCTCTTCATCCCTGAGAAAGTGAGAGGCAAGGTCTTGGCCTGGGGCCCCGCCTCTCAGCTGGAATGCTATCCCAGACTCTCTCGTACTCTCTCCCTCGTAAGTCAGCACTTTTGGTAGCCAAACATCTGCCAGAATCCACTGCCATTTGTCATAGCCTGTAATGTGTGCCCCTGCCAGGGAGGGAGAAGAGCCCGCGCTTTACCGCTCTGGCACATATCCGCCTTCCAGAAGCGGGGGAACAGTTGTCACTGGCCAGCTCCGGCCTCCCGAGTGGGGCAGAAGGTATGGCTGGCCACCAGGGATATCCCAGTTCTGGAGAATTCAAGGAAGCTCACCCACCCGGTTCACTGTCCCCCTTCACTATGTCAAGTATCCGGACTTCATCTGCAGTCAGGCTCCTCCTCCCCCATTCCATCCCTAACAGTTACGCTGTGCTTCACGTTTCAGGAAATAAACCTGTGTCTTTGTCTCCCTGAGTCTGTTTCCCGCTCTCCTCCTTGTTAATGGTGGCCCCGTTTACCCACGGCGCCGAATCCCGAAAGTGCACCATAAGGGAGGCTGACCCCAGTGTTTGGTGGACTGGGAGGAGTAAGAGCTTGGAGAGCATTCCTAAGAAAAGTCTTCTTTGATTGGTTTGTGTCTTGCGTGCTACTTTAGCCCCGGCTGTGTCTCATTTCATAATTCTCATCCTTTGTACGTATAAAGTGTCTCTTCCCTACCCCCCCCCCCCCGAGCTGCAAGTTTTGGGATTGCTGTCATCCTGGAGAGCTACTGATGACAATTGTCTAAGCCTCCTCACTTCACCAACAACATCTGAACTGAACTGTGCTATCTATTTTTTTTTATTTTGTGTCTTTCAATTATAATGATGGTATTTCATTGTATAAATATTTGGACCCCAGTAAGAATACCCTTCACTACGGTGAGGACTAATGGGGATCCGTAATAAACAATTAACAACAATCTACTCCGGGGTGCCATCCCATTTTTTATTTCTTCCTATCAATAAAGGCTTCTTCTGGAATGTGCTCTGTGTTGGCAACTGATTTTTGGTTGGGATCATAGCAGACTCATCGTGGCCCCAATGATCAGACTCCGATGACTATGAATTACTTTGGCCCTCAGGACCAGGCTTAAGCTGACAGGATTTAGAGCGACCCCAAGGACTCCTGCAAGAATAATTTGAGATATTACTACAACCCCATTTCCAGAAAAGTTGGGACGGTGTATAAAATGTAAATGAAAACAGAATACAATGATATGCAAATCATTCAAAGGCTATATGTAATTGAAAATAGTGCAAAAACAACAAATCAAATACTGAAACTGTCAAATTTTACATCAGCTCATTGTGAATTTGATGCCACCAACACATTTCAAAAAAGTTGGGACAGGGAGTACAAAAAACTGGGAAAGTCAAATGATGCCCAAAAAAAGATACTCGGTGAAACATCTCGCAGCAAATAAGGTTATTTCGCAATAGGTCAGTAACATGATTGGGCAGAAAAAGTCTTTCAGACATAAAGCCGGCGATGGCTTCACCACTCAGGGAAAGACTTGCATGGACAAATAATTCAACAATTTAAAGTAATGTTTGCATAATATTGCATAATGCATAATATTTTCAAAAAATATTCAGAGCATACAGAAAAAAACTCTTTACACCAGGGACAAGAACGAAAACCAATACTGAATGGCCATGATCTTCAGGCCTTCAGGCAGCACTGCCTTAAAAACAGGTAAGATTCTGAGGTGGAAGTCACTGCATTGGCTCAGTAACACTTCTGTAATCCATTATTAGTGAACACCATTTGTCGCTGCATCCACAATTGCACATTGAAACTCAGCCATGCAAATTTTAAACCAAGATCCAGAAATTCTATAGCCTTTGCTGGGCACAAGCTCATTTCAGATGGACTGCGGGGAAGTGGGAAAATCACCTGGTCTGACCGATCAAAAATGTGAAATTATTTTGGGAAATTATGGATGCCATGTCCTCCGGACCGAAGAGGAGAAGGACAATTCAGCTTGTTATCAGTGCACAGTTCAAAAGCGAGCATCCATTAGAGTATGAAGGTCCATTACTGCACATGACATGGGAAACTTGCACATCTGTGAAGACACCATTAATGCAAAACAATACAGTATATTCAGGTTTTGGAGTTTCAAATACTGCCATATAGACATCTTTGTCAGGAAACCTTGCTCATGTCAGCAGAACAATGGAAAACACAACATTATTCATGTATTACAAACACACGGCTCTGTTGTGAAAGAGGCTGAATGCTAAACCAGCCACCCGCTGAAAATATTTGGCGCATTAGGAAAAAATATGACAAAGGAGTCGGCAAAGTTTTGATCAACTGAAAGCCTATATCAAGCAAGTACAGAAAAATATTTTGCTTCCAAAACTTTAGCAGTTGGTCACTTCACATCCCAAACGCTTTCAGAATTTTGTTAAAAGAAAAGGCGATGCAACACAGTGGTAAACATTGCCCCTGTCCGAACTTTCTTGAAACATGTTGCTGTCATAAAATTTAAAATGAGCAAATATTTTTCAAAAAACAATAACATTTCACAATTTCAACATTTGATATGTTGTCTTTGCGCTATTTCCAATTAAATGTAGGGTTTAAATGATTTGCATATCATTGCATTCTCTTTTTATTTACATTTTATACAGTGTCCCAACTTTTCTGGAAATGGGGTTGTAGAAGCTTAGCCAGAACTGCTGCTCTTTGCATGAATTAAGGGTGGCCTGCAGACTATTTAAAAGTGAAGGTATCATTTTTCAAATCATAAATCCTTTTAATTACATGAGATCATTGGACCATTGGACCATTTAATGAACACCCATATTTTGATATAGGTGATGAGTGTCTTAGGATGAGCTTTAAGATATGCAAATGAGACATGAGATACTATGAAGAGCATGAGATGTGTTGCTCCACAGGATTGGCTCCTTTCCGCGGGTGACCTTGTGCTTTAGGTCAGCAGGCTACACATGCCCGATGGTTCCCAGACAGACAGGCGCGCGTTGTCATTTGAAACCCGCGGCAGACCTACTCCTGTAACAGATACACTAAGCCCTTCTGGATAGACAAATATTTCTAGTAAATAACACAAGTAAATGCAAAAGCAAAGACTGTGTGACTCAGAATTACAAAGGGCTCATCTAGCCTCAGCAGAGTGCCCACGACGTGGGTGTTAGGAGTGCTTCTCCAAATCGTGTCAAAAAAAAAAAGCAACTAGTATTAAGTTTGGGATTAAAACTGCCAATGTTCTTGATGCAGCGGTCTCACTTCAACCTGGGATGTGCTGAGAGCAGCCGCAAACATAGCTCTCAACATGCATCACCTTTGTCCTGAGAAACTGGCTACCCCGTGCAAGGCACAGGGCCTAGCTTTGGTAGCAGCCAGAGATAGGAGAGAGGATAATGTAGCTAAGCCACAAAGATTTCCTATAGGTCATGGACAGTATAGGCATCAAAACAAGACGGGAACTCCTGAGGAGTTCATTAACTTCCAGTATATATGTGAACATGAGCCCTCAGCCAGTTTCCATGTTTCCCCAGCCAGTTTCCTCCAGGAACTCCAATTTCTTCCAGTTAGCATGTCAGGCTGATTGGAAACTCAAAACTGTCCATAGGTAAGAGTGTCTGAGTGAATGGAGTCTGAATGATGCGCGGACCCTGGAATAGATTGGCGAGCTGTCCAGGGTGTGTCCCTGGCTTTGGAGTATACTCAGCTAGGACAGGCTCCAGCTACCCCGCAACCCTAGTGAGGAAGAGGCAATATAGATAACGGACAGTTGGAGGAATGGACGCGCTCAGTAACAATCCATGCCATTGCAACACTATAAGAAAGCTTCAAACAAATTCTATGACTCAAAGACAATAATAATGAATGTAGTTCTTCGTGAAACTCTAATTTCCTCAATAAGTTTGACATGTTTTTTTGATGCCTTCATCATGTGAATGAGTGATAGTTCTCGGCCAGTATTTCAATCAAAAATTGGTAAATATATCAGAACCAGGGAGCCAATCTGTCTCCTGTCAATCACCAGAGCCAACACGCTGCATGCTGAAATGATGACATCGAGCCTAGATGATATCCAATGCTGTGAACAAATGCATTCACCCGCACATTTTCACGTCCTATTTGCACTGATGGAGTAACTGCGTAGCCTTGCCATTAATCATGGCAGTAAATATTAGCGTTAGCAGCTTGAGTAATGGCTTGCCTCACATTGTGACGACAGAGACTGATCTGGGGTCAGGGCAGGTCCCCGCCTCCTCTGTGCCAGCGTAACCTTCGGATGGACGCAGCACTGCTTCCTCCCGCCCTGTGATTCAGCTCAACGCCGAGGCTTTCAGAGCCACAAACTGTGACGCACATCATTCGGGGCTCTCTGCCTACTGCTTCCAACAATGAGCAGACTGAGCAATCACCAAAGACCATACATAATAAACTCATTTCCACGGAACGGCAGGTCAGATACTAACTTTAAATTCTCTCATTCAAAAGTTCCCTTTGTCCTAAGTTTAATACAAAATGAGGTAGTCTGGCTGAAAATCGACTGCCATCTTAATTAACACATCCACAGCGCAAGGTCAGAACTAGTCATTGAAGTTCAAGTTACAGTATGCAGATATTTCAGCTTTTTCACTTTTCCCAAAATTCCCATAACCATCACATTGAGTAAAACTGTTACCCTGCAAACGATAATTTTGCACAACATTTTGAAAATGTCAGGTTTGCACAGCCCCCAGATAATAAAACAGCTTCCAAAAAACAATTCCTTGCTCTGTAAACCAAAAGTGGTTTCGATGGACTTTTCCATGGACATTTTTTTCATAAAAATCACTCAACAGTGGCCACACACAGACTCCCTGCCAAACGACCCTGGAATCCTGGAAAACAGAGCACATCATCATCATCATCATCATCACCACCATGATCCGTCTCCTCCCTGGCCTCACCCTGTTCCTCCTCAGCTCGCTCGACACAGTCCTCACGGCACCTTGCACATGCTACCGACGAGCGCTGGTGCAGAGTATCGCAGGAACAGAGCCCATTTGAGGTGGGTGGGGTGTTCAAGGTGGTGGTGGGCAGGGGGAGGGGCGAAAAAAGTCACTGCAAGCCCAAGCCCTTCTGTCAGGCCCCCCGGCAGCTTCAAGTGGCTCAAACAACAGGCTACGAAAAAAATAAAAGGCCGCTTCATCCATTATAATTATGTGCTCTCAGCCCACGGAAGAGAATATACTAAAAATTTCCAAGAGCAGAAGAGCAGTATATTCTTAGATGTGCAAAAGGTACCTTTTTTTAGGTGTACAGGCAGTAGCAGTGACATTGTATAATAGGAAGAAGAGATGGTGATGTAATTTCCTTCTCTTTCGCAGCTGCTCCCACAAAGCACAACATCACAATTGCTAACTAGGTCCTGTTCCTATTTTACACTTTCCTTGCTATCACGAGTTGTAAGTGCACCTCTTTCAACTTAGAGACACTATATTTGTATAAAGCAATACTGCCAGTATACAGTATGTACTTACTCTACTATCATGAAATGTTTACCATAGCAAGTAGTAAAATATTTTTTAATAATTTGGTAAACAAAATCCTATTGTAATTTCGCAAATTTATGAATTAGTTATTCTGCTCAAGAGGCTTCTCTGAAATGTTAAAATTGGGCTAATATTGTGTTAGGAGTCACCACTAGCTAGCAAGAAAAAGAATTGCAGAATTATCAGGAGATTAGCGCTATAGAAGTCTTCACGCCTAAAGATACAAAGCCTTTTAATGCAGAGCCGTCCAGTGAAACATCAGCCGAGTGATTCAAGCTTTTCCATTACTCACATCGTTTATCACTCCGCATGCTATCGCAGCCAGTACAGAGCCATTTGTTTTTAATGCAATGAGGGATGCAACTATATTAAGCGGATTCACCTTTGCAGCAAAACGCACAGAATGCCAATGAGTTGACTTCAGGGCACGGCCCTTGATAAACAGGCTCGCCGCTGCTTCATCATGTCACCGGCGAGCGATTCGAATTAATGAGCGCAGAGCTGGACGTAGAGTTTTCTCCCCCCCTCCCTCATAATTTCATCAGCCCCCCCCATCTCCTCCTCCCCCTGCACCACATCCCTGCTGCTGCTCAGTCATGCAGCACTGTCCCTCTTGGGAATTCCCACAGCTGCGGACCCGCAGGGCCGTCTTTTCCGGATGAGTCGAACAGCCTCGGGAATACGCAGGAAAAAATTATAATGCTATCACGGCTCAGCCACCGTCAACTATCAACTACAAGCTGAGGCACAAAAGTGCACCATGTCACTTCAGTGGCTGGGTTTTTTGGAAGGATGTAGAATAACAATGAACAGCCTCTAGCCCATGGCGGCCAGAAAGCATTTTGCTATAATTTCCCACAGATCACAAGAAAAAAAACAAATGCCAAACAAAAAAACATAATAATAATTAAATCAAGAATAAGAAGTGTCAAGGCTGTCATCTTAAGTACATCTGTCTTTGGCCACAGATTTAACCTGTTTATCAGCAAACCTGCCAGGCAGCAGAGGCCTTTATTAGGATAACAGGCCTATGCGCTGTACAGCACCTGGAGACAGTTCACTCAACCACAGGAATACCCTTTTAGAAAGCCAATGCATCTACATGTACCGTGGGGTATCTGGACTAGCTCCCTAGTGACATGAAGCGCCGTGCGCTAAAGTGACTGGCAGGTGAGTGATTTTACCCATCACTGACCGGCAACCCGTTTGAGCGAGTGAGAACTCAGTCATTTATATCACATATCAGAACCATGCAAATCTCTACTTTGAGGCAGGGGCTAAAATCCTGTCGCAAATCTCATGCAGAAATCATAACGGATGCACTTCTCGAAATCAGCGCTGGTAAAGAACGAATGCAAATTCTCTTGCCTACACTATAAAATTACACTGGAGTTATGCAACTACACTATCTCCTTTCTCCAAAGTGACATGCAGATTAAAGTGAGTGGGGGCCAATCCCCACTGAGGGCCCCACTAGCCATGCAGAAAGGCCCCACAGCAGCACACCCTTGCCACAACGCAATGGATTGACAGAATTACCATGTAACAGCCACACTGGCAAAAGAATAACCAAACTTCTGTATCTGAGTCAAGCCCCTTTGCCATGGCACTACAGGCAATCCTCATTTATACACAACGACACAATGGCACTAGAACCATAAAACTTCTGAATTACAGTCAAGCACCTTTGTCACAAGGCTACATGTGGCCTGTATGGTTGTGCAGTTGGGTGGAGGACGTTGAGAGGGCTCGCTCACCGTTCACCGTGAGGTGTACCCAGCTGCCGTTGTGGAAAGTGTCGTACTGCTGCTCCAGCATCAGGACCTTGCACTCGTACCAGCCCTGGTCGTCAGAGCGCACTTGCTCGATCCGCAGGGAGGACTTCCCGTGCAGGGTGGCTCGACCTGCATACAGGAGAGAATAGGACATGAGGGCTCAGGCCTGGTCACATTCCACCGACCACAAACCCAGATAAACCTACCACAGTAGGGATGACACATCACATGACCGGTGCATGGAAGAAAATCATACTTCATACTATAATTTGAGGAATATTTGTCTATCTGTCTGTTTGTCTGTCTGTTTGTTCCCCTACTCCTCCAAGGTCCTCTGACGGATCTTCACCAAACTTGGTGGGTCTATGTAGGTTGTCCCTGGAATTGTCCTTGAGGGGTTAGTTTTTTGAAAGGTCAAGGTCACTGGGGTCAAAGGTCAATTTCTCGCATCTCCCATCTCCCTGGACAGATTTTCGTGAAAGTTGATATGTGGACGTAGGTCGTCACAAGAAATGACCGCGAGAGGTCCGTTCCATCAAAGGTCAAGGTCACGAAAGTCAAAGGTCAAACCGTAGGTCATCACGAGAAATCGAGGTCACTGGGGTCAAAAGTCAATGGACAGTTTCCTGACAAACAAGGCACATACACAGACAATGTTGTCTACAGAGAAATCCTCAACTAACCAGTAAGCTCCAACCAAACCATTCTACTTTGAACACTCCACCACCCCCATGCCAGACAAACCTCCCCTTCCTTGTTACTAAGGGTGTGGCATAGCCCTTTACAAATGTAACTGCTGTATTTCCATCTCGATGCTTGCACAGTCGAAATTATTCTCGTCACGGGTAATTCACTAGTCAATAAAACGCAGACAGCTTACAGGTGGTGAGCTTAACAATGTGTAGTCAGTCACAATGGTCATGGACTTGATGCACCCAATGAAGTCACTTAATCAAAGTTTTCTGGAAAATAACCAGCGGCGAAAACAATGACCGTGTTTCAGATATAAGAGACTACAAGCAAGTCTCCTCAGACATGGGGCATTAAAATAATAAACTCTGGGTGTAAAGTGAATAATAAGCACAATTAATAGCCTTTCCTGCGTCTTGGGATGAGTAAGTGACACAACTGACATGGAAACGACTGCAGCCCTTCCTGGCAGAGAAGCGAGGACGGAGGACCATGAAAACATGAAAGAAGTGTCATTCTGAGGGACATGGGAACCAGACGCAAAAAAAAAAAAAAAAAGAATCCACCACTGTGGGCGTGCGGCTGGTGAGAATGTGAGAAGTGACAGTGTCTCTCCTTTTTCTATGGCGGAGAGAAAGAAGGAAACTCTCAGTCTCAGGCCGCTCTGGCAGGCCTTCACAGCAGATGGCCGCCAAAAACATCAGATAAACAAAGAGCTTTCACGAGTACTCCAGCTGAAATTGGTAGCTTCACAGTGACATTCAGAGCTCAAATTACTTCTTTTTCTCCAGACCCTTAGAATAAATCTGTCAGTGCTGAAAGAAAGAATTCTAATTATACTGAAAGCTACACAGTTGGGCTGATATCCACATCTCTTCACAACCCCTGCCATTCTGATGTTGAGAATATTATCACAGAAGTTAAAAAAGGCACACGCAAAAGAACTATTTCTTTTTGCAAATAGCCAAACAGAATGTGCGGTATATTAAAGCGTGCACGTACACATACTCAATGTGCAAGCTCAGTGTACAGGAGCTGCCCCCAGTATGTACACTACCGCTCAAAAGTTTGGGATCACTTGGAAGTTTTCCATGGAAACACACATGAAATTAGTCTGAACAGGAGATATAGCAAATGAACAGAACATGCTGACATTGTCTGAGTTGGAAATAATGATTTTAATGGAAAAAGATGTATATGTACTTCAAACTTTGCCTTCAACAAAAAAAACTGTCACTGTTACTAAAAGTTTGATACTGAAACTGGTGTTTGACGGGAACTATTTAGCACAGCTGCCAGTTGACAACCTGTGAGGCGTCTTTGTCTTAAACTACACACTCTCAGATATTTGTCTTCTTGCGCAGTTGTGCATCAGGGCCTCCCACTCCTTTTTAGCCCTTGTTAGTGCCAGTTTGTGCTGCTCTCTGAAGGGAGTAGTTGACAGCATGGTAAGGGATTTTAAGTTTTCAATTTCTCGCATTGAATTGCCTTCTTTTCTAAGCACAACAATAGACTGACTTGTCTGTAAAGGAAGTTCTTTCTTTCTGGCCATTTCGAGCCTGTACACATACAAACAACTGCTGATGCTTCAGGTACTAAACCAACCTCAAGAATGCCATGCTTTCTTTTGCGCTCTCTTATTAGTTTTCAGCAGTGCAACATATTTGCATAAGGGTTTCTAATAATCAATTAGCCTTATAAAATGCTTAACTTGGATTAGCAGCCATACCAGGAGATTGATGCAGAGGGCTGACAGTTGCTGATAACAGGCCTCAATGCAAAAATGCAGATCACTCTTTGAAAATCATCTGGCTAATTTTAATCGTTGGTGAAATGAAAAAAAAATGTTTGTGAAATGCAGGAAAATGTATTTTTCTTTGGAAAACAAAGAAATTTGCAAGCTTTTGAGCTGTAGTGTAACTGATACCTAAATACTGCTAAACAAGGATTCATGTTTCATGTCAGATCCAGAGGCTATCAGAGGCTATTGCTAAATGTCTATGTTATGCTATGTTTTAAAATTAAAGCCAAGGGACATATAATAATTTGTCATACATAAGCCCTTTCGGGCAAAAATGCCCATTTTGAAATGATATCCCCAGCCAAAATTTTGAATACACAATTTGAGTTTCCAGTTCAGTTCAGGTTACGCAAGAGTTTGGTTAAAAAAAAAGATATACATTTATATATATATTTTTCCCCACACACCACTGTCATAAAAAACAGCGTATAATATTAAACTTTGGCAGACACCGCACCTGACCGGGATATTGAGTTGTCTTTAGTAGTAATAACCATATAATTTGATGATGCACAGACATTATACAATTTTCATCATTTCTCTTCTTGTCAACTTACAGTCAGATCCAAAAGTATTTGGACATTGACACAGTTTTCATCATTCGATTCTGTACATCATCACAATAGAAATGAATAAATCAAATTTTATAGAAGGATAGACTGTCAGCTCTAATTTAGGGGTTCCACACGACTTGCGTGCATTGCCACCTTATTTTACTGGCTCAGAAGTCATTGGACAAAAAAATATGATCATAAATAAAAATATGATTCTAATACTTTGTTGCAAATCTTCTGCAGCCAGTGGAACCCACTGATACCACCAGATGATGAGTTTCTTTCCTGGTTAAGCTCCGCCAGACCTTCGCTGCAGATGCCTTACATTCTTGCATGTTTTAGTGGTGTTAAGTTTTGCTTTCTGAAAGAGAGATGTTTTCTCAGTCAGATTCAGTTCAGAGGATTGACTTGACTATTGTAAAACTAGCGACTCCCTCTCTTTATAAGAGTGCAATATTTGCAGAGTGCAGAGTGCAATATTTAAGGACCAGAATGCATTTAAAAGCCAGCCTAAATGCATAGTCAAGAAGGATTTGGACTCATCAACATGCAAAAAATAAAAAGAAAAGGCTTTTAAATGCATTGACCGTATGTGAGTAGTACAAGCAAAGAACAGAGGGAATTGCTTCAAATCACATATCAGAGCTAAATCATTCTTGTCCCTTCAGATCGGTGTCACTCTCAGCCAATCCCTGCTTCACTTATACCTGGCCTCAGGTCCACCAATCAGACATGGAGGAGGAAGCAAGAGTCGCATTTTTTTTTCAATGCATTTTTCTGATTTTTTTTTTTTTATGAAGCACTGAAAATCAATATAGGAGGAAAAGAAATAGGCCACGACCTGGCTGTAACAAAGGAGAGCTTTAAAAGTCAAGTCTATTTTTACCCGGCTTATAAAGATTCATTGGCGAGGAGAGGAAAGAAAAAAGTGGCGGGGGGGGGGGGGGACCAACGGACGTGAGGGAGGGTAACATTTTGTCCAGTGGGTTGCCTCTTGCCACAGTTGGGTACACACACACTGCAGGAGGGAGCAAACACACAGCAGGGGACTAACTGTGCTGTATTTGCCACTTCCTTACTTCACTCATCGCAGGCAATCAGCCTGAGCTTGGCCAGGTCAGGGCAACAAGCCAAAGTTCCAGCTGAATGAGGTGCTCCGCTGAAGCTACGAAGCTGCTGTAGCTCGAAACAATTGTAGTTTTTCTCCTGTAAGAACTAGTGGCACTATACAGGTCACAGGAGGCCACAGCGTCTGCTCAGGGAGAAGCTGTATACTTCCAATTCAAGAGGAATAGGAAAATACTTCACAATAAGAATACATTAGTTAATGCAGTGATAAGTATTAACTATCAATTAACTAACAATAAACTAATGCATCAGAGAGCTTAATAAGCATTAGGTAACCTTGACTTACCATTTATTAATGCTCTTCGACACCCTCATTATGAAGTTAAAAACATCCCTTAAGTAACTATCAAATAATTCAATAATGTATAAATTAATACCTTAAATAACATGATCTCCATTAGTAAATGATTAGTAGACACATTATTTTACTGTTAATTATCTGATAGTTATTGTTTCTTACAGTGTAACCTAATCTTAATTTGCGTACCCTTATTGTTAAGTATTACAATGGTACCATGGTATCATGGTGGATAGTCAGCAGCGGTGAACAATACAGGTTCAGGAGGCAAAAGCTATCTTTTTTTTTACCCAAGAGTTAATGAGAATAACCTTTCAGCAACAAACTTGAAGTAACTCATAAAATCTCCTGGCTAAACTCAAGGGGGAAAGTAAAACATGGCAGGACTTTTACTTTCTGACCTCAGGAATGTCTACCTCTGATAACCAGAAGGCCTGGGAATTCTAGAGAAATGGAATCAGATGAGTCTCCCCGCTGTGAGTGTTCAGCCATAAAAGGGAATAGACCTTATCAAGCGTCTTCATCAATCACACAGGAGCTGCAGGGCTTCGCTGCCAGATGGCTGTCCACTCGAAGCCTGATAATGGCTAAAAATCAGTGGTGATGGAAGTATCTCATGTGGTCTCTGACAATGGGAGGTTCACCACCCTAACGTATGGTTAAAGAAAAAAATATGAAGACAGTGGATATATTGAACTATGGCAATGATTGTTATGATGATCCAAACAACATTTCATGAATGTTGACATTGTTAAGTGCCCAGCTAATGATAATCAGCTATTTTTTATCCTTTGTTTACTCAAGTAAAGTTACATTGAGAACAAGTTTCTCTTATTCTAGGACACCTGAAGAAAAATGCTAGAAAGAATAATTTTGGATGTGGGGACTCGCTCAAGGGCCTACAGGCAAAGTTCTTCCAAACTTCATCTCTACAGATTGAGTCAGGATCCCAAGCCCAACCAAGGGCTTTGACCAGCAACTGTTACAGTTACCAGTCCAGCAATCAACGACCAGGCCGCCCTGCCACCCTAATGATGATCGTGACTAAGTCCAGGATCAAATCAGCAAACCATATGCTACAGAGCCTCATTCTCACTGATTGGGCCAGTCGATAGCCGAAATGGCTTATTGCCTAATGATTAGACAAACTAATGATGCAGCTGTTGTTGCACGGCTGCATATAGACTTAACACAAGCTGTATTAGCCTGTTTTTGACTGAAGGCGAAAAACAGCATGTAAGGGGCCAAGGAACATAATTCTCTTCGAGGCAAAAAGGTCAAGAAAGGTGAAATTTCGCATGAGCATCCTAACGGCACAAAAGTGGAATTGTTTCGTATAATTTCTGAAAGTGGTGGGCAAAGTTGACTTTCAAGAAAAAAATTAATAATATAGGGAAGGACATAAATGGGTACTAGTTGTAATTGTGCAGAGAAAAGAGACAGGGTCAATGGGCCTCTCTTGATTCAATGCAATAATCAGTTTTGGAAATGTAACTCCATCAATTTACCAAACAATGAGAGGCTTGAGTGAAACTCAAGACAAAAGAAGCATAGAAAAGATTAAACAAGCTTTGGATGGAACAATATCTCTGTCCCCTGGCATTCAGATGAGGGAAAGAAATAAGACAGACAGCCATACGATCTATCCCCGCCCCCACTCAAATTCTTGAGGAGGTCATAAATTGGCACCAATGCAAAGGGCATCAATGTCATCATCACTTAAGCCCCCAGACTTCCATTAGCCACACATCTCCAGCCCACAGCTTCCCTGTTTCAGTGCTTTGCTCCACAATTAGGCCATTATGTGGATGAGAGGCCCAGGTCAAAATTGGCCCTGGAAGTGCATCATGGCGATCCGAGTGTGACCGCTGTCTCGCAGCAAGATTATCACTGCCTGATGGCTCCCGAGCCCCAGACAAAGAGCTGCTGTGGCATAAATGCCTCCACATCCCCCTACTCATTCAGAGACTAAGATGGAACAAAATGGGCTCCAAAGATCCCAGTCACAGGAAGTCTGGGTCAGAGTATTAAAAAAATAATAATAATGGAAATTTTCGCATTGTTCATTTAATGTGCATGCGCAAGGACCTCTGAACGCTTGGCTGTGGCTAGAGGGGCGGTGGGTCAAGAATGGAAATATGAAGATTGTTCCCAGTGGATGACCGTAGGAAACTGGACCTGTTGACAAGCTCTTAGTCTCGCTTCATGCCACTGCTCACAAGGGTGAAATTGTCTCACACATGAATGTGACATTGATTCAGAAGCCGGTTAAATGGGTGGCTGTATTTAATGCAGATATACAGTACAATAAGGCAGTCAACACTGCAGATATTAACACATTCTGAAGTGTAATCAAGTATCTAGATGCTGTAAAAGAGCATGTAGCTATGAATAGCACATCCGGAATAACAGTTCTTGTTATTCGGCTATGGGAGTCAGACCTTCTCATGGAGGCAGGAAGTTGATTTATATTCAGTGGTTGATATTTGATGTAGTATTTATAGTTAAAATGTTTTAAGGCATGGTTCCTTGCCATGTTCCCCTTAAACAGACTGATTTAATGACAAGAAATGAAGTCAGATGAATCAACCAGAACAACTGTGCACCTCAGACCAAAGCCACACTAGTTTTACCCATACCTGAAAGTATAACCTGATCTGCAGGGGAAAAAATAAAAAGTAAATAAAATGGAGGTGACTCAGGTTAAATAGTAAGATGCTCTCTGATCAGTTAGAGGATTTACAACATTAAACAAGCTCACTTTCATTCCGTGAGGAGATGGGACACAATAATGTCCTTCTAAATGACCATTCCTGCTTTTCTCAGGATAACAAAACTGACATGATTTTAAATTTCGCTTAAATCTCTGCAATTAATCCATTGAGTAGAATTAAGTAGAATCACTTAATATGAATGTACACATTGCAAACTCTGTTTTCCTGTCTTTTTCATTCTTTTCATTGGAAAGTAGACTAATCAGCTGCCCAGCTATCATTAGTCTGCAGCCTGTCTACAGACACCAGATTATGCCAACAAGAACAGTATAATCATTTCATTACCCCTATTATTTTCACAGCTATTATCTCTCCCTATGTTGATGCGGCAGTGGCTTCAGCTTAGCAGCACAGATACCCAGGAATTACTGGATTGCTATATATTGCGCGGGGGGGTGTTGAAGCGGGTTTTTAAAGCCAAGCCCCCATCCCCTGCTAACTGAATTCATTCAGACATACAGAGGAAGTCGAGAATGTACTCAGAGTTTACCTATTTTGTAAATTGTGGGAAACAAACACTGAGAAGGGCAATATTTATTTTTGTTATAAGACAAAAACGGGAGAGTAAATAACATCACCAAGAAGTAAATAGAACTGTAGTATCAGCTCAGGCAGGCAAGGATGTTGAGCGCAGTCACAAGCCCTTTTTCTGTTTAAATTATTCTGGACTTCAGCATCTCCCACCCAATTGGTGATGCTTTAGAATGAAGGTAATGTTACATCATCTCTTCGGCTCCATGCCCTCAACACCACTCCTACTTTGGCCACCTAAAAATCTGCATCTCAACCATACACGTTTAGATTTCCTTAGTTTTCCTGAAAACTACTGCTCCAAAGTTTAACCTTTGTCACCGTTCCAGGGTTGAGAGAGGCTATTTTGCACTTCCCCTCCTATTCACACCACATCAGCGCCACTGGCTATGGATGCTTTATGGTTTTTCACTGTTCCGGAAGCAAAAGAGAAGGATGTGAAAATTTATCAAAGTAATGTCAATTAAAATATCAAGGATGGACCCCTTTATGTATCATAATTTAGTTAATGTTAATCCAGCTGATGGCAATGTGGATTGATTTCATGCTATAAATATTCTCCTTCCAGGCTGCATATTTATTAAATTCCAAAGTTTAACTTACTGAAGCACCTGCAACTCCCCACTAATTTCTGTTTAAAATTTAGCTTCTCAACATCAGCTAATCATGGATTCTAACTGAAAAACATAATTTTATTTCAATTTGATGGAGCTCAAGTTCAAAACGCATTGCTAAGATTCCCTGTTAATCGTGGTCATCAGGTTGCAGCTTTGCTCTGAGGCATCCAGTTTATTTGCATGCAAACTAGTTACAGTATTTGCGACATACGATTTATTCTCAGTTTTTTACAAACACTGTCAAAGTTGGCTAGGCTGGGTAAATCTTACTTTTTAAAAATTGGACTCCTGAGGACATTGCTGCCTACTTGTAGCCTAATCAAATGCTTTGGTAATGCTTTGCGTTATCTGCCGCTGCAGCGTGCTAATTAGACAGAGTGCTAAATATGATCTGCTGCTGGACAGCAAATCATTTACAGTCTATTGTGTTTGTTTTACAGGCTAAGCCTTGATGCAATTAATGCACTGAAAAAAGCACCGCTAAATTAAGCCAAAAATTTCAATTGCACTTTGGATGGCCTCCTCCTTTTTTTTTTTGCTAAATTAGTCACAGTCTTCATCTGATGTGCAGGGGGACTTTGATGTGGCCGACTATGATCACCACTACAGTCATGGAAATCAAACGCGTCAAATGTGTAAGGAGTAAATTTTACCAGCTCTTCCAGATATTTTGGTCACTTGTAGTCTAAAATGAAAACCATGGCGTGTAATCTATGTTAGCCTTTGTGTTCAGGATTGTTTGTGATCATTTTAATGAGCTAGGCTACATATTGTTAATTTCAGTTTTATTTCATTGGAACGCGGACCAGTTCAATCAATGCGAAGCATTGGCCTATTAGTAAATAAATTATTTTTTTGTACTGAATGTATACCCCCATGATTTCATCACTGTTAAATCACATATAGAGAGAAACCATGTCTTCATTTACCAATTATGATAATTGGAAAATGCATCAAAAAAGGAAAATGACTGAGAACTACCCAGGACTAATAAAGGGACTTGTCTGTGACCCCCCAATTCTCAGTTCTAGCTCCGCCACTGAATAATATCCAATTTTTAGCAGTATTGAAATGGAAATTTATCGAGACACTGAGGGGTTTCCGTGTGATGTCTATGGAGTTAAATCCTGTGGATCAGAAGCAGTTTTCCAAATTTGAAAGTAAACACAGACCTTGTGGCGAGCGGGACATTTAAATCGCGTTTTTCTCAATAGCATGATCGCCGATCGGAGGTACCTTTTACCACGGCGGGCTACATATTCCACGATGACAAAGCAAAGATTCATTGGGCTAAAAATGTGAGAGAATGATTCAGCGAGCTAGGGGAATCATTTTCAACATAAATTGGTCATCAAAGAGTCCTGACCTTAACTAACTGAAAGTCTGGAATGTGCTGGAAAAGGCTTATAGGAGTCGTTTGACTCACCCATTATCAATGCAAAATCTCTGCAAAATATTTATCTAACTCAGGTCAAAAATAAATAATGTAACATTGAATAGGGTTGTTAAAACAATGCCATGTGATCAAAGCTAAAGGCGATCCAAAAATATTAGTGTGTCTGACTTTTTTTCTGGCCAGAGAGTGGATTTAATTAATGAAAAGTACTTTAATAATGAACTACTGATTTTAATAAGCAAGGACTGGGAGTGAATGGGAACCAGGATGCTGACTGTGCTGGTCGGAGGCATGACAGTAATACATTTACACAATGCATCGGTTATCTAACCCAATAATCCCCAGTCAAGGTTAACACAGAAAAAGCACAAAAAAAAATATTTTAATAGTCGGTAAATGTAGTTCTCACTCATCAAGCTGCCGTGTCAAAAACAGCTATGTTCTGCAGTTACTGTTGCATGAACTATATCTTTTAACCTGAACTGTGCCAGCGGAGTTTACTCTGAATCAATTAAAAGTTCTCCAGTCCAGTTGCCTTTTCACTGCAACAAAGGCCAGATACTATAAAATTGGAGAGAGCAAAATTTATAGGGTACAAAAAAAGTTTGCAATCCCGGATAAGATCCAATGATCTGCAGGTGCATGAAATCAGTGCTTTAGCCTCTTTGGGAGGCTTATGAAGGCCTCCACTTTTTTTAACATCCCTTTCAGAGTGGCTGCCTTTTATCGTGACAAAAGTGAAAGCACAGGGCTTTATGTGACAAACAGGGTGAGCCCTGTTTTATCCCTCAGACACTGCCGCAGAGGGTTAGGCCTTTTATCTGATGCAGACTGCCTCTAATCTGTGCCCCCCAATCAAACACGATTGCTGTCCACAAATCACAGCACATGAGGCGCATCGAGTGCGCTATGCATCCAGTTAAAGAGACAGAGTTATGAATTCCATGCAAGAGCACTGCAAATCATGTCCACGTTTTTGAAAAGGTGTAATGTCACACTACATTGCCGTCTCATCATCCTGCGTGGACCTCCATTCCCCGCCTCTGTCCCTCTGTAAAATCTGAGCAAAAATTAAGACCAAAAATATGGGTATGGAATGTGTTTTGCAGGAATGCAAATGAGGTGAAATGCTCTTGCTGGGTTAATTAACCTACAATAACATCACCTAGTGCTGTTAAGTTAATGAAAAGTAAACATCTGGTAAAATCCTTTCTTGAAATGCTAAATTAGATGGTGGGCAAACAAGTCTGCTGAGAATCTTTAATTAGCGCTGATCACCGATGGCAGGATGTGAACTCAGGGCAAAGCTCAACCGGAAACAGTGGCAGGTTCATCAGCTATATACAGCCGTCTATACCAGAGAAGAATATATGCTCAAAAGGAGCTCTCTCGAGCCATCTGTGACACTTTATACATCAGGGATTGGGAGAAAGAGGTGGGGGGAGGTGTGAATGACGTAATGCAGAACGGTGAGTCGCCTTCACAGCAGTTTCGAGCCTCTTACCAGCGTACTCTGGGTCCACATGGGGAGGGTAGAAGCGGAAGTTGATGAAGAAAGGGATGGGAACTCCAAACTTAAACCACTCCACCACATAGGGCTGGCCGTTCAGGGGGTGGTCCACGTCACATCCCAGGATCACGCTCTCTCCAGCGCGCGCCGTCACAAACTGGGGCTCCTCTCTGATTCCGTGGGCACCTGAAGAGGGGACATGTGGGAGGACCGCACTGAGCGAACTGAGGCAAAGGACGCCATCGCATCTCTCAACCCATTTACATGCTTCGAAAAAGCTGACAAGGGGTTGCAGACATAGATATGAAAATAATTTAATGAATTGGGGTCTCGCCGCATTAAATGGCGTTTGCTATAGCTTGGCAGTCGAACTGTTTGGCTGGCATAGTCAGTACGGCGGCAAGAAAATCAGTGTAACTGTTCGACCCTTAAACAAGGCCCTTAACCCCACACTCCTCCAGGGGGACTGGCCCCTGCTAAGTTAAATCAACTAAAAGTCACTTTCAAAAGAAGCACAAGCTAAATGACTGTAATCTAATGTAATCTCCCTGAGCACTAAGAGAAAGCTGAATTCTGCTTTGACACTATTTATAAACAGCCTGCATGCCACATTTGGATGTTTCCAGCTGATATCGTGCTAATTGATTAGAACACTGAGGCCATTCTACAGCAAACTGCTGATCTGTTAAACAAAGGGACTTGAACCCTTAACCATTACCTCTCAAAGATTTCACTACTGCCCTTATCCCAAGATCACACTGTTCATGCTGACATTTCAGAGATTCTTCTGATTTCAAAATGCTCTTATTTCAAGATCCTGCCTATGATAATTTACTATGCAATTCTATTATGGGCAGCGCAAAAGGTGAAAAAATATTTATGAAAATTTTGTGTTTGATTACAGAGGTGGCAAATGTGTTCGCCTTGAAAAACACCAGGTATTCTAGAGACTACAGCACTGAACAAACTTGACAGGACACAAGAGAGTCAGGTAGATGATTAAATTACCTGAAATCACTTTGGTCTCAGTATCATCACGCTGCATGCCAGATATACAGCGCATTTGTGTGCAAAGAGTGAAGTTTTGGTGGTGTTTCATTGCCGTGAACGCCACAGCACGATGCCGAGCCAGTTATTTAACAATCCCAATGAAGCAGGGCGGATTTTCGATCTCTGGAAGGCTTTACAAAACTTCACTGAGAAAGCAGTAAGAATTCTCATTACCAGAAAATTTGTAAGGAAGTGCAGAAACACACGCACAAACGCACAAACGCTCACATACACACACTGCCCTGACCTCAAGCCAACTTTATGAAAGTGAAATTTGTGGCCTGAGCCAGCAACGGATGTCTCCTTTCAGATTCTGGTGAATATTCGTTGAACTTGCAGAGTGTCAATCAGAATTCATAGACTAAGGACGGCACTAAGCTACCAAGCCTACAGAGCACAATGTGCTGTATATCTGCACATTGCTCTCACAAAACATGTCTGCTGCCAATTTTAGTATTTGTGAGGAAGGACCAGGGTGTATTAAAAAGCTAGCCTGTGCTACAGTGGGTCGATAATAACATTCTACACCGTAAGATGGCTAAGAAAGGCAGACCATATAAACGATGAGCTGAAAGCAGCACAGTGCAAGAAACAGGTTTTTACCAGTTTCAGGAGGTTGTAGGTTTAGCTCCTTGGTGGGAAACAGCCAATGACTGCAGTGGAGCTATTTGACTGCAGTGCAAAATAAATCAATGGCTGGCTGCATGGAATTTTGAAGCATTTCCAAGCACACCTACACTGGGTCAAGCCTCCGTTGCAGACGTCTTATGGTGTTCGGTTAATTTCCCTCAACCTTTAACATCTGCGCACTCGAGCGAGGTTTTGTGTTCCACCAATCAGAAACTAGCTCCTAAAATCCAGGAGCTAATTATATATGCAGTAACAGATAAAGGCAAATTGGCGGATGGTGGCGAACATGTTTTCTCTCGGGCTTTGGAGAAAATCTGCAAAACCTTCAATATTGAAAGTATGAATAGCTTACAAGAACAAGCAATGAACAACTTAGTTATCCAGAAGAAAGATGTCTACGTAAATTTGCCTACAGGATTTGGCAATCCTCTTCCAATCCTCGGGGAAGCGTTTTCTAATAAAGAATCGCCTATTCTTATTGCAGTTTCTCCTCTTGTTAACCTTATGAAGGATCAAGTCAATTATTTGAATAACATAGGAGTGAAAGCAACGAGTTGAAGTCTGGTCGATACCGAAATGGAGAAGAGAAGTACGGAAAGAGGACTGTTTTCAGTAGTATACGGTTCTCCAGAGTTTTGGCTAAGTGAACGGTGGAGGAAGATGCTGCTGAATGCCGCATATTCAAACAATATTTATGCTGTTGCTGTCGATGAAGCTCACATAATAAATCATCAAGTTCTTTCTCTATTTTCAAATTTTTTCAAGTAAGCGATAGCAGCCCGTTCGGCAGACGAATAACTCGTTCGTGTATACCGCTGTGTTGATGACAGAGATGACAGAGCTTATTACTGCAGCGATATCAAGCTTGCTTTTTCCATGCACTCATATCTTGTCTTTAATTGAGAGGATTTTTGTTTTACACACAAAACAAATGTCGTTTTCTACAAGTTTTTTTAGGAGTTTCTTTTCCGCCATTTCACTATTTTTGACAAGCCGCAGGGAAAAGCCATAGTAACGACAGAGATCATAACATAAAATAAGCATTCTGATTGGCTCATCAATTACGTCACGGAGCACAAAACCTCGCTCGAGTGCGCAGACGTTGTAGGTTGAGGGAAATTAACCGAACACCAAGACGTCTGCAACGGAGGCTACGCTGGGTCTGTCTGAGATTTGTAATACATTTAAATAAACATACTATTGAATAGAACTTTCATGTCATTTGCACTCTCCTGTGTTGTTTGATTTAATGAATTTTTGTACTCTCATAAATGAGTATAATTTGGATCAGTCCTTTGTGATGTCAGCCTGGATTGCTTCAATGGTATTTTACAGGAGAAATGAGTCCACACTCGAGTGTTCATTCTTTGAAGCAAATATTCAATAAAAATTAAACTGAGAGATGAGAACTCACTCAGAGGAGCATGAATTTAATCAAACTGCACAGGTCTTGACAACAAACATACAATCACTGTCAGAAGAGCTTGACTATGTGACATTGCCTCTTGTGTCAAGGTCAAAGCTAAAAGATGACATACATAGCAACTTTTTAGCCCCAAATGAATAAACCTGGGAAGAATTCAATTACGATGAATAAAGAAAATTCATGCAATTTTAGGGCTGACATCATAATCCAACAAAAAACAATGCAATTATTTTTTCCTATAGGCTTATTATGTACATTTTACAACCTAAGAGACCTCTAAATACAATGTAAGTCAAATGCATACGGACTTACACTTTAAGTATAGCTTATAAAACATACAATATGAATTATCACCCCCTGTACTAGTAATGATACCATTCACACATTGAAGAGAATTAAGTAATTTGTCAAATATTTTCAGTGGTGACAGTAGATTCAAATCTTTGCCGACACTATGGTTCGTAACTCTTCTGGAGTTCGAGGCATGCATCCCCGTAAGGAACATTTAGCCTTTACTTGCATATAATGTTTATCGAAATTAAAGCTGAGTATCACTAACAATGTGTCATTTGATGGCTGCAGTGCAGTCCTGGCAAAAGTGGATTTGAAACTTTATTGATGCATGCAAGTGGGATGTAGTCAGGATTCTAAACTACAAAATAACTGAAGACTCTGGGATTGTGAATATTATTTTGAGGTCCTCACAAGATTAATCTTTCCACCTAAAAACGGATTTTCTATGCAAGAAAAACTGGATTTTTATTGCCGATACTGTGTACCAGCATGGAATCTCTTGCTGGTACAGCATCCTAACCCTTACTGGCTTCTTTACAACAGAAAATATTTCCAAAAATTAGTAAATAAATGGAATTATACTCTTAAATATACAAAAGTATTTACTACTTATACTTTTATAGTATAAATAAAATAATAATATATTATTATAATTATGACAGGAGAACAGCGCAAGCAGACATACCACCCCCGAGTGTACATCCCAGACTCCCCCTTTTGCTACCTTTCGCAGCATCATGTAGCGATTGGCTGTTGATGACATCATAAGATGGAAAAACAAGCCCTGGAAGGGATGACCTCATTGTTTATATCAGAGTGAGCAACAAGCAGTAGCAAACGGGGCCTATGTCTCTTCCTCATGAGATTCCACAAGGTTTACGACGAAAGACATCAGGGAAAGGGGGGCGGGGGGCAGATAACAGCTCGCTCTCTGCAACAGCAGGATGGAGGGAGGCTGAAGCCGTCGTCAAAACCAGCGTCATTCTGGATACAGCCGCATCACTCCCAGCCCCACAGAGGGGGCTGAAACATGCTTCCTGTTGCCATGACAGCAAGCTGGCCGCATCCGACTGAACGTGTGATGCGGGTTGTCGAGGCAAAAGCGACAAATGGAGGAGAGAGTCACCCGCGATCCAAGGTCGAGATGTTGCATAAGTTCCACTGCACTGGCATCGTTAAAAAGAACATCAGGATGGGACACAGTTTGCATGGCTTTGCCATAGAAAAAGGCTCATCAGCATTTTTAATCCAAAAAAAATAAAACTGACTCAATTTACACAATTGCAAGAGTTGCGCTCCGCAGTGTCTTGGGGCTGATACTGAAGAATGAAATTGACAATTTTCTCCGGGCACCTCTCTCCCTCATTAGTGCAGGCTACAGTGCAGTCCACTCAGCGCAGACCGAGGCAGAGTTTGTAGCTTAATTTAGTTAGTCCCAGTGCTAACCTGGGGAGATAGCATTGATGTCCCTCAGCCAGAATTAGAAAACACCCAAGAGAACTCTCTCCAGCCAGCAGATGGGGGCAGGAGCAAGTACAGCGTTCAACTAAGCTCCCGTTCTCCGCTCTCAAGATGATGCAGGAGAAATACAGTTCAATAAGACAGCAGAGCGATATAGGGAAGATATGATCGCAGATATTCGGTAAACAGTCCACACCAATGGCATAAGAGACAATAGTTTGATTGAGAGAAACATTTTGCAGGTGCGAAGGACTCTTGCAGGGGCACGAGGCGATCAAATGACAGAGCCAAGAGAAAAAAAAGGAACCTGCTGCATGATCTTCCTCAGGAATGCTGCCAGCGTATGCTGGGCGGGGTGCTAATGTACCAGCAACTCTACAATGAGCAAAAAAGGCAGAAGCAAAAAAAAAAGATCAGTAAGGAGGCCTCACATAAGCTTGGGCATCACCTGTTTTCATAGGATTGTGATGGAGTAATCAGGTGCTGTCATCCTCATTTTAATGCACCGCCATCTGAGTGATCGAATATCACGGGTATTCAGCCTGGGCCTGCGCTCTTGCCCGTTTCCACTCTGAATGCCGGGGGAATACCCCGCTGTTCCGGGGTTAAAGGAGGTGCATCTATTTGTTGTTTTTTTTTTTTTTAACTTTTTTAAACCAGGTAGACTATATTCCCTGAGAGAAATGCCAGATAGAACAGTTGCAAGTGAGGAGATATAGAGAAAAACGGGTAGAGCTCCTGGAGGAACTTCGGGGTTGAGGTCATTTCACTTCTCCAGGTTAAATCAGAACTTCAAGGCCTCAGCGGGGGCTTGAAGCAGCAATGCTTCAGTTACCAGCCAAGTTACTCTGCCACTTTTGACATCATTAGTTGCTAAGCAGGCTTTGCAACTGCTGTGAGAAGTCTGAATGCATGCCGCAATATTTAGGTTGCCACACAAGTTAGGTTCTAATAATTGCAAATATCTGAAAATATCTGAATATATTGTGGCTCAGCGCAGGAATGGGTTTTGGGCACAAGCTTTGCTCAGCTGGTATGCAGCAGAAAGGTATCAGAAGAGAGGGTCCATTTCCTGTTCCTGCAAGTGAATCACATACAGCACGTGCAGGGTACAGCCAGAATGGTAGCCAAAGGAGGGACCATCAAGGCGCAGCCAGAAGAGTCAGAATACAAAGTAAAAGGCACATCTCTCCATGCTTAAAGGGATAGTTTGGATTTTTTCATGTGAAGTTGTATGAAATACTCTTCAGCAGTGTGGTACGTGAGAATGATTTTTTTCATTAATGTGTCCCGTGAGCGGAGTTTTGGCCTACCGAAGTTTTGAAGTAAGTAGTTCCGGCTAGTTTTCTGCGGTCACAAAAATAAGAAGTTTTGTCTCCTGAAAAAAACTTGTGTTTTAAAGAGTAATATCTTTCTGTCACAAAACCATGGTCAGTGTATAACTCACATTTCGCAATCACATGGCATTATTTTTCTTTCCCTTGGTATCATTGTGTGTATGCCATCACTGATTTCAAAGGTATCACGCTTGGATATCGACTGCGACGTGAGCGAGGCACACACAGAGAGATAAGTTAATTGTCAGCCAAGAAAATACAAAGAAAAAAAAGTGCAAACTTGTGATTTTCCCGGCTGTTTTAACAAAAACCTGTCTGATTCGCCTAATGTATTTCACCAGTTTCCTGTCACAGATAATGCTCTGCGACAACTGTGGATTCTTGTCGTAGGTTTGAACATTGAAACCAAGGTGGCAAGGTTAAAAAAAAAAAACATTGTACGTGCGGTGCACATTTTCAGCAAGTAAGATTATGTTCCTACACGACCAGGACAGAAGAAAACAACATGTTTTGAAGAGCGCTGCACTGGTCCCTATAATGTCTGATTATGAAAGCGACAATGATATTCCCTTTACTACAGAGCCAAAGGGATGGCTCGTTATGACCCTGAGTTCACCGATGCCGAATTTCATCAGATGGAGGTAGACAGGGCAGAGAGAAGCTGTCCGAGCTGAAGATGGGCCCACAACAGCAGGTAGGAGAGAAAGAGTCAACGAAAAGTGGTGGTGCACTTGTTCAATGTCAGACAATTCTGACGGTAAACGGCAAAACATACAAGGCAAATCAGACAGGTTTTTATAATTACAGCCAGGAAATCACAAGTCTGCACCATTTTTTCAGTATTTTGTTGTCTGACAATAAATTTGTCTCTGTGTGTAGCTGTCTTAGGTCGCGGCAGTCGGCATCCAAGCCTGTTACCTTTGAAATAGGTGATAGGCTGCTTGCAGTGATACCGAGGGAGAGAAAAATAGTGCTGTGAGATTGCAAAGTGTGAGTTATACACTGACCATGGTTTTGTGACAGAAATATATTAATCTTTATACAATGGGTGCTTCCCATACTTAAATGTGATTGGCTAAGCTGCGTTCCATGCCGGTATAAAATTACTGTAACCCACTGTGGCAGGCCGCAGCACAAAATATCCCTACGCGCAACGACCTTCTCTGCACTCAACTGACTAGTTAGGTTACGTTTGTTTCAAGACTTGTAACTCGCTATTTCAGTGTCCGCGATGTTTAGCCTTTTAACCCGATAATCAGTTGGCAATCTACCTAGCTAGCTATCACTTTTGCGTTGCAAGCTATGTTGCTAACTTACTCGCTATTTCAGTAGCCTAATGCAAAATTCAACATATTTTCCTCGACACCGGCAAGTGTGGAGGACAGAAGTAAATCGTTCCCTACCCTCGCTGCTTTAACGGAGTCTTCTGGAGACCGAAGGACACATTCAAAATAGCCTCCTTTCATAGTATATCTACATTAGCGAGCCCATATAGCCTGATGTGACATGACAATGGCGCTAGATGAAAAAGCAATCGAGCTTTTTCTGTGTTTCTGGCCTACCATTCTGTCCACTCTATCTTGCTTAGTGGAAGAAGTTCTCAATTTTATTGTTGCATTATTACCAATAAATTGCCCATTTTTTTTTTCTCGTGTGTTTATCTAATGGGCTAGTTATATGTAGGGTAACCGTTTTATAAAAGGGATAAGCCCCTTGAAGCACTGGGTTACAGTGAGTTTATAATTGCGGAGGGGCACTAAGGCACGTTGTGCCTTGGAACGCCCCTCCGTTGTTATAAAATCACTGTAACTCACTGCTTCTCAGGACTTATTCCTTTATTAGAACACATCGTCGGCTTAGGATTAACTAGGTCTATCTGCCATTTTTGTGTTTTCGAGACAATTGCGATTGATTTGGTATTAAAAGTATCTCCTTTGGGTTTTTCCAAATTAAAAGATTTTTTGCCCAAAACAATAAGAATACAATGAGACTAAACTGGGCTAATTTACATACCCCAATTTGTCTGGCAACACATAATTCTGGGTAGCCAATTTTGCAGACACACCATTGTAACTTCAGAATTCATAAATTCCCAGTGTTACTTTGGTCTATCTGCAGATTACAGGTTTTAAAAAATATGAAAATGAATTAACAGTCTCTTAAAACCGCATTTTAAAGAAACCCCAATGTTTATTAACTATTAATACTTATGTGACAACTTTTAAACACTGTCACAGTAAAAAAGGAATACAAGATTAACACTTTTTAGGCCTTTTCCAACATGACCTAGCAATGAGAGAGAAACATTCGGTAACACTTTATAATGAGTACACATTACTAAGTGTGAGTTAAGCATTGATAAAAACTGAATTCATCATGTATAAAGCATTGTTGTCATCTTAATACTCATTAGTATGTAGTTTATAAACAGTTGTAAATGTCTTACTCAACTCATCATTAATAAGAATGTTAGTTATGGATTGGTAAATACTGAATTCATAATTTATAAATCATGTTTCTAACGTGAATACTCGTTGGTAAGTAGCTTATAATCAGTTATTTTTTTCTCTTCATTAGTAAGCTCATCAATAACATGCTTAATTATCGCATTTTCAAACTTTAAATTTATTAATGTTTAACTAAAGCTTAAAAATGTGTACTCAATATAAAGTGTTGCCAAACATTCAAGTGTGAATGATCTCACATCAAGGAAATATGGACATTATAACTGTGAACAACTTAAAGTATATAAACGTATGTAATTGTAAAAAATGTAATTTTTTGACTCTTCAGCATCTCTGATTGATAAAAGCCTTTTAATCATAATTCTTCACCTTGATCTGCATTTAAAAGGTAACCTTGAACTCAATTTACATGATTAACTTGACAAAACATAATTTTTCAGCAAATTATTTAAGTTTCAGTAAATAACACTCTGTTCAATCAGACTTCTCGAGAAAGAAGTATACTGTAAAGTCTATCATTTGCAATTTTCAAGTCGGAAATCAGTTGATTTTCTTAATCAGAGATTAACACTATTGATTAAATGAGTATTTATCATTCATAAATGTTTAATCTGCACTTCATTTTGATTTTGGACGTATTAATAACAATGGTTAGTAAGTGACCCCCAAATTACCTTTTCTGCATAGACAGTTGGTCACCAACTTCTTTTTGTCTTCCCACAGTGACTAAAAACATGCTTCAAAGGTCACTCTTTCAAAAGTCTCTAAATATTTGCTCATTCTTTCAAGGCATGGGCAGGCTGGCCCCATTCAGTTCCCTAGCGGGACAGTTAAGCATAGTAATGGAGCGTTTTAGCGTTAGTTCAGTCAGGCACGGTAGTCAGGCCGGTCACAAGCCTGTTTCTGTCCAATTATTCTTAACTTTAGCCCCTTCTGCCTAATCGGTAAGCTTTCATAACCAAGGCTGTGTTCCTTCATTTCTCTGGCGCCGTGCCCTCAACTCCGTTCATACCTGGGTTACTAAGAAATCTGTTTCTCATCTCTAACCAGCAAGACAATTTATTTTGGTTTTGTGAGGTTGATTGTTCCCAAGGTAAACCTCTGTCACCATTATGGGGCAGCAAGAGGCTTCTTACACTTCCTCTCCTATTTGAAGCTAATCTGGCCCACCTGCGATGGAGGTATAGTTTTTCACTCTTGCAGGAGCAATTTATCATAATATTCACAAATAAATTATCTAGGTTTGTCTCTCCTCTACGTCCACAATTTGGCAGAGGTTAATTTGGCTGATGAAGATACAGATTTAATTTATGCTTGTACACTCTTCTCAGGATTTTTAAATACCAACGTTTGACTGCCTGAAGGAGCTGATATTCATTTAATGCCTATTTAAGTTAATCTATCTCATCATTAGCAAACCTTGGATTCTGAGCTCAAGTCTGAAACACATTGCAAGGATCTCCTAATCATGGTAAATTTGCTCCTTTGAGTAACCTCCAGTGCACTCAATTAATTCCCACATGGGCTTGTGTGTGTTGCCTGTCATATGTGGCTCTTTAAAATGGAACTGCTGCCAGTGCAAAGCTAAATCAAATGCTTGGCAGTAGGTGTGCGTAAGATCTGTCGTTACTCCTCGAGAAGTAAGGGGCAGTGCGCATCGTATTAACGAAATGTAATAACAAGTATCTGCTCGACCATTTTATGCATGCGCCGAGCTTGGACACGTTTTGTTCTGCCGTATAAATGCAATGATCTGCATTTGCTATCGTTAAGCTACCCTCAAAGTGTTCGGTGTTTGCTAGTGTCAAATTAAACTAGTAAATAATTAAATAAATGATGCCAGGGGTTTTAAGGGTCCGTGCTGGTGCTCTAATTCATTCTGGTTTTAATGGCAGCTCACGATTTGGACGCGGCGTGTTATGAAGAATGATAATTGGCATGGACTGCAAATAAATTATGGCTCATTGTGTATGTTCACACACTTGGCATCATAGCACTTCACAAGTGGGGAAGAAAAGTTACCTTATTTGTACCAAAAATTTAAACGATGAGCTTCGTGCTGTATGAGCTGTATGCCTAATTTGCAAATGTCGCCTCTATGTGTGGTGGTGCAGTGGTTAGCAGAGCTGCCTCACAGCAAGAAGTTTGTAGGTTTAAATCCGGCCTGGGGTCTTTCTGTGTGGAGTTTGCATGTTCTCTCCGTGGTCATGTGGGTTTCCTCCGGGTGCTCTGGTTTCCCCCACCCACAAAAACATGCATTATTGGAACACTCCAACCGGTACCCCTGACCGAGGAACTGGCTTTAGAACTGGAGTTGTTCCCCGGGCACTGATCCACAGGGTTCAATAAAGTGTATCTTCAACTGTCTGCCAGTAGCATCAATTGCCTTAGTTGAACTAATGCAGTAAATACAAGAGTACGCCGTTTCTGGTTTCAAAGGACCATAATCATTAGCCTAAGATTTTGAGCCCAGCCGGCATGAATATGGTTTGGGGATTTTAGCTGCACTGTCAGTTGAGTTACATGCAATCTCACTCAGTTCAGAACTTGCACGCACACATGGAATATTTGAAGAGTTTGGTTCCAAAGTGCAATATATTAATTTTACTCATTTTGAGTAAATTAGCTTTTTCTATGTTGCTACCTATTGCATTTTATAGAAAAACACAAACTTTGACCATGAAAAAATATACCATACAGTATGCATTTCTAATGATAGGGTTTTGCACCATGTGTAAGAAGCGCAGGGCAATCGCTCGATGGTATTATCTCAATTTTTTGTAATTTTGGCACTTGTTTCCAAGTTGTGGAAACAAACTCTTAATTTCCTTTGTATCAAGCCGCTCTAATGGTGTCTTGCCAGATGTTCCTCTGTTTGCATTCAGCACTCCTGCTGATCAACCTGTAACCAAAGGAGAAGGTCATCCATGCTTTCATGAATTCAGACGAAATGTCACACGCTTGTCGCCACACAGTCTCATATCTCACATAGTATATGTCCTTTCGATATAGCAACTTTAGGAGTGTCTTGCCGGATGTTTCTCTGTCTGTATTCAGCAGGTCGCTGAGCTCCCTATACCCAGAGGAGAAGATCATGCATGCTTGCATGAATTTAAAGAAAATGTGACAAGCTTGTCGCTACACATAGTCTTATATCTCACATGGCATATTTTCTTTGTATCGAGCCCCGTCAGGTTTGTCTTTCTGAATGTTCCTCTGTGCGTACTCAGTAAGCCATAGATGTTTCCGGAACTCAGAGGAATGCAACATCCTAGCTGCTGCAAATGAATCCATTCCATTCCATTCATACTTTTGATTTATTTGACTCTTCTCGTCTGCTCCCTTCGGAAGCGTGGGTTTGGGGGCTGTCTGTGTCATGCTTGCTCAGATTGTTCCTGAGCATTACCCAAGCAGAGTCACTGCCAAACTCAAACGCAGTTTGTCATGCAAAAACTGGTTAAATTTGATGTAGGTATCCTGACTGAACTGTGTTTACTGTGCAGCTGGCACCAGAATGGCTGAAATAGGAGCCAAAGCATGCCCAAATTCAATTAAAATAACAAATAGCAAATAACATATTAAAAGTGTACATCTGCCACACTTTTTAAATAACTAGTAAAATGCAAAGACAGTTTGCTCATTTGAATGTAAAACCTTTCATTTCCAATGACTGAATACAGCTGCTTTGTAACATTGGACTCTGCCCAGATCCAAGATGGCCACCTGGACTTTATCTGCCTTCCACAGCTGAAGCTTTCCCAAAATACTTCATTCTATAACAAAGGTAATGAGCATGATTCTTTTTTTAACTCTCATTTTCCCACTTTAACTGCATTCTTATTGCCCATTTGTAGTGTGTCTTTCACATTATTGATCCCTATTGGACTTAGATAAACAGATAACCACTGTTAGAGCTTAATTAACACTGAATCTTTTACTAGGCTGTTTGTGGCAAAGCCAAAAGGCATTTAGAAAGCTAGCCAATCCACACAGAACACTTGTAAGTGGGCCAATAGTCTGGCAGAGTCATTGTCTGGTTAGTGAAAGGATAGCACAGAAAAGCACCAAAAGCACTTCACAAAGCAAGCCAGTGTAATTTCAGCTGTGCATTGGTGAAGGGATATCAGTACTCCTCTTTGAGATATTGGAGCAATTCAAATTAAGTACCTTTCTCAAAGCTCAGAACCACAACACCCCACGAGGGACTGAAATGCGCACTCTCTTTGCTAGAAGTCCATTTTTTTAACCACGGCACTAACATTGGCGACAAATTCAAAAGCAGCTGAAAGGGCTTCCTGTCAGCTCCTTCCCGCTAGCTGTCTAGTGATATCGCACAGGCCCGTTGGAGTCAGGTGCAATGCGACTCGAGAGCTATTTATTCCCCCCTCTCCATCTCTCCAGTGTCTCTCTCTGTCATGTTTTCTGACAGCGCTGCTTTTGTACCCCTTCCATATAGCAGCCTTTTTTTTTCTCTGCATACTGTCTGCAAGTGTACTCTTTTTTTCCATGAGCTGCCTACTTCAACCATGTGCTTCTCTACTCCATTGCAGAATGTATACTGCCCCGCGCTGGATTAGTGAGCAGAGGTGAAAGAGGCGGTGGTCAGAGAGTAGAAATCCTGCCATGTATTTATTTTAGCCAGCCAGCTGATTTTGCTTGTTATTTCTATCTCCTGGCTGATGAATTGTGCACAAATTCTTTTTGGCTGGATGGAAATTCTTGGCAGGACTCTTACTGTCTGAACCTGGATTACACAGCCTTGTTCATGTGGCTTAGGCAATGTGCCTTCATAGCTGAGAGCCTTTCTCCATACCCAGCTTTCAGTGTAACCCCTTAAACTCTAACACTTACACTCTCAGAAATAGGGGCACAGCAGGAGTCCATTTCTGTTCCCCAAGGTACATTGAGCACTTATGTACCCTTTAGGGCTAATTATAGGGCCTCAAGGTTCCTCTGTGAACCTTTTTAGGGTCTAAAAGGTACTTTTATGTTCCAAAACAAATAAAAACCCACTTCTAAGGTACAACAGCAGTACCTTTGAAGGCACTGCCCCAGTGACAAGCCTTGGTTTCGTTTCTCACTTTGCATTGCACTTTGTCTTCCCTCGTCTGGTCTCTTGTCTTGTGATCACTCAGCCCCAGTATTTTGTGCCACTCTTTTGGGTGATTTAATGGTTTCTGGAATTTCAACCATTCCTTCCAATCTGGTTTACTTCCTTCTCCTTGCTTTTCTATATTACTAACATTCTGAATAGTTTGTTATTTAAGTTAAACCAACTAACCCAAAATAGCACTGTTTATAGTACTAACTTACTAACGAGCACTAGGAACTGTATAGCTGCACTTTACTAATTGACTAACGACCTCTATTCTAGTCTCCACCTCTTCTTTACTTTGCTGCAGTTTCTGCGGAACCTCCACAGAAGGTTCTCTCTCCTTTTCTGTGCATGATAGAACTCCCAAACCGGAGCCGTATGTTTGTCAATAGGCTGTCTTCGTGATCACTGTCCGCGTTTTGGCTTTTGCCAATTTCTTGTAATTAGGAACTTCCTCATGTTCATTCCTTTGTAATTAGTCTGCTCCAGTTCACCTGTTTCCCTTTGTAGCATGTGACTTCCTGTTCGTATATTTAAGCAGTCTTTACACAGCCAGCTCCTTGTCAGAACGTTTTTTCCTAGTTTACCTGTGCTGCAACTGTCTATGCCTTGTACTCTCAATGATTCACTTCTGAATAGACTGTCCCTCATTACGATTTTGGCCTTGTCTTGGATTTGTTTGCATCTGTGTATCGAATTTTTTTTTCCCGACCTCGAGTTTTGTGTTTGCTGCCCTGATTAGGACTTGGATTACATCCCTGGGATTCAGATTTTTGAATTGTGGACTTGGTACTGTTGCCTCCTGCTCTGCGGGGGTTCGCCCCCTTTCCAAATAAACCACAAGCTTTTTGGATTACTTGGTTCTCACTTCTGGTTCCTGAGCGTAACCTCATAGTAATTACTGGTTCTGGTCTCTCGACAACGCAGATTAAGAGCGGGTCTGTTTCAGCTCCATATAAAAAAGCTATTTTTTATATATATAATAAGTGGCTCAAAATTGTGGTGGTCTGTCAAGCCTGTAATTCTCTAAACATTTAGCAAAATTCTCTGCAGTCCATACTAATGTACCAAATTGTTATTTGCTGAAACAATACATGCCATTTAACCCCTTAACACTCCGACGGCCTGAATACCGGCCCATCAAGGAAGTTAAAAACATGAAAAGATTTAAATTTACCTTGAGTACGTCCTTTATAGGAATTTTAAGAAAATGTTACCAGAGTGGTAAGGGGTTAAAGGTCATCTTCTCAAACCATTGTTTGCAGCCTTTAAAAAAAGAGATTTGCTGCCGGGTTGACTCACTTGGTAAAGTTGCTGCATTGCGGTGCAGTAGTGACCACTACGGCCTGGATCTAAATCTGAGCCATGCCAGTGCTGCCTGCAGCCAGCAGCCTTTTTTCAAAACCAGCATGTAATTGGCTTTGTGCTGCTAGGGATATGGGAGACATACAGTCAGTCAGGGTCTGCATTTGTTGTTTGCTTCTGCCGCTCAGCCAAACGCTCACCAGTGAAATTCTGAGCAAGCAAATGCTCTGATTTCCTCTGTCTTTATTCTAAGCTTGTGAGGTTTCAAGCTACAAGCGTAAAAGAAGCAGCAGTTCACAGCCTCATGTCTTGGAGGAGAACCGCAAACTCTGCGCTCTCCTGAGACAGCAGCATAAATCACATCTGAGCGTGCTTATACGTAGTTCACTGATTGGACACTCAAGATTCTGGTGGGATTGAAGATGTCTAATTCATTTTAAAAAAAGAGATTCTTCATCTCGACATAATCAGTGACAAAAGATTTTCCACGGCATCTTTTGCTGAAATAACAAAACAGTGAAATACGCGTGAATAATGAGTGCTCGTTCAAGCAGAGTATTTACTCAGCCACCAGCAGTGATTCCCACTGTGCTGCTATCCAGGACACTCTGTGCACAGTGAGACTAGTCTTATGAGACATTTACAGAGAAGCTGTTTTAAATTCTCTTTCGGATCCTCTTTTGGATATTTCATTTCAACCGTTTATTCTGAACAGCAGTGAGTTCTGGTTTACTGCTGTACCCCAACTATCGTCTTTTCGTGCCATATAAAATACCTGCAGTATCAGTCTGCAAACAATTTCCAGCACCTTCCTGCAGGCTCAAAATATGCAAGGTGGGATCACAAAGTTCTCAGATGACACTTTCATTTTGAAAAAAAAAAAAAAAAAAACATGCGCATCCAGTGTACATACGTGCTGTCTCTTTCATTACTCTTGCAAAGCTAAAGACCACAAAGGAAAAACGATACATTTTTGCATATTTTGTATATTATAATAATATTTATAATAATGTTATGTATTATTATTATAATATATATACATACTTTTTTTTTTTTGCATTTTTTAGTGCTTTGTTTCCAAGATTGTTTTGGATTTTTAATTCATTTGTTATGGCCCCAATTTGTTATTACATTTACAACACCCACAACGGCGAGGGATGACAGACACAATTTTAAAACTTAAACACATTTAATTAACCAAGACAACTAACAACTAACTAATGTACTGACTAATCGAATGACCAAGATTGATTAACAAGAAAAACAGAAATATTCACAGTCCCTTTTGGTTGCATTCCTTGGTGATGTCCTGGGTGAGGAAACTGCTCTAACACAGGCAAAAATCCACTATAAGCTTCACAGGTCTTGAATGACAGGTTTGGTCACATGTATCCTTCTCCTTGCAATTTCACTTACTACTTTACTGTCTCAATTCTCCTCCTTATATACTCTTTTGCAGACCCCACCCACATTTAGACCTCTTTTTTTTTATTTTCTGGGACTTGCCCCAGACATGCCCAGAACATGTCCAAACCTAACTCCAGTCTGGGCTCAACAAAAAAAGGTAAATACTGCCATCTAGTGGCCTCTATTCACATTACACATCATTTCTCCAAAATGTGAAAATGTGAGTCTGATCATTTTTCCATTGTGGTCTTCACTTGTTCCCAAATTTTTGCCAACTTTAGAAGCATTGCCATATGTCTTTAACAGTTATTAGTTCAATTTATAATTCAGTATTAATGGATGTTGGAATATAGGGTCCTTTTCCTTTCAACCCAATTTAGATTTTTGGGAACAATAAAAACTGGCCGGAGATTGAGAAATTAGGGATCTATCTAGGGTTCTCGGCATTTTTTGTCCCTTCTTTGTGTTGTATGTCACTCTGTATAAGAGCATCTGCTAAATGAAAATAATGTAATTTAATGATGTGCTGTCGCAGTTTCATCAAAGGAAGCCAACTCAAAAGGAGGGAATGGGCTGTTGCATATGAAGAGTTGGAATGCAAAACCCACAAATTCCACTCAACCTCTTTTGTTTTAAATTGATTTTTTTTTTTTTACGCAGCATAGCTGAGCTTTTGCATAGCTTTCCAACTCTTCATATGTAACTGTATGGTTTGACTAAATTGGATGTGTCCATCATGACTGACTTAATTACACCAATATATTCAGGGAAATTGAAACTATATTGCTGAATCTAGCTTTGTTGCTCGTCTGAGAAAGTGGAATGCCCACTGCTTCTGCAGGCATTACGCTTTCAGATGGCAGTTTCAAGCAAGGGTAACCTCATGTTCCCACAAAAAGTAGTGACCTACTTGATAAAACATGATCAAAAAAATATTCAACAGGAGAAATACTGTTTAATAGTATGCACAGTGGGCTCTTCAAGTGTTCATTTAATTAAAGAGTAATGTGCTGGGTTTGTATTGATGTCTTGTTATTTGTTATAAACTAGATACAAAACTCACTGAAAAATTAAACCGGCATACTGTATTTATCCCACAGAAAAACACACTTAGCATTATATGTACATACATTTTGTGATGTATAAATGTGTAAACATATGTTTATACATTTATAAATCATTATATCTTATTAATTTAAATTAGCATCTCACTAAATTGCTATAATTACACATCTTAACAGTAGGCATTGAGTCACATATCGTGTCAATGGACACATTTAAACAATAAAGAATACATTTTACAAATTAAAGCTCTAGCTAACATATTAATGTCAAGTTCCCACTGAGATAGACAACTGGACAGGGATGAAATTGCTGATGTTAGGCAACCTAATACAGTTTTATTGACAGTCATTATCTCCACATAACAAATCATGAAATTTTCTCTGAAAAGAAGTTACACAGTGTGCAGAAGAACCATAGGAACTTGCCTTGAATTGAACCATCATTTTAAACTACAGATGCAAATTCACTTCAAGGACCCTTTCAATCACAATTCCCAGAAGAAACCTGAACTGCCAAACATAGACTATACTTCTAATGAACCATGCACATATCCTGAAAATCGGCGCAAGAAGAGCAGGAATTATGCTTTTTTTTTTTTTTTTTTGCTTTAGAGGGAATTGTCTAGATCAAGACACTGTTTGATGTTGTCTCATAGCAATAGATGAAAATGAATGGGTACAAACTGAAACAATCATTATTGCACAGCAAAGGCATTGTGACTGACAGGAAATGCAGTGTCAAGGAGGAGGGAATGCAATTAATTGTGTATCAGTACTATCACACTTGATAAGATGCTGATGTAAAGCAGTGGTTCCCAACCCAGTCCTACTCTTCTACTCTTTCACACCTGATCCATTTAAGGGCTTCAAGCTGATTGGTTGGAAAAGATCTACCTGAACAGCGTGTGCATGAAGGTGCATTGGGCCTTAAATGGATAAGGTGTGCTTAAGTAAAAGCTGCAACAAAAACCTGCAGGACAGGGGGTCCTTGAGGACTGGGTTGGGAACCACTGATCTAAAGGATTATTATTTCACAAGCAAGGGAAATTTAATTATTTCCACAAGATGACCATCAAATTACAGCTCATATCAGCATTCGCTGGCATAAAATAACAGTCTATGACAAAAAATACTGTGACAGGTGAATGAATAGTCCAAAGAAAGCATCTGACCCATTTCTAAACAATCCACCAATGCCATCTCGGCAATAATGCTAACCCCAAGGATAACAGATTCTGTCATGAAATCCTCTTTAAAATTAATCCTCCAAGAAACTGCTTAAGGATACTTCCATTTGTAATAATTTGTTTTGCTTTTTTCTGATAGTAGCTTTGGTCTTATCAGATGGATTGACTTAGAAAAACACTGGTTCATTGAACTGGTTAAAGGAATCCCAGCATCTGGCATAAAGATCATACTATAACAGCTTCAACTTTAGTTGTGCCTGTGGGTAACAGGTCAGGCAAAGCGTACGTGGATTTTTATTTTTTTTCTGATAGTAGCTTTGGTCTTATCAGATGGATTGACTTAGAAAAACACTGGTTCATTGAACTGGTTAAAGGAATCCCAGCATCTGGAATAAAGATCATACTATAACGACTACAACTTAAGTTGTGCCTGTGGGTAACAGGTCAGGCAAAGCGTACGTGGATTCAGCCGATCATGTTAGCACCTAAGCAAATGGTTGATCATTATTTCTGCCAAACAAATTTTCTTGCATTTAGAATGGCATACTGTCCTCCAGATACAGCAGCCCATTGTGACATGGTTTACGACTAGATCCTTTGGTCCACCTGCAGAGTTGGATGCTTAATGCATTCAGACAATGAGCAATGCTGCTTTACAGTATAATGGAGAAAAAAAAAGCCACTAGATGGCAGTATTGACTTTTTTTGTTAAGCCCAGTCTGAAGCAAGGTTTTGGGCATGTCCTGGGCTGCGTTCCAATCCGAAAAAATGCTTGCTTCGTCGTGTTCACTCGCTCTCCAATCGGGGGGAATCCCCAAAAAATCCTGGATGTAAGATGGCTGCCACTTGTAGGGTCATTCATTTTCATTTGCTCAAGCCCTCGATTATCCTCCCTCAAACAATGCCAACAACGAACATCCCTCCAAGCTTTGATATTGCCCAAAATGATTTGTTCATTCTCCCTCAGTCAAAATTTCACGTCCGCCATTTTTTTCTGCTGGCAAAAGGGGGAATTGTGGCAGGGGAGTTACCATAAAAATGTAAGAATTGTGTACAAGTCGTGTTTAATTTATGACAGAGTTACATGCAAATAGCGAAGTTTGGGGGTGCAAGGCATCGGTTTCACATTATTTTTTAAGCCTTTGACTTTACGTTCATTTTTGCTGTAGCTTGCCTATAGCATCCGCGAGGACTGTTGCGGAGCTAAAAGCCGCTTTCACACCGGATGCGAAACGAATTTTTCGCACTACAGATTACATTCAAAGTCAATGCAAAGACGCGAATACACGCGAAACACGAGTATTCACATCTTTGCATTGACTTCGAATGCAATAAGCCTATGTCGTGCGAAAAATTCGACTCGCGTCTGTAGTGAAAGCAGCTTAATTTTCCAATACAACAGTCGGAAGTTCCGCAGCAATCAAATGAGCACGCCGTCTTCTACTTGCCATAAACTTGCAATACGCTTCCGCGTGAACTGTAAAAGGTAAAACGTACAGGCAACTAACTCAGTCGGCTCCATGGTAACACAAACTTCCCGTTGGCTTGTTGACAAACGTCGAAGAGCGGAGGAAACGCAGCGAGGGTTGTTCCAATCCGATTTTCCACAGCCCTCCCCCGAAGTCCCCTCTATTTCCCTCCCTCACTCGGGAAGAGCTAACCTGCCTGCTACGTCATTCGGAGGGCTCACTCGAGTGGAGGGAAGAGGTGAGGGGAGTATCTTTTTTTCGGATTGGAACGCAGCCCTGGGCAAGTCTGAGAGGACGAAGTCCCAGAGAATTGAAAAAAGTCTGGAAGGTGGTAGGGGGCTGCCAAAGAGTATATAAGGAGAGAAATTGAGAGAGTAAAGTGGTAGGAGAAATTGCAAGGAGAAGGATACACATGACCAGATCTGTCACTCTTTTCAAGACCTGTGAAGCTTTTTGTGGATTTTTGCCTGTGTTGGAGCATTTTCCTCGCCCAGATCATCGCAAAGCAACCCCACCAAAGGGACTGTAAATATCTCATTTTTGTTTATATCAATCTTGGTCGGTTTTTGTTCCTTTAATTAAATCTGTTAAAGTTAAAATTTTGTCTGTCATCCCTTGCTGTCTGATAGGTCATAACAAATTGCGGCCATAACAACAGTAGCATATTTTTCCTAATTACTCTAGAACTCCTATTTTGCCAACTTTGTTCGACTCATTTATTGTATTACATTTTAGGCATCCAAGACTACGACTCCTGACAAAGTACAATGTTAATGCATATTAACAGAAACCTATGTGTAAACAAACTCCATTTTAATGTCAATGATGTGCCTTTGGCAACAAGGGGACTTGATTTATGCAACGGAAGTCCCTTTGGATGAGTACATGAGGATCAGTTCTTCAGGAGACTCTGATGAACATGAACATATTACCCAGCAGACCTCAATCACAGAGAGAAGCCAGCCTAGAGAAGCACATAGCAGGGCAGCCACGTCCCCCCAAAAATCATCCTCCTTTGAATTGGTTCCAGAAAATCACAGCATTAGCGCCACCGAGTGTCAGCGTGATCTCACAATAGTCTTGGAAACCTTAATCAAACACTGAGGAAACTTGATTGAAACTGAAACTGAGAAAACTTAATGGAAACGGCACTTGTCCGCATAAAATGCATCTGCATGTAAAACATGCAGGTCTGACAATCTCTACAGTACTTTAAACATTCAGAGGCTCTGGTGCAGACTGAAAGTGGAACACAGTGTTCCAGTTCCTCTATTGGAACCGTGAACGATCCTCAGATGGCATCTGCAACAACTCTCAATCCTCCCCCTTCTCTTTCCATATCTGCTTTTGTCAGCAAACTCTGGGCTCGCCGACTGGCGACGTACATGATAACAGCGCCATCCTCCATTTAATAACTCATCGGTACCGTAAATCTGAGCCTGCATGCTTCAATCAGGCAGTAAACCGTGCCTGTGATGCATGCACAGGACGATGATAATGATGCAGATCACCGCTTAATGATTTCATCCATAAAACAGTCCTCACATCTGAGCCTGCATTCAAGAGGAAGGCAGAAATTGAGTCTCATAAGATAATGTTCCCCTTTAATAAGCTAAAGGAAGTCCTCTAACACAGCCACAGTGCATGATTTCAGAGCTGGGTGGACAACTCATTTGGGAGGAGAGTTAAAGCCAAAGAGTAACAAACCCAGTGGGATTTAATGTCCAGTGCATGGCAGTCCTCTTTGTGTTGGTTGATTGCTTTTTACCCTAACCTGCACTCCGCGCTCCGATGAGATTGCCTTGACGGATATTGCATCTGACAGCTCAGAAAGTAGTATTGCGACAGCCTGCTCTGATTTTCTTTTCCTTGCAGTCCTCGCACAATGCAATTTCCATTATAATTTCTCACTGGACGCGCAAAGCCATGCCTGCGCTAACCATGGATGACTGTTCATTCATAGTGGTCACAACAGCCCAGAGGAAAACCAAGCTTTTATATTTCGAAGCAACGCTAAACACATAATTACAGGGAGGGTCGAGAGCAATGTTACTTTTTTTTTAATAGCCGAAGGACTATTATGAGACTTTGTGCAGAATAATATCAATAAGGCATAGCTTAAGCCTAGACCAAGGCTGTGTCTGAATTAGGGGTGGGACTTGTAAACGTGTAGACGTGTACAAGGTTAGTCAATCATAAACGTTTCTAAAAAAAAAACACTAACCGTGTGCATGCACTCATCAGCTGCATCCAAGAAGTTTAAGAAAAAGTACGTCCTATCATCTTATTCCTAACCAGTTTTCTTTAACCTGTTTGAAACATCATAAGGTAAAGGAAAGATGTAATGGGGACTGTTTTACAGCTTAGGAAGAGAACTGTGCTAATAAGAGAAAACTAATGCATTTACACTAGGCACAGTGATCACCTGCTTCCTGCCCGTCATGATTGTCTGTTTTCGTGATTGGCCGGATGGACGGTCATTGCGGAATTGGGGAATAGCATTTCTGACTTTTTTTTTTTTTGAAAAAGATGCTTCCGTGAACCCTATGCGAAAGGTGATAAATTAGGAAGCATTGTAGCACCTCTCCTTTACATTTAAAGAATCCGAACACACTTACTATGACTGCCACGTAAATACTTCCAGATTGTTTTCAAGGAGTTAGGAATTTTCCGAAGAAAGAAAGACTATTCGGACACAGCCATCGTCTCCACGCTCAATTCCTCTTTATGTTGCTTTAAAACACGATTGGATAATAGCTCATTATTTTTATCTCACATATTGTTCACTGTGTGTTTTCTACATTTTTGGTAGACGTTTTGTCGGCCGACTATATTTGCATGCACAATGTCATCCTCCGGTCTGCTTGTTAAAAGAAAAGCATATTGATTTCGTTATGAGAATGAGAACAGGTAAAATTCAGTTTACATTTCTTTTTGTTATAGCTTTGTGGATGTAGAAAGTGTTTCTCAATTTAGTTTTACTTTATCAGCTGCTTCTTCCTCAATTACAATTCACTTTAATGACGCTGTGAAACGCTGTGAAAGATAGTGAGACGCAGCTCCCGCAGTGAGTGAGCGATGCAGTTTACTGTTTATGTTTACATACAAATTGGACAAAAACAAGGTACAATTACAAGGACAATGACAAAAAAGCTGAGCTAAACTGTTATAATTCATTCATGTCCATGTTCTTGCTTGTCAAAATTATGATTTTCATTTATGGTTAATTCATTTCCAATGGTAAAAGGGCCTTACATAATTCATTTTGTTGTGATTGATCAGATAGTTCTGATGTAGGCCGTAATTTTGTATTGGAGTAACCCACAAATTCACTGTTACCGTGTATTGATTTAATAAACGTATCTGCCTCATAACTGTGTTAATGGATGTGTGGACTGTGTTATTGGAATGGTGACAGTGCCCTCTAACTGTTGTATAGCCCTCAAAATCCACAAATTCTGAAGACACGTGTACACAAAATTATATGGCACGTGTACACGTTTAGAATTTTTTGTACACGTCCCCCCCCCAAGTCCAAATAGTCATTTTTGCCAAGGTAAGTTCCTGACTCCGAAAACATGATCCGCAAATTAATACGTGGCAGCCATGATAAGCGCATTTGAATTATTTTAATGTTAAGGAAAGGTGTCTCAGTGCCTTCTAATTTACCTCCTTTAGCATAGGATACACAGAACCATCCTTTTTCGAAAAGAAGGGAAGTAACGCTATCCTGCAATTTCATGCGGCGGCAGTATTTAACGGAACGACCATTCACTCAGCCAATCGCAAAAAGAAACATACAAATGTGTATGGCGAGCAGGAGACACATGATCACGTTGCCTAGTGTAAGTGCTTTTGGATTCTCTAATTAGTTGTCTGTCTAAGCTGTTAGGAATTCCCTTTACGCCTTTACTTCACTTATGACATTTTCCACAAAGGATAAAGAAAAGTGATTTGGAATTAGTGGATAGGATGTTTTTTTTACTGTTTGGATGCAGCCCAAGACTAAGTTGATGATTTAAAGTGAAGGACAACTTTTGTCCACAGTAAACTGCAAACAAAAGGACTGCCCCTGAGGTATTACAACATTATTTTTTTTGGTAATTTTGAGACAAAAATGAACTGAATGATATATACTTCAATATACGGACTGACACACTCACAAAATCCGTAATTTTCACAATATCAGTGAACATTAGTGACATCAAATGTCCTATAACTCTTTGACAGCAGATAATGAAAAAAGCTCTCGCTGAAGGCCAGAGGTGCCTGCTTTTCAGCGAATGTTCTGACACCCAAAAGCCGAACACGAGGACATTTTAATCATCTGTGAAGAATTATTTCCACTAATACAACAAATGTTCTGCTATTTTACCAAACAAACATAACATGATTGTTTTTAAAACCACCCTGGATTACAGCCCTGCTCTCATGTTGCCTTAAAGTACATTACTTCTCCAAGCTCGTTCCTATTCACAATTCCTAATAAGCAACTAAGTGTTAATTTGTTCAGATGTGAGGATCAGCCAATATAATTACTGTCCATTTTCTATCCACTTTAATGGTGACATGAAACATAAATGGCTTTCGAAGCTTCTGAATTCCAGTAGCTCACAAAATGATGTTCATATTTTTCTGCGCCAGTGTCCTATTGGCTTGATACACCTCAGAAAATGTTTCCAAAAATGTGGTTTTGCCAACTCTGGTCTGCATGTTAATGCAATTATGTAAAAATAAAACGCTGCGTAAGACCAGTGGCAACACCATGATGCAGGTTATCTCTCAACCTGTTTCTGATTATAAATCAGACAATTGAGGCAGGTTATTGGCAAGAATCTCAAGCTAGCAGAATAAAATTAGCTTCTCCACAGGGCTCTGCCTACGCCCACCCCCTGCAGCTTAACACGCCTCAGCACAGAGTCAAAAAGAATAAAACTTTACTGGAGGAATGTAGTACCTTTCATCCAAGAGAAGAGGAATTAAGTGTTATTTTGTGTTTTGATGATAGTGACAGAGAGCACTTTCCAGCACATTGTTCCAATATCCCCCATATGAGTTCAGTTAGTTTGAGATCAGTGACTGTCATGCTGATAGCATATATTTAGGATCATTTTCATGCACATAAAAATATCCAGTGATTGCCTGCAGCCTGTGAGGCTCCAATCCTTTAATGACAGAAATGCTTCATCATAGCTCACGAAGATGATCACACAGAATAACTGCATTGATGGGCAGTGACCTTTTTGCATTTAAAGCGATGAGTGGACCCAAACCACGCCCGAAATTGAACGAAAACATCTCCATTTGTCATATTTGTTACATCCGCCATGGAGATTATGTTCTACCTTCGGTTAGTGAGCAAGTACATTTGTTTGTTCGTATGTAGGCAACTTGGCTGAAAAAGTTACGGACAGATTTTTATTAAATTTACCTGCGGTGTGTCTTTTCCCAGCTTAGAAGTGATTTCATTTTGGGAGTAATCCGAATCAAATTCTGGATCCAGGAAATTGTTATCTACTTTTTATGGTGCTGCATAATAATATTACTCATATGAGTCCCAGTTATGTGGGGAACTGTTAGGCCTGGGCAGAGGTATGCACTCTTACTGCTCTTTTTTCACCCATTTATTCAGGTTAATAAGTTAATAAACTAGTTTAAAGCAGGAAGATAGCTTACTAGTGGACATATTCAAAGAAAAGAACAAGCAGTTTTCACCTATGATTTATCCATAAAGCCGAACTGCAGATAACTGATGATGGATTGAAATTGTTCTCATCCACTGAGAACAGTAGGCTAATTCTTATCTAACTTTCTGACAATAAATAACACTGCTATGCGTCTGCTTGACAGAAAATCCTAGCAGTTTATCACCTTGACACTTAATGAGAAAAGTAGCTCCAGTAAATATTTAAAAACTGTAGACATTTCTATTTATTCATATTTATCGTTTCTTGCCGTTCCATCCATTTTAAATAGACTGAATATAATACATTTTTTGTTCACCTTTGGGAGTGAAAGGGTTGACCCGCACTGAATCGAGGAACCTCGTGACACATACAAAACAAACAAACAAATAAATAAATAAATAAAATAAAACAACAATTTTCCATTCCAGTGCCTAATCAGCTCCCATCACAGACATTACAGACAATCTGCCAAATGGGAATATGTAGCTAAGGAAACCCCTTTATGAGCAACATAGCTAATTCTGTCATTTTTATCATATCTAGAAAGAAATTGATCTCTTGGGACACAATTTGACACAGCTCATCCTTCTTAATCTGTTTTTAATTTCACACTTTTCCATTTTTTATTTTTAAGAAGGTCATTGCCATCACAGCCCCTATTTTACAAGGTCCCTGTGCGTCATTTGGAGCCCGTGCCTACCAATTTAATCTGCCGTGTTCTAGAGTTAAGAGTTAATCCACTCCGTTTGATTAAGCTTGCAAACTAGAAAAAAATTCCGGACGTTGTAAATGTAACAGCAATATACAAATACACTGGTTTTATTAAATTTCTAAACATCAAAGTAATGATTATTTGAGTTTCCTGTATTAATTTAAAATCAACTCAGCATTTTGTACTGCAAAAATGTTTCACCAATTAAATTGAGTATTTTGCTGTAATACTCTTTAGAATGAGCTGTCTTCAGACTGAAAGAGAGCAGATTTAATCACATTATAGTTCAGCACACAATGAAAACACCTTTGCTTCAGAGCTCTTCCTTCCCACTTACAAGGGTTATAACATGTTATAACACATCACAAGGCAAGCATGAAGCATAAAGGGTCCAACTGAGTACAGTTTGCAAGAAAAAAAGCTCAGACCGTAATAAAAACAAGGACCAACCAGGCAGAAAAAAGTTCACAAATGCCACTTCAACGACAGTGGAATGATGGCAGCTAAGTGGTGAAACATTACTTGGCCAGGAAAGGGAAATGAGCTGCGACTGCAGTGGATCGCAAAGATAAAAATTGTCAATTGTCATAGTAAGTGGAAGGTCAACTGCCCAAAGCCAAACATGAAAACTTATACATTCACCGACCAACATGGTAAGACTGAGACCAAAAATCACACCCACCCAGGCCACTCCATTGACTCACACAATAAACATGAAGTCCACTGACCACCTACTGTCATGCATTTATGTACAAATAATTTAAATACATATCTATTTTTTTCATTTCTATTGAGATGCCAGTTTAGTGATACTGGTTAAAGTAAAGAGGCAGCTGAGTTCATCATATACTGCACCATCTGGTGTCTGGCGTCGTCCCTCGTCCGTTAACTTGTGGACATTATGACTTTAGTGTCTACAAATATTAACTGATTTTGATTAAACTTCACATGCAGCATCGTTACATCAAGCACCAGTTTGGTGGGCATTTCAGCCCAATCCAACTCAAGATGGCCGACATAGGCCGCCATCTTGGATTTGGTTCTGATAAAAACTAAACAACTTGTTTGCTAGCCTGATGGCTTTTGTACGTTCCTTGCATAATACTGAGAGTTGACTAACTGTACTCCAGTTGAGTTCTGCTTCCCTGGAAGTTCTAGTTATTATTATTATTATTATTATTATTATTACAAGTAGGTTTTGGTTAAATTGATTTTAATCAGTTTCTCTGCAACTAGTGGATGCATTGATATTTGCTGTTGAGGGATCACCGGTTCTTGAGAACATGGCAGCCAGGGCAATTTTGTAACAAGAGTTGTCAGAAAGACAGCAAAGCTCGCCGAGGCAAGGTTAAAGTATTTCTGCACGCGAACGGACGCGGACGCGGACGCCGGGGGTACGACAATAGCACTCCGGACATTCGTCCCGGCGAGCTAAAAAGGCTTTGCACATCGCACAGCTTCTAATCTGCACATTAAAATCTGCAATTGAAAAATTGAGATAGTCATTATTTTTAGCATTTCATTTTTTGCATCTTCACAGGGTTGTCCCTCTCCTGTCCCTCCTCTCTCTCTCTCTTTCTCTGCCCCACCTACTCCTTTCCATACAGCCAATGAAACCATAGTTAACTGACAACGCATCAAAGCTTCCAGACCAGCACGGATGCAAATCCATGATTTATCAACCAAGTGTGTTTGACTTCATTCAAAACATCATGGCTACAGGGAAATTGGAAGTATGCACTTCACTATGATTAGACTGTGATCATGAAAGGAAGCATCAGGTAAGTAGATTGATTTGTATTGATTTGAAACTTGATAAAAAAATGATTGTGTTTGATATCATCCAAAAGGACTTGCAATACTCTCTCAAACTATCAACACTCTTCGCCCAGAGATGATAGTTGAATAGAGTAATCATGGATGTTATACAAGCTTTTAGCAGCCGCCAAAATCGTCCTTGAACAGCACTAACAATTGGGCCAAGAGCTGTGACATCACTTGTGGGATCAATTGTGATGTATAGGCTATCGTATGTGTATTTTACAATGCAAGCAATACGTTGAAATCCACTAAAAATGTCAGAATTTTTAGTTGACTTCCTAATTGAAGTTGAAGAGGATGATTTAAGTGCAAATTTAACAACTAGCAACACTAAAGATGATGATGGAGAGGAAGGAGGGATGGAAAACGAGGAAAAAATCAGTGACCATGGGGATGGAGCTGAACGCCAACAGCTACTGCAAGTGTACCAGCACGAACCGGAGCCTCAGGCACAGGTGAGTGAGCAGATAGCAAGCTCTGGGGTGCATTTCCCGAAAGCATAGTTGCTACCTTACTTAGTAGCAATCATTGCATATGGTTGAACTAGCTATGTAAGTTGCTAATGATAAAACCAACCACTGCGCAAGGATGGGGGGAATAAAAACATGTACAAGCTTAAAATTTAACAGACAAGCACCCAGCTGGCTTACAGGAGGCCCTTAACAATGCTATAATCACATGATCTGAAATTGCCAGTCCCTTCCAATTTATTTCCCTGCAGCGCAAAACCAATTATGTACTGCTCTAAAAAGGCTACTGAGGACTGGCACGACCCAGGCTCCAACTCGGGATGTGGTGGCCAGTACTAGTCCGCAAAGTGGTGCCTTAACTGGGTGAGCTAACCCGGTAGGCAATAAAATACTTTTTGAAGATCAAAAATCTAATTTGGTAGAAATATAAAACAAAACAAGACCAAGAAATGAACAAATTACGTCAGGGCAACGATGGTCGATGCACTTTCCATGCGTCCTTTTTTCCCACGAATTACGCCATCAGAAAGGGGTTATTTTTGCTCCTTTTTTGGGGGGGATGTGCACAAGCTGAAAGGGTTTTTAAAATGCCTCTTTTACTCTCTTCCTGTTTGAGTGAGTGTCCAGGAGGTGTTTTATTCATCATCTCCATGACATGAGAGGTATAATTTGCCTATTTTTTTTATTTCTGAATACATGTCTACTTTAAGAATGTGGCTTCATTCGAATGACATTCAGTTGGTATAAACAGGCCTAATGTGTAACATTTCTGACACAAGTGATCCTATAAAACCACCTCTATTTATACCAGGCAAAACTGATTTATGGATTCATTTTAAGGCTGTTCTAACAGAAATCTAAATTTTTCTGATGAGGTCACATCTGTCCAATTATCAGTCTTTCAGTTTTTGAAGTCAAGTACTGACTGTAACCTCCTCTTCTAGTTCTTTGCAGGCAGGTGAGCAACTGGGGACGGTCTTATCCAGTTGTAGTTCATCCACTTAAAGATTCGCCGTGTTTAAAGATGCTAACTTGCACAACCACTGTTGAAAATAGCGGTTATTTAATTTTTTTGTGACCTTTCAAATTGTTTGAACGAGCCAGCCGATCTGTCCTCCATCATTAACGAGGTATTTTCAGTGACATATCTACCCCTGAATGGATGTTTTATTGTTTATTTTTAATTGTACAGGCTTCTGTTGAAAGAAAATCCCATGAGAGCCGGTGTTTGTGTACAATGCCGGAGAAACCATAATCAAAGTTGCTAGAATCTAACACATAGCCCATTACGCTGTTTACCTTCATAAAAGAACTGCCGATACCGTACGCTCTAATGCAATGAAACTTCATTTTGTGAAATACAAAAGTTTTGGTCATGACAATGTCCTCGTCAGGGTCACGGAAACAAATGCAATCACATGACATTTAAATTCCATATAAATTCTGTCAAAAAACTTGTTTCTTGCTTCCGTTTCCATGCGTCTTCACACTGCCTGCACCCCTCCACATTCTGTGTAATAATTTATCCTTGCTTCCTCATTCGCAGCCAGGCCCTCCTCTGCTCCCTCGCTCTTCCGCTCCACCTGTTTCTTATTTCCCTGATCGCCCTCTTCCTCTCTTTGGAACTTCTGTTGTCCCTTGTGTTGCAAGTCAGTCTCTGTTGATCCAGTTAATGATGAGCCTTTATTTTGTGAGTTTTGATAACTTTGATTTTCTTTCTCCCCTGGTTTACGAGTTTAGGATTGCCATTTGAGGCTGATTACTTCTGGTTACGACTTTGTTTTGGCTTCCTGGTTTACGATTCTGCTTCCCCCTTCGTACGTCATTCTCACTGATTGTGTTTTGGATTTCTGGCAGGATAACAACTTTGAGTCTGCCTGTTGGACTTTTACTGCATTCTATCAGCCTGTTGCCAGCTTGGACTGTCTTCCTCGCACTCCTGCCTGATTAAAATATCTGTGCATTCATTACCATTGCCTGCGTCAGGGTCCCATCCCCTCCCTCACAGGTACAGTCATTCATAAAATAGAGACTTGGCCTCTTATAGGCAAGTTGGGTCCGGTTGAGAGCCAATGAGATCCAACACATCAATCAGTGAGCTACAGCAGACATTCATCATTTTCAAAACTCTACCTAACAGTATGCAGAATTCACCAGCTTATAACAAATTTCCTTAAAGCCCGTGTAAAGAGAATTCAGCAGTTTTCCTCTAAACAAATTAAATAGGTCATAAATGCATTTCTCTGGTGTAAAAGGTATAAAAGGCATTCCAACCATTTCGATTTTAATTTTGGTGCTAGGCTTCACAAACTGTGTTTCAAAGTTTCTGTGTTCAGGATTTATTGGGCGGGTCTGAAAATCACTGCCGCGTTACGTAACATGGTAGTGATTTGTAGAGCCCCACCCCTGCTGCTGTAGCAGTATAAATACTTACAGCGCATTAGCCTCTGTGCTATTCCCGCTCGTTCTTGAGTCTCGAAAAGCATCAACAGACGATAGTTTGCAGTTAGCCAGCTAACTAACTGACTAGTCATGTCTCCTCCACGTTCGTGAATCTTTCCTGGATGCCACAGTGTGCAGGGTAGTGGCTCTGTTAGTTTAGTTTCCAACGGACGACAGCTTCAGGAATTTTTAAAAGGCGCGGGTGTTGCGAGCAGCGCCGGTGTGTGGTGTCTGTTTCTAGGCAACCGTGACAGCAACGCACGCAGGCAGCCAGGCACAGACACGCAGGACCGGAGCGAGGTGTCTTGCGCAGATCCCGCCACAACTATTTTGCTGGCCTTAGTATTTCCTGCGTTTTATTTTGTTCATTATTGTTAGATTTAGTGCTGATGTGTGTGTGACAGACGTGTATTGGACATTTACGAAAATATGAAACAACCGTATTGGTTCAATACGGGACGCAACATTTAAGCCCAACGCCCACTGACCACGAAGCGAAGTGTCACATCAAACTCCGAACGTGGCCTTGACGCTTTTCAACGCCACTGAAAGCGTCAGCCGCATCAACACTGACAGCCGTCAACTCGACCGAGAAGCGATGAGTGTTAATCTCAATATATTTAACAAGACAACTTTTAATTTTGGAAAGAAAAAAAACCTACCAATCAAGTTTATTTTAAGTGATGGCAAAGTGCGACGGTCGGGTTACTATCCACTATACGTTGTATGCAGGCATAATTTCCCTTCTAAATTTAGCCGTCTTGTAAATTATGGTTATGATTCACTTTACTTCACCCAGCAGCGAATTAGCTAGCGAGAAAACTTAGCTAGCTAGAAAGCAGTGTTAAGTTCTTATTAGTGTAGTTAGGTACTAACTGTAGATGGCTTGATAACTTAAATGCTCGCAAAATAACGGATTTCCTCTCATAACTGCGGCTAGGTTAAAAAGCAGGTATATCGATTCTGACAAGTGCATGTGAGGTTTCCGCTAAATATGGGCCACCAACCATGACAAGGTGAAATAGTTAAATAACCTACAAGACAAATGCGTTTCTCTTGAGTTGACGCCTCAGAAATTGAGCAGCGGCGAATAGTAAAAACTGAGCAGTTGCGAAAAGTAAAAACCTGACGCGCGTCATACTCTGCCAGTGGGTGTTGCTCCATTGAAATGAATGTAATCAATTTTTTGATGCGTGTCTCACACTTCCAGCGGGCGTTTTAATTGTCAATTAACAGACGATTCCGCATTTTTACGGGATGGATGGCTCCGACCTCTCATTAGTCCGTCCTGGCCGTCCTGATGTTATCAGTGTTATGCTAGCTTAGCTTGTCAGTGATACGAATTGCTAACTTTCGCAAATAGGAAAAAAAAATTACCATTCTGTTGCAGACCGTGGCTCAAGTTGAACACTGTGCTCTGAACTGGAGTCTGGCTCTGGTGGTTTGAACATGTAGACCTTTGTGACCCCAATGAAGCTGCTACATGCATTAGCATCCATTTTTCACTTCCTAGTGGTGGTATTTGATTGACAGGTGACAATTGAGAGTGGGCCTCGTTTCAGGGCCCCCAGCAGACACGCCCCCAGCATCTGAGAGCAAAGATAATTCCTTCATCTAATTTTTTATACTTGGTGAATTTTTTGATCATTCAAATTTTGCTGGGGGGTTAATAACACACTTTTCTCTGTTAATAAATATGTCTCCTGAGTTTCTCTTATGACTTTACACGGACTTTAAATCAAATTCCGTATTCAAACCCAGTGGTCTTTACATCTGTAAATTGTTAAAATTGTTTTTTTATTATAAAACTATGTTTTGTCAAAAGAAAATGGAACCACTTCACCATGTCTGCATGGATTAGAAAATTTTGCAGCTAAATGATTCATTTCCGGGAAAAACAGCCGATTTCTGTTAAAACGCTGGCATACCCTAATAAAGTGGTTGGTGATGGTAAGATTATGTGAGCACTGGCGCTTCATCTCTCTGGCCGTTAGTAATCAGGATAGTTGGAATGGAGGGGGGGCTGCGCACTCACAAGCACAGCCCCAGCGGATGGCTGAACATCAGGCCTGTCTCAGTATCTTCATACGGCGCTCAGTCTGGACTGATTTACGCAGCATAATGTAATAATGGCGCCAACAAAGTCAAAATTTATACTTTCAATCATACCGATGGTGGTGACATTCAAAATGACATTAGGAAATAGACTGTATCTCAGTGCTCCATGAAAGCACCCCACTGCGGTGGAATAATACTCCAATAAGAAAGAATATGCCTATTTATTCAAATAAAAGAAGGGTGAGCGGGGGCAAGTTAATTTGCCGTGCTGAGCTGGGCCGGGCAGCATGGTGGCACGGCAGTTAGCTCTTACTTCACAATAAGGAGGTTATGAGTTCAAGTCCTAGTCAACCAGCACCCCTCAGCATGGAGTTTGTGAGTATTCCCCAATTGCGTGCGGGATTTGTCCGTGCACTCCCACAGCCGTCACCCTGAGGGACATGCACTATAAAATGACCCTCCTGCCAAAGCTTCTGACCTAGGCCTTGGCTTTAGACCTGGGGTTAGTTCCCAGGTGATGCACTGTGGCTGCCCACTGCTCCAAAGTAACTACAATGAGTCACAGGCAGAGGCCAGTTTACCCCGCGGGGTCCAATAAATGATATTTTACCTCAGCTGTGCTGTAAATTACATGGGTAGCTTTTTTAACAGATGCGCTTTATGACATTTTTGGCTTTGGCGTTGAAGCCATTTGAAGCCTCAGCTCGGAACATCTCGGATCAAAAGCTAGATTGTATGACAAATCAGGACCCAATCAAGTCAAGACTTAAAAAGGGGTCTTTTGATTGGGAGGATTGGAGTTGAAGAAAGGGACATGTCAGGCCAATATCACAAAAAAGCAATGGTGAAAGGTCATTGTACAGTGTTCATTTACCTGCCAATATGTATAATAAAAATCCCACCGCAAAGAGCCGAGTAAAAAAAAGTAGACGCACTTGGTTGGTAATTCATAAAAAGATAACATTCACTTCACCAGACAGCATATTTTCTTCTCCCGAGATTTCTTCCTGAAGAACAGTTACGTCTCACAGTCGTTAGAGAATTTTCCTACCTGCTGATAGTATTTTAGGGCTGGGTACCTGCCTTCACCCTACTATTCTACTAAACATCTTTGTGATGGTTTTTCCAGAAGAAAAGAAATACAATGATTAGAATTGAAAGTTCCTATTCTATGCCTGCAGGTTATCCTCAGACCACAGCAAAACATGCAGCTAACACAGCCCTGCCCCTTCCCCTAGCTGTGCTCCTGTCTGGTAAGAGAAAGTGAGTTACAACATATTTTCATATAAAAATCAATGAATTTACTGACATGGTTATTTTTATGACTTTGTGTTTATACATGTGTTCGAAACCACATGCACTGCATTTATATTTCACTGACAACATAATTCTAAAATATGTGGCAGCTGTAACATTTCCATGCCGTCACAGGCAGCAAGTGGTTAATCTTCTGAGCAGATGGGAGATTTACAACTATTGATGTATGATGTATGGATTTACTATAAATTCCTTCTCTCATCCTCTTCTTAAGAATGATGCCATTGCCATCACTGTTTTTTTTTTTTGTTGCCTCTTCTGCTAACGCTACGCTACCGAGGGTTTAATGGCGCTGTGTGGTTATGTTAGTAATGTAGTTAGGGATGGCTCAATAGTCATTCAACCTCGGAAAAAAATATTGGATTTCACTCATTACGATTTAATGGTAGTGAGCCATAATTACACTTTGATTGCTCGCTGGAAACAGACATGTCCATTGTTGACATAAAAAATTCATTACAGCGTTCTGTCGCGCGGCTTTTTTCAACGCAGCGTGACAGATGAAGTATGTCTGTTGTGAGGAATAAAAGCTACACAATGAAATCTGTGCCCTGCTCAATATTCCCATTGCCCATTCCCATGGCAATCACAATGAATTTGTAAGAAACCGCACTCTACTCAGCGCTTCCGAGAGAACGCACATTAAGCAGTGCGAGCATCGGCTGCAATGCTGCAGCCTCCAATGCATTCTGCAAGGTATCGAAACCACCTTCCTCAGCAAAGTACAAACACAGCTGACTGCTACAACAGCATGCATATTAGAGAGTTGAAGCCTATCTCAGCATGCAATGGGGGAAAGGCAGGAGTAGTGGGCATAAATATAATTTATTCTTACCAATGGGCTATTTAGGCCACATGCATGCCTTTGGACGCTGGGATTAAATCTGACTACCGAAAAGAAAATCTACGTGGACACCCCATGAACATGCAAACTGGACAAAGATAAGCTCAGACTGCTTTCAATTCTTATGGATGCAAGGCAACAGTGCCACCCGCTCCATCAGTGTGCCAGCCACTGCATCACCGCGCCAGCCAGGCTCAAGTCCCAATAGGAAAAAAAAGCTTCCAACGCATCCTGATTGCAAATATGTTCCCTAACTAACATTTCAGCGGAATAGATTTTTGTCTATAGTATTTCCAGCCCTGGGGCGTTTTCTGGGAAACTACATAAATATTCTAAATTTGACACTTAATAGCATTTGGTTTAATAAAAACAATATCCCATATCCTATCAGGTCCAGGGTTGACCAGTGACAGACGCTGCACTTCCGTCTGGAACAGACACCAGGAGCAGGCCTAAATGAGGCAGGGCAATTAGCCCTTGGACCCTGGATAACATACTGCCTTGCTAATAACAGCTGAATGCTTCCGTCAGACGGTAAGTACTGGAAGGTCAGCTCGTTCCAGGTCGTTAATGTTAGTGCTTTCATTTTCCTAATGGAGCGGCGCTGACCTCAAATGATCCTGTAGTTTTACAGACGGCTTTTTAATACGTGTGTATATTTCGGATCTCGGCCAGGTCATGACGGCCTTGAGCAGTCTAGGGCTCCCAGTTTGACCACCTCTGTGCTGCTGGCAGTCATGTCATTACTTATTCCGGCCAAGACATTGATGCACATGAACAAGGTAGGGCTGGGTAACGTAACATGTTCAAATATATTGTCAGGGATTTTCAATATCATAATATCTTGATATGACATGAGTATAGTCTTTTCAGTTTTGAAAGACTGAATAACAGCAAAGCAATGCAGTTTTCGGCACTTATTAGACTGCTGCTGTACCCGCTTGGTCAACACGTCCACATTACTAATATCTGTTTATCAAAAATCACATTGTGAAAATATTTTTGAAAGAACCAACAGTTATCCCTACAATATTGGCACAATATTGATATCGAGGTATTTGGTCAAAAATGTCTAGAAACTTGATTTGTCCATATTGCCCAGTCCTAGAACAAGAGGTATAAGGCAAGCCACACCAAGCACAAACTGTGGATAAAATGATGTACAGAAGTTGCCTGGCTTCACAATGGAAAGTGTTCAGTTGTATATGAACTGAGACAATAGCCATTATGGCACAAACTCCAGCTAAATTAATTAATGTCACAATTTACCAGCTATACGGAGCCTCCCGGCTTCTGACAGTCATGTCTGCCGCAGCAGAGAGACACTAGTTTACCAAACTGCCCCACTCTTTTCAACATGCAACGCACCAACTAAAGTCTTCTGTGATCAAGAAAAACCTACTAAGTTCATCAGAGCAAATCTCTCGCAATTGAAGAGAAACTTTTGATCCCGAACCTCCCGAAGTAGAAGCTTAATTTTGACATCAATAACCATTATAGATAGTTAGATTTTCACCACGTTTAGTTCATTACATTAAGTGACAACATACTTGGTCTTACCCTGGCAGGATCACCTGTATACAGACGATTCCATACATTATAATATGATAAAAAAAAGAAGCGGTTAAATCTTGTACGGGTAGCCGCCAAGCTGTCACGGAATTACAGTCCCATTACATTTTGGGTTGTAACTCTACAACCAAATAAGATAAAATGAAGTATGATATGTCATATTGAAGGTATTAACTTGTTCTTTAATATTATTTAGTGAAAATATATTTTTTGAGACATTCTCATAGAAGAAACAAGGAAAAACTACTCCGTGACGGAATTACACAAAATTGACATGGTTTTTTAAATGTGTTGTTTAACTATCCAGAAAGTGATGTTCCGATCATAGTTAAGTTATGAAACTTCAATATGTTCATATTTAAGGTGTCTTTTGTTAATACTGTAAGTTATAGAAACAAATATTGATTTTAACCCTGCTTTATGGGCAAGAAATTTCAAAAAGTCAATGTCACGGAATTACAAGAGGCAAATTATCACGGAATGACAACAATAGTCTTAATTAGTTTCAATGTATTTATTTCAATATATTATGCATATATACATAATTATTTACATTTTTACAGTTTAGCAATATATTACAATGAGTTTTCCACTTATAATGACCAATCATAATACATACTTCAAAAATCTTTTTTAATCTCCAAGTCAACATTGGCTTGGCGGCCCCCTACGGGCAAAAATGGGTAAAACTTAATTTTCACCAGAAGTGACAAACTAGGGTTTTTTTCCAGATCGCAAGAGAAGTATCTACGGTTCTAAATCCACATATGCCATTAGCACTAACGCTACACACACCATCTGCCTGAACAGACTCCATCACCTCGGTGGCGGAGCTGAGAAGAGCTTGAGAAGAAGTGAAAGGAGGAGCAAAATACGAGGACTGAGAAAAGGGCCACGACCTTTCAACTGTCACTGAGAAATTCAATGTTTGTTTTACTCAAGGGAATTTATCAGTACCGGCAAACAGACATGAAATACCCGCTTGGCTGAGATGCCCGCTGAGGTACCTCTAAACCCCACTCTTTTCACGCATGGGCCAGCCCACAGGAGGCACAACCATGAATGGCAGAATGGGAGGTGGCAAAAGGTGGAGCGCTGTTTGGGTGGAGAAGCTGTTGATATGGATATGGACATGACTGAGACAGCACCTTCGCACAACCAAGGTCACCTTAAACAGTGCAGAGAGATCTTCACGCAGCCACTGAAACACTCCACTGCAGGCTCTAATAGCACAGCCACTCACATCAACGTAAATCGCGGACAATATCACAAGAATGAGGAAAGAGTTCCATTTTACGTCTTTCAGGGAGGAACATATTCCGCTTACCGGTAAACTAAAAAGAGCAATTCTCAGAAATACATGTGATTAAGTCAATCATTATAGATGACATTATCACGAATACAAAGAACATTTGTTCGGCATAGTTGAACAGTCTACCAACTTGACTTAACATCAGTAAATTTGAATTCTCAAGAGAATTATGCAACACAACTGAAAATTATTTGCCCATAGACTAATTTTAAAAGAAAATGATAATCTGCACAATATGAAGAAACGCTTCATCAAGTTCTCTCCCTGTGAAGCACACAGCATGAATTTTGAAATGATTCAACCATAATAAAGAAGATACGAACCACACTGCAGGGTAAAATGTCAGAAATAGCATGTTCTGACCTCTGATGGTGCCACTCTCCTGAACTATGTAATGGCTTTTAAGAGCCGGGTGCCTATATTTAATGATAATTAGCAAAACTGAGGCTTGTTATGCGAGTAACTTGACCTTTCAAATCAAAATTTGCGCACCATTTCACTCCACCCCCATTTCACACTAACACAGAGTGACACCTGTCACTCAATTATTTTGAAGCTTATCTATGGACAAACAGCTCAGCAATGAAATGAACCAGCTGCTGACCGAGAGAAGTGATCTTAATGACATTTAGGGAGCTGCAAAGGCAGAGAGAGAGAGAGACAGAGAGAGAGACCGAGGCAGAGAGAGAGAGAGAGAGAGAGTTAGAGTGGAGCAGAGAGAATCAGAGAGAGAAGACAGAGAGGGAGAGAGAGAGAGAGAGAGAGAGGAGGGGTTAGTTCCGCGGTTCCCACATCTCACCCCTCATCTTGAAGTGGCGGGGATGTTAAACAGCAGGCCACACAGTATCATGAATACTTAAGCTTCTGTCTTTGATGCACAGTAGGGAATGTGACATTTGTTTAACCAGGTGTAAGTATAAGTCAAACACAGTTAGGATGAAAAGGAGCAAAAATTTTACGGAGTCCAAAATAGATTTGGCTCAGATAAGTGTAAGTAATGTCGCTCAGACAGCAGTGTTAAGCTTCCTGAAGAAAAACAGAAGCACATTGTCTATTCAGATGTTGTCAGTGAAGGATATCTATGTTCTGATATGGTGGAATCTGGATACACTCATACACTATTGATATTTGGATCAATATACGGAACAGACAAGTACAAATCAATAGCATAGGCATTTTCATGTGATTTATGCACAATCAAGTACTCAGCACTGTGCAAGTTGCACTGTATTATTGAATAAGCAGTGAAATGCTGTAAATGGCCCAGTATTTTTTTTTTGATGTCGATAACTGAGAGAAAAACTGCAAGTTACTCATGCACACATACGTGCACAGAAACACACAACTTATACACTTCAAATAGTTTCCAAATTACTTAGTACACATGCTCAGTACAGTGTATGTTGTTTATGCAACATTCATACATACAAAGTACATCAGGATGTTTAAATGAAAGAGAGAGTAACTTTACCCACATTAATCCCACTTCTGATTTAAACCTGCCACCTCTGAGTTTAAGCTACGGTTCAACAGTTACAGACAACGGTCAGATTGAGGAGCTACACACACTTTCCATCCAAAAGAATTTGCCGTTTGGATAATTAAACAAATACTATGATTGGATCATTATTGCGGCGATTAATATGTTCCAGCTGGCAAAAATTATTTTAACCATGACGGAAAATAATGCCAGAGAGAGCTGTTCATAATGCAACAATAATTTCAGCAGTTAACTGCAAAACAATTCACTACCACAGATAGTAGGGGCTGAAGCCTCGGTTCATAATTTTATTAACTAAAACATCACATTTAAGGTGTGTACAGTATTACCATCCATCCATCCATATATCCATTATCTATTCCGCTTCTTCCACACTAAGGTCACAGGAGAGCTGGAGCCTACCCCAGCTGACTATGGGCGAGAGGCTGGGACCCACCCTGGAGAGCTCACCAATCCATCACAGGCCGCACACACCATTCACATACCATTCACTCGCACACTTCTACCTATAGGAAATTTGAAGTCTCCAATTAACCTGATATGCATGTCTTTTTACTAGTACCCGGAGGAAACTCACATGAACACGGGGAGAACATGCAAACTCCACACAGAAAGGACCCAGGCCAGATTCAAACCCACAACCTTTTTGCTGTGCGGCGGCAGTGCAATCGTATTTCATTACGATATCATATTTTTAAAGAAATCACTTGAAATGTGCCATAAGTCATGCTGAAATAAACTAAAGAATTATTGGACCTGAGGCATTGTGAGACCTTTAGTTTGAACCCACCTCCCTCCCTTCTGAAGAACCACAACACCTGCGGGACAGGAGGCTGCCAGCGATGGACTGACTTGCCAGGTTTTCTTTAAAAGCTCAGGCTTAACACAATTACACTAATTTATTGCCACCGCGCGTATTTCCGCTAAGCGAGTCAAATGATAAACTGCATCAATATGGAAACAAAGCAACCAGCCCACATAAGCTCTCCTCAGAATTATTGGCTGAGTAAAGCCTTTCGGGAAACTCTTGGAATCAGACAGAGAGATTTCATAACCGCCAAGAATTTTTGGGCCTGCAGGTTATTTAACCTAATTTGTGCAGCACATGCCACAATGAAAGTGGTGCATATGGTCGCACCATCCTCCTAACAGCAGTTAAACTGGCACAAACACTGCAACAGAATCTTGAAAAATTGTTCTGCAAACCAGTAAAAAACAAATAATTCCCATGCTCTCCTTGTTATTTAAAAAAAGACTACAGATTAAATTATCACATCTTACAGTAACCTGGCATTCATATTTTTATTGAATTTTTTTAAGATATTAGTTCATACTCGCCAAGAAGCTTGAAATTATTTGGAAAAAAGACATGGGGTTTTCAGGTCGGGTTATTCTTCAATGACATCTGAGAAGCAAACTCTTTTTGGAATATGAATTACTTCTAACTGATGATGCGAACAGCACATAATCGCAATGAGTTGGTCGTTATGCAGAAAGTTTGTGATGAGCAAAGTGATTCGAGGACACAAATGCTACTTCTAAGTCATCACTTATCCAATTTCGTACTTGACCAACTGACTTCTGTATGGATTAGAGCTGGGCAATATATTGATATCAGTGATATACTGGTCGGAGATAACATCTGGGATTTTTGATATCGTAATATTGCAATTTGACGTTATTGTTGCCTTTTCTGGTTTTAAAGCCTTCATTACAGGAGAGGCATGTACATTGAACAAAAATATAAACGCCCCATGTCAATTTTTTTTTTTTTTGCTGTTTGATTTTAATTGTGAAGCTTGACTAGAGAGTCAAGCTTCACAATTAAAATCAAACGGCAAAGAATTTTAAATGTCACACCAGAAGTCTGGGTGCATCTTGATTAAATCAAAATGCCGATTTTTTTAACAAATGTTAAAGAACTTGCAAATTTCAGTCTTCCACTTTAGACGGTATGGTGCTCAAGGCAGTAAGTGAGATGAGGACACAGTACATTTTAAAATCAATATCACAATGGCCCGCAGGTAATGATGCGAGAAGTCCACTATAGACTTGCATTTGCATCAGAAACCAGGGTACACTGTATACTCCGGCCACTCAATCTCTGTCCTCAAGGCTCAAAACAGCTTTCTTTACCTGGGTGGGAGATGATTTTTTTTGATTGGTAGAACTAATTGTTCAGTTAATGACCTCAAAAAAGAGAACACCAAGGCCACAGTGTGATTCAAGGGCAGGACTTTAGTATCTCTGCTCCGCACAACTGCTGTCCCTCTTAAGTACTGCAAACCAATATGCGACCTAGGTCCAATTCGAGCGATCGCCGATAAAAAAATAAATAAAATTACCCGGAGGTGGACTTTTTGCCGAGATTTCTTACCCTTCCGGGACTGCCACACTGCAGCTTGCATAGTGGCATGACAACAACAAATCAGCGATACTTGAGAAACTGCCGACGATATAAATGCTAAACTCAAGCCAAGAAAAAGTTTCGGATTCATGAAGGATTAATACGGCTTATGCGTCGGTATCGTACGGCTAAGTATCCGTAACCATGTGTGTTCAAGCAACTTTTCTTCTGCAGCCGCGTGGTATTGGAAGCGACCATCCAAACTATCCCATAAAACATCGGAAAGGGGGCTTGATTGCAACATCCGGGTATTTTCTTTTATCGTTTGAATTCAGAGTGGCCTTGTCCTTCGGTAGGGCGAGTGGCTGCAGTCTCGATCAGTGATGAGTAGAACAGAGCGGCAGCAGTAGGTGACCATAACTTTGCGCCCCTGGCGAGCAGGCGGGCGCGTGGAGAGATGACGCATGCTTTCAAGGCGCCCTCAGACAGATAAGGAGCGATTAAGTTAATTTCTTCAGGTCTGTAACGCTGGCGGACGGGAAAATGGAGACAGATGAGCGGCTGGAGACGCAGAGATGAATGGAGGAGCTGGGGGAGGTGTAGGGCGAGGAGGAGGAGGAGGTGCGGGCGGGAGGGTGGAGGCGAAGCTGAATGAGGGCGGCGAGTGGTGAATGGGGACGGGGTCGGGCGCGCGTCTCAGTGAGGGAGAGAGCCAGATGATTTCGTGGGTAGAATGTAGCCCAGGTAGCATGAATATTTAATGGGAGCGGAGGAGACGGAGTCGGGGGGAGGGATGGGGGCGGGGGGTGCAGACTGCACTGCACTGCTGCATCAATAGGCTGTAAGACGAGGCGGGAGGAAGTGCCTCAGCCAAGGGGGCGGGAGGGGCACGGCGCAAGGACTGCTCTCAATGCCAGCTCTCTCTCTCTCTCTCTCTCTCTCTCGGTCAGAGAAAGGAGGCACATTCGATTAGTTTGCTGGTTGATTCAAATCTGCCTGGTTTCTTTGCTGGGTGAGTCAAATAATCTCATTTAATCTCTGCTGCCCCGCTGCTCACTTTCTTCCCCTCTCTCTCTCTCACTTTCTCACTCTCTCTCTCTTCCTCCCAACTGCCCCTCTCTCTCTCAAATTCAATACTGGCTTCACTGGCATGATGAAAATGTACATTTCATGTTGTCAAAGCATAAGCATTTACAGAAAGACCATACAGAACATACAGATCCCTCCATTTCTCCCTCTCAGTCAGAGAAAGGCGATACATTCTATTAGTTTGCTGGTTTCGTCAAATCTGTCAGGCTCTTCCAAGTGTAAGTCTAATAACCTCATTTAATCCCTACTGCTCTGCCAGCCCACCACCCTCCACCCCCGCACTCTCTCTCTCTCTCTCCCTCTCTCTCTTTCTCTCTCTCGAGGTCTCTCTCTCTCTTTCTCAAGATACCTCCTTCTGTCAGTTAAAATACTCTTGACCAGAATAGCTTTTCTGGATACAGTAGAAACACAGAGACAAAAGAGTCAGAGTGGATATATTTATGGGTATAGAAGACAGTGCATGTATACACACTGCCACGTATGTACTGTACATGCAATTGTGCACACACATGAAATGCAAACGTCACTCAATGCTGCAAAATTTCTCCATTTCAGGGACAAAAGCAGAACTGCAAATTAACATAAATAAATTACAAAAATCATATCACCTATGCATTCTCATATTCTCCCGTGACCTGGTGTAAAGACTGTCGAATTAGTGCAGTTAACTACCTGAATGTAGAAAAGACATGCACTGACATTCATGCAAGCTCCACAACATACTGCAAATTCACTTCTTTCACACAAGCCAATAGGACTGCACTTCAAATAGAAATGTGTACGCAGGAGTTCACGCAATCTGCACATGAATGTTCACAGAATGATGACAAAAGCAACTTCAGTAGCAGCAGTGGTATCGGCCTGTTGGAGGTACTGATGGCAGGAGTGAACTGTTCACCCCCGTTGAGCCATTTAAAGGCTAAAAGACAATTAATTCATGGCTCTGCAGCAAAATACTCCCCAGTCACAGCTCAAAGAGCACCATACTACCTAGTCATTGTACTGTGGGTTTCTCTGAAACTCTGCATCTGAATCTTGCAACACAGACAGGGTAGTTTGTGCACTAGGGAAGATTTTGCAGTCTACTTGCAACAACAGGACCTAAAGAGAAGTCTTGTGTGCCATGATGCACTTCAGATCCATGATTTTATTTCTTTATTTTTTTATTCTTTTTCATTTGGTGGGATATAATGTCATCATGTGATGGGAAAAAAAAAGAAATAAATACTGCTCTGTGTCCAAATGTGCCCACTTTCTTCCAAGCTAGTGATAGTCAGATTATGAAATAAAGCAAATACAAGTTGTTTGTAAATGTGAAATACAGTACAACAGTACTGAAAGCATTCACGCATGCAAAGTCACATGTCACTTCTTTCACAATGTTGAAGCAATTGAATCCTTGAGTGTCCAAATCCTTGTTTTTTTCTTTTTTTTTCAAGAACGGGAAAAATTAATTGATTTTTTGCCCATATGTTATAATTCATATATTTTTAGTTTGTTTAGTTTATCACTGGGATACTTCTGGCTGAAATTACAAGACAGTTCCCCTTTTTGTTATAAGACATGCAGATCTGTAATTCATTGGTGTTGGGCCATTTGGAAACTCGGTGATTCAGTCATAGAGAATGCACTTTGTTCGAATCCTGGGAGTGAAACAGCCACTGCAAACTTCCTTAAGCAAACTACAGAGCCTGGACTGTTAAACTCAGTATCCAGCTGTACAAATGGGTAATTATATTAAATGTTAACCGCAGTACGTGCTGCACCTCAGCCTGCCAGAGGACGGCTGCTGAGACTGTACATAATGTACTATAATAACTCAGGAGTCTCAATGCAATTGCTGCGGGCTGCAGTTTTTCCCCCCCCTCTACCTCCATTCTCGGCAGAAGCCTCCAGCGTAAGCATAAAATATATGGAACGGTAACCAGTCAGGGAACATACAGTCATGAACCACTTTATAGCAAAATATAAAAGCAAGAAACCCTCCTGCCGTACAGACTAATACATCCTCATATACAGAGCGTAAAATAGCCTTTACTCTCTTCCTGCTTCCTTCGATTTTTGAATTTTAGAGACACTTAAGTGCTTCATATGCTCAAACAAGATTTAATCCACAGTGCTGTGAAAGTTTCCCTCCAACCGAATGTATTCTGTATTTGCTAATTTGTCATATTTCAGTATTTCAGATTATCCAGCTGATTTTAATATCAGACAAAGACAACATGATTAAACACCAAATGCAGCTTTTAAATAAACATTTTATTTATTGAAGGTGAATATTCAAAACCTATGCCACCCATTTGAAAAAAAATAATTGCCCCGTCTGGACCAAGTAAGTGGTCGTGCCACCCTCAGCGCCAACAATTGCAATCAATTTATTCCACTGTGTGGGAACTTTGGCCCATTCTTCTTTCCAGCACTGTTTTAATTCAGCCACACTAGTGGGTTTTCAAGCCTGCCTGTGTAGGTCAAGTCAGAGCCCCTCAATAGCACTCAAGTGAAGACTTTGGCTCTGCCCTGCCAAAACCTTCATTTTGTTTCTTCTGAGCCATTCAGTGGTGGTATTGATTGGGTGCTTTGGGACATTTTCTGGCTGCAAAAGCCAACTGCACTTCAGCTTTAGGACACAAAATGATGGCCAGGCATTCTCCTTCAGGGTGTTCTAGTAGAGATCAGAATTTATGATTTCATTACTCATAGCTAGTCATACAGGTTCTGAAGCAACAAAGCAGCCCCAGACCATCACACTACCACCTCCGTGTTTGACTGTTGGTATGATGTTCTCATTGTGGAATGCTTTGTAGCTTTCTGCCTGACATAATGGAACCCATGTCCCCTAATAGCTTCCACTTCTGACTCATCTGTCCACAGAATACTATCGGAAAAATCTTGTGGGTCAAGAAGATGTTTTTTGGCAAATGTGAGATGAGCCGCTGTGTTCATTTTAGTAAGCAGCGGGTTTCACCTCGCACCTCTGCCATGGATGTCATTTTTTTCCAGTCTCTTGACTTATTGTGGAATTTTGAACACTAACAACTAAAGTAAATAAGCGGCATTCAGTTCTTTTGATGTTAGGTGAGTTCTTTTTTGATCTCCTGAATGAGACTCCAGTGTGCTCCTAAAGGAATTTCACTAGGCCAGTCACTACTGGGAAAGTTCACCATTAATTTGCGTTTTCTCCATATTGAGATAATGGCTCTCAACGTGGTTTGCTGGAGTCCTTGAGCCTCAGAAATGGCTTTGTAACCTGTTCCAAACTGAAAGATATCAATGATTTCTTATCTATTCTCAAATTTCTTTAGATCACGAAATCACATTCTGCTTTTTGCCCAAGTCACATTGTCATACAGGTTTTATTTAAGTGATGTTCAAATTCAGCAGGGCTGACAGTAATCATACATGGGTGGGTCTATTAAAATCTAACCAAATTATCAATCTGACTTTGTCACATAGGTCCAGGTTGGGTTGAATAGCTTTTATCCTGTGATAAATGAAATCATCATCTAAGACCTGCATTTTGTATTTACTTGAGTTCTCTTCATCTTACATTACATTTATTTTGATGATCTTAAACCTTTAAATGTGAAAAATGTCCAAAAATAGAAGAAATTGGGAAGGGGCAAATACTTTTTCACAACACTGGATCAAGGCGACCAAAGTATAAACAAAATACAATTTTTGAACGGATCAAATCATTTATTAAAGACAAGAAATTTACCCAACACCTCCTCGGCCAGGCTTGATCACTACTTAAAGGTAAGTTGGTTTCCACTGGCAGGAAGATTACAGTTGGTACAAACATACCTCACAATCGATTAGTGATCACAAGAAACAATCAAGTGATAATATCACTGTTCTTAACTGCCACAATGGTCATTTCAGTCTTAGTTTGAGCCCATTTGAAAATCTGCTGGGTGATTGGAATACAGGCAGTGCTAATATCACCGACGAAAGTGCGGGAAAAATTCTAAAATGGAGGAACGGTCATAGACAAACAGGCCATAAATTAAATCGATAAGCGAGGACTCACCAGTGTTGTCCTTGAGACTGGTAAGTTCACAGTGTTCTTTCAGACATGTTTACCGGCATAAATGTACATTTGAGAAGAGCTATTTCAATTTCTTTACTCAGATTGAAGATAATTTAAAACAACTTCTATGTTGGTGTTCCTCCTTTTTCCTCTCAAACTGCACCTCAACTAAAGTGTTGTGAATTTCAGTGTTTAGTGCATTTCTATCATTTCACTGTTTGCTTGGAAGCCTGATGGATTGTTCTGCAATTTCACTTAGTTGGGGAAATGGAACTAATTACTAGAAGACCACAGGCAACGAATGCAACAGTAACTGACTGAATTTTGGCAGCAGAAAAAATACAAAAGCGATGAAATGTTTTCTCAGTAGAGTCTGTTCTTGGGCCAGAAAAATTGGACACTTCCTGATTTAATACTCCGCAAAGATAAAAACATCCCCTGGCTACTTTAACTGTGCCTGATTGGCCTTAGTAAGTATGGCCGCAGACAAACCCACATAAACAAACGCCTGCGAGCCGACAGACGCACATACACACACACACACACACACACACACATTCTTCTCCCATTTTTGACTCTTCTCTGTCAACAGACCCTTTTACTGCATTAAAGTGTCAAGCAGAGTAGGTGGGAACACTCATCCTCCCCGAAGGCCTGACGAACAGAACCAGGAAAAGCAGGATTTTTCCCTCACTTCCGGATCTCGCTTTACTGCCATTGGCAAATTTAGACTCTGCTCGTATTATCGCCCGTTCCATTACTCCTCTTTGCTTACATAAAATATTTAGCTTTGATCAGCAGATGTGGTTTGGTTGCAGATTCAGTCTGAACCGCCCTGTCCTGTCCTCGCTTTACTCTCTGTGTCCTGTCAATGACTGAATCATTCCTCAGCTGGGGCACAGCTGATGAATGGCCCACAGAAATCTATTCCCAGCTGACAAGACAATGATGGTGCTTCATTTCTGTAGCTCAAGGCGAGAAAACGAGAGTGTCAATATTTCTCTTCTTAATAGCACAATGACGGAAAAGAAATCTGGATGTTTCCTCGAGACGTATTGAGTCATTCGGCAAGTACACGTTTGACAGTGTCCTGCTGTACAGTCATATTTCATTTGAAGGAAGTGCTTTGTCGCAGTGTGGACCTTGTTCCTCCTCATGACTCCCTGGTTTAAACGCCACGCAGGAACATGATGTATACTACATCCTGCAATCAGTTATTCAGAGCCACTTGTTCAGAAAGCCAGGTCAAATCCAATGGAAATTTCAAGTGCAAGTCAAATACAAACCGCATTTAATATTAAGGCAAAAATTCTAATCACGCACGGCAATAGCAGTCGGAGTCCCATCAATTCAACTCATAAAAATCCCAGACCACAAGTCCCTCTCTTGGAAGAAGTGCGCTCTGACCCAGCTACTTCTGGGAACTGAAACCATAAATTTTTCACTCACAGATGAACTGATGACTGAGCACCAAACAGAAAGTAAGAAAGCAAAGGATTAGAGGGAGAGAGATGAGTCGCATGAGGGATAGACTGAAGTCATTATCATTTGCATTGACGGTACACTCCTGAAGACTTTACTTTTTATTGGGGACTTAGCCCAAGGTCCTCAATAAATATGACCGAACAACCAGCTGACAGCTCATTGTCTTTGATCCAGAGTGCACCAATCACCTTATTTAGTTCACATTAACTTCTAAAAGAGAGTGACAAAAAGCTTTTTTTTCTCGGTCTCTGTCCTTTGCATGCAGAATTGCAGGTAGCCAAACCATTTACATTCACAAAATGGAGATAGTCAGGCATTTATATCAGAGGCCAATATGTAAATTCCCTTCTGGATGAAGTGTGGCCACAGGACCTCCCACAGCACATCGCCCCAGCAAACTGGCAACACATTTGGGTGACAAAGCCAGAAGTGTGACCTCATGGGTTGGACGAGCCAGAAGGTTGCTGAGGCACAGACAAAAAGGCCCAAGGCACAGTGGGACCACATTCCTATTGGCTCGGCCAACTGCGTTCTTCGGGATAAGGTAACTGGTAGCGAGCACCACTATGCAGCAGTGTTCCTTCAATCGGTAGGAGAAAACTACTGCAACATCTCACTTCACTTCTCAAGCTCTATTTTTTGTAATTAGACAATCAGGTTAACGTACATTCCCTTAGTTAAGGGTAAAATCTCTGTGGCTTAGAGCTGCAACCTCCTGGTAAGAACAGCAGAAGGATAGGCTACACTAAAATGTGTATTTCAGGATTCAAGGACATGAGACCTTCATTCTCTATGTCCATGCGCTGTGTTGTCCATTCGCTGTGAGAGAAGCAGATCTAGTTAGGCCACCTGCTTTGACTGTTATCATGTTTTGAAATGGGCGTAATCATCCATTATCGGCACCGCAGGTATGGGTACTGGTCTACATACTAGTGAGTAAGTCAGTAATCATAGATTCTTCATGTTCAGCAGTGAAATCAATATGAAAATAAGTAATTATTATTATTATTATTATTATTATTATTATTATTATTATTTCTATGCTTCACACTACAAAGTCATCTTAGTTTTATGTTGCCACATTTCCTTACTTGAAGCACATGGCAGAAAACTGAACTGTTCAACTAATCAGTGATTAAAACCCATTTAACCTACTTGCCCATACTGTACATTCCCATTTCTTTGGCTCTGATAAGAGATGACATCACCCATTCATTTGAGTGATGGCACTGGAAGTGGCTCAGCAGTCATGGAATAAAATAGGCTTCAGGAAGCAGACAACCATGAGCAGAGCTGAAATTTTTGGATCTTCAGTTTCAGCAAAGCATCAGTCCGCAAGTCTTCCCCCATTCTCGATTTTACACCCCTTCTCTTGGACCATGTTACTGCCAAAATATCATCATTTCCAGTCTCTAGTCCACAGAGATACCGTGAGCCCCACATTTCAGTGGACAGACACAGATTTGCTAATTCTTCTCTGTTCGCCACCGAAATTGCCAGATCAGACTCCTGATGAGCATGCATTTTAAACGTTGGAAAGGAGACTTAACCCACAGGCAGGAACTGAAGATGGCTGCAGGACTGGCCTGGCTGTGCATCTGCAGGGAAGACTTTGAGTGTCAGGTGACATCTACGCATCACAGTTTTCAAGCAGTCATTGCATTCAAAATCATTTTATGTGCCCAAAAATGAGAGGGATAAGCACAAGAGAGACCATCAGTTCATCTACACCCTAAAATTGAAGCTGTCAGTCTGCTCTTCAGACTCATCATCATCGTATGCTGTCAAACTCAAAGTGCTTGAGCGGAGTGAGCAGTTCCAATAATGACGGGCCATGCTGAATGCAAGTTTTTGCTTCCAACATGTAACCAGATTAAATTAACACATGGGCTCGACAAAGTTTTTCGAGCTGAGTTTTTTCACAGATTTCCTCACTGCAATATGTTTCATTTAGGGACGCAGGAACTGTTTTCAATGGTCGTTCATGAGCTTTTAAAGAAACGTGCCAAACATGTAAGACCTCACAAACATTTTTTCTAATAAAGCTAATTAAGTCATTATAGGCCAGAAGTTTGAACAGGTACAATCCAGGTTGCCCACCTCTGTACAAGAGTATTGAACGAAAATAGAAAATGTGTCACTGTCCAGTGAATTACAGTATGCTACTGTATGCCTGCAGATCCTAACAGCTATGTCCAGACCTAAAGTGTGGAGAAACTAAGATTAATATGTAAAGCTTGTATAGCTGCCTTTCCAGGTGTTGTTTCTCAGTTTTTATGTGTAATAATCTGGGGTGGAAAACACTGTTTGATTCGATAAAAACTCCAGAGGCACATGAGAATTGGCGCAATCCAAACCTCCACAGAAGTACATGCAAAACGACAGATAGACACAAAGGAAGTGCGACAGACGAAGAAAAACAGTTTGTCTTCCTTGATTCAGAAATGCACTTCAAAGTTTCTTTTCCTCCTCCTTAAGAGGTAAAACTATGTCAAGATCTCCAAATTTGTTCCCAACTGGACACAAAATGAATTAATTAAACCACTGAACAGAAAATAAAACAATGCATACTCACCGAACAATCAAAGTGTGTGTTTGAATTACATTACATTAGTCTCCATACTTCCTGAATCACTTAAATTCTAATTGTTGGAAAGTCTAACGGACACCGAAAATGAGCCTCAGAACAGAAAGAAGACCATGAAGAAGAAACCGTTGGCATTCCTATTGGCTGGCTCTGGGACAGAGGTGGAGGTATAGCCCGCATAAAAAATTAATCCAGCCCACTTTTCAAAGAATGATGGAGTGTTTTTGTCTATTTTGACAAGCCGAAAATAGCTACACGTTGACCTTAATGCTGCCAAAAAATGATGCATAATTCATCAATCTCCTCTCTAGCCACCTATCACTGTGCAGCAGTTTTGGGCCAAGGCCTTCTGTGCTACTTTCCGTTTCGCATCAGTTCATTCCAGATAACAAACTGAACGACAAAGCCAGTGGTTTTCAGCGCTCACGCCAGTGAGAAGCAGGAGGGGTTGGTCGAGCGCATAAGCAGAGCCAGTCGTGGCCCAGATATCCCATTGACGGGCATATGGAGGCTGGCAGCTTTTAAGCAGCCCGGCCGTTTGCCTGGAGGAGGAGGAATCCGGTTATCTCCCATCAGCTGCAATCACGCCACGCTGACAGGGCTCAGCCTGAGTGGCCTGGACCGGGTCCAAGCACACGTCCAATTACCGCACAGAAAACCTGCCGCCTCAACAAATGCTGTTATGATAACCCCAGCATAGCTGAACAGCACATAAACAGCTCCCTCAACACTGGAGATAGAGCATGCATCTTATTCTGAGGAGCATTAGCGAGATGATATAAATCTAATCAGTCCTTCAGGTGCACGTGACTTTTCTGTGGCTGAATTCCACCATGGTACAGGGATGGCTGCAAGTCCAACTCTCATAGTGGTGCCATACCATTGAGTAAGAGACAACATGCTGATCCAGCCCTATCTGATTCAGGAGAGGCATTGGGCTATAATTCAGTTTTTATGTTCGGTAGATAAAGGCCTCTGTAAAGCAGATAAATGAAATAGGTTATAAGTCCAGTGGCTTCATACACTGACTGCCTTGTCTTATGCCAGGTCAAGCTACAGAAGGAATACAGTCGACTCATGATGACACTGAACAGACTTTGAGGGGCTGCGAAAAATGCCATTGACATACAAAGACAGGCAGGTAAGACTCAGAGCAAGCATAAAACATGGACTAGTGCGCAACTGCCGAATCCTTTCCCAGACTTTCTTATTTCAACTATAATTTGGAACACCTAATACACTTAATAAGATAATTTCACTCCAACAAATGATGCCTATTTGCTGTGATGGAGATATAATTCAGTGCTAGATTTACCCCTGAACAACCAGAAACCTTGTTCATACAGTTTCCTCAGAGGACCTAAATAAGAATGCTAAAAAGGGCACATCGGATCTTGCTTTCTTTACCAACAGTAACTCCATAGGTCTGGTTCTCAAGTTGCTGCGGCGCTGCCCTAGACCTGTGTCAGCAGCACTGCATTATGAAGATCTTTCAGGTCACATACAGCTGGGGCCAGCTGGGTCAAGTTCCAGTCCAGCCACAATAAGATCCGAGCAGCTGCAGGGCCGTTGCGCATGGCCCTATAGGGAAATGGCCCCAGCTTAGTCTAATAAACTGCAAGTCATTAGGCTAACTAAGTAGCTGAATTGGGATACACAGAACTGGGCAAGTGTCCATCACAGCAGGGCAATTTAACTTACTAATGACAACCAGCAGCCTGTAGAAACTATAACATTACTGTGAAGAGCTAATGTAGCGTTTGGCCACTAGAACCCAGCAGGTTTAAGTCCAACATAAGCCCTCAACAGATGGTGTTCCACTGCTGCAACGAAAACAGAGCTGAGTAGCAAAACATAACACAGCACTAAATCTGCAGGGCCTTGCCTATACTTATTCAATATTAGATGTCATCACATTACGACAAAAAACCTTTATCAAATCAGGCTACCATCAACAAGGACTGTATTCCAAGAGCATCTCTGAGTAGCAGTTTTAAACCTCTATCACACGTATTGAATCCATATGCTAATTCATGACGCAAGCAACATAAGAGGAGCCAAGCAATGGCCGCTATTAGAAACCCCAGTAACAAAATAAGAGCTGATTCTCTAGTTAGAGTTGATCTGCACGTTAGTTATAACAAGTTATTTCTGAAGATGAGTGAAGAATATGCTACGTGAATGTGTAAGTGAAGCATTTACATCTCTCATGTAGAGCAAAATCATTATTCTAAAATTTGACTTGACTTGATTTGAAGGTTTTTTTTTCTTCTGAACATTAGTGAATAATCTCCCATTTCCATTAGGGAAAGTTCAGGATGTACCTTTGTAAGCATTTATGGCATCGTCACCAAGTTTGGTAGAATGACATACGCAACCACTTTGTCCCATCAATGCCTTTATTTTATACTCCGGGTAAAGATCCAGATACACACGTCGAACTTTGAGCCAATTGTTGAATGGTGTAGAAGGTATGATTAATATAAGTTTTTTCAGATTTTTCAGAAAAATTTGCATCAATTAGCCAAATGGCTGTTTAAACAGTGGTTCTGAAATTCGGCCATGGGGACCTTCGCGTATGCTGGTTTTGATTCCAACCACAATTACAATTTAAAATTTGTAACAAGCAATTCATTTTAATTAACTAGGTGTGTTTGATGTTTAGAAGGATTATTTACCTCCTAATCAACACTATGCCAACAAAGTTTTTCAATTCCACCAAGATCCCCAATTTACTATTGTGCTTACTGCACTATCAGCAAAGGAGTCTAATCAATAAATGACTAAAGAACCGCATAAAAAGAGGTAACAAATGAATGAGGTTAATTGACCAGCTTAACAACTGAACCAAATAGGCAAACTTTATTGCTGAAAAGGGTTATCTATGAAGGCTGGCAGTTTATGTATGGCTGTTGTCCGTCGTACCACCAGGTGTTTTTGTCAAAGTCTCAAAAAAAAAAAAAACTGGGCTCTGTTTCAAACGAATACTTGACAATGTACCGACCAGTCAAGGAAGACGGCTAGCTAGCCTGACAGGGTGGGAAATTATGCAGTTAACGTTACTGGCGAGCTAGCTCATAGCTAACAGTAGTGTAATGTTAAGTGAAGCTCAGCGGCTTGTCACGCACGATCATGGATTGATAGCAAAACCACATTGCTTATGAGCACAAAGCCTCTGTTGGTAACAAATATAACATTTGTTACAATGGCTTTAGATGAGCACTTGCTACATACCGTTGTTCATAGAGAATAGACAAGGTAGCTACTAGTCTTCTGAAACAATGGATAAAACGAATCGCTTAATTTTCTGCAAAATTCTGTAATCAAGCTAGCTCGATAGCTATCAAGTTAACGCTACTGAGATCATAGTGGACTTCAGCGGGAGCACCATGAACCTTTTGGGACACATAAATTTACTAACATTTGCAAAAATGAGTCAACCTTAGAATATGCAACCAGCTGGTGGAAAAAAATTCTGTATCCAACCTACAGGTTTTTGTCTTTTTATTTGCCAGAACGATTTTAAAAAGGGGTTTCATATATATTTGGGAGGGTTTTATTCGTGAGAAGGGAGCTAGAATTTATTATCAACATTTAATACCGTGCATGCATATGCTGCGCATGCCCTAGCAATTGATGTGCCATCGGGAACATAGCTGCCGCTGTTATACTGTATACGGTTGCCACATATAGCAGCATTAGAAATTTAACTCTAAACTCTATTGACTGGGTGTATGCTTGACATTTTTACACAGCTGAATGTTTCTCACCCAAACATCAAGGTAAGCCCAAAAATTACTGATAATATTCAATATTGTTAGAGGCTGAATACAAAATTCTTTGCTAAAAGGACTAGGTTGTAAATGATAGCCAACAGTGGCAATGTCTTCACTTGACGTGGTCTGCAAAAAGCACTGACGTTAGTGAGCTGGCAATATGATCTCATTTCCTCACACTGGCGAATCTGTCTTTTAAGAGCTTAGAGAAACACCAAAACCTGAATTTTTGATAGTAGACTGCAGTAGAAATATTTATATTTAACTACAAAGACAGAGTTGCCTGATGTTGATAATGTGCAGTCAACGTTGCTGGCATGCAAAGGCTTCTTAAACACGTTCCTGTCATTTCTGTTTAATGCGGCTCTGATCCGCACCTATGACTGACCGTACTGCCAGATAGACCTCTTGTCCCAAGTGAATGTGGTGACGGGAAACACAGGAATGCGGTGATGAGCTCTTGAGACCTTCATTGGTGGCTGATAATTCCTATGAATATTCACCGTAAATGTCAATGATTATGGGATTACTTTGCTTGAATTCTGCATGTGCTTAAAATCTCTAAGAATACATTTCCAAGTGTCTTGACATCCTGGCGGCTGGAGGCCACAGACCCCCAAGCCCCTGGCTAATTTTTTGCTGTGCTGCGCTCGGCAGACACATATAATTTACAGTACAGACAAGTGATTTCAAGTCTGGAGAACCCTACTGAATATGTGATGATTAGTTATTTTTCCCTCATACTACAATGCAATGCAGGTGAGCCTAATTCTCATTTGTGAGGATGTTGGGGGGGTGGGGGTGGGGGTTCACTGATTTCTTCATTATCTTCCCACGCAGATGGTTGGGATTGGTAGTCAGGTGTCCATACCAGTAAGAAGCCAGCTGATTGACCTCAGTCATTAATTAAATCAATAATAGGTCATTTACCTCTTTTCATGAAACTATTTGCACACTGAAATTTACTTTAAAAATTCAATCCAATAAGTACTACATGCCCAGAGATGATCTATTTTTCCTTGGCATGTATAGATATTTTTGACAGATTTTGATCATTAGGCCTTACCTACATGTGCTCGGTATTTCTTAAAACACAGCCCGGCCGTAAAAATTTCTTTTTCCTCTTTCGTTCTCCAAAAAAAAATTCCATCCACATGAACGTGCCTAAACACAATTAAAAAGCAGTCAAACCAACAGGCGACCAAGATAAAATTTGTGTAAGACCATGTCGGCCAATCAAAAGCCTTAAAAAAAATCACTTTATTGGTGGCTGAGGTTACCTGACCCAACATCATGGAATTAATTTAAAAGCAATGCAATGGCATACAAAAGAAAGGGGTCTGTTTCATGTCAGTTAAGGAATATATAGCAGGGGCCACCATGGCGTATACTGACACCTCTTTTCCTCAAAGTGACAGAGTAACTGAGCTTTAGTGTCCAAATGTACAAGATGTCCTGTTTGGATGGACAAAATCAGCAGTACTTTGTTCATGCCTTCTGTTGTACGAGAATGCACATGTAAACAGTAAGGATTAGGGGCACACACTCTGAGGTCACAAGCAATAAACTCCATTTTTAATGTCTACACCCACTGTTAAGAGTGAAAACAGCGTTTCCTCTTCATCCAGGAGGAAGATTTCCAAAAAGTCAGTTTTTTTGCGACCGAAAAATAATTTTGGGTGTGGACGAATGGCTGAAACGCATTGAAAATGCAATATTTTTAAATATAGCCATGTACGTGTGGACAGGGCCTAAGTAATTCCTCCGGTATCAGCTCCTAGTTTAGAAAAATTAACAGTTTGTCAAAATTTCTGGATGGCCATTGTGGTTGGAAAAAAAACCAACTTACTCAGGGGTCTCCCAGGGCCGAATTTGAGAACCACTGGTTAAGCGATTGCTAATATACCATTTTAGTTAGTAACAGCGCCGCTTATGGATATAAGTGGACCATATCTGTATAAACTGGCCAGTTGATTACGCTTGAGAGGCTTCAGAACAATAGGGCATTCCAATCACAAGTTAGCCCTGATAATGTCAACTGGGTTGTCACATGCATAAGGTTTGATGTATCAGTAAGTAAAGTCATAACCAACATTGAGGAGGGCTGAATTATTCAACCTGAACCAAAGACAGATTTGAAATGCACAAAGTACCATGTCCAAATGAATGATTGTCATTTTGCCTGAACGAGGTGAACAAGCAACACCTGATAGTGTGGAGTGTTTTCGGATTGAGGGCATAGTTACTTAGAAAAAATGATCACAATCGAGTCAGAACTTTTAAAGAAATGTTTATTGTCCACACAATTTTAATTTCTGGCTGCGCAACTGGTCTATGGGTACTTCAACGAAATACCCAGGGCGCTTATGCCAATCTGTGCCCGGAGCCCGCAACGGGAGACCTGCCGTCCTTAGTAAATTTCTCCCTGTTATTCTCGGCGCAGTTCTGACCAGCCGATAGTTCGTAACTTCCGAGCCCAGCTGAATTCGCTACGAGCTGATTGGCTGTTGAGACGGTTTAAGTGCTTAACGTTCTAAAACCAGCCTCTTGCAATTTTACAAGCTGAATCGCTGGTGACGTCATCAGCCGGCTTTGCAACTAGCTGAGACGGGCCAGTTCACACTGCTGCGACTCCTTCTAAAGCGGTCTCGCTTCGTCGAGAATCTTTGGTCTGAACTGGGCTTAAAAGTTAAGACCAATGGAACTTAGGCCTGATGGTGGAGCGAGAGGGACTGGTCGTAGGGTCGCCAAATTTGCTGTCTAAATAGAAGATAGAGCCTTCTCTGAGCCAAATCTTGAAAAAGGGACACAATGGCATGTGGGTAGCACTGCTGCCTCACAGCAAGAAGGTTGTGGTTTAGAATCCAGCCCAAGGCCTTTTCGTGAGGAGTTTGCCTGTTCTCCCTGTGTTCATTTGGGTTCGGGTTTCCTCTGGGTTCTCCGGTTTCCTCTCACAGTCCAAAAACGTGCATGCCAGGCAAAATGGAGACTCTCAATTGCCCATAGGTACGAGTGAGAGAGTGAATGGTGTGTGAATGGTGTGTGCGCCCAATGATGGATTGGCGAGCTGTGCAGGTGTGTCCCTGGCTTTGGCCCATAGTCAGCAGGGATAGACTCCAGCTCCCCTGTGACCCTAGAGAGCAAACAGCAGTAAAGATAATGATATTATTACTATTACTATTATTATTATTATTATTATTATTATTATACAACCCCATTTCCCAAAGAGTTGGGACACTGTGTAGAATGTAAATAAAAACAGAATGCAATGATCTGCAAATCATTTAAACTAAATCCATCTACTTGGAAATAGTATAAGGACAACATATCAAATGTTGAAATAGAGATTTTTTTTTTTTTTTTTTTTTTTTTAATCTACTCACTTTCAATTTGATACCGGCACAACCTTTCAAAAAAAGTTGGGACAGGGGCAACAAAAGACTAGAAATAATGCTAGGATAATGAACTCAGTGGAACATGTAAAAGTAAATTAGGTTCAGTGGCAACAGTTCAGTAAGACTGGGAATTAAAAGAGCATCCCAGCATGGTGAGTCTGTTTGAAGTAAAGATGGTTCTGGCTTTACCACTCCGCAATAGACTGGATGGCCAAATAGTTCAACAATTTCATCATCTCAGGTACATATTGTCATGACAAGATTCTAAGAATCCAGAGAAATCTCTCTACGTAAGGAATAAGCCCAAAAAAGCAATATTGAATGGCCACGATCTTCAGGGCTTCAGGTGGCACTACATTAGAAATCGACAGTATTCTGCAGAGAAAACCACTGTTTGGACTCAGGAACACTTCTGCAAAGCACTGTCAGTGAAGACCGTTCATTGCTGCACCTATAAATTCAAGCCTTTTTACGCTAAATGTGTCCTCGCTGACACAGATTTGCGTGTAATTTTGAAAGTTCCGTAATTACTGGAAGTTTTGCGCAATCGAAAAAATTCCAACTGTTCCTGGGAGCTGAGAAGCTGTGCTTCAGCCCAAATATAGGTTACTATGGTAAACACGGCAGCATGATTCTCAGCTGGGATTTTTGCATTTGGCCTTATAGAGTTAAACTCTACCATGCAAAGATAACACCATATATATGAATAAGATCCCGAAAAGCTGCCACCTTCTCTGCGCCTGAACCCATTTAAGATGGACTGAGGTGAAGTGGGGAACTGTCCTGTGGTCTGACCTACCAAAATGTGAAATTCTTTGAAGAGATCCTGCATGCCGCATCCTTCAGGCTAAAGAGGAGAGGGACCATCCAGGTTGTCATCACCACAAAGCATTAAAGGTAGCAACCATGCTGGTGTGGGGGTGAACCAGCGCACATAGCATAGGTAACTTGCACATCTGTGCAAACACCATTAATGCTGAACAACATGTTGCTTTTGGAGTAACGTATGCTGCCATCCAGACATCTTTTTCAGTCTCAATTCAGGAAGAAAATGCCAAACAATAGCGTATGTATTACAACAACATGGCTCCGTAATACACAGCCTGGGTGCTAAACTGGCCTGTCTGTCGTCCAGACCTGTCACCCACTGAAAACTTCTGGCGCATTATGAAGTGCAAATATGGCAAAGGAGGCTGCAACGTGTTGAGCAGCTGAAATCCTACATGAAGCAAGGATGGGAAAACATTTTGCTTTCAAAAGTACAGCAGCTGGTCTCCTCAGTCCCCAAATGCTTATGGAGTGCTGATTAAGGAAGAGGTGATGCAAGACAGTGCTCCAGACCCAACTTTTTTGAAAACTGTCACTTGCATCATATTCAAAATGAGCATATATTTTTCAGAAAGCAATAACATTTTTCTGTTTCAATATCTAATATGTCCTCTTTAAACTATCTTCAATTAACTACAGTATTAAAATGACTTGCAAATCATGATTTTATTTGCATTTTACACAGCATCCTAGCTTCTTTTAAAATAGGGTTATAACAAAAATCATGAAAATGTACAATTACAACAGTTGCCTACACGCATTAAATTCATGTTCCCTACTCAGAAAGAAAATGTACAATTGCTCTAAGTGCCTACTATACACCTTCAGTGCTTGGCCCCAAAATACAATCTTTTAGAGTGAAGGCAACCCTGTGCCAGGATCAGCACTGCCTTTTTAAGGATAGCATGCCTCAGCACTGAAGACCCCCTTGGTGAACTTTTAATATGACACTACCTCCCCAAGTGGTTCAAAGAGGTATTACACCACACATGAGCATTTTTTAAGTTTGTTAGGGACACACACGGACAGACAGATGGACATGACAATGACAGTATCCCTTTGGAAAATTGTTTTCCAAGGGGCTAAAAACAGTTTGTGAAGGGAAAATGTAATTTACACGTTGGCCAGTTAAAGGCACACTATGCATGTTTGTTTGTTTTCTGCGTGATTATATTTTTGTCTCAATTCACCAACATCTCCCCACAATACGCTAGCTGCCTGCCCCCAAATTCACTGTAAAAAAAAAAAAAACTGGGCTCTGGAGAGCCCACAGGCATCACAAACTGCAAAAAAAACACTAGACACATGACATAACAAACCGTTCCGCCCAATCACCGACAAGAGTTGACAGTTACAGAAGCATGGGAGGGAGGGAACTATGGGAGGGAGGGGCGAGCTCCCTCTGTTTTGTTTGAATTCAAATGTCAACAGAAGTGATGTCAACAAACTTGCATAGTGCACCTTTAAAGGCCCTATGTGCAACTTTCAGAAATTCCTTGTCATTACTGACACCAATGGCCGTTAAGCGAACTGCAGTCCGCATTCTGTGTTTTGCACCTGCACACTAGACTGAACGTGACAGATAAGGTGGCTTGCTTAGTACAGTTGCACTGTTACTGCAATGTGACCAACGATATGTTTTTTGCAAATGGATTTCCATTAGTTTTGTAATATGTAGGCCACTGACGTTGAAGCAATTCATTCTCGACAGCCAATAATATAGCATGACGCATTTACTGAATTTTACAATACTTTGCCTTTAGCTAGCTACCTAGCCAGTTTTTCAATCGTTATTTCTCCAAGAAAATAAGCAAAATCAGCAGAACTATATTTTCTGGATGATGACACAAACAGTGTGTGAAGTAGATGGAATATTATAAATAAAATGAGCTACCACACTTAATTATTGAGGTGATAGCTTCAATCACAACTCTACTGAATCCAGGAACTAATATCTCGGCATAATTGAATAGACCTTTCGTTGTCAGCTAAGGTTAACGTACTGAATGGGTCTGGCAGTGGGTTGAGACAACTATAACTTAATCTTCAACTAACTTCAGCAATGAAATAGGTCTAAAACAAGCAATATTAAACTAAAGATAATCATAAAATGTATCTACCTAACGTAACAGGTTCTACATGACAGATGTTTTTGGCATTATGCTGGAGAATAGTTTAGGCTATATATTCATCATTTGACATATCATTGTAGTCTACCTTGCGGTATCATTGAAGCTAACCAGTGTTCATTTCATTGTGATGGTCAAAAATGCTCTGTTGATGTTAGCGGACTTTATTTTTAAGCTAACACTGTAAGCTCGTGTTGCACAATAGCGACTGTTGGAGTATAAGGAGAGGCGGGCAAGGCACTCCGGCCTTAATTTAAGGAGCATTTGATTCAATTAAATAAACATTCATGGCATCCTACATTTCAGTGACATTTTCTAAAAGGCACAAGTGCCAGCCAAACTCATTTATTGTGTCCCAGAATAAAAAACATTTTACTGTGATCTTATCTATAGTGAAAGACTTAATGAGTATACAGTACAGCCAATAAGTGCATTTAGCCAGGGTAAGTGGAGGAAACAAAAGCCTACATGCACACCATCCTCCCAGAGATCAGAATTGCTCACCCCTGGTATGTATCAGGAAAAGTTGTTTGAATGTCTCAGTTGGTGAGAGAAAGGTTAACTGACCAGGGAACGATAGATTTTGGACTAATGGGGCAGGCAATGAGTCAAATACAATAATAGCTTAAGTATAAAATGCACGATTTAATTTATTATGCTTGATGCTTATTGTTGCTAATCATGAACAGTATTTGAACATAAAAAATAGGAGGATTGTCTAAACTGGCTCATCCTTAAGTGTATATGTTTGGTTCCCAGATAGTAAGGTGAGGGCATCTTCAGATCTCCTGATATGCCACTGTCTGTGGTCTGGGCTTACATTAATGTCAATGGGCCATTCTGTTGTATGTACCAGGCACAAAATTGTACCACAAATATTTACTTATTCTAAAAGCGGTTTTACACCTGGTTTTTGCTGCGGCTAACATACTTGTTAGCACCGTGATATATCTTGGTTTCAAACTTGGTTTTGTGAAAGTGTCCTCGCACCACAGCTTCTTAGATTAACTCTTGATTTCACCCCTGCGTTTGGGAAAGTGGGCCAACACTGCAGTTTCACAGGACCTAGCCAGCCCAGCATATTTCTTCACCCACATCCAAATTTTAACCCAGAAATTTTGAAAACCAGTTCTCAACAAGGTGAAGTTATGAAAGGTATAATGTTCTGAAATCCCACTGTTTGGTGTAGGGTACAGGCGGAGAATGCCAAGGTTTTGGGTTCCATGAAGGCTCTTTAACGCCAGCAGAAACATATGAGCCTGGCCAAGTGGTGACGTCACTACAATTTTGATGTTCATTGGGCTATAACTTTTTATCCAGATAACTTATAAAAACTTTAAATACATGTTTCTACAGGTTTTTACAAGTACTTTAACATGGTATACTCAATGGATAGTTAGAATAATTTTTAAATGTGAAATTAGCAAAAATGTGCTCGGTCAAGGAACTACCAAAAGAGGACATCAGATTTGACAGGGTGTATGCAAAGATGCATAACATGCTGTTCTCATTACAAATTGGAGTCAACCTGGTTTCAATCTTGCAATAAACTTATACTCAGAGGCAATGAAAACGCAACACCAGTAATTTTGTGACTCAAATTTATTTTCTTATTCTACCAATTCAAATATGTTGGGTGGGTGGACTTTGATGAATTAAATGTGTTAATGGGCCGATTTGGACAATAATATACAGATGCATTAACCATAACGAGCACAAATTGAAAATGAAAAATCACAACAAGACTGAACAAAACACACATTTAAAAATGAACTCAATAGAACAGTCAGTATTGGGTGCACTGAAAAAAAATGTTTTCTGAATTAACATAATTTTTTTAAGGTAAGTGGTTGCACAAAATATTTTTATCTGAAGCTAGATATTTTTATTATGTTGACTATTTGAAATTACTTATATTTTCTAAGTGGAGTTAAATAACACACCTATTTCTATTAAAATATGCTTAATTAATATATGGAACATTTACTAGGGGTCAAAATCACTTTTTTCAGTGTGTGAACCCCACGAATATCCACACAGGCAGCACAACACAGGCAGTTGGACGTACTACACCCACAACGTAGTGATGCTGGACGTACTACATCCAAAACGGTGAGCCACTTGCTGGGCACTTATTCCCGCCTGTAGCATACCCAGGGCTCTGTTCCGTTGTTCAGTCGACAATTAAAAATGTTTTTTGTGCGGCTTTTATCATACCTTAATATAGGGAAGACAACCTCTCCTTCATTTCAACCACTGTACTTGCACAACTCCTAATCCCATATGTTGTACTCAATATGGATTGATGGGAGTCCAACTCAGACTGCTGAGTTACATGATGATCATTCATGTGTATCGAGGTACACATTGTGACCCCAATGGTCACTTAAGCACTCAAAGACTACTCAGGTCCTGAGCAAAAATAAACAAAAATTTAGTGTTGCATTTTCATTGCCTTTGAGTGTATTAAACTATGTTCTCAGCAAAAATTGTGGCAAAATATGGAATTTCTAAGATTTAATAGGGAAAAGAATATGGTTCCTTCATTACAAGCTGTGTTGGTTACGTCACTCCAGAACTAAATGTTCATGGGAAAGAGTAAGGCTCACTTCAAGAAAAGAACTAAAATAGGTAACATAACATACTTTTATTATATAAAAGAAACATTCTGTATCACAGATATACATTATTATTACTTAAGTCAGATATGACAGTAGTCTCATTTCATCACACAATCTCCTCACTAAAAAACTAATTTTCAATTTGAATTTGGCAAAAATAGTTACAATTGCTGAAAAATATGAATAGTAAAAGGTATTAAATGTAGAAACAAGTACATTTTCTGTAGTTTTAGATATTTTATTGTTGAGATGAAAATTATGTGAAAAATAGATTTCCGAGTGTCTGTAGTTTTCAAACTATATGCACTTTAAATCGCTGTAATTTTTTTTTTCAAATCTTGTATTGAAAAAAAAAGTTATTTCCATAAACTAGACAGATTAAGCTACAAGATCAGCCCATTCGCTATGTGGTACAAAGAAATCTAATTTTCATCACACGTTCACTTTCGCTTGGCCATATGCATACCCATAGAAGTAGAACCTGTCCCATTTCCGCAACTACTCACCTCCAGTCCCCGATAGCAATCTTTAAACCTCCTTCCCAACACGAGATAAAACAATATCTCCCTCCCCATCAGTCAAGAATCCCCACCCCCCACCCAAGTCTGTGATGGCAATCTTCATAGAACATCTTTTAATAGCCTCTTTCAACTTCAGAGGGACTCCTTTGGACACCTTCAAGCCTAAGGATGGGAGCTGGATTGAAAGGGCTAATATATGGTCTAGATATGTGTTCCAGCTTCAATAAATGCAGCATAAATACTTTTTTAAAAATAGAAGATATGGAACATATGGAGCAGCCTCTGGGCAAACAGGAATCTTTACACCAGGAGCCCCACCAGCTGAGCGGGACAGTCATTGCGTCAGAGTGAATTTCATGTTCTGCTGGCACAGGCAGATGGCCAAAGGAGTCACTCACTGTGTGATGAAATGGGAGACATTGACCCTCCTTCCTCAGGGGGTGCTTTGGCTAATTATGCGCATCACTATAGGGAGGCCACTGTCCACACAGGCAAGTTTAAGATCTGACACCAGACCTCAGATACCTCATATCTGGCCCTTGAGGCAATAATACTGTCATTCCTCAGACTGGGTACTGATTCAAAAGTGGAACAGCCAGAGAATTGGCTTATCAACCATCAACATTAATTAAACAGCTAACTGCCAGGAAAAAGAGAAAACTAGTACTACTACTAGCCTTGATTATTTAAATTTGCCTTGTCGCAAAAAATAAAAAAGCCTCAGCCAAAGAAAACCATTACATTATTAAAGTAGTGCAAAACAGACAGAATACTGTGAAATTATAATGGACTGTTAATACAAGCAAGCGTCTTGAGTGCCACTGTACATGTGCACCGCACTGCCTAATCCATAGTGGGACATCCCACAACTTTCCCACATTGTAAACATGGTAGCTGGGTACTGCACTGATGAGGAATTGCTTGCTGTGTTTGATGATGATGATGATGATGATGATGATGATAGTGAAGTAGAGGAATGAAGAGACCCAGACTTTGTTCTCAATGAAACAGTAGATGATGTTTCCTCTTCAGAAGGAGGTCATTTTTGCTTTAAATGATGATTGCTCATCCAAAAACTGCATAAGAAGTGCATGTACATAATTTTACATTTCTTGAGTTTGTAACACATTCAGTGTTTTTTGTTGCCAATTACTCTAGATGACACAGGAGGCAACTTTGAGTCCCATTTTCTCAAAACTACTTCAATGTGGGTTGGCCCGGTATGGTTCTTAGGGGCTCAAATGTCCCCACTCCACACCAGTGTCACCTGAGATAATGCCAAAATACACGGCCACCATTGACATAACTTCACAGACATCTGACCCTCTGCGTTGTCAGGCTGCATTCATTTGCAGAGGTGTATAATCCAGGGGTCAGAAAGTAAAAATCCTACCATGTTTTCATTCCACCGGTAAACTCCTATCAGCGGATTTCACTTGTTAGTTTTACCTCCCAGCTGAAGAATAGGGCCAACTGACAGGTCTTTTGTGGCTGGAACAATATCCTGGGATGGACTTTTACTTTCTGAACCTGGATTATACACCTCTGTTCATTTGCCAAGAACTGAGAATACAATGGCCATGCCATCCTCAAACTACTGGTGACTAGGTTCATGTGAGTTTCATAGATTTGAGTTTTCTAAAGGCCACTTATCCCACTCAAATCTTTTGATGTCACTGTCGTTTTCCAGGGTGCATGACAGAATTGGTTGCAAGGGCTCAATAGCGATCAAAAGTCATTTCCCAGTGCGTTCACAAGTCAGTGTTTTACCAAGACTGGTGACTGCTTGTCAGCTGATCAATTCTAGGCACGTTTAACAGCAAAATTGCAAGCGGATGACTAGGGGAAAAGGATGACATGCCAAGCCCAATTATAAGCCCTCAAACGTCAGAACCACCATTCTGGCTGGGCAGTACACTGCAGAGAGGTAAGAGCAGCTAGACAAGGACTGCCCACGTACTTCTCATTTCAACAGCCGCCCTTTATTCCCTTGGCAAATCTCTCAACAGAATCCTGCAGTCTTGAGTTTAACACAAGCAGAAGTACAGTGAAAAACACGCACATACACACACATGCACACACTCACATACATGCACATGCATACACACAGTCACACACTCACGCACACGCACACACACAAAGAGTCACACACACACGCATACACACACAGAGTCACACACACGCACCGCACGCACATACACACATTTACGCGCACGCACATACACACATTTACGCGCACACACACCCACACACCCACACACACACACACACAACGACTCATAAGGAACATCACCAACCCACAAAGGGAAAGTGATCACGATTCATGAAAAAAAAAAATACCTGCGGCTGCCAGCTGGCATTTGCACAGGCCTAATGCGCGGCACATATTACAGAACATCATCTCGTTTTCATTCCAAAACTCCTGCTGACCCAGAAAAACGAGCTTGCGGAAGGGCGGCGGTAACCGATCCCATTCAGAGGATAATTCCGTCTGGAGCCATCAGACTGCCCGAATGAGCAGTCCTCCAGGATCAGGGGCTCGCTGGAGAGATGAGGACCACAAGGGAGAGCAAACTCTGGGTCCCTCAGCCTGCTGCTCCACCACAATGACAGGGAGTTCACAGCTCATCCAAATCTGCCAGCGACAATTAAACAGTCTCACCGGCCCTAAACTGCAACCTGCACGCACGTGTGTGTGGGTGTGTGAGATGTGTGGGTATTAGTGTGGGTGAGTGCGTGTGTGAGTGTGAGCGTGGGCTTGAAACCACACGTTATGAGGACATTTGGGGTTGCGAGGGCATTTTGGATGGTCCTCACAGAGGATTATTGAGGTTTACACATAAATAGTCAATGTTAGGGTTACTACAACAGATAGAGTTAGGTCACGGTTGGGGTTTGGGATAGGGTGGGGCAAAATTGGGATTCGGTTCAGCTGTACAGAATGAATATAAGTCAAGAATGTCCTGTAGTGCTGCACAATTTGGTAAAAACGTGCGATTGCTATTACAGTGGACCATATTGCAATTTGCCATTGCAAATGCGATTACAATTTGATGATTTTTTTTAAAAATGATATCTTGAGCCTACTTGCTTTGTTATCAAGGAGAGTGCAGAGAATAATGATGATTTTGTAAGGTATTTTTCTCAACTCAAAAAATGCAAACGTTAAGGTGCATAAAAATACGAAACAAATTTATAGCACTGTTTTCAAAATAACATTTTCCATAAAAGAGGTTTTTCCTTTTTTGAAAATCAGGATATTTTTTAAGTGCAAATGCAGTGGCATTATTGTAAACTTAAATGCCTTTCTGTAGACATTTTGTAAACCTATTAAGTACTACTTAATACAAAAAGCAAAAAGTTTGTACAGTGCCCTTAAAAAATAAAGGCATTTCTGCAAAATGCAAAAGCAGCGGCACCATTGGGCATTAGCGGCTTTAAGTTGTCTCTTTGGCTTTTCTTTGCTCGGCTTTCATCACATGCATCCCTTATGCTTCTCTCTGTCCTCCCAAGTGTTGATTCAGATTGGTAGTGTTGCCAGGGGATGTGGTGCTTTTAACTTTGCAAGTTTTATACAACACGTCTAATTCTGTTCAACGTCGCCGTACCATCCATCCATCCATTTTCTATACCCGCTTATTCCTCACTAGGGTCATGGGGCGAGCCTATCCCAGCTGACTACGGGCAAAGGCAGAGACCCACCCTGAACAGCTTGCCAATCCATCCCAGGGCGCACACACCATTCACCACCTATGGGCAATTTGGTGTCTCCAATTAGCCTGATATGCATGTCTTTGGACTGTGGGAGTACCCGGCGAAAACCCACGCGGGAGTACATGCAAACTCCACACAGAAAGGCCCCAGTTCGAATTCGAACCCACGACCTTCTTGCTGTGAGGCTGCAATGCTAACCACTGTGCCACCGTGCCGCCCACGTCGCCGTACCTGAAATCAAAATATCGCCATATGCCGAGATGCCAAGTCTCACGCACTCGGCCTAAGTCTCGCGCATTTTTCTTTATTTTTTTTATTTTGCGCTGACTCTCCGTAGACCGCAATTGTTAAATGAACGCTTATCAAGGAGATTCTCACGCGGAATTAAAATCCTTGTGCATTGAAGTTTCAGTTTCACTTGCATAAAGGTGAACATGATCGTTTGAATTGTTTAAATGAAATAAGAACATTTGAAACGCCTTTATGCAATGGAAAGCAATGGAATCCTTCAGTTAAGACAAGCATGAGAGTCAATCGTTTTTCCGTGTCACTAGTGGGGAAATCCACCGTAATGCACGTGAAATTGATTAACATTATGTACAATGATGTAAAAAAAAAAAAAATTCCGCCAGTGAATTTCTTCACGCCTAGTAGTAGATGTTGCGGGGTTTTTTCCGCCACAAACTCACTCTCAGCCTGGGCTTTCTCACGCTCCTGATCATGATTTTATTTGGCGTCAATGTTGGTCTCCGAGAACTGTAGCGAGTAGTCACGTGACCGTACCTGCTGCACAGACGACGGCTGTGTCTCAATAGTTTTTTTTCGCTGGGATTTTCGCAGGAATTTTTTCAATTCCTGAAAACTGATCCGGAAATGATTACGCGCCGTGGCAACTATGATAAGAGCCTTCGAATTCTTTAAAAGTTAGGGAACAGTATCTCAGTGCTTCCTAAATTATCCATTTAGCATAAGGCGAATGCTTTTCGAAAAGAAAGGAGATAGCGCCATTCCACATTTCTGCGCAGCAGCAGGATTTAAAGGGGAAACTATTCATCTGACCAATCGCGTAAAGAAACGTATAGGACCCCATCATGTTCACATTTCCTGCTTTAAGTGCACTCAGATTTTCTTAGCGCGGTTGTATTACAAAGCGGTAGGAATTCCATGTTACACCCTTCCTTTATCTTCAGACATTTTCCACAGAGATTAAAGAAAAGTGGTGTGGAATTATTCTATAGGACGTAATTTTTGACTACTCGGACACAGCCCAGGATAGCGCTTGTGGGCATAACGTCAACAGACTCCATACAATTAAAGGAGACGTAGTTATGTTCACTGGCAACATACGCTTATTTAGATTGAATTGCAAATCGCCTTTTTGCCTCAGGCAATCGCACTACTTGACATTGCTATTGCAACTGCGATTAGATTAATCGCGCAGCACTAATATCCAGTAACTTGATGATGATTTATGACACCTGATTGTATTATTTTGCTCAGCCAGTAGTTCCGGTATACTTATATAAGGGTACTGAATATTCACGAGTGCTTGTAAACATTATGACTAGCCTGAGAACACCATAGATTCTTCCATCTAGAGGGTTCCACTGTCTGCAAGATTCTTAAAGAGCCATCTGGAGAGTTCTATCACCTTCAAGATTCTTCTTTGTCATGTCAGTCAGGATTCTACATTATGACATCATACAGAAATACAAGGCCAATAAATGGAACTTGCAGCCAATGGACAGTAGAATGATAATCATCTCCGGTCTGCTACACCTGAAAGCTAGACTGGCTTTGCTGAGTGCAATTAGAGTTTGGATTACAGAGTCATCTCTTGGATACAGACTTTGTGGTGATCAGGATCACCACACTGAAGACGCCAGATACCAGTGGATTTTCACCATCGTCGTGGGAACATTGCAAGGACTGACAGTTTGGGCTAGAGGACAGTATTTCTTTCTTCAGTGTGGTAATTTTATTACCCATTCCTGTAAAATTATAATTGCTACGTTCAGTCGCTCAGTGATTTAATAATCGTTTAAATTCAATCCTTCTTCTAAATTGGAATCTTCCAGAATAATCTGGAACACACAACTGTCCGTAATATAAATTGGGGGCTCGTCCGGGATGCGGAAGCAGGATTGAGGGACGGCACTCTCTGAAATTATCTCCTCAACACTTATAAGAAGAGGTTACCTGCAGTGTCATTCAGTATTCAAGTCATTTCAAAGTGAAACCCGCTGGTCAACAATGCCCCGCACTACAGATGCCAAGACAAGAAACAGCCAAATGAGGCACATTCAGGACAACATCACCAAAGTGGAGAAGCATTTCGGAGAGTTGTGCCGATTGTTCGCTGCATACATGCGGAAAACTGCAAGGCTTCGCGACAAAGCAGATTTGCTTGTGAGAGAAATCAGCCTATACGCAGACACTGAAACGCCGCATTTGAAAAATGGCTTGATGCACTTTGCAGACCAACTTTCTACAGTTCAGGATTATCGTCAAGCAGAGGTGGAAAGGCTTGAAGCAAAAGTCATTGAACCTTTGAAAAGCTATGGAACTATTGTGAAACAGAAAAGGAAAGACCTTAGAGCCACGCAAATTGCGAGAAATCAAGAGGCCAAACAGATGCAGCAGTTGGAAAGGATGAGACAGTGGAACCCCTCGGACCGACAGATCATCTCTCAAGCTGAAAGTGAACTGCAGAGAGCCACAATGGATGTCACACGCACTACTCAGCAGCTGGAAGAGAACATTGATGAGTTTCAAAAGCAGAAAATAAGGGACATCAAGAAAATCCTTGGGGAATTTGTGACGGTTGAGATGACATTCCATGCTAAAGCTCTGGAAGTTTACACGAATGCTTACCAACACATTCAGAGTGTGGACGAGGATTAGGACTTGGAGGTTTTCTGGAGCTGGCTGCATCCCCCTGACTACCAGTCTCCGTTAGAAATAGTTTGTGCTAATTCCAAAGCATCAGTGAATCAGACTGGTTCAACCCTGAGTAAAACAGGGACTTTGCAGCAATCAAGGACCCCCAACCAACAGGGCAACAGAGAGGACGATGAAGATGATGACAAGGAGGAAGAAGACAATGATGATCTTGAGGATGTCACTGATGACCTTGTAGAACCTGAATGTTTGGTTGATTTTGCTCATAACAGATATGTCAAATGTCAAAAATAATATTGTTGGAACACATGTTCATTTCGCGTGTAAAATCTGAATGTTTGGTTGATCTGGCGCAATCCAGAGCCAGCAATAAACTTTTATGTCCTTGCAGCCTGGCTGTGGGGATAGCATCTCTGTTTCTGCTTCTGCTTGGCGGGGGGCAGGAGCCAAAAGTCAAATCACTATCCTCACTGAAGTTAAAGTCCAGTTACATTAATCTGTTTAAAACAATCTAAATCTCTGTGAAATTCCTGGAAAGAAATCACTTCTATATTTATAACACAATGGACTATAATACTCCATTTTAAGGCTTTTCCATGACAACTGCATCATATTAGTACATATTCCTATCATGTTTGGTCTTTTTATTCTCGGGGGAATCCAAGGAGTTGAATGGGGCACGTTTCAATTACCTTGAAATTATGGATTATCCTGTTTGGACATTTGAAAATTGGTCACCTCTCTATGCAAAATAATCACCTCAGTGAGTAAAATCCAGATTTGACCATTCCTTCCTCTGCGTTGTTCGGAGGTGTGGTTTGGAGTGCTTAAAGGCAGGAGATTCTAACTGGAAGGGTCTCTCTTTCTTCGTCTTTTTGTCAAGATCTGACGTGCGTAGGTGAGTTCGGGAGAATCACATTCCACCTCACCTCGCCCGCCTAAGTCTGTGCGTAAGCAGCGGATCTCGGTGGGTGGGGAGGGATAGCATTTGAGTTCTCTCCGGCCACGTGGTGCGACCTCGTTCCGCATAGACACCATCTTTTCCAGGTATAAATTTGTTCTCTCTTTCTAAATTATGTGTAACAGAGAATTGGCTTAGCGTTGATTTGTTTCAAGTTTGTGCCTACCTGGTAATTAAATTATTGTTATTCCTTTTCCAGCTTGGGTGGTCTCCATGACTCTTAACACTTGTATATTCTTTCTAGCCTTGTTGCGACCGGGAATTAAGGGGCAATTCCTACCAAGACGTGTAGGTAACAATATTTCTAAGTTAGATGTGAGATTACGGTCTACCCCTCAAGGGTTTGTGTAATACCGGTCCTGAAGATTTAGCTCTTAAAAGGTACCCTTGGGCGCATAAGCCGGTACCCGGTTGAACCTTCTTAAGGGACCCTTGGGTGTACATAAACCTGGGTTTGTGATACGTTCATGCTCAGGGCTACTTTGTTTATGCCTCGATGCTGCTATCATGGTATTTTCCTCAATCCGATGGATTTATCGTCAAATTAAGTTACGCCAGCTGCGCTTATTAACCCTGGGGGCGTATTTGCTGAGCAAGGATGGTTTCCACAACCAAATCTGATGGCATAACTGTCTCGAGATTCACGCATGCTGTCCCAAAACTATCAGTTCTAATTCTAATTTGGAGTCAGATATTTAATGAGGATACAACTAAATTTGGTATTCTAACTGTTTAATGGAGTCAGATTGATTGTAACCGTTGTGTTTTTACGCCCCGTCTTTGGACAAAGAAAAATATCTATTATATTGTGATTCGCATCAGCCAGGAAATTGCTTGAATTAAAGTTAGCCAATAAGAACATGTGAAACCTTCAACCCACTTTGCCCGTCCTAGGTATTGTTTTGTGGGGCTTTACAACCTGTTGGAAAAAGAGGCCTTGCAGGATTATAGCGATCCCCAGGAGCCCTTTGTGCTGGCTGATAGAGAGCTTCGGCTCAAGGAATTAGAACTTGAACAACTCCGAATAGAGGCGGAAAATGAAAGGCATCGACTAGAGATAGAGGCAAAAACTGAGAGGCGGCGAATAGACGCAAAGGTTGAAATGAAAAGAATGGAAATAGAAGCGCGTCTTAAACATCACGCCAGCATGGAGGAAGCTCAACTCAACTCAAATATCAAACTGGTACCACCGTTTAATGAAAATGCAGTGGACAAATATCCAGGTGAAAGGTTTGATTCCACTGGTAATCGTGATAAGTCCAATGCGAAGGATGGTTGGGAAAAGAAGGCAGAGAAAGGTCAGACTAAGCCTGGTCCAGTTTGTTTCTTTTGTAAGAAACTAGGTCATGTGATGTCTGATTGTTTCACTTTGAAGTAGAAGATGCAACCTGAGGTTAACCCTAATGCATTTGATTCCTCCAAGAAGCCTTGTTCTCATGAGACACCTGTTGTTCCTGAACATCATGTTGAGAAGTCTGACGTCAGAGGGGAATTCATTCCTTTTGTGTCTGAGGGATCTGTATCACTTGTTAGTCAAAGTGATTCAGAGCCGATTAAGATTTTGCGTGATACTGGGGCAACTCAATCTTTGTTGTTGGAAGGTACATTGCCTTTTGATTCAAGTTCTGCCACTGGTGAATTTGTTATCTTGCAAGGTGTTGAATGTGGTTTTGTGACAGCTCCCTTGCACTATGATGTGCTGAAGTCATATTTGATGTCAGGTTCTGTTGTGGTTGGGGTTGTTCCTGAGTTACCGGTGAAATGTGTTTCTTCAGTGCTGGGAAATGAATTGGCTGGAGGTAGAGTGGTTGCTGAGACCAGAGTGGTTTGTGAGCCAGTCCCGTTGTCCAATAGTGACATTGTTGTGGAAGAGAATCCTGAAGTATTTCCTTCTTGTGCGGTGACCAGAGCTCTTAGCAGTAGTTCTAGCTGTACAACATTTTGAGATATATCTTTCCTCTTCAAATCAACCTATACTAGTGTGTATGGATCATAATCCGTCAACGTTTCTGAACAAGATGAAAAACAAAAACAGAAGAATATTAAATTGGAGCTTGTTACTGCAAGAGTACAACCTGATTGTTTAGCATATTCGTGGTGTTGACAATGTTTGTGCAGATGCACTTTCTCATAAGTCTCAATTAGTATCTTAAGATTGGTATTAAATTGTATATAATTAAGTGAATAACTTTTGAGATTGTGTTTTTTTTGTTATTGTATTTACCTGCAATGCATAGCACTTTTATCATAAAAAGTTGTCATACATTCCAACTTTTTCTTTTACGGAGGGAGGTGTTACATGATGATGATTTATAACACCTGATTGTATTATTTTTCTCAGCCAGTAATTCCTGTATATTTATATAAGGGTAATGAATATTCATGAGTGCTTGTAAACATTATGACTAGCCTGAGAACACCATAGATTCTTCCATCTAGAGGGTTCTACTGTCTGCAAGATTCTTAAAGAGTCATCTGGAGAGTTCTGATGTCAGTCAGGATTCTTCATTATGACATCTTACAGAAGTACAAGGCCTATAAAAGGAACTTGCAGCCAACGGACAGTAGAATCATCTCTGGTCTACTACACCTGAAAGCTGGACCGGATTTGCTGAGTTCAATTAGAGTTTGGAATACACAGTCAACTCTTGGATACAGACTTTGTGGTGATAAGGATCACCACACTGAAGACGCCAGATACCAGTGGATTTTCACCATCGTCGTGGGAACATCACAAGGACGGACAGTTTGGACTAGAGGACAGTATTTCTATCTTCAATGTAGTAATTTCATTACCCGTTCCTGTACAATTGTAATTGCTACGTTCATTCGCTCAGTTATTTAATAAATTGTTTAAATTCAATCCTTCTTCTAAATTTCAATCTTCCAGATTAATCTGGAACACACAACTGTCCGTAACAGTCCTCACAAAAGTGTGCGTGTGCGTGCGTTTGTGATTGTTTGCAAGAGCATTTCAGTGAGTGCTTCAGTTTGAATGTGTTTAATGTCTTGATGTGTCAATTAAATAGTATGGCAGTCACTTCACTCAGGCACACAGATGAGTAATAATTGGTTTGAGGGACAGAAACATTTGGTCATAATATGTCAACATCATGTTTAGAGATGCCACATCATTCGAAGTGGGTGCGGGGTGGGAGAATTTGGCGGGCGGGGGGGGTGGGGGGGCAGTAGAGGTGGAGATGATTGAGGGGGACTGAGTATGGACTCAGCAATCATGACACAGTCTGCTGCTGTCCACCAAACCCCACCTCCACCAAGTATACCTCACCCAAGCTATACCATATAGTTCCAAGAACATTAAGAAGGGAGATTTCCACTGAGTTTATGTTGATGGAGGAAAGCAGAGAGACTGGCTCAAATCCAGTGTAGCGCTGCTAAAGGGAGACCCATTTGCCAGCTGACAGTTTCAGACTACAGCACTACAGTAGGCCTGAGTCCCTACAGCTCGGTAATTCCAGCACTACACGGATCCGTAGTTTCTAACTGTGAATAATGGAAAGTAAGGAGCGACTGCAGGTAAGGGCATCACAGTGCTCAAGGCCAATAGCCTAACTTACAAACCCACATAACCAAGGAGCACACTGTAGCTACATACTTAAGGGTTAATGAGTACTGGCAGCCTTCTGATAGAATAACAAATTAATATAGATATAGAGATATGAAAGATATCATGGTTGAAACATCATTTGAAAATAGATCACAGTTTTTGACTAAAAAAACAAAGACAAACTGCACCACATAGTCTTCTATCATCCTCATCTGAATAACTAACATCCAGTAATTATGCATTTAATAATTATACACAGAATAATTACACATATCCAACTGTGAATCATTATAGTAGATTGAGTGCACAAATGTCACCCATGTGATCCACAAATCCACAAAATCACCTTGGCAGATACTGTATAAATTCGAACTAACTGCAGAATAAGACTTTTCTGATTTCCACACTTGAGCAATCTTAGTTTCTTGATAAGCAAGTACTTTGCAACTGTAATGAAAATATGTTATTTCCAAAATTCACACTTGAACATATATAACACGACAACTAAACCGTGCAATTTGAATGTTCTTATCTGAACATTCCAATGCTGACGTGAAAAATCATGAGTGGTCATGGAAATCAGTGGAGTTCAAGAAATGAGAAATGACTGAATGAGAATTTGAGAACAAAAACTGAAAATAAGTCTCTAAAAGATTTACTCTATGGCAAAGAAAACGGGGTCTTAGAGGGATTTTCACGATAAGAAAATGATGGCGTGACTAAAGATCAATTAACCATAATAACACGAATCATTTTAAAATGTAAAACAGCTCCGCTGGAATTTTTTTTCAAGTCAAGTAATTGCTAGCTATTACAACAATTACGCACAGGGTCATAAAATGCACTCCCCCTTGCGGACATCGGTGGAATCTCAAGGCTAAGTCAGTCCACCTGGACGAAGCAAATGAATGTACATTAGGTTAAGAAAAAGAAAAAAGAAAAAATACATATTTGGCTATGTTTATTTATGCGTATATTGGTTCCTGGTGCTCTGTAGATGTTGGAAAAATGCTAATCACATTCACAGCATGCTGATTTACGAAACTAATCACAGCAGCCACAAAATAAAAGTACCAATCTGAGATTGCAAAAAGTGGCACAGAAACAACCATACTAAAATAGACTACAATACCTTTGGCACATTTGAATCATAATCATTCCAAACACGAAATAACCCCACGTAGTGCTCCCTCACACACGCACGCGCGGGCGCACTGAAACCTACAGACTGCTTGCTACTCTGCAGTCGTTAAAATTCTCAAATAGCATATTTTTACAACAGCAAGATTTCGTGTGAGCGGTCATTCATCACCGTTATACTCCATGCCTGGAGCTCGCACGCCCCTTTGCAAAACCATCTACCAAGCCTCGTCACAGTAATATTAATCTCTGTGCAAAAAGGAATTCACAGCCAATGGCTATTCATAAATGTGTAATATACCGTTCTGATTACAGCGGTCTGCCTGCCAAATACGGGGTGCCTCCTTTCATAACCAAAATGTTTGCCAATTAAATGCATGACTAAGGAGAATCCCGTTTTTTTTCCAGCTAAGAAAATACTCAAAAAATTAATAGCGCGCAAACATTTTTAGAGCGGCATTTTCCCTCAATCTAGCGTGCAAAAATAGGGAACAGATTATTTCAGCAGTAGATACTTCACAAAGGATAATTATCTTCTTGTATAATAAGTATGTGTTTATTGAAATGCATTGCTATCCAGTGCATTGCTATTGGTCGTTAAATAGTTTATCACCAAAAACGCCTGGCTGCAAATAGTCTTGATACAGCGAAAACCAGTGTGTGCAGCGCTGATTAGGTAAAACTACAGGAAATATAATTGCTCATAATGGAACATAGCATGGACACCTGCAGCAATATGGTGATAGCAGGTTTAAAATTCAGTTCTTCGCGCATTTATTTTGAGCCCACTTGGCACTCTAGCACACATTTTAATAATCACAGAAAAACATTCCCTGAGCAGAACAGAAAAAAAAACTTATGCACAGGAAGCATCACACATTGCACTTCAACTCACCTTGAGCTGCCGTTCCGCGGGTGCTGACAACACTTGCTATCAAAGTGGCCACATACCAAATCATAGTACTATTGCCAACCAGAAAGAAGCCTCATCATATCTCAAACTGCGCCTCTCAATAAATCTTTCATCGCCGACCCCCCTGAACGGTAAACGCACGATCTGCTTCGGATACCCTAATATTCATGCCCTAAACACTTTTTCCTCAGCTCTTTCCTTCATTCTTTCCCTCCCCTTCTCTCCGTTCGCATCCTCTCGTTCAGACGGAGCACCTGCACCAGCGAGACGAAGGCTGACGGAGCTGGCTGGCAAAGCCAACGTGAAACCAAGCTTGACAATTTAGCTACTAGATCCGCCTCCGCTATGATTTCATTGGTTAGCGTGGGAGGTTTTGGGCGTGGATTGGTTTCTCCTGCGTCGCTCCCTTTGAAGTACCAAGCGATCCCTGTTTCAAGGTGAGTTGGAGCGTGAAGTTTCACTAGAACCGCAGTATCATGCGCAATAACAGAGAGCCGAGTTAGCATCTTCTCATCATTTCGTCATGGCCCCTTTTAACGCCGGAATTGTACACGAAGTTCTGCGCGACGTTTCCAAAGGAGTGTTGCGCATCAGATCCTAAATATGTTGTACGACCCCCATGGCAGCGATGTGAGGGATACGCGAGGCTCGTTGCGAGTTAAAGGGCGAGCTCGCCGCAGTCTGCCTGTCTGAATGACCGTAAACTTGACTGGAAGCTGCAGACTGTTGCTAGCGGAACATGATGTGCCGCAAACTGATATTAGTCTCATTTTAGCTGCTTTAACGAATCGGTTTTTACAGACAGATCAGTCTGTAATCGATCAGTGTAGTAGGTTTTATTATTAATGGACATGCTTGGTTTTTAGCTCTTTAAAGTTGGGAAAGATATTTGTCCAAGTCCTACCCGATAGTCTCCGTATTCAAACTAATGTATCATCCCAATTAATTGACATTATGAACCAACGTCAGCTCATACAAATACTTTACAATGAAGCATCAGTGGTAGGGACTCGGGAGGCACGAATGGCGTTATAGCAAGCTCTGTGAATAAAATGTAGGATTGCTTCATCCGCATTTTGTCGTATAAATGGAGGGGCCGGTTCCGTTAATCAGTATATATTATTCTTCTATTGATGTTTGATCGATATTGCGGGTCATTGATATTTAATAACTGCACGCGTAAGAGTGCAACCGAGAACCAAAACGGAGAATTTCCCCACGACGACATACACAGCGCTTGGGGCAGATTCCATCACTCGCAGAGAGTGGGGCTGAGCAGTCCGATCTAAGGCTAGAGCAGAACGTATTCCATTCGATTAAGTGTTATTTCAGGGATACCCGACATTTTTCTATTTGGCAGATTTAGAGGGCGTGTAGCCTACTCTGGCACCATGGGAGAGCCACTGTTTACACCATTGTGGGGAAAGAAAACTTAGCCGAGACAGTTGCTTCCCTGGTAATAAGACAGGAACTGTGCGTGGCATATTTAAGAAGTCAGTGTAGTTTAATCAGTGGTGGCAGTGGGGTCTGTAGTAAGAACATCTAAAATTTATAATTATTCACACTAGTTTATCTGTCGAAGAACATGCTCCATAATGTTTGAGACAGCCTTTTTTTTTTTTTTTTTTTTTTGATGTCTCAATACAATTTTATATTTGTGATTTTTAAAAAGTCACTGGCGGCTAAAGAACCGTTTTTAGCTTTTATAATGTGAATTGGTGTATATTTTGCTTCCACTATGTAGAAATGACGGCAGTTTTATTCATTGATCCTATCTGTCCCCGCCCCAGCACTGACAAGTGAATATTTTGTGACTCCGCTGGTGTTAATCAGCTGAGTTCTGTGGCAGTGCATATATGAGGGAACTATCTTGTCTTGATTTCTAGCTTTTGAGTCAACTAGTGATTGTCAGCATACAGCCCACAGCTCAGCCAATAAAATTACAGGAACCCAAATAATGAGAAACTGACCAGACATCTGCTTGGATCTTTGTTCAAAAGATAGAGATCAATGAACACCTGAACTGGTGACCCACAGATCTTCCCAATAATGTGTAATAACCCCCAAACACCTTTCAGACATATCAGAAACATTCTTCAGGAGTGAAGAATGAATGTTTTAGAAATTGACTACTGACACAGAAGATTTCATGAAGAGACCGATGCAGGCTAATCTGCACGATGCAAATCCATTGTTAGCTGCAAAATCAGGATTTCCAGGTATTTCCGTGATAAAAATGTTTATCCACTCATTTTTTAGTTTGAGACCTACCCTACCGCCACCTACAGATATTAATAGCAAACTTTTTACCCCTCAGCCCTCAAGGCTGACGGGGAATTGCTATCCTTCGTCCGGTTGGGCGGGCGGGCGTCTCCAAAAACTTAGACATCGGGCTGAGAGGTATTCCGTGCATTGCACGCCTATTTTTTTTTCTGGAATGGGAAGAAACCACAGATTTTATCCTTTCTTCTGAAATGAAGAAATTAATGGGGCTCACCTCTCCTAAATCTAAGGTTTCATTATCGACTTGTCTTCTCCACTCCCTCATAGAGAGGATTGACAGAACAGTGCCTGTCTCATTGCAAGCAATAGAAGATAAAATAGTTTATGAAAGTTTAAAAATAGCTTATTACAGACTTGATGGCGTCATCTAATTTACTATCCCACAGAAAAAATGCAAATTTCTTGGACCTTACATATCAGAACTTATTTCTGTGTGGCATTTGGTAGAAAACACTGAATAATGTATTTTCTATGACATTACCTGTACACAAAAACAAGAAAACAGAAGCTTTTCACTTTGGAGTGACAAAGGCATAAATAAATTTACACTTACATTTGGAGACCAAGGCCTTCTTGAATTTAAGAAAATTAACATCAAGTTTCTACTCCCAGCTCATCATTTTCTTTTTAATTTACAACCAAAAGTAGCATTACCCTTCATGGAAATATAGACTCACAACCCAACATGCAATATACAAAATATCATGCCATGCTGATAAAACAAAGACTTTAATATCTAAATTATAAATAGCTATGCTAAAACTATCCTGTGAACTCCTCCCAAATGGATCTAATTTGGAAAAAAAATTTGTGCATAGATACTGCAATCAGTTGGAATGTGATATTGAATTAATGGCTTTAAGAAATCCGGACCACCGGGTAATTTGTTGCCCATATCTTAAGCCATACACACTTTTGAGCTTGAACATAATTCCAAATCTAAATTGTTGTCAGCGCTTCCTTGAAGTAGTGGCCACTTTATTGCAAATTATGTTAGAATGCCCATAATTTTCTACATTTTGGAACAAAGTATTCCTTAAACTTTCTTCCTTAATATGTAAGAATATACTTTGTTTTCAAAAGTCTTTCAGAGATGCAAACGAATGTTCCTGGTCTTAATCTTGGAATCAGATCCTAATGATATTGATGAGCCTCATAGGTACAAAAAATGTGAGTATATTTAAACTTTGAATTGAGAAAATAATTGGATTACATGGGAGAAAAAAAATGATGGCCAGGTTGCAGTTTGCCAAAAAGTAACTGAAAATACCTGTCAAGTCTTCATGAGCGATGAGCCTAAGATTTCTATTTATCAGTGTAATGGCATGAGCAAAGTTTTCAGATCAACAGACTGCCCAGGATCCAAGATACTCCCCAGCATACACCATGCTGATGAGTGTGTTATGATCTGGGCATGTAAGCCAGCTGCAGATGCTCACCACATCACACCCCATGTCTCCCTTCACTTATTTCGGTTCTGCTTTTTTGTAATTTGCATGTTTTGTCCCATATTTCTTTGATAAGATGTTCCTTATTGAGCCCTGTGGGTAATTTGTACGCCGCATTTGACCCGTCCTGCTTATTTTGGAGCAGTAGGCAGCCACAGTGCAGCGCCTGGGGACCAACTCCAGCTTTTGAGCCGCAGCCTCAGTCGGAGGTGATTGTGCTTGCAGTGGTTTTTCCCTTTTCTCATTTCCTACGTGTGTAACTCCCTGCGCTTGATTTCTATTATCTCCTAGCTAACCCGGGGAATTTAAGCCTGTCTTTGTTCTATGGTTTTCTCCAGATAGTCTTGCACCTGCTTCATGCTTATCCTTGCTTTCCAGTGGTTTTCCTCAGTTCCTGCCTCCTCGTTCCAGTGCTGTGTCTCATCTTAGTCCTGCTCCTCCTCTGCCCTTGCCATTCCCCTCTCCTGCCCCCATGGACTGATCTCCTGCGTTTATTTATTTATTTATTTTTGCCTCAGCTTCCTCCATTGACCTCATCCTGCCAGCCCTACACATTCCTGGCGGCTGTCATAGGCAACCCGTGCCTGCCCCCTGAATTGCCTGCATTTCCCTGTTTATCTGTGTACCGAACTAGGACAGTCGACTAGTGCTCGATCATTGTTATTATTTGGTCCGCTAATGGGTCCTGTGCTTGGAGTTTGATAAGCACAGTGTCTTCACTTATGATATGACAGCTGATAGCAACAGGCTAGACACAGAATGAATTGTTAAGTGTACACAAACACACAACATCCTATCTTCTAATGCCCACAAGCATCTTACCTGCTAAAGTTCAAAGGCCAAAAAATGGACAACTTGTGACAGACTGTTAGGGTAGACCCATGATGCAATAAGGTTGTGCATGAAAGTTAACGTGCACTATTATAAACTGACTGAATTAACAGTTAAATTAACGCATTGTTTCATGGTTATTTTAACTGTAAGTGGAGTCCTGTGCACATTTAACTGTGCACTGAAAAAAATGTTTTGTTGAATGAACATAATTTTTTTAAGGTAAGTGGTTGCACAAAATATTTTTATCTGAAGCTAGATATTTTTATTATGTTGACTATTTGAAATTACTTATATTTGGAGTGGAGTTAAATAACAGACCTATTTCTATTAAAATATGCTTAATCAATATATGGAACATTTACTTGGGGTCAAAATCACTTTTCAGTGTGGTTTACACTTAAAATACATGAAACGCTGTTGTAAACGTATTGTAAAATTACAGCGTAAATAACTCATGGGCTGAGAATGAACTGGACCTATCTCCACTTTTTTACTAAATGAAGACAATAGGATGTGAAATTTTGCTGCATCATAATTTCTCACTCCGAGTATACTTTTCATATATTTATATTCAGGGGAGTTATTGAGACTGAAAGACATAATATCATGCAGTTATACCTTCAGTAGAATGATTTTAGATAGGGGATCAAGGAAAATCTAAAAGGAGATAGTCCTATGGAATTACCAAAATGTCATTAATTTTGCAGGTATATGGTTCTATCTCCTAGATAGCTCCTTGTACAAAGTATTTCCAGAAATGTTTAGTCACAAGGTTCTGTCTTGCCTTGTGTGTTTTTAAAGAAAGAATGCAACAATGTGACTCCGCTCAAATCTGCAAATTACATGTTCATGGTAAAAGTTAATACAGAATTTGAAAGAAAAATAGTGTATCTGACAATAATAATCACAGAAAATGGCCAGCTGTGTCCTGTCTGAAAATAAATAGGAAACAAAACTTGTAACGCTGAAATGAGCGATGGAGTCTCGAGGGTGTTCAGTGTCAACTGCACCTATCTCTATAGCCAGTACAAGTTCATCTGAGTACATTTATTGCAGACATGATGCACACTACATAGTAAACAAACTCTGGCCTTGGGCTTGGTTTCAACTAGTACTATGTCCATCATATTGTAATTGTACATGTGCATACACATGCAACTTGCAAGGCATAAAATATAAGATTGAAAATCAAGTTGTACTATCTTAAATGGCCCCCTGGAATAAGACAAATGAAGGGTTTTAAGACATAGACACATCATTCAAGTGCTGTAGTACCTACCCATCTAACATATCCCAGATTTACACCTTCAATTTGGTATATTAGAGGGATTTTGTTTCGAAGTGGGAGAGTGGATAGAACCTTTGCTCAGCAGTCTTCTCATCCTGATCAGGTGACCATATATCCAGCTCCCTGATTGGACAATGCAGACATAGAACTATTTAAACTGAAGTGGGCTGAAAATTCATTCAAAGTTCGATGCACTTTCTGGATGTTTCTCTCCGCTGCCATCTATCATTGAAAAAATTACAACCCCAATTCCGAAATAGTTCGGACAAAGCGTAAATTGTGAATAAAATCAAAACGCAATGACTTTGAAATTACACCAGCCAGTATTTCATTCATAACAGAACAGATATAACATAGCAAATGTTGAAACTGAGAAATTTTACAATGTTATCCACAAAATGATTTAATTTCAAATTATTTGGCTTCTACAGGTCTCAAAAAAGTTGGGACAGGGGCCTGTTTAACATGGTGTAGCATCCCCTCTTCTTTTTAACACAGAGTAGAGGCATCTGGGTATCGAGGAGACAAGTTTCTTGAGTTTAGCCATTGGAATTTGATCCCACTCTTCTTAAATACAGGCTTCCAGCTGCTGGAGAGTTTTGGGTCTCCTTTGACGGACTTTTCATTTAATTATGCGCCAAATGTTGTCAATCGGTGAAAGATCAGGACTGCAGGCAGGCCAGTTCTGCACACGGACTCTTCCACTTCAAAGCCATGCTGTTGTAACTGCTGCAGTATGTGGTTTTGCATTGTCCTGCTGAAATACACAAGGCCTTCCCTGGAATAGATATTGTGTGGAGGGGAGCATATGTTGCTCTAAGACCTTTATATACCTTTCAGAGTTCATGGTGCTTTTTAAAACATGCAAGTGCCCCACACCATATGCACTAATGCATCCCCATACCATCAAAAATGCTGGCTTTTGAACTGAACGTTGATACCAGGAGGTGTGGTCTTTCTCCTGTTTGACCTGGAGGACACAACACCCATGATTTCCAACAAGAATGTCAAATTTGGACTCGTCTGACCACAGGACACTTTGCCACTTTGCTACAGCCATTTTAAATGAGCCTTGGCCCACAGAACACAGTGGCACTTCTGGATCATGCTCAACAATGGCTTCCTTTTTGCATGAAAGAGTTTTAGGTGGCATCTGTGGATGGCACGGCGGACTGTGTTTACAGACAGCGGTTTCTTGAAGTATTCCTGGGCTCATTTAGTAATGTCAATGGCAAAATCATGCCGGTGAGTGATGCAGTGGCGTCTGAGGGCCCGAAGATCACGAGCATGCAGTAAAGGTCTTCAACCTTGTCCCTTACGCAGAGAGATTTTTCCACTTTTTCTGAATCTTTTGATGATGTTATGCACTGTTGTTGATGAGACTTTCAAAGCCTTTGCAATTTGACATTGAGGAACATTGTCTTTAAAGTATTCCACTATTTTTTTATGCAAGTTTTCACAGGTTGGAGAGCCTCTGGCCATCTTCACTTCTGAGAGACTTAGCATCTCTAAGACATCCCTTTTATAGCCAATCATGTTACACACCTGATGGCAGTTAACTTAATTACTTGCTAAATGTTCTTTCAGCTGATTCTCTCATATATTAACTGCTTTTTCAACCCTTTTTTGCCTGTGTACCAATTTTTTTGAGACCATTGCAGCCAGAAAATTTGAAATAAGCTCATTTTGCGGATAAAAATGTAAAATATCTCAGTTTCGACATTTGGAATGTTATCTATGTTCTATTGTAAATAACATATTGGCTCATGTGATCTGAAAGTCATTGCATTTTGATTTTATTCACAATTCACACTTTGTCCCAACTATTTTAGAATTGGGGTTGTACATCAGGATATAGTACCTGTTAATATTGAAATTATTTCTATGGTAGAACATAAGTTTTGATAAAAAGTGGAGATAGGCTTGGTTAATCCTCAGCCCACGAACTGGCAAAAAAGGTGCCAGTTAAATTAAATGGTAAAAAAAAAAGGTGAAACTTTATAACAGTTTAATGCCTCACATAAACTTGCTGCAAAATTTTATTTTCTTGCAGAAGCTTTCTGGAAACTGATTGATCAGCTTTTTCTGAATGTTGCATCAGTCTGCGTAAGATAGTGTAAAATTAACGGTCTTGCGTAATCTTTCAGATGAAAATGGGCGCTCAAAAGTTTTCTTGCATGTCGGGTAAAAAGTCGCCCACGCTACATGATGTAATGTACCTCTGCATTAAAGTATAGCATGTAGTAATCTGCTGCTAGTTCGTCAGGATATCTATGGGACACATCTCAATATTTAAAGAAAACAGATTGACCTCAAGCTGAATAATTTAATGTTATAAACAAGTTTTCTAGCATGCTGGGGAAAAAGTCAACCACGCAACATGACGTATCATTGCATTAGAATACACAGCATTCAGTAATCTGCTGTCAATGTATCTGGATATCTATGTGGCACATATCAATATTTAAAAAAAGCAGGTTCAACTCAAGCTAAATAATTCAACATTGTCTACAATGTTTTCTAGCATGGTAAAAAAAAAAGAGTCCCTTTAAGTAGAATGTGTTGGTTACAGTATTTCTCGTGACCACAGATCTATTGCCACTTAAGTTTACAAATCTTTACTGTCATTTGCAGAGTGCTGCGGATTCGAATACCAAATGCAGGTTTCTGCAAATTTATGCAAGCCTAATTCTTCATTACTGCTTTGTGGATCTTCCCTGAAAGTTTTTTCTGCCAGTCTTAATCCATCTAAACATGCTTTTTATATGCTGAAGAGAGAACTCATAGTGAGCCAATGTGGTGAAAACAAAAGTATGTAAACGGTACTTAAATGCCAATAATGCACCCTGTAACCATGAGAAGAATTTGATTTCGAATCCAGAATTTTGGAGTACAGAGCTAGGTGTCCCATGTAAAGGAGGAATGTTGCTATTTCTATGACAACCAATTTTAATGCCATTTCATGGACAGCATGTCAGATGTTAGCTTTTATACTGGTTAATTTCATTATCCGTCTTTTCGGGCTTTCAGCCAAAGCAAACATTTCACTCTAAATGTAGTTTTATTTTGATTAATTGGAATTTTTTTACCCTTGAAAAACAAACCTAATGTGACATTTGATGGGTCCTGTCACTAGAATGCCTGCTAATATATACGCGCCCTGGCTACCTTGTCAATGAGGCTGGCTCTTTGGTGATGTGATCAGCACATGTGACTCTTACGCGGGAGTTTAGGGTTCAGTTCTCTGCCCGGGCCCTCCTTTGGCCTGCCACACTAACCTTTATTGCATCACGTTAAATTGAGGGTAATATTCAGGACAGTAAAATATTTAATCTTGCATAGGAATTGGGCAATGAGAAAGTGAGCAAAAGCACTCATTTTTATAGTTTGTGTCTCATACTTAGCTAGCTACAAGTCATATATTATAAGTTATATATCTGCCATTGTTGGGAATGAACAAATATATTTCGCCATTAAGGCCTCCATGTGCATGCTTTAGTGGCACTCAATAAATTCTTAGGTTTCATTCCGCATGTCAATAAAGAACTCATTCCATTACACTTCATCGTGTGTTCTGCCGTGACATTATGTGCATTAATGTCTACATTTAATAGCTTTTAGAGATGACATTTGCAGTTGAAGTTATATTTCCATCAGGATACAAACATGATTCTTAGCCACAGTCTGCTGCTTTTGTAATTGAATTTAATACAGTATAAGCAGGCATATCTCTTTCCATTTTTTAACTGATCAAGTCTTTGCTGGGGATAATACGTGAGAGAGGAATCAAATAATGCAATCATTAGCCTCATAGTTTACTCATATTTTGTGATTTTTTAAAATAACTTGGATAATTAGGTAGACATTGATACATTAGAAGATGGCATCGCACATACTGATTGTTCTAATTGAGGGTATTGTCAGGGATGTGTGAAAGGAATGCCTCACGGGACCCAGGAGTACGAACACCAGAATTTATCAAAATCAGGTCAATAGTCTGAGGTCGAACACCAGGACTTTGGGCAGTGTAGGGCAGGCAAGGCAGAGCAGAGTCTGTTCCGCAGTCGGAGCCTGAGGTAGCAGTTCGGGGTGGAGATGGAGCACTAGGGAAAGGAATCTTTTAAGGAGGCTTTTCTGTAGCATTTCATTGATCTCAATTGTAAATAACATTTCCTGACCTGGCATTTTAGTGATTCATAATGCGAGGCTAGTGGCCATGTTATCCAAGATATGCTACACATAATGAAAATGCACTGAGGAAAAAGTACTCATCCCCTCTTTGCGTTATTCACATGAATACAGTCCGTCTAACCGAAAATGTAGATAATTGCTCAGGAATTCCAACCAGGGACCATATACCTCTAACTGCAGAGCAAATTAGTTAGTACCCAAATTATCAGACTTCTACAATCAAAAAATGGGCAATGTGCTATATATTTTAGCCTTCCTAATCCTCCTTAGTTGCCAGGAAACTTGAAAATGTTACAGCTCAGCTCTAAGCCATCCATTTATAATAGAATTTTGCATAATACTAAATACACTAGTTTGATGTTGTTGGGTACTGAGGAGCAAATTGGCCTCACAAAGAAATTTGAAGATGCTGACGTATTGTTCTGCCCTATAATCCTGCGGAGAAAGAAATACGGTCACACTTTATTTGAAGTGTTGCTCATAAAGACTTTATACAGCATGTGTAATGCCTTCATAAATGAGACAATGTCTTCATAAATCATACATCACCGAATGTCATGCATGGTAAAGGTTGAAATAACACATCCTTATTCAACGTGATGCCAGATGTGACAATGACAATGTCACTTAGCTGATAATGTCACCCTTAATCGCAATTAGCCACTAGCTAAGTGACATCTTCAGTTAAATCGCATCTGACATCACATGCTGAGGAAGGATGTGTTATTTCACCCTTTGCAAAGCATGACATTTGCTTATGTATGATTTATGAACACATTATGTCTCATTTCTGAAGGTATTATACATGCTCTATTAAGCCTTAATGAACAACACTTCTAATAAAGTGTGACCAAAAAATATGTATATATTTTTAAAGCCTTTGGAGATTGATTTGCTTGGTTCCTTTCTTGCATGTCAAGCAAGTCACTCCCCAAGGTTCAGTTTAGAATCATCAATTTTTTTTCTTAGAAGCACTGGCAAACTGCTAGACACTTCTGTGATTAACTTTAAAATTGTTTGGCAAACTAACTGTCATTAAGATAATTAAGTTGTTTTTGAACATTTCCCTCAGCAATAGTAGTAGCATTTCAAAGATATTTTACAATACATTCAAATATTTGTTGCTGAAAAGCTGAATAATAGAGTTGAAAACAGTGAACAGATAGACTACGTTACAAAGCAATTACTTCATGAGAAGACAAGGGAAAAGAAAAAGATTCACACCAATAAAATTTGCCAATCAGTTTTAAGATCACAGGCTAATGTGGGTTTTTATTGACTTTTGTAAAGGTGACTTTATTAGGAGAGCCATTTTAATTGAGAAAATGTCCAGTAAAACCTTAACTGTCAGCTGCTATAGGGACCACGACTGCATTGCATTGTACACAGACAGCCATACGCTGTTGTGAATCGTGTTTTAGTTCTACTTTTGCATTGTCTGTTGAAAAAACATAGCCCTTACATTTAGAACAGAAACACTGACATTTCAGGACAACAAAATGTACCAAAAAAACTAAGTGCTCACTTTCACAATCCCAGGCTTTGAAACCACATATATAGTTTTGCACCTGCAAATAAAGAATCGGGTGATTTGTCACTATCCAAGTATTGCTTTCGCTTAGTGCCAGAACTGAGGAAAGTATCATTCAGTTTAATCAAATATCGTTCAGTACCGAGATGAGTTTAAATTAAAAGAAAGAAGAAAGATTATACAATAATATGGATTTTTCATAAAAACTTCAAGCAAGACACATTAACCCTGTGAAATCAACAAGTGGTACCCATAAATTCTTTAAATGGCATGTGATTCAGCAGACAATTGAGGCTATAGCTACCTGCAGGCAATTAATTAGTGCATTCACTAGGCTATTATGAGGACTACTGACAATCTCAAAACTGTCATTAAACTGGTAGACAAAAGTACCATATCTGTAAGCAAAAGGTAGAATCACCAAAGAACTCACAGAATTAATCTATAATGGAAAAGTAACTCAACCCAATTTATTAAGCCATGCAAAATTCACCTTTAACAAGCTATGAGAAGCATGAAATTATACAAATACAATCTAATACCATTAAAACACTGCAGCTTCAGAGGATTGCCTTTCAGTCAGCCTGTGGAGTATGGAAGCCCAAAACTGCCAAAATTAAAAATAAATAAATATATAAATAAATGTATAACTAAATAAATAAATAAATACTTTTTTCACTCATTTATTTATTTCTATATTTATTTCCATATTCATTTATTTCTTAAATTATTTCCATTTATATTTATTTCCTAATTTATTTATTTCTGTATACACTTATTTAGGTATTTATTTATTTCTCAATTTATTTATTCATTTATTTATTTCCGTGGCAGCCCCGGAGTAAGAAATCAGGAAATTTAATGGTAATGAGGGGGTGTGGCTTTCATCCCTGTCATCGCGTCGCCTTATTCCCATTGGTTGTTCCAAAACAGAGTGCTTAGATTGATCACACAGACCTCCTGGAAAAGCTTGCTGTTTAACAATGGTCAATTCACTAAATTTGAGAATGGCTTCACAAAGACGAGCAGTAGGGAGAGATTTGAGACTTTTAGCTGACATTGCAGGATATGAAAACGCCAATTTTGATTATTTGCTATTCCGCGAGGAAGCCTCGAGGAACTAGCAATATTTTGCACATATTTTCATTTAATGACACAGAGGTTGACCCTGAGGTGTTGACCAATTTGGATGAAGAGGTTCATAGCCTGAATCGTTTACTCCTAAATGCTGATAAGGCTGTGGGACGCCCCTCTCTCATACTCCCCGTGGAAGCTTTGCAAAGATAACTTTTAGCTGACGTGCATGTCAGGGACATTGCTGCTCTTTTGGGGGTTAGTGAGAGAACCGTCTACCGCCGATTGGCAGAGCATGGCATCAGGAGAGTTTTACACCTCGCTATTCAAGGCTACCCGGTATGGCTACGTCCCAAACACTATCACTTTACTCACAGTCTAAGGTTATTAAGCGTTTTGAGATTGAACTCCACTGAGCAGGACTCCATATTAAGCCTGCACCCCTTGAGTGCACTCTATGACAGAAAATTTGCACTGGCGAGAGCATGCCTTCAGCGAATAAAGGCATTTTCAGTGTAAAGCACGTGGTGTCTCCAATTTGACAGCTGTCTCATTTTTTGCAGAAAGTTGCTCTGACCATGCAGCAAAACCACTCAAACTTCATCCCTGAGAATATGACTAACACCATAAATTACTTCTCCCAGCATGCGCCCGGACACCAATGGGGCCTCAGAATGGCCCATAGATCTGCTCCATCCACCGCTCATGTTGTAAAGTGCCTGAGTTGGGGTTTAAACAAGTTCTGGACCGTGGAAGGATTTCATGCTCAAGCTGAGTAAATAAACAAACTAATAAAAGTTTTATAACCTTGGAATTGTGAGTCTGAGTCTGGACTTGAGTATCAAAGCTGAGTTGAGTGCAAAATCAAATTCTAAAAAATGTTATAACCTCAGGCCCAAGAGTAAGGCTTGGTAGCTTGAGCCTATTAACTGAGCTAGGAAGAGAACTTCTGTATATTACTATTATTAAAGGTCAGGTTTCTTTTCAATGGATAAAGAGCTTTACTAGCAAGTATTGACTGGTTAGTAAAGGGAGTATTGTAGGTGACCATCCAGCAACTACCAAATTCTAAGTAAGGGGCATAAATATGTCAGCATTCCCGTAAGGGAAGGAAAACATGATTTCAGCTCAGCTGCGGGGGAAAACACGCAGGGTAAAACACCAATCAATAGAGACAACACTTATAATGGACATGCAGCCTGCAGGATGGGAGGAGACTCGAGAGGAATTCACGCAAGGGTTGTGACTTAATGAGTGTTTTTGGCTTCTTAAAATGTTGGTTTTTATAAAATGATTGAAAACAGGTAAACAACCTGCCAGTAGCTTCAGTGGACGTTTTTAAAAATTATTTTCAGTTATTTATAAAACTACTACTTCTACTACTAATAATAATTAAAACAAGAATTAAATAATAATAATAAAATAATAATAATCATACTTATAATAATAATTTGTAGTTTGTTGGTTATTTGAAGTGGACAAAAAGGTAGGCCCCCTTAGTAAATCGTAAATCACTGTTCTGAATGTGACATGAGTATTATTTTACTCACACCATATATAGCAGCATTCAACATTTGATCATCTGACTGGGTTTAGTTGCAGGAAAAAGAGGAGACTGATGAGAAGGGTACTGCACCAGGCCAGGCACAAGAACACCAGGGCCAAGATGAGGAGCAGGTTGTGAGAATTTTTCAGATGTGTGGAAAGTATTTGAATAATGGATGCTGCTGGAATTGAGCCAAAAAGCAGCAAAAATTGATCAGGACAGCATTGGAAAAAGAATGCACACCACACAATAGTTTTTGTCGTGAATCTTGTTGGGTAATGCATTTTTTAACATAAATTACCCAGCAATATATCACTAATTGCGTATTTTAACAAATCATATCATTTTTGAGTGCTATAATACTATATAAGACATGATACCCATATGTTGTAGAATTGTCTGTCAACCTGGAACATTTTTTACATGCCGTTGCACCCACCATCATACATGACTTTCCACCGCTGAGGTGAGTGCGTGTATTAATGCGAAAATTCAAATGCAAAAACATAAAATGCTGTTTGAAGGCCTCAAAATCAGATTCTAAAAAGCGCAGAAAAAAACAGAATAAACGAAACAGAAACAGTATGAGAAATCGTTGCCAATGACTGACCCAAGAAATTAAATGAAGGAGAGGCGGGCCTTACAGGGCCCTGTAAGAAGTTCCTAGGCATGAGGCAAGCAACAAGCCCAAGAATCCCTTAAAGGCTACCAAGTGATAATGGATTCAATCCACTTTAGATGTGGAGAGTATCAGCAGGTGAGAGATGCTCTTTAACATTAAAGACAGTATTGATAGATGGAAAGATGGCCTCAGTGGACAAATTTATAATAAATTTTTATTTTTGGACTTAGAAGTAGATGGCGAAGAAGACAAATGACAGTTAATTATTATTGTCAAAATATTTGTGTGCATTTTTCCATGTCACTCAAAATGTGCAGTGCCTGCCATGTGTTAAAATGTGAATATTTAGTTAACTATGCCTCTACACTGGATCTTACGCTTATGGTACATTGACATCCTAATTTACAGTGTCATTGATGCGCTGGTGTCATTAGCTTCTGATGCAGCTAGCACGAAAAGACTAACCTGTGACTCGCATCCTGCAATAAATGTAGGACTGGGAAAGGTTAAGGATCCCCTCTTTTAAAGATTACAAGTCCATGACTCATGCCAGTACATTCTGTGACTAACACACCTACATCTCTAAATGGGTTTGCAGGATATGAGGCCCTAGGCACACTGCTATGATTTTGATCTTGTGGCACTACAGAATTCCACCATGCTGACCCGCCCTGGAAACCCATCAACTCTGAAAGCAGAAGAAATCAAATCAAATAAAATGGTTTCCTTGTTCATCACTGGGAAGCAATGAATGCCGTTCATTGTTTAACTCATTGGTACAGTATTTGAAGCTGCCACGTCATCCTTTAGGCCCGTGTTTGTTCACTCACCGGAGAGCCAAGGGTTTGAACTTCACTGAAGCTGTTAGACGGACAGGATTTCCTTGGGTCCCACGGACACTTCTCATGACCGGAGGACAAAAGGGAGAATTTCATTTATACACCATCAACCATGTGACAACTATAAGGCAGTTCACTCATGGCCTGTCACATGGTGCAGTGACACTAAGATGAAATGGGCCCTGCTTAGACGTAAAACTGGCAATATAAGGTCTTCAGATATGACAAAAATAAATAAATAAATGAATAAATAAAATCAATAGCTCATTCAAACTCATACAGAATCACTTTCAGTCGCTATACATCGAGCGTACCAGAGTTTTTTTCAGTTATTTTTGAACAATATTTTTACAAGCTGGTGAAGGCTTTCAAAGTAGCCCTTCAGGTCTGTAATTACTGTCTGAATGGTAACCCCTACTGCACTGCCTGAGATCTCAGCTCATTCATTCACTGCTGATGATACAAGGAGAGTGTTTTGCTAAAATGTCCTTTGTTCGTTCAGCTCATTCATCACAGCAAAGATTTTTCCCCAGACGTGCCAGTGAGACATTGCATGTCAGTTTATGAATTTCATTCTTGACAATGGAGTGTTTTATTAATGTTTTCTTCAGGAACTAATGTGTCACAAACATATCTCTGTTTACCCCTCTGTCTTTGACACACATAAGTGACCCCTTAATTGCGACATGACCTGGATAATTGTGATGTGAATGCATTTTTTGTGTCAGAGCAGTGTTGGAGGGGGGATAAGGGTGGGGTATTTCTACCATGTGCCCATTGCACTGTCACTCTCTTTAGTAGCCGATAGAGATCCATTGACTTGGGCTTAATGAGGCAGTATGCACTCCCCGTCCTCCCAGTTAGATTTCCCCCTTCCAATGAGACAAATGACATGAGTCTCACAAAAAATATTAAAATTCAATACTCCTTGTCCTCTCACTGTGAGAAAATGTCCTTTTTTTTCAGTTCACTGACTCGTTTGTATTATATATAATCAAAACAACACACGTATTTACAGTCTGTCGTGGCTTAGCAGCTTTGCTTCAGAATGGAGTATTGCTTTTAGAAACTACTGCCACCAAGGCTGAGAATGGAAAAATTATCTACATTTTTCTCCAACCAAGCAAGACATTGTTAAGGGGTAAAATATTACAGAATGTAATTCAAACATTATTCATGCCAAATTACTGCGTAGCTGGAGTCGCTATCTGAGAAAGGATGCAGGTACCTGTCTGCCTAGGGTCATGTGACACCATTCCTGAGTGGAACACAATCATTCATAAGTAATATGAAGTAGATAAGGTGAGTTTTCTATCTATTTCTATTTCTATCTGTTATTATCACATGGAAAAAAAAGAATATACACTCACTTGAGCACTTTATCAGAAACAGCATACTAATATCAGCTGCACATATAGAATTGCAAATTCTTCTCCCATTCTTCCACAATCTGAAGATGCTGCATTGAATGAAAATCTGGTAACTGGGGAGCAGGCAGGGCGCCCGGATTTCAGTTTGGGGTGGGCCTAAATTACAAAGATTAGGTCATAATAAAACTTATGGTCGGTACACACTGTACAATTTTGGCCCATTCCCAGACGAAAGATGACCATCATAGGAGAAATGTGGAGAAATCTTTGGTCAAGGCTCTAAAACGGTGGTCTTACGTCGCACTGTGAGACAGTGTAAAACCCCACACAGCTCGACCAACGACGGAGGAGCCAGGGGCGAAGGTTTACGCGTGTAGATCCAGCTGTTATGAGGCAATGGAACGTGTCAATTAAATCTTTAATGTCTGTGTCCCGCCTTGGACCCAGTTTGAGACTTACCTGAGGTGTTCTCAATAGTTCTCCGTTCGAAAATGGGGCTATGCCGAAATCACGGAATCATCTAACTTAATGTCGTGCTGCGAATAATCCCAGGTGCACATTGGGACACACGCAGCAACTGAAAACGTCAGATCTATCAGTGATTCAAGCAAACTAAGCATAACGATTACAATGTTACTCTCGCTTCAAATCTGACTCCATAATAAATTTAGAATTATAATTGATAATTTAGGGAACACCTGCGTGGACTTCGGGGAGGTTATCCCCGGACTCATAAATGCAAGCCTGCGTCACTAAAATATATACCCCCGGGTTTTTAGTACTATTTCGGTTGCTTAGGTTCGTCGGTAATACCAGAGGATTAAAAGTCAGTCAGCACTATAACAGCATCTTTTGGCTTGAATTATAGTGAACCCAGATTCAATCCGCCCATGGACTCTTTCATAGGAATTTTAACAAATAACCGACTTTTCGTCCATGGGTCTTCTTCAGGCTAAAACTCCCAGAGTCGGCAAACATGAATCCTTATGGTGGTAGATCCTGGCTGCCTATCTAACTTGATTAAAACCGATGCTCATCCTAAAGCCGCTGATCAGTCAGTCCTTAGTTGAGCATACCCCTAGGTCATCCGGCGTGACGTAGCTTAAAAAGAAGGTACAAGAGTTATGAGCCACTCAAGTTTAAAGAAATAACAATAGTTTATTCACCAGGTAGGCAAGAGCTTAAATCGAACAAATCAACATAACCCAATTACAAGTTACACACAGTTTAGAAAATGAGAGAAAAGTCATACCTGGCGAAAAGGCTACATACAAATGGTCGTGCAGAAGTCCGAATTACGCAACCATTAAACGAAGAATATGCACGGACCAATGTATGGGAAGTCGGATACGATCTTCCCAGACTAGGTCGTCTCTCTCAGATTTAAGGTTGGTGGCGCCTTTGATCAGGCCGCACAGATGGCCCAAATCGGAATTTAGACTTCCCCCTCCGGAGGAAATAAGAAAACATTTATTATTCAAAGGAGATAATAAAAGTTCTTAGATCAGTGCCAGGACCCTTAGAGACCCACCTCAGGGAGGGGTCCCAAAGCGCTTCGGCAAAGGGGGAGAGATGAGTGTAAATACCTCAAGAGATACCTCTGGTTAAGGACAAATCATTTCTGGGGAACAGAAACTATGTATTCTTGAAATATCGTGGATATGAAATACAACTCATTCAACTCCTTGAATTTAGCTGAAGAGATGCATACCAAACACGGTTACATACAGAATTATAATGATGTAATTATTATGAATTTCCTTCCCAACAGACCCATTCCCCATGAGATTCACATCACTATTACCCCAGGTATAATACAGTAATTCAGTGATGATATGAGGGCAATTAAAACAGTGTAACAGTGGGTTTTGTGTAAATTGAAACTCTTAAATCAGAACAGTTACAGTGATGACTAAAAAAGGTGCGGTGACAGTGTGACCAGAAGAGGTCACTATGGCACTAATAGGGCAGAGAGCACAGGTCACACCCTGCTGTGAGAGGAATTCCTTGCAGCAACCAAGCCATGCGCTCCCTTCCCCATGCTTAATGTGCTCAATCACCCATGCAGAAGTGTTTCGTTTCAGGCCCCTTTATCTCAGTGGTAGAATTGGGGGTGCATCTGTAGAGGATGTTTGGACCCTGATAACTTTTACTGCCCCACTGTTCCCAGCCATGCCTGACTGGAGACGAGGCCAGCTGAGGTGGAAGTATAGGTTTTTATGCCTTTATTATGCCACTATGTTAAGAACAGAGGGCAACAGGCACTGTCCATGTTATCTCCTGGCTTCTCTCTTACATTCCCCCCTCTGACCCCAAGGGAGACAGCTGAGATCATACTTCCGAGGGGTCATAGAGACAGCAGCTTAGGGATACAGAGTTGGCCAAGAGGTTTGACGGATGAAGTATTGGCTGGTACCAGCAATTAAAAGTCCTTACAGAGTTATTCTGGGGTATTTGAAAAAGACAGTCATATGGAAAATGTAAATAGTCCACAAAGTCCACTCCGATATCACAGGGTGGAGCGAAAAACCCCGCTAATTATGCAATAGTGGGGGAAAATTCTCCACCTATCCTCCAATTTTACTGGAGCGATAATGCCTTCCGCGATCTGTGATTCGGCAGTGGTGAACGGTGATATTGTTGTCCCACGGTGTCCGAGTCAGCCCGACGCAGCGAAGATTTCACGGTCCCGATGCTCAGCAGATGTCAGCGCCGATCCGGTCCGGTGTCCCCCTGCTCCAGTTGGCCGAAGTTGTTGTCCTTGCTCGGACTGCCACTCCCAAGATGGTTCAGCATCTGAAATAAACAGAGAGAGAGAACGCGGCAGCATCAAAAGTTCACGGCAAGAATCTTATAAAACTCATGAGCCTAGAGACTGCAGTGTCTGCTTTAAGAAGGAAAGCAAAAGAAGGAAAGGACAGATAATTACAAATATATATACATATATACACCTACACCTAGAAATAGTCCTTCTAGCATGAGTAAAAGATCCAGTAACCGATGTTTTGCAGACTAATCCACGCTCGATGGTACGGATCTGATTGGATGCTGGATGGCAGAGGGAGAGAAACGCCCGCGTTTCTGCCCAAGTCGCCTGTATGACCAGGAGATGGTTATTGTGGGGTTGTTAGAAATCAGTGGCCTTCTGATTTCAACCCATATTGGTTGAGGAATGGAAGTTAAGATTTTCGCTGAATTGGGAATGAAATTGAGTTAAAGAATATGATTTAAAATTGCTTCTGATAAATTTGCGTGAACGGTCAGAGGTTAATCATCAAGCTGTGGCTATAGCCATGCAGAGATGTTATAAGTGTACACATTACTTTCACTAGAAATTTACTGGCACTATTAAGAGCTTCCTGGTGTAAGAATGCCAATAGATGATATAAATTCGACAAGAATATGATGAGAAAGTTGCCGGTGGGGCTGGTGTGGGGTCCTATCTGCCAGTTGGGATGGGCATACAGGACACGCAAGACATTATTCACAACCAGCCCATGGCGATGGAAAACCGTTCACTGGGGTGCTTCTCCTCTCCGGTGTCGCAAACGGCAACTGCAGCTGGTGTACAAGACTACTGATACCCTTGATTCACAAGAAGAAGCACAAGTTTAATTGTCTCCCCCACCCCTCGGAATAGTTTGCATTGGCTCATATGGTACCACTTAAGCTTTCCTTGGATGGTGACGGTTATGCAGCTGTGGCAAACGGCCTTGACTTCACATGCCCGCGCCACCGAGGAGCGAAAGCATCTTGTTTTTACAAAGACTCATACTATGACCATATTGCCGTCTGCAAACTTAATTTCGGAGGTGGGGTTAAATAGAGCATCATTGCGCAGGTCGGCCTGCTGTTGCTTTAATGCTGCCTGCGGGTGAAGTACTTTGAGCCGCTTCTGGAGCTGCTCCAATACCCCTTGTTGTTTCACTATAATCAGAGGTCCCAGATCTGTAGGGGAGACCTCTGGATTAATTGGCAGCTTCAAAATTCTCCCAGTCATAAATTCATATGGATCAAGGCCTATAGCTCGGTAAGGGATTGCATGCAGAATAGTCAGGATTTCGGGCAGCGCCTCTGTCCATTTGTTTTGATGATGTGCAATTAGCTCAGCAATCCCCTCCTTGATGGTGCAATTAACCCTTCGTACCATCCCAAGCTTTGAGGCCTGTAGGGCACATGAAATGACTGTTAGATCCGAAGCATTTTACAAAGTAGTTGTGTAATTTGGCCGGTGTAATGGGACCCTTGGTCAGATTCAATTTGCATTGGCCCCCCCCCCCAGAGCGGAATGATGTGGTTCGCCAGTACTTGTGCAATTGTTGTTATGGTGTTGCTGCTTGTGGGTATCGCTTCAACCCACTTGGAAAATGTATCGACAATCACAAGACAATAGCGACACCCCCCTCTCGCACTGGGAAGTGGACCAGTGAAATCTAACTGAAGGAATTCCCATGGCCCCCTAGGTGGATCAAGCCGACGCAGGTTCGTGGGGCCTGCCCTACACTAGTTTACTGACGCGCAGACTACACAAGAACTGCACCCAGCTCAACGTCAGCTAAAATATGCGATGAGAAATTGCTGGAGGGGATCTGTTGCGGAAATGGACATAAGGCGGTTTCCAGGAGGGCAGTTATATGGCCCTCTTCGTTTTGAATGCTATTTGCTTCTCAAAACAATGAATAACAAAGCCATATTTCCCCATGATGTCCATTCCCAAAACAGTACCCTCTCCATTACCCGGCAGGAACCATAAGGGCTCCTTGAGCACCGCAACCCCCAGATCTAGCCGGACAGGCCGGGTGCGAGTAGCCAACATGACAGTCTCGCCGATTCCTTGAATTTGTATGGTCTTCTCTGTCAACGGTAAAGGAACGTCTGTACAGGAGCAGGAAGCACCAGTATCGATTAAAACATTAACTAATCGGCCTCCAAGATTAGCCCTTATTTTAATACGATTAACACTAGTGATAACGCTTCAAAAAGCAAGGGAGGCCACGCACCCCTATAGATAATTTTCCCTGTCAGCCACAAGCGCCGCCAGAGCCGCCTGAAGAGCTTGATAAGGGTTCCTATCGTTAGTGGGTTTCGAATTTTTACCCAGCGAAATCGGCTCACCGGCCTTTTGTTTAGCCCGCAAATCGCGAAGTACGCTATTAGAAGACTGCCTCGGAAGGCCTAGTGAATCCCGCAATACCCAACACTGATTTAAAGTGTGGTTCTTTCGACTACAAAAAGGACATTCCCACTGCTCGCTATTTACTGGCCCTTTAGCGCTAGCTCCACTTTTCCCTTCGGCTACCCACTGGGTAGTGGCAATGGCGCATAACTTGTTCTGCTTTGACACACGGGCTTCGATTTTAGAAGCCCATTCCACCAGGGACCGGTAGGTATTTTCTGGTGGGTCGGCCCCAAGGACTGTATAAAAGATGGACGACGCGTCTCCATTCACTCCCATTCAACAAAAATGGAGCCAAAATATCCTTGATATGGCCGCTGCCATGTTGCACATCTGGAGCCTGAGTCGGCGCAGTAGTGATCGGGGGTAGAGCCGCGCTATCGAATCCCACCCACACACCATCCGACCAGCCCCCTGAACTTTTCACCTGGTCTAGCAGCTGCGCTATTAACGTAAGTGCCCGTAATGGCCAGCCCAGCTCTCACACGGAGACGGTGCAGGAAAGTGAAAGGACCCAACGTCTACCGGCAGCATAAATATTCGCGGGCTCGTTCAAAAAGTTAATGGCCTCATTGGCAAAACATTCCCCACCTCACAGTTATCTGTTACGAAATTAGTTGAAGTACCTAACTGGCTATCTATGATATCTTAGAACTGAATCTTGTTTGACTGGCTAGGTATGCAGCTAATTACATTAAGTAATATAAGCCAATGTTCTCCATCGTCACTTACCCAACGTTGCGAGTGGCGAGCATATTAACGCCGACTTTCGTTGTATTTTCTAATTGACGTTCCACCGGGAAAGTTCCATTTCGTATGCGCATGTACTAGCTGAGTAATGGGTCGAACTTTTAATTAACACGTTAGAACGCTAAATCGAGTTTTGAATTAAAATACACTGTCCTTCGAACCAAAGTTAGCTTGCTGTGTTTAAGTAGTCGCCTATCTTACCGCTAGCTAATGTTGTATTTGTTAAAAATGTTTGCAGTTGAAGATAACCATCCTGACCAGCCTTGGAGGACCGGCAATTCATTCTCTGTGATAGTTAACTTAGCAATGCAACCCCCCTCCACGTTCTTTTTTGTGGACTCGATGTATTTGAATGCATAGTAATTGTTCAATTTTTGTTATCCTAATTTTCAGACGACGAAATGGAGTCAGCATCCTCCACAGTGGCCAAGAGTATGTATAAATCTCATGGGAATATGTAAAAAAAACCGACGCTTGTGGTTATTAACGCACAAGACTTTTCACGGGAGAATGCCTTAAAAACTGATTTATAACATTAAATCACATCCATTTCATGCTTAAAAAGCACAATACCACCAGATAAAAATTTGGAGAGAAAGAATAGAAATATTAAATGTGCTAAATTCCATAAAAAGCCAGCAGAAGTGTATCATTTAAAGGTGACATTTGCACTTAACAACCAACAGGGCCAAAAGTTTATATCATAGGGGACAACTACCTCTGCCGTGGGGAAAAACCGCGCATGGAGACCATTGAGACCAACCTTGGTTTGGATGCCCAAGTCCAGTGGTTTGGCTAGGGTGGCGTAGTTTGGGGAAACCTCCTCCCCTTTATCCACCAGTACCTGAGAGGAAGAGCTGTGCAGGAGGTCCTGCTGGTCCACTGTGGTGGGAATGACTTCGGAAAAATCAAGAGTGAAGCTTGTCGCAGGGATCAAGCAGGACTTGGAAGATGTTCATAGGCAGTTCCCTTGGATGAAGATTATCTTCTTTGCCATCACCCAGCGATGCCGGTGCAGGTCTTCCCATCCAAAGAGGATTGAAAAAGCCATATCAACTGTGTGATGGCTACCTTTGTTTCGCATATTGGTGGAGAGATTTTGTATCCTCATCAGATAAAGCAGAGATCCTGGCCAATTTTTGCATGACAGAGTTCATTTCACCCCTATGGGAAATGATATTTTTAAATAACATTGCCCTGCATCTGAAAGACCAAATCCAGAAGGGTGATGCTGGATTTGGATTTTCAACATCATTTATGGGCACAAAAAAAGGTCAGTTTGTTTGCTATATGTGATCTTTGATGTACTTTTTATTCATTTATTTTATACTTGCCATCATACCTATTGTTTTCCTAGCTCTTCCTCTCAATCCACCTTCCTTTCTCCAAACCATTTGCTTTCCCCCAGCCTTTCCACCTGATGGGGCCTCCTTCATGTTTCCCCACGGCGAATGTCGCCAGTAGGTTGTTGATGGACCACAGACAACTACATGCAGTGTGGTTTTTGTTTAAATACATTTTTTTTATTTAACACTCATTTGCATGCCTGATTTACTGCAGCAGAGGACATGTATGTGAAAGAATTCCAGAGTGAAGTCTCTGCTCAATGTAAATGTAAAGACCTTTATTGTACATAACAGGTTTAATTTACCACCATAACAGGAAATGTGCATTCAATTACATAACATTTCCCATGTGCTCCCAGTCCAAGGACAGATGACTCGAGTGTTTGTTGGAATACTGAAGGCTCAGTAGTGAAGATGAACAGCTTCTGAATGCATTATTTAAAAAAAAAAAAGACAGTTTATGCCAATTTTTGAAGACGATGACATATAAGGAAGGTGACACAGACGGAACAAGCATACATAGGAGAAACCAGTTAGAAGTCCATTATTACTCTGTCAACATGGACTTACCTACTTCCTTGTAAATTATGGTCCAACAGAACCATTGCAGGTTTCTGTGACAATGCATAGTTGAGCAGTTTTGACAAGCATTTTATCAGGTTTTCATTTTCAAATTACTTCAGAAGGATCTTCCAGCAATACAACAAAATAATTGCTTGTGGCATGCTCCAAGTCTTCACTGGGTAATGCTGAGGTCTGAATTTGAGGGCGGCTTCTGTAATCACCTGATAAAAAAAAAACACATTGAATTATTTGTGAAGCTTTTGTCTGAAACCTAAAGTGCAGTCTGCCCTACCATGACAGCAGTAAAGTAGAATTCCAACCCATACATCTGGCAATTTTTCTTATGGCAGGTTTTACATACATAAAAAAATAGAATGGAGTGATATGCAGCTTTAAATACTTAGAAACTAAATTCTTCCTGCTACCAATTTACATTCCTTTTTATGTGGGGTAACATGGTACAGCAAGTCTGATACAGAAATACTCCACCAGTCAAAAAACAGCTGCACACTCAAATATTTAAATGAAACCACGGTAGCTTGAATTACAGCACAAATTCTTTGTGTTATTCTCCTGACAACTGTATGCAAGGTCAGAACATTTACTTTCAATCGGAATTGCATTAACTATGGTTGAGATCTCGTATTGACAACCAGATAGTTTAATGAATTTGAGAAATACATGCACCTATTCGGACTTGAAACGTGTCTCAAACATAGTTTGTATATGAAGAGACATCACATTTCAAAAGAACTCACTCTGTTTTTCGAGAAATTATAAAGCTGATCATGGAAAATATTATCTTGTCATTGTGGAACGCCCAAACTCAGCTCTGACTGTCGAAATTAAGATACTGAAAGCACTACTTTAACAAATGTGTTTCATTGGCTGAATTAATTGATCATAAATTGCCGTGTGCAAGGTCAGTTAACGTTAACTGAAGTCAGCTAGCTCGCTTGTTAACGTGACTCCATAGCAAACGCAGCAATAATTAATGTATAATTTAATAGCGCAACATCCATTACGCGACAAACAATTTCTAAATGTTATTATTCCCAGTTTACACCACTCCCTCATTTACAGTTTGTGCCCCTTCTCTTTCCAGGCCAAACTCGAAATGTCAGCTTTTCTCGATACTTCGTCCGATCAATCTTTTAAGAGTTATCCCGTTCACTAGCCAATTCCACTGAAGTAGATGCATTGATTCCATCCGTAATTTCATCCGAAACCTGCCGAATTCACATTGAAAGTATGAATGAATGGAATCCACTTTCGGTAAGTCTCATTTTTGTCATACTGTCGTTGGTAAAATAATCTGTAACATTGATCCAATTAGTTTTCCTTGCAGTTTTAGCCGCTGTCCGTAGGATTACAAAATAAGGTTGAACTTAAGTTGTATTGACGTTACCCACTGAAAAACGAGAAATTGGCTTGCTGATGCTTAAGAAAACACTCGAACCTAGGGCTCGTCTGTTGAAAGGTAGATTAGCTCGCTACAGCCTTTACCCTTTATTAGCCTAAGCGACATCGAGCAGAATTCCTACCGGGCCGAGACACTCGCAGTCTCTGTTCGTTCTAAAATTCCGAGATACCGACGGCAGAACTGGAAGCTAAAGGCTGAACCTACTGCGGCACTGGCTCAAAATTTCAAGTTCAAGTACAGAAGAACGACATTATATGACACAGAGCTGTTGACTTCATTCAAAAGCTTACCTTAATAGGTATTCTCTAAAATTAAAAATGTATATTTTGCCAGTTACGAATGGCTACCGATAACCATTTTCTCCATATTCATCGTAAACGTCTGCTACTCTACTTGCTGTCTTAACGTAGCCAAGGTAGCTAGCTTACTTGGTAATAACTTCACTGACCGTAAAACTTCAACAAACAAAAAATAAAATTAACTTACCAAAAAAACTGCAAAGATCCTTTCCATCGGTCCGGACGGTTAACTTGTTTGTGAAATTCACAGCAGAGCAACTCATTTCGTCGTTTTTGGTTGCAGTCTGCCCTGCTTGAAGCACAATCGCTGTTAGCTGTGAAGAATGTCAGATAACGTCAAGCCTCCTGTCGACGTTCCCGCTCCAGCTCTACGCGAAATTACTATTCACAAAACGAAGTACGCAGGGGGCAGGCGCTATCGGGACTTAGTCCACGCGCTCTGCGGTTGTCAATCACTGTGTTTATTATGACTACACGCCCCTTTCGCATAATATCAAATAAAAGGTTTACAGAAAACTGATCAGAAAAATTGACGCTAGAATATATATCAGTATGGTAAGAACTTCCTAAAAATGAAGAAACCATCTTCAGAAATAAATTATTTTTCATGTACACAATTTTTCCTGTCTCGCATTTCTCCCCTTCACTAACATGGAGGGGGCGGGCCTATAATTTTTACTGCAGCCTGCCAGTAGTTGGCGATCGAGACGCTTTTGCTTCACTTTTCAGGAGACGTTCGGCCGTCCATCTTTTATACAGTCCCTGGTCGGCCCCGTTGGCCAACGCTTGCTGGATATGTGGGCCAGCATTGTTTTTAAGGAGTTGCAGTAACACCTCCTGATCGCGAGTAGCGTTCTCGACCCCCGAGTGCTCTTTGAACATAACCCACATTCGCTCGGCAAACGATTCGAAAGTCTCTTTCTGAGCCTGTTTAATGTCGAGTATTTTATGCCAAGCAGCATGTGTCGGTCCCCGCAAACGCAATAACGCCTCTTTTAACCGATCATACACATCACCATCATTCTCGTCCTCATCCTTAATCATGATTGTTCCCGTCCTTAACTCGTCCGACAATTGAGATCTTAACTCCCCGGGAATCGTGAGCAAGGCAATCTGCCACACGTCCCGTAACTCTAAATTGTAAACGGACGCCTGCAACATCAAATTATCCCAATAAGGCTGGAATGGACCCCGCCGTGGCATCAGCCCAACCACCTCTCTGTGTCTCACACACTCCTCACATGTAAGAGGACGACTAATGACAGTGACTTCACCATCGGCATTGGTAACCGTTTTTAAAACAGCTACTTTAAAAGAATTACGAATTGCTGTACCGGTTCGCCGGCGCGTTGCCACTGGACTACGCTGCCAGGGTTTACCTGGCTCACTCGGGCGATAATACGACCTAGTCCCAGTAGCCAGGGGAGGCTCTGTCGACCCACTCGGAGTCGCCAGAGCCTCTCCGGCCGAGGACGCGTTTCTATTAGACGAATTACAAACGGCGAGAATTTCCTCATCACTCTCGTCCGATGCTACGCCACTAGTATCAACGGATCCCGCTTGTCGGATAGCCGCCACGGGAAGCCCAACTTTGCCACAACAAACTTCTAAGGCCCGCACATACTCCTGATTTCTAGTGAGCTCCTGCTCGAGCTCGGCAATTCGCTTCTGAAAAGCAGCGTGCTGGCTGGCCCAGTTCCGCTTATCATAAGTGAAGGCCTCTACTTCAGCCCGCAATCGCCGTAGTTCATCCGATCGCGACTTTTCCAACTCACGAGTATTAGTTAAGACCCGCTCATTAGCAGCAAGTGAACTCTTATCGTTCCGACGCAACAAATACATCATTACCGCCGGTAATTTACGGAACGGGCGCTTTTCCAACAACTTTTGTCCCTCCGTTTCATACCAATGGAGAAGCTGCTCATTACTCCACGAAAGCGATACACCGATATTGTGAATTCGAATCAATAATTCCTTATAATATAGGCCAAAGCTGTCCATCACTTTTTGATCCGCCCTCTGCTGGTCCTCGCTATCCATGTTTTCCCACTAATCTTATCCCACCGGATTTCTACGGTCTCCGGTCTAGCACCTCGACCCGTTCTAAGAATGTGTCTAGATGGGATGTAGAGATGCTTTCCCTCAAAACAAGTAGGTAGAAAACACCGCGGTACTCACCAAGGCAGCGGTATGCAGACGGTAGACTCAAAACTCGCGGACTGGAATACACGTCCGAAGTACCTCACAAGGCCAGGATCGCGTAGATTGATGACGTCACCACGCTGCACAGCAGAAAATCAGCTCAGGCTTACCACTGTAGAACGCGTTGGAATCACCACTGTAGATGTACTGTAGAATGCGGAGGAATCACGTCGGGCCGTCACCAACTGTAAAACCCCACACAGCTCGACCAACGACGGAGGAGCCAGGGGCGAAGGTTTACGCGTGTAGATCCAGCTGTTATGAGGCAATGGAACGTGTCAATTAAATCTTTAATGTCTGTGTCCCGCCTTGGACCCAGTTTGAGACTTACCTGAGGTGTTCTCAATAGTTCTCCGTTCGAAAATGGGGCTATGCCGAAATCACGGAATCATCTAACTTAATGTCGTGCTGCGAATAATCCCAGGTGCACATTGGGACACCCGCAGCAACTGAAAACGTCAGATTTATCAGTGATTCAAGCAAACTAAGCATAACGATTACAATGTTACTCTCGCTTCAAATCTGACTCCATAATAAATTTAGAATTATAATTGATAATTTAGGGAACACCTGCGTGGACTTCGGGGAGGTTATCCCCGGACTCATAAATGCAAGCCTGCGTCACTAAAATATATACCCCCGGGTTTTTAGTACTATTTCGGTTGCTTAGGTTCGTCGGTAATACCAGAGGATTAAAAGTCAGTCAGCACTATAACAGCATCTTTTGGCTTGAATTATAGTGAACCCAGATTCAATCCGCCCATGGACTCTTTCATAGGAATTTTAACAAATAACCGACTTTTCGTCCATGGGTCTTCTTCAGGCTAAAACTCCCAGAGTCGGCAAACATGAATCCTTATGGTGGTAGATCCTGGCTGCCTATCTAACTTGATTAAAACCGATGCTCATCCTAAAGCCGCTGATCAGTCAGTCCTTAGTTGAGCATACCCCTAGGTCATCCGGCGTGACGTAGCTTAAAAAGAAGGTACAAGAGTTATGAGCCACTCAAGTTTAAAGAAATAACAATAGTTTATTCACCAGGTAGGCAAGAGCTTAAATCGAACAAATCAACATAACCCAATTACAAGTTACACACAGTTTAGAAAATGAGAGAAAAGTCATACCTGGCGAAAAGGCTACATACAAATGGTCGTGCAGAAGTCCGAATTACGCAACCATTAAACGAAGAATATGCACGGACCAATGTATGGGAAGTCGGATACGATCTTCCCAGACTAGGTCGTCTCTCTCAGATTTAAGGTTGGTGGCGCCTTTGATCAGGCCGCACAGATTTAGACTTCCCCCTCCGGAGGAAATAAGAAAACATTTATTATTCAAAGGAGATAATAAAAGTTCTTAGATCAGTGCCAGGACCCTTAGAGACCCACCTCAGGGAGGGGTCCCAAAGCGCTTCGGCAAAGGGGGAGAGATGAGTGTAAATACCTCAAGAGATACCTCTGGTTAAGGACAAATCATTTCTGGGGAACAGAAACTATGTATTCTTGAAATATCGTGGATATGAAATACAACTCATTCAACTCCTTGAATTTAGCTGAAGAGATGCATACCAAACACGGTTACATACAGAATTATAATGATGTAATTATTATGAATTTCCTTCCCAACAGACCCATTCCCCATGAGATTCACATCACTATTACCCCAGGTATAATACAGTAATTCAGTGATGATATGAGGGCAATTAAAACAGTGTAACAGTGGGTTTTGTGTAAATTGAAACTCTTAAATCAGAACAGTTACAGTGATGACTAAAAAAGGTGCGGTGACAGTGTGACCAGAAGAGGTCACTATGGCACTAATAGGGCAGAGAGCACAGGTCACACCCTGCTGTGAGAGGAATTCCTTGCAGCAACCAAGCCATGCGCTCCCTTCCCCATGCTTAATGTGCTCAATCACCCATGCTGAAGTGTTTCGTTTCAGGCCCCTTTATCTCAGTGGTAGAATTGGGGGTGCATCTGTAGAGGATGTTTGGACCCTGATAACTTTTACTGCCCCACTGTTCCCAGCCATGCCTGACTGGAGACGAGGCCAGCTGAGGTGGAAGTATAGGTTTTTATGCCTTTATTATGCCACTATGTTAAGAACAGAGGGCAACAGGCACTGTCCATGTTATCTCCTGGCTTCTCTCTTACAACAGGTTCAAGGACGGCCGTTGCCAGCGTCTTGCGACCAAAGATAACCTGAGATTAAATTGAAATTTAGGATGGCTATCTCACTGTCGTGATCCTGCCATGTCTTTGCCATGCCTATGATCATATCTAGTTTAGGTTCTGTGCATGGCCTTGTGCCATGATGTATTGATTCTTGTGTTTAGTGACCACTACTTCGACTGACCATTCTTGGACTATGTATTGTGTATTTGGTTATTAGGATTTCTTGTTTCATTATTTTCATGTTTTAGTTTATCTAGTCTCCATGCCATGCTTTGTTTTCAGAGCCATGTTTATTTTCCTTGCCATGCTTTGCACTTTGTCTCCCCTGTCTTGTCATGTGTGTATCTTTGCTCACGGTCCCTTGTCTTGTGTGCCACTCATTCGGGTGATTTATTGGTTTCTGGGTTTCAATCTTCCTTCATTATCTCGTGTTCTTCCTTCCTCTCTCTTTTACTGTCTTACTAACACAGACTTACAGTTTGTTAATTTCGCGAATTACTAACCCACACTAACCCTGTATATTTTGACTAACTTACTAACAAGCACTCGGGATTGTAAAGCTGCACTTACTAATTGACTGACGCTCTCTCAGCAGTCGCCCTATTCTAGTCTCTGCCTCCTTGCCTTTCCCTAATTATCTCAGCTGCGATTTTCTGTGGGTCTCCACAAATACTTCGTGCTTTCCTTTCTCTAAACTATGCATTTTTAGTGCTCCATGACTGAAGCTGTTTGTCTGTCCATGTTTGTCTTGTTTTCCCTGTCAGCGTTTTGGCTTCAGCCAAATTAATGTAATTAGGTTATTTGCAATGTGTCACTCCTTGAATATTGTTCCATTGATTGCACCTGTTCTCCCTGGTCATGTGTTCTCCCGGATGTGTATATAAGATATCTGTTTGATTCACTTCCTTGTCAGATCGTTCTTCCTTGTTTCCTGTGCTACGCTTCTCTCGCCTTGATTCATAGTGATTTATCTTTCTGACTGGACTGCCCAAGACACCAAGTTTTGCCGATTCCCTGTACTTTTGCCGCATTCTTGTTTTTCAACCTCTTTTTGTCTGACTTCGATGTTGTTATTGGTACCCTGTGTATGACTCTGGATTTCGCCCATTGGATTCTGATTTTGGATTGCGGACATTGTACTGTTGCCAGCTCTTTTAGGGGGGTTCCCCCTTCAGAAATAAAGCCTCCTTTTTGTATTCTACTGGTTTTCGCGATTGGTTCATCTCGTAAAACCCAACACTCACAGTGTTGGGTTTTTCATTTCAAATTTTCTGGCTGCAATAGGTCTCAAAAAACTTGGGACACAGGCAAAAAAGGGCTGAAAAAAGCAAATAATCAATAAAAGAATCAGCTGAGAGAACATTTACCAAGTAATTACATTAACTGGCATCAGGTGTGTAACATGTGAAGTGACAATTTATCCTGAGTTTAATATTCCTTTTGTTAGCCACAGTTGGTGTTGACTGAGGAATCTTCGACGCTTGTGTTTGGTTGCCAAAAATAAATTCAAAAGAGGTTGAATACGTTTCCACGTAGGCGCTGGTTTATTACAGTAGAGTTGTATACAGCCCCTATAGCTGACAAACAACAACAAGGGAGACTGGATAATAGCGAAATAGAGCACAGAAGGAGCAGCAAGAAATCAAGCAGCCAATACAGACAAGGTCAAAAAGCTGTGGGCTTCCAATCAGCCACTCCTCCACCTGGACGCCTTCCTATTTATTGGCCTTTTGACCTGTAGAGGGCACATACTCACAGCGATGGAAAAATCAAGTAATAGGATTGATACAATAAGAAATGGCTCCAACATAGCCCGCCCCTAATTGTATTTGGTTAACAAAACAAATACTAAAATGCATGTAAATAGGAGCCTTGAATTCATGCTACAAATGTCTTTAGTAAGTATATTATTTAGGTTTAGACAATAAAGAACCTTTGTCATCATGCTCTATGGCTCATCTTCATCACCCTTCAACATCAGACATAGTTTGGTTATTGGTCTTTCAATTATGTGTTCTGTTATCATGTGACCTCCCTGAAATGTATATTAGGTGTCTCTTCACAGCACTGCTTTGTCAGATCGTTCTCTCATGCTAACTTGTGCCACGGTCATTTCGCCTTGTACCCATTGTGATTATCTTTCTGACTGGACCGTCCTTGACATTCGATTTTTGCCTACTCCCTGTACTTCGCCGCCTTCTTATGTTTTGAACCTTTTTTGTCTGACTTTGATTTTTGTGATTGGTGCCCTGGTTACGATTCTGGATTTCGCCCATTGGATTCTGATTGTGGATATTGGATTCTGTACTGTTGCCTGCTCTGTTGGGGGGTTTCCCCCTTCAGAAATAAAGCCTTCTTTTTGTATTTTACTGGTTCTCGCATGTGGTCCATTTCGTAAAACCTCACACTTAGTGCAGATTGTGTTCACTGTGTGTGTGTTCTTTTTACCTCTGGGTCATCAGGTGCAGGTGAAGAGACTGGCTTGATGCTAACTGGCCATGTCTACTCGTTTTCCCACAGAATTTCGGGTCAGTGAAGCCATTTTTTGTTTTTCAAGAACTTTGACAAGAGCAGTTTGACCCCTGGCACGTCATCAGCAGGATTGGATTTGGAGTCAATGTAGTTCCATTTAGAGAGTTTGCTCGCATTCTTGATTGCTGCAACTCTGTTGGCGACAAAGGTTTTATATCTGGAGTGTTCTTTTGAGATGTATTTGATCACAGACTGGCTGTCCGTCCAGAACAGAGAAGGGTCAAGATGCACCAGTAAGCTTGATGTGAGCTGCTTATCCACCCTTGTAGCCAGAATGGCAGCAGTAAGTTCCATTCTTGGAATGGTCATTCTTTTCAGTGGTGTGACACGCCCCTTTCCCATCACCAGGGTGACATGGATGTTGTTATTTTCATATACAAGCCTCAAATAGGAAGCCGTTCCATAGCCTTAGTCACTAGCATCTGCAAAATGGTGTAATTTTGCGTGCATTACAGACCCAAATCCTATTGTCTTAAAGCAGCGTTGCACTTTGAAGTCTGACATCTGAGGAAAGCCAGCTGACCATTTTGCCCATTTCTCCTGAATGTAAAGGGGTACCTCTTCATCCCTGCCTAGGTTAATCTTGCACAGCTCCTGCAAGAAGAGTTTTGCTGTTAGTGTAAAAGGGGTTAAAAAACCTAGGGGGTCATAGATTGAAAAGACCATCGATAACATTCCTCTTCTTGTACGTGGCTGTGGTTTTAGTTGCACCTTAAAGGTAAAGTTGTCACTCTCAATGCACCATTGCAGGCCTAAGGCCCTCTCAGTTGGGAGTTTATCTCTGTCAAGATTGAGCTTCATCATTTCCTTGACTTGGTCTTCCACAGGGATAGAATTCCATAGAATCCAGCACGTCTCTGCTCTTCGTGGCCCATTTTGAGAGATGGAAGCCTCCTCTGTGGCAGAGCGCTGTGACGTCTGTAATGAGCTGTTTTGCCGCCTCTGCAGGAGATACAGATTTCAAAAGATCATCAACATAAAAATGATGCAAAACTGTATCTATTACCTCAGGCCGGAAGTGTTCTTTGCTGTCTTTAGCTGTTCTCCTGAGTGCATAGCTCGCACAGCTGGGGGATGACGTCAAAGAGATGGACAGTCATCCTGTGTTCCACAGGAGGTTGCGACGGGTCCCCCCCTGGCCACCACAGAAACCTCAGGAAGTCAGCATCACCGTCTTGGACCTTCACTTGATGGAATAAGGCAGTGATGTCTGCCATCAGTCCGACTGGCTCCTGGCGGAATCTGTTGAGCACATCTACAAGGCTGTTGTTCAAATCAGGTCCTTTAAGCAATTCTGAATTCAATGTCTTTCCACGAAAAAATGCTCCACAATCAAAAGCCACTCTTAATTTTCCTTTCTTTGGGTGATAAACCCCATGGTGGGGCAAATACCACACCATACCATCCCTTCCTGTCAGCTGCCCCTCTGGCACCGTTTCAGCATATCCTTTGGCGATCATGTCAGTCATGAAAGTGACATATTCCTCTTTAAATGCTTTGTTCCAGTTGAATTTCTTTTTCAGGCTCTGCCTACATGGCTCTGCAATACAGCGGTTATTGGGGAGTGCAGAATCATCTTTTCTGAATGGTAATTTTTAGACTGTAATATCCATCCACAATTTTGGCGGAATTGTCGGCAATTTTCAGAAAATGTTTGTCCTCAATAGACATTTCTTTTACTTCCTCAGAAGCATTTTCACTGAAGTCAGTATTATATTGAGCAATTAACATCTCATGCAGATTTTGAACCGAGATCCTATTGACTCTGTGAGAATAAATGTTACTTTGAGTTCCTGCTCTCAATGGACCATTAACTACCCATCCTAACAAAGTTCTCACAGCGTATGGGCCTTCTTCTTGACCATTTATAATTTGTCAAGTCTCAATTGCTTTAGGAGCGTTCATTCCAATGAGAAGGCCTATGTCTGCACCGATGGTAGAGATTTTGACATCCTTGAGGTAAGGCCACTTTGACAAATCATTTTGATTTGGGATAATTTTCTTTGTCACTGGTATTCTCGCCTGGGTGTAAACTTCTGGCAAGGCTATGAACACATTGTCATGGAGTCCACTCACTTCTAACCCGGTGATGACGTTAGTGGACACAATCCTCTCTTGGCCCAGTGTGCGTAGTAGGATGTTTGTGTTCTTTCCTTGTATATTTAGCTGGCACATTAATTTATCAGGACAAAATGTGGCTGTGCAGCCAGAGTCAAGAAATGCATACGTTTGTAACGTTTGTATTATTTTGTTGCCTTTGTTTGATTTTACCTACACAGGTACGATGGACACAGTGCTCATTGCTGGCCCCTATACGCCCACATGCAGTGAGGGAGGCTGGTTTGGTGCTGACCTCTGGCTCTTCAGTTCCTTCCTGTTTTACATTTCAACAAGAAAAGACATTAGACAGTCACACACTGTAGTAAAGAGAGATTTTTCTTTGCTCTAACGAGACTATGCTTGACATGGGAATTTGATTTGATTTTCCCTCCCATAGATGACAAGCTCAGACATGCTTAAAGAATATCCCACTTCAATTCATGCAGCAAAACACATAAAAATATGCACAAAATAAAATAACTTCTTAAATAGTATTATGCATACCGCAAGAACAGCAGCAACACATGTTAATGCTTCAAGAATGGAAATACACTAGCGATCAATTTGCATGCCGCCACTGGTCACGCGATTCATCCTCATCTGTCCTCGGAAAGACCAGACACTTCTGTCTGGATTCTTCACAGCAATTAGAATTCCTGTCAAGTGCTCCCAGTTTCCAAATTCTGCTACGTCTAACTGGTCCAACCACTAAAGAGTCAGAGGGCCGCATATCTCTCAAGGGTGCAATGCTACCAATCTCAAGTAGGGACCAATAGGATTCCTACAGCTGAAGAGATATGTCTTTCTACTCCATCATGCGTTGCAAAACCGGCCCCAAAAACTGGTCCCATTCTTCCAAGATCCTTCCAATAAATAAAATGTCAGACACCGACAATGAGCAGCGCTTGACATTTGTTAGATGCACTAAAGAATTATTTTCAAAAATAAAACTTCACATTGTTCCCTAAAGTTTAAAAACCCTAACACTCATACCTTCCAGTTTCCGAAAAGCAAAGTAAACAGTTCAATTTCTCTGAATTCCTTATTTTGATCTTTGAGCACATGAACCTACTTTGAAAAGGAGCAAAATTGTTACAAATGACACTCAAAATGGCCCCTATCCACAGAAGGAATATCATAAAGTGGTAGTTAAGATCATAAGTGGTTTAGTTAATATCATTAACTAAATGTAAGGCCTCGTTCCCTATGGTGCCCGGAGGAACTGGGTGAATGGTTAAGGTCATCTCCCATTCTGAAAGCTTTTACAGATGGCTGGTGACACAGATAGCTATCCCACTGTGGCATCTCCGTGGTCCCTGTGTTTAATGCATGTTAGAGTGGCGTGACGATCGGAAGAAATGACTGAAGTTGGGGCAAGCCAGGCCACACTGGCTGCTTCAGGTCCGGGCTGTGCCAGAGGCGTTTTTGACTGACGGGCGGCTGGACACTCTTGACAGTCTTCATATGGTGATGTAGTGCTGCCGGAGTTTGGTATGGAGGAACTCGTGGGTCAAGTTGTGTCTGGTGATGATTCCCACAATCTCTCCCACTGCACTGACCACAGGCAGGTGCCGTTAGCCCATAGTCCGGAACAGGTTGAACACTTGGGATACATGTATGTTCGGAGACACTGTATAGGGGCACGGGTTCATGTATGGGGTGACATCTACAATCATAAGTGGATTGAGTAAAGCCAGATCCCGATCATGGATGTCAGGGTACCGTGGATAGTCCTCAGTCATCTCGCTGTAGGACAGTCGAGATTGAGATGCACTTGACTGGTTCTCGGAATAGCAGACGCCCCGGATCAGCTGGTTGACGAGTTGCGAGCGCAGGATCAGGCCGTGGAAGATAAGAGGTCGGAAGCACTCCTCCGGAGTCCACTCCGCGCTGAGGGACTGATCTGGGTACAGGTTGGGGTAGGGCTCGTGTCCGCATGCCAGCATCTGCTCCTGGATTTCCTCGCTCTCCTCGCCGGTCACCGCACGCTCGTCACACATGTCGTGCAGCTTGCTGGACGGGTATGACTTCATAGACAGATAGCGCTGCCTCTGATCCCCTGCCCGCGAAAGGACCACGGCCTTCTGAAAGCGGATGTTGTTGCTGACCAAGATGTTGCCCTTCATTAATTCTTTCTCGTTCTCTCGGTTCTGCGTCACTTCGGTAAAGGCATGGTAGGCCTTAGTTTTCAGGATCCACAGCAGGGACTGTATGCGAGTGTGGGGGTACACATACGTCAGGTTGGGCTCCATGATATCGCTGGCCGTCAGTTTGTCCATTTCTGCCTCAGTCTCCCATTCCAGCTGCGGCACCCCTCCCAGATCGATGTGGATGTCATAGATGCCTTTGTTGAAGAAATCACCAGTCAACTTCGCCACCATGAGAGTAATCATGATGGCAAGCCCATAAGTGATCTCATTTGTCGACTTGATGAGAATGACAATTAGGCTGATGGTCATGCGGACGGCACCTCCGAGAAAGGTGGCAGCAGCAATCAGAGGGAAGGTCCCAGAATAAATGTTAAGCCCCAAGTGTACTTTGAGAATGTTGGCCACCAGTCAGCCGAATGTGGCTCCACAAAGCAGACAAGGAACAAAGAGACCACTGGGCACCGACACTCCATACATCAAGCAGGCCAGCAGGGTGTACATCACAAAGAACAGGGTGAGAGTAACCGAACTGAAGGTTCCATACTGGTGAAAGAGCTGGTGTATGTACTTCCTGAGGGTTGAAGAATAGAGTGGTCATGTCGTTGTCGGTCTAATTGGGACAGAAGAACTGTTTTACAGTAGAATCCACACTTGATACCAGTGCTGTGGTGTTATTGGTGGTTGGGGAGACTATGTCTCGACACTCTCCAAGAGTCATTGAGGACAGGAATATCACCAACGTGGTCACCATAGTGACCAGCAGACTCTCCAAAACCCTGACGAATCGGGCCTTAACCTGTAGCAGCCATCAAAGTTGACACGAGCACATTTTGTGGATAAAATTGTAAAATTTCTCAGTTTCAACGTTTACTATGTTATCTCTGTTCTATTGTTAATAAAACACTGGCTGGTGTCATTTTAAAGTCATTGCGTTTTGATTTTATTCACAATTTATTCTTTGTCCCAACTATTTCGGCATTGGGGTTGTTTTTTTGATAAACATTGGGGTTTCTTTAAAATGTAGCTCTAAGAGGCTGTTAATTCATTTCCATATTTTCTAAAATCTGTAATCTGCAGATAGACCAAAGTAAAACTGGGATTTTATGAATTCTGAAGTTACAATGGTCTGTCTGCAAAATTGGGTAGCCAGAATTCAATGTTGCCAGACGAATAGGGGTATGTAAATTAGCCCAGTTTAGTCTTGTCATATTCTAATTGTTTAGGGCAAAAAATTCAGACAAACCCGAGGGGGATATTCTTAAAACCAAATCTTTAATCACAACTTCCTCAAACACAAAAATGGCAGGTAGACCTAGTTAATCCACGGCCGACAAAGTTTCAACCACATTCTTCCCACCTTTTAATAATATTATGTCCCTGTATGAGGTGAAGATGCTTTTCAAATCACTTTTTTTACAATTTTATTTGCATTGCCACAATGAATCAACTTTTTCAAGTTTTCAAGTTTCAAGTTTTATACTTTTATTCTGCTAAAAGTGCACTCATTAAAAATTCCACTGGCTACAATAGCTTTCATCAACTCTGTAAATCTATTAATTTGACTATCCCATGAATCATTGATTTTTGTCTCTCTCTGTTGGGCTCAGTGATCATTTAGGGTAGTTCAACCACTATTAGTTTTTCGAATGTTGCTCAGGCCCAAGAAGAGAAATTAGTGAGTATTTGATGTCTCGGCCTCGTCTTTGAGATGCAGCCTATTGGCTGTTCCAGCAGTGACACAGCCCAGCCTCGTCTGCAAACAACAGGTCCTGTTATCTCATCTTTAGCCTGTCTGATCATTGTTTTTCTTTATTCAGCAGATCAATTCAGCCAGATATTGATCTGACCTTGCACCTATTATCAAGATTATTAAGCCAGTTTAAAATCAGGCAAATTTTTTCACTTATTCTATGGCACTCATATCATGCTTAAAGGATTTGGGGAAATGAAGGACAAATACTCTTGTGGCATGTATTAGATTTACCTCTGCTTTCACAGGCAACAAACCCTCGCTTCAGTTTCCAAAACAGTTTTCTCTTTTAATAATTTATGTCTTTGATTTTGATTGACGATGTGTTGTGAATCACTGATTTGTATGTTTGTTTGTAGTATGTTTTAGTAATTTTAGTTGCTATTTATTTATTTATCATATTTATTCTTTTAGAGTATGTATGTTTCTGCAAGATTGCTCTGTCTTTGGTCTTCAGTGTTTTCCTCTCGTTTCTTTCTCATGGTGTCTTGTCTTTTTCATCACACTCTCTTCCCTGTATTTCGGTGAGGTAATTCCACTTCCTCCTTTCTTGCCGTTCTCATTGACTATCCACACTTGAGAGTAGTTTAGAGAGGCACGGGTAATTAGTTAGATCAGAGTTAGAACTCCACCTGTTTCCCCTCTCTCTCCTATCACCGTCCTTGCTTTTCTAGTTCCGCCTCTCTCTTCAGCTGTCCTGTGTTTAGCTGGGATTCCATTTAATTAGTTAGTGTTTAAAAGACCCACTTTTTCCCCAGCTTCTTGTCGACTTGTTTCTTCCCATAGCTCGTCTTGGTTAAGTCTCATTTCTGCGCTTTTTCTGGTTTTGATTGTTGATTGCTCGGTTCTTGTTATATCTCCCGTAAGTCTCGTTATTGCTTGTTTGTATTACGTTGTTTGATTGCAGCTGATTGTTTAGTACTCTGTTCTCCCTTATTCCCATTTTGTACCCAACTTTTAGTTTCTCCTTTGTTCCCCCTTATCCCATCCAACTCCCTTTTTCCTTCCCCTTCCATTCCCTTAGCTCAGCCCCTTTGTTACAATCTTTGTGCGGATTGATTCTCTGATTACTGAACTACTTGCTTGTCCCCTGACTTTGATTCTGACTATTCTGCATTACTGTTTGCCTGGGTATTGATCCATTTCTGTCCTTGACCATGAGCTTTGTGAATCCTAATAAACGCCCTGCCGAGGCTGAACTGCATTTGGAGTCGAAGCCCGTTCCTTTCACGATGAAGAGCAACTGTACAGTGCCTGACAAGTCTTGTTACTTATCTAAGTTGTAGGAACAACAAACAATAACCTGACTTGTTGATCAATTGGAATCTGAAAATGGCTTATAAGAAAGGCAGAGCCCTCTAGATTATACAAAATATACCAAAATAGAGTTTTGTGTTATGATTCTGCCGTTTGTGTGCTGTCTTTGTGCTTGTGCTTTACTTTCGTTTTATATTTCAGCTTTCATTTTGGCCATCTGACGATCCACACCCTCTCTGCCAAACTCCAGTGATGTCGCGTGACAGCCTTAAGCATGCCTGCGTCTCGTCGTACAATCACGTTTCCTCTTTCGGTTTCGGCTCTGGTATTTCATTCATTGCTTCCACCTATGTTTTATTCTGGGTCTCGCAAAACTGAGTGAATGCGTTCTCTGATAGGATAATTACTAACCAGCACTTCTTTGAGGGTGATTTGTAAATATTTCGTCACGTAATTTTAACTAATTAGCGAGTGCGTGTGTTCCTAGCTTTAAGTTCTGCCTAAGCTGTCCCTGATTCACTGTTTTTAAAGGCTGAGCTTTCCTTCGCTTCTCTTGTGATGCTTTTACTAATCACGTTTTGATTAAGGTAATCTAAACTGTCTAGCTTGATTGGTCTCAGCATCTTGTCTCGAGTCATTAACCCGGTTCTCATGTAATTGTTTAATTCCATGTGTTTCTGTTTCCAGTCAAGATTGCATTCCGAGTCCCCGCCTCCTCTCATGACTATGTGGCAGTAATGGGAGGGGACGTCAGACGGAACCTTGTGTATGACTCAGATCTGCATGGTGAAATCTCAGCTCCTTGTGCCTTCCGAGTATTTCCTTTGTATGATTCCCGAGTCTTGTATTTTGCTGCGCCCATGTCTTGTCTGCCCCTTGTTTAAGTCTCCCAGTGTGTCCGTCAGTCTAGTTAGGTTCAGTTATTGTTTTTCCAGTTTATCCACTCTTGGAGTGAGTATTTCTGTTTCCCCCTGCCTTAGGCAGTGTACCTTAGTTTCCCATTTGTTTAGTGCATGTTGTAAGACCTCACAAAACAATACCAATGACGGACATTGCTGTGAGTGAAGGACTCGCGTGTTCTTATTGACTCACTTCAATTCGAGCACTTTCCTGGCTGTTGTGGATGACAATATAATAATTTTCACCGTCCAAGGACAGGGCATAGAAACGCAACGGTTACAATCAATCTGACTCCATTAAACAGTTAGCATACCAAATTTAGTTGTATCCTCGTAAAATATCTGACTCCAAATTAGAATTGATAGTTTTGGGACAGCATGGGCGTATCTTAAGACAACTCTGCCATCAGATATGGCAGGTAAACCATCATTGCTCAGCAAATACGTCCCCAGGATTAATAAACGCAGCTGTCCTGGCTTAATTCGACGATAAATCTATTGGTTAAATGGGACTACCTTGATAGCAGCATCGAGGCAGACAAATAGCACTGAGCATGAACGTATCAAGAACCCGGATTTATATATATAATATATATGCCCAAGGGCTCCTTAGAAAGATCAACCGGATACCGGCATATATATTTAAAATATACGCCCAAGGGTATTTTTAATAGCTAAATCTTAAGAGCCGGTATTACATAAATCCTTAAGGGGTAGAATATAATCTCAAACCTAACTTAGAAGTATCGTTACCTACACGTTTTGGTAGGAGTTTCCCCTTAAGTCCCGGTCCCAACAAGGCTATAAAGAATATACAATGAGAACATGCAAGCTGAAAAAGGAATAACAATAATTTAATTACCAGGCAGGCACAACTTGGATCAAACAAATCAACGCTAGGCCAATTACCAGTTACATATAATTTAGATTATATTTTCATACCTGGAAAAGATGAATGGCCACGCGGAGCTAAAGTCGCCCCACGTGGTCGGGGAGAACTCAGATGCCCCCTCGCTCCGGATCAAGGCAACATGTGACTTCCCCCACTTACCCCTTCGCACGTCAGATTACGACCAGCCAAAATGACGAAGAGCCCCGCCCAGTTCGAATCTCGTACTTTAAAAGAACCAAGACCACGCCTCCAAACAAGGTAGAGGCCGAATCAGAGTTGTACTCGCGAAGGTGTTGCCACCAGGGCAATCGCCCGCGCAAATTCTAACCAGCTTTTCAGGAGCTTTCCAAAAAGAGAGTGAAACATAATTTTAAGGGAAATGAAACATGTTCCATTCAATTCCTTAGATTTCCCTGTTAATAAAAAGACCAAACATGATAGGAATATGTGCTAAAATGATGCAGTTGTCATGGAAAAGCCTTTAAATGGAGTATTATAGTCCAATTGTGTTATAAATGTATAAGTGGTTCCTTTATAGGATGGTGAACATAAACATATTATGAATTTAGATTGTTTTAAGCAGAATAATGCAACTGGGCTTTAACTTCAGTGGGACCAGTGGGGTGAGTTTCAGGGAGAAGTTGGGCCTGCTAGAACAAATGGCTCCAACCCCCTGCGGGGTAGAACAAAGAGGATTCAACCCCCGCAGCCAGGCAGCCCAGCATCCAGGTTGTAAAAGCTTACTGCTACATCAACCAAACATTCAGATTTTTCACGCGTAATGAGCACGTGTTCCAATAATATTATTTTTAACATATGTTGTGAGCCAAATCAAATATTCAGGTTCAACGTACAATGTGCACAGTGTTTTACTTCAGGCGTGTCTGCCAATGTTCTCCTAGTGTTTTGTGTTTAATAAACACTTCTGGATCCTGCATCTGGTGTTCTCCCGACCTCTTCTTGCAGTTTTGTGTCATTCATTGAGTTTTATTATTCAATTGGTACAGAAAGGTCAGATTTTGCTTGGACAAAAGTCTTGTCGCATTGAAAAAAAAGGGAAAATTATAAGTACACTCTATTTTGAATACACAAATATGCCACCATAATATTAGAACATAAATTCATGGTGCCTTGGAAAAAAAAATAAAATATTGCGTAGACTCCCATGAGCTTGGAGGACTGTATCCATACGTCTTGGCAATGACTGAAATCACTTGATGATGAAATCATCTGGAATGGCAAAGAAAGCCGTCTTACAGGACTCACAGATGTCATCAAGATTTTATGGTTTCATCTTCCAAGCCTCTTCCTTCATCTTACCCCTGAAATGCTCAATAATGTTCACGTCAGGTGACTGGGTCGGCCAATCCTGGAGTACCGTCACCTTCTTCCCTTTCAGGAGCTGTGATGTGGAGACAGAAGTATGAGAAGGAGCAGCAGTATGAGTCGGGCAGCAAGAACTTCTCCATATTTCAGGCTGTTGATGTTGCCATCCACTCTGCAGATCTTTCTCACCCCCCCATACTGGCTATCACAACAAACTATGATTTATCCTCCACCGAACATGATTGTTTTCTGGGAGAATCTTGGGTCCATGAGGGTTCCAACATGTCTTGTGCGGTGACTTGGATGCAGTTCAATGGATGATTCATCAGAAAAATAAACTTTCAGCCACTTTTCCAGTATCAGTCCTTTCTGCAAGCTGTGAGCCTTGGCAAATGCAATGCAGGTTATTTGTTTTCTGTTTAATGCAGGCTTCTGTGTACTAATTCGGCCATGAAAACCACTTTGAGAGAGAATTTGACAAGCACATTTCCTGATGTAGCTTTGCTGTAGAAGAAGAGCTAGCTTTGTACAGTTGAAGCTACAAACGGTCCTTTCAAACAGTTGTCATACTGGGGTCTGTCTGACCTAGACTTGCCACGAACATCACCAGTTTCTTCAAATATTTTTCTTATCCCCTCCACTTGACATTTAGAGACATTAAAGATGTCTGCCACCTCAGCAGCAGTCTCAGTCTTCAGGCTCTTGATGATCAGCACTTTGGTCTGTGGTTGAATCTTTGGCATGTTGTCAGAGGTCTAGTCGCACCTCATATGAAAGTCTGGTGCGCTGGGGTTATTTCTATACACATCTGGGAATGTGTTAATAACAGTATTTGTCAGAGGTTAAACTCTAATCTGTGATTTGTCGCATCATCTGAAGAGACAACAAGACTTTTGTCCCAGCAAAAACACATGTTATGGGTTTTGCCAGGCTGTGAACATCAGAGCCCTTTTTGACAGTTTTATTTTGTACCAAATTAGTAATGTGAAAGCCCTTGACATTAAAATGGACCATTTAGAATAACAATTGATTGGTTAGAAATAAAGTTATATGCTATTTTTAGTTACTGTCTTTATGCGACAAGACTTTGTCAGGCACTGCACTGTAAATGTTCCATATTCATGTTGATTTGTGATGTGCACTCTAACAGCAATGGAGTAAGCATTCAAAATGTGATGTTTTCTAGGCTTGTTAATTTTCTTTGGTCTATTCAGCTGCCCTATTTATGTCAATTCTCTGTATTCCTGAGGCCACACTTGCAATATGTTTTAACGAGAGCTATTATTTTTCAATAGAATGTAAGAATAGCAGAAGATAAGAGTGCATGTACATGTGGACGTCTAACCTGAATAATAAAAAGCTCTCGGTGGGGTTTGGCAGTTATTCACTTTTATGATGTCCATTCATTGTGTAGAAAACAGCTTTAAAATGTGTCTTGTGTTCTTTTAGCATTTCTAGAAGCAAAGTTAATGCTTGCAGGGAATAATTCTGTCTGTTTTTTATTGCTATCACTTTACAAGCTTAACAGAAATGTTTTTTTAAACCATACAAGTATGTGCATATTTATTTCACAAACTTACATAAACTGCTAAAAATATGCATCTTGTTCACATGGGAGAAACATTACTCTGAAAGCCCTTTTCAACAGATAATTTAATGTATTCTCATGCATTTTGAAATTCTATGCATATTGATGCTTCTATATTAATCTTCACAACTGAACAAGTGACTGTGGCATTTCATTGCAAAGGCACAAGCATGCGCATTTCACTTGTGGCCACATTTGTCTTTAACGTGCGAAATGGATTTCTCAGATGCCCTCGCGCCACAAGCATATTTGAGATTCAACATCTCGGACAAAGGTTTTTAAGAAATAAAGGACTCTAACAGACTAAATTGATGTTGGTGCAAAATGATTGCCAAAAATTGCATGAGGATTGAAAACAATGCCGTTGCCGAGGCGCGGACTTCGCCCTGGTACGCATCACGCCCACAACAGAATTCAGCCCAGGTTGTGTTATTGGCAGTCTTAGCAAGGAGGTCTTTTGAATGGCAGAAGTATCAGTGAGACCTGGGAGGGTGTACATGGAAAGGTATTCCACACCATACTGTGCGAGAGCGTGTTGATTCCACCTGTTAGCTTGTTGACAAATAAAAAGAAACAGAGCCTGGAAGTAAAGAGAGGTCTGGCAGAAGGAACAAGCATGTTTCAAAAGAGATGTTGGCTAGCATGTGAGTGAAAAACTCCTTATAGTAAGAAGGCAGTCAACCATCCAAGTGTGTCAACTATTATGTGAGAGATAAAAGCAACAAAAACAACTAGTGGTGCTGTATATATGATTCAGAGACGTGTCAGTCCACTGCATGTATAGCTACCTCAAAACAACAAAACATTTCAAGCGACAGAACCTGCTGCTGTTTTAACTGATGTCCCCTTGTATACTATTTTTTTCTGTTCCAGAGCTCAGTTTGTGATTTGTATTCGTGATTAATTCATAAATATGAATATGCAAGAGACTTTGCAAAAAATTTGATATCGCATGTTGCAAACATAAATCTGTTTGCTTTATTCAATTCAATTTGTGATAACCTCATCTGATAATATTAAAATAATTTTAAAAAGCTCACTGCCATCTGTTACATTTTCTGCAGTCTTTTAGTATACGCTAGCACATTAAGAAATTCATTTTTAGGAAATCATGCGAGCTTCCTGGATGAAGTTGAACTTAAAACAAATACTCAATGCAGTACATTTGTCTTATTTTTTTCCCTGTACATCCAAAACACCAAGGTGTGGTGTATAGTGGAGTACAATGTTGAGGAAAAGCACCACTTACCTTGTGAGACTGAGTGGTGGGCAGGATTCTTTTATTTTTAAAATTCTTTCTATCATCCATTCCCCACGCAGTCTGACTGGACTGTCCTGAGCCTCTCAACATAGTCCAGTTTCTTGTCAAAACTTTGACACTTTAAACTTAAACCGATGATATTTAGGCTGATGATATCTTCCAGGCAAATTTATTTTCCAAATGCCACATGCCTTACACATCTTAATTATTGCCCTGACAGTTGAAATGTGTATTTTACCTTTACAGCTATTTTCTCATTGTCATGGTTTGTGAAGTGTGCGTGTGGTTTAGACTTTTCTTTTGCGACTCTCCTCCCAGGACGATATCGAATTCCTTGGCTATCGGATTCTTTACCCAGTTGGCTGATTGAGCTGGGGTGGCGTCTTCCCGGACTCTATATCAGCAGGAAGCGCGGCACGCCTCCTTCGCTAGAGTGTCTGTTCTTAGCTTCGCACTATAGCCAAAGATATCTGTAGTCAGGTTTTTTGTATGACTTTCCATCTTCTGATTATAGAGTTTCTTCTCCCTTTTTTCTATCTCGCTTTGCTTCCGTGTTTCGGACTGTTATACGTCCGTTGGAAGCGCTTGTTTCCCTCTTATCGCTGCATCTGGCCTCCGAATTCTACCGGCCATTACACTAATAGTCGTTCCCTCATTTGTGATTGTGTTGCGGCTTACACAATCAGATTGCGCTGACTGAGCAAGTGTTCTTCCAGAATCAAGAAAATAATCCTCTTCCTGGAGAAACATTATAGTCCATCAATGAATAGTAGCTCAGTTATGATGACATCATGAAGCCACAAAGGTTTTACAACCGCGCGTAGCAGAGCATACAGTAGCTCGCAAGAACCTTTGGCTAGCAGTTTTAACTGGAAAAATCCCAGAAAGTATGCAAATTAACAGTGAAAGCAATGTGAAATTATATAAAATTCACAAGGCAAAAACTAGTTTAAGTTTTCTTGATAACATGCACGCATGCAAGTACCTGCTCATCAGCATGAACCACTTGGTAACATTAGTCAACTTACTTTAGACAACTAAAAGTCACCATGCAATCGTAAAACACATTGTGAATCTACGTTTGAAAACAATTATAACAAAAGTGGAGTCTTTTATGAGTTGCCAGTTCAATAAAATGAAACAATTAATGAAAGAAATTAGATTAAACATAATCAAATACTGGTTGGGCTATTATACTTTTAATGAGGAGTTTTCTGACTGCTCAATATTATGCACACAGATCACAATTGCTTGCACCCAATATTTCTTAAAAATTGATTTGGAGAAATAGTCTTCTTCATCGTAAGTTCAAGTCTCCTAAGGCTTTATGCTAGCAAGGTCATCAAACAAGATATGCATATGCATGGGACGGGGTGTTTATGCAGAAACTATTTGTACTCAATTCAATTTGTTCGCGTACTGCAGATGTCTGGGTGAAATATTCGGTGTACAGTATAATGTGTACTGCTGCTTATCTCAATAATATAACCTGCTGTCATGTTTGAAATCATCCTGGTTTTCTACACCAAGGAGCTCGTTGTAATTGATGTGCATCAGTGGCGGTTCTCGGATCGGGAATTGGGGGGGGCGCAGACACGTGCCTTTATGACAATTAGTCCTGGCTAGATCTCAATCATTTTCCTTCATTGACACGTTTTCCAATTATCGTAATTGGCAACTGAAGACATGGACTCTCTCCAATATGCGATCAAACAACAATGAAATCATGGGCGAAATTCAGTACAGAAAAATAACTTACTCTTAGTAATAGGCCAGTACTTTGCGTTAATTGATCAGGTCCGCATTCCAATGAAATATCGCCTTTCACTCTCGGTATTGCGTGGGTTGATTAAAAAAAAGTGGCAGTGGGTAGTTAAATAGACAGCGTGCTGCTCAAGCTATTTAAGATTTGACAGATATGCAAATTTGAATAACTTTGATTTAAATACAGCAAATTCGCGTCCAGATGAATGATTGTCATCTCATGCAATCGGGGAGAACAAGCAGCACCTGTTAACTGTGGTGTGCTCTCAGAGTGAACGTTTTGTTAATCATGAAAATCACTGAGAACAGGTCAGGACTAATAACTGTTTTAAACGGATGTTTTGTCACAATAATCAGTTCTGGTTCCGCCAGTGTACTGAATTTAGCCCATGATTTAATCGCTGTCCCATCGCATATGGAGAGAAACCGTGTCTTCAGTTGCCAATTATGATAATTGGAAATGCGTCAGTAAAGGAAAATGATTGAGAACTAGCCAGGACTAACTGTCATGAAGGGACATGTCTGCACCCCCCAATTCCCGGTTCTAGAACCGCAAATTATATGCACTCTTTTTCACGACTATCTCCACATCACCTGTTCATAATAAAAAACAACTTTTCAAATTTTTATGTAATGAGCTATCCTAGGAAAAGTAATCCCCCCATCATTCTGTTAAGCCCGTGCCAATAATTGCACAGCGTTGGGCAGGATTTTCTCAAATCTGGCGGGGCTCCATCCCCCGACCCAAGGGCAGCCTGGCATGGAACCCCTGCTGAGGCGCTGCTGATTTTTGGTGGGAAAGTAGGTCACTCACAGAGTGGCCAGGGTGCCCCCCCAACCCTGTGCTACTGCTATCTGCAGTCACTACTCTAAAGCCTCCTCCAGTGCGAGCTATCGCTGCGCCTGTCCGAATGAGCGAAAGCTAAAGGGACCGCGGTCAGTCACCAGCCAGAAAGACTTAGAGATCGGATTGTACAGAATAAAAATCCAAAGGAGCCAGGAGTTTGCTGCTGCTACTCTTCTATAACATAGAGACGAACATTTCTGCTGGCAACCATGGCCCTTCTAACACCCCATCCCTCCCCATGTGAACTTGACTGTCCCCAGCCTGCGGCCCCCAGGGTGACCCAGTCTGAGCAGACGTTCTGCTCTCTGGTGAGAAACGGCTCACAGGCTTCGCATCACGCAAAGCTGAACCCCTGTGCATTCACAGTGCCCTCAACTGACACCGCCACCGCTGGTAAACATCAGCTAAAGAGGAAGCGAAAAATGTGGATTCGCTTCGTCCTCACTATGCTTTGTTAAAAATATGAAAAAAAATCTAACCTTGAATTTAAAGAAAATGATTGCAGGAAAAAAAGTTCTTTCTTAAAATATATGTGTTTAACTTATATGGTCACCTATGACCTCCCGTTTCCTAAAAGCAGGAAATACTGTATGAAGTGACCAGCTAATTTCCCTTAATCATCTATCACGATGGTCATGAGAAAAGAATGCTTTTGTTGGGTTATCCAACCGGACAACGGTCCAAAGCATGCATCAAAATTAACACAAAAATAGTAAACCAACAACAGAAAGTGCATTTCTCCATGGCCCCTCCAGTCCTCTGATCTGAACCCAGTAGAAAACTTCTTGGATGAGAAGTTGAAGCATGGACCAAGGATTTTCAAGACTCTGCAGAGATTCTATATGGAGGAGTGATTTCAGAGTTCTTCCCATGTCTTCTCCAGTCATTTCACACTAAGAGAGAAGACTCAAAGCTGTGATTTTGGCAAGGCGACGCTGCACAAAGCATTAGATGAGGGAAATCCAATCACTGTGGCACCCATTAAAAAAAAATGTTCCATGATGATTATTATTATTTTCTTTGTATGAATGTATTATTAATTTAAGGTTATATTAGTATAATTGAGCCCCAGAGAACAAGTGTGGTCTAACCCCAAATTTGTCTGTTTCTTAATTTTGAATCTTAAAAAGATTCTTGAAGCCCCCGTCACACTTATTCAAAATCAGCAAGAATCAAGCAGAACCAGCTGGAATGAAGAACTCGCGCAACATTCCAGCAGGAATTTCAAATTGACCAAAATTCTTACAGCTTTGAAAGGATTCCGTTCGAATACTTAGAATGCACTTCAAACCCGCCTCAAATGATTCTTGCACCTTCTGGGTGTATTAGCTCTCGAATGCAGCTTGAATGTAGTTGGAGCACAGTAGGAATATTTAGAATGCAGTCAGAATATTTAGAATAAACTTTGAATGCCATATGAGTGGCTCATACTGTAAATTCCACTCTTCAGAAAGTGTTCAATGCAATAGTGGTCCAAAATGGAGGGGAAAAAAAAAGATCAGCACCACTAAGGGGCTGAATTCATACTTTTTTGTCATGGTTCTGGATGTTTAAGCGTGTGTTTTGGACTTTTCATTGTGGCTCTCGTCACTGGATGATATTGAATTCTGTTTCACTCGCATTCATTACCCAACTGGCTGATTGAACTGGGGCGACACTTCCCCGGACTCTATATAAGCTGGATGTTCGCCATGCCTCTTTGCTAGAGTATCTGTTTGTAGCTACACACAATAGCTGAAGATATCTGTAGTCAGGATTTGTTTGACTTTCTATCTTCTCGTGATTATTGGAGTTTCTTCTCCCTTTTTTCTATCTCTCTTTGCTTCCGTGTTTCGGACTATTATACGTCCTTTGGAAGCGCAAGTACTTTCCGGTGGTCTGTATTATTCTCTGTGTTTGTACTGTTTCCATGCTGCTCTTTTTCCTCTGGTCGCTGCATCTGGCCTCCAAATTCTACCAGCCATTACATATTTTTGGTCATATTTAGCTAAAGTGTCTATATTAGCGGAGTGCAATGTACAGAAGCAGTTCAGATTGTGTATGTTTTTTGAAAATTACATGCATACCTTGTTTGTGAGTGAACCAAATTGTGAAAAGAAGAGAAAATTTGGGGCTCCCTCATTTAATGCTTGAGACCTGCTGTGATCCATTACAGTACAGGGGAAAGGGGTTCACCCCAAAAACCTATTTTTTCAGTTCTCAATGAAAAATGCAGAATGCTGTTGAAATAAAAATAAAATGGACTAGAAAATCTTCACATAGACCTACAATTCTAAATTCAATGTGAAGAAAAATTCTCTCTGGCAATGTGAATGTTCCTTTTGCTCTGCAGCTCTGGCTGCATAATCCCTTCATAAGTTCAAATGGGTTTTGACCAAAGGAGCTAACAACAAGCCACATTTTTACAAATGCATATCAAAAATGTTCACACACATCTGTTCTCCCCATGTCTATGATAAGTGACACAGTAACACCACAGTAATGTTCTTTAGTTGAGTGACCCATCATAACTTTAATATGGCATGGTGTTATCCTGGTTGACATCATGGCTTACATGCATGATACCAATGGCTCATCACAGCTGTTGTGCTTCTACAAGGCCTGAGTGATTATAATAAACTTGATATTGACAGTGAAATATTTATTGTAAGAGAGCATTGGTGCTTTATGGATCATGAGTGGTGATAGCAGCAGCACTTCTGCTGCGATGTGACTTCAGAGAAGATATGGCATTTGAGGTATCGTGCACAGATGGCCGACAGTCCTCCAAGCTTTGAAATTCCACCTCCTCCGTCAGGGAGAGCACATCAGGTGAAACTCGCAGTCGGGAGGCAGACAGGATCTCCGGGGGAGGAAATATGGTGAAGACAACTTCTTCGAACACTCAGTGAGGGGTTTATCAGGTGACGTGTCGAGTGAGGGAGGTCTTTTCAGGAAACGCAGGGTGGATGAACATTCACAAAAAGGGCGGGGGAGTTTGTTGATGACCCTCAGAGAAAAGACACGGTGGGTGAACCCTCTCAAGGGATAGAGACATGTAAACCAGCATGTAATCCTTACCAGAATGATAAGACCCTCAGCTTAACGAAAGGGCAATGGTTTCCACATCTGGAAAGGCCATTCGACAGCATGCTCCTTGCGTGAGGGTCCATGCATGGACAGTGTTGGCGCCAGAACTGGAATTTGGGGGGGCACAGACACCTCCCTTTAAAACAATTGTTAGTCCTGACTTGTGCTCAGTCATATTAGAAATTAAGAATACATTCACTCCGAAAACACTCTACTCTCAGGCGTCGCTAGTTCTCCCCGTGAAAGTAAAGCGACTATTATGCATTTGGACGCACACTTTGGTGCATTTAAATCAGCGTTATTGGAAATTTAACAAAGGCGTTTCAAATGCTCCTTTATTTCATTGTAACAATTTGAACGATCATGAAGCGCAAGTGAGATAGCCTTTATGTGCGGATAAAGTAGCGCAGAAGTTCAAGAACAATTTGTCTTCCATAAAGCATAGGTCTGTTTATGAGTAAATCATTTTTCGGTACTGAATTTATTATTTTGTCGCAGTTAGATCACATGGGGAGAGAAGCCAATGGATTATTACTATAATTGGAAAACGTGTCAATAAGGAAAATCACTGACAACTAGCCAGGACTAATTGTTGCTAAAAAGGGATGTGTCTGTAAACAGTATCGACTAGACAGGCAGGGGTCAGAACCAGTAAGACAGATGGGCAGAGGTACAAAAATAGGCAAAAAGTCGTAGTCGATGGGGAAAGCCAATGCCCATGCGCAGGGCATCCAAACACAGAACTCATGGTCATACAAAAATAGGTCAAAATCCAGTAAGACAAAAACAGTACAAAATGGGCTATGGCAAGAATCAGGGTCGGACTATCCAGTAGAAGCGAAACAATATTCAATGGCATACGAGACGCTCTGCACAAAGAATTATTGATCAACGGTCTGACAAAAGCTGTGAGTGAAAAGACTGTTTAAATAGACAAGAGGAAGGTCACATGCTATGCAGGGAACAGGTTAATTGGATCAAACTAATTACAAAGGAATGAACATGAGGAAGAACCTAATCACATGAAAAAGGCAAAAGCCAAAACGCGGACAGGGATCCAAGACAGCCTATAGACAGAACAAACAGATCCGGTTAGGGATTTCTAAGTGCACAGAGTGAGTGGCAGAACAGTGATTAGACAGGTGCAGAGAATCTGCAAGAAGCACAGCAAAGTAAATTGAGTGAAGGCAAGAGGCAGAGATTAGAACAGGGCGAATGCTGAGAGCTCGTTAGTCAATTAGTAGAGTGCAGCTATACAATCCCTAGTGCTTGTTAGTAAGTTAGTACTATGTTCAATGTTAGTCTTGGTTATTAATTTAGCAAAGGCAAGATGAAGGAAGTAAAGGAGAATGGAAGGAATGGTTGAAACCCAGAATCCATTAAATAACCAGGAAGTGTGGCACGCAGTACTGGGGCTGTTCAAATGGGTTTTGAACAAAGGAGCTAACAATTAGCCACATTTTTACGAATGCATATCAAAAATGTTCACACACATCTGTTCTCCCCATGTCTATGATAAGTGACACAGCAACACCACAGTAATGTTCTTTAGTTGAGTGACCCATCATAAATTTAATATGGCATGGTGTTATCCTGGTTGACATCATGGCTTACATGCATGATACCAATGGCTCATCACAGCTGTTGTGCTTCTACAAGGCCTGAATGATTATAATAAACTTTATACTGACAGTGAAATATTTATTGTAAGAGAGAATTGGTGCTTTATGGATTGTGAGTGGTGACAGCAGCAGCACTTCTGCTGCGATGTGACTTCAGAGAAGATATGTCACTCGAGGTATCGTGCACAGATGGCCGACAGTCCTCCAAGCTTTGAAATTCCACCTCCTCCGTCAGGGAGAGCACATCAGGTGAAACTCGCAGTCGGGAGGCAGACAGGATCTCTGGGGGAGGAAATATGGTGAAGGCAACTTGTTCGAACACTCAGTGAGGGGTTTATCAGGTGACGTGTCGAGTGAGGGAGGTCTTTTCAGGGAACGCAGGGTGGATGAACATTCACAAAAAGGGCGGGGGAGTTTGTTGATGACCCTCAGAGAAAAGACACGGTGGGTGAACCCTCTCAAGGGACAGAGACATGTAAACCAGCATGTAATCCTTACCAGAATGATAAGACCCTCAGCTTAACGAAAGGGCAATGGTTTCCACATCTGGAAAGGCCATTCGACAGCATGCTCCTTGCGTGAGGGTCCATGCATGGACAGTGTTGGCGCCAGAACTGGAATTTGGGGGGGCACACCTCCCTTTAAAACAATTGTTAGTCCTGACTTGTGCTCAGTCATATTAGAAATTAAGAATACATTCACTCCGAAAACACTCTACTCTCAGGCGTCGCTAGTTCTCCCCGTGAAAGTAAAGCGACTATTATGCATTTGGACGCACACTTTGGTGCATTTAAATCAGCGTTATTGGAAATTTAACAAAGGCGTTTCAAATGCTCCTTTATTTCATTTTAACAATTTGAACGATCATGAAGCGCAAGTGAGATTGCCTTTATGTGCTGATAAAGTAGCGCAGAAGTTCAAGAACAATTTGTCTTCCATAACGCCAATGGATTATTACTATAATTGGAAAACGTGTCAATAAGGAAAATCACTGACAACTAGCCAGGACTAATTGTTGCTAAAAAGGGATGTGTCTGTAAACAGTATCGACTAGACAGGCAGGGGTCAGAACCAGTAAGACAGATGGGCAGAGGTACAAAAATAGGCAAAAAGTCGTAGTCGATGGGGAAAGCCAATGGCAATGCGCAGGGCATCCAAACACAGAACTCGTGGTCATACAAAAATATGTCAAAATCCAGAAAGACAAAAACAGTGCAAAATGGGCTATGGCAAGAATCAGGGTCGGACTATCCAGTAGAAGCGAAACAATATTCAATGGCATACGAGACGCTCTGCACAAAGAATTATTGATCAACGGTCTGACAAAAGCTGTGAGTGAAAAGACTGTTTAAATAGACAAAAGGAAGGTCACATGCTATGCAGGGAACAGGTTAATTGGATCAAACTAATTACAAAGGCATGAACATGAGGAAGAACCTAATCACATGAAAAAGGCAAAAGCCAAAACGCGGACAGGGATCACAAGACAGCCTATAGACAGAACAAACAGATCCGGTTGGGGATTTCTAAGTGCACAGAGTGAGTGGCAGAACAGTGATTAGACAGGTGCAGAGAATCTGCAAGAAACACAGCAGAGTTAATTGAGTGAAGGCAAGAGGCGGAGACTAGAACAGGGCGAATGCTGAGAGATCGTTAGTCAATTAGTAGAGTGCAGCTATACAATCCCTAGTGCTTGTTAGTAAGTTAGTACTATGTTCAATGTTAGTCTTGGTTATTAATTTAGCAAAGGCAAGATGAAGGAAGTAAAGGAGAATGGAAGGAATGGTTGAAACCCAGAATCCATTAAATAACCAGGAAGTGTGGCACACAGTACTGGGGCTGAGAGCAAACACATGACAGAAGACCAGACAGGGGGAGACAAAGTGCAATGCATGGTAAAAACAAAAACATGGACCAGAATTAACTGTAGGAATGGAATATGGCAAAATACAAAACATAGAAAAACTAAACTAGACAATACATGAAAAAATCTAAGTAACCAAATCACAATACATAATACAAGGCATAGTCAGACATAGCAAAGATCCAAATACAAACAAGGCAAGCAGATCAGGGACATGGCAAAGCAGATCAGAATTATGACAGTCAGAGCAGAATCATAACAATTACTTCATGGGAGGTTTAAAACTGGAATGTGCTGCACACAAGAAATATCTGGGAGTGATTGTTGACCAAACCCTCACAGGCTCTAGCAGTTAAAAAAGCCAATTGGATGTTTGGATACATTGCCAAAAGTAGTGAGTTCAAAACCAAGGAGGTGATGCTTCTTTCGTACAACACCTTCATCAGACCACATCTAGAGTATTGTGTACAGTTCTGGAGACCATTCTTTAGGAAAGATATAGAGGCTCTAGAGAAGAGCCACTAAGCTAATTCCAGGTATAAAGGATGAAAGCTATGAGAAAAGGTTGAAGATCCTTAATCTCTTTAGTCGTAGGAAAAGGAAACTAAGGGGTGATCTGACTGAGGTCTTTAAATATGTTGAAGGGATTAACAAAGTGAATTATGTTGGATTCCTACAGCCAAGTGTCGTTAGTAGAACTCGGGGTCACAAATGGAAGCTGACCAAAGCTAAATTTAGCACTGATATTCTGAAATATTTCTTCACCCAAAGAGTAATTTCGATGAGGAAGGGCTTGTCTGACCATATTGTTGAGGCAGCGACCTTGGGAGTTTTCAAGAGCGGGCTTGACTTAAAGCTAGATACCATTGAGTCATTGAGTATCTTAAGTGATATATTCACAATAGTGTAAAGAAACTGGTGAGCCTAGTTGGGCCGAACGGCCTGTTCTCTCCATTCATGTTATGTTATGTTATGTAGTGAGAGGCAAATCCACACCTTGGGCTGTGATGTATTGCATTATCAGAGTAGCATTTTTCCACAACTGTCTATCTTGCTCCGCTATCAGAGATAAGATAAGCTGGACAGATAATTTAAGCTCAGCATTCCTGAGGTGCATACAGCGTAAAGTACTAGTTAAAAGTTTGGACATACCCACATTTTCCTGACAATAAATGTTAAATAACGAAAAAAGCACTCATTATATTGGAAAAAATATCTAATTCTTAAATCCATCAAACTAACCCGCACTTGTGGTCATACCTGCTGAGCAAACTCAATTTTTTTTTTTTATAAGGGCAGTCTTATGGCTGTAATGAGTTTGCTGCTGCGCAGCCCTAAGTTCCTTTAGATATACTGCACTTGCGGTTTGATTTTCATCAACCTTTTTGCCCGATAAGCCCCAAAAAAGCTTGACCTTAATTTGCCTGTTGGAAACAGAAGGAGATTGTATGTCTGTTTACTTTGCAAAATATGGCTTCTTTGAGAATTCCAAAACCTTGAATTCTATTCAAACAAGGAAATTATTTATTTTCTTTATATTTCTGAATGTTTACCTTGCGCAAGATTCCATTTCAAGTATAGAGAAGTTACGCCATTTAAATTTCTCAAAAAACAGTGTGTTGTGACATTAGCAAAGTGTGTCCAAACTTATGACTGGTACTGTTGGTTGAGGTGGCATACTTGGGCCAGATATAGAGAGCTGACCTCAGAAATAAATAGTATACCGCTTCATTACAGATGCTGCAGGCAATTTGCAGGGCAGGCCCAGCAGACATCAGGAGAGCCAGTTTTCTCTGGCATTAAGGAGCTGGTTTCAGACAGCAGTGATGAGACCCGCAGCATGATGTCCACTTCAGTAATGATGTGGGTCACCTCACAAACGAGCCAATCATGATGATGCCGGCCCTTTACTGTGCGGGCAATATGTGTGGTTCCTTTCCACGGGCAACGAAATATTTTTCCAAATCATATAAGCACGTTGAAAATGCTGAAAACAGTGATTGAAACAGTAAACTCTACTAAGACATATGTGTGAGAATGCTTTTTTTTTTGCATGCCTTCATACCCTTCAAATTTCTGTGCAGAGGGTATGTGCTTGTAGGACAGTGTTCTTGGGAAATTAGTAAGTTTAAATAAGACTGTATTCAAATGAACCTGTTTCAATAAGGCTGTAAGTCTAAATAATGTAGAGCCATGCAAAGAGATGACACTATTTTTGTCTGCGCTCAGTGATTGAATCTTGCAAGACTCCTCACAAGTCTGTGCCTTTTTGTGAGGTTATTAGCATGAGCACACAACCAAACAAACCCTCACTTACAGACCCATCCTCACGAGCCTTCCTATTTATGGATGTTTGTTCTGGAAAGTACCTACCAGTGGATTCATCTCTGCCTTAATCAGTCGATTTCTATTTTGGAGTGGACTAATACCTCATTGGTCAAAGAAGAGAACTCACTTATGTCTAAAACAATAACTGTGTTCTTGTTCTTATAATACTTTTGAACAAATATTCCTGTTATCTACTTGACGTGTCTGCAGTGTCTGAAAATTTGTCTAAAGAATGAATTTTTTTTTTTTGTTTTTATTTCAGCATGATTGTATAGTCGTTTCATGACAATTTCAACAAAACACAACATGTATCATGTATCATGACCGAAAGGGTCGCGGGAGAAGCGAAATCGCTTGTCAAAGTCCCACCCCCAACTTCCAGAAAAACAGTTTGATTATGATTAAGATATCATAGGGATTATAAATCACAGCAGAGCAAGTGTCCATGTACGCTACGATTTAATTCATGGGGTAATCCTTAAAAAGTGCATGCGACATCATAGTATGCCGATTTTGAGCTTGGACAATGTTTGTAAGTGTCCCCAGGTACAAAACTCCATGCTTGAGAAAATGTTGATGAGGCTTTAATACTCAAAGAGGAACTGTGCAGTATGCAGTATGCAGGTGAATAGTACAGCTGATTCAACTGACCAGGAAGTCACAAGTATTTTATGCACACATTGGCCAAAAAAATGCTACAGAGAGATGAAGAATATCAAGTGCGGTTTCTGTCGAAATTATGAGCTCATCAGTCGAAATCAAAAGTTAACAAGACAATGTAATGCAGGACCGTACAATCAATAGTAGAACTGCAACCTTCCATCTAACTCAAAACTAGTCAAGCACTAAGATTCACCACAGGCCTCGAAATTGCTTCACAATGACAGTGGAAGGGGGTGAATCTCTCCTGCCTCAGCAGAAATCGCGTCAAATCGAGCATGAATACCTCGATTGGCACCGCACCCCAATGTTCTTCGCCTTACTGAAATTTACAGAACATTAATTCACGCTCACTTCACAAACCTCCATGAAGTGCCACTCAAATATGAATGACCCTCGTAATTGTAGACGTGTGCAGGCGCGTAAGTGTTTGCGCAGATGCGCGCGTAAAGTGCGGAACCGCACGAACACAGTCTGCTAACCCTCTAGGCAGCGGCAGGCTTCTGCTACTGTTCCAGCTCCCCTTTGGTCTCTGTAAAAAGACGCCCATCCTTCACATCAGTCTCTGGCAACAAACCTCACTCAGCCGCCGCAGGATCCAGCCAGCTGTCGCCACTTGAAGATGAATTGGTGATTCCCACAGATGAGTGGCCTATATTTACTGTAGATGCAAACAATAATTGGATTTTATTTAGCAGGAATGGACTGGAGAAAGTAAGGGGGGAGGGGATTGATATTACCAGAAGAAAGCCTATACAACATGATGATGTTTCTGGAGCAAAATCATGTGACGTCATTTGAAAAGGGAAATACAACAGTGTGAAAAAAAAAAAAAATTGGCGGTAGAGATGTGCGAACGCTGCAATCAAAGCGATCTCTCCTGGAGGCTTTTTGAAGCTTGCAAATATTAAAAATTATATAGCTTCAACATCCTGGAAAATTATTTTGCCTTTCGCATACTTTACATTTAATCAAAGCCATTGTCTTTCTGATTGTGTAACATTTAACATCAATCAAAATGGCAACTCATAGTTAAAAAAATTCCTAGAGAGTTTTCTCTCTTTTTTGTCTTACATCAGACTTTTGTTCTGTTTAGGCTGTCTTTTCATGGGGTTTTTTGCTAATGGTCAAATAAACTTTAATCAGGATGTCATCACAGATGTCACACAATAGCCTCTGTTCACACTGGACATTTGCTCTCAATAAATGCTAGATGTGATTCCTGAATTGTTTAAAGTGAAAACCAGTCAAACGGCATGCTAACTTTTGGTCATAATAATATTATTCTATTCTATTATTCTGCTTTTTTTGAATATTTGGTGGACAGTTTGGTGAATCTCTCAGGATTATTCTTAAATGATAGGGTTATGCCCAGTTTTAGTCCCAAAATAAGGCTTTTAAATACCTTTGTTATTATACCGGTTGTCTGAGATGGCTGCTGGAATTAAATTAGATAATGCACAAAAACCCTTGAAACTAATAAGTAGTCTTGACCCGTTTTCAAATCATTTTCCTTGATAAAAAAGTTTTCCAATGATTAGAATAATCCACTGGCAGTTAAATTTACAACTTACTTCTTAGTATAATGTTCTGGTGGTTAAATTGAATTGAGAAAAAAAATTTTATTCACTTCACCGAAAAAGGTAAGCTACTTTGATTTTAGCACATGCTGCAATGCAGGCTATCTCACCTGCGCTTCATTATTGTTTAAATTACAAGCCTTGCTGACCTGTCCTTCAATATAGTTTAAATGACATCAAAATAAACCTAAAATCAGCAACCAAAAATATGATTGAATGACTTGAATTGAAATGTAATTTTGTGTCCAAACGAAGCATTTTATTTCTCTGTCTTTGGATGTCCTGTCCTTAATGACAAGAACTGGCCACACCTGGACTGTCATGTCAGGTGTTTTTGGAGTTCACATGATGTTAATTTAAATAAATAATTTAAAACTGATCAAAAGCAACCATTCATTTCAAGGATTGTGCTGTGCCTCCTCTGTTTATAGCTCAGTTGCCAGCATCACCGTCCGTATGGAAAAGAATCAGAAAAACCAACATGCTGAGATTTTCCATATAGGGGAAAAAATGAACTTCTCCATCTGTCTTTTAAAGGGCTCCAATCAGACAGTAAAATATGAAATGTCTGCAGGGCTCAGTGGAGACTGGTATCAGCCAGGCTATGAATGTGTGCAGCAGATTATTGAGAGGCCCTGATCAGCAGGGTCGCAGGGGTTAGGGCAAGCCTGGCGCAATCTATCCCCCCGGCAAATAATTGGTTGTCATTAAAGGCTTTGAAAGTCATCCAAATATGAAAACGCCACATTGGCAGGAGGACCACTCTGTTTGACTTGATGGCATACTGCCATCTCAGTCTAAGCTCTGACCCTGCAGATCTTAAACTGGGCAAGGCTCTGCCAATGCTAGAGTTTTCAACCAGTTACATGTGGTAGATGTGCATGTGGGGTGCAGATCTGTGTTGTAGTCTACCTTCCTGCATGACAGAGTTAATAGTTAACAGTTAATAATAATAATAATGATAATAATAATAGTAATAGTAGTAGTAGTTGTCTGATTGAAGTAGTTATATGTATGGGAAAAGTGGTTAATCTGGGTCCTTGTTAATTCCAGTTTGACTCCATAGAATACTTCCTCTCCCATTAAACCATGTTATAACAAGACTGTGCCACCAGAGGGTGTGCTAAAATTTCACATTGTTGATAAATTACATGAATGACTATTAGAGAAACTACACTATGGGTTGTCCTCTTCCTTCAGAAGTTTTACTGAACACTTCAACCATTGCATTAAAAGAGCTCTTTAAATTATTCAAAAGGTGTGAATCACCGGAGCATTTAGAAAGGATATCCAGTCAAAGCAACTTTTTTCAATGAACTGAGTGCTCAATGAACTGAGAACCTTGGCGGCCAGACAAGAGCAAGAATGTGAGCAAAGTAATTATTCTGAATTCTCAATAGCATGAATGCGTATTTTGTTCCAGTGCTATCTTGTCCTGTTTTTGGTTTTTCTTTGGTCTCTAAATGACTTTTTATGATATACTGTACTGTGAGAATGTTTACTGATTTGCCGGACTTCTGTAGAATTGTGAAGCAACCAAGTTTTCAATATGAGTCTGCAATACTGCTGACAAAATGTTGAGCTCTTGACCTCATAGAATTAATTGCCAATTTAGATTTCAGTGAACTGTAGAGGAGCTGTATGAACCCTCGGAGCCTATGATATGGACCACTTTCTATGACTAAATTGCAGAGGACTACAGTTAAATCAGTGTGTCAGAATTGCGTAAATTAAATCATGGAAATCATGCAATACTTTTAATTTATGAATGATGTATCCTAACCCCAACCCTAACCCTGCTGCACTGAAGGAAAACCCAGGAAGTATTCTTTGATATTGTGGGAGGCCCAGTCCAGCATCACTGCTGCAAGTTTCTCCTTTTTCAAGTTGTTGTCTTTTTTGTACTTGATATAAGTATGTTGTGCGTTGACGTCCTTTAGATCTTTTGCCATACACTGCTGGATCCCATGACTACAGCTGGTGAAGCGGTTCTTTCTTCCGTCACCTGACATGCCCCATGAACGTGGCTCTCCTCATTTTATCTGTGGTGATAGGTAGCAGGTCACCAAATACAAATATATTTGATCTATGCTCCTTTCATGAGATGTTCTGTGCCTACCTCAACAGTGTAGTGTAATTACTATCAAGCCATCTTTCCATGGTGAGGGTCCAATTTTCTGCACCGTATAAGAGAGCACTTTCTACAGTCGATCGGAAAAACTGAATTTTGAGTACTCTGTTCAGTGTAGATTTCCAGATGACGGATGAGTTTGCCTACTGTATTCCAAGCTAAACTGTTTCTGGTGTTCATGTATTTTTCTGTGGTGTTGATCCAAGAGCCAAGGTATTTGAAATCTTCCACATGTTTTAGCTGTGACCGGAGATCACCTTCCTCCTGATTGTACATGATGTACTCAGTCTTCTTCTTATTCGCATGAAGTTGTCCCTACTCATGTTGTCAGACAGAAGGGTAATATTGTCTGCAAAATTGGCATCATTTATAATTTTTGCAGGGTGCTGTGATGGCTGGTGAGTTGAGATGCCAAACACAGCAGTCAGAACAAAAGGGGAACACGCAGATGAGAGAGAGACAAACAAATAAAATAAGAGAGCGAGACTCGTGCTTCTAACGGACCTAGATGTCGTCCGAGGCCAAGGAAGAGAGGCGAGCTCGACAGGAAGAATAGAAAGGGAAAAAAGAAAGAATTCCTTGCTATCTAGAACTTTTTTCTCAAATATGCAGCTAAACCTCAACAACTCTCTTACTAGAGACCTTACCGGCTGAAGTGCAAACATAACACTGACACTCTAGCAAGGGAAGTGAGGAAGAACTAGGGCTTAAATAGAATCTGGGCGATGCCCCGTATCAATGCCAGCTAGCCCAGGAATCCAATTGACAGCAAAACGTTATCGTCCTGGATGAGAGCAACAAAGAAAGCTCTCAAAGCCTCCAAACCATGACAGGTGTCTTGAGCTGCGGCGAGGATGGAGTGCGAAGTCTGATTCTAGAGGATTAGATGTGGATTCCCTCATTGCATAGTCAAGTACTTGGATGAACAGTTGAGGTGCTGGTGTATCTCCTTGTAGGACTCCTGCATGTATTTCACAGACGTCTGCTTCATTATCTGCGGATAGCACCTGAGCTTCAGTTTTCTCATCGAGAATGTGCACTGCCTTCACTATTTGTGGTGGAAGTCCGTATGCTTTCATTAACTCCTTGAGCTTCTCATGGTGGATTGAGTCAAAGGCTTCACTAAAATCCACGAAAGTGAGAACAGCTGGAAGGTTCATTACCTTGACTCCTTCAATAAGCCTCCGAAGCGTCAGACAGACATTACAGACATTAAGTAATGGTTCGACTAAAGCCTCACTTCTCCAGACCTCTGTTGGAATGTCGCCTGGCCCTGCAGCTTTTCCATTCTTAAAGGATTTGATGCATGTTAGCAGCTCATCTCTAGTGAAGTCCCCAGTATCAATAGTAAGTGTATAATCCACTACTGGTCTGATTTCCTGTCCATTTATCACAGAGTCTTGGTCAAGAAGTTTCTCAAAGTGATTTTTTTTCCTTTATTGACATCTTTCTTGAGGTGTTTTAGCTTTAATCTTTCCTCTTGAAGTGTTTTTTCTGCCAGTGACTTGGTTGATGACTGGCTTTTCACTGCATTGGGTATGACATTGATTTTGTCACTGATATAAGCTCTAAGTTCCTGGCAGATGATGACAGACTCAGTTGGCATGGACCATCCATTGACAGAAGTTGAATTCTGCGAAGACTTTCAGGAGCTGCGACCGATTGTCATTATTTTAACAAAGAGAAAGACCATCATGACTAGTTACCAAAATATTGACCCATACCGCATCGCACGTCGCACGGTTTACCAAGGAGCGGGATGTTCAGTGGAGCATCAGGCTGTCATCAACAAGTTCAGGACTGGGCAATAAAATGAAAAAAATCTTCTTAAATGTTTCCACAACCATTGGGTCGCTTAAAATGTCTGAAACCTTGGATGACATGGTTTTCATTTCAGCTGTTTCAGGTCAGATTTGTTGCAATAATTTGGTTTCTTCGTGATGTCAATCACATAATCACTGGCTGTATATTGCCAAAGTTAAATTTGCTTGCCAGTTAGTTTTGCGGACGTGAAGTAATGTCAGTAATACCACGATGATTGGGTCCCACGCCATAAGTCAGCTAATAGATACAAAATTCCTGTGACGAACTCGCTCTGTACAAAAAAACAGCCAGCGTGCATGCTCTTCTCAACAGGATAAGTGTGCAGGTACACGAGGAAAATACAAGGCCAAGACAAACTGAAACAACAGCATCATTATTGCATGACTAAGCTCAGAAAATTTGATTTCGGATTCGCATTTGTGCTGAAACCCACAACGTCCCGGAAGAAGTAAATGGTTTTATTTTGTGACTGGGAGCGCTTAGTCTACATCAGGGGTGGCCAACCCTGGTCCTAGAGAGCTGCAGTGTCTGCTGATTTTTTGGAGCCAGAGGGTGTGCTGAGTTTGGTTTTCTCCAACCGATTTAAACCTAAGACACCAGATGTATAATCAACTGCTTTAATTAATCAATCAAGAGCTGAGTAACACTAAAAACCAGCAGACACTGTGGCTCTCCAGGACCAGGGTTGGCCACCCCTGGTCAACATGGTCAGGGGGAAAGAATGGACGATTTAAAAGGGGGCACCAATATGTTTTGGGGGATTTTATTAGTGAGAAGGTGGTTTAGAATTTAATATCAATATTTAATATTGGGTATGGGTATGCTGCGCATGCCCTTGCAACCTGGTGTGTCATCAGTAACATGACTGCCGCTGTTATATGATATTACCACGTACAGCAGCACTAGAAATTAAACTCTAACTAGGCCATTTGCAGGAGTTGATCAGATGACGACTCCATGGTGTGAACTCTACATTCCTTGACAACTATAAAAGTTTGACTGGCGGTGTGTGACATTCCAATACTTTAGTGACTGTTCTGACTTTTTGGTCTGTCTTTTTTTGCCGATTTTTACTGTGTACTTGAAAGATGTATTTTATCGTTTGGTGTAAGATTTTTGCCATTTACTGCAAGGTTTTTTACTTCAAGTTGGTTGCTGCCAATTGAAACTCACGTTTGAAATTTTTAAAATTATTTAAATTTTAAATAATACGACCACAAAACACATCTACAGATTATCCTAGTTTTGCTTTATGAATCTTCTTAACTATCATTGAATGTTTAAGGCTAGAAAGAAGTTTAATTAGACATGAACATATCTGAGAATTCTGCTATTTCACACTTGAGATTTGGTAAGCACCAACCAACCTGAAGTAAAAAAACTCACTTTTTGCAGCCAGTAAATGACAAAAATCTTAACCAAACGATAAAATATATCTCTTTTAAGTACACGGTAAAGACAAAAGGTCAAAACAAACTCTTATGGTTGTTCGCCTGCACACCATGGTCTTGTTGCTATGGAGTGAGTCGTCACGTGATAAATTCCTGCGAATGGGCTATTTTCATGACTGGATGTACACTTGATGTTTTTACACACCGGAATGTTTCTCCCAAAACATCAAGGTAACACGAAAAAGTAATGATTTCATTCATTTCATCAGATGAGGTTGAATACAGAATTCTTTTCTCGTCAGGGTCTACAAAATTGGGCTATCCTGACACAAAATGTACCCTGCACACCCAAAAGTGTTCCCTAGGAACAAAATTCTTCCTGTTTGAGCTGCCGGATAGCTCACTTGGTAAAGCATTGTGGTGCGAAGCAGAAGTGACTATCACGTCGCTGGTTCGATCCCCGCCTCGTACCAGCCGGCAGTGGTTGACAGCACAATTGGCTCTTGCAAATTGGAAAAGGACTGCCGGGAAGGGACTATTATAGTCGCCTTGTTCGTTGCTGAAGCGCCTCCTGTTGGTCAGATGGGCGATTCTAAGTCGGTTCGTGTCCGGGTATCCTCCGCCCTTCGTGCTTCGGAGGAGAGCCGGGAACTGTCTACACTCTCCTGAATTGGCAGCGAGGGGTCGCATACGAGCAGGCCTTGTACATAGTTCAGCAATTGGGCATTCCAAATTCGGGTGGGATTGGAGATGCCAAATTAAAAAAAAAATCAAAAAATAAATTCTTCTTGCTGAGAGCATGAGTCCACACTATTTGACCACGTGTATTGAACTACTGAGATCATCGAGCGCTTTTGACACTGACTAAATTGTGTCAATGCTCATCATAGCTATCGCATTAGACCTTAAAATTTATGCAAGCTGAAGAAATTTACAACTACGGCATATACTGATAAGCCAAAAAATTAAGGCCACTCAGAGATGGTGTGAATAATTTTGATTATCTAATAACAGTAGCACATTTCCAGGTCTGCTTAGATGGTAAGAGACCAGTCGGTTCTTGTATTCAACATGTAGCTCATGGGAGGAATGAGGACTAAAGGGCTTTGACAAGGGCCGGACAAATAGGTTAGGGCATCTCTGAATTTGAAGGACCTCTGAGGTGCTCCCTCTCAGCAGATGTGAGTACCTACTGTCAGTGGCCCGAGGAAGGACAAACCATGAACCGCCGACAAGTGATCCATGAGTGCTATGAAGGCTAGCCCATCTGGTCCAAACCAATAAAAGGAAGACTGTTGCATAAATCACCAAAAATTTAAATAATATTTATTCAAGAAAGTTGTATAAATCTCACAGTGCATCATACCTTGCTGTGTTTAGCTATTTTTAGCTTGCAGACCAGTCAAAGTGCCCTCTCTTACCCTGGTCAACTTTTAAAAGCATCCCTCAATGAGCATCTGAGCTTTGAATTGGACCTCTGAGCAGCTGAAGAATGTTGCCTGGTCCACTGAGTCCGCGTTCTCTTTTATATTAAGTGCCTTGTGTGAGTATGAGTGCCACATTTACCTAGGAGGAGATGGCGTCAGGATGCACTGTGGAAGTGAGAAAAGCTGGTGGAGGGAGTGTGATGATCTGGGAGATGTTCTGCTGGGAAACCCTGAGTTTGGCAGCACAAGGGGGGGGACCTTCACTAAATGAGGTCAGTGGTTTTAATCTTGTGGCTGATCGATGTAGATCGTACTAACTGTACATGTACTAGAAATAATAATTTTACCGCCCAGTATTATATTTTTCAATGTCTTTAGCATTAACTGTATAGCCTGATACCACTAGCAATTTTTTGACAGGGGAAAATCTAGTAGAAGTTACTTTGAGGGTATTGGGTGCAATATGTTAAAAGTAGGAAAACAGAAGTACATGCTGCTTTGCCTGCTACTAGCGTTCTCTCGGTTTCTTTAGGGCATAACATGCATGTGAAAGCTCCAATGGGGAGTGAGGTGGCGGGTATGGGGTACCTCACATGCAAAAGAGAGTGAGGGTTTTCATCAACACAGCGGTCTCCCTGAGTTTCGAGATTGCTTGCTGCACATACAGGATAATTTTCAATTGGATACACTGCCTGTATGGCTTAGCACCAGGTAGAGTAGAGAAAGAGCATATTTTGGCATGTGCTATGCCTCAGAGTGTAACAGATGTTTATGAGTACTACAAATAGGTTTGGGCATTTAAAATGCGGGAGATAAACTAACATTTACAAAAACAGAACTCCTTGTGTGCTTCCATCTGCAAGAATGACTGCTGGAGAAAATGGCCGTGGCAGTTCTCATACAAGGAATTTTTTTAACAACTAGTGCAGATATTATTCCACCCTCATTAAAAGTCAATTTGGCAGTACTTTCAGTGCAAGCTGCTAATTGGTGCTAATGCTATGGATGACATCATTGTTATTTACCAATGTGTGACAGGCAGATTGATCACACGTTGGTGCCTTGATTGTGTACGTGTCCCAAAGCTAAAGGTTAAGAGCATGTGTCACAAGAACACATGCTCTGTTAATATGGGCAATATCGCGCTAAAAATGTCACTGATATCACTAGCACATTTTCCTTCATTCGCCTGTTTGCTCAAGAAACAGCATTGACAAAAACAGCTGCAAAAGAAATGCGATAAAATTTTCTTGCTGAAATCATATACGAAACAATCTATGAAATTAATTTTTGTTCCCTTATGCATGCAACAATTATGGACTTATTTTATGCCTACTTGGGCTGAAGTCTGCAATCCATTCAGATCTTTTGCTTTAGTTTTCTCTTTGACTCATTCCCTATGGCAAGTAGCTGCAAACGGCATGGCAAATTCTACCATGCTGTACGGTAAGCCGGTACCAGCGGCATGGATGACCATTCACAGTCCGATGACAACACGAAATCAGTTGACGATCACGGTCATGGGCCATCTGTACTTCAATGTTATATTATTTATATTGTATAATTTTCCAAAATTGTATTCCATACAAATGCAACAATTTTATATAAAAGTATTCCGTAGGGGATGACTTTAAGAAGACTTAAATATATCACCAGTCAGAAAAAAAATGTATACCTCAGTCAGAAAAATTTGATTTATTAGCCCTGAATACTGCAAGTCTTTAGCAGTATGTCTACTTTTTGCACTCCAAAATGTTGGCTTTATTTATGATTTATGCAAATTTTTAGACCCCATGATGACCTGTTCCTGTGACACAGACATGTAATTACTCTTCATGTTGTGAAAGGACAGCTGGACTCTAGAGGGAAATTCAACACCCACTGTTCCTCTTTAAATAGCCTTCTTGTGTATGAAATATTGATGTAAAAGACACACAGCTGGTAGAGTAACTACTGAGCAGCCAATTGCTAAATAACTTTTACTCACCTAAAATGGAGACGGTATTAAACTGACGTTTATGCTAGCAGTCTGAAATTAGCCTCACATTCATTGGAGTCTTTTTTTCTTCTCCAAATCTGCTATACTGGAAAGCTGAGCTAAAACTATCCCAATACTGAGGCCGTATACACATACAATACACAGGCAGTAGCTCTGTGGATTTATAGATTTACATGCTACTATACCACATACCCTGCAATAGAGCTTTGCATTTTTACTAGTGCTCAGGGATGCACTAACGCACTGCTACCTCCTTTTGTACCTCTAACCATCTAGTGCACTCTAACCATCTAGTCCTGACTACTTACCACTGCATGTCATGTCAAGAAAGTTATGTTGAGCGTTGTCTCGTGATTTCCCTGTTTTATTTTGAAATTTTTACTCCTCTTGTTCCTGTTCACCTGCCCCTCCATGTTTTCCTTGGTCTGATTGTCTGCCCCGCCCTGATTGTTTCCACCTGTTTCCCATTTCCTTGTGTGGGTATTTATAGTCAGCATTTTCCCTTGTCCTGTGCCAGTTCGTCTTGGATTGCCATACTATGAGCACTATGCTAAGTTGTGTTAGGTTGTTTCTTGTTTAATTTTGGTCCTTTAGCAGAGATTGTTTTCAGGTTTCATTTTTGCTTTGTCTTATCCTTGTTTCTAATTATATTCCTCATTAGAGTGAATTTTGTTTGTTTCAGGTTTTTCTCTTCATGAGTGAATTTCAGTTAGACTTCTATTCTTTCCTTGAAAGTTTCTTTTTGGCTTTTCTTTGTTTTCTGTGTGAGTATTTAAGTTGCTACTTTTTATTAAAAGACTAAAATTGGAACTCTTGTCTGGAGTCGAGCTTTTGGGTTCAACACTGTGATTCCGTCTTGTCACTGCACTCTCCAGTCTATTTGAGAATGCGATTAGATGCCTAATTTCAACGGTGAATATGCCCTGAAGGAGGATAAAAACATCTTTCACATTTCGTTAGAAACGGGCGGCACGCATTATCCTACGATGAAAATCTCTTGTACAATCAAAAGTTCAAAAGCATTTTTTTTTTGGTCCAGCTCAGTCCATGTCCTCACGGTCCATTAGACGTTGTCAAAGGTAGCCCTCCATTGTTTGAGTAACTCTTGATCTCACTGGAGCTCTCCATTTCTCTGTGTCACCTCTTTGCAAACATTGATGTGCGTCATTGACAGTGGTGATGCTTGGATGACCCTCTGTCCCAGAATGAATTGGCAATGTAGAACAAAGAGAATTCGTTTCAAAAATGAGAGTACCTTTTATTTTTCTCATATGTTTCCATTTTCCTTCATAGACATCCTGAGTGGGACTGATCAAGATTCAAGAAGAATGTTTGCGAGGAAGGTTACCTCATGTTTCACGATCTCAGCCATTCTTTGGTTACCACCAGAACTGTTTGAGCTTCGATAACACCTCCGGCAAACTTGGAAGAACAAACCTGAGGCTGAAGCTCAAACTTACAAACAGCAACAGAAAAAACAGGATGCAGCTTGCAGAGCAAACTCAGGCAGAGAGGTGAAGACATGCCCTCATTCTCAAAGACCATTCCATACAAATCTGCCAATGCCCAGCTCCTCTGTAAAGCAAGCTATTCAAGCTGCTCTCCTGCTCTACTTCTATGGCAATAAAAAAAAAAAACATGCCTCTGCCTGCTGCAGCATTGCTTTTGCCTGCTGTCAGTTAACACCCCACCTCCACTGCAATATCCAGCCATGGGCTCCGAATTTCCCACTGGCGGGGGTGGGTGGGAGGGGGGTGTGTCCTTCTCCTCAAGTTCAGTCAGCTGCCGGGAATGTCAGGGTCAGAGTTTAGATGCCAAACTCCCATTGTGTCTATTTGTGAAAGCTGCAATTAACTGTTTATATATGAGATGGCAGACTGAAATTAGACTCAGAAACCTAGCAATGTCGGTGACCTTTCCAAATCACATCAAATCTTGCAAACTCAAGCTGAATCATCAAGCCGACCAGCAGGAGGAAACATGCTCAAATCTCCAAGTCAAATAACAAAATTATTTTACAGCTCCTTATGTAATTGATTTATGGTGAAGAAGTTTAAAAATGAATGTAACTTGGTGACTTGGTTATCAATATGGCCCTAAAAATGATTCTCAGAGAGCCAATGAATGCAGCATTTGTTGGAAAAAACTATCCACTGGCTCCATTCTTTTTTTAATGATGTGTTTGCTCTTTTGCAAGACAAGTACTTTAACATGCATTGTAAAATGTCTCTGGTTGGCATTTCTTTTATTCTTGCTCAAATATAATAATGGGCCCGCCAGTTTGAATGAATTACAGAAGTTCAATACTTCTGTTGTGATATAACTGCTGTGAGGATCTCTCTCTGCAATAAAGGCAAAACATAATTGACAGCTTAAGAGATGCATTTTACAGCACAATATTAAACATTAAAACCGCTCACAAATGAAGCAAAGATCGTTCCTTGCTTCGTTGGCAAACGGCGCCTGTCAAGGTCTACAGACAGACCTTATCTGTTAAGCAAAAACTTGGTTCATGTAGTCAACATGTTAGATGTGGGAGTTACAGGAAGTGAGCAACTTTGAGGAGACCCAAATCATTTGGGCAAATGAGTGATTCAGTTCATTTCCAAAGGGGCAAGGCTACTGGGATACTTGCAGTCAGCAGTGGTTAGTGCCCACCAACAATGGTGTAAACATTTTGTTGTATAAAAGAGAGGGGTGCATTAGGCAAAGATGAAAGTCTCACATCCACACAAAAGTTCAAAAGGATCTTTTCATCCAGTTTTATCCATGTCCTCATAGTCCATCAGAAATATTCAAAGGTAGCCCTCTGTCATTCAGGCATCTTTAAAATTCACTCCTGCTCTCTACGTCTCTTTCACAACTCTCTGCAAACACCGATGTACGTCATCAACACTGGTGATGCATGGATGGCCTTTAATCTCAGAATAAATTGGATTGGTAAAAAAGGAAAGAATTTGTTTGAAAATAGAGTACCCTCTGTTTACCCCTGGATAAGTGAAGCTTAGGAAGGAGTGTTGTGATGAAACTCGAGCATCAATCACTAATCAATCGATCAATCAATCAATCAATTTTTCATTAGCACGACCACAGACGATAAGATAAACATGATCTTGGCATGGATGACCGGTCCCCAATTCCCAAACAGCTTATCCAGGAGTTAAGGACAATGTAACTTTGATTCTTGTACACTTCCGTTCCTCTCTCCTGCATCCTGAATGGGACTGATTCAAAATTCAAAATGAATTTTGGGGAGGAAGGTACCAGCACATTTCATGACCACAGCCATTCAGGTTGACCACTGAAATTATTTTAGCCTGCCCTGCGCCTGCGTAAGTGGGGCTATTTAAGCTCCTCTCCAGTTTCACCCTTTAGGCAAAAACGTGCCTCTGCCTGCTGCTGCGTCTCTCTTGCCTATTGCTAGTTAACATCCCACCTCCACTACAGTATTCACCCAGGGGCTCTGAATTTCCTTCCTCAAGCTCAGTAGGCCGCAGGGTGTGTCAGGGTCAGAGCTTTGATGCCAAACTGTTGCTGTATCCATTTATTAATACTGCCAATGGAGATTTCACGTAAATTCTGAATGGCCACGGAATCAAGCTTGCTAACATAGAGGACCCGCGTCTCCCGATGGAGAATCACCTGAGTGATCGTGAATGTCATCCGATTTGCTGTCACATGATTGCTTGACTGATAATATGCTAGTTTACTTAAGCTCTCTTTCTGAGAAGCGGCTCCTCAGCACATACGTTTAACAACCCTCCTCCACCCAAACTCCTCCCATCTACTATAGCATTCTGTAATTTTTTCTTTCACGACTAAACTGCTGTTCAATAACAATATCTCTCCTTTTTGAGGTCATTGTTGCTGTAGGCTCTGTTCTATGGAGAGGGGTTAGTTGTAGCTCCCTGCTTTCGATTCCGTGCTGGACAGGCAGGGATCTCTCAGAACAGAGCCATGCCGCCAAACTCAATGTATGCTAATATGTTTTCAATAAATATTCTCCTTGACAAAGTGGTCCTATCAGAATTAACTATTCACCTGTGAGTTGGGAGCCAAAATTAGATTCAGAAACATTGCAATGCAGGCGGCCTTTCCAAATCACATTATCAAATCCTGCAAACTAAAGCTGAGTCACTGAGCCGACCAGGAGAAACAAAAACTCTAAAATAACAAAAGCAAATATCATTACTCATTTAAAGTGCTTTTTTCAGGACTCAGGAGGTAGAACAGGTGGTCTAGGAATCATTTGGTATTTCGTTCGACCCCTGGCTCCTCAAAATAACATGTTGAAGTATCCTTGAGCAAGACAATGAACCCCACTCTGCCCCTGATGTGCAGGTTGATGCCTTGCATGGCAGCCTCTTCCATCAGGGTGAATGTGAGGCATAATTGTAAACTACTATGTGTCAAGTGACTAGAAAACCACTCTATAAATGCAGTCCATTTACCATTAAGTCTATCCTAAATATATTAAAAATGTATGAAACAGTCAATTTTTACATATTTGAAAATCCTGCTTCTACCAGCTTTTTCATCATGGAGAAGAAAGACAGAGGACCCCATCCCTGCCTCAATTACTGGGGGTTTAACCCCTTTGCGCAGAATACAAATAATGCTAATTTTTCCTGTTGTGCATGAGCCTATTTAGGCTTTGAAACTCAATATTTTTTTCACAGAGACTGTGGAAAATTTTTCCAGGGAAGCAAGACATTTGGAAATTCAATTCAGGGCCATATACCGCTTTTTAATTTGGGGGCAAATTTTGGTGATATATTTTGTCAATATGATGTCCGGAAATGACATGTACCAGTAGTGTAGATATTTACTCCCGGCCAGCAAATAAAATTATACTTTGATACACGTATTGCGTCTGTATTTTGGGGGGTTTTTTGGGCCGATAATTTGGGGGTTTTCTCAGAACTTCTAATTTGGGGGCTGTTTAACGGTCTCTAAAAAGGGCTGTATATGGTCCTGCAATTACAGAATTATTTAGTGACTAAATTTTGGAATTTATGGCATCTACATCTGTGCAAAGGGCATATCCCCTCCCTCCGGTCCCAAGTGCAAAGAGCAAAGTACTTCACAAAGCTCAACCTACGAAGCCTCTACAATCTAATCTATATCCAGGAGGGAGACAAATGGAAGACAGCTTTCAGTACCACTTTCGGTCACTGGGAGTACTTGGTTATGCTGTATGGGCTTATTAACACTCCTTCCACATCTCAATCCATATATAGCGTTGCTGTTGGGCGCAAACCTCCAATGTCCAAAAATCATGATTTTAATTTTTCCATAAATCAGGACCATTGGTCACTCTTTATGTCTGACTGTGGTTTTACAAATATGTAACCAATGAAAAGTATTTAAAACCACCTGTGACTAAACCTCCTAACTCCATTGAATCCTAAAACTGTCAACCAAACCTCCTAACTCCACCCCACCCCTCCGCCATATTTCAAAGGATGTAAACAAAAGGAGTGGATACTGAATGTGCCAAGCAAGCAGCTGGAAATCCCAGCATAGATATTGAGCTCAAGTACAGCAAAACAGAAATGAAAAATATGGTTAAAAACATAGTTAAGGGAAAATGGTAAACATTATGGGCCAATGGGCAGACAGGAAGACAGTTCTATAATATCCTGAATAAAGTGGGAAAGAGAAGGAATACAAACAGAAGCAAGGAGGAGGAGGATGTTTTTTCAAGAATGAGGTATGGACACCCAAGACTAATAATGAAAAAGAATGCAGATGGCAATTGTGAATTCTGTGGTAGTCCAGACTCTATACAGCATGTAATTTTACTCTGTCCTAAATATCTAGAAGCAAGACAAAGACTAATCTTTTTTTTTTGGTTTGTTTATTTGTTTTTTCTGTTTGTTTGCTTCATACTTGGAAGGTCAGACTCCATTACCACACCCAGTCCAGCTGGTGGCGGTAATAAACAATTCAAATTCGTTGCCAGCTGCCATAAAACTGACAGAAGAAGAAGAAGAAGGAGCGATTTCACTGAGGTAAACAGATCAAAGTGTGTCCATATAAGGCTTAGGTGATTGCAATTTCAGTTAAAAAGTATGTAGTGTACCTGATTGATCGATGTTAATAATGTGTCAAAGTGTTGAGCTAGCTAGCGATGTGATAAGAAATTACCAGAGTAACGTTACTCACAGCCTGTCTCTCGCAAGCTAACTTCAGCTTGATACTTCATCGAAAGTTACATACTCTTCCAAAAAAGAAACTATACATTGTTTTTAGCATCAATTTATTATACATGAAATGTTTTGATAAATGTTGAAAACATTTTGAAATATACTCTTCCAAAATAGAAACTATACAAATATTGAATTATTGATTACACTTTCTTTTCAATATGTTTTCCACATTTGTCAAAACATTCATGTATAATAAATTGATGCTAAAACAATGTATAGTTTCTTTTTTGGAAGAGTATACTTATTATACTTATACTTAAAAAAAATATGAGGCACACTTATTCCATGGCAAGTTCTACAGGCAGAACATAATCAAAACTGTTATTTAAACACATTTGGGCTTCCAGGTTTCCTCAGGGAAAAACTTCTACAAAGACGATGAGTCATTAGCAGGTGAAAATGTTCGGTAATCAGAGTACACTGGTCTGAATGCTGAAACGTGTTAAACTAATAGTCTTTTTTTTTTCTTATTTTAATTCAGCATCACCAATTCCACCCGAATCCAATTGGGGAACAATATACAAATAATCAGGCTTTTTCACATGTGCAGCCCCCTGTCGCCAACTTAGGACAGTGCAAACAGCTTGTGGCTTTTCTCCGAAGTACGCACCCGTTAAGCACTGTTTCTTAGAGAATCACTAGCTGAGCATTTGCAAGTTTAGAAGGGGAGTGGAGAATTTCTGACCATAGATGAGCTTGGAATCCTCCTTTTGAGCGACTGTCAGGTCAACAGGAGGCGCCTAGGGGAACAATAATCTACACAACCCTTCCCAGCAGACTGTTCTGAATTTGCATCCCTGTAGCGCATTGGCTAATTGCACGCTACTGCTGAAAAGAGCTGCTGACCACTGCTAGTTGGTACGAGGCGGGGAGCGAACCCGCGCTGTGATGGTAATTTCTGCCTCGCAACGCGATGCTTGACATGAAGTAATAGTTTTTAATCATGTTCTGCTGTTAAAAGTTCCCATAGAATAAGGTATTTAATCTATTTTTGTAAAGATGAGTGCCTTGTTTTTTTTTTATTCTTCGTTTTCTTCGTTGGACCTAAGGTTTTCCAAAAGAGCAAAAGAAGACAGAATACCAAGTTTGATGACGTCATGTCCAGTTATTACAATACCACACGTGTTTTTTATTTCCTGAAAAGTAACGGTTTTTGGACGTAGGAGGTTTGCACCCGACAGCGACGATAGATAACATTCTAGTTTATTCATCAATTCTAGCTTGTTCATTTTCATTATGAAGAGTGTGATTGCCCACCTTTTGGATCACCAGCTCTGTGCTAAGGATGAGAAGTGCAACTTTCATCAAACTACCATCTCCTTCCAGTAGCGAATTAGCTGGTCCCACAGAATGCTAAAGAGCTCCATCACTTCCTGGAGTTTGTCAACTTTTACTGCCGCTCAATCTGTAATTTCAGCATGGTTGCCCCACTCCTCACGTCACTGTTAAAGGGGAAACCACGAGGCATTTTGTGGAATCCAGAGGCTCATCATGCCTTTGAAGAAATGGAGCTTGATGTAAATTCTGATAGGTACAGAGTCAAGCTTGCCAACTTATAGGAGCTGCTTCTTGTGCTGGAGAATCACCTGAGTGCTCATGAATGTCATCTGATTCGCTGTCACATGATTGCTTGACCGATAATATGCTATACTCTTCCAAAAAAGAAACTATACATTGTTTTTAGTATCAATTTATTATACATTAAATGTTTTGACAAATGTGGAAAACATATTGAAAAGAAAGTGTAATCAATAATTCAATATTTGTGTAGTTTTTTTTGGAAGAGAATAGTTTACTTAAGCTCACATTCTGAGAAGCGGCTCCGCAGCACGTACGCTTAACATCCCTCCTCCTCCCAAGCTCCTCTCGTCCATTTTTAGCATTCTGTGATCCTGTTCTCTTATGACTAAACTGCTGTTCAACAACAAAGTCTCTTCTTTTTGAGGTCATTGTTGCTATAGGTTCTGTTCCGTGGAAGAAGGTTAATTGCAGCTCCCTGCCATTGGTTCCATGCTGCATATGCAGGGATCTCTCGAACAGAGCCATGCCGCCAAACTCAATGTATGCCTGTATGATTTTAATAAATATACTCTTTGACAAAGTGTCCTATCAGAATTATAACATCAGTTTACGACTGCCCCCATTTTAAAGCTGCCTGATTGAAAAAACCCTTTTTCAGTTGGAGTGGATGCCTCAAATGCAGGAGTGGGGGCGGTCCTAACTCAGATATGGTTTTCCAGAGAAGCTCTACCCCTGAGTGTTCTTCACCCCCAGACTGTATGCAGCAGAGGCAAATTATGATGTGTGCAACTGGGAATTACTGTGGTATAGTTGGCACTTGAGGAGTGGAGGCATTGGCGCGAGGGGGCTCTACATCCATTTACAGTGCTGATTGACCATCAGAATTTGGAATACATCTGTTTTGCCAAGCGACTGAATAACCGTCAAGCCAGGTAGCCACCCTTTTTTTGCCAGATATAAGTTTTCCATAACATATTGCCCCAGTTCCAAGAACTCCAAGGCTGATGCCCTGTCCCATTTTCATGATGCCGAGGCGGATCCAGCTGCTGAAGACCCTATAGTTCCTGTGTCTTACATCATCGCCCCTATCCCCTGGCAACGAGAGAGAGATGTGCTAGCATATGAGAAGGCAGCCTGCTCCAACCAATGTACCGGTGGGCAAGATCTATGTTCCTTCTACCCTGCGGTACAGGGTCATCACGTGGACCCACACGTCATTAGCCTCTGGGCACCCCAGAATATGAAGAACTACCTTGCTCATCAATCAAAAGTACTGGTGGCCCCACCTGGCCTCTGACATTGAGAGAGCAATTTACTTAAAAACTCACCTTCAGATCTGAATTATGTCCTGTATTGCCTCTGTGCCCCTCCGTGTGCCCATAATTTCATTACAATTACAAACAGTACATCCCACAATCGTCTTATTTGTTTCGTTGGTGGAAATGGCCGTGACTGGCCTAGCATGTGTGGGGCAGAAAATGATTTCAAGATTCTGAGATCAAACTTTGCAATACAAACCTCAGGGCTATTTTCTCAAAACATAAAGTTACGCTGCCCATCCAAACAAAAAATTTGCACACTGTAACAGCGTTTCTCAAACTTTTTTTTTTTTCAGTCATGGCACCCTTTAGAAATATACAAACTCTCAAGTCACTCCAGTCTAAAACAGTAGCGGCTCTAGACCCGGGAATGGCGGGGCGCACTCACGTCCCTTTATGACAATTAGTCCTGGGTAGTTCGCAATCATTTACTGACGCGTTTTCCAATTATCGTACTTGGCAACTTAAGACACGGTCTCTCCAAATGTGATCGAACAGCGATGAAATCATGGGCGAAATTCAGCTCAGTGGCGGAACCTGAACTGAGAATTGTGACAAAACATCTGTTTAAAACAGTCGTTAGTCCTAACCTGTTCTCAGTCATTTTCATGAGTAACCGAAGGTTCGCTCCGAGAGCACTCCGCAGTTAACAGCTGCTGCTTGTTCTCCCCGATTACGTAAGAAGACAATCATTCATCTGGACGCTTATTTGCTGTATTTAAATCAACGTTAGTCAAACTTGCATACCTGACGACTCTCACGCAAACAGCTTGAGCAGCACGCTGCCTATTTAACTGCCAAGTGCCACTTTTTTATCAACCCACACAATACTGTTATGGCCCCAATTTGTTATTACATTTATAACACAACAGCAACAGCAAGGGATGACAAACACAGTTTTAACAACTAAAACACATTTAATTTTTAACAAAGACAAAGACTAATAACAACCTACAACTAAAGACCAAGATTGATAAATAAGAAAAGACAGAAATAATTACAGTCCCTTTTTGGTGGGGTGGCTTGGTGATGTCCTGGATGAAGAAAATGCTCAAACACAGGCAAAGAAATCCACAAAAGAAACGTCACAGGTCTTGAACAGAATGGCAGGTCTGGTCATCTTCTTGCAATTTCTCCTACTACTTTACTGTCTCAATTCTTTTCCTTATATACTCTTTTGCAGACCCCACCCACATTTAGACCTCTTTTTTTTAATTTTCTGAGACTTGCCCCAGACATGTCCAGGACATGTCTAAACATGACTCCAGTCTGAGCTTAACAAAAAAAAAGGTAAATACTGCTATCTAGTGGCCTATATTCACATTACACCTCCATTCCAAAAGGGAAAAATTTTGACTCATAAAGGCAAAATTTTTCTTTTCAATACAAAATGGTAAAGTGAACACTTGTCTATATATACATATCATACACATTCAAACACGGGATAAGCAATCAGCAATTACATTGTCTGTACCCTTCACATGCTTAATTTCCAAGTCAAACTCCTGTAAAATCAAACTCCAATTCAACAATCTCCGATTCTTGTTTTTCATCTTACTCAAAAACATTAACGGATTGTGGTCAGTGTACACAATCATTGGCTTTTGTCCTGTACAAACATAAACCTCAAAGTGTTGTAAAGAAAGGACCAGAGCCAACAGTTCCTTCTCTATTGTGGAATAGTTCCTTTGGTGGCGATTGAACTTCCTGGAGAAGTATGCCACGGGATGCTCAATGTCATCAGAGTCACTTCTCTGTAGGAGCACAGATCCACAAGCTTGGTCGCTAGCATCGACCGCGATGGAGAACGGTTTGTTGAAGTCAAGAGATTTGAGCACGGGGAAGTGACACAGCAGAGACTTCAGGCGATCGAAGGCTCTCTGGCATGCATCATCCCAGGTGAACTTTACGCCTTTCTTCAGTTGGTTAGTTAGACTGAGAGCAATCTCAGCAAAGTTCTTGCAGAACTTGCGGTAGTACCCGATCATTCCAAGGAAGCGGCGCAAAGCTTTTTTGTTGTCAGGAACTGGAAAGTCCATGATGGCTTGGACTTTAGCATTTATGGGTGCCACCTTACCCTGGCCTATGACGTAGCCAAGATAGGTGACAGTAGTACAACCAAAGTCACTCTTGTTCAGGTTAACAGTCAGGTTAGCCTGGGTCAGGCGCTGGAACAACGTCTCTACATCTTTTAGATGTTCTTCCCAGGAGTCACTCCATGTGATCAGGTCATCGATGTTGTTATGTATGATAATTTTGTACAGCATTATATTCCATTTGTAAATGAAGTTTGTTACATGCTGTTTTGCTGCCTTGCTGGTCAGCTATATTTATTTTGTTCATTGGCACCATCTGGTGGCGTGCTTGTAAAATCATTAAGAAAAGTCTAGTAATTTCTCGAAGCTTCTGGCACTTTCCTGCTTGGAGAGGGCGGGATTTCCCTAGAATCCTGTGGATCTTTCTGGAAGGTTGCTAGACTATAAAAAGGCTGTGATTTTAAGCACAGGAGGACTGACAACAAAGAGAGCAGACAGCAGAAGAGAGCAGACCAGAGTTTTGTTTTGGCAACAGTTAAATAGTGGCAGTGTTATTAGAGAATTTAAATAGTGGATAATTTTTGGACAACTTTTTTTGTAAAGAATAAATTTGTTTTAGTTGTACTGGCCAGTTTTCTTTGTTGTGATTTTTCCAAGTCATAACAAATTGGAGGTTCCACCGAGATTGGATTCACCGAAGATTATTATTTTAAATCTTTTGACTAGTTAAAAAACCAGCAATCATGACATTTGATGTGGAAAGTTTTTTGAAAACTCCAACCCAGGAATTAATTTTGTTGGCAAAGAAGAAGGACTTGCTACAAATAGCCTCAACCCTTGGATTATCTGATGTGAGGTCATCAATGAAGAAACAAGAAATATTCAACATTTTGGTGCAACACTTCATCGATGAAGATATCTTTGGGGAAGAAGCAGCAGAATTAATTAAAGCTGTGGAAGTGCCTGCAACGGAGCTGCAAAGACTTGAATTTCAGCTACGCCTGAAAGAGCTGGAAGAGAGAAGGTTGGAGAAGGAAAGAGAAATGGAGGAAAGAAGGATGGAGATGGAAGAAAGAAGGTTGGAGAGGGAGAAGGAGAGAGAACTGGAAGAAAGAAGGTTGGAGAAAGAGAGAGAACTAGAAGAAAAAAGGATGCAGTTCGAATTGGAAATGAAGAAAATAGAAGCAGGTACTGTTCCAAAATCTTCTGGACTTTCTGATCATTTTGATGTGGTTAAACATATCAGACTTGTTCCTCCTTTCTTAGAAAATGATGTTGACCAATACTTTGCCCATTTTGAAAAAATTGCTGAAAATTTGAAATGGCCAAAAGAGCATTGGACAATGATGTTACAAAGTGTTCTTACTGGTAAAGCTAGAAAAATCTATAACCAGTTATCTGTCCAACAGTGTGCTGATTATGATTTTGTCAAATCTGCCATTCTGAAGGGTTATGAATTAGTCCCTGAGGCTTACAGGCAAAAATTTAGGAATTCTTGCAAGGAAGCCAGTCAAACTCATGTTGAATTTGGCAGGTTAAAGGAACAGTTGTTTGATCAGTGGTGTAATTCCATGAATGTTGAAAAAGATTTTGATAGAATGAGGCAACTTATTCTGGTTGAGGAATTCAAAAGGTGTGTCCAGCCTGATATTAAGATTTTCCTTGAAGAAAAACAAGCCAATACTTTGCAAGATGTTTCTACCCTAGCTGATACTTATGCATTGACTCACAAGTCTTCTTTTGTCCAAAAATCCACTTTTTCAAAATTTCAAAGCAAGTTTCAGTCCAAGACTTCTTCTAATAACACTGCCACTATTTAACTGTTGCCAAAACAAAACTCTGGTCTGCTCTCTTCTGCTGTCTGCTCTCTTTGTTGTCAGTCCTCCTGTGCTTAAAATCACAGCCTTTTTATAGTCTAGAACCTTCCAGAAAGATCCACAGGATTCTAGGGAAATCCCGCCCCCTCCAAGCAGGAAAGTGCCAGAAGCTTCGAGAAATTACTAGACTTTTCTTAATGATTTTACAAGCACGCCACCAGATGGTGCCAATGAACAAAATAAATATAGCTGACCAGCAAGGCAGCAAAACAGCATTTAACAAACTTCATTTACAAATGGAATATAATGCTGTACAAAATTATCATACATAACAATGTATGCACCCGTGTGTGGCAATCCGGCGATTGTAGACTGTATCATCCTTTGGAACGTGGCTGGGGCATTTTTCATGCCAAAGGGTAGGACTTCATACTGGTACAACCCAGATGGTGTGGCAAAAGCAGAGATGCTCTTGGCCCTCTCAGTTAAAGGCACACACCAATAACCCTTCAATAAATCAATCTTGGTCAGAAACTTTGCTTGCCCTACACTATCAATACAATCATCAATCCTAGGCATTGGAAACACATCAGTTCTAGTTACAGCATTGACTTTGCGATAATCTGTACAGAATCTAGTACTTCCATCAGGTTTTGGAACTAGCACACAGGGTGAACTCCAATCGGAGTTGGAGGGTCTGATAATATCATGTTTTAACATGTACTCAACCTCTTTCTCAGCAATCTTTCTCTTTTCAGGATTCATCCGGTATGGATGCTGTTTTATTGGTTTGGCATCACCAACATCTACATCATGAGAGGCTATAGTAACTCTCTTTGGAACATCAGGAAACAAATCCTCATATTTCTTGATCAACCTTTCAAACTGATCTCTCTGTGAGGGTTCTAAGTGCTGGAGTTTTACATCAAGATTTTGCAACACTTCAGTGTTTGACAATTTACATGAAAAAACTTCAGCTTTAATTCTTGGTTCATCATCTTGAAACTCCCCCTCATCTTCACACGTTTCGACCATTGGAGAATCTGAAGTGACAGCTGCAACCCTAGCATTTCTGTCATGATAAGGCTTTAGCATGTTAATATGACACAATTGTTTTGGTTTTCTCCTATCTGGAGTCTTCACAATGTAATTGAGATCATTGAGTTTTGTCAGAATTTCATAAGGACCATGAAATCTAGCCTGCAATGGATTGGACTGCAAGGGAAACAACACAAGGACCTTGTCTCCTGGTTTAAACTCACGGCTTCTAGCCTTATGATCATACCAAGTTTTCATTTTTCCCTGACTTGATTTCAAGTTCTCTTTGGCAAGGTCACAAGCTGCACGCAATCTTTCCTTGAACTTGCTAACATAGTCTAACAGACTGATTTGCGGCTCTTCCTCTTGCCATTGTTCACTCAATAATAGCAAAGGTCCTCTCACTTCATGACCAAACACTAGCTCAAATGGACTGAATCCAGTAGACTCCTGCACTGCTTCTCTAGCTGCAAACAACAGCAAATGAACCCCTTCATCCCAGTCTTTCTCATGGTCATAACAATAAGTCCTCATCATTGTCTTGAGAGTGGAATGAAACCGCTCTAAGGCACCCTGACTTTCTGGATGATAGGCACTAGAAAGAATCTGTTTTGCACCTAGTTCATACACAACCTGCTGAAACAATCCTGAAGTGAAATTGCTACCTTGGTCTGACTGAATTTCCCTGGGAAGACCAAACAACGTGAAGAACTTTATCAAAGCCTTCGAGATTGCAGTTGCCTTGATGTTACGTAGAGGTATGGCTTCGGGGAATCTGGTAGATGCACACATGATTGTCAACAAGTACTGATTTCCAGATCTAGTCTTGGGTAATGGACCAACGCAATCAACAATGACCCTAGAGAATGGCTCCCCAAATGCTGGGATAGGCTGCAATGGAGCTACAGGTGGGTCTAACTGGTGTTTTCCAACTACCTGACAAGTGTGACAGGTTTTGCAAAAGTTGGAAACGTCTTTCCGAAGCCCAGGCCAAAAGAAGTGTTTCATGATCTTATTAACAGTCTTGTTAACACCAAGATGACCTCCTAAAGGTAAACTATGAGCCATTGTTAAGATCTCATTCCTATAGACCTTCGGAACAACAATTTGCCTGACCACTGCCCAATCTGCATTGGCAGGGATATCAGGAGGGCGCCACTTCCGCATCAACACACCATCCTTGAGATAATACCCAACTGGAACTGCATCTATTTCTTTTTCAGGAAGGGCTCTCCTCTTTAGTACACCAATTTCAGGATCATTAGTTTGCTCCTCAATCAACCGCTTTCTGGACAGAGACAAGTCTCCAGACACATCAGAATCACCAGACCCATCCGGCTGGCTGAATAGAGAACTGATAAAAGTATCTGATAAGTCCTCAAACGGAGAAACCATAGTAGGCCAATCAGAGTCATGAGGCGAACCAACTGAGTCCTGACTATTCAATGTACTGGACGGCACCACAACATCATCTTCTTTAGCCTTCTTGGCCATAGCACGAGTCACTGCGCAAGAAGGATACAGAGATGGGTCCTCATCCCCATTTTCAGTGCTCGGCTGTGAAGTAAGATGTACAGGGGGAACTACTTTGCCCCCAGCCAGGTCATTGCCTAGCAACAGAGAAACACCCTTTATAGGTAGACTTGACATAAGTCCCACCTTTACCTGTCCTGTAACTAAATCTGACTTCAAGAATATAGAGCGCAGGGGTACAGATACAGTCCTCCCTTCAATACCTTGTACAAGTATGAAATCCCCTGAAGCGGTCTCATCACGTAACTCCAAGGAGTCCATCAACAAAAGTGACTGAGAAGCTCCGGTATCCCTTAGGATATATATGGGGACAGGAGTAGTATGCTCATTCAGAGCCACAAATCCCTCTGACACAAATGGAAGAAATTCCTCCCTCACAAAGTCAGCTGTATTAGGCTTTTTAGCCCCACAAGAAGCAGGCAATTTAGCAGATTGGTTATCTACTACAGGGGTTTCTAACCTTGTTTTCACAAAGGCATTTGGTTTGGTATCCTTTTCTTTTTCTTTCTTAGCTTTAAGGGACCAACAGTTAGTTGTAACATGACCAGATTTCTTGCAATAACTGCAAACTAGACCACTTTTGTCACTGTCAGCTTTCACACTTTGATCAGACCTGTTACTGGATTTCTGAGCACCATCACCAGATTTGTCTTTGTCTTTGGGTGAGGAATCTTGGGTATCACCGTAACCCTTTTTCTGAAATTGGGACCATTTATTGTTACTGCTAGACTGAAATTTGGACTTATGAGTGAGAACATATTCATCTGCAAATTTGGCAGCTGATTGCAAGTTCAGTGCTTGCTTCTCATTAAGGTAGGTCTTAACATCATCCTTAACACAGTTCTTGAATTCTTCAACTAACACCATCTCTTTTAGTGAGTTGAAATCATCCTTGACCTCCATAGAAGTACACCAACGCTCAAAGCAAACCTTCTTCTCATTCGCAAATTCCACATAAGTCTGATTTTCAGATTTCTTCAAACCTCTGAATTTCTGTCGGTAAGCCTCTGGAACCAACTCATAAGCTCTCAAAATAACCTTTTTGACAACCTCATAATCAGAGGAATCATCTGCAGACAAAGCCGAATAGGCTCGTTGAGCTTTACCCTTGAGGACAGTTTGCAACATCAGAGGCCAGTGTTTCTTTGGCCACTGGCAACTCTTTGCTACCTTTTCAAAACACTGGAAATAGTTGTCAACATCCTTTTCTGAAAATGGAGGCACCAGTTTTACCTCCTGGCTAGCCCGAAATTTATTTTCAGTTTCAATTTTAATTTTTAGTTGCTCCATTTGGAGTCTTTCTTCTCTATCGAATTTCTCTAATTCAAAATCTCTCTGTCTCTGTCTCTCTCTTTCTGCTCTTTCCTCTTTCTCTCTCTCAAATTCTCTTTGTTTTTCTTCTCTTGCTAATTTTTCTAACTCAAACTGCCTTTGTTTTTCTTTTTCTTCCCTCTCAAATTCTCTTTGTTTTTCTTTTTCCTCCCTTTCTTTTTCTCTTTCCTCCCTTTCAATCTCTAGCATTTTTAATTTAAGTTCCGTTTCTATATTTGGATTTTCCACTGGAAACTGTTCCAGATCTCCTGGTGCAAACACATTTTCATCAATGTAATATTCAACTATCTCTCTAGCCAGTCTTGCTTTTCGCATGGCTGGTTTTACCTCTGTCAGCTCCAACTGTCTGCAAATTTCTAGCAGTTCTGTCTTTTTAAAAGACTTCAAAACCCCTACGGTTGGTGATGCCAAGAAATCATCCATTGCTGTTGTCAATATATATCTAGGAAAATTCACAAAAACAATTTCACAATTTGGAATGTTAGATTTTCAATAAATTACTCACACAATGGTCTATCCCGGACCTTGAGCCCCCAATTTGTTATGGCCCCAATTTGTTATTACATTTATAACACAACAGCAACAGCAAGGGATGACAAACACAGTTTTAACAACTAAAACACATTTAATTTTTAACAAAGACAAAGACTAATAACAACCTACAACTAAAGACCAAGATTGATAAATAAGAAAAGACAGAAATAATTACAGTCCCTTTTTGGTGGGGTGGCTTGGTGATGTCCTGGATGAAGAAAATGCTCAAACACAGGCATAGAAATCCACAAAAGAAACGTCACAGGTCTTGAACAGAATGGCAGGTCTGGTCATCTTCTTGCAATTTCTCCTAGTACTTTACTGTCTCAATTCTTTTCCTTATATACTCTTTTGCAGACCCCACCCACATTTAGACCTCTTTTTTTTAATTTTCTGAGACTTGCCCCAGACATGTCCAGGACATGTCTAAACAGGACTCCAGTCTGAGCTTAACAAAAAAAAAGGTAAATACTGCCATCTAGTGGCCTATATTCACATTACAATACCGAGAGTGAAAAGCGATATTTAACTGGAACACGAACCTGATCAATCAACGCGAAGCACTGGCCTATTAATAAGTAAATTTTTTTTCTGTACTGAATTTCGCCCATGATTTCATCGCTGTTCGATCACATTTGGAGAGACCGTGTCTTAAGTTGCCAAGTACGATAATTGGAAAACGCGTCAGTGAAGGAAAATGATTGCGAACTACCCAGGACTAATTGTCATAAAGGGACGTGTCTGCGCCCCGCCATTCCCGGGTCTAGAGCCGCTACTGGTCTAAAATGTATTAAAAACAAACTCTCTACATCACTCCACATCCCAACAGACACAAACAAGTGGTTGTTATGAGAGACAGAGAAAGGGGGGTAAATGTAACTCGCTGTCAATGGAAAACTTGAGCTGGGGATAAAGCACACAACTGCTCAATTCAGGCAGGGATGGATGAGAGGCAGACACAGAGCTTCTGGTGCACAGCGTTTAGTTGCTCCCTTTACTTGTTCTTGTCCCTGTAAGTCAGGCTCCAAAAGCTCAGCTAACACAAATACGTCATGGAGAAGAGTAGCAGAATTGCAATCGCATTTCCTGAAACTATTGGCGATTCTTTCTCTAATGACATTCAAAACATTTCCAAAGCCAGGTAGTGAAATTTAATTTTTAAAGAGCAATTTTCCCTGATCTCAGCCAATTGCAAATTGCCAGCAGTGGTAAGTCCTTTGAGCATTCCAGTGCACATAAACTCCAAATGTCACAGACCCAGTCAACTTGCGCAAAAGAATTAGATGGAAAATAATGGCTGAATCTCTCCTCGAGAATTTTCAGATGCTGAGAGATAAGGTCAGAAAGTGTGCTGTTGCTTGAATGATCACCGTACAAGGGAAACTTTTCATACCTGCCCTGTTCCACAAAGGAGTGTCAGAATGAGAGCTTAGATCTGAAGCCATACAATTTTTCAGATGAGTTAAGAGGGTTTTCTTCTTTGCTTTGCATTTTGGCATTCAGTACTTTGAGGTGCCTAAAATGCCAAATATTTGTATGTTTTGTGCACCAGTGTGAATTTGCAATCAGTCCTCCATATGCATAATTTTCTCCTATTCACAGGAACATTCAGAGTTCATCTCACAACACAAAGTCAGCCAAAAACCTTCCCCCGTGAAAGCCAACACACAGCCGTGTGGAGCAGCAAGGTATAATGTTCTGCTCCCATTTCCTTGTATAGAATCGAAAACAGTCGGGTCTTTAACGGCTGCGCCACAATGAAATTAACAATTTCCACCTCTCTATCCATTACAGCTGATTACAGCAGCATCTTTGCAACTAGTGCCTCCCTGTGAAGGAAGCAGTGAGTGGTTCGCACATTCGGGATTTGCGCTCTGACTCTATTGATAAAACCCTTGGCACTACCCATCATGGCAGTGTCCCCATCAGTGCAGACACTAACACAGTTCTTCCAACTAAACTCTCCCAGCTCAAGATACTCAGCTGTAAGACAATTAACCTCCTCTCCAGTTGTTTTGTTCTGCAACGCTTTACAAAATATAACGTTCTCCCTGATACGGTCCCCATCTACATATCAAACATCTGCCAATACCTGAGTGTGCCCACTGATGTCAGTTGATTCGTCAGCTTGTAAAGAACACTCGATGCTGTGTTAATTTTTTTTCTAAAAGCAAAAATTCAATATCTGCAGACATGTAATGAATTCACCTACTTATTTTACAGTTGGACAGCTGAAACTGAGCAGTTACTTTAGCTGCTTGTCGGCATAGCATTTTATTGACAATCGCTGTACACGCTGGTAATACGACCGTCTCGGCAATCGTGTGTGGCTGCTTAGCCTTAGCTACTGTTTCGGCCACTAAATAGCAAGTCTCTTATGCTTTCTCTGACACCTTTGCACATATCATCATCACTTGCTTTAGTCGGTTGTGATGACTTTTCAAACGAGTAAAATACTCGTAGTACCTTATTGGCTAGTGACGGACGAGTTGTTGTCAGGTGTCTTTTAAGTTTGCTTGGAACTATTGCTTCATTTGACAAATTCATACAACATACCAGTCACAGAGGAAGAGGGGGTGATGAATCCCTGATAAAGATGAATCCATGCGACAAGTAGCTGTCGTCGAACAGTCTTTTCTTCCTTTGGCTGCCAGCCTCAACTGCCCTCGCTGCTTGGCAACCACCAGATGAGGATGTTGGTGGCTCAGTTGCAGAACTATCAGATTTTGGCATCTTTCCTTTCCAAAACCACACCATGCCAATTTGTGTGCGCTGACCGCGTCATTGAACTTTGTCATAACTCTGTGTGCATTGTGCAGTAAAGGAAAAACCTGCTGACCTAAAAAGGTCAATCCCTGAGCATGGGAGAGCATGGTATTGTGACTTAAGAGCAGGCACATGGATTTCATGTGTAGATTTTGGTGAAAAGTTCCCAAAGTTCTGCTCTCACACCCAAATATCCCCTGCTTGTGCCTAGATTTGCGGCTACTTCGAATTTTTTTTTTTTTTGCGTGAATTTCAGCCTTTTCTCATCACGCTCAAAACTGCCTCTATGTGCTTTGAATTTTTCTGCTTGCACTTGGAACATTTGACAGTTAGTATCGAGTATTTGTGTTGATATGCTGTGTTTGGTTTGCGCCAAACAGGGTGCGGTGCATTATCGCTGAACTATTCCACTTTCATTTCGTCTGTCGAAAGGACATTGTACCAGAAGGCTTGTGGTTTATTCACATTCAACCTTGCAAAGCTAAGCCATGCTGATGTGTTCTTTTTGGAGAGAAGAGGTTTTCCCCTGACAACCCTTCCAACCAAGCCACATTTGTTCAGTCTTTTCTGAATTGAACTGTTATGGATTTTAACATTTAAGATGCAAACTGAGGCCTGTAGAGTCTTAAATGTAGTTCTTGGGTTTTGTACAATTTCTCTGAGCATTGCGCAGTCTAACCTTGGGGTGAATTTGCTGCGACGTCAACTCTTGGGATTGTTGATATCTTTCCCTCTTGGCATGGTGTTAACACACACCTAAATGCTCCAGACCAGCAAAGTGCTAAAACCTGTTTTTATAGCACTTACCGATGATCAATTTATCAAGTGTATTTGATCAGCAACACCTGGCAGCTGATTAGGCTGGTGACCGACAGCTCAGCTTCAGCCTCAACAACTGTATTAAACTGTGCTGTTCTTCTCTGGAGCTCTGTCACCCCTTCTTCTCCTGGGGTTCTGTCCCCATAAAAGCTGTCAATAAAACTACCTATTGGATTGTACTCTGCCTCCACACTTGATTCCGAGTCTGGAACATAACAATCATACACTACATCTTCAAGCATCCTAATATTGAAACAAACTTGATACGAAATCAGGCAGACACCAGATGCGGGAAAAGGGAATGATGATTTATTTATAAACAAAACAAAACAGGCACGAGGGCCAACAAAAAACTTGGCCCAAAGGGTTGCAAAAAACAAACTGAGGTAAGCTACACAGAGCTATAAACAATAAAGGCAAAAGGCAAAAAACAAAAAGGCACTGGAAACTCCAGGCAAGAAGCACAAGAAAAATAAATAACCAGACTATATATAAATTCGAAAAACAAGAGGCTGGGACAAGACTTGAAACTAGAAATGCTAGGGAACTATGACAACAAGAACTTGGCAACACTTGCACATGCAATGAGACGCGAGACACTGTCTGCCAGCCAACTTCCACCGCATCCAGATAAAGGCTTGAAAATCATGACATGAGGGGTAACACCTGGAGAGAGAGAGAGAAACAAGAGGCATGGCAAGATCAAGACATGGACAGAGATTGGATGACATGACCTGCTCATTAAGAGAATGAGCGTGCTCAGCTTAAGTACCAATTAAGTATGCAGTTTGGAAGCAAGCATGAATGTTAAGAACAGAAAAGCACAGCAAGATCTTGAAATAGCAAAGCAGGAATCATGACAATAAACTCCCTGTCTAAATTAGTAATATTAGTAATGTGCCTATCTAAGAATTACACCAACCCAGTGAGTGTTAGTAAATGTTAGTAACTTAAAAACAGTTAATTGTCAATTAAGCTTAGAGAGCCCCGAATCAGCACAGCACAGAAGGAAGAGGGAAATACCAAAGCCAACCCAGAGCTCTGAAATGTGCAACAACGAAGGCACGGGGCGGAACGCGGACAAGCGGTGGAGTGACATGGCAGACCTGGCGAAAACAAAAACATGGAAAAGTAAAAACATGGACATGGAACATGAATTATGAAATGTAAAATCCTAATACAAGAAACTGTTAAAACTATGACATGAACATGAACTATGAACTATGGAATCTTGGAACATGAAACTGTTAAAACCATAAATAATACTGTTCTGGCCAAAGGCCAGAACCCCGGAACACAACAAAACTAGTAAAGAAAAATTATTGTTTTACATAAACTAAGATTCATACGAATTTCAATAACAAATGGCAGCAGACTCAAAGTCTTGTTTCCATAAATCTAAAATCTCAGCATTTTCGTTGTATTGGTGGACTTCATTATTATTACTATTATTATTATTATTATTATTATCTTAATTTATTTATTTTTCAAATTAAGAGAGTTAATGAAAAGGGAAGGTCAGAGAGAATTTTAATTGTCTTCCTGCTAAGTCATTGAAGTGGCAAGGACAAGTTTTCAGTTCAGCTACTTCCAATATCATGGATGACCAGCCACTGAGGAAGGCAGGAAGGCTGCTCATGAAGATGAATACAGTTGCCACCAAACACTGATACTTACATATTTTAAGAGTGTGCCTGTTCTATCTATTTTTGCTTTTTACCACTTCGTGATTACAGTTAATCCACTTGTTATTCTTATTCGTACCAAGTGAAAAGTTTCAGGTTGGCTGGGTCTAAAAGACACCCCTGTCTTTATAAATTACTGGATGAATTAGCCTAATTAAAAATAATCAATAGTGGTAGAACCTCCAGGAAGCAATAAATAAGAAATTTCAGCCCGTTTAAACAGAAATCATCCTCTAAATAACAATGGAAAAAAATTGTTGTGGATTTAAAACTTCCAATTAAAAATTTTAATGAATTCTTTTGTTCATATTTTCTCCTTAAAGGGGGAAGAATCTTTGCAAATCAATATAGAATAATGCTGTGAGGTCACCTTTACATCCTATGATGAAGGAGTCCTACTGTGACAGGACTAGTTCCAGGATGACGAAAGCCTAAGCCCCACATGGTACAAGGGGTCACTGAATGGTTTAATGATTTTGGAAGTGATCCTAAGCAAATACCTTTACAGTCACCTGATCTCAAACCACTAGAACTAGTGAGAGGAGATATTGGAACAACCTGTTGGAAAGAGCTCTCTGTCACCATCATCAAAACACCAAGGGATATCTCTGTGAAAAAGGTACTCCAGTGAAGTTTTCCATATGTAGACTCCATGCTAAGGCATATTTATGCCGATCTGGCAGCTGGCGGAGGCCCAATGCCTAATTTAGAACATTTGTGATGAATTTATCTGTAATTTGTCACCCATCTGTATGGACAATATAAAGGGGATACTTTTGCAGTCAGTTATGTAATGGTTGCCTTGAACGTTGCTTACATTCCCAGAGATGGGCTGATGTTGTGTATGGCTGAAGAACAGCTCTCTGTGGGGTTTGAGAGGGTAGAGAAATAAAAAAAAAAGGAGGTAAAATAAGGGAAGCAATAAAAATAAAATAAAAAGGTGAACAGACAAGAAAAATCACAGCTGTAGTTATGCCCTTTCTGTGTTGAGGTTCATGTTTCATGTCTCATGAACATGTTCTTTCCACGTTTCCTGACGCTGCTTCAGTTTCCTCTCACAGTCCATATGTCTTCAATTATTTTCTGCCTTTAAAATGCTATAATGCAATAAAGAGGCTCTAAACACAAAATTTTGGCCAACAGATAGTGCTTGTCGCTTCTCCGCTTCTTTCTTGCCGTATCAGCGTCTGTTCGCCATCTAGGCTTACCGGTCTGTGCGCTTTCCTGAGGGCGTGGGTTCTTTTATGAGCCAAAATAAATGCAAAAATTGGAGAGTCAGTTATAGTGCACAGATCAACTGAAGCGCACAAGAAAGCCAAAGCCAAATGGGAAATACGTGAATGCAGATGTGACGATAAAAGGGTGATGATCTTGATAACTAAAATAGAACTTGAAAAAAAAAATTGAACTTCAAATGAGTAAATAAGGGCGTCTAAGGAAAGGCGCATTAATGATTTCATTTTGGCAGGAAGCAAACGCCGCTCTCTGTTTCATCTCGAGAAGATAAATGGAACATGGAAACAGAAAATCTTTTGCATTTTTAGCCTGAAAGTACAGTGAACTGTTCAAAACTCCTGGGGTGCAATACATAGCAAGCAGTTGTTAGGAGTGAATTGCGGGATCAGAATTCACCATATTAAGAAGGTACTACTTTTTTTGTAATAGATCCAACCATACAGCCTAGAAAAATACAGTAATTTATCTTGAAAATAGTAACACACCCAAAATAGTCAATAACACCATTAACTGAAACTTCACTTTACTAAGAGTGTACAATAGTTGTTCTGCACCAAAACACTGGCTGTGTAATGATCTCCTGAAAATGCAGTTGGACAATTTAATATGTAGGTTAATATTTCACTGCCACAGCTGGAGTCAAGAGATTAAATTACATTCTTACATTTTTGTGTTTCAAGCATTACTGAGACCAAGGAGGACCCTATATCCTCATGAAAATTAATGTCAGTTTGAAAAAATCTGCTCGAGTTTGTAAAACAAATACTTGCGTCAGATCCATGCAGACATCTTTACCAAGACTGAAGTAAATAAAAATGTGACTTTAACAGACTGTAAATCTATATTACGTCCACTCTTGTCATTCAAATGATTAGAAATACAGTGCACCGGAATATGTGCTAGGACAACCTTAACTCATCTTGACAATTAATCAATTCTACTACAATTAAACTGCTGTTAGAAAGCCCAACCATATACAGGGATGCAGCCATCATTTTAATTAATGGCCTGACTAACAGCTGAATTTTGTAAAGAGGTTCCTCTGGGGCCAGGTGAGAAGATGAATGGCGATTATTATGACTTGCAGATGCACAGCATAGAAAAAGCATGCTTCAAAGTAACTGAACAAGCTGCAAATATCTGGCCTTTTCTCTTTCTTGGACTAGCAGCATTTAACTCATAGCAATCCGTTAGTCACCCGACAGCTGAGAAAAACAAGCCAGTGAAGGTCCTGCTACAGCCATCTTCAAGTGACCTTTAATGGCTCCAAGTGCGACAGATCTCTCACCTAGTGTTCCCTTCACGCGCTTTGCTCAGTGGATGCCTCAGGCAATCAGTCATATGAGGTGTTCAAAAGTCATGAAATTTATGATAACTTGCACAGTGGTTCTGCATCGCTCAACTCCATCTTCTGTAACTCTGCGCTGGCAGCTTAATAAAGTTTTAAAAAGCCAAGAGGACAAGATCTGGTCTGAAATCCCATCACCCCTCTCTTTCTCCAAATTCAAAGTCACTGAAAATCTACTGCTGTTACGTAAATATGGTCTCGACTTTGTGAAGATAAGAGTGATGTACTACAAAGCAAGTTCAACATTGACCAGGCATGAGCTGGCTTGATAAATCCTAAACTCGCAATTACAGATACCATAAGTTATCATGGGAAGTTATAATAGAGTCATATTCTTGACAGCGGACGCCCTGGCTTTCAGTTCAACTTACCTGATTAACCCATTTATCTCGCTTTGTGGTACGCCCTTCTGGTCTGTTTTGATTATTATCTGACTAAATAAAACTTTTTTAACATGCAGCCATTCACAATGTCATCTATAGACCCTAACATAATAATAATAATTATTATTATTATATTTATGTCTGAAAATGTTTGCCAATTGGATCCTGGTACAACTATGTGCAGTAGACTGGGTTTATACAGTGAATATGTTGTTAATTATCTGTACTGTTTTGAGCTATGGGAGGGCTCTTAAATATAAATTACATGATCTTTGCGGGTTTTGCCACCAAGCAAGCTCAATAGTGGTCAATATGAGCCAGGGCTGCCAACTCTCATGCATTTGGTGTGAGAAATGCGTGAGGTTCAGTGGCATATTCATTTTCCCGTGCTGTAGTCAGCAAGTACTGAATCAATGCAATGGATGTGCTTTACGATCATTCAAATTGTTTCAATTTAATAAGTATAATTGAAATGTTTTTATGCAATTCCATTTCTTCCAACTCCCGAGTAAAGAAAAGGTGTGAGAAGTCAGGAGTCATAATTGATTTCCATGTCAACTAGTGGTGAAATCCACTGTTACGCATGTGAAACTGATAAACCTCATGCACAAGGACTTCACTTCCACCTGAGTATCTCTTTCAAACGCGCTGATTGAATAATTGCTAACTACAACACAGGAAGGTGTATATGCCACTGAATCTCACGCATTTCTCACACCAGATGCATGAGAGTGGGCAGCCCGCTGAGCACTGCATAAAGTCACAATGAAGTTTCTGTGCCTCTTGAACAGCAAATGAATGCCCAGTGATAATTACAACTATCATATTTGACAGAAACACTGAATACATAGTAACTGATAAAGCAAGAGTAATAGTCTCCATCTGGTGCCTTATGAACAATATAATGTCAAATTCTGAGTCTCAAAATAGCCAAACTTGCATTTTTTTGGACAGGAGAAGGAACCTTGAGCACCTGGAATAAATCACACTCAAAAAAATAATTTGTTGGGTGAACATAATAAAATTATGGAAAGTATTTCCACCCAATCATAATACGTTAATTTAGCAACAAATTCTTTTATTGAGTGACATAAATGTAAATATGCTGGTTCAATATAAGGAGTTGGTGTTACTATTACTCAATTACAAGGGGTCCAACATAATAATCATTTGTTGGGTGAACATACTAAATTTATGGAAAGTATTTCCACCAAGCCATACAGGAGTGTTCCTACATTGCATGTTTTGTGGGTGGGGGAAACCTGAGTACCCAGAGGAAACCCACGCAAACACGGGGAGAACATGCAAACTCCACACAGAAAGGCCCCAGGCCAGATTTGAACCCACAACCTTCTTGCTGTAAGGCAGTAGTGCTAACCACTGTGCCACCATGCCACCCAAGTGTGGGTTTGCCCAAGTGTGCCCGTGCCCAAGTGTGCCCAACCCAAGTTAATGGGGTAGGTTGAGCTATATTTAAAAATGATACAACACGACTAATTAATTGTGCTGATCAGACAAGACTTATGTATGTTTGACAATCACAAATACTTTAGTTGACAGTCCTTTCAGTCATATGAAAATCAACAGTAATAATTCAATAAAAGTCAATTCTGGCATCAATATTTGTTTTAAACAATGAAAACATTTGTTATCCAAGTTTATGACAGTTGATATCAAGTCAGGAAAAAAAAAAACCTAAAAGCAAACAGGATTTCTTGAGATTTAACGTGTCTGCCCGCCCGTCTCTTTCGTGCGTTGCTCTGCCTTCTTCTGCAAATTCCGGAACTAAAGTTTGTAAATGCACTCCCTGCTCGCACACTACTGCCACCCTCTGTTCTGGAGTTGTACACGCCATTTGATATCTTAACCAAAAAGCATTAGGTTCTCTCAGCATAACTGAATTTAGTAAATGTTAAGTTATTGCACATCATGCTAAAATAACATTACTTAATGATGTTCAACCACAAAACATGACTATATATGGTAGAAGCAACATGTTACACTGAGATTAATTTAGCAGACACCCAATCTGGTTTTTTTGAGTGCAGACAAGCATGGGGAGAACCTGCAAGGCCCATACAGAGGGGCTCAGACCACATTAGGACCCGCAACGTTCTTGCTGAAAGCCGATTATGCAACCCTATGGACAACCACACTGCCCCGTTATGCCACTATTTATTAGTAATATGCTAATTCTGAAGGAGAATTTGGTTTTTAAATAACATGTTAACAAGAGCCAACTCATTAATGTTCAGAATTTAAATGGTTCGCTCCCATCCCGCCTCTCTCATTAAGGACTGGCAAACCTTACTGACCATCATATGTATGCATCCATGGGATTCGTCATCAGGGGAGATGGCTGTACTTCATGCCAGCAGTTAGAAAACCACCCTCTTCTCCCCAATGCCTGTTACTCATCTACTCCAATGAGCGGCTTAGTCTACATTTGAGCAGCATCTGATTTACCCCCACCTCCACAGCAGCTGTTTTCGTGCACAGAGCCTGATTAAGCCAGCCCATGCCTTCAGATGCGTGACCAAAATTACAGCAGCTTGCCGCTGCGTTCCTGTATAGGCCGTTCTGCCTCAGCGCAAACAAAGTATTTACGAACAAATTAGCCCAGCTTGGGCATTTTTCAGAAGAAAATAGGATTGCAATCTTTAACATTGCCTTCACGGTCTTCCTCGTTGTTTGCCAACATCAATCAATATTAGTGATTCATTTTCTCTAACTGCATCCAGGAAAATGCTCTGCCCATATTGCTGCAGTGTATTCAGTGCAACGTGCCTTGCTGTTTGTGAATTATTATTATTATTATTATGGGCAGCACAGAAGCCCAATAGGTTGCAATGTTGAATCACAGCAAGAGAGCTGAGAGCTTGAGGTTCATGTTTCATGTCTCTGAACATGTTCTTTCTATGGTTCAAAGCTGCTTCAGTTTCCTCTCACAGACCACGTCTTTAATTATTTACTGTCTTTAAAATGCTATAATGCAATAAAGAGGCACTAAACACAAAATTTTGGCCAACAGATAGTGCTTGTCGCTTCTCCGCTTCTTTCTTGCCCTATCAGCGTCTGTTCGCCATCTAGGCTTACCGATTTGTGCGCTTTCCTGACGGCGTGGGTTCTTTTATGAGCCAAAATAAATGCAAAAAATGAGAGTCAGTTATACTGCATAGATCAACTGAAGCGCACAAGTAAGGCAAAGCCTAATGGGAAATACGTGAATGCAGATGTGACGATAAATGGGTGATGATCTTGATAATTAAAATAGAACTTGAAAAAAAAAGTGAACTTCAAATGAATAAATAAGGGCATCTAAGGAAAGGCGCATTAATGATTTCATTTTGGCAGGAAGCAAACGCCACTCTCTGTTTCATCTCAAGAAGAAAGGAGCCTGATTAATCAAGCGCTTATCTGAAAGAGTGATGTGAGGACACTTGGACTGAGATACACAGGGAATTTTAAAATGACCCAGTCAAGGGAGATTCAGTGCCGCGCAGCAGTTTCATTGCCGGGCCCGACCTGTCCCAGTGGGCCCAGGGGATTTGCTGTTTAGTAGTCTGTCCCATGATGCACTGCGGCATTCCAAATGAGCGGGATGAGAGAAAATACCACTGACCTTTTTACACCCATTTTTCAGTCGGCCGGTGTTCGGTTTATTGACATCGACGTCACGCCCGAGAGCCACTACCCGCCTCATTTACTCACAAGGTCGTGCTCACATTCTGTTGGGAAACACTCTCAGTGGCATTTTCCCTCATATGCTACGGGTCGCCTGATCGACTTTCATGTGTAAACAAGTGAAAAATAAAACACACACAAGCACACACACACACACACACACTTTTCAGTGCTCCTGAGGCATGAAGCATTCAGAAAATGCACGACTGAAAATGACTCATGGATGGAAAGTATATGAAATGATATGTTTGTCTCCATTTCTCCCTTTATTCTTTTAAATGACTGTAATGGTGGCGGCGTTTGAAAGTAATTCCCGTCGTTAGCGTGTGCGATTACCTTCTGTTTTTTTTTTTTCTACGATAATTTTCACTCCTAATCACCTCCTCCCAGGTGTGCATCTGCTATTACCTCCTTTTCATTTAGTGTTGGCTCACCATGTAAAATACAATGCAATGTTTCTGGAGCCACCTTGGCTAAAAGCCTCTGCCAATGATTATATTGTAACTGCAATTTTATTGCAATTTTATCTCGCTTAAATTTTACACCATTCACCTCAGGCAATGGATGAGTGCATTTTATGTTATTCTGAGTAACGTCTTTCATGAAGTAGAGTCATAGTGTTTTAATACCACTTTAGTAGAATAAATCTGTTTGTTTGTTCATATCTCAACTCCTATGCCCTACCCTGAAACACGTCTTTACCGCTCCATGGGTGCAAGGAGCTCCAGCTCCACCTACCTGCCCAACAAAAATTGAGAAGAATCAAAAATTTAGGGACATCAACCAAACAAACTTTTGATTTTGGAAATCTACTTGGAGGGCCCCTTTCAAAGGTGGAGAAGTCCAGGGACACAAAGTAAAAATTCTGGGTAACACTTTACTTGAAAGTATTGTCATAAGAGTGACATGACACTGTCATAACTGTTACATGACACAGTCATGAACTTGTCATACACATTATGTCAATGTCATAAATGTTTATCACTCAAGACAACCCAAACAATGTCAACTTTTCATTGCGAAAACCAAATGACACTTAATGACAACAGTCACAAATGTTTATGACACTGACATAATGTTTATGACACATTCATGACTGTGTCATGTAACAGTTATGACAGCGTCATGTCGCCCTTATGATGATACCTTCAAGTAACCAAATTCTGCTGTTTTTCCTTCTCACATGAACTGATTCACAGATTAGTTCCTTCTCCTGGTGGAAGAATTGTGCTTAAGGGCAAATCCAGGCAAAAGAAACTAAATTCTGGACCTGGACTAAATTCTGGACTAAATTCTGAACCTCTGTCTGCTTCCAAAGAAAATGTCACTGTCCGTAAACTGCAGCGTGATATTAAAAATGAAATCTATTTTCAAATAGTGTTCTAATCCAAGAGGCTATAATGATGAAAATCATGTCACTGTCAAACATGGACCTGACTGTATATTGCAGAAGACAGAAAATGTGTGCCTATATATTTCATGGATGTTTACTCCTTCTCGGGATGTTATGTGATGGGTCATGTTCGTTGATTAGTAAGCAAATGTACTCAAAAACCAATGGATGGTTTACATGAGAATTTTATCAAAAGTGGATCTTGGCCCAAGATGATTATGCAGTATATGGGAGATCTGCGTCTGGATCCAGGACGTATTTGAAGTATTCTTCACCACTGTAAAATTTCACATCTTGAATCCCAGCTTCTCAAAGACATCATTTGAAATAGGAAAAACTGGGGGCAGTATCTCAATGATGTCAGGCAAATATCAGAAATTGATGGTTTTGTCTCGGCTTCATCAGAGGCCTGCAGCCTCAGATTGCTCTTGCAGTTATTACTCCCCACGATTATACAGATGTTTGTAAAACAGTGGACTCATTATGACCAGAACAGCTAATTGCAGTGCTTGAGTATGAGTAGAGTGGTTGTCCACTGTAATCATTTGCAGTTTTCCCCACTTTGAAGACCATGCACAGAATATACTTCAGCCGCAGACAGTAATCTCTTTCTTTAAACTGCCATTTTCAGAAGTAATTTGTTCAATTGCTGATGGTTTTTATTGCACTGATCACTTATTGTATTAAAAGGGCAATTGCCTTCTTCAAAACATCTCATTTCTATTTTCAGCAGCTATTGACTTCAAACAAAACATTTCACATTTTCAGCTTGGCATTTTCAATGGCATTTATTTGTGAATTTCAGACCGTAATCTATTTATCTCATAATTGAATTGTGAACCTATCATAAACCTTGGTCTACACACACACACACACACACACACACACACAAACAAAAAAAAAAACAAAACCCTCAACCCTGGAGTCGTGACTGTAAAAAAAACCATGGAATCAGGTACAGTTATAGCCATGTATTGATTTGAAACTTTTTTAAAAAATTGTTGCATTTGCCATGGTGTGGCCACGCCCCTCAACAACATCAACACGCCCCTAACAGCCGATTTCCCTCCCCCTTGCTCTCGCCTAAAACTGTGCCGTTGATGTCAATGACAGAGAACTCAAACTCACCAATAGATGCCCAATGATCATATATAGTGCTTAGGGCAGGCCAATTGATTTTTATATTTTTTCCTGGGGAGTGCTATAGTGTCTTTCATGATCAGTATCAGCTGTTAGTGTAATATTATCATGAGTCCATGCATAAAGTGTGAGGTTCTGATTCTCTCTTTATTCATTTTTCCTGCTGTCTGGCAGTCTGCATCTTTTTCAGTTTGTCTCTTTGATTGATTTCTTTGCAGCGAAGTCTTGTGGCTTCACTCCTCCCTTGTGCATTCCCCGCTTCCTCCTGCACATGATCTATGTTGTTAATTGTTATCTCTGTGTATATAAGTTCCCGGTTTTGGTTTTTTCCTTTGCTGGACTGTTGAGTTTTATTTGTGTTGAGCTCACTTTTCACATTTCTCATTGTTCACTGTAATTCCTGGTTTCTCAGTTCATTTATCTTCCTGGTTATTTCATTGCCTGTTTCCCTGTTGATTGTCCCATTTGTGCAACATTATTCCCCAACCTAGTGTCACCCACTAGATGAAGTAACCCCTTGCGATAGGAAGAGGCAGTGCGTAGAAAAGTTGGTCTTGGCACCTAAATAAATTGTTGCAAGTAATTTGAGTGCTCCAGTCTCGTCCTTTCTCTAATGTCACCCACTCCCTCTGGACCAGAGGGGGGCAAAGAGGGCCGCATCTGTCCCCGGTTTTCACACCAGCTTCTGGCCTTTAATTTGTTGATGGTCTATATTAGCCAAACCATTTATGAAATCTGACATTCCAGGTGCATTTCTTCAAATTATCACGAATGACCACAGACTGCTCTTGTCTCCCTTCATAGAACATTTTCCTTTGATCTAATCATTGGACAAATCAATATTTGTGTATGCAACCAATTAAGTCAACTAGTCAGGGTAATTGATAAAAATAAAAACCTGCATACACACCAGCCCTCCAGGACCGGAATTGCCCACCCCTGCTCTAGACAGACGCCGCGGTAGCGACCTCTGACCTGGACTTCGACTCTGATCAACCTCACCCTCTGGGCACTGTTCGCTGCTGCTCGACTTCTGCCTGTCCTCTGACTGCAGTCTGCCTGCCCTCCATTATGCAGTCTGCCAGTACACTGGCCTGGCATGAAATAAAACTTATTTGAATTGTACTTCTGATCCTGCTCTTGGCTCCATCTGCTCTGCGGTTTGTGACATGACGCTGCCGATCCTTCCTCGCAAGTCTAGTTTAATCATCATTGGTGTCAATAACATTCTGAAGGCATTCTGTTTGTTCAATTGCTGGAGGAGGTCCTCAAATTAAAGTACATTTGTTGTTGATTTTTTTTCATGAATCATGCAGTCCAATTTGCCTAACTTCTGTGTCTTTCTTAGTGCATCCGGCCAATACCAGCCTACACATCTATTTTTAATTAGCAGTGGTGTAAGAAACATAATTTTATCCACTACAATGTGCGGGAGGTTATGATGTAAGAAACTGATGTAGTGGCCTCGCTTGCTTACGATTGATTAACTTCAAATAAAACATTTTGGGTTTATTTGTATTCGCTAGAATATCATGTTTTTCTGTGCCGTAATTTTTCAAGGTTGCAACTCATTCATTGGGAAACAAGACTAGGTGCACCTAGTATATGGTTGGGCCGCCTCTTCACTGCCGGCCGACCAATCGCTTAACTTCTTCCCTGCGGACCAGCCAATCGTTTCACTTGATCACCCGATACCCCTTTTCCATCAAGCGGGTTCCAGAGCTAGTTTGGAGACAGAGCCTGACTTAGCACCAGTTCTTTGCTTTTCCAGAGCCAAGCACCGATTAAGTCAAGGAGTTGGGGGGGGTGGGAGGTTGGCGTTTTAGTGACCAACAAGACCAGCGCAAACACTGTACCGCCATTTTTCAAACAACAACTGAGCAAATGTACTCTACTTTCTTTTTGAAACAAACAAAAATGGAGAAGGCTAAGCCAAAGACATCCCCCATAGACCCCCATTGTAAGATATTGCTCACACTTCCTCTCTCCAGAGTGGGCGCGATTGAGGAAGTATTTTGAGCATACTGCTCACAGTAAATGTTGGAACATAACATAAGATAGCATAACATAACATAACATAACATAACATGAATGGCGAGAACAGGTCATTCAGCCCAGCTAGGCTCGCCAGTTTCTTCATACTATTTTTCTGCCAGTGCTTCAATCAGAGACAGTTATTTAACACTCGCTGGTTGCTAGCATTACCTTTAACCACAGTAATTTTATATTCAATCTTAAATGGCTATGCTGTGGATTATGGGTAATATTGTCCCAAAAAGTGTGCTGAGCCCTTTTTTGGCTAGAAAAGAAGTGTATTGCCATTTGAGAACTTCTTCATTGAACTTAAACCCCTACTCAAGTCCAATTTTTGTCCTCTTGTATGGTGTATAATGAGAAGTAAAATTTTCTCTTCCCTTACTAAAGCTATTTTGGCTGGACCCACTACTGGTGCTGAAAGAGAGACCCAAAACATACCTTACCATATCTTGGTGGTCTTAGCAATCTTAATGCTAATGAAAGCAGTTTTGCCTTCACCCATTTCTATGCTCCTGTTTAAGTAGTACCCCCAGCTACCGCATGTGAATTAGCTATCAGAATAGGCCAGTTCCACGCAAAACTGCTACTTATTTAGCCAGAATGTACTTCCTTACTTGCTTTTGTTTCTGTAGAAAGGCCCCGCTAATGAAGCCGTCTGGCAGAGTAAGAAATTACCACCAAGGCACACAGTGCTGGGCAGCAATACAGCCTGTCCCAACTTTATTTCTTCTTCACCCGGAGTGTAATTACAGTGTAATGGAGTGTCGTTCCTGCTGTGCTCTTTTTAACGCATTCCTTTACTAATTTATTTGTTTTTCCCCACACAAAGCTCAAATTCCACTCATGGGTGAAAATTCAATTTGGGCGCACTGCTTTAGCACACACAAGAACGAGCATTAATAAAACATGCCGCTGTACGGCAGGACAGATTGGCCTTCGGAGGGAATCGAAATAAGAACACAATTCAGAATGACGGTGTGCCATAAGTGCAGGAGTGATCATTTGTCACCACGGTAAAGACTTGTGTCTGAAACTCAGGCAGGACATCAGATACCTTTGGGCTTTTTGTTGCTTGCGCTGTGATTAGCAAACACAAGGAATGATCAACTTTCCTCTTCCAACTGCTTAACATTGTCTGAAGCAAAATTCATTTCACCTAAAAACTCCCGCTACATAAATTTTGGCGAAGACAAATTCCCTCAGAAGATCATCAGAAAATTTAGCTGCTGAACTTGTAGTCATTGGCAACAATGAAGTTCAGTAAAGCTTTTTGAACAACAATAGGAGTACATACATTTTTCCCCCATTCGTGTCATTATAAAAAGTGTAATTTCAGCAGATTTACTTATTTAAACATCTACGGGAGGAAGTGAGCTTCTAGAATGCTAACAAAAACCAGGTAGCACCTGGTTTCACCAGACCCTGTGGGTCAGGTTAATCAGGGAAAATGTAAAAATGGCAGGCAATAAGAATGATTTTTTCAGCATGGCGATTTCTGTGGGCCTTCATAGGGATAAAGGGGTTTAACAGATGGCGGAGTTAACGAATAGTAGCCTCTGGTGAAAGACTGACAGTGTCAGAAATTTCTGGCCAATATTATGCAATGTGCGAGCTTGTTACGTGCACAGGTATGTGTAAGGATCAACTAAAATCCATGTTCAGACCATATAGGTCCTTCAGTGTTTTTTGTTCAAACCACCTGAATTTGCTGAATAAAACAAATTCAGCTATGAGACTAAACTAATTATTGAAATCAGCAGGCTGAGTTTATGGGTAGACGCAAAACATAACATTACCCTCTGACCCCTGGAGTGTGGACCTCAGTAGCTAACAATTAACTTCAATCTATGCATTGCATAAACCTTTACTGTAGTGTATACGCTGCATTCATTGATTGAACTTGACAAGAGAGGCCTTGTCATGCAGGGCAGTAGAATTTCTCAGGCTGGTGGTGTCTATGCTCATTGAAAAGAGAAATTTTGCTCCAAAAATTCAGCTGGAACAGTAATATAATGTTGCTCTTAGGATGGCAGTGACGTATTGTGGCACAGCAACCATCCATCAAACTCTGGTTGGCAGGAGTTCAGTTTATTGGTGGTGATTTTTTTAGAGAACAAACATGGAGATTACCTTGTCTTGTTTAAACAATTATTTAAAGTTCTATTTTAGGTTGCCTAAAAATTCAGCAGTTTGGGAATCTGATCGCCTGGAGGAATTATTTCAATTTTTAAAGAATTTACTCCATAATTTGAAAAGAGAAATTCACCAGCTGAGTAAGGCTATTGAAAAAGTAAAAAAAAATAAAAAATCTGCTGTTTGAAAGCAAATGGAGCTAGTTTCAAGATTGACTTTGAATAGGCTAGGTTACGGAATGTACTGCTCAGCCCAAACTAGTCCAACAATGTAATTCTTACTTCTGAAGCAAACAATTCTGTATATTTCCATCACCGCTTGCGATCACTTTTTTCCCCCAGTATTTACTACAATTTGTGCAATATCAACAGAGAACATTTATCTTCAACTCTATCATATATCCATTCATCCATTTTTAATGTGACCACTGGCGAAGCCTCAACTTTTTCCATTTTGTAAACATGGAGACTTGTGTAATAAAATGAATTTGTTGCAGGTCTCATATTTTAGCAAATGTTATAAAGCTGAATAATTTCTCAAGATAATAGCCCATCTTTTTCAGAGTTTGTCACGTTCAATTCAAGCAATTATAGATCAGAGGTTTGGGAACACAACTGCTATTTGCCTGAAGCTAATTTTCAAATTTAATTAGGCTATGCCACATCAGGCAAATAGAGACAACTTAAAAATAAAAGCTGACCACACCAGTATGCAAAAGCAACAATTTTTTTTTAAATATGACTTTGCCATAATGCTGTTCCACATGATAGTTTTTCAGTCACTTTGTGATCTTTTAAATACAACGTTCGCTCATCCAGTTCCATCAGACAGCTTGTTGAAATGTCAAGCTGTGCAACTAAAACCCTCCCCAGATCATGCACACTGTAACAACATACAAGCCAAGCTTCCCTCACCTTTCATTTAAAGAGCAGCACCAGGTTCTGAGGAAATCCTTCAAGTAACGATTGCAAGTTAGTAAGTTAGTTAGTTAGTTTGTAATCATGTATCTCTTATGAACATTAAGGCATGCTTAAACTAACACAGCATTTGCTTTAAAAGTTTAAATTAATGTGGAAATTACTGCATAGTTTTTCATTCTCCCCCACATATATCTTATGCATCTTGCCAGGTCTTTCTATCATTTTAGTGTAAGATCTGTAAAGGGGGTTGGAGCACCGCAAATGCTGATGAGTGGGGGAGCCCCAAGGCTGAAAGCGGAAAATGGCTGATAGCTCAGGAAGTGGGCCTCAAGGAACTCCGGAGCCATGCAAGATAACAATAAAACTGGTTGGACTTCCTCTGTTATGAGTGGGCCCAGGATGTTTGCTCAGCCTCTGATTGGAGGGATTTTATGGTCTCTCTGTGTCCTTGGTGTTGCTCTGTATGGGAGGAGTAGTTGCAAGAAGTCTGGCTGACAAAATGCCTCTGTGGAAGTCATTTTATTGTCCTAAGTCTTATATGAAACTGGACCTTAACTTATCTATTTAAAATAATCTAAACCTCTTGGAACTTCGTAATATGCTCATTTGTTCAATATACTGCTCTGAAATCACTTCCGTACTTATAACCCAGCTTACCAGTGTAATAATCCATCTGAAGACTTATTCATGACAACTGCGTCATATTAGTACATTCGTACAGATGCGGTAGTGCAGTGGTTAAGTAGGCTTGACTCAAGATCGTAAGGTCCTGAGTTCAAGCCCTGGCCACGGCCTTTGCGGTGTGTTCTTGGGCAAAACACTTCACTCCCACACTCACTCCACCCACAGCAAAATAGTCAGGGAAACCTGACTAAGAGCTGGGGGGAGTACCTGCGGTGGACTGGCATCCCATCCAGGCTCCAGGTTTAAGCTCCGGGCTGATGGGCCATGAGGCTCGAATAGGCTTACTTCTTCATATCACGTTTGGTCACATTTTTCTCAGGGGAAACCAAGGAGTTGAATGGAGTATGTTTCATTCCCATTGAAATTCTGGTTCATTCCCTTTTGGAAACTCCTATAAATTGGTCAGAATCCTCTCGGGTAATCATTCTGCTCTTCTCTCTCTACTAAATTATTTTATTACCTCCTAAAAATGGTAGAAACCCAAAATCCAGATTTGACCCCCCTTCCAGGTAATTTATGGCCATGCCATCTGGATCAAAGACGTGATTTGGCTTAAAGCAAAGACAGACAATCCCCTTGGGGAAGATCGTATCCGATCGCTCCCCGCGGACGTAAGTGCGTGTGTAGTCTATGGTTATGTAAGCTTCGTAATTCGAACTGCCCGCACATTTGTTCTGTGTGTAGCCTTTTCGCCAGGTATGACTTCACTCTCATTATCTAAATTTTTTGTAACTTGTACTTGGCTTAACTTTGATTTGTTTAATATAAGCTCTTGCCTACCCGGTGAATAAATTATTGTTATTCCTTTAAACTTGCGTGGTCTCAGTGACTCCTAACCCTTTTCTTCTTCTTCCGCCTCCTGAGGAGAGCAGTCGCACTCTATCTCTTCTCCTGCCTGCTATCTTTGTCCTATTTTGTCCAGTTACCCCCTCTTTTTTTCCTTTTTTTTGGACCTTCTGTCTGCTTCTGAGGCTCTTCAAGTAAATTTGGAATTAATTAGCTGTTCCCTGAATGCGATTGACAAAATTTTTTCACCAAGAAGTGGAGCACCTGGCGAGCCACGCTGCCCAGATGACTTTTCCTGCTGGCTACGTTCAGGACGCATAGTCGAGATGGCAAGTTCTTTGTCTGGCGGCACTATCTCTTGAAAATTTGGAGGATGTTTACCTTTTTGGATTTATGGTGACAGGATTTCTCCTCATTGGCATGGGAGTTGCTCTGATCTACTGTAAAGTACGCGAGCTGGGAGCGAGGAAAATGGCCAACACGCTGCCTAGCACCGAAATTATTACGGAGCGCTTCAGATGAGTATCAGAGAATGGTGAGTTGCTCAAAAAGACTCTGGGATCATCTGCAGAAATGCACAGAAAGATGGACGCTGTTTTGAGTCAGTGTGGGGAGTTTGTGCGTATGACTGTGAACTTGGCAAGAGACAGGACAAGATGATGGGAGAACTGGTGGCCCTGAAGCGAGAAGTAAAAAATTTACAAAATGAATAGCGGATCAATCAAAATCGCTTGTTCCACCGGAAATTGAATAGAATTCAATTCAAACCTGTACCTGTGTACCAAACCTATTTTTGCCGGACCACGAGTACTGTGTTGGCTGCTATGGTTTTCGACTCTTATTCTGCCCACCTGAATTGTGACTTTTGGATTGTGGACTCTGTACTTTTGCCTTCGGCCCTGCTGGGGTTACCCCCCTCGCTCAATAAAATCTCTTTACCTGCAATCCTGTGTTCTCGCGACTGGTTCCTGAAAAATACCTCACAGTGCTCACCACTGCTATTTCTAAAAATCCTGGAAAAACTTTTCTTGCTCTTGCTCGCAAACTCGCTAACGTGTCTTACAACAATGACACCCTGTCTCTAGCTGAAAATATGTTGATTTTTCACAAAAAATGATATGCCCCATATAAGGTGTATATATATCAGTATCACAGAACTCCGGCATCATCTTTGGGAAAAAGCATACCAGCTTGAATTAAGTATCGCTTCCAAATAAAAAATAGTCAGGAATTTTTTTTTTTTACTGAACTCTGATCTCCGCACTGCGTGGATGCTTGTTCATGGGAAGGAGTTTAGAGTGCTTATTTACAAACAATCAAATGTGTGTTTTGTCTATTGTCTGACATGATTTTCTGCTGCTGCAGTCATAATCTGGGAAAATTTTGTACGTTGTAGAACAGAGAGTGAAAACTTTGGCAAACAGCATAAAATGCTTGTAAAGAGAGTGTGATCGTCTTTTTAGTTGACATTGTGACGTCACAAAGCAACTTTGCTGAACATGCAAATGCAATATGGCAGTGCCCATAGCGGTTGATTCGAGTCTTCAGAAACTTGGCGCGGTGGCACAGTGGTTAGCACTGCTAACTCACAGCAAAAAGATTATGGGATCAAATGCGGACTGCGGTCTTTTTGTGTGGAGTTTGCATGTTCTTCCTGTGTTTGTGTGGGTTACCTCCGAGTACTCCGGTTTCCACCCACAGCCCTAACTGGGGATTCTAAATTACCCATAAGTATGAGTGTGAGAGTGAATGGTATGTGGGCCCTGCAATGGATTGATGAGCTGTCAAAGGTGGGTCCCTGCGTTTTGCACATAGTCAGCTGGGATAGGCTTCAGCTCCCCCTGCACCCTAGTAAGGAAGAGGCGGCATAGAGAATGGATGGGTTGAGAGGTTGCACTGCTTTCATCATTTGTTATCGCTCAGCCGTCTATTTATATTTTCTCAATGTAAATTGCCACCTAACCCCTTGCCCCAGGTTCCCACTCCTTATCCAGCTAATGTTACACAGAGATGCTTTCACTAAATTATGATCGTGAGAACATTGAGTGTCTGCCTTGCTCGCAGAGGGATCATTATTGTTAGTCAGTAGAGTTGAACATGGTAATTTTGCCTATTTAAAAATTAACATTGCGTGCACCGTCTTCGCAGGATGTGAGACTGACTGTCCGGACTTCGGGACCAGGGTCGCCATTTTCATTGTCAGTTTACAAAAACAGTTCATGATCTTGGGAAGTGATCCTCATAAATAAATAAATTGGAACATGTGTGCAATTGTAAGCAATGAAAGAGGCCCTGGAAAGACATTCATCCAGCTCTCTACAATTAGCTGGTAAACAGAGGATGGGCTCCCAACTATAAGTATGTTTCTCCTGAGATTTCTTCCAACTGGGGAGTTTTTTCTCACCAATGTTTGAAGATTTTTTTCTCTCTCTTGCAAGTTTTTTTCTTTTTTGGGAGGGGGGGGGGGGGGGCTTTTCTTGCTCTGTCTTTGTGACTGTACTTCTGTGAAAAGCAGAATACATATAAAATGTCATTGATTTGAAAGGTATTCTTAAGGTTTTGCACATACAGTACAGTATTGTTTATTCCAGGGCAAGGAGAGGAGACAAGAATTAACAGCAATGAGAGCAACTGTCAGCACCACATTAATGCGAAGGTCCTATGTCCATTAAAAAAAAAAAGTTTTAGTATTAAATGAAGTATATATGGAGTGACCCTTTAGTGCAGGGATGTCTTAAATGCCTGCTGAAAATTTCAGATTTAATGGTTCAGCTGGTATAGGCTGTTTTTCATAGTTATAGCTGGTCAGCCAGCCTCTTGCCAGCAGACATCAGCTTACTCTACCCACATGACTAGCATATTCCACATATGTTCCGCGTGAGACGTCAAAAAACTGCTGAGACCATCTTAAACCAGCATGGAAAAGTAGCTGATCTTAGCTGGAATTTTCAGCAGGAGTTATTTGGATATGGCGTGACATGTTAGCTTCTAAAGTAATCGGTCTGACTTCAACCAGGTTGTTGAAAGGAGCCTTGTCTGACACAGATTTGAGTAGCCTGCTTTGCCAGCGGTCAGCGGCTGGCTGGGGAAAGGAGAGGAAAGACCGCCTGCCCGATAACGTAGGGATTTTGAGTAGCCGCCCACTTCCTTGCGCAACGAGCCACGAAGGACCACCCCTTTTTTAAACCGTTACGTACTTCTTGGTACGTTTCACTGTTCAGCTCTGCAGCAGTGCATTCTAAAGATTGTAAATCTATTAGCTGGTCAGAGATGGGGCTTTTCAGAGGAGAAATTACGAGAATGCTTTCTGCCTTTAGCATTGACGTTGATTCCAAATTTTTGGACAAACCAAGTACAGTAAAATTCATGCTTTTACCGAAGCCAGTCGGCAAAACTCCAAGTACATCTTTACCATCTAGTAAATGATTGATCGCCTGTAGTTGTTCGTTCTTTAGAGTAATCTTTCGGTCGTGAATTTCAAGATATTCAAGCGATTTCTTTATCAAAGCGTCGTTCTCTACATTCGCCATCTTTGTTGTGGCAGTTTACGGCGTAACCATGCGTTGCGTTACATTCGATGATTTCAATTTTGATTGACACCTCTGAAGTCAATCAGTAATTCCCGTTCACTGGAGAACGGACAACTCAAAATCCCTACGTTATCGGGCAGGCGGTCTTTCCTCTCCTTACTCCAGCCAGCCGCTGACCGCCGGCAACGCAGGCTAAGATTTGAGACGCTTGATCACCCTCCATGGCCTTTGCTGGGTGAGAGTGAGAAAACTTTTGCTAATTCACTTAAAAGCTTGTGATTTATACATTGGTCCCGAGGGAGCTTGGGAAACATAAAGCTGTCAGCACATTAGACTCTTGACAACAAGTGGGGTAAACCAGCTATATTTTCATACCTTAACACAGCACTTGTTGCATATGCTCAGCTGTTGGGGCAGCTGACTGATGGTAACGGCTGGCTTGTGAGTTAGAGACTAAGGAGGCCGTTGATAATTAATAGCATTTATTTGGAGAGCACAAACCTTTTTTTTTTTTTGATGTCCTTTCACTTGTGAAGACAGATAACCGAGGAAGCTGCTCTCTGGCTCATTAGTAATAAAATCAGTTTGTCAGTTTGGTTTGTGATGAGAGACCAAACACACACTCCGATGGGCCGTTGGTGGAGACTGTAATGTCTCAGCTGGTTGCAGTGACAGCCGCTGAGTGGGAAATACGGATGAAGGAGGGGGTGCGGAGGAAACATTCATAACATAACATAGCATGAATGGCGAGAACAGGCCGTTCAGCCCAACTACGCTCGCCAATACATATAAAATGTCATTGATTTGAAAGGTAATGATAAGGTTTTGCACATCCCTTTCAACTGATGAGAGTTCATTTCAATCATTTTTCCTTGATTAACAAAATTTTGAATAATTTGAATAATCTAATGGCTGAATAATAAATTTAATTAATTTAGTTCTAAAAAGAAATGATGCTCAATGGAAAAAAAAAAAAAAAAAAAGGAGGCCAAGAAATTTTGAGGACAGAACTGATTTAAGGTGTTTCTGTAGTTAATGTATTGTTGAATAAGGAACATGAAAAACAAGTCAAGACTACTTATGAGCTTAATGAACTGTTTTGTGTCCACCGCCTATTTTCATCTCTGTAATGCAGAATCCATCTCAAACTGGTTCCAAGTCACAAGCAAGTGCACTAAAGTGCACATGCAAACCCCCGGCAATAACCCAGGACAAACTGAGAAGACAGGCGAGCAAGCACAAGAGCAGTGCACTCCACTGGAAGGGTCTAGCATGCTAGCATTTAAGGGTGGAATTGATTGTCCGTTAACACGGAACAGGTGTAGTCACCGATTGAATAATTATGCCTATGATGAGTAAACTGGCCGTGCTGAACGATGGCAGGCTGGAATGGGGAGAGAGGTGATGGGGGCCTGACAATATCAGTAGTTGTCTGTAATTGATATCGGGTGGTTTGCACTGCAGAGCCGACGAAAGATGGTGATTTCCTGAGGAGAAGTATTTTTGAGGAATCTTTTCTCAATTTGCAATCGGCAGTGTTTTTCTCACTGGCAGGGCTGAGAGATTTGCTCATGTTCTGTACGGTAACTGATGATCTATGCTTTATCCCTAAAGGATGGCGGGCTTACAAGCGCATTATTCCTGTTGGCAGTTTATGTTTGGGCAAATCGCTCAAATTGAAATCTGGCAACTGCCATTACTACAGCAGCTTATCAACTAGCAGCTGACAGGGAGTTTTTACATCGTGCGACTGAGCCAAGGAAAAGACTTTGGATTTGTAGATGTAATGCAGGCTATAATAACTGTTCTCAAGCTGAGGGACAAACAATGTTCACGCAGAATTGAATGTCCCCTTTTCACACAGGGGATCACACAGTTAAGCAACGCCAGTTTTTTGTAAATAACAAATATATCACAATTATTAACCCTGGCTTGTCCTAGATTAAGTGTGAACCCAGGCAGACTGTTCCTATTTTAAAAAAAGATAGAAAAAAAGCATAAAAAACCTCAGACAAAGATACAAAATAAGTATGTGAAAACCTCTCGCTGTGCATCTATCCTCTGTTGCTTCTGGAGTGAGAGTGGAATTAAATGAACTAAAATACAAATTAGCTTGGAAACGCAGTTAATAAGCTCTTTGTAAGTGCTTTAGAATTACTGAGCTTAGTGCGCCAAAATAAATTTTAGGAGGCCCTCTAAATGGGTCAAGGTCAACATCAAATGTTTTCAATGGTTATTTTATTTTTTCATAGAGGTAGATGCATGCAAGATAGCCATGCACATCCCTGTGGAGTCTCAAAATAAGGCAAATCACCACCATCTGCAAATGGCAGTGGGTAAATCATTTTCATTTACGAATATCCAGTTATATTCAAAATATTTTCCAAAATTCTTGATAACGCTGAATCTTGAAAGAAAAACTTGGTTCTACATTGATTGGCAATAAAATGCTACCCAGGTTTAATTCACGCCAATTACCCAAGTTGTTAAAGCGTGAAGTTGAACGTGTTGCCTACAAAATCAGAATTGATAACTTGAGTCTGACGCGAAGGCATGAGACGACACCTTCATACAGATGGTCAGAATCACAGCCGTGGGCTGAGGAGTGTTGGCACGCCGTCTCACACCACTGAGATATCAAACAGTTCAGTCAAGGTGTTTGGGAAATTATTCAATAATGACTTGTCCTCACATGTTAAACAAATAAAATGTTTTTAGTCCAAAGTATGAAGATGAATTGAATAACAAGGCAATATTGATGCCAGAAATGTTGACGAACAATTTATCGGTTAAGATTTCATGACTGAAATGCTATTCTCCACTGGATTCCATAGATCAATGTGTGCTGTACATTAGCAGTTTACAGTGATGCTACCAGGTGGTTGCTTTCTCCAGAGGTCATTCCAGTTAGCCACGGGTCTCGACTTCTTGTCTATAGGAAAGTGCCAGCTACTGTCGCTTCTTTCTCGACAATGACACTGAGAATAGGGTCTATTGAGTCTTTTTTTTCTCCACATGCAGACAATAGCATACAAAAAAGGGCTTCCCGAAGAAATTCAGAGAAACCCGAAAGTCCTTCAGTGCATTTTAGTCCTCTGTGGGCTGTGAGCTACACACCCTACCACACGTGGTGAGTACTTGTATTTGACCACCACATGGGGAGAGAGTTGTCACAGTCATCAATTTTGTACTCACTTCAAGCAGATGGAAGCTTGTTCACAGGATTTCTAGAATGGAACATTAAACTCCCACCTAAAAATGCTTTTACCATTACAAAACCACCTATAAGATTGAAAGAAGAGAGACCACTGCTCAGTTCACATAATTATTTATAGTTTCTGACATACTAATCATCCAGTGTATGTGTGTGTGTGTGTGTGTGTGTGTGTGTATATATATATATATAAATTTATATATATACACACTCAACAAAAATATAAATGCAACACTTTTTATTTGCTCCCATTTGTCATGAGATGGACTCCACAACATGAAAATGTGACTCTGATCATTTTTACTTTGTGGTCTTCAACCGGTTTTTTTTTTTTAAATATACATCCTAAACCCTCTAAAAGAATCAAATTCAACTGCTGTTGTTAAGGCTGTGGGACTAAGAAAGTGACCAAAGGCCTTTATAATGCACTGTTCACTTCTAGCAGCCAAAACCGAATGTGAATTTTGCTCTATATTACCACTGATCTTATATTCTACATCATGTGCATTTTTGAAAAAATTGTTGTGGGCACAAATAATAATAAGTGAACAAACACTTATCTGCCCCAGTGCACATATTTAACAAATCACTGATCTAGTTTTACATGCCTTCATTACTGTTAAAATTAACATTATTTTTATAGCTGTAGAGTGAAGCTCCCTTCCCTTCTCTGTTTAATTAGCAGGGTTTAGCTGGATGAAATACAGTTTCTTCACATATTTTTCAGTGTGTCTGTATTTGTTATGATCCAGAGCAGGAATCAAATGCAGAAGCAGATTAAAATCTAAGAGTTGGATTTATTGATTGCAATACGGTATCAAAGGGATGGAACCCAGAAAAGAAAAGTACCATTCACTACATGCATGGTGTGCAAAGCTGAGTAGGCATTGCTATTCGCTGGCCAGTGGCTTTCCGGGATGACAGCCAGATGGAGTGTACACTTCGCCAGAGCCGAACTGTCCCAGGGCAGAAGGGAGCAGCTTCGGTGAAACACGATTCCAACCCTGATGACTGTAGAAGAATTGGGAAATTGCGACCTTAACCCTAACCTACTTCACAGGTTTCACTGGTGAGTTTAGAGATACTCTTGTACATAGCCTGGTTTTAACACATGGTCATTTGAGTCATTGTTGTCGTCCTGTCAGCTTGAACCAGTCTGGCCATTCCGCTTAGACATTACTCATTAACAATACAACAAAGGCGCTGTTTGTGGAGAAAGGGTAACCACCATGATGTTGGATCAAGTATTTTGATGTCAGTGGTTCTTTTGGCCCGCGGCCTCACCAGAGCAGTGCATTATTTACTTTCCGCTGCTCAGGTTTATGGGATATGGTCACGCACTTGTTTTACTGGACTAGTCCACCAGCCCACAATAATATTAGCAACATTATTTAGGTAAACATTGCATCATAAATGACAATACTCTAGGACTCCTAGCACTGCCACATCTGAGTCTATTTTGCATGTTATTCTATTGACCTCTGAAGCAAAGAGGTCAGAAGGCCAGTGTCATGATTTTCATGTTGGCGGTAATTTCCCAATTAAATGAGCAGGAAAATTTACCACAGCTGAAAAGATGGGCTTCAAGGAAAATGTAGTCTGTTATGCAACCTTGATCATTTAAAGAGAACATAGTGCATTGTTTTGTATTTCACTATGAAGTAGGTTAATGAGTTTCCCCGTGATCATCAAAACCTGCCCCAGTGAAAGGGAGATGCATTACGAGATCACAGGCACATACAGAAACACCTAATTTATTCTTGTTGAAAATTACTATGTGTTATATAAAATTAAATTATGTCCATTCAGTCATCAAAGGTATCACTACCCGCTACAGGCAAATCTGCTATGTTCTTAATTAATTTCCTCTGGCAGTGTTTGTTTTTAATGTTAACAGCAACAATTTAAAATGTGATGAATGCGACATTTAATTTTCTCACAGTGTAGTTTTTATGATGAAGAAAGCAAGAGGTACACAAACCTTTATTATTCACTTGTTTATTTAAATGGGCTGAATAACCCCCCATCAGAAGAAACCATTAGGGAGATATATCCCGAATGCTAAGATCATTGTCGTCATTCTGAGACATTTGACATTTACAGAAATAATAAATGTAATTACAGGGGAAAAACTGATACAGTCAGTACCTCTCATAATCCATTTCAATGATCCTTCAGCCATTTTCATGAAATGACACATCCAATGGTGCTGAAAGGCTGAAATATTTCTGTCTGGTTGTGTTACAGTCATCAATCAAATTCATGAATATGGAAACAATAAACTGTGAATCTAGTTACTCAGCATCAGGCATAAAATATAGAAGTCATTAGAGCTGGGGTGTTTGAGGTAACCTACGAGAGTTTAATGGCATTGAATCGTGCCTGCAGTGCAGGGAATTGAGCAAGCTGTGCAGTGCTGGACCGTACACAATAACATACTCAATTCAACTCTCTCAGTGTACATTATATTCCAACAGCATCACCTTCTGTCATGGTTGGGTGGAGGGACCCACTCGCACAGGCTAGTACAAACAAAAAGATGTTTAATTAATATACTTTAAAAACACACAGGGGAGCAGCAGCAAGACACACCGAACTAAAAGCACCAGAATGCAGCTCTTAAATACTCTAAGCTTCACCTCCACTTCAACAAGCAACTGGTGTGGCTCGTTGAAGAGGAGATGAAGACAGCAGGAGGGGGAGGGTCTGCAGGGCAGAACCATCACAGTGCCCTCCCCCCAAGGCAAGCCTCCGGGCGAGCCAGGACAGGGCCCCCCAGAACCCATGGCACCAGCCATACCCTGAACTCATGGCGCCATCAGACCCGGAACTCACTGGAGGTCTCACTCCGCCCGACCCGAAACACACTGGAGGCCCCACTCCGCCGGACCTGGAACACATTGGAGGCCCCACTCCGCTGGACCCGAAACACATTGGAGGCCCCACTCCGCTGGACCCAGAACACACTGGAGACCAGACTCCGCCGGACCCGGAACACATTGGATGCCCCACTCTGCCGGACTCGGAACACACTGGAGGCCCCACTCCGCAGGACCCGGAACACACTGGAGGCCCCACTCCGCCGGACTCGGAGCACACTTGAGGCCCCACTCCGCAGGACTCAGGACACACTGGAGGCCCCACTCCGCCGCACCCGGAACACACTGGAGGCCACACTCCACCCCGCCTGGAACACACTGGAGGCCCCACTCTGCCGGACCTGGAACACACTGGAGGTCACCCTCTGCCGGACCCGGAACACACTGGAGGCCAGACTCCGCCGGACCCAGAACACGCTGGAGGCCACACTCTGTCGCACCCGAAATACACTGGAGGCCACATTTTGCCGAACCCGGAACACACTGGACGCCACACTCCGCCACACCTGGAACACACTGGAGGCCACACTCCGCCGGATCCGGAACACACTGGAGGCCCCACTCTGCCGGACCCGGAACACACTGGAGGTCACCGTCCGCCGGACCCAGAACACACTGGAGGCCCCACTCCGTCAGACCCAGAACACACTGGAGGCTAGACTCCGCCGGACCCAGAACACACTGGAGGCCAGACTCCGCCGGACCCGGAACACACTGGAGGCCAGACTCCGCCGGACCCGGAACACACTGGAGGCCCCACTCCACCGGAGCCAGAACACATCGGAGGCCCCACTCTGCCAGACCCGGAACACTGCTTCCCTACAAAAGACACTGCTGCTGCTCTCCTCACAACCAGCCAAGCTGGGTCCCAAGCTGTCAGCTGCATTCTGTCATGGAAGGGTAAAGGGACCCAATCGCACAGGCTGGTACAACAAAAAGATTTTTAATAAATATACTTAAAACAGACAAAAATGGACAGGGGAGCAGCAGCAACACATACAGAGCGCTTCACCTCTACTTCAAGCAACAGGTGAAGCTCATTGAAGTGGAGGCGAAGACAACAGGAGGGGGAGGGACTGCAGGGCAGAACCATCACACCTTCACTCTGTATGAATCCATTTCACACTGAACATTTTGTGCAGTTTTGACACCATTATTTGAAATTGTTACCCTGCCCTGCCTGAAGGGGGAGGGCAAAGGGTATTGTTTTTGGTTCAGTTTGGTTGTTTGTTTGTTTTTGTGTTGCTTTGTTTGTTAACGCTTTAGGAGCAAAATTAATGGCCAGATTCACCCCAAATTGGATTTAGGGATTGCCAGTGACCCAGAATAGGTGCCTATTGAAATTCGGAAAAGTAGGTGAAAGTATGCGCGAGGGGCGGGGTTTGTTGTGCTTGGGACCACTTGTTGGATCTGTTTTTGTGTACATTTCTACATTTACAAGCCTCAGATCTCATTCTAATGAAAAGTATATACAGAAGGTATAGGTCTAGCAGGACACTTATATCAGGTTTAACCATTTATTAAAGAACCTCATCCATTTGTGTTTGGCGATGACTCTGCTCTGGTTATACACTGGAATGGTCCAAGAGATCACAAAACCCCAAATTTGCACTCCTGATGGGGGCAGATGAGCAGAGTCTCTTGCGAATAAAATCTCTGTATGAATAAAATTACGTTGAAGCAACAAGTATGCATTTCTTTTGAATTAATGCAAGCATGTATAACCTCTCCTCTGAAAACAGCAGATACGCTGACTGCAGAAAAAGTTTGGCCTGCCACAATACAATGATTTGCAAATCCTTTTCAACCTATATTCAATTAAATACACTGCAAAGACAAGTTACTTAATGTTCGAACAGGTGAACTTTGTAATTTTTTGCAAATATTATCTCATTTGGAATTTGATACCTGCAACATGCTTCAAAAAAGCTGGCACAATTGGCAAAAAAGACTGAGAGAGTTGAGGAATGCTCATCAAACACTTATTTGGAACATCCCACTGGTGAACGAGCTAATAGGGACCAGGTAGGTGCCATGATTGGGTATAAAAGCAGCTTCCCTGAAATGCTCAGTCATTCACAAACAAGGATGGGGCGAGGGTCACCACTTAGTGAACAAATGCGTGAGCTGATTGTCGAACAGTTTAAAGACAACAATCCTCAACAAGCTATTGCAAGAAATTTAGGGATTTCATCATCTACGGTCCGGAATATCGTCAAAAGGTTCAGAGAATCTGGAGAAATCACTGCACGTAAGCGACAAGGCCGAAAACCAACATTGAATGCCCGTGACCATCGATCCCTCAGGCGGTACTGCATCAAAAACTGACATCAGTGTGTAAAGGACATCACCACATGGGCTCAGGAACACTTCAGAAAAACACTGTCAGTAACTACAGTTCATCGCTACATCTGCAAGTGCAAGTTAAAACTCTACAATGCAAAGCGAAAGCCATTTATCAACAGCACCTAGAAATGCTGCCGGCTTCGCTGGGCCCAAGCTCATCTAAGATGGACTGATGCAAAGTGGAAAAGTGTTCTGTGGTCTGACAAGTCCACATTTCAAATTGTTTTTGGAAACTGTGGATGTCGTGTCCTCCGGACCAAAGAGGAAAAGAACCATCCGAACTGTTATAGGCACAAAGTTCAAAAGCCAGCATCTGTGATGGTATGGGGGTGTATTAGTGCCCAAGGCATGGGCAACTTACACATATGTGAAGGCACCATTAATGCTGAAAGGTAAATACAGGTTTTGGAGCAACATATTTTGCCATCCAAGCAACGTCTTTTTCATGGACGCCCCTGCTTATTTCAGCAAGACAATGCCAAGCTCACATTCTGCACCTGTTACCACAGCGTGGCTCCGTAGTAAAAAAGTGCGGGTACTAGACTGGCCTGCCTGTAGTCCAGACCTGTCTCTCATTGAAAATGAGTGGCGCATTATGAAGCTTAAAATACGACAACGGAGACCCCGGACTGTTGAACAACTTAAGCTGTGCATCAAGCAAGAATGGGAAAGAGTTCCACCTGAAAAGCTTCAAAAATTGGTCTCCTCAGTTCCCAAACGGTTACTGAGTGTCGTTAAAAGGAAAGGCGATGTAACACAGTGGTAAAAGGGCCGCTGTGCCAACTTTTTTGCAATGTGTTGCTGCCTTTAAATTCTAAGTTAATGGTTATTTGCAAAAAAAAAAAAAGTTGTCTCAGTTTGAACATTAAACATCTTGTCTTTGCAGTGTATTCAATTGAATATAAGTTGAAAAGGATTTGCAAATAATTGTATTCTGTTTTTATCTACGATTTACATAACGTGCCAACTTCACTGGTTTTGGGTTTTGTAGAAGGAAATGCAGTAAGATGCTGCTGAAGTGGCCCTGTCAAAGGGAATATGATATGTGAGATATCAGACTGTGTTCATTTTTACACCAAAATTAGTGTGTGTATCCATGTTTTTCAAATGCAGGTAAACTTGCTAAAAATTGGCAGTTGACACCTTCCACATTGCCAGTAGAAGAGTTTGCTTATCTGTTGAATTTTTTTTTTATTATTTGTCACGTTCAGTGTCATGAACATGCCAGAAAACAGGGTGAGCAAACAGAAAGCAATATCAAGAGAAGCCATCTCACCTCGCCGTCGTGCCAATGTTGCATCTTGTTGCATCTGAGGAACAAAACTATTTTTTGCATGCTGTTCTCAAACAATAAATAATCTTCCTGCGTGGATATTTGTGTGTCATAGCATCACAGCAAAAAAGGGGAAAAAATTTGCGTATCCACCTGGATCTCATGTTTACATCACTGCTGATCAGAGCTGGAGCCAGTAAATATCCGTGACTACTGCAAAGTAATTTGACCCAGGAATGAATGCTGATTATACCCTTTTACTCTGAAGACAAAAGCCAGGTGTTAGTGGGGGTTGGTGGGTTTTTGGCCTGTGTGAAAAGGGCTTTTATGCGGCAACAAACATGCCACATTTCTTTGGAATACACGCAAGTGCCCATGAGCTTCTGATCTGAATGCAGGGAAATCATCAGGGGGGCTGAATGCAGTGGAACATCTGGAAAGACTAAATTAGAGTGACCTGAAACAAAGGAAATATGTTACGTGAGGTATGAAACTATGTGTAGAGACAAGCATGTTGCATTCCCTTTGAATTCATACAAGCATATGTGACCTGTCCTCTGGGTGCACAGATGACCAGAGGGCATGCTGATTGCAAATAAAAAACATCTGGCAAGACGCAGTCTAAGTGGCTTGATACAAAGGGAATATGCTATATGAAAATGAGACTATGTTTCGCAATGGGTATGTCTCATTCTCTTTAAATTCATTCATACCTTTACAACCTTATCTGAATTCATGGGATCGGTAGCATGCTGAACATACAGATGAACATCTGGCAAGGCATTGTTATGGTGACTTGAAACAAAAGAAATACTGTGTTTTATGTAAGTGTGTGAGTTCTACTGAACTGAATGAGAATGCTTGTAACTGAAGATTATAAGTGCAGTATTCACCTCCCCAAAAACAAACCATGTTAGCATAGCCCAAATGAAGGATACAGATGTTGGAACAGCATGCTTCTATAATGGCAGCAGCAGCTTGGTGCACAGAAGATTAGCTATGGCTTGAGAAGGTTGAGTGGATTCTAATGAAGTACCAGAGATGTTTACTTTACATTTCATTACATTACAGGTTCTTTGCAGATGCTCTTATCCAGAGCGACGTACAAAAGTGCACAAGAACAGTACAAAAGTGCAGACCTCCTTGGAGACGAGTACAAGTGCTAACAGTCAGTGAAAGAACACGTTCCATTATTACAGATCTAAACCAATAACAAAAAGGCAAGGTCAAGGTCAGGTGAGCAAAATGGCAACAAGGTCAAGTGCAGAGGCAAGTGCAACAAAGGGGCAGACTTAGGTGTAAGAAAAGGGCAATGTAATAAAATAAGTGCAATAAAAGGGCAACAGGTCAAGTGTAACAAAGGGGCTGGAAAATCAAGTAAACTGACAAAATAGGGTGCAAAAAAAATGAAGGGAAACCAAATCAAGCGGTAACAATCAGGAAGTAAGGTAAACAGAATTAAGTGCAACAAATCAAGGGATGTAGGGACAGGATTCAGGGCAGTCGAGTAGGGGAAAGGTGGAGCCTGAAGAGGTGGGTTTTCAGGCCATGTTCTTGCTAGGCGATGTTCCTCTGTAGCCGTAGCCTTTGCTAAGATCATGCGAGATAAGCCATGGCTTGCGGACATGAGCTAGATGCAAGCAAATTACTTGAAATGGCTTGCCTGTGAAGCAATGTGCCCGGTGCTAGCTAAGTGTTGATGGGATTTTTTGTATCTTACAGATGTGAGCAACAGAGATCCCAGCTATGTACCTTGCTTGCCTGCAAGGGAGAATGCACAGCGATCATAGCGCCATACTATCATGGGTACTAGAATGTATACAATCATGTAAAATTCTATTGGCTAAAATTTTGATTAAGTTCTGCTGATTTAGACGGTAATCATTGATCACGGATCCGTTTGTTATTGCTTGCAAGGGAGAGCCAGCCAACAAAATCACAAAAATTCCAATATTTGCTAAGGTGGCTAATCTCTTTGCCCTGAGCAGTCTTCATGGTATCTGAAGGATAATGTGCTGCCCAAAAAACCTAAATCGCATATCTGATCTTCATGAACGAATAATACAAGTTGAAAATCTTCACTGATGCACATTGTATAGTTTTTTGAGAACAAAATGGTGAAACAATGGTCAATGGAACCCAAATTCATCAACCCATTGAGGACTGGATTCAAAAAATTTTGTTTTTTGATTATACTTTCATGGGGTTCATTAATTCCCAAGGACAGTAGAATGTTCCTGAACTCAGCATGAGCAAATAATGGTCAAGCAGATATATGTTGCTGCATTTGTAAAGATGGTTTGCACAGCCCTTCAGCTCTCGAGGAAAAACATCCATTCATTCACACCTGTTATCAAAACATTTGATTCGGCAACAAGTAAGCAGCATCCCATCACGAATAGCATTGTTTAAAAGGAAAGATTTTTTTAAGGCAAAGCCAAAGTTTTAAAGAACTCAGAATTGATTCCATGTTGCATTGCATATTGCCTTGATAGACCTGCAAACATGTCAACTTGTGATTTAACTTCCTAAAGCCCAATGTCCTCCTAGCGGTAACACCGACGTTACGGGATTTTCAAATGATGTGCCATGTGTCTCTTAACCTGTTTAAGCCGTTCCTGTTTAAGATCACTTGATTAATAATCACACAATGTATTTACTGAATTAATATATATACGCCTGTAATTATTAAGAAATGACAGATTCCTAAAGGGCTGCATTGACAACGCACTTAATAGTGATATTGTATGAATGGGCGAAAAAAAAACAATTAAACCAGTGCTTTTTCTGAATTCTATCTCCTGTTCTAGGATTTTTTTTCAGCAGTGCAACCTAATTTATTTTATGATTGCAATTAATCAACATGTTTTCAGCATTCCAAAGAATAAGCTGCATTTGCAGGGAAGCAAAGTTGCACACTGGTTACCGTGCAAACCAATAATAATTAATTTATTACATTTCCAACCCTTCTCACTTCGTAGTGTTGGTCATTGTATAATTTTGTCAACTGGTTATTTGTGCATCATGAAGGTTCGACGCATGGAATGCATTTAAAATCAGTTAAAATGCATGCCATGCATCGAACTTTCAAGCTAGCACAGTCATTCATGAGGCTTTTATAGTCTAGCTTCTTTGAAAGCAGTAGGAAGGCTATAATATGAGATTGAATGAATGGCAATTATGTAATTAATTAATTAATTAGAAATGAAATCTTAACCTCATCTAAATACCGTCCTCAGCAGCAGTGAATACAAAACATTCTACATCAAGATGGAATTTCGAGAAATTTCAGTTACTTCCCTTCCATGCAATTTCATATTGTCGTCTTCCTCTTGGACACAAAGCTCAGTAAATTAATTTAATTAATTATCGGATTTGTATTCAGAAATAGGTTGAGTGTTAACCTGCATTACAGTCATGTCACTGGTGGTAGACAGATTTTTTTTGTTTTTACATCAACGTAATACGCGGACCTCAGTCAGGAAAACTGCATTTTTAAATACGTTTTCTTGGGTGTATCAAGGTGATCGGACGAGGAAACAGAAAAAATATGTACCGCTTTTGTGAGCTGCAGGAATTCAGTAGCTTTCTTGAAACATTGACATTTTATTTTACCATTTATGTGGCAAGGAAAATACTTGACAATTATTGTAAGGCTCAATTCTGCAAGCTGAGGGGAAATGGATACAGATTGATGCTTGCAAATGAACAAATTAACACTTAGTTGCTAATTAGGAAGCCGAAATAGGAATGGGTATGGAGGTGTAATGCGCTTTAAGGCGACAATTAAGCAGCACCAAGATCCCTCTGATAGCAAGTCCTGAGTGGAACAGGTTAACCAGAGTTTGCACAAAGCAACAGCCCATTGACCAAAATTAGCAGCAGATCCCTTGAGATTTAGGTTTGAGCTCAGCAGAATTAAAATAAATTTTAATTTCCTTGCCGGAATCCACAGTTTTCTGTTGAGGAGACTATGGAAGATATTTTTGGTCATAATTAAATTCAAAGTCAAAATAGAAAATGAACAAAGTTAAAAAGAAAACATAAATTGAAAATCTAATCTAAACAAGTGTTACCAGGCAAAACAAACCTCGCCCACCAGCACTTACGCAGCATATAGTTGGAAGCAGAATTGACAGATGCACATTTAGGTTTTGGTTTGAAGTTCACGTGATGAACTTGAAGGAAGTTATCACAAAAAGCATTTTTATATTTCTGATGACATTGACCTTGACCTAATTACCCCCAAAATCCATACACAGTATGGATCATTGCCTACCTACAATGAAAGTCTGGAGTCAATCAGTGCAACCATCCAGATGCTAGATTGTTAACACACAGACACACAAACAAACAAACAAACAAACCGATTACAATACATCACCCCACGACTCTGCTGCAGGCGGGATAAATATAAAATGATAATTTCAAAATGTAAAGTAAGAATAAAAAAGTGAAATTCAAAACATAAAAGCTTAAATGAAAATGCTCGAACTGACAGCTTAAATTGTGAGGATGAAATTGAAAATGGCAATGAAAATAGGAACTGGGAAGCATGAAATATGAAACTAAAAATGGGAAACAGAAAAGCGTAAATTGAAATTCTTTAATAAAAAGTTGAGGTGCTTGAATAGAGAAAGGGTTTTTTCATGCAATTGCACTATACCATTTGTTATTTCTCGTTTGTGATTTAAAATTTTAACTATGTCAATTTTCATTTGCCATTTTTAGTTTTGTCTCTTCTGTTTTCCATTTGGCATTTGGCTTGACAAGATGTACAGTAAGTAAATGAGAAGGCATGGCCAAATGCTAGAGGGAGGGTTTGAAATGGCTGAGGCACAGGGGCATTTGATAGACAGCACAGGGAGAGGACAGTTACAGGATTTATCAGCAAATAGGGAAATAATCCCCAGTAATAAGCCATACTTCTTAACTAGCTTAGTCTTTCTGCAACTATACAGTATATCTGACATAAAACTAGAGTTCTTCTTCACGCTCTTTAGCTACCAAACCACATGTTTATCTGTAACGTACACAGCATAGGCTATAGTTTAGCTTCCAACTGGTAGTCTGGCATGCAGTTTGAGAAAGCCTGAAGCTCTGGCCGACAGCAGGTTTTACATGGTCGTACCACCATTAATTAAATTTTCTTTTATTATTATTTTAATTTTGTAACATATTTTTATTATTTTATCCTTTGCTTTGCAACAGTGACAGAGGTTTGCCTCGGGAGCAATTGTACTTGTGGAAACATATGACAATGTACATAGATGAGATGCAGATCTGTATTTGGACCGAGTGGGAGGGTACGAAGTAGGAGAGATGAATGAATGCAACCTTGGCTATAAAAACTCTCCAACTGGGAATTCAGAAATGACTGCACAGAAAGGGGCTTGTGACTGAATTAATGTCAAAGCTGCAATTAAATAAACAACAATTCTGATAGTGTAGCATTGAGGTTACTCTGATGGAGCCATCCTTCAAAAAATTATGCTCAAACTCTATTCAAGTTTTTCAAACAGCAAATATACAACTATTTGCATACTCAATTCAATTCTTTATTTTGGATTCATCTTGCAGTACAAGAGTTCCATAGTGTCAAAAAAAAGACGAATAAAATAATAAATAAATAAATAAATATACAACAGGAATATTTCCAATAAAAATATTTCATCAACAACTTCTTCTGTAACACCGCGGCAGCATGTATACACTTGTTTAAACCATACTTGTTACTTGTTTAAAATGTTCATAGTTCAATCAGCTTCTGCACAGAACATTTGATCTCACTCTACTAAAAGTAGGGTCAAATTGACCCGGTAAGATTTGACTTTGTTTTTTACTGAGAACCTGGGTCTGAAAAAGCAGGACAAGCGTCCGAGTGCGTGTCCGCAGCCAGGATGAATAAAGAGCAATGCAATTCAGGAGGAATAGTATGATGCGGCAGGGCTGGGGTGACAGAAGGGCCTGGAGGCCCCAGGATGGTGTCGCTGCGCTGATTTGTGGACGAAGCGTTGCCAATGGGAAGCAGCAGTCAAAGCTCGTGCCACGAACTGATTACTCTCCTCGTTTAATAACACATCTCTAATTCAGGGGGAGGGCCTGCTGACGCGCGACTGTATAATTCATGTTACCGACATCTGCTGTTCCCTCTGTCTCAAGTGACAGGACATCAGGAGCATGTGGTGGGATTTTGCTTGACTAAGGCCAAAATGGAGAGCTCACCTCAGGCGCTGAGGGAAAAGCCCAGTTATACTGAATATTCTGTATACTTATTTCCATCTGGGAGGATCTGGATGGCATTGCATTGCACCCAATCAAACAATGACATAAAATTCTTGGTTATCTTTGTACTTACCAATTTTCATTGAAACTGTAGATCCTCTCAAACTGGTTGGCAAAGTCGTCTCCTCATCCACACAGACTCAGAATAAGGGGCCACAGCAATGTTACACACTGACTGAAATTAACGTTAAATTAACGCATTGTCTCCTTGTTATTTTAGCTATAAGTAGCGTCCTGCGCGTATTTTAACTGTGGTTTACAGTTAACATGCACGGAACCCCTGTTATAAATTGATTGTAAAATGACAGTTAAAATAACTGGCAAAAAAGTGCCATTTATAACAGTGTGGTGTGTTTGTATATTTCCAATTCTCTGTGGGTAAAGGTATTTGGACACTTTTTTCACTATTTTTCCAGCGTGCCACTTCACTGGATTTGGAATGAAGCGGTTAAAATATGCTTGAGGGACAGACTTTCAACTGCAATTCAAGGATTTTGTCTGAAGCACTTGGACCTAAATGAAATCGTTATTTTAATGCTGGTGGTCAATGACTGCCCAAAGTTTAAAACGCATAGATGCAGGGTTTCTGACCAAGGCCTTCCCTGCAGCTCTCTTCGGTTCCTGGGGCAGTTTGGAGGAAGTTTCGCTGTCAGGAACTGATAAACATGATCACTGGTCAGGTGATGGACCTGGCTATTATAAATCATTCAAATTTTTACCTTAAAAAAAGCAATGCCGTTCTTTAATGGTGTTTTGGTTAATTTTCCATCAGCACTGTGGAATACTGTGCAATGGTTGTTTCAGCATTTGGCTGAATATGTGAAAATAATGCAGCCCTATACAATTCTACAGTCATCCTGCTGGCTTTGTCATTAGTTGCATCAATAAACTAGAAAAGCACTCAGAGAGCACAGAACCTCAGCAAACCCAAAAGCACGGCGATTGGAACTCCGGCCCATTGGAAAGACTTGAAATGTTGAACTTTGGTGAATATCTCAGCGGTACTTTGGCATAGACATGCCAAAATTTAATCACCTCTTCCTTGACTTAATACCCACCAACCCTGAAAATTTCATCAAAATCCGGCCATAAGTTTTTGAGTTATGTTGTACACAAACAAACCAACAAACAAACGGGACCGAAAACATATACCTCCTCGGCGGAGGTTAATAAAAAGGAACCAGTTCCATCAGCGGCCATACATGTCCTCACCATAGCACTAACTTACCGGTTCCTTACCCTCTTCATGCTCTTATCTTCCCTTCATTCAGATACAATATCTGATAAATCTGATCAATAAATTTTTTTACCAGATCGTGCAATGGTCGACATATTGTTATAAACCCACTGTACTTTGCTCAGGTGTTGACTTCCGTTAATCACTGACTGACAAAATTGGATATGTGCACCTCCTGGATTACTTCTTGATTTTGCCAATGGTTGCAAAGGATTTTTCCTTCACAAGGAAATAATTATTCTGTCATCCATCACAGTTGTTTTCCGTGGACTTCTGGACCTTTTGGTATTCCTGGTGTTCTTTTTTTAAAGAATGTAACTAAATTTGGTTTGTTTTTCCTTTTGCTTGTTAGATTTGTCTTGAATTTTCAGAACAGGTGGCCACAAAAATGACCATTTTTGGACAAGTGAATGATGTAGAAGTCCAGGCAAATTATTTTGATAGAACTCTAGACTCTTTTAGGTTGTTCTGCAACCTAATATGGAACTTACTTCTTGTCTCAGTGTCTGATTTGATCTGTTTGAAAATGTTTTTTCCTGAAATTAGTTGTGTAAAATAGAACACAATATGTTCAAGAGACTTTTATAATTCATGGCTCGCATTGATATTTCCATCAAAAAGTGGCCTAAATGACTGTTGCGAACATGAAATGTAACTCATAAAGTCAAATGAATAGCCTGTTAAAATTCTGTGATTGCACTTGTGGTTGGAACAAATGCCAACACATACGGGAGCCCAGGACCAGTGTTGTTAAAAACCACTGTTCTGTGCAAACTGGTAATCAATTCTGTGTTATAGTCCAGACCAGGAATCAAGTGTGGAGACAGACCTGCAACACAACTAGTGATTTATAGGCAGCAGTATGGTAATGACGAGGGTGGAAGCCAAGAGAAGATAGGCAGGGGCAGAACCGGCCAGTGGCTTCCAGGGTGCTGCCAGATTTTGAAGTGCTTGCCAGCACTCTACTACCCATGAGGAAGAGGGTTGATGCTTGAGAAAAATTCGGTCTCAGTCCTGGCCCCAGCTCAGGGTTGGAAGCTTGTCCCTAACAAACTTGATAAAGAGAGCAGACTTGCAAGGGTTAGCAAGACCACAGTCCCAGTCCTGGACCTTCATTAGGATTGGAAGCTTGTTCTTGAAAACTAGAGTCGATGAACTGTATGAATCAAGCGGAGTTGAACTAACTCCCAATCCTGGACCGTAATTTGGATTGGAAGGTTGTTCGAATTAACAAATAATAACATCAGTTAAACAAAAAAAAAAAATAGCTGATATTAAAGTACTGGTCGCATTACGACGAAGACAAAGAAGTTTAACAAACATATGAGTAGGATCTTGGTGCTAATGCGACTTTACAATCCAAAAACAAGCACCTGCACTGGAAGGCTTAAATGCCCGTCAATCGCTCATCAGGAAACGAGCGAGTAACGAGATGCAGCTGATGGGGTAGACGTGCAAGACGTACACCAATCATAAAACACATTTGCCTAGCAGACACGAATACTCAGGATTCGCACAAGGCTTGTGACATTCTGGTAATCACCTATAACACTAGCCCTCATGAAAATATCACAGTAATATCACTCAGTATCTGCACCCCTCACACAATTAAAAGCGCAATATTCTCTTTGCATCAAGAATGCATAATCCATGTTTGGTTTTGTAAAGATGTAAAAACTTTACCATGCAATAGTAGACGATAAAATCTGTATGTAATTTGTTTTTTGAGATTAATGATTTTCCAGTGCACTACATGTCATGAATCTTCCCAAAAATGAGAATAACTGCAATAGGTAGTTATTTTTTTCTTCCAGTATTGATGTCATTCTTTGTTTCACAGTCATTTCTCATTTCTGTAAGTGTTCATTGTTTTAACTCTCCCCCTCCCCACAAATAATCATGCCTCCTCTCACTTGTTCATGTGCAGCAGTGTGGGAATGCGTTGACTGCATAATGCAATATATCAATTACTTTGTAGATAAGCAGATACAACCATGGTTATTCATCTAATACCCCCTTCACACCGGATTGGAGGTGCCACTGCGGATTTTTGTCGAAATCGCCATCACCGCAGTGACAACGCCAGTAGTGTTTCCATAGTTTTCCCCTGCCCGTCAAACATGTAGGCCTATTTTTCTTCGCGGTGCTACTGGGAAACCAGGGCGGAATTACGGTGGGGTCACTGAGGACATGGCGATGCCATTAAGTTGCCACTACGATTTGATGGTGATGCCACGGTGATTACTAGCGGCAGCATTGCGGTGTTGGCGGCAGCGTTGAGGGGCCAGTGAGGTGCTACTGCGGGGATGGCGATATTACTGAGGTGCTACGGCGGTCGTGCTGCGGCAGCAGGTAGGCTACGTGTCAGCTATAAATGAGAGGTGGTTTTCGTTTGAAATTCGTTGTAATATTTTGTCTGCTGATGATTTATTCCTATAGTGATGCTACCGAAACGTGGCACAAGAGTTAAAAATGACTCCGCAGTAGCACCCCCATACCCGCAGTGCTCCCGTGGTAGCTCCGTCTTAACACCGCCATAACTACCACGGGATAGCTGTAGGATCGCCTGTCTACTTTTTTGGCGATTGCACGGTGGTTGTACTTCGGTGGCACGACGGTGATAGAGGTGCTACTGGGGTCCTTGTACGGCTCCACGGCGGTCATGGCGGAGCCACGGCGATTGGTTCAACCTGCGGTGGCACTGCGGAAGTTTTGAACATGTTCAAAGTTACCTCCGTGCCACCGTGAGGGTCTGCGGGTTTGATAGTCTTCTGCGGTGCTACGACTATCAATTGCGGAACTACTGAGGAACCGTGGAGATCATAGCGACGCCACTGTGGCTTATGCCATACAAGCTCCGCAGTGGCACCTCCAATCCGGTGTGACAGGGGCTTAAGACTGTAAGACACGGTTATGTATTTAAGACTGAAACACAAAAACAAACAACATAGTGCGAGGAAAGCCAAACCTGGACCCCTGAGAAAGAGAGAAAAGTCATCTTATGAGTCATCTTTTTACATTTTAAATACATCTGGATGATTTTAAGGACTGTACTTCCAACAGTTTGAGGAAGGTCGTTTTATTTCAGGGTGCACTGCCCATACAAAATTCGTCCAGCTTGGCATACAGTTACACAAGCCTGATGTCAATTAACTCAAATGATACTTTCCTCATTGGAATAGAGCAAATCCCCATGGCAAGCTTCTGGGACTAGTGAAAAGGATTCCCAGAATTGGTTGTTAGTTGAAGTAAAGGAAGGATTTTGGAATGATTTGTTGATATAGCAGATGCCCATCTACACTGTAAACCCAGATAGTGTGGTTTCATGGAGACTATTGACCACAAGAAAAGTGTATAAGCCAACTTAGTGATCTTGTGTTCACAGCACTTAAAAATGTGGTAAGAATAACTCTTACTTTATGTTCTTTAAGTACTGTCCACACAATGCAATTAAGTTGGCGTACATAATTTTCTGAGGTTATAGGTTTCCACTAAACATTTGATTTTGTCACATTATCTGGGTTTACGGTGTACTTTTTGCTTGATGCCGTACGTTCCATCATCCATATTAATGTTAGAATCAACATTTCTTGAGTATATTTAATCAATAAAATTAATATTATTGATTTATCAATCATCTCTGGGAAGGCAGTGTATTATTGAATAATTCTTAATGCGCTCATCATAGTTCTGTTTTCTTGAACACTCAAGGACACTGCAGCACGAAGTTAAATCTCATTAATCAGTTACGGTCGCACATTAGTCATAATGAAACTGCATCATAATGGGTAAATTTTTTCAAAAGCTCAGAGGTAGTTTCCCAACAGCCTCTCAAGGTTTTCTTTAAATGCCTCTTACGGTCATTCTTACAGCAACGTCACCTTCCCACCATCTGCTCTGACAGCGCAGGCTTTCGCCGCCATCTGCTCTGATGACACACACAGTACTCGTGCTCTTTCAATGCATGCTTACAGTCCAAACATATAACAACTGTTGTTTTGCTGTCTATTCGTTTTCATGTAAAAGACAACAATATGCACCGAGTGAAGTTCATCTTTGAAGCAAATTCAAAGAGGATTATTGGGAAAGCCACATAAAGAGGGCCAATGTCACCAGAACGCCCACCACAAATCTTCTGAAAAACTCATTTGTGCCCAGTCAGAAAACTTTGACCTGTGGCCACAGTTGTATTTTGCAAATGCTGTCTCCGAATGTTAACGATACGTGCCACCGTTGTGGACTGGTGGAAGGACGAATGGACAGAGGTGTGAAATCCAGGGGTCAGAAAGTAAAAGTCCTCCCAAGTTTTTCTCCCTCCCGCAGAATGAGCTGATCACTCATATGGGCTCCATCTCCTGTCAGAAGTAAATCCAAGTGGTTGGAATAAAGTTCTGGGGAGGATTTTTTATTTCTGATCTCGGGTTTTACACCCCTGCGAATGGATCACTATGATATAAGGGGCAGGGTTTAAAGGCCATATTTTAAAAAGTTGACCATCCTTTTGAGCATAAAAAAGTGAGGAGGGGGGGAGGTTTTTTTTTAAAGACTGAAACTGGGGGAAATGTGTTTTAACTGAAGACTGTTTAGATATTTGCGCATGCGCAGCATGGTTCAACAAACGCTCGCTAGAGGGCCGGTCGGTCATCCCAGTTTAATCGATATGCTGTGAAGTTTGAATCACTGACGCACAGGGTTTACATATTTTTACGCGATTCCAGACATTTTTACGATGAAAAGAACCATTTTTTTGAAAAATAAAAAAGAGAAATTGGGTGGGCACCATTTTTGCCAGTGGGGAGGGGACGAGCACCGACTAATTTTTTGATATGGCCGAATGCAGGAAGAGTGCAAAGCATCATTGGGGACGAACAATCCAGGGACAAAAAGTTCATGGGGACAAAAAGTCCAGAGAAAAAGAGTTCTAGAGCTGTTCTCCTGCACGGAGCAGAATTCCACAGTGTGCAGCAGGTGAATGCCATGACTGGCACTGTGATGAGGAAGTAATTACTCCGTAAATATCTGTACAGTCTCATCTGAAGAGGGCCTGGGTGGGTGAGTGCTTTTGTTATAGCCCAAAACTACGACATCTGAGTCTGCTTGAAAAGGTCTTGTTTGAACACCCTGACAGGTTAATTAGTCAAATTCGGAGTAGTAGGACAGGGCGAAAAATTGAAATATAAAACTGCTCGCACACTGCCTCTTAGCGGATGAGATTGGGCACTTCTACTGTTGGCCTATGCATCAGCATTGATCAAATAATATCTACTTAAATGTCTAGCTAAATAATGGATAGGTCAACCTGCTTGGCAGCAATTAAAGGTTTAAATTTCGGCACTCCCCGCCCCCCCATATCATATAACGAATCAAAACAAATTTGTTTTGGAGCTGAAGCTGCCCAGATGGGATAATCAGTCACCCTGGGCAGAGGAGTAGGTGGGAACACAGATGCATATACGTCATAGAAAGGACTCACATTCTCACTCGTCATTTCGTACCCACATTTTCCATAAATGCTACATAAAGAAACTGCATATTAGGAGACGGCTTTTAAATTGCAACCCACATCCTGCCAACTTGTATTTCTGAATGGGAGCTGTAAGCAAGTCTAACTGCAAACGGGAAAATTTAATTATTGATTGCTTTGCTGTTGCTTTACCTACCAAGTGCTTGAAGTGCTATGAAGGACTGGAGGTGATTCTTCAGATGTAGCTCTGAAGCGACAGGCACTGCCTAATGTAAAGTTTGAGGATTTTGCTGCATGGAAAAAAGAATTAACAAAGAGCAAAAATGGTGATCATTCAATGACCAGTTCCAGGCCAAAAAGTCTATCGCTAATTAAAATCTAATTTTGTTTTATAGTGTCTAAAACTCGCTTTATTGTCCTTTAACGATGTGAAATCAGTCAGGTGTTAATACCCTTAATTATTCTTGAGCACAGTAATGGTGGTTTATAAAGACTTGATCGTATGATCGATGGAAAAGCCATGGGATTTAAAATCAGCCATCTGAATTTGTAGAGGCTCATCCGATACACCCTCCACAAAAGGAAAAAAACAATTATTAAGCACTCCTTGAAACCTGAACCCAAACGAATATTCGTCAGAATGCGAGAGGAGCCCTCATCCAGCTTCCTGCTTTTGCATGAAACACGTTTGCATATTCATTTTTATTTTACACTTGGAATACAGTGCTGTGAAAAAGTGCTTCCCCCTTTCTGCTTTCTCCTATTTTTGCATATTTGTCACACTTAAAGTGCAGCTATACTGACAGCATGGTGGTTGAAATAGGGCCTAAAGTGCCAACAGCATCCCCAGTGTCTAAAATCATAACTAAATTTGGGTTGCAACCTGCAGTGTTTTGCAGTTGTTATGATTGGACCAGATCTACCACATCTTTGCCCGACTGGGCGTAGGAGATGGGCAGTCCATAGAGCAGTTTCTAGTGCAGGTATAAACAGAGACGGTATTAGGAGACAGACCTCTTCAGGCGTTTTCAATTGAGAAGTTTGTAACGATAGAGATAGTGGTTGTATGATGTATTCCACTGCTTCCTTGCAAAAGCCAAGTGGCTGATTTATACAGCTAAACCGGGAAACATATCTAGCCACCTGTATTGCTGCATTGACGCTGAACACGTAGTTCAGATTCTTGACCGTTTCATCCCTCATGATTTCAACAGATTTGGTGGTTTTGGGTACTAATGCTCGGGTGGGATGTGCCCATTGAGTGTATATCATTCACTTCAGTGGGATGAGCTGATGGCATCAAGTTACAACAAGCTGTAAAGGTTGACGACCACTGCAATATGGGGTAAGTCTAAAGCTTTTTTTATTTTCAAATAACAAAGATGAAAATCATATGCACACAGTATTTAAGCTATTCAACACAAACCAGTTTGTTACTTTGATTAATCAAACAGGAATGCTGTGCTCTGGCCATGAACAGTGTGCATGGATTCATTGTCAAGTATGTATGCATATGATTTATATTTGTTTCTGCATTCGTGTTTCACTTTAACTGATGTTGGTAATGAGTGTTTGGAGTGTGTGCTGGCATTAATGAATAAGTGTTAAAGGGCATGTAGGATGTGTGAAGAATGAGGGGATGGGATTAAGGTCAACGGCAAGATGGGAGTGATGAGGTCATAAAAGTGACTCAAATTATTTGACTTTATTTTGTATGGCAAACAGTATGAATTGACTTCCCATAATTTCCAGAAATGTGGATTGCACTGTTTCTGTTGTAGTGAATGTAATCATAGTAGCTGCATTTGTGCCACTGAAGTTAAAATACTACATCATCGTTGTATTATGACACAAGTAATCTCTGTCTGTGTATGTACAGCATGTATCTATAATGTGCGTCCTTCGTAAATCTTGACCGCCATTCATCTGATCCATTAAAAACTTGGTCTCTGTGTTGCAAATGAGGTGCTGTGTTGAGTTGTTTGGCTGAGCATTTCTTGAGAAATCAAGAACGCTGCAAGCACCAGTACTGCTCAAGCAGCGATTGAGCCGGCACTGCACGAGCAACGAAAAAGAAAAGCACAGAGCAGTCATCTCTAGCTTTTGCATGTCACAGTGCCATTACTATACAAGGTCTGACATAAAGAAACAATAAAAGTAATGAATTCACATTTTCACGTACCGTAAGGTAAGGATGGTAAAACGTCTTTTATTGTTACTTAACCCCTTAGAAGCCAAATCTGGCTATTCATGTGTTACCTTATTTAAGGCTTCATAATTCAAGATTGCGGCTTCATAGCCAGGAAAGGAATGGCTCAACTGAGTCAGGTCACTTGAAGCATTTAGAATTCCATCGTATTTCAGTTTAGTATGATTTTGGAAAAGGAAAAGCTGCAAACATAAAAAATCTTAATGAAAATTCAGCATTGAACTGTTAAAAAAAAAAAAAAATTCTGAGAATTGAAATGGCTGAGGGTTGAAATTATACACCTCTGGGATTATCAGAACTAAAATTCTTCTGACCATTATATACTAAATTACCTACTCTCTAGGAGCCAAATAAGACAGCTGGGTAGGTCCCCAAAGTCTAAGATCCCTCAAAATGGCGCACTCTGATATAATAAAATAATCATATATTTGACACAAATCAACTTTTGACGCATAAAATTCAATATGAATTTATGGTTCTCTGGTTGACTTTAGCATGAGTTTATCAATATAGGTGCAGTTGAACAACACAAAAAATTCCTTTTCTCCATGATAGAGTTTTGTCCATTTTTCTTCAGACGCCCACAAGCCGGCACACATACTCATTAAAGGAACTGCATATTTAACAGTTAGAACATTCACCCTGCGATGAAAAGCTAGCAGTTCCCACTTCTAAGCTTGCGTCCTTATATAAACACTTACCACACCTTATAAGGAACAAGTAAAACTCAGTAATATCTGAAATATTATAATAGAATAGACATTCAACTATTAGGAAAAATCAGGCAATATTCTACCCCATATTGAACAGAATGGTGCAATGAACGTACCAGGGTGTCTACCGAAGTGTTCGAGCAGTTCACATTTTAAATGAGCAAAAACCTTGGCATTTGATTTCATTGAATTCAGTATGAATTCCAAAACAAAAAGCCACATTGAGCAAAATGCAACCACAGTAGCGTAACCTTTCTTCATTGAATCCTTCCTCCAGAGACAGATGTATCCGGTAGAAGGAAACCTCCAGTCCTGTTTCATTCAAAATGATTCCCATTGACCATATCCGTACCTCATTTAAATCCTGTGAATGTAACTGAACACTTCAGGCCAGTTTTAGGAGTCTTTTATTCTATAAACCGTGTCATTTTCAGCTGTGCAATCATGCGCAGGTCGAGAGAATACAACCGACCAAGCTGATACGCAAAGCCTTGTATACTCTGCTGATTGTCAAATCATTGTCTTTTCAGTTACTGTGGAAAGTTCCAACTCTCGGGAATTGCATAAGAAATGAGTCAATCACTTCATTGTTGCCAGGCAAGCATCACAAGGGCATGAACTATAACTGTGCAGTTACCCAGATGAACTTGAGTATATAATTGAGTGATTGATTAACACCACACCAAACACCACTTTGGAGGATATAAGGGAGCGATAGAACAATGACATAGTATCAATACCATGTTGAATTTTTCCTTCAGAAAACTGATTTTTTTTTCACTACTAATTGGGATACCATTGGCTCACTATAGCTAAAGTGGTTGCTACAGAGGACAATGATTTTTTCTGTCACAAGAGATATTTTTTTGAACTGCTGGATAAACACTATCACTGAGTATATTGAGCAGTTTGCACCACAGGCTAAGCTGAGGAGTTTAAAGGAATAGTTCACCCAAAAATGAAATTCAGTCATTATCGACTTACCCTCATGCTGATGAGAAGTCCGGTGTTGATTTTTATTCCTCAAAGTGCAGCCGGAGACTGGGTGGGTTTTCCTCCTCCACCACAAATCCATATAACGAGCGTCTATGGTTACCGAAAAGGTCTATAAAACTACGCAAAAACTTTGTAATATTCCTCCATACTGCTTGTCTGCTGCAATCCAAGTGTCCTGAAGGGGTAACATCCAGAGTTAACCGGAAACAACGTCATTTTGTACAGTTTTATAGCCTATTATTCTCTCTAGTATGTTTGCCTGTAGGTGCGCTCGCGCGTTCACGCGGTTCTCCCGAGCAGCAGCAGGCACTATGGTAGCCGCGCCAGACAATGTCTAATGGGAATCGCGGAAGACACGACCGTGTGTTTACATGCTGCTGAGAGCGACACGAGAACCAATAAAGCAGAGCAAAGTCTACTGCTCCCCGAGTTGGAAGTAAAAAGACATTTGTTGTTTTTGTCACTCAGAAATTAACTTTTTTTTTCAATTGTACCAGTAAATTAGTATGAAAAGATGGTTGTAGTGCGTTCCTTTCTTGGTTGTGTTACAATAGGATTGTAATGGGAAAAGGTTCCTAGTTTTGCATATGTTCTAGTTTAAGTGTGTAGTTTAAATTCCAGCGGAAGAGCAGTATGGAGGAATATTACAAAGTTTTTGCGTAGTTTCATGGACCTTTTCTTTTCGGTTACCATAGACGCTCATTATATGGATTTGCGGTGCAGGTGGAACCGGCTCTCCGGCTGCACTTTGAGGAATAAAAAATTACATCGGACTTCTCATCAGCATGAGGGAAAGTCGATAATGACGGAATTTCATTTTTGGGTGAACTATTCCTTTAATTCATGCAACTCCTGAAAAACAGGGATGGGTATGAACTTGTCCATATTCTAAATCGTGTTCGAGCTTGGCTTGCTTGTGAATATGCAATAACTCAGGGCCGTATATAGAGAGAGTCTGGCCAACGCGGGGTTCGAACGTCTGAGCTATCCCGCTATGCTGATTGGTTCTGTGCTGGTCACGTGTTTTATGGATGCCATGTTTGCTACCATTAATCAATATTAATCCAGCAATCCTTGTAGCGAAGTGTTGAATATGAGGTAATTAAATCTAATAAGTTATTCAATTCTACAATTATTTGTAAATATATTTAATTATTTATTTATCCTGGTTTCTAAAATAAGGATATGATGTTTACATGCACAAACGCAAAAACAGGATTCTCCAAAAACCCGATCATACCTGGGATACTGAAGTCCATGTAACTAAACGCACCCAATAGAGAATACATTGCAAATGCTCATTTACTGAAACGCCAGCGCCATTGAGATCTTCCTAGAGTGGACGTGTCATATGAAAATTAAAGCTCGCAACAAACGTAAAATTTATTCAAATTGTTTCATAAATTTCTTGTACTTTTGTAATTTCTTGGACATCAAGAGTGTAAGGTTCTGTTTATCACATACCAGAGAAGCATAATTTAATAGAAGACAAAAGTAATTTCCGTCAGCGCTTTGATGGAAACGTTAGTTAATTCGCAGGCATTGTAGCAACTCCATTACCCTTGGTATTCAGTTTAGCTACATATTAATATCGTGACGAAATGCAGAGCAGTTTTTTATCAAGTACTAGAGCTATGTGATTGAAGCTGCTTGCTTACTGGACGTGAAATGAATTTTTCGCACGACAGTATCACCAGTCTCTCTATACACGAACTTGTGAACATTGTTTGTGTACAAGGAATTTACTTAAATACCGCTTTAAACACTGGACTCACCTAAGGAAACAACCCGGAAGACAACGCAAGGTAGGTCCCGTGCTAAGAAAAACATCTTTAAAGCAAACTCTTTGTATACGAACAATGTTCTCAATGTTTGAGTTCATGTGTAGGGACCCTGAGAATACTATAAGCAAAGTGTCATGTTATGTTGTCTTCTAAATATTTTAAAACTAGCGATTTTGATGCGACAATAGTATCCGGCCCATAGGGTTAAGCCGTAGAATCATTTACCGTTGTTAGCAAACATGGCGCCCATGATTCGAATTGGCCAGACTCTCTTCATATGCGGCTCTGCAATAACTGACCCAGGTGTGCTATCTAGTGATAGAATAAAGTAACTGCGTGCATAAATAGTGCAGCTCCATGTCTGCCAGTGGACAAATCTGAACAAAGGGGTCAAGTCCACAGTCTTGATCTTCTCAAAAAAAGCACTTTTGGCATTGGGGTTTTCAACTGCCAAACAGAATCTAATAGCCAGCAGCAATTGTTCGTAAAAGGCCTTCAGCTTGTATCAGTCCGTCTGATCACTCAGCAATCCTCAGCATGAATTGGACTGTAGGCATTCTTAACCCTAATCTGCAATCAGTCAGAAATGACCCGGAGCATGAAAAAATGTTCATATTTTTAAGAAATTTCAATCTATCGATCCCAATTTTTTTTTGTGAACCAAATTTAGTTGTTTTACAGTGTGTAGAAAATTTTTCGGATCACTTGAGTGGCTTTTATGCATTAATAAAATTGTCAACCTGGCCAGTACTGACCCGAGTGAATGTTGTCACTTATTTCATGCTGAAATTCAGATTTTGTCAGCAAATATTGGTTTTCTTTCGCATGAATGTTGTGGAGTGAACCATGGCAAGTAAAAGAACAAGATATAAAACCCAAAACAGTCATGCTTTATCTAACTGTGCTTGCAATTCTAAAGCCATTTGTGTCAATCAGTTACTATTGATTCATATTTGTGGATATTATCTTTCTTATTACCTCATTTCAGTCAAGCTGAGTTATTGAAAAGTTTTTTTAAATATCTGAGAAAAACAAACTTTTTGTTTACCTTACATAAATGGTCATTCTCATTCAATGGTTTGACTGGTATGAAGTGATAAAATCAGTCAAAATCGTTAATTTATGTTACTTAAAAATTCATAAAAAAGAAACTCCTTGTTATACTTCTTTTATATATGGTACACAATTTCATTATTAGTGTACTAGGCATAAAAAGAAGTGTCAACAAGGCCGTAATTTCAATGTTATATGAGTTATAAAGGAAAACAAATTTTCAGTTTCACACTTTTCTACATATACCATATCGTTATTATTATGGTTTGTTTCAATCATTCATAAAAGTAGAAAGTTTATCTTTCAAATGAGCTATTGATGATTAAAACAGGAGCAGTATTAGATTTTTAGTGAATTTTTAAAAATTTGGGTCAGTTCTGACCCACGTTTTATGCCAATGTAAGTTTTTAGGCTTTACTGATGAGGGTTAATGCAGGCACGATAAAGGAGCGCGGTGCAAGCAAAAGAATGTATTTTCTCCCCCTCCAGACATCTTTTTTATACATCTTTTTTATAGAAATGGGGAAGACCAAGTAATGGAATGTCCTGACTCCCTAAAAGACGTTCAGTATCCTCTCCCTCCCCCATTGGCAATGCTGATTACCATACTGAGCATCAGAATTAATGTTCGCTCACATTCTGGGCTGCAAATGTGATGTGTGAATAATGCATGCTCTTGCAACAAGGTTTAACACCAAATTTGACAATCTCATATGGAATACTTTTGCTTAATCCCTGATGAATGTGTTCATTTTATATCATAGTCCAATATTCTTACTGTCTCAGAGAAACTTTTGCATGGTATTTTTTATTTTATTTTTCCTGTACTGTTCAGTATTCCGTTCATTTTCACGGTAGCAGTACCAAAGTAATTTTAGGTACTGGAGGACTCCAGCAGGGGGGCGTAAAGCTATTGAGCTGACTAATTGTGCACTTCATTCTTCCTCTCAATCATTATTAACATTCTTGGATTGAGAAGAAAGTTGGCGTCTGTGCATCTTTTATTAATCAATCCCCCTTTTCAGGTATGAGTCCTTCATAATAATCGGTATTGTTCGCTACTGTGTCAGTTGAATGTGTAAACACACACGGGAGATTATTTTTAATGTGTTACGTTCACGCACAACGAAAGTATTAAGGTTTATTCCTAACTGCGAGGTAAACGCGCCACATGAGCTAACTTGTTGCTATGCTATCTACACTGCGTTTTCGTGTGTTTGCATAGACTGTATGTCTGTATAGTTGCTCGCCTTGGGAAATTCCTGTTGCGTGTAAAGTTCGGCTACTGTTTATGGATTGAAATACGGTATGTGCGGATCGAGTGCGATGTTGGAATTGTGCGATTTAAAACCGTATAATGTAATCTTTGTAAGGTAAATATATTTTATGCATCCTTGTGGTAATGTACTCATGTATTTGCTATTGTCTTTGGAATCATTATTAACATTCTTGGATTGAGAAGAAAGTTGGCGTCTGTGCATCTTTTATTAATCAATCCCCCTTTTCAGGGCATTTACATTTGGAGGCACCGCTGGGATGAAAGAGGCGAGGTTTGCGTCCCAAAACTGAGGAAGACATCTCGCATCGATCATCCCTAAAAAAAAAAAAAAAAAAAAATTACCCAGGAGGCAGAGTGCCACTGCAGTTGGAGTGTGAGCTTAACCAAGGAAAGTGCGCATCCTGAGGTGCAAAGTGTTCACTAAGGACCAGCAAATCCACGGTAACCGGCAGAACATCATCCCACTGCTTGACACTCACCTGCCAAAATGGATCAAGAGGTAGACAATCTGAAGTTTGAGATTAAAGCTGCTCTTTTTCAATTCACCGATGAACAGTTAATGCAAGTTTGTGATTTTCTTGAGATATCAGGAATAGACCGAGAGAATGTTATTGGCAAAACTCGCAATGCTTTGGTCTCCCTTGTTATCAACTATGTTGAACGCGACGAATTAAGCGAACTTGAGGATGAAGGCATGTCACAGCTGTTGCGCCTTCTAGACATAATAAAAGTAGTGCAAGAGGGTAATAAAAATGACACAACTGAGCAAACTAAAGATAATGAGGAACAGGAGAAATTATGGAGAGAACTGGAGCAATTAAAACTTATGGTACAACGGAAAGAAACTGAACTCCAGGAAAAGGCTTACCAAAACAGCAAAAGTGTAGCAAGCAATGAATCTGCCCAAATCTATACAGCCCCTGTTAATACAAACAACTCACCCTGGAGAAAGGACTTTAAAATTTCAGGTCAGATTGGCGAACCTGGACAAAAGGACCGACTTACCTTCTCGAGCCTGGCTCGCCAAATTGAGAACGGTCTCAGTAAAGGCTACCCAGAATCCGAGATAGTGGACGCTGTTATCAGAGCCATTGTGCCTGGCCTGCAGTTGCGGAGCTATCTGGAAGGTAAGAATAACCTATCTCTGCCTACTCTTAGGAGGATCCTTCGCTCACACTACCAAGAGCGAAGTGCAACCGAGTTGTATAAACAACTTACCACAGAGGTACAGAGTACTAAAGAGACCCCACAGAATTTTTTAATTAGAGCAATGGATTTACGACAGAAAATATTGTTTGCATCACAGGAAGCTGAGTCTAGCCTCAAGTATGACCCTGTACTAGTCCAGAGCATGTTCATGCACTCTGTACTTACAGGCCTACAGAACGACAGCATCAAAACTGACCTCCAGCCCTACCTGTTGCAACCAACTACATCGGATGAGTTACTTTTGGAAAAGCTAAATATAGCATGCACCCATGAGAAAGAGAGACAGGATAAAAGGAAGCAGACTGCTCCACAGCGACACACTGGTGTCCATGCTGTCCAATCTAGTGCTGTAAGTGAGGAACAGAAATGCTCAGCTCAACCAATCATTGCTACACTCCCTTCAGATGTGCTGTCAGATCTAAAAGCAATTAAAGCAGACATAGTTTTATTGAAAGATCTCAAAGCTGAGGTATCACAAATTAGAGAGTCCATTCACAAGACCGAGACCGCACCAAAATTGTATCCTCATGCTACCAGAGAGACAGACTTTGGGGCAGCCAACCACCCAACTTGTGTTCAGCCTCAGTTCTGTCAGCAAAGTGGACCTCTGCCAGAGTACTGTGCCGTTGGTGATCAAAGGTTCATGACAGGAGCAGGCCAGTTTCAGCAGAGGTATTCAACGCCGCGTCCCCGACTAAGATGTTTTGTGTGCCAGCAGCAAGGGAAAGAATACTGCAAGCACTGCTACAGGTGTGGCAGTAGTGAGCACTTTTTCGCTGGCTGCCGAGGTTACAGAGGAATGTCCAGCGGTGTAAGGGAGAGCTCTTTAAACGAGGAACGGTCACCCCGGGGGGACAGGGAGTGACCGGATCAACCAAAATGTCCCAAAAATGCTTCAACTGTGGGGAGAGAGAGAAGCATCGGAAATTCCAACAGTGTTCGGTTTGTAAAACATCACTTTATTGTTCCAAGGATTGTCAGGTTAGTCATTGGCCAGAACATAAAAGAGACTGCAAGCCATTCATGCATTCTGGGCCAAAACAGAAACTGTCATGTAAGAATATGAGTGACAGAAGGGGAAACATTCGGACGGAGAAACATTCAACTGTGACTGAATTAGTAGGAAAAAAATGTCTTCTCAATTGCTATCTACAAGGGAAGTGGACCCAAGTTCTCTGGGACACTGGCTCACAGGTTTCTGCCATTGATGAGGTCTGGAAAGCTGACAATATCCCTGACATCAAACTGAGAGACATGGCTGAGGTAATTGATTCAAATAGTCCCTTACAGATTGAAGCGGCAAATGGTACGGGGATGCCCTACGTTGGGTGGGTAGAAATGACTTTTAGGCTAGCGGTGGATGCGGAAGAGTTCCATGTTCCCATGTTAGTCCTAAAAGGCAGCCAGCAGCCCTGCCCAATAATTGGTTTCAATGTCATTGAATGTATTGTTATCAACAGCCAGGAAAAACGGAATACCGATGATGAGGGAGAGAAATTAATAAAAACTGTTCAGATGGCTTTCCCTAATTTAAAGAAAAGGTCAGTTAAGGCATTCATTAAAGCAGTAAGTGTTGAGAGAACAAGTGAGTACCTAGTGAAAACAACTTGTCTGAAAACAAATGTACCAAGTCGCAGTGTTGTTCAGGTAAAATGTAGAATCCATGCCAAACCCTTCAAAGAAGACACCATGTTGGTCTTTGAGCCAGATGAAAACCCCCAGTGGCCAGAGGGACTTGAATTTTGTGACACACTGATTCAGGTAAAGAAAGGGTCACAATCAGACATCATCCTCAGTGTGCAGAACCTCACTGACCATGACATCATGTTAACAGGAAGGGTAGCTATTGGTACAGCACAGTCAGTCGTATCGTTGTATCCAGTCAGTGCTGTTCAAGAAAAACACTTAACGGTTGACGTAAATAACATCCAGGCCCAACACACAAAAGATCAGGAGGTGTTTGCAGAACCCTGGGACCCCCCTATTGATCTCACCCACTTAGATGAGGATCAGAGGAGGGTAGTTTGTGAGATGTTGAGGGAGGAGTCAGGCTCTTTCTCTCGCTCAGATAATGATATAGGTTGTATTGAGAAGCTCCAGTTGCGAATTTCTTTGAAAGATTCTGAGCCTGTAGCACGAACCTATATGTCAGTCCCTAAGCCCTTATATGAGGAAATGAAGGACTACCTAATGGATTTGATTGCACAGGGGTGGATAGAGAAATCCCATTCATCTTATGCTTCACCCGTTGTTTGTGTGAGAAAGAAATGTGGCTCTCTGCGTCTGTGCATAGACTATCGGGAGTTAAACCGTAAGACTCACTCTGACAGACAGCCAATCCCCAGAGTCCAGGATATTATGGATGGCCTTGGAGGAAACACCATGTTTTCGCTGTTAGATCAGGGAAAGGCCTACCATCAGGGGTTTATGGCAAAAGACAGCAAGCACCTGACGGCGTTTGTGACACCGTGGGGCTTATATGAGTGGGCTAGAATTCCTTTCGGACTAATGAACGCTCCAGCAGCTTTCCAACGCTGTATGGAGGAATGCTTAGAAGGTATCCGAGACAAGGTATGCGTCCCATATTTAGATGATACCCTAGTGTATAGCAAAACATTTGAAGACCATGTGAACGATGTTAGACAAGTATTGCAGAGACTGAAGCAGTTTGGGATCAAACTAAAACCAAGCAAATGTGAGTTGTTCAAATCTGAGATTCGCTATCTTGGGAGAATAGTATCAGCGGAGGGAAGTAAAATCGACCCCTCTGATACTGCTGCCATCAGAGTGCTGAAAGACAGGAAACCAAAAACAGTCGGTGAATTGAGACAAATTATGGGACTGTTGAGCTACTATCGCCAATACATAAAAGACTTCTCTCGTATTGCCAGCCCCCTTTACGAACTAACTAAGGGACCGGTCCTCACAGTGGACTCTCAGCCCAAAGGGAGGAGGCTTCATGGAAAAGGAAATGCAAGGGTAGTGCCATCTCACATGCCAATAGAATGGACAGACTCACACCAACAAATTCTAGAGCAGCTGATAGACTGCCTTATTCGACCACCTGTTTTGGCTTTTCCTGATTTTTCGCAGCCATTTGTCCTTCACACGGACGCATCCAACTTGGGGTTAGGAGCCGTGCTGTATCAGAAACAAGCCGGGAAGCTACGTGTCATTGCATATGGGTCCCGGACTTTGTCGGCCGCAGAAAGAAACTATCACCTCCATTCGGGTAAATTAGAATTCCTTGCTCTGAAATGGGCGATAACAGAAAGATTCCGCGATTATTTGTATTATGCGCCCTTTTTCACAGTTTTTAGTGACAACAATCCCTTGACGTATGTGTTGTCTACTGCTAAATTGAATGCCACAGGGAGTAGATGGGTGGCAGAACTAGCGGATTTTAACTTTACTATCAAATACCGCCCAGGTAAACAGAACGTTGATGCTGATAGTTTGTCTAGGATGCCGGTAGATGTTGAAGAATTGATGGATGAGTGCACTGAGGAGATATCTTATGATGCACTTGGGACAACTGCTCATGCTGTTGAGTCACAGTTAGAGTCCAATGCCTCGTGGTCAATGGCAATCTCCGTTAACAGTCTGCTCGATATTCAAGATGCATCAATTGTCACCTTAACAGGAGAGCAGATGCGGCAGGATCAAAAAGACGATTCACAAATTGGTCCAGTTTTACAGTGTAAAGTGTCTGGAGTGAGACCTTTAGGCCAAGAACTGAGAAAACTAGGTGCACAGAGTCGTCGTCTCTTCCGGGAGTGGGGCAAACTGGAGGTAGATGAGAATGGAGTCTTATGGAGAAAGACAACCCACAGGAAACAACTGGTATTGCCTGAAAAGCACAAAATTACAGTACTAAAGGAGTTACATAACCAGATGGGGCACCAGGGCACTGACAGGACGGTATCGCTGATTAGAGAACGCTTTTTCTGGCCTCAAATGCTGAGAGAAATTGAGCAGTACGTAATGAGCTGTACCTGCCTGAAACAAAAAAAACCTAGCCGTGAGACAAGGTCCCCCCTTACAAACATCATTACCACCCAGCCCTTTGAACTTGTGTCCGTGGACTTCCTCCATCTCGATAAGTGCAAGGGTGGCTATGAATATATATTGGTTATAGTAGATCACTTCACCCGTTTCGCACAGGCATACCCTACAACGTCCAAGTCTGGAAAAGTTGTGGCCGACAGAATATTCAATGATTATGCCCTGAAATTTGGATTTCCAACCCGAATTCATCACGATCAGGGAGGTGAGTTTGAAAATCAGCTTTTCTCACAACTGAGCAAATTTTGCAGTGTGGCCAAATCAAGGACGACCCCTTACCATCCCCAGGGGAATGGTCAGGTGGAACGTTTTAACCGCACGTTAATGCAGATGCTCAAGACTCTCACAGAAAAAGACAAAATGAATTGGAAGGATTCTCTGAATAAGCTCATATTTGCTTATAACTGTACACGTACAGAAGTAACTGGCTTTTCCCCATTTTTCTTACTGTATGGGCGCTCTCCAAGACTACCTATTGACGTAATGTTCAGTTTGCCCACTGAGGCGGGAAGCTTTAGTCACCGTGAGTATGTTGAAAAGTGGAGGCAAGGAATGCAAGAGGCCTATGCTATTGCACGAGAGAATGCGCAGAAATCGGCACAGAGAAATAAGAGGATATATGATAGCAAGGTCAGGAGCTCAGTTTTGCACCCAGGCGACCGTGTATTAATTCGCAACTTGACTCCTCGTGGTGGACCTGGGAAATTGAGGAATCACTGGGAGGACATTATCCATACTGTAGTCCAGCAGGTAGGAGAGGATGTCCCCATTTATGAACTAAGACCGGAACATGGGAAAGGAAAGTCCAGGATTTTGCATCGAAACCTTCTTTTACCCTGCGATAACCTACCTTTGGAAGCTGAAGCACGCCCACCTGTGAGACTGAAAAGGAAGATTGCAGTGACCAATGAACTCGGAGAAGAGGCAGAGGAAGAAGATGATGAGGATGATAGCTATTTCTTGCCACCTCAGATCATCGCTCAGCCATCCAAACCAGTGAGAGGGACTCCGGTCATTGTAGAAGATGTGATTGCACCAGATCGAAACGAGCCTGCAACAGAACCACTCCAGATAGAGAACAGTGATGATAACCCGCTGGAAAATCAGAGTGCCGAGGACGACAATGTACCTGATGCAGAGGAGGAAGCATCACCGCCCTCAGTGAATAACGCACAAGAACCTGAGATGGAGGTGAGACCTCAGCGACCTCAGAGAGACCGCAAGCCACCAAAGACTCTCAGGTATGACATAATTGGAACCCCATCCTGCTACGGTCTTTCTGCTCTGCCCCCTTATGTAAGGCCTCAAGTTTGGAGGCAACCATTGCAGCCTTACTATAACCAGCACTTTTACCTGTATGGGATGTAAATAAGACTGTCGTTTTTTCCTACTTTGAACGGTTCAAAACGTGTAACACTTCATGGACTCAGTGTTGATAATCATTTGCCTGTGAACACTTCATGGACTCGTGGAGCAGAGTGTTACGGGTATGGTGAACAGTGCACAGTTGAGGACTTTGCTTGAAAGTTGACTGTGGTGGACTGAAATTACATTGTGAACAGTTGAGACATTTCTCAGATACTGGGCATTGTAGTATGTGTTCTGAAAAGAGAGGGAAAAAAAAAAACTAAATGTACCAAAAGAGTTCCTGCTGTAGTTCCTGTAAAAAGTGCTTTGAATATGGTTGAATGCATTTTGGCACTTGAAGGTTCAAGGTAATGATGTTGAGGACAACATCTAATTTTGAGGGGAAGAATGTGATGTGTGAATAATGCATGCTCTTGCAACAAGGTTTAACACCAAATTTGACAATCTCATATGGAATACTTTTGCTTAATCCCTGATGAATGTGTTCATTTTATATCATAGTCCAATATTCTTACTGTCTCAGAGAAACTTTTGCATGGTATTTTTTATTTTATTTTTCCTGTACTGTTCAGTATTCCGTTCATTTTCACGGTAGCAGTACCAAAGTAATTTTAGGTACTGGAGGACTCCAGCAGGGGGGCGTAAAGCTATTGAGCTGACTAATTGTGCACTTCATTCTTCCTCTCAATCATTATTAACATTCTTGGATTGAGAAGAAAGTTGGCGTCTGTGCATCTTTTATTAATCAATCCCCCTTTTCAGGTATGAGTCCTTCATAATAATCGGTATTGTTCGCTACTGTGTCAGTTGAATGTGTAAACACACACGGGAGATTATTTTTAATGTGTTACGTTCACGCACAACGAAAGTATTAAGGTTTATTCCTAACTGCGAGGTAAACGCGCCACATGAGCTAACTTGTTGCTATGCTATCTACACTGCGTTTTCGTGTGTTTGCATAGACTGTATGTCTGTATAGTTGCTCGCCTTGGGAAATTCCTGTTGCGTGTAAAGTTCGGCTACTGTTTATGGATTGAAATACGGTATGTGCGGATCGAGTGCGATGTTGGAATTGTGCGATTTAAAACCGTATAATGTAATCTTTGTAAGGTAAATATATTTTATGCATCCTTGTGGTAATGTACTCATGTATTTGCTATTGTCTTTGGAATCATTATTAACATTCTTGGATTGAGAAGAAAGTTGGCGTCTGTGCATCTTTTATTAATCAATCCCCCTTTTCAGGGCATTTACACAAAGCTTTCACTGGAAGGTATCAATACCTCGAAAAAGTCAGCTAATGTCAGCACTTCTGCGTGCCTCTAATAAACCCTCATATAAATCACACCTTATTCATTGGGGGGGAATAAACAAGTAGCATCAGGCAGGTGGCAGGAAATGTTTGGAGAGGGAGTTACTGCCACTGTGCAAAACTCTATGAGAACAGAGATGGGTAATGAGCCCTGACAGTCTGCTGATTGTACGCCTGTGTCTGGCGAGATTTCTCCGAATTCTACAGAATGCACTCATCATCCGCCATTCTCATAATCCATATTCATTTATGCCATTGTCTTGTTTGTTTAAACGGCTCATCAGAAAATCATATGAGGGGCTGCTATTTAAAATAGTTTGCTGGTTGCAGAATGTACTCAAACAGGTGTTTGTTTACCCATGTCTTTTCTTTCTTGCTGACTTACATTGTTCTTTCTTATTTTTGCATTCCATTGCTTTTGCTTTTACTTACTTTCGGATTGTCTTGCTGAGGTGTACGACAACATGGCGCTGCCAAAGAACTGATCCTGCAGCTTTTTGGTTTCAATACTACACCATTAACCTCAACCTCAGAAATATTTTCCAAAGCACATTCAGGTTAAATATGAAAAAATTAGTTGGTGTTCAAGGTACCTCATCATCACCAGGTGCACAGTCAATTAGCCATTACAAGTCATTTCAAAATCTGTCACTTAGTGCAGTAATTGCCAAGAAGCAAGAAGGATTGATCAACTTCAGCCAAAGAGTAAATCAGTTCCTCATTATTGTGGGTGGTCTCTCCCCCTTGTGATTTGACAGAGGACACATTTTGAAATTGCTTGTAATAGTCAGTTGGCTGTGCACCTGGTGACATGATAGTGGATCTTTGAATAGCTGCGCATAACAGTTGACTCACATCCTGAAAGGCCTATATATTACAAATGTCAGCATGAAATATAGCCTTCACTGTAGGATGGATCTAAAAAACAGAAAACAAAACAAAAAAACAGATCCCTAAAACAGAAACATGTAAATGAGGTTGGTGCCCTCAATCCACTATTCTTATCCAATGACATTGCAGTTGACACACATATACAAATAGGCCCAATCGACATTTCTCTCTCTTTCACTCTCAGTCTTATAGGATGTGGTTTGAGATGGTCGCAGGCATTAATTCATTGCCCCTATTGTTTTTTATGTTACAACCTTTTATTTTTGTGTCAAATCACATGGCATCTGGCAGTTACAGTAGAGAGGTCTGGGATATGGGAAAGGAGCATTGGGCTGTGAATAATTGCGGTACCTCAACCATGTCATGTTTCTCTTAGCTGCCTTTGTGTTGAGCCGGCATCTATGCTTCTGAATTCTTTCTTAATATTGTAGCACTGGGTAGAAGCCAATGTGACCACACTATCCCATACTGCCACTCCCCCACAAACACCCCTCTCCATCCCACATCCAAACATGAAATTAAGGTACTGAGCCAAAAGTGCATCCCACCTGCGTGGGGACACTGCTCGTGTTGAAGGTCCTGATATCAACAGCTACGCATCTCGTCAGTGTTTGATGACACAGCAATACCTATGTGATGAATTGTCCATCTAATGTTGCGCCTACAAGCCAGCTTTTAAAGTCTCTGGAAAATCACCATTTAGTTATTTACCAGTGGATGTCAATTTTAAATATGTACTCTTTGCGAGAGAATTAGGATTGTTGGGTCAAAAATTGTGTTGTTTTAAGAAACACTTTATTGAACCCTGTGGGGTAATTTTTCCTCGGCATTTGACCCATCCTATAGTTAGGAGCAGTGGGCAGCCACAGAGCAGCGCTCAGGGACCAACTCCAGTTCTAAAGCCAGTCAGGAGTACTGGTTGGAGTGTTCCGATGATGCGTGTTTTTTTGGGCGGGGGAAACCGGAGTATCCAGAGGAAACCCACGTGAACACGGGGAGAACATGTGAACTCGACTTAGGCCAGAATTGAACCCAAAACTTTCTTGCGGTGAGGTCACAGTGCTAACCTTTTTGCCAAAATGCATACATGAGCAGTAAGTTGTGAGTTGTCAGTTTAAGACAAAAATAATATTGGTCATTTTTGCTGGTTCTTCAATGTGAAAGTGGCAAGAGTATTTCTATTTACATGAATTCACCGTTTTTTACTCCTGGATAAGCGAGACTTGATAAGAGGTGGTGTGATGAAGTCGAAGGGCAGGCAGCGGTCACTAAACATGAAAATCAAAACAACATGGCATAGCCTGGCACAGAGCTTAAACATGGGATAAACAGGATCCTAACAAGAGTATACAACCTACTGAATGATCTTTGTGTCTGTTATGCATTTAGTCTGTCAGCGATGTTCTACCAGGCCACCTCCCTCGCCCTGAGGCTCTTGATGGCAGCAGTGTTCCCTTTCCTTGTGATAATTTCCCAATAATCCTCATGAACCCCCATAAAGAGGGTTTGCTCCACTGAAACGAGGGCAGAGACGGGGTGCACGGCTACAGATTGGAAGGCGTGAATATCGAAAGTATAGCGTTTTGTTTAATTATTAGATCCATAATTGTCTTTTACTCGAAATTTTGAATTTCAAACAAGTGGAGAGTGTTGATGTGGAAGGGGGTAAAAAGTAAAGGAACAGGCTAAAGGAAGTGGCAATGAAAATGTTCGTGAGCAGCATCTGAGATCAAGTGGAGTGATGCAGGTAGATTCGACGGTGCGGCTCATTTTCATCTGAACGAAGGTAATACGAGTCCTAAAAGAATGCCACAGTTGGTAGCGTAAATATGCACATTCATACACGACAGAGCCCTGTGACGGGACAGAAAAGTGATCCCATAGCGTCCTGTGCCGTTTACAAATTATGATTTTAGATTGTTAGAAAATCTACATATCTTTTAAAAACCAAATATGCACACCAAATACGCACATGCACAAACACACATATATAATGAGACAGTACTTAGCAGATGAGGCTCGAATTAGTTTGAACTAGTTTATAACACATGATGGAACGAGTCAAGGGGACAAAAGTTCCGGGGACACGCGGACATGCGCTTGGTGACTTTTCATTCACACATGCGTAGTCTGGGGCTCATGAACGCGCTTACGTCTGAGGTATCTATGACAACGGCCCGTGCCCATGTCACTCCCACAAAGGATGTGTGTTCGTGACCAGTGTTCTCCGGAAATCTAGCTAACTATGTCCACGGCGAAACCCATACAACAGCTCTGTACCAAAAGGGGCAAACAGCACTCCCCTTAAATATAGTTTGGAAAAACTATTTACATACCTAATAGGGATATAAAATGTTGATGAACTATTTTTATTTAACAGGGAAATAAAATTATTCACTATCACAAACGCTGTTAGCAAAACAGTTGACTTGCTACTGTATAAGATGACAGTTCAATCTCGTTTTCCACACAGTTCAAAGCTAAATGTATTTGTAGAAAGTGAAAAGCTTCTAGCTTGTAAGCTTGCAGCCTCCTCTATTCTTACTGGATCCATGATAACCCAACCGCACAGAGCACTGCCGTTGGTTCATGAACAGATAAGTTTTATGTTAGATGACGTTGATCAAAGTTTAAAGCCAATTCTGACAAGCGAAATTATATAAACTATATATATTATAGTGTACGAAAAATTATATTATTATAGTGTAGCTCATCAAATCAATTCTCTCTCTATACCTGGAACTGGAGCCCATCCCAGCTGACTCGCAGGGTGCACACACCATTCATTAGAATTTAATTTTAATATTTAATATCGCGAATGCATATGCTGAGCATACTCTAGCAACCCGATGCGTCATCCGTAACATAGCTGTTGCCGTTATATGCTACTACCACGTTTATCAGCCCTAGAAATCAAACTCTAAATTTTCTTGACTAAATTCACACTTGCGTTTTAACAACCCAAATGTTTCTCTGGGTACTCAGACATCAAGGTAAGCCCCTTTTCTGCTCAGATGGAGATCAGCTGCATCCGCTGCATCAGTGAATTTCCGCAGCATGACTTCCATACCTTGATGCAGCTCACGCACTGTGTGTCGCTCACATCACAGGCTGAACCACAAATACTCTCTGTTTGTGAAGAGCTGTCATGCAAGCTCGGCGCATGCATAAAATAACAGAAATTTCGTAGTTTGTATCTTTTCTTAAAAGTTGCTGAAAAGTCACAACATCAAGTACGCACATCTGCTATTGTTTTAATAATTTAGAATGAGCATGCAATGGTAAATAAATGATTAGCTGTGTAGTTTTTTGGCCTGAATTTATACCGGCTGAAAGTGCACATATGGACGTATGCTACTTAGCCAGCATCTATTACATGAAGCACCAAAGCACAGTACCGTGTGTGAGATATTCAAAGTAATAGAAATAAGCAACTCAGCTTAGGTGCATCTAGAACATTTTAATACGAAAAAGCAAAGCAAGTCACGTTCAATAGTTACCGAATACACGCCCGTTATCCAACCTAAGTTAACTAACAACAGCCTTTGCTACCTCACTGCATATTCTGTATCGCAACATAAAAGACAGGTGAAGCAGTCGAGTCGCTACATAACAAAGCCATTCATCAAATACAATAAATGAAAACACTGGTGTCGTAACACCTGCTCACTTTACCGACTTGGTAATAACATAAGCCTACTGGACGAAATCTCGTGACCAGTGCTGCACGCAGAGAACTGCACCTGCTGCAGTGCTTACGAGAATGCGTTTAGAGACAAGGTCCCCTTGGTGTTCGCGTAGCCTGAATTAAAATTAAAAAAATTTGTAGCTGTCGTGGAAAAAGGCACCAATGATTTAAAAGAGAAAAATCAACAGATTATATTTTGATCATTTGAGGTTGTCAAAAAAAAATTATTCAAAAACTTATTAGAGTGTCTTGTCCAATTGTTCCCTATGGAAAAATGTTCTTTTGGCCCCCCATGGCATCACGTGACCTGCAATATCAGCTTGACCGCTAAGCCATTGTAGGTGTGTGTTCTTTCCCTGGTTCTGTATCCAGTCCTTATAATGCATCCATGGGAAGAACCCGCAGGACTGCTGGCATTGGGGAAGAGTCAATTAAGCACACACGCAGGTTGTGATGGTCTCTATATGATGCAGGGGTCCTCAATCTTATTCAGAAAGGGCCAGTGTGGGTGCAGGCTTTCAATCCAACCAAGCAGTTGTACATCAGATTCAAATAATCTGCCCTTAGATTCGTCTTTGATTAGTAGAATCAGGTGTGTAATTGCGTGATTGGAATGACAGCCTCCACCCACACCAGGGCTTTCGGGAAAAGATTGAGGACCCCTGACAAAAAAGCTGTCTCTTAAGCCCAATATTGGCAAGTCTGGACTAAAGTACAGTAGTGTGCAGTGATGATTATACACTTAACAAAATGAAGATAAATCAGAAACCAAGTATTTATTTCATGTAATACTGGATCATGTAGATGGAAATAAGTAAACAGATAACAATATATAGTAAAACAAAAATGTCTTTTTGAGAGAAAAGGTTAAAATCTAGTATGGCCACCCTTTGCTTTGATTACAGCACGCCAAGTCATAACTTTAGGGTCATGATTTTGTAGAAGATAAAATCCCCAACCAATCAGTCTCTTTCCAGATGGCAAGTCTTACCTTACAAGGATGCTATGATACTTCATTTGATCCGTGATTCCATAATTTTTTAATGACATCATCGGCTCCTTTCGAGCAGACTGAACCCCAAACCAAATTATTACCACCTCCATGTTTTACTGAAGGGGTTGAACAGTCATTTCTGAAATGTTCTCCAACTTTAAGGCACACATAAGTTCTGCATCTGGGTGACAAAATTTCAAATTTTGATTCATCGGTCTGAAGGACTGTTGATTGTCCACTGATGTCCAATCCTTGAATTTCTTGAATTTCTTCCCAAATACTAGTCTTTTTTTGCCAGCTCTGGACAGCAACCCAACCAATCAGACCATAGTCACTCAGGCATCTGGAAATAGATCTTGATACTATCACCTCTTCACTTCTGGTGCTATTAATATCATCATGGAGTTGTGCTGTGAACCGCTGATTTTTTTTACTTGCAATACACAGATTACGAACATCAGAGGCACATAATTTCTATTTTGTAATTCTATTGCCCCTAGTTTTCAGCGAACCAGTCTCTCTGAAATGCTTGATGGTGTTTCTAACAGTGACATGACATAGAATTTTTTTTATTATCCTTTATTTAACCAGGTAAAGTCTCATAGAGATTACAATCTCTTTTTCAAGAGAGACCTGGCCAAGAGGGCAGTAATGGACACATTCAACACAGAGAGACGAAGGCAGCACACAATACACATAATTGATCACACACTTTACATGAAATAAAATGGTGACGCCGCTCTCAATAAAATAACTTAGGTGCATACATATTTAAGTTATGTGATTGTGTGCATTTAACACATTGTTTGCATGTGTATTTCACGTCTTCAGCATCATGTAAGGCCACAATGTGGCAACGAACAATTTCAGAGAGTTCCTTCTGTCGTGTCATTGTGTTTAACACTGTAACACTGCTCAAAGTTCATGTCAGGCACGCAGACAGCATGACGCCACGATGCACAGGCGTACTTCTTTTTCCGAGGAAAAAATTAAAGTAACCAATAAATGTCATGACGCACAAAATAAAAGTACAGGCCTATATTTTTTTAGATGATGATTGATGGCGCGCAGCATGGGACTGGGCGTGCATTACTGTACATTCTTGCAAACTCCTGGGTGGCACGTGCACACTTTATTGTTAATCAGAATAGGCCTATTTCACATTCAGGGTAGGCAAACAGGAAGGAGGGAAGAGTTTCTTCTGCTAGCTTGATTCTCCATGAATCAACGGTGGCGGAGTATGGGTAGGGTAGTAGAAGCTACCCTCTCTCTCTGTTACTGGTTTCCACACTCAAGATGACATTACAAGGTGATTGATTTTGTCTATAAGAAGATATGATGGAGCATGAATTATGATTATGAGATGTAGCTAGCTAGTACTTTTGTGTGCAATGCACTTCGAAGACAGCAACATTCTCATCCACAGAGAATCTGGTTGGAAGGCCCTCAGGGACCAAGTCATCCACATGCAGTAACTGAGGCAGGAAAAAATACAAGAGACTTCGATGGCGAAAAAAAGTGTCTGTGATAGAGCTGGAGAGCAAAAATGAGAAGAAAGTCTGGTGTAGAACTGTTGGAGCATTGACTTCGACTGTCGCCCTACTCTATGTAACTAGCTATCTAGCTACCTAGCTCCTTGCAAATTACGTAGCTAACTTTAACCTAACTGTTTAATATTTGTGGTGCCATGCCAAAAATAGGTTCCGTAAAGCCAGTTAGAATGTAGATTCCGGATTACTTGGCCAATTAACACAATATGACGACATCAACAATTAACATTATAGCTGGAACATAAGAATGCTTAAAATCATCTCCCTACTATTGTTCCAGCGGACATCTAGCTAGCGCCTCAACAAAAATTTGTAATGATTACAAGTCCAATAAAGTTTGTAAATTTTAGTGGTCCAATATGGATATAATTTTATTCATAAAAAGATTGTTTTAACAGACATTTATTCCATCAGAGTCACTCTTGGCAAGACTTTATTCTGTGAGGTAGCGATCTGGAACCAAATGCGAGGACACGGGATTGCAAAAATGAGGAGCTTTATTGAGTAAGGGGGATAACCCCCGCAGAGAAGATAGCAACAGTACAGAGTCCGCAATCCAAAACTCAAATTCCAATGGGACAGAGCAGAGTTCGTAACCAGGGCACCAATCACAAAAATCGTAGTCAGCAGAAATAGATCTGGTACACAGGCGAAGGTTTGAGGGAGAAGCAAACTCATAAGCCAAAAGACAGTCCGAATCGTAATCAGGGCAGCAATCCACAAAATCGAGGTCGGGCAGAAAAAGGTCAAAATACACAGATACAACAAATCCAAAAGGGCAAACCAAAAATCAGAAGTCGGGCAATCCAGTCAGAATCAGAAACTCAATGATTAGCAAGGCGAGAGAATAGCAGCACAGGTAAACATGGGAAACGATCTGACTGAGAATGGCTGTGAGAAGACACCTAATATACACCTCTGGGAATATCACATGGGGAGAATCACAGGTGCAGGAAGTTAGGCTGATTACAAGGGGAAGGCACATGAGGGAGAACCTGATCACATGAAATTGGCCAAAGCCAAAACGTGGACAGGGAACACGAGACATTCCTATAGACAAACATACGGCTCCAGTCACAGAGTTTCTAACGTGAATAGATAATGAGAAACTGGACAGCGCTATCAGGTGTGAGCTTTCACAGAAAATGCTGCAAAGGTAATTAGGGAGAGCAAAGAGGTGGAGACAAGAACAGGGCGAGTGCTGAGAGCTTGTTAATCAATTAGTAAGTGCAACTATACAAATCCTTGGTGCTCGTTAGTAAGTTAGCATTATAAACAAGGTTAGTTGTTGTTAGTAATCTCAGGGGAAAATAATAAACACATGACAAATCCAAATATCAATACATAATACACAATCCTAAGAATGGTCAGACATAGCAAAGTGTCAGGAAAACAATAAAGCAAATGTCAAAACATGGCAAGGTCAAGACAGGCATGGCAGGATCGTAACATATTCTTAGCAATTGGTGAAATAATAACAAAAAAATATTAAGGATCAATGTTGGTTGCAAGGCTCTTGCCTGACAATGCTTGCTGTATATGAGCTGAATCTGCTAACTCCGATGAGATGACAGCCCATTTGAGATTATTTAATTTTACTCGGTAGCTATGCTTACATGCGCAAAATTTCACATGGACACTAAATGAAATGATCCGATCATGACTTGCGTATACATTACTATTCATTTAATCAGAATGAATCATTTGGGCATGCGCGGAGTTGTCTGATTTTCTGGAAATGTACTGAACAACAAAAGAAATGCAAGTCAATGTTGTGATTCTGCTTTTTGCTCATGTTATGATTCTGCGTCTCATGTTTAAGTTCTGTGCCTGGCCAAGTGCTATGATGATTGATTCTTGTGTTTAGAGACCACTGACTTTGTCTGTCCATTCTTAGATTATGTATTGTGTATTTGGTATTAAGGATTTCCTGTTTTATTATTTTCATGTTTTGGTTATCAGTCTCCATGCCATGTTTTGTTTTCATAGCCATGTTTCATACCATGTTTATTTTCCATGCTTTGCACTTTGTCTCCCCTGTCTTGTCAGGTGTGTATCTTTGCTCACGGTCCCTTGTCTTGTGTGACACTCATTCGGGTGATTTATTGGTTTCTGGGTTTCAATCTTCTTTCATTATCTCGTGTTCTTCCTTCCTCTCTCTTTTTCTGTCTTACTAACACATACTAACAGTTTATTGTTTTTGCTCAATACTAATCCACACTAACCTTGTATATTTGGACTAACTTACTAACAAGCACTTGGGATTGTATAGCTGCACTTACTAATTGACTAATGATCTCTCAGCTGTCGCCCTATTCTAGTCTCCGCCTCCTTGCCTATCCCTAATTATCGCTGCTGCAAGTTTCTGTGGATTTCCACTTATACTCTGTGCTTTCCTTTTCTTTTATCTTGGCACTTTAGTACTCCTTAACCGGAGCTGTTGTTTTGTACTTAGGTTTGTCTTGTGATCCCTGTCTGTGTTTTGGCTACAGCCTAATTCATGTAATTAGTTTATTCCTCATGTGTCTCTCCCTGATCATTGTTCCCATTGATTGCACCTGTTCTCCCTGGTCATGTGTTTACCCCGGGTGTGTATATAAGATGTCTGTTTGGTACACTTTCTTGTCAGATCGTTCTCCCTAGTTTTCTCGTGCCACGTTTCTCGCCTTGATCTCTCAGTGTTTATCTTTCTGACTGGACCGTCTTTGATATCGAGCTTTGCCTACTCCCTGTACTTTTGCCGCATTCTTGTTTTTTGACCTTTTGTCTGACTACGATTTTTTGTGATTGGTGCCCTGTGTATGACTCTGGATTTCGCCCTTTGGATTCTGATTTTGGATTGCGGACATTGTACTGTTGCCAGCTCTGTTGGGGGGTTTCCCCCCTCAGAAATAAAGCCTCCTTTTTGCATTTTACTGGTGTTTGCTCTTGGTTCATTTCGTAAAACCTCACAGTCAAAGACAGACTGGAAAAAGTAGATGCGCAATTATTATAGAAACTCAAATTTATTACCAGCGTGTGGACATTTACACGCATTCCACCAAATTATTCTTTGTTTTGCGGTCACTTTGACTGAGTAACCATAACAGTACATTAACAAACCAGCAAACTTGCGTTTCTTTTGTTGCTTGGTATATTAGAAGTAGAAGACGAAGAAGCTGTATTTCTGCCTCTGTAAACAAACGCCACGCTGTCTGCATGTCCTCATTTGCTCTTTGTAGCACACATGCGCAGAGAAGGCAATTTTACCCCAACCATAAAGACAGGATCTGAATGGGTGTGTACATAGACAAAACCACCTCTATCATTCGGAATGAAATTTCTCTCTGAATGGACCGAATAGGATCAGAATATTCCGATTGACGTGTTTACATGAAGCATTTTTAATCTGATTGGGCCTTTATTCCAATTATGTGTGTCCAGGTAAATATAGCTAGTGACTAGACATTGTAATTAAAATGTGCTTATCAACATTTTTTTAAATTGTGCGAAAAAAAAGGCTTTATAAGTTAAAATTGGACTGCCATTGTCCAGGTATTTTGAGCAGTAATGAATCAGATTTGTTGGAATTGTGTTGAAACGGGGCCTTCACGGGAAAATAAACAACCCATCCAAGCTGATCATAATTTAGTATTCAGGGAAGCCATTGTATAAAGCTGGAGTCCTCAGATCCAAACCCGGCCCTGGTATGTTTTCCTTCTGTGCAATTACCTGAACAAAAACCACTGCTGATTGGCCTGACAGGTTTCATACAACATGTTCAGTTGAAGGGTGGGTGGAAAACCAGCAGTTTCTGGCCTGTGACGACCATTATTTGAGGAGCAGGTATAAAGTGCCAAATCCATTACTTGCATTGAGAGAGAAATCCATGAATTCAGTGAACTGACCAAAAATACCAGTTAAAGGATCAGTGTTTAAAATTTAGAGCTATCTAGTGGTCAGATTATAGATTGCAACCAACTGACCATTCCTTTTCTCAGAAAACCTATGGTGGCAGCAAAACTTGCAAAAACGTGAAAGGCGCTCTCTTGTGTCAGTGCTTTATTCATTTACTTTTTCTCCCATTCTGGGCTACTATAAAAAAAAATGGCGGCACAACATAGCGGCCTCAACAGAGGTGGACCCGCTCCCATGTAGGTTTAAAGGGCTTAATTTAAGCAAAATGAAACTCAAAGATTATTGTTTTCATGTGATTACACAACTACTAAAACAGTAGTTATGTATGTTATATTCTATTTCTGCCAAAATATCGATCTTAATTCTACACACTGCTCCTTTAATTCATTTAAGTGCATTTCAGTACAGAATACATTCAGAGGAAGATGTGCCATTATGGCTACATAAATCCTCTGATACTGTACCATGTGAAGTTGTCATTGTTTTCACCTCTTATTTTCATCATTAAATACTAAAGACGTGGTCCACATCAAGAGTTTCAGTAAGAATGATGGCATTCTGACCGATGGCCAATGACAAGCTGACTTTGTACGTAACAGGATTTTAATACTTCTGCAACTACAACTGACAACAAAATACAATGCAAAATGCCAAATCAGCAGGCTTAGAGAGCACAGTAATTCTAAAGTAGAGATCCTATCCTGCGTTTCTGCCACCTGAAACCTGAGTCAGCCGAAATCTAATGAGTTTTATCTCCAGGCTTAAGAATTGTGTGGCTGACACTAACTGTGCTAATCTGTAAATGTAGGTGATTTCTATAAAAAAAAACCTCAGAGATTTATCACTTTCTGAAGCTATGTTTTTAGCCTCTGCCAAAATAACTACTAAAACAAGTCACAAATGTCTTGATTCAGCTGCAAAATGGCAAAGTCATCTTTCAAAAAATCGTCCTTCCTGATACGACTTCATTTTGGGTGAACTGTGCTTACAAATATGAAAATATCCTGTAGTCCTCAAATGCCTAAAATCACCATCAGATATTGTTGTTCTGCCATATAAGGACATGCATGCAAAAATTATTTTTCTCCATCAACTTTGCAACTTTGGATTTAGCTAAATGATAATAGTCAAACTTCTTTACAGCGCGCAAATAAAAGTCTTCAACCCACCTGACCCTCATACTGCGAAACAACACAATCATGTCACAAATCCACTCTTTGAATTTGAACAGTCACATTTGCCATTACTTGTGCTAGAATGCATCAGAATGATGTCAGAGGAATTTTACAAAGAGCTGCTGGACGTGAATCTCTCAGTAGGACTGCTTGTTTTTCTTCCTCCACGTGAGAGAACAGCACAAGCTGGCGGGGGGTAAGAGGCTTATTAAATGTGAGTGAATTGAATTACTGAAAGACACTTGCAGAGAGGGTGGATTAGTTTCTGTTCTCTAACCACTCACTCTTCACAAGTCACTGCCATATGACTCACCCATACAGAATATTCCGGCACACACTAGCCCACAGGGCCCCCGCACCTACCTTGGAACCCTCCCACTGTGGCATTATTGTATCTATCAATTTTGAAGGCTGAGCAAAGAGATTTCAGGCAAGTGTTAACCTCGTCCGTTCTGTCCATATTGTTCACGATGTGTTGAGGTTTAATTCTGAAAAGTTAAAGCGGACTGAAAAATTCCCTGCATGGGGAAGATCTTGATTTTTTTGATTGCAGGCGATCACTCATCAGGCTGCTAATTTTCTTTTGTTTGTTCTCCTCCCTACAGGAAATGGAAATGCATTTTATGTTATCTAAAAGTAAGGCGAAGAATTATTGGCACCCTTGATAAAACTCCCTTTATTAAAAGGCTGCCGTACAAAATCAATACAAATTTTTACAGTGTAACAGAAAACAACTAAATCTGTCTCAGTATTGACCCCACAGCCCTTTATGGGGTGATGGGGTATTGTTGTACCCTGTGGCGTCTGGGCGGGCAGCAGCTCCATAATTTTGCCAGGACATATCTCCAAAAGTGTGGGCCACAGTTGCCTCAAATTTGGTATGCAGGTTTTTGCAAGGGATAGCACAGCAAAGGTCATGAGTGGATTTGACCATTCACCTCGGCATAATGACCTTGAACTTGAACATTTTGTTCGGCAATATTTCCAGAGTAGTTACCAATTTGATGAGCAGGTTCCTTGTGAGGGTAAGGTATAGGTAAGGGTCATCAGCAGATTTCGCCTTTGACCTTGGCACAGTGACCTTTAATTTGACCATTTTGTGCGGTCATATTTCCAAAAGTACTGACCACAGCAGCTTAAAATTTGGTATGCAGATTCCTTGTGAGGGGTAGGTGTGCAATGTAAGGGGCATTAGTTGATTTGAGTTTTGACCTTCGCACAATGACTTACGCCTTGCCATAGCTGAATGCCACTATTTATTCATAATTATTCAAAGGCTGTGGGGTTCTCGTGCTGCTCAGTATTAGCTTGTTTTTATTCAACCTTTTTTCTCCTAAAAACCATAAGGTAAAAATTTTGTCACCTCATATAGTGTTGTTGGCTCTGTACCATCTGCAAGGAGGCTTCCTATCATTTGGGTTCAGGTTTGGACCCTTCCTGAGTAAGAACCAGTTGCTGAAATGATTACATGAAATGAAACACTCTAACTAGGAAGTTTCATGTAATTCATGTAATGTTAGCAGCTTACATGGGAAACGATAGCATGCTGTTGCGTTTGTGGAGCATCTGCACGGCAAAAATGCTACAGCAAATTTTTAATTCAATGCCCTTTCCTACAAAATGGCCTATATTCAACAATGGCCTATATTCAACATCTACGCAGGTAGTTTCTCACCTCAAAAATGATCAGAAGTGAATTTACCAAAACCAACAGTTGTCACCCTTTGTCTGTAATTCGTATTGTGAACCCCCGGCTTGCTGCAACACATCATGGGATTTCTTCCGCTTTGCAGAAACCACTTGATGATTCCTCAAAAGTCTGCCCAATCAAGGTACCTCTGTTTCCTACTGAAATGAGGCCGTTCTAATCAGCCACATTTTCAAAAATAATACTAGCAACTTTGAAATCCTCCTTGCCAATGAAACTGAGGCATTATACATGATACCTCCCTGCTAGACATGATGAAGATTTTTGATCACAGAGATAAGCATCTCACGCAGAAAGGACTCTGTTCCGACTGCACGTTGAGATTCAGTTTTTCTGAACTGCTTTGGTCACTGGTCCTGAACACCATACCATCAGCTTAGATGACGATTCCTACAGATGGGGCATGTTTGCATCTTTTTGTGGAGCTTACAACTTGAATTATCTTTATCGCAACAATGGAGAAGCTAGTCAGCAGAACGATAGACTTTCTAAGACTGCTAAGTGCACTCTTTCTTCAAGGTGCTTCAGTCTTTGAGCTAATACTTGAAAACAACCTAAGAGTGCTGCTTCTTGGCCCTTGTAGAGGATTAAATCAAGATTGCCTTCTTCAGCGGTTACATCTTCTTGGTAAATAGGGTAATCAGATCCCTCCGGTCCATACGGCTGCCATAACTCCTCTCAAAGATGCTGGGATGGTGCTTCTTTCAACCCTGTAGTTTTTCGCCCTTTTTTATTTCGCTTCAATAATACCTGACTCAGATTCACTACAGTGCAGTTAGCTGTAAGAATCCGTCTTGCCATCCGTCTTATTAGTCTTATTGATATACAGCAGTCACAGCTTGTTTGTTTATGGCACACATGCTTATTCAGGTACACATATCAGTTCTTCATTTTTGCCAGGGAAGCAGTCACATGGGGTCATTGGCAGCAGAAGTAAACAGTGACAGAGTCGAAAGTGCTCCCAAGAGTTTTAGCTCATTCAGGTGGGGGTATGACAAGCTCTTGTACTGCGGCAGGGCACCTCTCTTGCAGTTGTATGGATGGCTGCCTCTCTGGAAGTTCTATTCACCATATTTCTTGATTTTCACCTAAATTTTGCCAGCAGTGGCGATACTACACCAGTTCAGGTACTTTATTCAGCACTGATCAGGGCAGAGTGAGCAATGCTGGACGTTACATAACCAGAGTGATCACTGTGTCTGCATACAGACCGTTTAACTCAGAGAACCACTTTTATCTAATAACATTGACTGGGAAAGATATACCGCTGTTCTCTTTTGCAGAGGTGGCAGCAAAAAGATTAAAATTAGTCATGGCAATAACACCTCTTGTCATCATAGGTAAATAAGATTACTAAATGAAATACATTGAAACACGATGCTCTGTATAAAATTTTTAGGTAACACTTTACTTGATGGTATCGTGATAAGAGTGACATGACACAGTCATGAACATGTCATAAACATTATGTAAATGTCATAAACGTTGTCATTAAGTGTCATTCGGTTTTTGAGACGACAAGTTGAAATTGTTTGGGTTGTCTTGATTATGACAACTTAGTCATGAGAGTGACGTGACACTGTCATAACTGTGACGTGACACTGTCATAACTGTTACATGACACACGTAACAGTTATGACAGTGTCATGTCACTCTTATGACGGTACCTTCAAGTAATGTGAAACCAAGTTTTATTTTTGCATATGCCGAATCTTTGAACAGGTGCTGGATTATTAACTGTGTCGATAAAGGGACAGCATGCATCGTGGATGTTCATAGGTTCAGGGAGATTCTTTGACTGAAAGGACATGGCCTGTAAAATCCGTGCCTCTGTAGCCACACTTGATCTCAGCAGAAACCCGTAAAGATTACTCAATCTTGTAAATTGAGTTTCGTGGGTGTCCTCTTTGCAAAATGCTTGAGCATTGTTTTTTTTTAACCGTATACGTATACGTATGTTAGCCTTCAGGATGATGGCTACCATGGATAAACATGGCAGGACACAAATAAACTTCTGAAAATTAGTAATTGATGCTTAAAAAGCTGAACTAAAATATACTTTGAGTCATGGCTGAGTAAAAAGTTCATTTTTGCAAAAAACAGCATGGGGATGATGATGATAAACCGTTGTATAAAAAAAACACAGTTCCACCAGTGACCAACTTAAAAATTGTCTATTTTTTTCCAGTTTAAGCAGCTCTAGTACGCATGCCTCAGTTTTGTGACAGGACTCTTACACTGAAATGGGCTGCAATACATGCCATGATGTCCCAGTCGGCATAAGGATATGAAGGACATGCGGCTTTCAACTTCCTGCTCAGAGATTAACTGTTATTTTAGGTTTTATTGACCGAAATATAATAGTAATAATGATGAAGATGTAAACTGGCTACATTCTGCAGAATGAGCAACATTATTCACTCTCGTTACTTGCGGCCGAATAAGTAAGCGCTTCTGCATTCCCTGCTGATAGTATCATCATTTTCAGCATAATTTCTATTATATTTTTATCAACAATAATTGCCGTGAGTGTGTAATTATACCAGTCTAGGTATGCTGTACAAAGCTGCCTTATTTGGATCAAAAAGCAGTGTGCAGCATAACATCTGTCAGAAATGTGAAAACAAAGGAACCAAGCACAGATCACGGATAACCGGAAATGGCTTCTTTAGTTAACAGAAGAAGTAGAGATCATGAGCTCTCTCTAAGAGGAAACTTGAAGATGGCCTGGAGTGAGGCGGGAGCAAAAAGAAATATTGGAGCACTGGCTGGTTGAGGGGACTAGTCCGAGGTCGGAAACTGGGATGGCAAGCCGAATGCACTACGGCACTCTGGGCAGGGGCACCAGAATGGAGGGACTGGAAGATGCCACTCACCACGACTGCAGACACTGGGAAGAGTTTCCTGACTAAATAGTTATTTTGCTGTGTTTAGATATTACCCAAAGGATAGAAGACAACAATCCAGCAATGTGGAGACAAAGACCAGGAATTTAAATACAAAAGACAACAATTAGCAACAGGGAACAGGTGAGAGAGAGAGCACAAACAGAGGGGCGAAGCATGAGACAAAATCAAATTCAGATGATGAGAAATAATTAGGGAAAAAAGAGAGAAACTGACGAGGACCGCTGGATTGCTGGGGAAAGCAATTAAGTAGATTGCACACTTATTGTTCACTTTATACTCAATTTTACATGTGTTTGTTCAAGCATAGTTATTCCTTGCTTTTGGCCCTGAAAGCACATGGGTGTCATGCTTAAACATGAGGACCAATGTGAGTTTTTACATGTTGCATTGTAATACTGGGTTGTTACCCCAAATAATTTCTCCCCTCTGTCATCCACTGACTTGCAAAGAGAGGTACAAATAATAAGTAACATAACATTCTACCTCATGCAAACCAAGCAGCCCCTGTAGGGCCCTGCAAATTGATTTGTGCCTTTGAGTTTTACTTTAATTGTGGCACATCCAATGGTGCAAACTCAGTCATCATGACTCCATTTTGCATCAGTGTTGCAATAATTATGCAAAAACAAGTTCAACTCAGAAGTCTGTCACAAACATGCTCAGTCTTTCAGCTGCCTATTTCACTAAATAAATAAATCAGTAAATAAATAAATGCATAAATGCTGCCCGTCTGCAGGTCATAAGGCATGAAAGGATGAAGTATTTGAATATTTCACAGTTCTCAGTTTTTTTCTGTGATTGATTCTTCATGATAGCTGCTGCCTTGGCAAATTATCCGGGGAGTGTTCACACCTCTCTTGCCCACTGTATGCCAGGATAGACGACAACCAGGGTTTGAATTAAACAGTGGCTTTCGGGGGAGCCCCGTTTTCCGGTGCGTACCACTCCTAAAACATGTCACTCGTGAAAACATAAATACAAGTGTGCAGCAGCGCGGTCGATAACGGGGTTTCTGCGAAAAACACTTTGACACTGACCATCCTCATTTATTGCCTCCTATTTCTCCACTACCACGATAATTGGGTCACGTAAGCATTCAACTTGGTTGACATGGTTATCATTGCAGTAGTTTCTGCACAGATTTTTTGCAGGAATAATTTTGTTTCTTTCTGATTTCAGTAACATACAAATTACTTGATAAGCATGGCGACCTAAGTTCCATTCTCTGGATAGCTGGTTCTGCAGACTGTGAATTTATGTCATTGTCACCATGAGAATAAGGTCCTACACCATACAATGTGTCAGCATATGCTGTTAAAGCAGAAAGGAACCTTGCTTTTGGAAAATACATATTTGTGGCAACCAAGGATAAAAGTGTTCACTACCACGAGAGGCCACTGTGATCCCATCCGAAACAGCATATCACCACGTGCAGTTTAGCCTTTGTGTTGACCAATAGGTCAGTAACTGAGCTCACAGTTCCATGGCCTCATGCAAAAGGTCAAAGTTCAAGGCATATTAACAAATCAGTGCATCCATTGCTGCCATACTTTGTAACATTAGTTTGTTCGTTAGCGAGCCAACTTTGGCTAGCTACTCAGTAGACGGTGAATTTAAAATCATTGCTAGTTCAAATGTGATTGTCCGTGACTCAGGGACTGATAGAGTGTCACAGCGAAGGATTTTGCTCAGTGCAACCATGATGGGAATTAGCATTACGGCGTGAATGAGAATTATGTTAGTTTTCTATTATGCGATTCAGGCATGCTCACTAAAGCTCGCAACAAAAGAAAAATTTGCTCAACTCATTCCATGACTTTCATATGACACACCCAACCATGAATGATCCTCTGTATCTCAAGACAGATCCAAAAAATTCTTCAATTTAAAAATTAGTGGACACATACCGAAGCATTAGATACCCTGTCATAGACTCATACAAGCGTGAGTTGGTCATCTGCACATTTTGGACTCCCAGTTTCTTCAACATCAGATGTAATCCATATGTGGAGGGCTCTTTGCTGGCCACACTAGCACTTGGGAGCACATACTTTGTCCCTTTTATTTTAACCTTGTCCACATGCTTCTCTGTTTTTCAGTGCTCCTCCAATGTTTTCACTCCACGAGAGGCATAATTTCTCAGGGCTTTTCCCGTAATCTCAACCTTCCATAAAAACTCAGCTAATGATGACTCTGTATAATTCACTGTGACTTCTCGTTCCATCCAGGACCATTTCAAACGATTCATCAGGTTTTTGTCGATCTCGCGAATTCGATCATCATCTTTCGGCTCTATTGTTTTGGCCACGTTTCAGGCTGAATTCTTTGCATAATCGGTGTTTTTGCAACCGACCGCGCTTAGATGACGTTGTGGTAGATGACTATTAGCCTCTTTTGCTGTGATTTTCAGTGTCACATTGAACACTTGTGCCCCATACGCAAGAACTCTAAGCTCCTTTACCTCACCTGCTTAAGTATTGCTGCAGTTTATCTCTTTTCCAGAGATATACAGAGTATTGCTGTAAAACTTGTTTGCCACCATGGTGCGCATTTGTTTATGTGCCTTGACCTCTTGACACGGAACTCTACCGACATGCTTACTTAGAACCGTGAGCTCACTTATTATATGCTTTTTTGTTTGAAGGTTTCGTTAATTGTGAATGAATTTATTATATCAAATAGTAACTGTGCCTGTTTAGATTGAAAATAGGCATTAGGCCATTGATCAGATATATTACTGAACACAGTCTTTGTCTTTAAGATGCATTCGGAAAATAGTTTTCATTTCGCGAGGAATCAATTCCTCCTCAAGGAATTTGTGCAATTAATTGATCGGGGAAAACATAACTCTTGCCCATCCCTGGACAGATGTTTGGAATTGAAATGTAATGAGTGAACAAACACACAGCATTGACATATTAATTCTATTTTTATTCTTCAGGAACTTTTATATACAGAAAAAATATAATCTGTCACTCAAATATGGACCATTTTTAGAGCTCCCCCTAAATGTCTCAAGAGAGGCTTTCAGGGGAGCTTGTGTCCTTTTTGAGGGAGTCGAGCGCCCCTTAATTCCCCAGTAATTCAAAGCATGATTACAACCCAACGTCCCAACCAGGATTATGCTGGTGAGATAATGGATGGATGGATAGATGCTTTTGAAGACGATGCCTTTCTTTTTTAGCTATGCATGTAGATGCACTACACTGTTAGAAAGCTTTGCCACCTCAGGAATGGTGGGTTGTTGTCAGGAGGAAGGGCTATTTTAGGTAGTATTCCTTTCTTCAACGGATTCCTGTGGCCAATCAGGTATACAGATTGAGTAAGCAGCCTGAAAGGTACCTGTGCACTCATCTTAAATAGTGACTGCAGAACAATGTTGATAAGCTGCTGGGTAGTGCTTCCACACATTCAGTTAAAAAAACTGATGATAAAAGTTCTCATTTCCCCTCCTGGAAGTTGTTTGTTAGTTTCCAAGTTTCTCTGAATCACGTGTTCGGTGCCTACGTAACGTGCACGTGTGTTTAAATGGCATACTTCCTCCCAGTGACATCATTCCCTCACGAGAAGGTCAGTTGGACCTCTGGGATATCTCACCATTTTGCAAGATAATGCCTTGCATGAACAAATAAGGGTCTGTCCTTCGCAGCCCACCAGCCCTCCTGCACCTCCTCATGACCCCCCCACCAGCCTACTGAGGCAAATGTGAAATGCTTCATACCCCCTGAGTCATGTGAGTGTCTCATCTTGTTCGGAACTAGCGCACGCTGTACTGTAGGCTACCTGACATTTCTCAGTGTGAGTCACCTATGTCCATCTGTACAGTTTATCAAATCGTCTCTGATTGGAAATAAAATAAATATAAAAAACAGAGGAGGGGGAAGGGGCATGGGGGGGTTTTTTCTACCTACTTGGAGAATTACACACGAAGCGTGCGTCATCTAGCCCCCAACCTTTCCTCCTACTCGTCCCCTGCTCGCCACGCAGACGAATGGCTAATTGGAAAAACGTAAGCGTACTTGCAGTAAAGCTGCTAGTGGACTTGCCTGTTGCGCTCAGGCAGTGTGACCGATGTCCTGTGAAATCCGCTTGAATGGCAAATGGCGGCACTTTGTTCTCTGGCGTTGCCATGGTTTCCTGCTTTTTCGTCACGCAAGCATGCTATAGCCCACCCACCCACTCCACTCCGAACTCGCGGTACTTCAGAGAGAACGATGAGAGTGGTGATTCATTTCACCGAGAGGAGACATTTGCAACCATCTTAGCGACCAAGATCCTTACTGTACATTTACACTGTATGGTTATTCATTACTGATGTCTTGCCAAAAATATGTTTCATTGTTCTGCTTTCTTACTCATGCCGCACACATTTCTTGGCGTGCTCGGTCTATTATTAAATTCCCCTGCTTTGAATTACAAATTAACGGTGAGAACATGTTGTCCTTCTCTTCACTCGATGCAAACATCAATTTTAACAATACATTGAATATCTCAAATAATGTTTATAAAATTTGAACTATTTTTTTAAGGTTGTTATTTGAAGTTGCATTCTGAAAAAATTACTGAGCCTAGTTAACAGCAAAGGACACCACAGTTCAGAGACAGTGACCTCAGTGTTGCACAATCTGCGCACAAATTTCAAATCCACCTCCAAATATGTTTGAGCTCTACAGAACAAAGCACAGTGTATATCCGTTAAGTGCGGTTCTTCGAGCAAATTTCCTCCCAAAGTACAATGCATACTGTTATTGAACCACTTTGACAACAGACATAGTCATAGTCTTGTTTGAAAGGTGATACTCAGTAGATTGCTCTCAGATAGTCAGAATTGCAGAGAATATGACCCAAACTGAGTAACAACACTGGAAATACAAGTTTTTGTTGGTCAGAAAAAGGGTTAAATCAGGTAGGCGAGCGAGGCAGGCATGTTATCCCCTTTGGCGTCCTTTATTCTGAAAAAAAAAATTTTTCTTATGAATATGCAAAGGACATAATTTTGTACATCCAGTCATGGATCAGAGGAATAGAAAAGGGATTACTGCAATCTGTGATTATCAAATAAAATTCAAAAATTTTACAGTTTTGCCAGTTCTTTGAGCCTTGAACTTACCCATATGGATATTGTTATGGCTTGAAAATTTCTTTTGAATCTTTAATAAATAACTGAAGTAATAATAGTCCGTTTTATTGTTTTCTTATTAATAGAGCATGCAGTAAAGCAGCTGTTCTAAACCTTGGTGTTACAGTCCTGTGTCCTTGTCTCCCCCTCACCCAACTGTCTCTAGTTTTGGTTCCTGTCTGTGCTGTGCATGTTGTTCACTGGCTTCCCTTGCATTCACTCACGCAATCATCATTCCTTTCAATTATCCAATTACTGATTCCAGGCTCTGCTCTGCCTGAACTCCCACCATTATACTGACTAACACATCACACCTGTTTCTTCCCCTTTATAACCATACTTTGTCCTCTGTTGTGTGCCAGTTTGTTGTAGATTCTGTTTAAAGAAAGTCTTGTGTATTCAGTTACTTAACCTTGGCTAAGTTTGTTTCTGCTCAGCTCCTGCTCTGCCTGCCTACCCTGACCTGCTCAGGTCTAGCCTGCTTCCCCATCCAGCTCTGGACTCATCTGCCTGCTTTGACCTTTTGTAGTAGTTCAATAAACGCTCTACTGAGCTTTTTTCCTGCATATCTGCCTCTGAGTGGTGCATTTTGGTTCCAGCCTCTTCGCACTGTGAAACTTGGCTTCTTAAAAAAACAAATGTCTGCCACTAACATGGCAATATCCCCCGCCGCGTCAATTTTATGATGCCCAATACTGTATCCCCCGCTTTGTGCAAATCGCACGGCGGGGATAATAATCTAAAAATGTATCACTGTTCAGTAATTAACTTTGACATGACCACCGTATGCATTTGTAATGGCTGTCTGCCACTCGATCACAGAGACATTTCATAAAAATAGCAAACTCAGAAAGTCAACACATTAGGTCAACAAAATTTTATGTGCTTTACTATGACTTTTGTGGATCTTTTTCATTGATATTTCTGCAATTGGAATATGCAATGTTTAATTTTCCAATTGAAAAGTTGAAGTATTGACATGGCAATGTTTATTTTGACAAGCTGTCACCTCCATCACCTCCAGGAAATATCAGAATTTTGGGGGTCGTCACAGGTATCCAACATGAAAAAAATCCAGTCAACAGTTCTTAAGATATTGGAATTTATGCTTTGTGACCTTGAAATAAAGGTTGACCTTGAATTATTCTGCACCCGAGGGACTCGGTAGGATTTATGATTTCATGCTTCGGGTAAGCGAATTCTTGAATTCTCCTGTGGCACTGTAATGAATTAATCCACTGTGTTACAGTTCAACCCCATTTCCAAAAAAGTTGGGACACTGTGTAAAATTTAAGTGCAAAACAGAATGCAATGTTTACTTGAAAATAGCACAAAGATAAATATCAAATATTGAAATTGAGAAATGTTACTTTTTTCAACTAAATGTAGAGTTTCAATGATTTGCAAATCATTTTATACATTTTTGATTTACAATTTGCGCAGCATTCCAACTTTTTTGTAAATGGGGTTTTATAGTCTGGAAGCCTAGTAATGCTGTTAAAAAAGGAGATCCACAAATGAAATTTTATCATTTCATTTTTCAACCTTCTTATGTTCATTTGCTAGACTTACCTTGGAAGGAAAACATCACTTGTATTGAGCTTCTGTGTTCATACAGCGGCAAACAATTATACATTTTTCAGGATGTAATCCTAAAGGTACCCTGCACGGGGTTCCACAAACAATTCAATCAGTGTGACCTTCCTCAGTGCATTTTCAGTTGGACTTGCCAAATACGGCACTGAACTTTGAATTTCTAGCTAAACTTTCCATGGATTTCATTCAGTCCTTTTTGATTAATAGTTAACAACCTACTTCAGTAGCATAACTTTAATTGAGGGACCCAACACATGAATTGGCTCATTTAAGGTGATTTATTTTGTCAAAATTAACACAAAATGAGAGAAATAAGTACATAAAATGTCATATAACTCAAACATAAATGGACGCATCCCCAGACTGGCATGATGGCTGTCTTCAGAAGACAGGAAACCACGGTAACCCAAGCTGAATTAGTTGCACCTCAGGTCAAGCTCTGGTATATTATAGGCTACCCGTAATCTGTGGAGAGGGAGACAGGTAAAACCATCGCCCTCTACTGGTGCTAAACAATATAGCAGTTGCCACAGAACCCAACACCCCATCCAAAAATGGTGACTCCAGTCTCCTAAAATCAAAACAATCAACAAAGGCCCAGTGAACTTTCTATGTCTCTACATTTCTGCCCCACTTGTCAGAGATGAGCATATGCGTAAGCAAGAAACACATATTTTCAGTCATACGTAGCAACATAACTCTCATATACAATCATATACAACACAATCACAGGGAGAAAATATATGTGGAATCAAGACAAATCACTCGAGCTAGCTGCTTGAGAAAAGGCATCAACAGTAGTGTTATCCAGACAACGGATGTGTCGAATTGCAAGATTATGCAGTTGCAAAACTATGCTCCGGCACAAAAGCCTCTGATCTGAGCTGTGCAAATTATTCAAATATTGTTCCTGATTATAGTCACTATGAACAATAGTCGGGCAAAATGAGAACCCAAAGTAAACCTCAAAATTCTGTACAACCAAGACTAATGCTTCCTCCTCGATGGTAGCGTAGTGTTGTTGCTAGAAAATGAACTCTTGCAAAATAACACACAGGGTGATCGGCATCAACTGTGCCTTCCTGAAAAAGAACAGCACCGCCCCAACATCACTCGAGTCAACTGCCAGTCGAAATGGTTTCGAAAAATCCTGCGCTGCAAGCACGGGCGCTCTCTCACATGTCAACGGCTGCCATGTACAGTGAAGGAATGTGTTATAAAATGAGTTCATTGCAAGTATCATGCAGACATTAGTAAAATAAGAATATGCATGCTGCAAAAGTGGTCTATAATAATCTTTTACTCTGATTCAACTTTTCTGCAACACTGAGTCCAAGAGACAGTGTTCGGCACTGGATTGAAGTCTGTTTATGGTTGAAACCACATAAGGTTTAACACACCCTTGTTAAATCAGAACAAAAATCCCACTTTGGGAATCAGTTTTCTAGTCCAAGCAGCAAATAATAGAGTAACAACAGAGAGCCCACTGCTGCACAGATGCATTAAAAAAGCCTCCAGTTAGATCAATGGGAAACTATCAAGGAAGGAAATAAAACTCAACATAAAAGCTCACTCCTCGAAATGAAGAAATGCTGCGGATAATAAAAAACAGCATTAAAAAAAATCAGTAAAATTTAAAATATTGATCACAAAAAAATGTAATTCTGGTGGTGAATTTGAAAAGCCCCCTCAAAATGTTTCTAAGCAATACTCATCTGTCCCGCAGAAGCAATGCGTGGTGACCTGAATATTTATGATGGGATACAATGTGGCATATGTACTCCTCACATTTCACAGAACAGTTGTAGATTACAGTCAAAAGTTGTTTATTACAGATAAAATTTTGCCTGCTGACATATTAGCCCAATACTTGGATATATCTTTCTGTTTTCACCTCTGGTTGGCAGTTGAGTTTGACTGTATACAGCGGGACAGTGTTGGAATTATGGGAAACGGTCTATGCACACGTGTGCACACATGCACACACACTACACAGTGTGAGAGTTTGCTTCTGCAATAAAAATTGAATTTATTTTAAGGCTTTTAACACATCTTAACCAGGGGTGCCAATAATTATGGAGGGTGCTGTGTGTGTATATATATATATATATAAAGAGAGAGAGAGAGAGACAGAGAGAGAGAGAGAGAGAGAGAGAGAGAGAGAGCATTACAACCAACCCAGGACAGAAGCGCAGGTCAGAAGACATACTTCTCTCCCGTTTGAAGTTCATTGAACAGGCAGTGTATGAAAGTTTATTTTGAATGCTCAGCTTCGTAAACCATTCCCAGTATGGTTTTTCACATTCCATGACATGTGGCGGCCCGTGGGTGTTTCGTGTGGCAGGAACGCAGGCATCAGTAGATTGGTGAAATAGCCTAGGAGGGTAGCATACTGCCGCTAAGTTGCAATTGGCCACAGGACTGTTTCATAGTGTTGCTCTCTCTGCAGCCTTGCTTGCAACCAGATGGCTCCCTCACAATGTAATTCAGCTCCAAGGAAAGAGAAAATATTTATAATTCATGTCAAACCTTGATCAATTATCACTTACTTGGCAAACGATCGCCATTATCCAGGGCTAACTCAAAATTCAGTGCTGTATGCATTGCCTGACTCATTTATAAAGCTGAATCTCTAAACTGGCAATTTATGTAATGTGCCTTTGGGTGCAACAGCATTGGTTCACCCATAAAATCGAATCCACATATGCTCAAACTCAAGCACTCTCTTCTCTTCTCAACAGTAAAATTGGAAAAAACATTAAAATGAATCAATAATCAGCACCACACATTTAATGAACACCTTGAGAAGGAACAACTTGCAGCTTTTCTAGCGCTGGCCTTTTCCTGGGTGAGAGTCGTGATATATCATGATATAGAGTCGTGAGCTGACTTGATGAGTAAATTCAGCCGCACTTAATGTTTCACGTCACACTGCCATATCGTGTGCGGTCACATTTAATTAATTTACAAGTTATGCGCTTATTGTTGTAAATGACGAAGGAGGGAAGTGAGAATCGCAGCACAGAAGGAGAAGGGGTTAGTAATTACGTTCATTATATATTTGCACTCATTACTAATGGTGAGACGTGGAGGTGTAGTCCCTTCTCCAAAACTGAAACGCAAGCAGAAATCAAAGTATGAAAAAGTCTTGAAGTGTATTTGTCTATAAAACTAACAAAGAGCGCAACTTTTGTATTCTTAACTCTCGCTTTGCTAATGTTCTCTTTCAAATATGAAAGTTTTGGCAACAGAAGCAAGCAAAAGTGACCATGATGTAGCATGGGAGTGGTGGTTAGCAATTGAGTTTCTTTCACCTTAACACTCCCAGGTAACCTCTATTAGCCTAGCAGGTAACCACAGTCTGCTTGGGAGGGTATGCGTGTCAAAGCTGTTTTGTATTCACAGAACATAACGTAGTAATGAGACAGGCAAAATAATGCCCACAGAGGAAATAAAAATTGAATTCTGGTTAATTGAATAATTCAGTCATGGTCAAAGGAACACTGGCAATGTTTTAAATGCTGGGGTTGAAAACCCCCTAGAGACAAACGTTGTTTTCCTTTGAAGCACCTGGAGGACTTGACCTGAAATTATTAGCGCTCTTGTGACTCATACGGGATCTGATGGTCACAGTCACCCTGCGTGGAGGCTGCTGTGATGCTGGAAGGAATGACTCACTCTTTTAAATACAATTCACTCACCTGCTGACTCCTGCGGTTGATGTCAGTCTAGTATCTGTGTTTGGTTCATTTTAGTTTTCCTTCTCAAGAACACTGTAACACTTAGCAGAACACTTTTTCAACACATATTTTCTTCCTTAAAACCCCAACCGTGGGACTTGAGAAGGAATGCAGCATGAGGGAAAAAAGAACTCACGCAATTCACAACTGTAATGAAATATGCATATTTCATAATGCATAAATAATTAATCATATCCCTCCCTGCCAAGTAAAATAATGAATTAATTCGTAGATATTTGAGTGACAGGTTTTCATGAGTTGGTGCTTTTTTTTCATGAATCCCCCTGCATGTGTCTTGATTTTACTCACAGCAGTGCGTGCTGCCATCAGCCTGCTGTCTTTTTTTCTTTCTTTTTTTTGCAGAAAACCTGCACAGCGTCAACGAAATGCAGGTTAATTTCACTGAGTCAGAGGAACCTGGTGCTGTACGGTGTAATGAATCTGTCCATCATTGAATACCAAATGAACTGGCCATTTGCACTGCCAATTGTCTACAAATGTGAAGGAAAATTAGGAGTTGTACACACACACACACATACACACACACTGAGATCATGCATGACAGTTGAAACTCTGAATCGCTTAACAAAATAATCGATTATATAATTTATTACTAATATGAAGAGAAGCCTTCCCCAAATTTTGTATTTTTTCCTGACAAAAAAAAAAAAAAAAAAAATCAGATTTACTTTAATTAAAAATCTGGGATGACTAATGCTGCTTTCAATTTACCTCGGAAGTCGGAGGTCGGAGCTGGGAATGACGTCACAGCTGAGTTATCAGCGTTCCAGATGCAAAGTCGGAAGAAAGTTGCCAACCGCCATAAACCGGGAAGAAGAGTAGTAAAACAAGATGGTCACGTCAATGAAAGCTATTCTCGCATTTGCCCTGTCCGAATATTAGCAACCTCTGGACAAATATGCGGTCCTTCTGTAACCTTCAAACACGGTGGATTTCCATATATATATATATATATATATATATATATACACACACACATTGAACAATGCGCACGGCTAATTTAGTGCGACAAACACAAGTCAGAAGTAATAAACGGAATCTTACAAGAGCTTCTAATTACTGTTTACACCTGGGGCAGCCATCTTTAAATGTGAACTCGGGGGTTGTGAAAATTCTCTGACTTTCCAAGTCGGAAATCCGACCTAGGGGGGCATTCCAGTTGAAACTTCCGACTCGGAACTCGGAAATTCTGACTTCCAAGTACAAATGGAACTCAACATTAGACTTCCATTCGGCACTGTCACAACCCTCGAGTCTCATCAATTTGTCCCTGCCTTGTTCCTGTGGTCTTAATAAGTTTTGCAGTTTCTCTTGCTTAATTGATTTATTGTCTTGTCATATTCCCTGCCTTGCAATGTGAGCTTTTTTAACATTTTGGTCTGTGCTGGATCATTAAGATTCATTCCCCTCAAAACTTTCCAGTCAGTAAATGTCTTATACTATTGAGCATAGCGCTCTTCTTTCTCCATGTGTTTGTTAATTGTAAATCTTTCTTTCCGTGTGCTCTTCATCTGAGTCTATTTAATAGGAACCTCCTCTGAAGCCTTCATTGGCCTCAGTTTGACGCCCCTGAATTAGAGCTAAGGAAACACCATCTCGCAGATGCAGCTCACTCTAATAGCACACATTGTTGGGTTTGTGATGAAGTGGAGTTCTGAGATCACAGCCTAAGCTTTTGACTTTGTAAGTTTACAGGCTGATTTAAAGCGCAATGGAAGTAAACCAAGTATAAATGTTGGAGATGGTCCACACGCACTTCTGAGGCCTCTCCTGCCATCAGAACAGAAAAGTCAGCCAATTTTAAAGGTCGAACATCAAGGTAGGAAGTCCTATGCAAATTACATGCTAAATTAAAAAGCTGCAATGCCACCAGAGCCCCATCAAACGGAGTACTGCAAAATTACAGTATTTTTGACTTCCACTGAAAATCGTAAGTCAGTCTAACTAGCTCAAAAAGATCTCTTTCTGAGTATTGAATTAAGATGTTGACATAATCAGTATTTTCCATTTACTTTATCCATCAGTATATTCAATTAAATCAATCCATCCATCCACAATCTAAACTGCTCCTTCTTTTCCAGGGTGACAGGGGAGCTTAGGCCTATCCCAGCTGACGAAGGGAAAAAAGCAGGGACAGACTTTGAACCGCTCGGCAATTAACCGCAGGGTGTGTACAGCTTTCAATCACACTTTCATACCTATGGACAAGTCAGGGTCTTCGATTAACCCGACCATGTCTGCTGACTGAGAGGAAACCAGAACACCAGGAAGTTTAGTGAAGATCACAGCTTAATGTTCAGATACTTCATAAAGGGCTGTGATAAGGCTCCCAGAGACAGTGCGTTTTCCCCACGATATTGATATCGTCGGGGAGTCATGACAAAACATGACCAAATCTTTGGTGGTTACTCCAAATCAGTGGTCTTGGAATGCATTGTGTGGCTTGCTGAGCAAAAGAAAAAAGATTTAGGTCAACTGTAACGAACGACGGTATCCATCAAACTCTGATAATGTCAGAAAATTTGGGTCCACAATCGAGCAGTGTGATACTGCTACAACCCACACCTACGAAGCAACATAGTGAAATACGGCACGGGATCACACAGAATACAAACTGTACGCCAACCCAGTGCAACACATTAACAAAACAGCAGCTGTGCAGTGCAGTACTCAAAATGCTACGGCCCCCTCTCCAAAATTGAAAAGCAAGTTGCTTTTGAATGTGGATACAAAACGCAAAAAAAGTGACAACCACGCCCAAGGCTAGTTCACTTCTTCATATTCATTTTAAAGCATTGGCGCTCACAGTAGGACGGCAGCGCAGATAGACGCACGCTATGACAACAGCAGCGGTACATTTTTCCCTGTTTGTAGTCACGATCTGCTAGGTAGGTGAATCACACTGCTTGACATGCAGAGAAGTTGAAATTTTACAGTGTGATCGATGTGTGCTGTAGTCAGTCTGGTACAGTTTGACATTTGATATTGTAAAACCCCACAAAACAATACCAACAACGGAAATTACAGGGGGCAAAGGCTCAACTTGTTCTTTGGGCTGTGTTAACAAGCGCGATCCTGGTGCGAACCACAATAAAATGGATTAATTTTCTTCGTTCGAAGAACAGGACACAAAAGCACAACGGTTACAATTAATCTGACTCCAAAGTAAATTTAGAATACAAAATTTATTTATACTTTTGTTAACCCATTTGACAGAAAAACTTTGGCTCAATTGAGTTTAGACACTTGAAGCATTCAGACTCCCATCGTATTTCAGTTTATTTTTATGACTTTGGTGGAGAAAAGGGGCTGCAAACATAAAAAATCTTCATGAGAATTCACCATTGAAATAGCAAAAAAAATAATACTGACAAATGAAAAACTGCTGGGGCTTAAATTTATACATTTCTGGGATCATAAACTTCTTGACCACAAGTACAATTGATCTTGAACATTACATTATAGATCACCTACTTGCTATGAGCTAAATTAGATAGCTATCCAGGTGTCTCCCCAAAGTCTGAGATCCATCAAAATGGTTCACTGTCAAATCATACATTAATCATATAGTTAACACAAATTAACTTTTGGGGCATGAAATTCAGCATGAACTAATGATTTTCTGGTTGAGTTTAGCATGAATTTATCAATATCAGTGCAGTTGAACATCATTGGTCACCAGTAACCTCTCCAAACACAAAACATGCCTTTTCTCCATTATAAAGTTAACAATATTGTCCATTTTTCTTCGAAGTCCCCCAAGCATTAAATAAAGTGCTGATTAAACAGCTATAACATTCACGCTGCGCAACCACTCTCTAACCACTCTGACATCCAAGCTCATAACTTTACACATTAACCTTATGAGGGTAAAAACTCACAAACTCAGTAATATCTGAATTCTGAAATACACCTTATTTTAACAGAACAGAAATTTCACTATCAGGAAAAATCAAACTACATACGCCACCATATTCAACAGAATGGTGCAATGAACGTACTGAGGGATCTACCAACGTGCGTGGGATGCACGCATTTGGAGAAACAAAAACCTCGGCATTCGATGTCTTTAAACGCGGTATAAATTCTACAGCAAAAAGCCATATTGAGCAAAATGCAAACAGAGTAGAAGTATAACCTGTTTTCTTCATTGATGCCCTCCTCCAGAGACAGATGTATCGGGTGGAAGGAACCCTCCAGTGCTGTTTCATTCAGAATAATTCCCATTGACTGTGTCCATACATTTATCTCGTAAATGAAACTGAACACTTCAGGCCGGTTTCAGGTGTCTTTGTTTCTTTGATATCGCATCATTTTCAGCTGCACAACCGTGGCCAACATTTGAAGAACACAACCGACCTTACTTTTACGCTTAGCTTTGTATCCTATTCTTATTGACCGATCAATGTATTTCAGTTATTGAGGAAAGTTTAAACACTCGGGAATTGGATAAGTAACGAGTCTATCAATACATCGTTACCGGGGAAGCTTCACGAGGGCGTGAACTATAACTGCAGAGTTACGCAGGTGAATCTGAGTATATAATTGAGTGACTGGCTATCGACACCAGTACTTGGGTGGATAGAAGGGAGCGCTGGATTTGTCAATGGAGGAGTATACGCGTTAATCCATGGGAGGGAACTACGCATTTTTTGTGTTTGATGACTGTAATTGACAGTAGAATGTGAGAGAATCAATACTAGGTCAGATTTTTTGCCTCACAAAATGTATTTTTTTAATCACTAATTGGAATACTGTTGGCTCACTGTAGCTAAAATGGTTGCTACAGAGTACTAAGTTTTTTTCTGTCCCAAGTGATAATTTTTTAAAACTACTGGATCCATACTATGGGCAACGATATTGAACAGTTTGCACATCAGGCTTAGCTGAGGAGTTTAATTCATTCAGCTCCTATAAAACAGGGATTGGAGGGAACTTCTTCATACTCTAAATCGCATTTCAGCTCTGCCTGCTTGTGAATATTCAATAGCTGATCCGGGGGTGCCATCTCGTGGTCGAGTACTGTAACTAAGTGCTTAAATTTGCAGGTCTATAGACGCGAGCGTCTACATCCGCAGAAAGAGGTTAAATATCTGACTCCAAATTAGAATTAGAAATCATAATTTAGGGAAAACATTCATGGACCTCGGGTTGATTATACCTCGGACTCGTAGGTGTAGGCCCATGTTACTCGGTATATGCCCCCAGGTTTTAGCATTATTGCCGAATCTTAGTTCGGTGATAGATTTAGAGGATGGAAGAAATCACCATGATAATAGCATCTGGGCTTAAACATATCATGAACCCAGATTTATGTGGACCCAAGGGTTCCTTAAAGGCGAACCTGACAGGCACCAGCTTATAAGCCCAGGGGTGCCCTTTAATGCCAAATCCCCAGAACCGGTCCTACATAAACCCTTTATATAAGTAGACCGTAATTTACAATCCAACTTAAAACCCAGTACTACCTATGAACATCAGTTAGCTTGTCTGGAATGATAAGAAATGGCCCCCTAAGTACCGGTCGTAACATGGCTAGAAAGAATAAAATGATAAGGAGTCACAGAGATCACGCAAGTTTAAAGGAATAACAATGATTTAGAGATCGGATACGATCTTCCCAGAATGGATTGTTTCTCTTTGCTTTAAGCCAAATTACGTCTTTGATCCAGGCGGCATGGCCATAAATTACCTGGAAGGGGCGTCCAATCTGGTTTTTGTGTTTCCACCATTTGGGGGATGTAATAAAACAATTAAGCAGAGAGAGAAGAACAAAATGATTACCCGAGAGGATTCTGACCCATTTTCAGGAGTTTTCAAAAGGGAATGAACCATAATTTCAATGGGAATGAAACATACTCGATTCAACTCCTTGGATTCCCCTGAGAATAACAAGACAAAGCATGATATGAATATGTACTAATATGATGCAGTTGTCATGAAAAAGTCTTAAGATGGATTACTATATAGGTAAATTGGGTTATAAGTACAGAAGTGATTTCTTAGCAGTATATTGAACTTATGAGCATATTGTGAAGTTCCCAGAGGTTTAGATTATTTTAAACGGATAAGTTAAGGTCCAGTTATATTAAAGACTGAGGACAGTAATATGACCTCAACAGGGGGCATTGTGTCAACCAGAGCCTTGCTTATTGTTCCCTGCCATCATCAAGCCCCAATCCCTTACAGACACAGTCCCAGCTGGATTTCCCATCTTGTGAGATTGCGTTTGTCACACTCTTTAAAGCTGGCTTAAAGGTGATGTAGACAACTAAAGGATCAACAAAGGACGCCTGTGGTCTGAAGTGCTCTCACCTGGATCACAATGCTAGTCCATTAATTTGAAGTACAAGGCTGAACCGCAGGTCTAAATCAATTGACTGCCATTTTCAATACAGGGCATGAGCAGGAGACTAGCCTATTGAGAACTCTGCAGGGCAGGGTGCCATTAGGTTTCAGTGCACAAACCTTCTTAGACCTGCCAGTGCCCTTTTGTGAATACACAGGCGCAAAGAGCTCTGCGAACTGTCTGCTGGGCAGTGTGGCTACAGCCAGAAACATCATCCATCACCATGTGGACACGTGGAGTGCGAAAGTCGGGGCCCGAATCTGAAGGGTTTTAGTATTTCAATACTTTCTCAGAAATAAAGGTACCGTTGAGGCAGTTGGAACTAGGCTGAAAATAAAGGAGGGATCAAACTTCTAAACTGCTACTTGTTTTCATTCATTTTTTGACTCAAGATGGTGGAAACGTCTGTCAGGACTCGTGCCCCGGTGTTTATGTTTCGCAGTGTTTTGGCATTCCTACTCGTGGCTTTCTGTTAATTGTAAGTTGAATTGTTTCCTTGTTTTCCCCTGGAACATTCCTTCTTCCCTTTTCTACACGTGTCTCATTTCTGCTCACTACCCCCGTGTATTTAGGTTCTGCTCTTTCCCAGAGTGATCTATCGCGCCTGTCTCCTCCATTGCGCTGTTTATTTCTCCTTCCTCATGTCATGCCCCTCCCTCATGTTTTCCTCGTTGTGTCCGACTCTGCTCAGCCTATAGCTCATCAGTGTTGCTCCAGTTTCTTGCTTGTCTTTTACCTGTTGCCAAGTCCAGTCCACTGCACAGCCCGCAGTCTAGTTCATCAGCCGCGCTCTTCTACAGGTTCCAGCCCAGCCCCCTGTGCTGTCCTTCCTCCAGTCCAGTCACCTACCCTGTGTCCTGTCCCCCCCGTCTGGTATCCTGTCCTCCCTTAATACAGCCTTCACCCACGCTGTGCGTTTGATATTGCTTCCTTCCCCACAATCCCTGAAAAACAAGTCTGGCGTTTGTCACCAGTAAACAATTCAATACGCGTCTTAGTTTACAGATCACAAATATCGATCAAATTTGACAAAGCTCGGTGTGCAATATCTTCACGACATGAACTACACTGGTATTTAACTCAGCCCTGCACCTCCAGAAGTGGCCGTGACAGATGGGTCATTCTGAAAGACTGAGGTTGTTTATTTTAAACTTGTCTAACATAGAAAAAGAGCTTGAACTCGAATGTGCCAGTAGTATAAGTCTCATGCAAACATATAAACAAGTATTTGCCACTAACGTGTCTTAGTTCCTCGCCAGGAAATGACAAATCGTGTCAAAATGAACAGTGTCTCGGTGTAACCTTGAGAGTGACGCAAAGGTCCTCAAAATCGACTGGCGCTGGGTCACCACTCTAATACATGTTGACATGAAATTTGAAGGAAATCCGTCAATTCTTTCTTAAGATATCTCGCTGACAAGGATTCGGGACGTACGTACGTGCGGACGGACGGTCGTGAATACTATGTCCCGCCGCATCACGTATTCGCGCGGCGGGGGACAATGATAGGTTTTGTACAATTTATGAAAACATTTTGCTACCTTTAACATTCCCTACCTGTACATACTGATTTGAACAAACCCTAACCTTCAGCAATCAAAAATATAGATTAAATTGTATAATTAAATTGGCGATTTTTAACCAGCTTTGTATAACTACATTATGGTCAGTATATGCAAACGACCAATGGTTAATTTGTCAGTGTTGCCTGGTCCGAGAATTTTCTGTCTATTACTCAAATTATGTGCCATGTTATGCAAAGTCAGTTACAGCCATTTTGCATGGTAACTCAATTGTGTGATGGCTGACCTTGTTATTTACAAGTGAAGTTGGTTTACCAGCGAAGTGTGCACAGCCACGTTGTGAGGTATCGTTCAGGAACCAGTCGCGAGAACACAGGATTGTAGGTAAGGTGATTTTATTGAGCGAGGGGGGCAACCCCCGCAGTGCAGAAGGCAAGAGTACAGAGTCCACAATCATTTGGCATGTCTTTCTGCAACTTCATTGCTTCAAACCTCTGAGTAAAGAGAAGCAAGAGAGCTTCAGTGCTGCATGAGACTCTCTTAAATGCACGTTGATTGAATAATAACAGATCCGCGTTCCAATGAAATACTGTAAAACCCACACAGCTAAACCAACGACGGAAGAGCTGGGAGCGAAGGTTCATACGTGTACTTAGGCTGTTGTCAGGCAAATGGAATAATATTAATAAACTTTCTGCGTTTGCAAACGGGGTCATGCTGTAATCACGGATATATCTAATCTACCACCATGCGGTGAATAATCCAATGTGAATATTACACCAGAAAGAGGCGGAACAGAGGCAGAGGCAGACATCAGTGACCACTGCAAAAGAAGCGTAACAGTTACTGTATTTACTGTCATATCTGACTCCAAATAGAATTAGGATTTATAATTTAGGGAAAACATTCGTGGACCTTGGGGTGATTACACCTTGGACTCGTAGGTGAATGCCTGCGTTACTCAATATATGCCCCCAGGTTTTAGTATTATTGCCGAATCTTAGGTTCGTTGGTAATACCAGGGGTTGGGAGGAATCACCGCAGCAAAGGCATCTCCAAACAAATCAACATTAAATCGAACACAAGTTACAATTAATTTAGACAACAACAATAGAGTCATACCTGAAGAAAAGGCTACTCGTGGACATAGAGATGTGTGGGAAGTCATTTGCGATCTTCCCCATTAAGTCTGAATACTTTCCTTTTATGCCAAATTGCGAGTTTGATCCAGGTGGCAATGCCATAAATTAACCTGGAGGATTGGCCACATCCAGAATTTGGACCCCACCATTTGCAGGATGTAATAAAGCAATTAATGGGGGGAGAGAGAACCCAAACAATAATGAGAGGTGACACTTTTTAGAGACAGTGTTCACCGGGTTAATTAAACTATGCTTTCCTCAAGTACATTGGAAATGAAATGCATCTCATTCAACTCCTTGAATTCAGATGAAGAGATACATGCCAAACATGATGACATAGAGAATTATTACGATGTAGTTGTCATGAAATTCCTCTCCAACAGAACCATTTCCCATGAAATCCACATCACAATTACCCCAGATATTGTATAGTAATCCAGTGATGATATGAGTGCAGTTAGAACGGTGAAATTGTGGTTTTTGATTAAATTGAAATGTCCCAAATCGTAACAGTCGTAGTGGGAAAAAGGGTGCAAAGTGCAAACAGTGTCCAGGGGGGGAATGGAAAGGGCGCAGAGACAGCGGGTCCAGATGAGGTCACTGTGGTTCGAAATTGTCATCTCTAATAGTCCTTCAGCCGAACAACCACACTTATTCTTTGTGGCAGGATCCCCTTCTGAACCGTGTCTCGATCACTTCTTTGGGTTCTCTGCCATATTGCTTTCTCTTTCTAGCAGAGCTCTGCCTCTTACTAGGAGTCTCTCCGCTCTTCATCCCCCTCCCTACTTGTGAGATAAAATGCGTCATTTCCTGTGTGCCAGCACGGGAAGGTCACCAGTCGACACGCAAAACAACAAATACTGAAATATACCGTGAGATGTAAGAGGAGCCGATCGGCTTAGTCAGCATTGTGTCATCTACTCTAGTAGTGGCTTGGGACATTTACTGACATGTAGAAGTAACGCACTACAGCTTTAAATGATGTATGGTCTATGGAACGTTGGACATTACCCAAGAACACTTGCTGTCTCAATGACGCTATCAACAACAAAACAAAATTATCATTGTTTTTTTAATCATTTTACAAAATGAAATCGTAATTATTTCCTTTTACAACGACTTCTGTTCGACTAAAATGATGAATAATGTACCATGATGACATTGATTTGCCAGCACCATGACTGAGAAATGAATACAGTCACAGTATTATAAATATCCAGTAGCACCCTTGAAGGTTTTATTTAATATGGATATTTCAACTTTGAAACTCTTTTAGACTGACGTCGATCGGGGCCCGACCTTGTATCGTGGGGGTGCCCAGCAAGGGCCCCCCTCCACCACTGGGCCCTAGTGCTGTTGCACTCACTGCATCTCCTGTTGTTACGCCACTGAGTGGAAGATTGCAGACTACAGTGTGAGACCATGATATGCCACGAAGAAGCATTACACTCCTGCCATATGTGTGAGAGTTGACGGGCATGCAATTTTTGATAACACTGATTGAAATACACCAAATTAGGTGTCCAAATGAATGATTGTCGACGTCATATCTAAAGGGGGAGAATTTGCAGCACCTGACAGGGTAGGGTGCGCTTGGAATAAGTCTGTTGTTAATTATGAAAATGATTGAGTCAAGACTAAGTGTTGCTATAGAGGGATGTTCTGTAACCCCCGAATTTCCAGTTCTGGTGCCACCACTGGCTTGCAAGGCTGCAATGCCAACCAGTTAATAATACTACATTGGAATGTACTCAGCTATGGAAAACTATTTTAGTTTAAAATAACTTGTTATAAATAATAAAATAAGTATATTTTCTCTGTGGAGTGTTTTTTTTTAGTATTACCAGAAAAGTGAAGTCCTCTTAAAAAAAATTGGATTACAGTAAAAATAGTCTACTGCACAATAATTCAAAAATCTTGCCAGTACTGTCAGAGACAGGCTAAAATGGTACCCCTGTGCATAATTTGTGCAGCATTAATACCTGAATAGTGGTGAACTGGCTGTACTTCAGCTGGGTTTAATGGGAGATTGAACACCTGTTGTGTTGGCCGTTATTTATGAAGGGAGAGTCGTGATGCTGCTACTTCGTCTCTTTTGAGAGAACTGAATAAATTTCCACAGTACTATCCTCCTATTATTCATAGTGTGAATGCCTGCATTTCTCATTACTTATATAGTAATAACAGGCCACTGTATTATTGACCTCAATTCATATTTATTCATCCTACATTAATCATATATATAATTGGCCTACCACAGTCCTCCTCCCACAATCGCCCCACCCACTAGTAATGGCTTAACCTCGGGAATGACCTGCCTACCCATGAACACAGCAAGACCACCAGACTGATGAAAAAAAGCGTTATGAGAGGTAATGAAACTGATAATGGATAGGGGGCTAGCCAATGGCCAAGGGAGGAAAGAGTGCGACTGGTATTCTGAAGGTTGGTGGTGCAAACCTCCTGGCAACCGTTAGAGATCAGGGTCTTGAGCAGCGCCCTTAACCCTTCCTTACAAGGACTGGCCCTTGCTCATCCTAATCAACTAGGGATAAAATTGTGTCAACCGAATGACCGTTATGTCAATGTTAATGCATTTTTAAGATGCATTAGCTTTATCCAAGTCACCCAGGGAAGACGGAGAGTCGGAAATGGCGAAAGAGCCAGAGACACAACGGGTTAAGACCAGCTGCATCTGGGTTCACTGTAACAGTCTCGCAATGAGGAATAGTGATGCTGTGCAGCTTTCACACCACTCTGGGCTCAAATATCATGCCTCACACCCCATGTTTTTCCACAAGGAATGTGATGGCTGGCGTAATGAAAATCTGCCTGCTAATCGCACATTGCAATTATTTTTAGTTGCAGGCATAGGAATGAAAGTCATCACACTTTACACCACATTAGGACTGGTTTTCAACTCTGTCCCAGAAAAGCACGAAGAGCATGGCTGAAGAGCGGGGAAAAGGTCATTATCGTTCATGAACTACTGACTGAAACATCACAGCGGCCTTGCATTCAGAGACACCTAAGTAAACTTGATTTATTTCTAAAGTGAAAGTTTGGATGAAAGCACTGGTTTAAGTTGATACAGAAATGAGCAGATGTATTGTAAAAAGTTATTCACAACACATTGTGCGCAATATCCATGAGAACTGTTTGACTTATTGCATTATTGAAAAAGTGAAGTTTTGCCCAATGGTGATGATACAGGAACAGTAATAGTTTCATCAGAACAATAGGATTGCTTTTATATCCACCGAGATATTCATGGCAAAGAACTGATTTCCATTAAAACTGACTTATTGCATTTAGAAATGTAGTTTCACCTGATGGTGACATCGCAATAAAGGTAAGAGAGGCATAAAAATAATCCTCCTCTATGTGCCAGGAATGTTGACAGCAGATTTGACAGGATTCTCATCCAAACTTTTCAAGTTATTGCAGTTTTGAAAATAGAAAATTTGGCCTGATGGCGGTGCTACAGGGTAGATCCTCAGGAGACCAAAATCACCTCTATACACCAGGAACATGGACGTTTGGACATGATTTCCGCCAAAACTGTCTGAATTAATTTCGCTCGGACAAATTGGTTTAGTGATGGCACTACAGGAAACATCACAGAGCCTCCACAATGAATAGTTTCCTTGTCCATGAACCATGACAGTTGAAAGAAGATTTTACATGATTCCCACTAAAGGTTAGCCTGGTATTTAGGCCTATGAGTCCCAGTTCATAAGCGTCTGGACAGAAGCCTATCCACTACTAATGTGGTGACCAATTTAGTGCAGCTAGTTGTCAATGAAAGTCCTCCATTAACAACAACAATCATGGTGGAGTCTAGTTCCTCAGCAAGTAACTGAAACTTCTTGCCAGTCTTGCAAAAAGTACGTGTCGACTGTGCGATGCCGATTTATTTGTGAAAGGGGACGTATTAAAAATAACTTTTTCAGTGCATTTGTACATGCATTTCAGTATCAAGAGTGCTAACCAAACCAGATACTCTGAAAAAAGTCAACCCAATCAGTTTTTGTAGGCTGTCTTGTTCAGATTTTCCCCAGAGGGCCCCCCCACCCCCCATGTCACATACAGACTGCTTACTCTTATTCTACCCCACATCTGCATGCCTAAACCCACAGCTTGTGAACTTCTTAAGCACCAGACTCACTAGCATTACGTCCTAGCAAAGATCAAATCAAAAAAAGTACTGTGCAGTTGGCAGCAAAGACCATCACACATCACTCTATCGGGTCCCAGCCTTTGTGGACGGATGAACTGGGTGCATAGATTGAATACTGTGCAGCTAAAAGTTCTTAAATCGTAAAATATATAGTTTGAAAAAAAGGGACCTGGAATTATAATACAGTAGGTCCATAAAATCAGTGCTTGAAGTGGACCGGAACGCAGCGGAACGCAGTTCCGGTACTTCTGTATTTTTATCATATGCGTTCCTGCACTTTGAAGTTGGCCAGAACGCACCGGAGCACAGTTCCGGCACTTCTTTATTTTACATTACATTACACATTATATATTTTCATCAAAGATTGTGGTTCATTCGATAGCCTAGATTATTCCATTGTCTGGGTTGCTTGTCGTTCATTCACATGAGCGCACCAATGAAAGAAAATCCCACATTTGACAACAAATTGGTTGCCTAGCTACCACTTATGAGTTATTGCCATAGGTACTGAGGGCGCGCTCATTCAAGTCTGCACTGCTGTGGTTGGCAAGTGGGACGTTACGGTCCAAACCACAGCTGTAAATGGTAAATGTTTGCTGCCAATATTAACTGCTGGATTGTAAAACACCTACTACGGTTATGAAGACAAGGAACACATCGTTGAAAAGACGAGACCGCGAGGATTCATCTGCAGTAAGTCGATCATAATTTTATATCCACTCAGGGAATTCCTATGTGTTCCTATGTGTATGTGCACTCTATGGGACAGCTTTGAATCTCTTGTCACTCTGTGAAATGACAATAAAGGTGTTCTATTCTATTCTATTCTATTCTATTCTATTAAGTGCGACCAAGACGGGTCCAGTGTTGTTGTTTGTGCTAACATTAGCTAGCTAGCCACCAGCATGAAAAATAATTCAATGACTTGCCAACTGGTTCGCAAAACCTGCTCAACGAGCTCTCAATAAAGGATTTTAAACTAACATCACAATCTAACCAGCCAACACGCTGGAACAGTGTTTCGTCCTTTAAACTCTAAAGCACAAAACACTTCTCAGTCGTCGTTGGCTGGTGGTACGATTATTATTATGCAGTTCTGTGTTGCTATTAAGAGTTTGAGCAGGCTTTGCGAACTATCCTATGTTGTTTGACTGGTGACTTCTAGCCAGACAATCCAAACAATGACATGAATAAAGTGCTCTGATATATATATAGCCTATATCGCATGCTTGCATTCTATGCTCATTAAAGCCGCCTGCACACTGGACGCGAAACACATTTTTCGCACGACTGATTACAGACAAAGTCAATGCAAAGACGCGATAGTCGGACAGGGTTTTAATATAGCTCCGTGTCCGAAAGTCAGAAAAGTTCTAATTTTTCCGAGTATTCCAGGAATTATTAGATGTGTAAACTTGGCCATGTTTGTGTTCGACCTTCACAAAATGCAAATTGATAGCTATCGACTTTTCTTGGTCTTTTTAGCCTATTCGTCTGTTTTCGTTGAAGATAGATGGCAGTCTTTATTCGGTCTTCCTTTTGAAAATTAGTCAGATGAACTGAACAGATTCACGCTTTATTTCCACAGCAGAGATAAAATAGTGCTTGCAATCAGAGAGCAAATCAATTCCATGACCATTGACAGTGTGAAGAAATTATCGCATGCACGATCAAGACTGTCCGCCAGGAAATGCAAAATACTCCATGTCCACCAGCCAGCAAAAAGTAAAAGTATTGATATGAGAACAGATTTATTACGAAATAAAGAATAAAAACCAACGAACGGAATATCCAACAAAGATGACCCGCCAATAAATAAATTGCTGTGTTCATTGGATGTTCTGTTGTTAAAATGTTTCTTTTAATTCTTTATTTCGTTATCAATCTGTTCTAATCGTCTTCTTTTTTTTGGCTGTCAGACACGGAGGCATTGTACATTGTCTCGCGCCAGTGTTGACTCACTTTATTGAGCGGAGCTTAAACAGAAACATTGATTGAAATTCTCGGTACTCATCTTGAAGAACTGAGCCCTCTTATCAAAACATTCACGTTTAATATCTTAAAGAGTCAGCAGATTTGAAGAAATTAAAAACAATAATAGACTGTCAGACACGGAGATTGCAAAAACTTAAACATCTTGACAATACGGTTGTGGTTCTTACTCCAGCTGCCCACATACTAAAGGTTCATTCAAAAATAGGCCTAATATCAGAATTATTGTGAAAACACATCTGTTCAAACAAGTACTTTAGCACAAAATGAAAAGAGTAGAGCATTGTCCTTAAGAGCCATGTTTGCTAAATGCATGAATGTAAAAAAACGTTTTAAGTTTCCAATTTAAAAAATAACGTGTTTTCAACTTTTCAACTAACCCTAAACCTTTTTTAATGAACGGGATGGTTCTCAGAAAATCAGGGTTCCTGCACTTCTTTTTTCCCACTTCAAGCACTGCATAAAATCTTCAAAATAATTGAAGGCCCCATGCTAAAAATACTTACATCACAAAATTTCTAATTTTGAGAAAATTTATTTGGGTAACTATAAAAAGTTGTTTTTCCATTGTTACCTCACAGTGTGTGAAAATGTCATTTAAGTAATGTTAGCACTCGGTTCTTCAGTTTTATTTTTGATGGTAACATGCCACCTTCACTCAGCAGAATCCTATACATGTGGGCCATCCACTTTTTGTCTGATTGCACTTATATCAGTGCGACATCAGACTGGCAACAAAACTTTTTAATGGAAGGATCAGCGCAACTTTTTATGACAAAACTGCAGTTCAAAAATTATGCTATGTCTTCCTGTAGCCATTTAGCATCAGCTGACATAGACATCTGGGGTAAATATTTGATGCAATTTTCTAGTTAGAGTGTTATTGGCTTGGCGTCACTTGCTGTGGCAAACAGAAAATGTTTAACACTATCAACTTTGTTAGTAGAAGTTCTGTAAAAGATTAACTTCATCTTAGCAGGACAATTAGTGTGAATAGAATAGGGGTAGATCTTTTCAAACTGTCTCTAGCTGCTGGTTCTATTGAGATTCGCAAAATGTCCCACATGGAGCAGGTTGGTCTGTATTCAGTGACAGTTACGTTCCATTCAGGAAGTAAAGGGGGTTAGCTTGCGACGTCAGCATGTCGCGCTGGGGGAAAATGTGCTTTATGCCCATCTATAATTCGGACCACGGGCACGCTTTGCTATGTGTAGTTATGTAGCTAGCTATGTTTCATACCTCCCAAGTTTGTGGACCAAAATGCTGGTCCCTAACGACAGCCTTTTCATATCACTGAACGGGGGGGATGCTGAAAATTATGATTTGGAGAGGTTGGACACCAGGCTAATTAAAGGCGTTTGAGTTATTTCAGTTTTTAAAATGAGAATTGTGGCTGGGTGGGGATGGTACAGGAAAGGTTGTTGAGTGACATAAGTAAAAACAATGGGGCTCATTTTCTGCAAACCAGCAATGAAATCAAGAAGTTTCATGCAACACGAGTTATTATGATTTGCAAAAGTTAAATGTTTGCCTTGGTGGTGACGCCATAGCAAAGGTCATAGGGCAACCAAGATTAACACTAGCCTTTGTTTTTGTAATAGAAACAATCGCCAGAAGTGTGAAATGATTGTCATCAAAATTATTTGAGTTATTATCTCGTCCCTCTAGAAGGGTGAGGGCAAGGGGTATTATTTTTGGTTCGGCTTGTTTCTGTGTTTGTGCGTTTGATTCTGCGTTTGTTTGTTTGTTAACACTTTAGCAACAAAACTAATGGCCAGATTCACCCCAAATTTGGTTAGGGATTGCCACTGACCCAGAATAGATGCCAGATCCCAGAATCGAATTTCGGAGAAGTTGGTCTGTATGTGTGAGGGGCGGGGTTTGTTGAGCCTGGCACCACTTGTTGTATTTGAAAAATGTAAAGTGTGACCTGGTCAGGGCTACAGAAAAGGTCATGGGGTCACTGAAACCAATAGGATTCATCCTCTGTGCACCAGTAATGAACACAAAAGGGTTCTTGTCATTATAATGTTCAAGTTATTGAATTAAGACCAAGGATCAGCAGCGGACAAGGCGAATCCATGATAACTCTGAAAACTCATTTTTGGGGACATAAAAATGTTGATCCCATGTCATATGCTTTCAATTGTTTAGGCAGAATGACTAACTATCAGTGATTTCAATTCTACTGTAGTGAAAAAACATTGTATTATGACGCTTAGATGAACCCTTAAAGCTCACTGTAGGACATCATTTTATGTTATACTTAGCAAACAGAAATGGCGGGAATATGGTTGATCTTTTCATAATTTCAGCATAAGGTGTGTGTTTTAACAGTTGGCCTGCTTTACACTGAAAGTTTACTCAATAATGTACACTGCCATTGCTAAACATAATATATTTTAAGGCTTCAACATGAGAGATGTTTCAAAGCCAACCAGTGTGTTGTAAATATGTGATTTTGAGCCGTACTTTCTATAAATTCAAACTTTACCAGGAAAAATTTTTTTTTTTTTTCTCAAGAATGTGGAGATATCTTTCCATGCAGCATCAACGTAAACTAAGGGGGGTTCCTGACTTTTCAAATAACTTATCAAATATTGCCCTCTAGTGCGCACCTGCAGGCCAAACACCCCATGCACAAAACTGTGCAGTTTCCAATTTGTGAGGGTGAAAAGGTATATCTTCTCCAAAAATCAGTCAAACCTATACGCAATGATACGGCTTTACTGTCAATTTCGTGTGTGTATGTGTGTAGATAACCTCGTTTGACTTTATCATGAAAGAGTCAACAAGTTTAGTATGGCATCAGACGGCATAAGTCTGAATACATGAGTGTGGTGGTGCCTGTGACTGCTGTGCTAGCCAGATGCGTTTGCATATCTCTTCCACTAGAAGGAGACATTGGGTATAATCAATGAAGTCAGGGAAACACAGGATGTTTATACCAGACTGTAGTTGGTCTGTTTCTCAAATCCAATGTTTGAAAAACAAAAAGATTATTTACACTATCAATAACAAGAGCCGGTCACTGGCAGCTGTCTGTTGGAACATGTTGTACATCTAAAGTGCTGTGTCCAAGATGCCTAATAGAGAAATTATTGGCGAAAGAAATAACAGTCTGCCATCCAAATTTAAAACTATTCTTTTCACTGTACATACAGAAAAATTCAATTAGGTGAGGTTACATGCCAACAGATATTTTCATCATTACTTATTTAAGATGGATTCTCACCATGAATGTGAATTTTTAAAAATCTGAGATTGATTGGTTGCTAATCTTTGACTGATTCTAATGTAGACTTCGGTTATTTTTGGACTCTATATTGTGACTAATACAGTCTTTTCTGTGATTATATGTGTCACTTTTGTGAAAAGTATTCATTACAACGTGACTAATATGGGAACGAGATCATTATCAAGAACTTTTCACACCTCGCTAAAACTGAGACCGCCCTTGTACCATACGAGCCCAGTCTCATCCCGACTCGTCATACGGTGATGCTACCTGACCAAGCGTTGATATAAAATAAAAAAGGAGGTTCTTGGCATCCTCATTTTAAGCCAGTTTAAGACGAACCCTACCCCTCAAACCCCCTAACCCTGAACCCGAACCCTAACCCTAACCCCAAACGTCAAATAAGGACGCCGTGAGCCTCCTTTTTCCTCGTATATTGACGCATGGTCAGGTAGCATCGCTATATATGACGAGCCAGGGTGAGAAAGTGTTGACCACACTGTTCAGTGTTAGCATAAACTCTCTATGCAGTCATCTAGTCTTCCAGTTATCCCTGGCTATGTGATGCGTGCAAAGTGTGTGTGGAGGGTGTGACCAACTTTGAGACACTGTGTGTTGACAACAAAACTCGAGCTGGTTCTGCCATACACTTATTAAGGGTAAATAGATGCAATCACTTTTTTCAAAAATAGTAATTACAAAAATGTTGTGTCTGATATTATGCCACTGAACTTGGCACACTGAATTGCATTTTTTGCAGCAGATAAGTCTTAATTCTTACTCGCTGTTAGAGCTGCTCATGAAAGCCACCTGGGCATGGTCCCATTTTACTGTGCCAAAAAAATTCTGAGAAGTTTCATTTCTGGCTCTTACCCAACCATAGTTAATACAGCGTCTTCACACTGTTCCACTGATGTCCTCCTGAGAAATAATGATGCTTCTCAGCCTCATCATGTTCAATCTCTTTTCTCATTTTAGTCCACTGCTCATGTGAATGTCCATTTCTCACTTTAGGCTTTTTTTATTGCTAGGTCTTTTTATGTCACAGGAATAGCACTTTTCATTCTGACATCTACATTTAAGGTCAAAAATTCCCTTCTCATTTTTAATTTCTCACTGAATTCTCAAGGTTATTTTTCATTCTTCAGTTAGATGACAATTAAATGTCTTCAGTGATTTTCCTGAAATGTGGGTTATAAAATCTTCACCCATTGTAAACCTTGAACACAACAACCTGACAGACTGGGGTTCAAGGTGGATGAAGTGGGCACTTTTAGCATTAATTCTGATAATAAATCAGAACAATCTTCTCTTGTCCTGCATTATTTCATTCATACAGAATATTCCATAATAGAAGCTTAATTACAATTAATATGCAAACTAGTTTCCTGGTCATTTGAAAGTATTTATGGGAATTTGTCAAAGTGATTAGCAAAAGAAATAATTACTTGTGATTCTTTACCATTATGGTCAGGCGACAGGGCTTATTTCAGCAATGATTGTTGGATCCCAACATAGGCATCTGCTCTGCCTTCATGCAAGATCAGATCTGCTCTAAAAATATTGCACCAAAATTTAATTGAATTGTTAGAACGAGAACACAAAATTGCCCCCGGGAATGTTCACATAGCATATTGACAGGGTGACTGAGCAGGCATTCATGTATACAATAATTTAATTTTAAAAAGCTTCAAAGTCTCATTCACCAGATCAGACATCTTCTAACAACAGAACTCATGTCCAGACTGCAGCAGGGCCTTTGAGATTCAGTGGATCAGTGATTTATGTCGAGGAGCAGAAGCTATGCTGTCATTTATCTTCCAATGATAATAAATATTTAGACGTAAATTCTAGAAAGGGGCCAGTCAGACTCACCCATATAATGGATAAATGGAAATTGCTTGTAAATGAGCTGTTCATCTTTTACTGTTGCTTATTCATTTGTACAAACACACACACACACACGCACGCACGCTCGCAGATACACATAGATACACACACACGCTCGCGCATGCACATATACATATACTGCACGTATATAAGCTGCCTTGTGTGCTGTGGGCAGGCTCAGGGACGGTCTTCTGCTGCAGGGCACTGACAACACAAACCAAACTCTTAAGTGCACAACCAGTGTGTTATTCCAGTGATGATGTATGGAAGTGAGACCTGGACTTTATACCGCCATCAAGTCAAAAGTCTTAGAACTATCCAACAACGACATCACAGATCCATTCTCAAGATTAAATGGGCTGACTACATTACAAATGCTGAAGTTCTAGAGCGTGCTGAGACTGAAGACATTGAAAACATGCTAATCAGGAACAGACTGCATTGGGTAGGCCATGTTACTTGCTTGCCAGATGACTGGTCAGTCAAAGCACCACTCTGTGGTGAACTTGCAGAAGGTTCTGGAAAGATTGGTCATCCATTTCTGAGATACAAAGACACTATCAGGGATATTTTGAGACGTGCTGATGCACTGCAAGCATGGAAGGATGCTGTAACTAAGAGGCCAGAGTGGTGGAACTGCATGTACAATATAAGCAAAAAGATAGACAATAACAGAAAGGAAGACAACAAAAGAAGAGCCAGGCGTCACGAGAAGGGAGCTTCGATAGGAAAGACTAGCAAGTGAACTACTGTATCTAAAGGACTGTCTTATCACTGATAGATCAATTGACCTTCATCAGTTCATATCTAGATATATACGTTTATTTATCACACCTCTTTTATATTCCTCTTATAATGTGTAATTTACCTGCATCGGGTCGTAGGCATATACAAAACCCAAAACCAGTGAAGTTGGCACGTTGTGTAAATCGTAAATAAAAACAGAATACAATGATTTGCAAAGCCTTTACAACCTATATTCAATTGAATACACTGCAAAGACAAGTTACTAAATGTTCGAACAGGTAAACTTTGTAATTTTTTGCAAATATTAGCTCATTTGGAATTTGATGCCTGCAACATGTTTCAAAAAAGCTGGCACAAGTGGCAAAAAAGACTGAGAGAGTTGAGGAATGCTCATCAAACACTTATTTGGAACATTCCACAGGTGAACGGGCTAATTGGGAACAGGTGGGTGCCATGATTGGGTATAAAAGCAGCTTCCCTGAAATGCTCAGTCATTCACAAACAAAGATGGGGCGAAGGTCACCACTTAGTGAACAAATGGGTTAGCTGATTGTCGAACAGTTTAAAAACAACATTCCTCAACGAGCTATTGCAAGAAATTTAGGGATTTCATCATCTACGGTCCGTAATATTGTCAAAAGGTTCGGAGAATCTGGAGAAATCACTGCATGTAAGCGACAAGGCCGAAAACCAACATTGAATGCCTGTGACCTTCGATCCCTCAGGCGGTACTGCATCAAAAACCGAAATCAGTGTGTAAAGGACATCACCACAAGGGCTCAGGAACGCTTGAGAAAACCACTGTCAGTAACTACAGTTCGTCGCTACATCTGCAAGTGCAAGTTAAAACTCTACAATGCAAAGCGAAAGCCATTTATCAACAGCACCCAGAAACGCCGCCGGCTTCGCTGGGCCCAAGCTCATCTAAGATGGACTGATGCAAAGTGGAAAAGTGTTCTGTGGTCTGACGAGTCCACATTTCAAATTGTTTTTGGAAACTGTGGACGTTGTGTCCTCCGGACCAAAGAGGAAAAGAACCATCCGGACTGTTATAGGCGCAAAGTTCAAAAGCCAGCATCTGTGATGGTATGGTGGTGTATTAGTGCCCAAGGCATGGGCAACTTACACATATGTGAAGGCACCATTAATGCTGAAAGGTACATACAGGTTTTGGAGCAACATATGTTGCCATCCAAGCAACGTCTTTTTCATGGACGCCCCTGCTTATTTCAGCAAGAAAATGCCAAGCCACATTCTGCACATGTTACAACAGCATGGCTCCGTAGTAAAAGAGTGCGGGTGCTAGACTGGCCTGCCTCTAGTCCAGACCTGTCTTCCATTGAAAATGTGTGGCGCATTATGAAGCCTAAAGTACGACAACGGAGATCCCGGACTGTTGAACAACTTAAGCTGTACATCAAACAAGAATGGGAAAGAGTTCCACCTGAAAAGCTTCAAAAATTGGTCTCCTCAGTTCCCAAACGTTTACTGACTGTCGTTAAAAGGAAAGGCGATGTAACACAGTGGTAAAAAGGCCCCTGTGCAAACGTTTTTGCAATGTGTTGCTGCCTTTAAATTCTAAGTTAATGATTATTTGCAAAAAAAAAAGTTTCTCAGTTTGAACATTAAACATCTTGTCTTTGCAATGTATAAGTTGCTGAATATAAGTTGAAAAGGATTTGCAAATCATTGTATTCGGTTTTTATCTACGATTTACATAACTTGCCAACTTCACTGGTTTTGGGTTTTGTATATTTATCTTTTTTTTATGCTTTTCAAAGGTATACTGGCTATTGACGTTTGAACTTACTTGTATATTGGTAATGAATTCCATATTGAGATTGATCTGTTGATGATAATACATTTAAGTGGGTTGGTTCTTGATCTGGGTAGTGATAGATAACAACTACTCACGCCTTATAAGCCAAGCCATAACTACACTGCCGGGCCAAAAAAAAAGTCGCTCACTCAAATATTTAGTTGGAACCCCTTTGGCTTTGATGACAGTGCATATTCGTCTCGTCATTGTTTTGACAACTAAATGCAATGCCAGAACATTTATCTTCTATCAGAAATGCCATGATTTTTGGCCGAGATCTTAACCTCTCGACATAATAGTTGAACCACTCGGTGGTCTTTCTTGGGCACATCCCAGTAACTTTTAATGTGTTTAAGGTCAGGACTTTGTGATGGCAAATTTGTTTGTGAAAATGATTCCTCATACTTGTTTTGGTCATTCATGGTTTTCTTTGCTAAATACAAGCCAATCACTTGCCCGTTCTGAAATACTGTAACATCTTTTCCACCATCAAGGGATATGTCTTCCCACATGATTTTTTAAGAAATGAGTAGCAACGCTCTTCATCAGTCAGGGTTATAATGATTATTTCCAGCTGAAACATATTAATAACCGCAATAATGATCCAATTACAGAATTTGTTCATTAGTTTCCAAACGGACTTTTTTTTGGCCGGGCAGTGTATGTCTGTTAGACACACAAACTAAGTGTTCTGCGTATTATGCGGCTGGTGCATTAGGGTTCATTATGGCTCTAAGGAACCTCAAGAGATTCAGAGATATTGTTTCAACAGCAGTGAGCCAGAAAAAGGCTTGAATGCATTCGTTTGATACTGATGTGAATAGAGCAACTATGTTTCAACTGAGCTGCTTTATTCTGAGTGACCTAAAGTTTTTGCCAGACATTGCTTAAGGTAAGACAGGATCAGAACTTGTATAACTTGTTTAAGTATAAAAGGAGTGAGATAGGAGGAAAAAGTCATAAAAGCAATTAGCAGTTGGCAATTTTGCAAGGTTTTGTGATGAATAACCTGTCTGATTGAATAACTGAGACAGACATTTTAGAGTTTCTTTCCTTTACATCATTTAAGGTGATCTGTAGTTTTCTTACGTCACTTTTTATATGCATGTATATGCATGCAATTAAGATGTTTGATTGCAGAATCACCATAATTTATGAAAAATTATAAAACATTTTGTCATTATACAAATACTTAAAATGGAAAGCACTATTATAAGAAATTATAAGGAACCCATAACCTAATTAAACTAACGGACCCTGGGACCCATGTATGAGTCTATCAAATGCAGCTGCCATATTCAAAGCTGTAGAACTTTAGGCCTATTTTAAGTTTGAGTTGAGATCCCAAGGTTTCCATTTGTCCTGCTGAAATACAGAAAAAAGTATCTAAGAAGATGTGCAAGATATAGACCATTCGATATATTTTCCATTCAATGTAAAACTGTAGCCATATAAACATGGCATCCTATGAATGCATATTTCTCTCAAAATAAGCCTTAGTGTGATGTAGCTTCAGTGAAGTGCTGCAACCGACAGATGCATAATATGCATGTGACATTGTCCTACAATATGAATTAAAAAAGCTTTTTCCGAATTTCGACCTATTTAAGGAAAAACTGTCATGAAAAGTTAGAGTTGAAGGAGTTAACTACAACTTCATCTCCAGAAAAGTTGGGAGGTTAAGTAAAACATGTAATGTAAATAAAAACAGACTGCAATGATCGGCAAATCATTTAAACTCAAAAATAAATTGAAAATAGTACAAAAAAAAAAACATCAAATGTTGAGACAGAGAAAGTTTATTGTTTTTGAAAACTATCTGCTCACTTTGAATTTGATGCTAGTAACACATTTAAAGGAGCAATATGTAAGAAATGTATGTTGATTATCATGAACTGGCCGTGATATATCACCAGACATTAAGGAATGATGTTCATTTCAAATACTTATATCACTGGCATCAGTAGTCCAGCCAGAATATTCTCATTACAAAACCGAAGTTGCAGCCCACAACTCATGTTTTGTGTTTTGGCCAGTTGCGCCACGCTCTAACTATCTCCCAATCAAGAAGTCAGTAGCGTCTTCGGCATCCAGGTTGCCAGTTACCACTGAGCTGCAGCAACCAGCGTTTCGGAGTGCAAATGTCTGACGTTACTGAACCTAAAAGGCCTTGTTATGATTCCGAAACACGTCGTGACAAAGTCAGAAACAAAACAAGGATCCGTATAGGACATACCTTTGAAAGGTGGACACAGCTGAAAGCAGAGAAGAATTGGAAGACCGATGCCGAAGTTTCTGATTTTCTCCTGGGCAGGTATGATTCAGCTCAGTTTGGCTAACTTACTTCTATTTAACGTAGGCATGGATATTTCAAATATTCTCTACAGTCAAATAACATTATGTATGTTCGTTCATGGTACGTTAGTGTGTATGCAGGTGGCAGTGGGTCATCGAACTGACAAGATAACAAATTGTTTGAGAAATAAAAACCACGACTCGTCATTGCTGACATTAGCGATGCATTATAAGTCTGTTTCTCTGACATTATGCTGAGACGCTGTGGAAACCGTTCCAACATTAGCACAGCCATAATGGAAATATGAAATGTAATTGAGAGAGTACATCGGTCAAATGAGTCCTCATTCATTCTTTACGCATTTTACAGTTTGGACTTTAGTGGGCTATCCAGACAGAAGAGTGACGAGCAAGCTGACCAATATGACCATTGCTAAAGTTAGTTGGTCATTAGTCTCGATCTTTTCTGAACTGAACTGAACACAACCCTGTCAGAGAAAGTCATTGATGATATTGAAATGTAGCCATGGTAGCTCCGTGTAGTAGGCATTTCTTGCTGGTTCCGGCAACCTAGCTGGCAACCTCTCGTCTGGAGGAGAAGGGGATACTGCACTCGGCACTATTTGTTGGGACAGGCCCATGTTTACCACCGTGTTAAATCATCTCTTCTTTTAGCAACACCCTGTAAGTAACTTGGAACTGAGGAGACCAATTACTGTAGTTTTGAAAGCAAAATGTTATCTCATTCTTGCTTGATTTTAGATCTCAGCTTCTCAACATTTTGCAGACTCTTTTGTCACATTTGGGCACCAAATTGGGCACCAAATTTTTCAATGTATGACCCCTCTGGATTGCAGGCAGGCCAGTTTAGCACCCAGACTTTTTTTTTTACTGCGGTGCTGTAACAGGAGCACAGCGTGGTTTTGCATTCTCTTGTTGAAATAAGCAAACCCTTACCAGAAAAAAGATGTCTGGACAGCTGTATATGTTGCTCCAAAACCAGTATATTTTGTTCAGCATTAATGCTCTCTTCACAGATGTGTATGTTACCCATGCCATGTGCACTAATGCACTGCCATACTATTATGGATGCTGGCTTTTACATTGTGAACTGGATGCTCCCTCTTCCTCTTATAGGGGACGTGGCACCCTGGAATAAAAATAAATAAATAAATAAATAAATAAATAAAATTCAGCTATCGATTGGTCAGACCACAGGATAGTTGTCCTCTTCATCTCCAGCCATCAGACATGAGCTTAGGCCCAGAGAAGGCAGCAGAGTTTCTGGATCTTCTTTATTTAGGTTTCTTTTTCTTTACACAGTAAATTTTCAACTTGCATTTGTGGATACAATAACAAGTTGTGCTCACTGAGAATGGTTTTCAGAGGTGTTCCTGAGCCCATGCATTCATTTCCTCTAAAGAATCCTGTTGTTTTTATGCAGTGCCACCTGAGGGCCTGAAGATCATAGCCATTCATTATTGGTTTTTGGCCTTGTATCTTGCATACAGAGATTTCTCTTAGTTCTCCTAATAATGTTATGATATTACATACCATTAATGATTAAATCCCCAGTTTCTTTGCAATATCATTGTTGAATTGTTGATCAGTTTTCCCATGCACTCTGTCACCGAGTGGTGAAGTCCTCACCATATTCTGAAAGACTCAGCCTCACTGAGATGCTCTTTTCATACCCATTCATCTCACTGACATGTAGCCAATTAATATTATTAGCTGGGACAAGTTCCACCAGGAGGAATAAGCGGGTATAGAAAATGGATGGAAGTTCCACCAGGTGCATATTTTAGCAAGATAAAATATTTCCAATCTTTTGTTGCCCTGTCCCAACTTTTTTGTAACACATTGCTGATATCGAATTCAAAATGAGCAAATATTTTTCTAAAAACAAATTTCTCAGTTTCAATATTTGGTATAGTATCTTTGAACCATTTTCGATTAAATATAGAGTTCGAAATGATGTGCAAATCATAGTATTCTGTTTTTAATTAACATTTTGCACAGCGTCCCAACTTCTCCAGAAATGGGTTTGTATTTCGACTTAGAACTGAATGAACAATCCCATTCCTTATATCACAAATTTTGTACTCAACTTTGTCCACTAGATGGGGCACAGTTTCTTGGGAAGTCTCTTGTCCCGAGTCCCCACCCCCTTTTAGCATTTCAGTATAGCAGTCATGAGACCTATTTCCTGTTGAGAATTTAGTGAGTGTAATTTGTGAGTTGTTAAAAATTAAAATAAATAAATAAATAATTACCATTGCCAGGTAACCATGGGCAAACTCTGGCCTCCTTTGTGATGAAACTTGGACCAGTTCAACCACAAAACACTACATCATTGAGGAATAGCATGTTTACAATGTGTGGGGGAATACCTAAGACCAGTACTATGATCATGTATTCATCAAAGGGCAACACCTGGCACAGATATCGATGGCAACCTGCTATTAGGCTAATTCCCTTGTCATGAGCGGCTAAGATAGATCACAGTAAAACACCAGGTCTGTGATGCATGAAGATGACTGTAGTGTTATTTACCCTTTCAGGAGTATAATCGCAAATTGCTGTCAAGAATGCTTTCAGTGGTGGTGGTATTAAATGTTATGGGTCTTTAAAAAATGTTTTCATCATTCTGAATTTGCAAATTAAAATGCAGATGTTTTAATCACTTCTAGTAACCGAAAGCAACTGAGGACTATACCAACAAAACATTCCAAGACCCTGCACAAATACTGTAGAGTAAAAGAGTTGTGAAAAACAAAAAAGTAGTCTTTATGATGGCGACTGTAGGGTACTGGCGTGTTGCTCAGCTGTCATGCAACTGAATTTTCCACGGTATTAACCTCCATCCAAATCCAAATTCAAATTGAAGTTTGTATATACCATGCCATAATCTCTCTAACCGGAAAGCCAAAAGTACAGGTGATTGAAATTTATGACTCAAAAAAAGCAGGACTTTCAGTAAAAAATTGCCGTGACTTTTTGTCTTATTTTTCCAAAGTTTTTCTTTCATAAACAAGGTTAAGGTTTAAAACATTAGTGGTTTCAATACTGATTTCAGACATTGCTCATTTTGTAAGGCATCTGTTTCAAACTGAATAGGTCTAATAAAAATATATTCAAGGAAACTAATGAATTTGAAGTATATTCAAGAGAAAGAATGTATACTAAAGATAATAATCAGTAGTTGAATGTTTGTTGATGTTTTTATTCTTTTGAGCTAGTGCTAAATGTCACTGCTCCCTTGCAAGGTAGCATGTATAAGGTCATCTCAATATATTTAAAAGTTTCAGATACACTGACTCTAGATACATCTACAAGCCCAAAGTTTACTGGCTAACATTCAGATGAACAACATAGGAACCAACATGGCTTGCAGTTGACACCTTATGGCAGCAGGGACATTCCATTGTAGTTCAGTGTTCTCCACTACAGTATTATGCCAGGCCACAGTGATAGGATGAGGCTGACATGGTTTGAGACACATTATTTATTTATTTATTTACTTATTTATTTATTTTCCTATTTAATGTAAAACATGGTCTAATTTCACAAAATTGGTAAATTTCGTGAAGCAGCCTGTAGTACCTCATGGCTACACCTGCAAATTTAATTTTTCAAAAAGCAACACATGAATCTCTGTTGTTACCGACTGTTTTTTCAATTGTTGGTATTGTCACATGCACTAAAATTCAACACAAATTCTCTTCTATGTCTCCTGTGGCACCAGAGTTCCACCATTGCCATTCCAGACACCAACTGGACCAGATATCGACATTCCACTTTCGCATGCCTCTCCATTTACTTTGTCATCGGGGGGAGGGGTGGCGTCACATTTTCAGTCCATTCAGTTTTGGAAATGTCTGCCTTCGCCAGTTACAATAAAGAGAAAACACAAGTCTAAGTCTTTTTATAATCTTAAAGTAAATTCTTGGTCATCATCCAGAATGAGCTGATCAAATTTATGGAAAAATTTGTGCTTCGCCTCTATTGTTGATTAATGATAATTGTGAGGGTCAAACATTTTTGTGCCTTCTACAAAGCTTTTAAAATTGTCCATGCTAACTTTCTTTGACTCCCATACAATAGTCTCCATTCTAGAAAAACATTTATCACTCATGGCAGCAACTAATTATGAAGTCTGCTTGTCTGCTATCGTATTTCCTTTTTGCACTGTTTACTCGCACAATTCAACAAATACAGTATAGGCATTTGATTAAGTGTAAGTACAGGTAATTCTTTTTTTCTGTCATAACAATAATAATAATAATAATAACAGTAGTAATATCTTTATTTATGTGAAACCTGTTTAAAATGGAGTGTACACAGTTAAGTTTGGTTAAAGGCGAGACACTACAGGCAAAAAAATTGTTTTTTGAAGCAATGGTCAGTTTTGAGATTTTGGGGTATTTTGGGCTATTTAAGGAGTGATAAAAAGAGATATCCAAAATTCCTTCTGTAAAAGCATTTGACTCTAATATGTCAACAAAATGGGAAAAAAATGAACCTGGCTTAATTCAATGTTTAGATTTTTGTTCCGGAAATGTATGCAAATTAGCTCACATTTAATTAGATTGGGCCTCATTTGCATATTTAAACACAACATTCCAGAAAACTTGTAATATAAAAAATAATGGACTTAATGCAAGTGATCAACTGATGAATATTCATGGTGATATCTCTCAGTTAAAAATTTTACCCTATTCACCTGTAGTGACTTCTAAGAAGTGATATAAAAGAGGTTACTGATTCTGCGAGTCTTATCGCCTCAGGAAGTTCGTTCCAAAGCCGAGGGGCCCTGATGGCAAAAATTCTGTCACTTTTAGATTTTAGCCTCAACCTTGGAACAGCCAGAAGGCCCCTACCTGAGGATCTAAGGCTGATAATCATAAAACATGAAAAATGACAAGAATCCTTATTATATTTATGTAGATGTTGCAAAAATAATAATAACCATAATAATAACAACAATGATAGTGGTAGTATTAATTGTACTTGTTGTAGTATCATTATTGTACAGGCGATAGACAGCTAACAAATCTTTAATGATTATATTATGACCTTAAATGGGTAAATTCGCCCACCAATGATCTGCTTCAGTTTGACTCTATGTATTCAGAAACCATCTGCCTTTGACTTTGCCTTAAAATGGGCCACGCCTGACCCCCTAGCATGGAAAAACCTCTCTGTCAGAAATAGAGAGATGGATGCCTGAAGCACCGCCAGAATGCTGCATCGAATCTGCTTCTGTTAAGAAACATGCTGTATTTTTCTGGAAAAAGTGCATTGACCATGTCCCAATACAAAAAGCAAAGATATCACTGAAGATTTTCTCGGGGCATTAGAGAGCTTTTTAAAATAAGTGTCATTCCTCGACAGGTTTGTCAATTAAGCAAGTGGGAGATATTCAAGCCACAGGCAGTGTAACACAACATCGATTTTGTTCGCATGATAATTCTGCTGCCAATTATTCATAAGTCTGTGTGCAATTTCTTTTGGAAAAAATTGCTCTCAGTGCTAGCAGCTGTTTTAAAAATATATGAAGGGAACTTATAGCTATTGCCACAGATTTGTTTTAATCTGAATATTATAAGATTATGAGGAGGGGAAAAGATTTAGCTACATGCTGACACAACCTACACATTTTATATTGAAATATTTTTGTAGTTTATGTTGTAGCTTTGCAACTTTCAGAGGTTTCTAGAAATTCAGCTATATTTCTTCTTTCAAGAGCAATGACAGGACCACACCTCTTCAGTGTTATGGAAAAACCTAGTAAGTCTAAGTCTTTTGGTTGAAACTGAGTTAGGACTGTTTTTGTACTTACTAGGCTTTGCCTCATCATATACAATAAGATACATGAAAAATAATAATTGATATCCCATGTTTTGCTTTGGCCAAACCTATCAACTCATCGGAATTTAATCAGCAGTGAAGTAAAAACCTAGCAAGTTGATCTTCCTTGGTTCTTCCTCATAACATTTTCTATTCTTTTGTTATGTCAAAACCTGGCAAGTTGAATTAGCCAATTTTGAGGCAGCATGCCTATTACATGATCTCTAAAGTTAGTCCCCACGCACAGCATTGGATGCGCAGGAGATAAATGGTTAGAATTCATAATTCACGCAATTTACGCACCCATAACGACTGAAAAATGGCTTCAAGAGGGAAGCAGATGGTGCAGTTGACACTGAACTGTCAAATGCCACTGCAACTGCATAATCGTTTGGTTTTTGTCCATTGTGAGTAATGACATTTTACATTTTCAGATGGAAAAATTTTGTTGGTCATATTGCCATGGGTACTGATAAAAAAAGAAAAAAATCCTCCATAAATATTGCTTATTGTGCGATGAACAAATAACTGCCAAGTCAGTTTTATTGTCGGACAAGAGCTTAACCCAGGGATACAGTTTTCGGTCTTTATCTCGGAATCTGCTGTTTGTGATTTACTAGGTTTTTCCATAACACTCAAGACCTGAGAAGAAGACTAAATCTTTTATCTCTTGAGGTATAGAGAGATATATTCCACCGGGAACTGCCTCGGTATCACCTTTTCTATTGCATTTTTATGGGAGCAGATATAATTGATATAAGATAGCAATAAAGATCGCCGCGCTGCACTCGAGCACTAAAATAATACTCCACAATTTACTGTAATATTAAACTCCTACCTGCCCCCAGTGTAGAGAAGTATGTCAAATCTAATAAAACTCCCGGCTTCACAAAGTGCTGTTTTTATAAGAGTATAGTCAAGCTCCAAATATATAAAAACGTGCCTGGTTTCGCTCTTGAACACACATTGCATTAAATCATTGCTTAATAAGTCTGCCGAGAAGCCAGGAATCAGACCGTCTTTGGAACAAGCGTGGGTTAGGCTATTATAGGCTGAATATGGTCACCTGCACAAACTATTGGTGGCTTGCATAAATCAACATGTTCTCACCCAACTGATCGTGTAGTGATGCTATAATAACGCTCTGCACGAACGGAGGAATAAGACGAGGAGGGACTCCTAATTTTAATAACGACTTACCGTATTTTCATTGATTTGATACACTGGTTCGAGATCGGCTTCGGGGAAATGCAATCGTAATATCAATAAATGCTTACTTTGACCTGAGTTTGGGATTGGGGATAATTTCTTGCTTAGCACTTTTGCCTCCGAATGTGAAGATTGTAGGTCAGAGTCCTGGTTAGTAGCCTATGCTTACTGCCACGCTTTCCAATCGTCAAGAACTGACGTTATTGGCTGTATATTGATGTCTATGGGGACACCTGCAGCATCCAGAAGTGACACGAAAGGACTTATTTTATTTTTCGTATTGTGACGCCCAGGGAATCTGCTGTACTCTAATGTCGGCATATTACGCTCAAATAACGTGAACAAAGTAACTGGAATCCACATGATGAGTAGAAACAAGTTCACAGTAACGGCACTTGACTCAATAAGTGAGTCTAAATGGAGAGCAGCGCTTTCTTGAAACAATAGACCCCTTTGAAGTTAACTTCGGACAGTCTGTTTGAATAATGCTGTGTGACAGCTGTTGCTTATTAATTCACTCTGTGGATTTGTGCACTTAATCTGGTTGAGAAGGAACTCTTCCTGCAGGACTCAATGCTAAAAGTAAAATGGAATGTAAACTTGGAAAAATACAGGCTTTAAAAAAAAAGGTTTACCTGAATTTTCTTCCAGTTTGGAAAGCCAACTTTTCTGAGGTCGTCATGGCAACTGCTTTGATTTTCAGACAGTTTAGGACCATGCAGGTTGCACAGACTCCTGTGCAAGCGTGCCATGAGCACTTGATAGCCGGGACAGGAGGCTGGAGTGCAATGAGACCAAGGAATCTCCCTTACTGTTATCCTGCCCTCCAAATACTGTATATGACCAATTACATGGGTCTTGACACAATACTGAACCGTAGGACCTTCTTCCAAAAGCTTGAATAGTGGCTTGACCCTTATACGCAAGCCTCAGGTTTTTAGGTATAGGCCTACATACACCCCTCTTTTTTTATTGTATTCTCATTTAGGTCTCATACTCAAGCAATTGTTCACTCCATGTGTTTTTGTCAAACTAATAGTGTTTACATTTTTAATTCCTTAAATTCATTAAATTAATTCATTTAATTCATTGTCAGCCAAGTGTTTCTTTTCCCCGAAGTGCATATTGTAGGCTTATGTAGATTTGTCATTGCTAATATAATTTTTTTTTTTTTTTTATTCACTGGCAATATTATTTTAATGCTTTGTTAAATTTGCATTACATTAGGAGTTCCCTCAAATCCGGAGGCCTGAGGTACATGGAAACATTTAGCCAAACATCCATTAATATAATGGTTGGGGGATGAGCCACCCAGCGACCACAGACTTTTATGTCTGTAAACAACTTATTTTATATGGAAATTACATGGATGAACATTCACAGAAAACAAGCCTATGCTAGTTTAATTCATGTTAATCCTTCTGTATGTTTTGACTGTTTATAATTCTTGAACAGTGTCTTAGGTTTGAGAGGAAAACATGCAGGAGAATAGGTGGGAGAGTTGTCGACTGTGCGGAGCAATGGCATTCGCTGCACGTTTCGCCCATCTGGAGCCCAGGTTTTCTGGCTACTTTTGAGAATTCTGCCGAGGGGTAAAGCGCAAAGCTTCAGATGAAAGCTGCTTTATACCTGAGCCATGCCGCCACCTCTGAGTGCCAAGATATAACAGCTCAAAAAAAAGCTCTTTACTGCCACCCCCCTGCCCCACCCCCCCCCAACCACCTTCAGAAAACTGAGAAAAGATATACTTTCTTATTTTGTACTTTAACTTTCTTCACATGCAAACACCATGGCTTGTATCCATGAGGAAGAACAAACAAGAATATTTTAGGAACAAAGGGCATGATCCGAATACCCATGCTGCATAGCTATATACGCACAGAATTAGCTTTGATACCTAATACTGTTGATGTATTGGGTACAATGTGTACGCATCAGGAGTGTAGGGACAGAATTGGACATCCTATACGGCTACACTGTCACCCATCTCCTGACCTGGTTCACCCATGATGTAGAACATTCCCCCGAATCCCCCCACCCCCTTGAAAAGGTGATATTTATGATTTAAAAATTAAAAATTACACCGCTCCTTTTAAATTTCATACATCAGCTATCTTAGGTGAGTAGCTGCATCGCATCACAGCGAGAAGATCGTGGGTTCAAATTGGGCCTGGGGGCTTTCTGTGTGTTCGGCAGTGTAAATGGATTGCATTAACAGAAAAACTGGTAATGTGCGTTACTCTCCGTGCATCGCAGTGTCTGCAGAAAGATGAAATGCAATGCAACGCAATAGCTCAATCGACAATATGGAAGCAATAGAAATAAACAGCAGAATGACTGGATTTTTGCAAATGTGCAAAGTCGAAGCAAGGCCTACATGATGCCTTTAAAGAGGGAGAGATAGTAGAGCACTTGCAATAGTGCATGTAAGTATCACAGCAGGCTCTTTCCATGAGGTGTGATCCATACCCCCTTGTTTAACGGTAAAGTGTTGAGAAGTCTTTGCTGGAAAAACCAGCAGTTATCTCAGAACAGAAAACAAAGCTGTCCAGTTTGACAAAATATACTAGTCACTGGGAAGTCATTAACAATGGATTTTCAAATTGGCACAACCAAAAGACAATAACCGAACTACAGGGAGGATCCTGAAAGGAGGGACTTGGCCAGTAATTGCAACAACTAAGAATTCATGTAACGCTCCAGATAAGCGCGATTGGAATGTGAGAACGGAAACACCTCAGGACGGCATAAGGCAACAAATTAAAAGAATGACACCATGAGTTTATTTCCAATTGCACTCAGGACTTTCCGAGGGCTCCACGAACCAAAGCGCTCCATCTCACACCAGTCAGTAGTGAACTAAAATGCCTCTCAGCATTGATACATACTAGTAGGCTCAAGAAAACAAGAGACACGCTTGCCAAAGGGAGCATGATTCAGGACTGGTTTGTAGCACGACTCTGGGCTGGAGCGAAAACAGTGGTGTGGCAATGGAATTCTAAAACAGTGGAATGGAATGGACATGAATATTGTGCGAATGTATCAAAACTGTCAGCCATATATGTATTTTTTTTTACATTTATTTTTAACTAGGGAAAGTTCCATCAAGAACATTTCTCTTTTTCAAGGGCTCCCTGGGTAAAATGTCTGGTAGGACAGTTGCAAATAAAGAGCGGAACAGGGGATAAAGCCCTGGGAGCAATTTTGGGGTTAAGGGCCATGTTCAAGGGTGCAACAGATGGGTTCTGAACAATTTCATTTCTCTTGATCAAGTCAGAATCCCTAGTCCCTCCAGGGGCTTGAACAATCAATTCTCCAGTTACTAAATAAATAACCTACCACTAGGCTACCCTGGGTAAGACTTCACTTGCTCTCCGCTACCGTTAGCCTACCTTTGTAAAATTCCATGATCTTACCTTTCTGATACCACTACAGTGGACCATAGTAATTCAGTCCTACCCAAGATGACACCTATTATCAGCACATTCCAGATCACGAGGCATTCTGACATTGTCTATTCTACTGATTATAATTCTATGGCTTGTGCTCTCTCAGGTGGTAGACAACATCTGCCAGCAAGCCTGGCAAGCATCCAGAGTATGCACTCTATAGCCCACCCCAAACTGCCCCTCCTCCTCCCTGCAGATGTTCCTCACGTGCTACAAGGACCCTGCCCCGACTCCATGCTGAGAAAAAGCGGAGACGCCATCTCTTCATCTGTGCCCCACCCTTCTGGCCCAGCGTGTCATTAATGCCCGGCATGCGGTGAGCGGCGACAGCTGTACTCAGGGCGGCAGCCACTTGGCCCAGCATCGCAGGGGCCGGTTAGACAATTGGGCGGGGTCCATCTCATCGCACACACCCACTGTGTACAAGGGTCGTCAGGGCATCCCGTCCCGAAGTCCGCCCGCCTGTCTCTCGCCGCCTGCCTCCCGGGCTCTGCCTCACTAGCTGCTTTTTAATGCACTCATGGCTAATTCCTAACAGCGAGCTGCCGAAAAGGAGCTTGTACTTATGACCCAACAAAAAGGATTTCCCAGCGGGAGAAACCATTCTTGCCCCACAACTGAAAGGTGAAATATCAATTGCGGATTGTGCGAGAGAAACTGCAAATCTGCGCCTGCTGGAAAAGATATTAATCTTAACGGAAAAAGGGTTGGGAGTGCTAATAAGACACAAAACACCATGAGCATCTAAGCATGGAGAACAATACGTTTGGGGGCTTCAGTGCTATACAACACTAGCGCCTTCTCCGTGTATATCTGGAAAAAGCTTAGCAAAAAAGATTAATAGTCTTTCAATTAGTGACATGAAAAGTCCCAGTGGTCGCAACGTAAGAGCTTTAAAATAAAGGTGTAAGAGGTTTAGTGCTTTTAAACCACTTTGGAGCTGTTCCATTTATGGTCTCTGGATGTCAACGGAGAAGAGCTTCTGTCATTTCCCAGCCAGACAGAATCTCCAGACATAATCAGCCGCCATGTGATCTGTTTTAAATCAGGCTCCTGTGCAGGGAAAGGGGCTCCTCGTCCCTGTGACCCTTCTGGGCCTGACCTTTAAACTAATTCCCCCATCACACCAGGATGCAAACTCACACTCTACAACCATTCATTTTTGATGTGACCGTTGCATGCTCATATCTTACCTCTGTGCTCTTCCCCTCCCTGAAACTATCGAGGCTGTAGACACAGGGCTTTGTCTCTTCTTGAACTTGGGGCCCTGTCAGTTCTCATTACATAATTGGAATTGAGATTCAGCTAACCACGACTGTTCCTTTTTATCTTCATTCAACTTAACTGCACTCTGGGTTGAAGAACCCCTGACATGCAGCGCTGAATCCATGCCCATGTACGAGGACAAGCGACGGTCTTCCATTTCGGCCTAGCCGCTGCTCGCCTCGTCACCATCACATCCCATGTCCTCCCATGCACTTTCAGTCTTCCCACTTGGCAAGGCACGGATCCATGGTTTAAGCACATTCTCCGACGAGAGCAATCTGACTCTTTCCACCACACTTCAGCAATGCGGCTACTCCTCAACACCGACTGGTCAATATAAGCAGGTGTTTGGTTTCTCAAGTTCTCACACTACATTTTGAGGCTGGCGGTTTGCCGACATTGAGCAAACAGCAATATAAGGGGAGGGCGAGGCACTGCCTGCCATTTTAACCATTCAACCAATGTCTCTTTTGCACAAGACAATCTGATACTCTCTGATTGGATGACCTTTGTTATTTCACATATCCATTAATGTCAGCTACATTATATAACTGCCGTTTCATAAAGGTTCTTATCCAGAGCAACGTCCAATAAGGAGACAAGACCACAAGCTAGGTTTAAGAGTTACACTGACTCAGGTGGTGGGTGATAAATACTTGGGGACCATGAATGTGAGAGTCTAAGATTAACCGTAAACTAGTTAATCCTGTTACGAAAAACACAGGAGGATTGCAAAAAAGACTGCAATGAAAAAATCGCATTAATCAATGTAAAACAAAAGTAGACAATCAGTGTGTTACAATTAGTGTAATTAATCAGGGCTGCAGCAAGACATTGGCAGAGGTCCTAGAATCGTTTGGAGCGTGGGAGGGTAATTAAACAAAATCTATTTGAAAACATCCTTAATTCTTCCTGCAAATGGGCTTTATGCTTAACTGATGAACCATTATCAAGTCTTATATTTTCTGTAAAAATGTAGATGTCATGGTATCTTCTTTAGACAATCATTTTTGTTGAGGCATAATGTATTGTCATGTGGTAGGGGGAGTGGCTTATGTCCATTGTCAATCAAAATGCTTTGGGTGGTGGGGGATGTTCCCGTAGAAGGTGAGATGGATATTTATGGCTTGCCCTGCCTCATAAACTGTGACCATTAGAGGGTCTGCTCAGACACTAATTACCCTGTGACTGGACACTAACAGTTTGAGTTTGTAATTATGGGAAAGCAAGCACAATGGTGTGAGAAATAACAGATAACCAGACTGTGTCCTGCTGTGGCTGATAAAACTGTTGCTTTGTTGTGTCCATAGGGAGTATTCTCTCTCGTCTGACCCCTGAGATGGGATGTGTTCTCGGTGAGAGCCTCGGGCGAGTGATTCATAATAGTCTCCGTTACACAGGATGAGAGATGCTACAAGGTTGATGCCAATCATTTCCACTGTTCACGCGAACCTATCACTCAAACCCCCGCCTCAAACCTTTTTTTCCCGATTTTCTACAAAGTAGAACTTGGGATTACTGGACAAAATTCTCACTCTGTATGTGGATTTAAATGTGGAAATTACTAAAGCCCTGCATCAGTTAATTGCTATTCAAGCAAAAATACCAAAGAAATTGCCTGCACCTATGAAAGATGAGATTGTAATTTTGTGACTAGCTTAAAACACAACATACACTGCCCGGCCAAAAAAAAAAAGTCGCACACTCAAATATTTAGTTGGAACCCCTGTAGCTTTGATTACAGTGCATTACGTCATGCCATTGTTTTGACAACTATACGCAATGCCAGAACATTTATTTTTGATCAGAAATGCCATAATTTTTGGCCGAGATCTTGTCTTCTTGACATAATAGTTGAAGCACTCGGGGGTCTTTCTTGAGCACATCCCAGTAACTTTTAATGTGTTTAAGGTCAGGACTTTGTGGTGGCAAATTTGTGTGTGAAAATGATTCCTCATACTTATTTTTGTCATTCATGGTTTTCTTTGCTAAGTACAGACCAATAACTTGCCCGTTCTGAAATACTGTAACATCTTTTCGACCATCAAGGGATATGTCTTCCGACATGATTTCTTAAGAAATGAGTAGCAACGAGCTTCATCAATCAGGGTAAAAATGATTATTGCCAGCTGAAACATATTAATAACCGCAATAATGATCCAATTATAGAATTTCTTCATTAATTTCCAAATGGTGACTTTTTTTTTTGGCCGGGCAGTGTATGTTGGCAAATGATATGTGATATTATTTATCAAAAATAGTCACCTTCGCTTTGGATCAAAAATAATGGAACTTACGGGTTTGGATGGCATACACAGTGTGGTTGACATGATGGAGAGAAATTTGTGATCTCATTGAAATTTGCCATCACTCATGATACAGTCTTGTGTAAATTATTTGGATAAAGGAGCTCGTCAACTGAATGAGCTGAATGGAGTGCTAATAGCCGTGCCAAGTGACGTTTTACATAACCACTTCAAAGATCGCTGCATAGTACCTGTTAGCCACGCTTCATTCATTTCCTTGACTTGTATGATGCAACTAATGTGATTCCATCAATGACACAGTACTGTAACTGTGCTGGACTGGCCTGTTAATTCACCTGACCTGAATCCCATTGAGAGTCTCCGGTCCATCATCAAGTCAAGGCTGCGGGTGAAAGGACTGCACCACAAAAGCCAAAGTTATTGATGCAGTTGTCCAGGCGTGTCATCACGACAAAGAAATCAAGGCAACCTGCAAAAACCTGGTCAGCTTCATGCCAAAACAGGTGAAACAGCTTATCAAGGACCGTGGAAGACATATCTTGTACTGAGTGCTGACTGTACATTATTAAAGTAATTAAAGCCTGAAAACCTTTGTTGTTTGTACTTTCGCCTCTTCAGTCTGCTTTATCCAATTAATTTGCACATGACTGTAAGTTGAATAGAGTCATTAATCGCAGTTTTGGGAACAAAAAAAACAATGCCATAAGATCACGGTTAAAACAGCAGCCCTGTCTTCACAGTCACAAGTCAGAAACAACCCGGAGTTACTCATGGGGACAACTAACCCCCATTTAATGCCGAGACAATACAAGGCAGTGGGCAGGCCTGTGTTTTTGTTATCCCCAATGAATGGACACTTGACCCTCATTAATTTAATGACAGAGAAAGCACCATTGCTTGTAAAATGCAGGAGGAGCATTGATTGCTCACAGATGAACCATTAAAGCTCTGTAATCACGCTGCATGTGTGAACCCTCAAATACAGTCAACTTCAGCCATTGATGTCTAGGGAGTGTCTGTCATATCGAGTGCCACACTCACATTTAATACCCCAGATAGTCAGACTAAAATAAGGTAACATGCTCCTCCAGCCAGGTTTGAGTGAGTTTTGCTCGTGTGTGAAGACGTACGCGAAGAATACAGCTGATGATCCTGTTTACTGCTACTACTAGTGGGCGTAGGTAACGATTTTTTACTCTGTTAAAAATAAAGGCAAAACACTTCCTTCCTTTCAACAGGAAAAGTGTATCACACTGATGACTTGGACAGATGGCATCACACATCTGGAGGAAATGGAAGAAGTGATTGTTTTTAACGTGAAAAACTGAAACTTCTTCACAATTAGGGCTCATATATACTTATACATGGCACCTTGCTTGAGTTTTGCTTTTGTTTAATACTTTTTAATTACAGGGCTATATTTTTACAGTTTAACCCCTTTGTGCGGATGTAGGCGCCGGTGTCCGTAAATTCCGAAATTTAATTCCTAAATAATTCTGTAATTGAATTTCCAGAAGTCTGGCTTCACTGGAATAATTTTTAGTCTTTGTGACACAAATAATGAGTTATAAAGCCTAAATAGGCTCATGCATAACAGGAAAAAATATTTGCATTCTGCGCAAAGGGGTAAATCACTTACTTTTATGAACTTTATTTGATTTCCTATTGTTCTATATGCATTCACAAAATGACTGTAATACTGTTGAATAAGGTAAAATCTCGTTTGCTACGTTTTGCGAATTGATTTTGTCTAAGAAAAAGAAATCTCAGTTATTTTTGAAAACAAGGAAAGTGGGAAATAATGTAAATAGCCCATAAGAAGTTAGTTAATGTTGAACCAAGCCTTTATTAAAAGGTTACAATGGAAGCACAAGCTGCTTGACCAGCGCCTCTCTGATGGTGTGACAAACAGAGAAAGGCTTGTTTTTTCTTCAAGGACAATTCAATGATTCTGCATTTTTGCTATACAAACCCTTGAAACAACAGGTATGATGCAGTTTTATAGAGTTTCTGGCTTCCTGCTGCGTAGGTAAACCCCAGCTTCCTGTGCAAGGAGAGTTATAGCTTGTTGGAATGCCGAGGGGACGAGGGAGTCATTGACTGTGCTGGTGAGGAAGGACTTGCCATTGCTGTCCATGAGTTGGCGTCCCACAGAGAATAGCGAGATGACAGCAGGATGATGAATGTGCCGGAAAACTGCTAATAGGGGCAGGCCAGGACTGCATAAATAGGCCCAGACAGGGGATGCAAGATACAGCAAAATGAGCCATGAATATTTCGGGAGAAGAATTGTGAGTCATTGTGTACGGTCAGCCTGACTCGGCATGAAGGGAATGCCTCATCTTTATAGCTGCTGCAAAGCTTCTGATGGTGATTTACTAAATTTATTGAATAAATGCATAATATAATTGGCCCGAACTGTTTAAGAAGCAATGTAAGGAGAATCTTTGGATTGCACGACTTTTTAAAGGACCTGCCGCTAAAACACTGTTGGGCAAACTGGCTTGTCATTACAACCAAGGTAACGAAAATGAAATGCTATTAGTTGCAACACCGCGTTTCACTTAATTTTGACAATTCCAATGTTTTATCTCAGGACAATAGCTTATTGCTTAGGTTTTACAGGTTTTGGATATATATTGTTGCCATCTAAAACTAGTTTCTCATCCCAACCATTATGACTCCATTTAGTACTAAGCTGCTCCGCGGCCCATAGAAGGAAGCAGGGAGTGAGACAGGTGTTACGGGCCTCCCCCGCTTTTTATCAGTCCCACTGAGGGTAACAGGAGTCCTTCACCTGATTACGCGGTTAATCATGACGGATGCTTTGTTTTCATGACCCAGAGGCAGAGGGATATGGGGGTCACGTCTGATGGGAAGATGAACATTAACTGAAAGTCAGCGGTGAGAGACGGCAGGCAATGGTTTTTCAGGCACTCCGCCAGAAATGGCACTTAAAAATCAGGGACGGTCATTAGTTTCCGCAAGTCAGTTACAGCTCACGTCAAACAACACAGCATGCCACATGCTTTTCATGGATGTCGTTTTCACTTTTTGGGCTATCATATTGAAGTTCAGTTAAGGCTAAGGCACATGTTGTGCAGTCGTGGCTGCTGGCTTTTTCGCAGAAGTTTTGAATTCTGCTGATGGGGCATGAGAATGAAGGGCGAACCAATGAAATTTTATCCATCTGTATTAAGAACTCCAGTTAATTCAGATGTACGTAATTGGTACAACCTTCGGAAGAGAAATGATGTATCTATAAATGTGTGAGACGTATGATTTGTAAGTAAAATCAACCTCACTCACTCTCTCGGAAAATTAACTTGGAGAAAAAAGAAAATCATGGACACCAAAAAGTTCACTCACTAAAAACCTATGATGCAACAAAGAGCCAAGCATTCTTTTTTTACTGATGGCAGAGGTCATTGCTTATTAGCCCCTAATACCACGTCAGTGTTTTTCATGTTGATGCTTTTTGTATTAGCAATGAATATTATTTATAACAGTTATATGTGTTGCAGATTTCTCTGCTGTTTTAGAAGCAAAAGCGGACATCTCTAGTTGAGTATTAATGATAACAGTATCTGCATTGTCCTTTGACGGATCACAGAGTAACTGCAAGACACAGTCCTCTTGACAGACTTGGCTGTGTAATTTAATAAGACTGGTCCTTTTTCCATAATTTTTCCTTTATTTGCTCTTATTTTCATTGCATGATTCAACTCAGTTTTAAGAAGAACACATAAATTAGATATTTCAGCTTATAAAACTACTGTATATTAACCTTGCATTAAAAAAAAACAGGACAAACGCAGCAACTCCATGAAAAAACACCCTCCAGTATGTGAGGTTGCTGCCTTACTTTGAGGAATCAGTTCGTGAAACAGTGGTATAAATACACCTTGTATGTTTTGACTCTTCCGTCTTACTCATTCATCAAATGAACCTGGCCTTCAGTTATTTCTCCTCACAAATCAATCCAGCAATACAAAGAACTGTTAGCCTGAGGATCTATGAGGCTCCGAGTCATGTAAATGCCACATTAAATTTCAGACTACCGGCTGTCCTTGAAACTAATAAACATGCCACAGATGCTGTACCCTTGTTACGGCCTGCGGATCAGCAGAAAAAAAGCGCTTTATATGTCTGGAAAGTGTCTCGCAGCCTGTCTTTACCAAAGCAGGAGGCATATCTAGATTGTTTTCACGCTTTTAGTTACTTATGATTGTAATTTGAGCCCATTAATGTAATAACAGTAACCTGATGAACAAAATGACTTGTACTTTACTGTCCAAGCTGAGGACCTACCACTCTTTTGAATATTCTTGCACTGGGTTACGCTGTCTGCACATGGTATGAGAGGGCTGTTATCATAGTTTTACGCAGTTAATGTCATAAACAGCTTGCCTGAGGCAAAATAATACCAAAATATCACAGTAAATGATAGCCTGGTGGCACATACTGTATTTCTTGCCATAAAGTTGACTGGTGATTTAAACCTTTTTAAAGGCTTGCCAAGGTTGTAGCCAAGTTCAGCACAACTCAAGACTGAAGCAGGGGTGGTGATGTAAATTCTGGAGACAGCTACAGTGAAGCAACACTCATGCTAAATTTTGATATGACCCCTATCAATTTTGCAGTTTAACTTAGAAACACTAGGACAAAAACAAGAGCAGGTTGACCAGTGCTAATATAGATTTGGGATAGGCTGACTTGATACTCAGCGGTTTCATGAATTCAGGCCTAGTAAATTGATATTTTTCACTGTGCTACACAATTTCAGTGTGCCACCCGAACAAGAACATGTAGAGAGAACAGTTCAATTTTTCAATTTAATTTGTCTGACTGGGTCCTCATTTCAGTTTCTATACATTCACATGAAATATATTAGAATTGGTTATTTAATTAACACTAATTCTTCTCTCCTTTCTCACAAAGGTTCCCGCTGAAGTTTTAAAATACTTAATAAAGCACAACCTACTCAAAGTTAATACATTATGCCATGGCTAATCAAACTGGATTTTTCATGGGAAGATACTCACCAAACAATGAAAAGTGCATATAGAACTCAACACACATTGAAACAAAACAATAACTATCATCACCTCATTAGATGTTGCATACTGTTAAGATATTGTTTAATCATCAAGAGTCATAGCATCTACTAACATATTAACATCACTGGGGCAAGAATACTCACTCCTGCCATCATTTTTTGCTCAGTTCATTGAACCTCTTGCTGTGACAAAACCCAAAAATCAAAACATAAAGTGAATCCCATCAACAAAATACAAAATCAGCCAGTACACAGAGAATATATTGTTTTAATTATGATACCCATCTCTCTCTTTGAGAGATCTCCAAGCTCATCAGTTCTAAATTATCTGACTATGCTATAAACAGCACAAAATCAATTCTACCAACATATGGTGCTGACAGGCGTACTACAGCTCAGAATTTGCCCCTCGCCCCAATGGCACTATTTAATAATGATAAACATAAATAATAATATATAAAAACACATGGACAATTATGGAAGCATAGCGGATAGATGTTATTACCAGTACTGCCTGCATTACTGATTATTACGATACCCAGAATTTCGTTTAAAAAAAAAAACCATGGATGATTATCTCAATCGATGAACAAAGTTTTTACTTTCCCTCATCTGGACACAAATCTGTAGGAACAACCTCTTGATGACTTGCAATGACTAGTAATGTGCAGCAACACTAGTCCACTATTAACGCAATATAAAGTAATTTACTTAACACAGGTCATCCAGCCCAAGATGTATAATGTGGGATTTTCTTATTCAGACACTTGCACTGTAAAAAAATAAATAAAACTAAAATAAAACTTCAGCAATCAGCTGAAGAAGATTTTAGAGTTTGCCCAACTTGAGTTTTAGAGTTTGCACAAATTTTTGAAAGAACATGGGAGTTTGAAGTTCAGCCAACTCTAAAGTGCTTTGCAGTTGGTTGCCTTACTTTTTTAAGTTCAGTCAACATTTTATTTTTATAGTGGGCTTGCACTGCTCATTGAACAATTGGGATAATTATTTCCAGTCCACCTGATTCTGCTCATCAACCAATCACTGCTGGAGGTGGGTCACATGAGCCATGAGCTAAAGTGTGGAGGTAGAGTACAATCCAGTAGTTGGGTTTATTGATGCTAGTACAATAACAATTGGATGGGACTCTGAAGAGAAAAGCGCAGGTCAGATGGTTGTGGACAAAGCTGAGGAGGCAATGCCAGTTTCCAGCAAGTGGCTTTTCGGGATGACAGCCAGATGGAATGAACACTTCACCAGAGCCGAACTGCCCCTGTGCAGAAAGGAGTAGCTTAGGTGTAATGCTGTTCCGATCCTAATGTCTGTTGAAGTATCGGGAGCTTGTTCCTAATAAATTAGACAGAGGTACAGTCTTGGACCGGATGAACAAGAACGCAGTTCCAAGCCTGAAGACCTCGAGAAAGGCTAAGGAACTTGTTCTTAACTAAATAAGGAGGTACCTTTTGTAAATTACAATCACTAAAGGTTAGTTTTTACTGTCAAAAGACAAAGAGTTTAACTGACTGGGTTTCAGCGCACCTTGCAAATTACAATCCAGCAACATACAACTCACCGGAGAGGGCATAAATACAGGTCACAAATACAAGGGGTGAGAACGATGAAACAAGACACAGGCAGGGATAAAAAAGCACAAAAGACGCAAACCAATCAAAGGAGATATACCTCAAATAATAAAAAAACTGAGTTTTTACCCTTTTGTAAAACAAAGAAACTGCTCGCCAGACTATTTGGTCAATCAAAAGCATTTTGATACGCAGTTTGCCAGGTAATCTCTTCCTGCATATGGACTGCAACTCGCTGTCTTCTCTCTCTCTTCTTTTCTACTTGGGCTGTAGGAAGGTGTGTTGCCATCCAAATAGATATCACGTCTTCATCAAGCTAAAGAATGTTTTGGCCGAAGAAAAAAATTGGTTAGCTAGACTCTACATTTGAATATGTAGGCTACACATCCCACTATACCACAGACGCTAGCCTCATACAACTCGGTTCGATGCCATTCGAATTAATCGCAAATGTAGGCTATATGATGTTAAAATAATTTTTAAAATTTTTATTGAGTTTTAGGACATGAATGCGGAGAACGGATTTTCTATGAAAACTTCGGAGTCACGCTCCAAAATCGGAGTAGGTGGCATCTTTGCTTAAGGGGAAACTTAAATGAAAAATTCAGTCTTAGGGGTTAACCATCACATGTGAGTTCTGGACTTCAGTATAACTGCATTACATTATCCTCAAATTCCAATGCGTGTTGCCACAAATACCAATTTAAATTTGAAAAATGCAAACGTACACAAAAAACCAACCTTTTCACCCCAAACAAGACCAAACCCAATTTATAATAATCCCAATTCCCATTATAGCATCTATCTGCCAGATGAGATTTCGACAGATTTTTTTTTGCAGAACCGAATGTCACGGAAAAAATGTTAAATTGAAATTTATAGGCCTATTACAGATGTGTTATAACATCCCATGATTCCAGTCCTTAAGATGCAGAAAAAATGCTATTGCCTCAGAGTTCTGAATGCATAATATGCTTACTTACTTTAGTGCATCTCATTTTTAGCTGAATTCTATTTATATACACCATATTTATCTAATTCGCAAGTTAATAAGTTGATTGATTTTTACTATGCAAGTATTTTCTGATTAATAATGAATATGCGAATGAATTACACCACTGTAACATTTGAGTGATGATGAACAGTGGCATGTTCGACAATTGGCAAAAACTGGCTTCCAAAAAACACCCTTAAATGCATATATGCGCCCAAATAATAAATGGGCGGGGAGGTGCTATTGATAGTGCCATTATTAAAATGATGTGATGCAATATGACATACGCGCCCTAATCTGTCATTCACTCCACCTAAAAAAAGACAACAAAGAAACAGAAAAGGACTGAAGTATGAAAAATATATTAAAATGCAGTGGTAGGCCAATACACTGTAAGCACAGATCCTCATTCACAAATTATCTCCCCCGCAACGCAAAAGACAGTCTTTTGTTTGGAACACGAATCGCTGTCATTTTCATGGAAAAGATGCTCTGTAGCCATGGAAACTCGGGCACAACAGCTTGCTCTCCACCTCTTTCCCGGCCGGTCCTACCCATCCTCACAAAGCGCTGTATTTTGCGCATGTACAGTCAAACAGAGCATTCGCTGACTCCAAGATGGCGATAACACGAGTAGCTGGGTTTCTGGTCCTCTTTTCTACACAATGTAAGTCACTCTGCCAGTTCACTTCGTACGCAGTACAAATATGTCTTATTTTCACTGTCAGCAACGCTTGTTCATTTCTCTTTTTGTTCTGAGATTGCGAAAGAGCCGGTTGGCTTCATCGGTGCGATCGGAGAATCTTGCTTTGGAATCAAAACCAGCAGAACTTAGCTTGCTTATGAAGGATGCTTATTGGTCATAAAAAAGTAGCTTTTGCTCGGAAAATTGGCTTGGCACTTATTACATGTTGTGTTTATAGTCAGTTTCCTTGCAAAACGTGCAAATCAGGAGGATATACGTTATGATTGTTTTACAAAGCGCGCATTTTAAGTAAGTGCGCTTGATGCTGGAGCGATACGAACCTCGTTGGCTGCTAGCGCGCTAGCGAACTGTCTTTGGTCTAACTTGAAATGAAGCTTAAAATTCCCGTATTTTTAAATTATGCACCATGTGATCTGTTGGCATTCATTTTGGTCACCATAGTTTTGAATACCGAGGTGGAAATATTTCATATTCCTCATCGATAATTTCAGAATAAAATTGCGCTACTTGATTATAGATTAGTCTGCTCTTTGTTCCGAGTGCTGCGCTGAATAGTCCGCAAAGTTTCGACTTTTGAAAATATTTCAATAAGCAGGACCAGATGATAGGAATACTTCGTGTCAAAAACGTCACATTTTCCTACAGTCTGTAAGAAGTTTAAATGAACTGTTAGATGTTGGAAATCAGTGTAGTAAGAGAAATAACGGTTTCATTGTGGAGTCATGGGGTGCGTCTGAAATCCGGAGAAGAGCGTCGGCCGAAACGCTGCGTGCGTCTGTCACTGAGATTCGCGAATCTGTCATTCAGTCGCCTAGAAAGTTTCAGCCTTTTTTGGCCACTAATTAGAAGTTGAAACAATGTGTACAGTCCGTAGTAGCTACATTTCAAGTTTATCAATCTTTTCAATCAACATGTGGACCAGCTGTGAAACGATTATTTAGTATGTGTGTTTATTTAGTCAAAAGCTTATTAAATGCTTGGGCTAACAGGCCAACTGTATGTTTAAATGGTGGCTCAGTAATATACATGTGATTTAGAGCCATAGACCCATAAGATAGGCCCTATTGTATGTGCGTAATTATGGCGTCGCTTGAGCTCATTTAACATTTCGAGTAAATCGAGTTCTTTCTTTTTTTAATCTTATTGATTGACATAATCTGGGCTCTGCCTGAAATAAATTTGAAATGTGGAAAGCAATACAAATGTTTACGTTTAAAGTACGAACAAGATGTCAAAAAAAACGGAATAGGCTTTCTTGAAAATCTGATAGTTTCGCAAAACTGTGGCCTTGTGGTAATTTCGTAGACGCCTTTTTACATGCCATGTGCGATCGTGTCAGCGAAAAGCCGTTTATTTGCTTGTTTGTTTGTTTTGAATCTACTTTTAACGGCGATGAAAACAAAAGTAAAATTAATGTGCGCACAGCAACGTCTTTAACACCCGAAACTACGATAATAAATGTTAGAAACATTAAATTAGTGCAATAAGCCTATAGGTTGACGTTGCCGTTGCCTCAGAACTGACTATTATGCAGAGTAATTGCAATGCAAATGACGACAGACTGCTGAACAAAAGAGGGCTCAAGCAGTCAGATACAGGGCCCACAATTCTTTCTTCTGATAAGTCGAGTGTAGCTGCAAAACGACTTTATTAGACTGCGGAAGCGATTTTTTTAAAAATGCTTTTCGTGTCTTGAATATTCAGCACTGGCTGAAATTAGGCATTGATATGTGCTGTTATTCGTTGATTTGATTACTATTACATTGTTTTGATACAATTACTGCACCTTTAAAAAAATGAAATTTTATGAAATGTTTGATTTACTTAATAATGTTCAGTCAACTGGTTCCACGCAATTGCTTTGCCTAACCTTTATTTAACTCACTGCATTTTTGGCCAGTTAAATTAGTTGCATTGAGTGGAATGTACTTAACTCAGTTTTGTGGAACCAATTGGCATAATATTATTTAGTAAATCTAACATTTCATAACGTTACATTTTTTTAGTGTAATTACTATTGTATTATTAATGCAACCAATAATTTGTCTTTTAAGAAGAAAGAGAAATCATTGCGTCTATTAGTTCTTTGTCCAGTATCTTTACACAAAATTATAATATTCAAAGACAGGCATTTTTTGTTGTTGTTTATGGCCTGCATTCTTTTTTTCCATTGTATGGTACACATATAATTTGCTAATTTTGGAGAGTGGGAAAGAGTTTGGAATTATTCTGTGTGTGATAGAACATATGCCTGAATTCAAAGTTGATTGGTTGGTTAAAAAGTTGGTTTAAAAAGCAGACTTAGAATGTATAATGTCAGAAGAGTCATCATGACTGATTGGACCCTAAAACTTTTGCCGTTGGTCCAAGATTTCCGCACTCTATCTGACTGCTATATCCAAATTTGGTTGCTAAGGGTGTTTAGCTGTCACTCAAAATAACAGCAGTACAATTTGCTAACGAGACCAGCTGGTAATAAAAGACCATGTCATGGCTGCCAAATTTTCACTCCTATTTTTCCTATATGTTTTAGTAGTTGAAACGCGGTCTATTAACTGGGGTACTATCATTGAATAATGTGAGCTCAGTTCAGCATCTAATTTCTTTTTGATAAATTTACGACATTGGAGTCTTTTGAAAGATGAATATTTTGCGTAACTTTGGTTGTGTGGAAATAACATGTGTATTTGCTCGCACAGGGATGCCAATGTGTTGAAGGAAACAGTCCTTGCAAAAGCCTTGCATTGAAGCCAGTTGCATCTTTGAATATGTGATTGCATCAAGTAAAAATGGACATTTCATGACATCTGGACTTTAGTGACTTTTTGCTGTGGTTTGTTGAATGTCTATAAAGTATTTGATGTAAAAAATAGAGTGATTTACCTATTAGTTTTAATGGAATCATGCAAGAACTAAACTGCTATCACAGATCAAGTAAAAAGTGCCCTACTTTAACAGCCTTTATCTCAAAATCACAAAGTGTCTTGAAATGTCAATTTTTACGTGATGTGTTCACATAGGAGCCGCTCATGGCAAAAACAGTGATTTCACGGTGATTCTCACCTTGGGATTTGGGAGTAGACGACCGTGGAGAGCTGTGACACACTTTTGGAGACAGATTCATTATAGAAAAGGCTCATTTTATTCATTTGGTTGAGATGCATTTCAGCAAATCGTTTTCCTCTTCATTTGCGGTGTAACAAGGCTTGTCATGGCAGGGAACAGCTCGTGAGTGGGACGAATTCTGTCCGTACCACCGCTGGCGAGTAGACAGAGGGGTCAGGGTGAAAGTACGTCTACAGGCCCACTTAATCAGGTTGGCTTAAATAAATAAATAAATAAAACAAAAAATCTAAACTTCTAGAAAACTGCCCTCAGAATATTGAGGGAGGGTGGCCGACCACTCTTGTTTTTCAGGATTGCTCCAGAAAAGATAAGATCCACAAAAAACAAATTGTGTTTAAAGCACTGAGGAATGTTTGATAGAGTTGTTAGCAGTCGGCTAGATGCTTGGGCTCTGAGGTTGAGATGTTTATGGGTATTGTAGATGGTTTGACAGATGTTGACTTGCAGTAGAAAAGGGAGATGGGGTGGGGGGGGGACATGTAAACCTGGTTAATCGGTGCAATCACAGTGTTTCTGTAGATAAAGGCAACTGCATCCCCAGTTAGATTTTGCTCATCAGCTTGCATGCACAATATGTATGAAGTATGATGAAACATTTGAAGGCGTTGGGTAACACTGAGCAACACTGAAGGTCTTATGGGGTGGCAGCCAAAAACAGTACGGATACGTCACGGTGCGAGGTGGGGGTGGGGGGGGAGTTTGGCCAATGTGGTCCGAGGGCCTGTCCTCCACTTTCTGTCTATCTAGAGATTCATTTACATTTGGGCACAGGAATCCCTGTTATTATGGGAACTTGTCTGCAAAATAGGGCACCACCTGGCTGGAGCTGGAATACTTTTATTTATTCAAAAAAATTAGTTTTGTCTTTTTTATGAGCAGGTATAGCAGTGAAGAACAATTTGTGCAGATGCGCTTATTTTTTTTTTAAGAAGGTCAAATGTGTTCCACTTCATTTAATAAATATGATAAATTATTATTCATGATTGAATTATTCAATGTTGTTTCAATGCGAACTGGATTCTCTGCTTCATTTTTTAATGTTTGAAACGCGCAAAGTGAACAGTTCTCAAAATGTAGGTCACGGAAAAGTAAGAGAACTTACGAAGAGACCCTTTAATGGCCCTTGGTGAACTGAAATCTTGGTAAATTCCTGCTCAGTAACTTGAAAGTCTGGGATGTGGTGCTGCCCTGCTCTTGAGAATCTTTTTTTTAATTCACGGCAAAGAGTGGCAGATGCACATCAGGAATGGCCTGAAGACTGACGAGGTGGCATTTGAGGAATGGAAAACATGCGCATTCCCTGAATGGCTAAAAGACTTCCATGTGCAAGTCAGACATATTAAAATAGTGTGTGACCATTGCGCTGAAAATACTGGCCAAAAATTGTCAGCTGTGTCTGATTCACCGAAGGAAAATGTGATCTTGTTGATCATTGGAATTTAATTGGAGTTTGATCCAAGGAGTTTTATTTTAGTGTTCTCTATTGTTGCCATAATCCAACAGGTATGCTGCTGAAAGAACGCCGTAAAACCAAATGTTCAAGTTCTGAACAAATGCTAAAAACTTTTTTGTAACACTTTTTAAACATGTCACAGTGTTTAGACACGGGTGTATTAAACAAATCTGAAAAACCTTGATTGCAACATCCAATAAACATCAGTGTTTTGAATGAGAACAACTGTTTACAAAAATAATCACTAGGCTTTTAGCTTTTACACACTGGTATTTAGATCATAAACATGTCGCATGTTCCACAGTTTTACAGTGAATGTAGCAAGGTCCTGATAGATTCTAACTATCTGTTGTAGCCTACGATAAGAACAGAAAACTTCCATTTCTTGGTCTTATGCCAAAGAGTAGTTTATTTCTTGCCAGGAAATGTTAATATGATGTTTACTTAGTCTCAGGATGCCAGTGTATAAAAATGCAGTTTTATCATTGGGATCAGTCAAAGGAAATGCTTTGGTCATTCCCTATCTGTCACCCATTTCCTGTACCATTTGTTCTGGCTGGAAGGCAGAGATGGACCCATATTTCCTGTTTGTTCCCGACAACATGGGTGAATTTTGGATAGTTCAGTGAGGGACGACCAACCATTGACTTAAGGGCTGCCAGCAATGTGCAGCAATTAGAATGAGTCATATGTAAGCTCCTGTGTCTGAAATGTGGCCAGATATGAAACTGAACACTTTAGTAAGCAGAAAATGGAACAAACTGTGAAATTCCTATTTCACGGGGCGGCGAGTAATGGGGCATTTACATTTGGAGTTCAGTGATGGCTGCCGCCAGAGCTTGTTGCAGCTGTATAACACAGTGTAATGTGTGATTTTTTTAGAAAGCGCGTGGGCTTTGAAAAGTACCTGTAATTATACAAGCCAGCTGACGTTCACAGGAAATGAATTGCAATTAAATGTAACTTATTACTACTCCAACTTCTGCTTGCCAAACCCTGAGTTGGCAAATGGACTGGGATAGCAAAGCACAGCTCTTGGAGTTAGCCTTCCAGTTTTGTTCCAATTTCCTCCTGACTGCTGCTAACCACTATATTTTATGATCCTTTCAAGTTACATTCTTCACTGTCTTGTTCCAACGAGCCCTTCAAAGACATAGAGGGCCGTTAAAGCTTGACATAGACCTTGCACCCGACGTGTCGTGTTTAGAAAAAAGGATTATAGTTTTCAGACTTTCCTGAGTTCATCCTGAAAGATTTGTTGGTAGTGTATTGCATTCTGACATTCAAGGCTGTTTTGTTTTTGCTGTAACACTGATTTATTTATTTATTTGTTAATATCATTGGTATTTGGCTGAGGGAAGACAGTTCTTATAAACCCTTCCTCACAGTTAATATTTTTAACTTAACTGTATGGATTCACTTGGCTGTATGCATGCAAGTACATCAATCAGCATGTCTTTTATAAGAGACAGTTTTGTTCATGGTTTATGTTCGTATAGCTATATTTTTCTATCTGTTTTTTTGTGGAATTATTTCTTTTATGTAGATGAACAGCTAATTCGTGTGGTTACAGTAGTTTGAGGAGTGACATGTAAATTGATAGGGTGGGAGTTGGCAGTGGCACCACTGTGAATTTCATCATTCCTCAATTTGACATTGTTGGTGAGGCTATGAAGGCCTGGATCTCCTCTGCTTTCATTACACGCTCTGGAAACTTCTGTATCATTACTTATCTACAGGAAAGATAACTTTATGTAAATCCTCCAGTTGCACTCTGAATCTCTCACGTCTATACCTTAATTCTCTCTTAAAACGCATTAGTCTGTGAAAGAGTAGAGTTAGCACCAATAATGTACCACGTTACATTGTGCAAATCCAAATTCAGTGAATAAAAAAAACAATCACAGTTGCGTATTGTTGTCCAAGTTGTATACCTTACTCCTGTTTGCAAAAAATGTTGTACTCAAGATTGATGCTGAAAACCACCGGTAGATTTTCCTAACTTCTATTTCACAGTTTATGCTTCCTCTCATTAGCATTTTCCTCTGATGAAAATGCTATTTTATCTGCTCTACATCTCACATAGCCCTCTTCCAGTGATTACAATACTGATTAGAATAGCTTTGCCTGGAGTGGGGGAAGCGATTCTTCCCGTTGCTAAATTTGCTTGAGAAGGCAGCCAAAGCTCTTAGCATCTACTGGCTCGTCAGTAACTAAATTCCACGTATTTATCTCTCTTTTCCAGACAAGGAAAGGGCATAGAGTAAAAACTTGCTTAATAAAGCTAAAATTTGATTTGTTAAAGCTGCTGTAACTGATTTGTTCATTTTCATAGCTTCTTGTCTGAAGCCTATGTAAGCAGTCCCTTCCCCCCATCCCCAAGCCGTTCACAGGAACGCGCATCGGTTTATGACAGAGTCAGAGGACAGTAGCTACTCAGTTACAATGTAAGTTCAATATAAATGGACACTCTCGGTGATTGTCGTGTGAAAGCCACACTGAAAACATGGACCAATGACACAATGTATGAATGGCTTTTTGAAGGTATTAGCTAAAACTAGCTAGTTCCCTATAGCCACACATGCTATTTTTACACAGCTAGGCAAGCTATAGTCGGCCACAAACGATAACGATTCATTTATAAACTGACATTAGCAGGATTTAAAACCACCAACAGGACTATCTGAGACAGATAAAACTGCATAACTACAACAGAGTAAAACAAAGCTTACCTGAACAGTAGCAGTAAGGCTAGCTGTGCATCGGTTTTAAAACCCTTTGATTCCTTCAGTTTTCCCCATTGAAAGCGGCACCGATATAAATACAGCTGTTGGCCATCTCGCGTTTTTACTCATTAAATCTATTTGTTCCTCTACCGTTCTTTGGCACTTTGGCTGTTTAACTGTGTACGCCATCTCCCATAGCGCTGGGCTTGGAAGCTTCATATGTTCTGCTATTGCCAACAACGCAGATTTTTCTTTGTCTTCTTCTCATGATTTTTCCGGCAGATGGCGCACAAACAACTAAGATTCATCGCTGCGCGTTCACATCCGGAGAGAAACGCGTCTTTATGGCGTTCTCTCACCTGATTTTAAAGTGGAAAAACAGTCTTGGACTGCTCCCTCCAAACACCTGAATTTTTGGGCCAAATGAATGCAGGTGACAAGGTGCTGGACTTGCACTGTAGCTAACGTTTCAGTAGCTCATGTTTTAATCATCGTAGTTGAATAATCAGGTGCAGAGGGTTAGCAATCAATCATGCGCGTGTGATTGAACTCAGATGGGACCTAAGCTAAATCAGAGCCAAATCAATGCAGGAACTAGAGTTAGCCATGAGTGAGATACTGGGCTGGATTCTGTGCACACTTTTCCCACCCGCAGGAGGCAAATTGCAGACCGTAGGCATCTCTGGTTAGGAGCTAAACTCGGAACCCCATGATGATGTGAAGCCCACCTTGTGCATCAGATGGGCAAGCGGAATTGTCTTGATATGGAATCAGTGACACCAGATGCGGGAAAAGGGAATGAGGATTTATTGATAAACAAAACAGGCACGAGGGCCAACAAAAAACTTGGCCCAAAGGGTTGCAAAAAACAAACTGAGGTATGCTGCACAGAGCTATAAACAATAAATGCAAAAGGCAGAAAACAAAAAGGCACTGGAAACTCCAGGCAAGATACTCAAGAAAAATAAATAACAATACTAAATATATATATATATACACAAGACGAGAGGCTAGGACAAATACTAGGGAACTTGACAAGAACTTGGCTAAACGAGAGGCGAGAAACTGTCTGCCAGCCAACTTCCACCGCAACCAGATAAAGGCTTGGAAATCATGACATGAGGGGTAACACCTGGAGAGAGAGAGACACAAGAGGCATGGCAAGATCAAGACATGGACAGAGATTGGATGACATGACCTGCTCATTAAGAGAATGAGCGTGCTCAGCTTAAGTACCAATTAAGTATGCAGTTTGGAAGCAAGCATGAATGTTAAGAACAGAAAAGCACAGCAAGATCTTGAAATAGCAAAGCAGGAATCATGACAATAAACTCCCTGTCTAAATTAGTAATATTAGTAGTGTGCCTATCTAAGAATTACACCAACCCAGTGAGTGTTAGTAAATGTTAGTAACTTAAAAACAGTTAATTGCCAATTAAGCTTAGAGAGGCCCGAATCCAGCACAGCATGGAAGGAAGGGGAAATACCAAAGCCAACCATAGCTCAGAAATGTGCAACAACGAAGGCACGGGGCGGAACGCAGACAAGCGGTGGAGTGGCATGGCAGACCTGGCATGAACAAAAACATGGAAAAGTAAAAACATGGACATGGAACATGAATTATGAAATGCAATGACCAGATACAAGAAACTGTTAAAACTATGACATGAACTATGAAATCTTGAACATGAAACTGTTAAAACCATGAATAATACTGTTCTGGCCAAAGGCCAGAACCCTGGAACACAACAGGTCTGACACAGGCCAATCAGAATGCGATGAGACCATCTGGAAATGTTTTGAGCAAAACAGCAAGTGGTGCATAACTGCGTGGCTGGAAGTGCGTGGTAAACGGCAGGAAAAGTAATACCCTGCCAGAAAGTTATTTTGTCCCTTTTTTCTTGTCCCTCAGGTGACTTGAGGCTATGATGTTTCCCTCAATAATCATGCATATATTCTAATATGCTGGAACCTACATATTACCATGGACACTAAGTCAAAATGACTTTCTAAGTATTTTATTTTTTATTTTATTTTATATTTTCCTGCAACTATGTCATTTGAGACACTAGTGTTTGGCCAAAAAAAAAAATCGAATCACTGAATTTTTTGACTGATCTCAGAGGACATTGCACCCATATTACATGATTTGGACACTGAGCTGAATTTTAAATTACGCCGTGTATTTTTTCAGAAGAAACTGAATTACTGCTTGAATAAGCCAAGTGATCATACTATGCCTTCCCTCTCTTCTTTGGAAATGACAGACAAAAGATGAAGATGGAGCAATTTCGTCACTGTCAAACCTGTTGACACAAAGAGCTTTAGCTGCCCTCTCGAGCAAATTTAGAAGTGAGGAGAGCCTTGTGAGGAGAATACAGAAAAGGTCAAACGTCTTCCTTGAGTATGAGTCCACAATGCCACTAAAAGCCTTACGCAAGGAAATTGGATGTCTGTTTTAGCGGCTTGGGCACTGGGCCGGGATTGAGTATAAATATTTACACCTATTACTGAGAGTGAGGAGACACCTGTGAACAAGCACAGTGCTGCTCAGGCTTTGATAGATGAACTATGAAAGTTGTTTTTGTTATACCATGTCATGCGCGAATGTGACTCTCAGGGCTTCCTGGCTTTACAGCTGCCTTTCGCTGAAGCGTGTACCCCAGCAAGAGCATGCTTGGCATTTTTTCACTGGAGTGCTACTTGTGGCATTTGGCTAATAGAGAAGGACAAAGTTGCTACCTCTCACATTTTCTCTACCAAGAAGGCAGTCTCTAAACCATATTTATTGTTTCCATTAATTTTGGATATCTCAGCTGCGTGTGATGACCAGGGTGTTTGAAAGAAGATTCCGGCACGTTCTTTAGCGGGAGAAAGGTGCAGAGTTAGCTTGCTTGGTTTATAGCGGGATAAGTGTAATTTTAGGAGCAGAGCCATGTGCGGGGTACTGTTGGGACGCCACATGAACAGATGACAAGGCCAAATTTTTCCCTCCTGAAAAGGCCAAAGTGAGGAAGTGTGCGGTTTCTGGAATAGATTTTCATAAACAGTGCAGCATTGGCCTGGCAGCTGTGGAACGAACCGGAATCAAACACTAGGAGAAGATGGAAAATAAAGTGATAACTTCAAAAAAATAAATTTTCTTTGCCAACTTAAGGCGTTTCTTTTTATCTGCATTTTGCAATCATTAAGCTTTTACTCATGTTCCCAGCAGCTCCCCAGTTTGATTTGAAATGAGGTAAAAATACTGGGTGGTGAGGAAATAATCTTATCTGTCCCCAGTAGGAGATACAACTATCATTCCCCACCAAATTAAACATGTTTGTACAGTTGCTCTTATCCGAGCTTACAAAACTGCCTTAAAAGGAATCGCTAAGGAGTAAAGCCAACAAGATGTCTCATTTGGGACAGTAATTCCAGTAGGAGTAGTCTTTGATGGATCGCTCGGGTTCTGAGATAACTATCTGATCCATTACAGTTCCAAGCAGGAAACATTATTTTTCATGTTATTTCCCGAAGTGTTATTTTGGTGTTTTCAACTGTTTGTAGGCTTTCGATTATCAACCTTGTTGATAGACACGGCCCTTTCAGTGACAAATGCGGTCATTCCGTTTGTAGGTAGCTCCTGTCATGCTCATTTTACAGCAGCTGTGTGCTGTCCTTGATTTTCTGAGGCAATCCGTAATGAATCGTGGGCGGCAAAAATGCATTGCTCCACTTCTACTTATGGACATCGTTCATTCATTTGGCAGTGTGAGAAGCTAAATGTAAATTTAAACTCGAGGTCCCGAGCATCATCCCCTCAGAGCATGCTTTATCTTATCCGAAACTGAAGATTGCATAACACAGCTACAACAGGGATTAAGATGAAGACGGATTAATGCTGAATTTTTTAAACCTATGTAATCCTTACCTAAGGAACAATGTTTCTGAGGTCAGGATTACAGAAAGTTCTGTCAGGCATGCTTGTTGGTTATTTTTTCACTTCAATAACAATAATGCAGCTCCAAATCTAGTCCGTCTGGAGGTGTCAAGTGTTGCAGATATGCCCTGCCTTTACTATTAAACATTAAGCTATTATGTATTTTTTTTTTTTTTTAAATTATGTGTCAACAAGCATCAGAACAACATCATATTTGAGCACTAGCAACAAATTTACTCTCATAGAAAAAGGTCAAATTGGGTAGAATTAGTGAAACTTTGCTCTGAAAACCCTGTGCAGTAAACCTCCCACCATTAGAGTGTATGAGATAACCATTAGATAACCCCTAGTAAAGTCAAGATCCTGCTGTTCGGCATAGACTTGGCTTGATTCCGCCTTCACCCTGGACATGTGACTCTCAGATGCTGCAGATTTCACAAAGGACAAGACAAAGAAAGTGCAGATGTGAAGGGAATTAAATATTAAAACCGGACAACAGTGGAGACACAAGGAAGGCAACAAATAATTTATTGAATGTGAGTAAACAACACTTTACTAACTTCAGAAGAAAGGCTTTTGAGTTGAAACGGCTGAAATTCTTCACAGCCGCTTCCCAGCGGAATCGGGATTTTATAGCCTTGGTGGAATAATAACGGGAACAGTGGGGATGTTTCCTCGTGATTGGACATTTCTGGCTACAGTATAGGCTCCCTTCCCCTCACCTCATTCTAACTCTGGCAGGAAAGCTGCTCTTAAAGGATCTCAACACATCAGCGGTGCTTTACAAGTGAATGAGCAGGAAGGGTTACTGGAGTTAGTGTACCTTCAAGGTTGATCCTACAGAAGTGGCGTGTCGTCAAGTTTTATTCCATATTCCACACACACTGAGCTTTAACACCTTTTAGGCTTAAAAAAATTCTACTGGGGATTTTTCAGTGAAAACGTGTAGTCTTTACTTAGCTGATTAACATGGTGAAAAAAAAATCAGTTGGGAATTTTTTGAGAAAATCAGATTTTTTTTTTTTTATTTGCCATTTGGCATATTGCGAGGTAACTGATGGTCAAATAATTTACTGGAGGATTCCTCTCTTGCTCCACACTGCTCTTTCATGTTGATTAAATGCAATTTATATCTTATTTGCCGAAGTATTGCCAGTACAATGGTTGCCATGGCAATGAATGACCTTTTTTTGAATTTTAGTAAATATGAGCTTATTGCAATGACAAACTACTTAAAGGAGAATTCCAGTGTGAAATTGACTTGGGGTGTATTGAAACATGATAATGAGTACTAACTATTGTCCACTATTGGATTTTTAGCTGAAGCTCCCAACAGGCTTACAATGGTTGTGAATCGGGTATCGCGTTGCCATGCAAAGAAGTCGCTATTTTTTCATCATTAACTAGGCTCAAAGTAGCTCCACCCTTCATCGATTGAATTCCGAGGGCCCTGACATTTAAAACGAGGCACTGAGAACTTTGAAAATGCACTTGTAGTTTATTAAAAGATACTATTTATGCAAACAGTACCTCAATGCAGTTTCCAGTCGCCTCCATCTTGAAAGTCACGATAAGTCGATTGACAAGCACGAGCGAATAGGAAGGATAGGGGAACAGATTGCAATCTATTCGTTCGTGCTCGTCAATCGACTTATTGCGAGTTTCAAGATGGAGGCGACTGGAAACTACATAGAGGTATTGTTTGCATAAATAGCCTTTTTTAATAAACTACTCGTGCATTTTCAAAGTTCTCAGTGCCTCATTTGAAATATCAAGGCCCTCGAAATTCTACCGATGAAGTGTGGAGCTAGTTTAAGCCTTGTTAATGATGAAAAAAATAGTGATTTCTTTGCATGGCAACGCGATGCCCGATTCACAACCGTTGTAAGCCTGTTGGGAGCTTCGGCTAAAAATCCATCAAAAAGTCGCGTGCGTACGGAGGCATGGTATTCGACAAAAGTTACCACTCATTATCATGTTTCAATACCTCCCAAGTCAATTTCACACAGGAATTCTCCTTTAAATTAGGCCAGTTTTAAATTTGAAGAGGCAAAATCTTTACGTTCTTAGATTGCCATGAACTAAAACTGACACCAGATTCTTGTCCTATAACTAGCTGATTTCCAAAATGTCTCATTCACTTATGGCGTTCAATGAAACATTTGCGTATGCGAAGCATTGCACTACTGTACAATCAGTGTTACTCAGTGTGCACACTCGGTATCAGTACCTCTACGTCCGTGGGCATGGGGGTTGGTGGTGAAGTTGAATATGTGGTGCATGACATTAATACTTCACCATCTTCTTGTAGTGCTTACTAAGAGTTACCCTGGAGATTTTGCCTTTAGCCTCGTATGTCCTCACTTGGCTTTGGCCCCAGATGTGTTTTGTAGAGGTAGCGTATGTAGGTTAAACCCCTGAGTTCAGTGTGAATTGGTGAACTGGACCGGTGGAAGGAGATCAGACGAGCAATTAGCCAACGAGCTGGAGCTGAAGCCGTCTCTTTTAGAGGCCCTTATCTGGGGTGGGGATAATTGCTACGTGCAGCTGCATTCCAGTAGCTGGGTTCTACCACGTGGAGCACTTCATTTTACCCTACTCTGAGATGATAAAACAAAACAGCAGCTTATTAGGATGGTCCTTTTGGCATTCCTTTCATGAGGATTATCATGAGACTTATGCACCGTATGTCTGCACATTCTGAAATTTTGACAATCACTCCTTGAAAAGAAAGAAATGCTAGAACAACCAGAAAGAGCGGGGATTAAGAAACAAAAATGTTTTTTTCTGGGTTGGCCGTATAAAGCAGTCCTGACTGAAGTGCCTGAATGTAACTTCTGACTTTGGGGGCATAAAAAACAATAGATAAGCACATTTTTTGTGCATAAATATTTTGAGTAGCCAGTAGTTTGTCCACTATGTAAAAAAAAATTTATTCCAAAACAAATTCTGTAATTTGTTGTAGCTTAAAGCAACCTTTCAGAGAAGTTTGGTGAACCCAGCTGGTAGTGAATATCAGGATAGCTGGTTTCTGACAGTTTGCGAGCCACATGTCTCAAACTGAAAAAAAAGCATTGTCTGTCCCTCTGTTCTTGAACAAGAACGTTTGTCTCATGATTGCAAAAGCAGAGGACTTGCCGTTCTCGGTATTAAGATACTCTCATCGTTTTTCTGTGGAGTATGCCCCGCTCATAGTGGATGACGAGACAGCAGGTGTTGGGGTTGCACAGTCAGAATGGAACGCTCAGCGCTTTTTCGGAAGTGTTGTCAGAAGGAAGCTGGCGTTTCCCACACCGCAGAGTTCCTTCTGGAGCAGGTGACCGCGGAATGCTCTCCCAGGGAGGTCAGTCCCGGCATTGGCCTCAGTATCGCCCCCACCCCCAGCCCTGCCTCAACTCCCCACCTGTTGCCCAGCAACATTCCCCTTCGGGGTGCTCAGGCGGCCAATGCGAACTATTTGTGTCTGGAGTATGCATGCGTGCCCATTTGTTGTTGGAAAGCAATGTTTTGAAGGAGGTCACTTTTTTCTGGCCTGTGTTATTAAGGGGAGGTACTGCCATCCTCGCTGGGGCATGAGAAACATTTTACATATCATTTAGTTAGTTATGCCTGCCAGGCAATATCTTATTGTCCTCTTTAAATAGTCATTTTATTAATTTAACTGTGGTTGTTGGATTAGATGGAGTCCATTTTCGCTTGGAGGCCTGGCTAATTAAAAGCTTTCCTCTGTTACTGTTGTTCATCCGAGGATTCCTTAAGCGATTCAGCTTGTAGCATGGAGATTTTTTAAAAAGACTTCTTTAAAAATGTATGAGAGGGAATTTATTGCCGAGACAGTGTATTCCGCTCTCTTTTAAGTGTCCAGTTTACTCTTTTACAGAACATTTGGTCCCTGTAGGACTTTTAAACTATTGGAGTGGAATCACGACTGAAGATTTTACCTGTTTCCAGACATTTCTATTTATAGTAACTGAAACCATGTTAAATCTGTGAAATGAGCCTGTGAGGTTTGTGAAACAGAAGCGTCGGGCTCATACTGCAGCACAGATAAAGCTTGGAGTGCACGTTTGCCACAGTAACATGACCCTTCCCTGAAGGTGCCACTTTCCCCAGGCAAAACAGCCTCTGGAGTGACAGTGGCCAGCTTAGAAAGTGACCCTCTGCCCCGCGGCTTGACAAAACCGCGCATCACCTGTGACCCACTGACCATCTGAGGGACTCTTGCTTTCAGACGCCCCTCTTTGAGAGCCTCGCAGGCCTGCTTGTTTACTGGGTAAGGGTTGGGTGGGGGGTACGGAAATAACCACGAATTTCAAGCTTGCCGCTCATCTGGAGCTCTTGGACGTTCCTCTGTCAGAGCGAGCCGTTTGTTGAAGGATACGCCCCTGCGAGGGGGGGAACTGCTCGCTCTCTCCCCCTCTCTACCCCGTGCCCCAAAAATGGGTAGACAGTCCGAAGTATGCGGCGCCCTGCCCCCCCACCATCTCATGGAATGTCAAAGGCCATTTTTTAAAAATCAAAGTACTTTTGTAGTTTATTTTACGGTTATCAAGATGCGCTTTGATGAATGCGTTTCTGAAGCGTATACTGTACTGTTCATCAGTTTCCCTTGAATGTTATTATTGCATTGCAAGTTACTGTACTGAAAAAAGCGTGACAGTATGACAAGAATGAATGGCTTCCTTGCAAAAAACAGTTTGAATGCAATTTTATGATTAATATTTTCCACATTATGCAAAAGATGGAATAATACAGTCGGAATTAAGTGACCCTTGAATTGCTTTCATTGAAAGAACTGAAATCGTGGATATTATCGAATCCAACAGAGAAACCACACAATAAAGTGTACTGAAGCAAGTACAGCTCAGAGAATAGTTACGAAAGCCAGCAGAGGCCAGTGACTTCGTCCTGAAAGCGAATGATTGACACCCACACTGCTAAAATAGCTCGTCGAGTAAGCAGCCCACCTCAGAGTGGGGATAATAACGTGGGTCTCTCTTGCTTAAGTGGGTCGAGCTTGTGCAGCTGATATTTTTGGCGGACGAAACCCGAACATTTAATCATTTCCTTCCCACAACGCGGTTTTTGTTCGAGAACGCAAACAAAGAGCATTTAATTGAATCTGTTATTGCAATGTGGGGGCAGGGGGTTGCTGTACAAAAGACAATGGCAGCATCCTATTCTCTGGCTGGCACGCTGCTCAGCTGCGCTGATACGATCTCCACGTGAACACCAACGGCTGTGTACCGAATGATGGACTATTTCATGAGCTCTCCGCCGCTGCTCATCTGCTGGGTTCATAGCTGTGTATGTATGGGTAAGCAAAGGAAGTCTTTACCAGGACATTGACATTGCCGGCACTACGGCATCAGGCGCTCAGCACCAAAGCGATACCCTTTTCTAGGGTAAAACAGTCACACTCAAACACTTTAAATAATCACTACATAGCGAGAAAAAAAGTGCTGTTGTGTACCGGGTTGTAAATTAAATAAAAAAAGGATTCCAGATCGCAGGTCCCCCATCCTGCCTGGAAAAGAAAAGGATCCAAATAGGAGAGAAGATAAGGAGGGGAAGCTATTGGATCTGGTGTCTTTCCATGTTTATGTGTGTGGGAAACACCTCATTTATGACGGTATTGCAGATGCTTATGTTAGGGAAAGCCAGTCAAATAATCGCTAGACAGATCTATTAACCATAAGATCAGTGTAAGCAGGAAATCAAGTTAAACGAAACTGTTAAATTTTACCGCTAAACACATGTCAAATTACCTTAAGATCACTGCGATCTGAGGTTTCCTATCCCCCCAAAATGGGGCGTGGCCTTGACGCTTTGCAAAGTACCCGGATGTGCCGGTCTGGTCTGGGACTTAGTAGTGGCTGCATTGGGGACCTCATACTCGCCCTTTTCTTACTTGAGGAGGAAAAAACGCACTGTTTGTTTAATTGGAAGCCATTGTAGGCGTCTGCAATTGCCCTGTTATGACTGTCTCCGTTTTTATTTACTTAACTTTTGTTTAACCTGGGGTCACAAGGAGACTGACATCCCTTTCGCAAGCGATCTCAGGAGTTTAAATGGCTTTGGACTGTTGCAGGCAACCAGAGTACTGAAGGAAACTCTCATAAACAAAGAGACGGCTTGCACTCGGACCTGGTACCTGCTCCTTGCTTGGCAGTAGTGTTGACCACTGTGCGTAAAAAACAATAACAGTTACCAAAATTGGTGACCCCAGTGACGTCCACCACTCAGCTCTTTCTATTGTAGAGCATGTTTCGGGGCAGGAAGTAAGAAGGATTACTGCTTTGCCCTGGCTAAACCAACTGTCTCTCCTGAATGGGGAGGGCTGCATTATTCAGCTGTCAGAGGGGAGTAACCTCAGTGTTCAATGCACCAGGAGTGTTTTCAACACTGGATGCTTATCAGAGGACTGTGACCGTAGAACAGCCTAAAAAAGATGCCAAGCTTTGTGCTGTCACCTCAGTCCGCTGAACAGGCCACAGCAGAAACAGACGAGTTAGCGGGGGGCAGGGTCGTAGACCAGTCATGTCTGTAGTGTCTGTGAGCACATGAGGAATTACTCTGGATTGCGACTGTGCAGAAAAAGGGATTTAGGAAAGAGTTAACACTGGCTGTTGTGCATATCCTGGGGGTTGCGAGCGGGATTACAAGCTAACGGTCTCCAGAGTGAAGCTCTCCCTCACAAACAGGGCCACACATTTGACCCACATAAAGTATGTGGTATTATTGTAACGCTTTCTGGCCATGACCACTGATCTCGGTTTTATAAATGGCTAACACCTCCTCCATCAAATGACTTCTAAATCATTTTAACAATGAAGGTTTATAACCTCGAATAGGAGGATGCAATTTAAATTATACTGGCCATCCCGTAATATTTCACTGAGAATCCAATTAAAACCACAAAAGGCTTTTTGTTCCACTAAGGGAGGAAGACTTTTTTTCCTCTACACGTTTAGAAAAGGCGTGCACCAAAATTACACTCCTAATTAGGATTAAAGAAGAGCTCAGTCTGCTTGGGCTAGAATGCGAGGCATTTGCTGTGTGCGGAGCCGAAGCCATCTGTGCCTTTAGCCTAGAGCAGCTAATTCTGGAACCAAGTGCCGCACAATTTGCAGATTCTCCTCGCGCCGGCTTCAGCCAAGAACTCAGGGCTGCTCTTTCACAGAAAAACATTGCAGTGAGGCGAACTGGGCCCTACGTCTTTTTTACGCTCAAAGGAGGAGACGCGCTTGCTGTGTCACGGCTTGAAAGACTATTGTGCATCGCTAGCAAAAATCGGCCATTACGTGTCAAAGGTCGCGTCAGAGGTTTGGCATATGGTGGTGCCTGCTGATGCTTGCCTTCATTGATTGAGTTTAAAAATGGGAAGGGAGCAGAATTTGGTAATTGCAGCAGGGCTCATAGCCCTCCTGTGGGCGCACTGACAGGGGGTGTGAAACCCATGACTCTTACCTGCCACGGCAGCCAATTAGCATGGCCTGTGGTCAAGGGCTAGCGCTGAAGGATGGTATAAATAACTGGTGCTTCCTCAACGCTGACCTGTTAACACCATCCTGAAGAAGAGTATGGGGATGGGTCTGCTGTTTCTCGCACCGTTAACAAAACTACACTGATGACGCAAGCGGCAATTAGTGCATTGCCCCAGATTGGTTAAATGTATTGGTTTCACATTAACTGTAAATCTTCCATGGATTACTGTACAAAAGCAAAAAGCAGCTTGAGCAAAGCACGATTTGAGATGCAAAGGTAAAGTCGTCATGGTGCACACTACACGATAGCACTATTTACCGACAAATGATGCTAGCTGGTAATTGGATTAGTTTCGTTCAGTCCTTAGAACTACTGAGACAGGATAACACGTTGTAAGCTGCAGACAGTGTGACTTAGTAGATTATGTTATCTTCATCCTGGAGTGTGAGCAATGCACCGGAAGCATTAGTAAATCATTCGTCATTCTGAACGCGGTCCTAACACACGGTCCTTACAGTGAACCGTATATCCCCAATAACAACTGAATCTGATTACAAAACAGAATTACAGACACAGAAAGAGCAAACGTAATTTGGCATTGCTTTGATTGTGTTGTTAATGTGCACATTCCTTCCCTTCTGTGGTTGCTGGTAAATTTTTACCCATTATCTTGCCTTTTATACATTAGTTGTAGAGGCGACTTGAGTTCGATGAGCCATGAGGACCAATGAGCCATATCACTATCTTGCCTATTTTAAGCAGCTCTGACATCGATTGATTACAAATATGTGACACGGCTCATTGGACGCCATGGCTCATTGGACCCCACTCTAAACTCCTTATTTTGTATAATAGTTTTGCTGTGCAAAGTACTTCACATGTTTATCCCATATTTTTCTGTGCAAAAAAAATAGTTGTTTATGCCTAAAACTGGCACATGCAGGGGAACCCACGATTAAACGAAACTGTCTATGTTGCGGTTTCTCTGCAGAGGGAATGGAGTTCACCCCTCAAAACCTGTCAGCCTGTTTATCATTTTAAGCAAGGGGACCCAAGGGTGGGGTCGGCTGTTCCATGCGGGATAGATCTGGAACGCCTGCATTCAGGAGAATACAATCGGCCTCAGCCATTGTTCCTTTAATTTAGCATTTATTCACTCCCACAGCCTGAAACTGTGTCATGAAACAAAGGTCCTGATTGACACTCACTGGGGCGCAGGCCTCACAAGCCAAGAGATGGTGCGGGAGATAGACTGCCACGTACAAGCAAATATCAGTGAAGCAGCAGTTTCCTCAAACGTCCATCCTGGCATTGTTTTGTCCCTGTGGAAACCCCGAGCAGTATACCATACAGTTCACATCAAAACGGAAAAAATCGCGAGAACTCTCCCTAACTCACTGCTGTCTTGCCATCTTTGTATTGCTACTCTACTGCCAGACTAACTTGTTGTTTTGCGAGATTAATGCTGTAAGCCTTTTAACTGCTGACAGTGATCGTGAGGAGGCACCAGGTAAGAAAATATAGTTTCTGACCACGTGTGGTTTTCTATTCGGTGCGGGGCGAATGGCTACTTCCAAGAACATATCATGCGCTTTCAATTTAATACTTGTGAGAAACCGCATTATAGTGCACGTGAAAGTGCAGAAGAGATTTGCTTTTGAAGACGTGTGTCAATTCTGTGTGTGAGTTCATTATGTAACTAAAATCTTCTCTCTGGATGTCAGGAGCGCCACGAAGTCCAGCAATCTACAATATAACAGAAACAAAGTGAAAATTTCTCTATACCGTGACAGCGGATGTGTCCTATACGGTAACATGTATCATTCATTTTCACAGAACGTTAAGAGTAAACGACAAAAATAAAGGAATTTTCCTGTCTGCACTAAATAGCATAAAAATATACAGAAAGCTTCATGATTTTTGTCCAAAAAAACTGCTCTTTTTCGCCACTGTTCTCCTCATAAACAAACCCCACACATCTAGCCGTGTCATGTAGTATACTTCTGGTTGTATCTCATACATCGTTCCTTTACGTGCAATGGTTTACCGATTAAAAACTTGTGATTTTAAAGCTATCTACAACAATAAAAATACAACGACAAGAGCCCTATTTAAGCAAATAAATGTATGAATAGGAAGAAATAATTTTACATGGTAGTGTGGGGTTGGTAAGTTTTCACCATTTACAGTAGCTGTGTGTGAAAGCATCCCCTGCTGGGAGATGCTTACTGGCCGCACAGCCAACGATGACATTCTTCAGCCCACGCTGGACCACCTGTGATGTGTTTCCCGGAATGGTTTCGTGACTGAGGACTATATTTATAAATGCTTTGCATCCCTGCCTCGCGCTATCTTAGAGAACCTACCACGTTTCTACCCTCATGTTGCTCTGAAGTTACCGTTACCTTCTCCTGACCCTACCGCGATAGAATTCCGTTTTGATGTGATCTGTACTGTACTTATTTTGTTAACTACGTGCTCTAATTTTTACCCCTCAGCCCTAACTAAGGGGCTGAGAGGTATTATCGTCACGCACGGTGTCTACCTTTCCATCTGACCGTCTGTCCATCTGGCTGTCTGTCTGTCCACATTTCATTCCGTGCGATAACTGAAAAACCATCACCGATTGTCGCGATTTTTGGTGAGGACATCGGGGGTACAGTTACTACACAAATCTATCGAGTACAGTCGCGATCCGAAATCAAATATGGTTACCACAGCTGCCATTTTGAATTTCCATTCCGTGTGATAACTGAAAAACAGCATCACTGATCATTACGATTTTTGGGGAGGTCATTGGGGTACAATTACTACACAAGCCTATTTATTTTGGTTGTGATCCAAAATCAAATATGGCGGCACATTTTGAATTTCTATTTCGCACAATAACTCAAAAACGCCTTCGTCAATCAAAGCTATTGTGTAGTAAGAGCAGCCTGTCGATTTTCACGGCACTTGGATGTTCAGTATGTCCTCCACAGCTTGAAAATTCAGCTCGTCTTGAATTTTTTATCCCGCACAATAACTTGAAAGTGCCCCTGGCAATCTACACCATTTTTGCTCTGTTGCTTGGTCTTGTGTACTTACAGAAGCCTATCGAATTTGGCAGCACTCGGATGTGTAGTATGGCTGCCACAGCCGCCATCTTGTTTTTGTATTCCGTAGGATTATTGTAAAGGCCAGTTTATTTTCATTTGAAATAATCCAGGGGCTGAGGGGTAAGGCCTGCTTTGTGGGGCTATTTATCTTTCAGAACCAAACTAAAAATCCAATACATAATGCGCATTCATTATTCCATCGTATAATTTTACTGCAGCAAGTCATTTGTTGCAGTCAGGGTTTTAATAGGTGGATCCATACATTCCACAGGCATTTGCAGGTCGAGCTTATGAGCGAGAGGGACTTTGCAGGAAGGGCAGATAGAGTGGGCCTGGTGCACTTGCTAATAACGGAAAAAAGTGACACGCTATCTGGCACTGTTTCATGCCTCTCTCCAGTTGGTCATAAAGGGCCAAAAATAGTGCTTGAAAATCAGGGAACGGGCCATTTCATGGTATTTATTTTGTCGCGGACAGGACGTACACAGGATTTTTTCATTAATAAAAATTATTCCTGGGAATAATTGAAAAGTTTTAACTGGTGAGAGACAAGTACTACCCAAGTACTTTATTTAATAAAAACATCAAATGTTTTGAATTTCATTTTCAAAATGAGGCTGGAAGTTGCGTTGCGGACAGGACAAAAACTGAAGCAGGTTTTTTTTCCTCGGGGGGGAAGTGAAAAGTTCTGTCCATCCCCTGGAGTTTTATAATCCAAAGCCAGGTAATTTTGTTCCTCTACATCTTTGCTCGGTTTCAGAAGAGATTATAAATTTGTCACTCAAACAGTGAGCCGAGGGGGGGAACGCATTCCAATGGGATGAGCGTTGCGGACAGGACGTGTCGGACAGGACACTTTTTCACTTGGATTAAAAATGAGCAAAAACACACATTTACTTCATATAAATTGTATTATATTGCATTATTTACATATTTAGAACATAAAGCTGCATTATAGCTGCCAGGTTATAATAAGATAACAATTCATTCTTGGGAGTCAAAGGGGATAATTAAGAATCTGATGTCCAAAGAGCCATTAATTGCAATTGCATTTTAGTAAATGATTTGGAAGAAAAGGGCTCACAAACATGTCAAACACTAATTACTCAAGTGAGTAGGAGTGCCCAATGAAATGAGACAGGGAATCCAGATTCAACACCAAGCTGCCCTGCCAGTGTCATGAAACACCCATTCAAATTCCTAGAAAGTTAACTGAAATAAAACAATACTCTTGAATCATGTCAAACAATAATAAAAATTGAAAGACAATAATTGAATTGAAAGACAAGCCATCCTTGCACCAAACTCATACCCTTTTTTCTGTCTTCATTTATGGGACATTTATTGAATGCAATCAGAAAGACCTACATTTGCATTTGTTTCCTCTAAAAGTGCCTCAATATTAGTTAAATAAGAAACAAGCTCCTATTATTTAAAAGCATTTATTCTAAGCAGAAAGGGAATATCCATACCAACTAAAAGCCAAATCCATTATCACTTCATTAACTTGTCCTGTCCACAACGTTTTTGTCCTTTCCGATACGCAAAACGTTGCAGAGTAGACAGGACAAGAAAGAGTTGTGGTTTCTGATGATTTCTGAGATTTTTCAAAAACCTTTTTGATATATTGTTCTATACTACCTAAGCTAAGACAATTCTAACTTTGGTGTTTATAGGCTTATTATTGTAGGAAAAAAATAAACCTTTTTGTTCCAACCCTGTGTCGGATAGGATACTTGACACCCATGAAGTGGAAATTTTATCATTTCACAATCTGAAAAAGAAAACTCACTGATGGATTGTCTGCATGGACATAAAACATATTCTGTCAGCAAGTAAAAAATTTCAAAAATGAAATGCACCGCGAAAAAATGATGAAAAAATGTGTCCTGTCTGCAACGCTCTGGACCCATGAATTTGCAAGAAAATGTCATTTGCATAATTAAGGAGCATGAATTTCGACTCAATTTTCTTTTTTTCCGGTAAGTTCAGATACATATTTAAGTCATCCAATTGTTTTTTTGGTAAGATTCAGACATTAAATTTTTTCATGCCACTTCACAATGACCGTGAAATGGCTCGAGCACCAACTCCTCATATCAAAGCAGCCAGGGGTCAATTGTGTCATCCTTCTTGGCCTGTTTGCAGTTATTTAATCAGCATAGATACATTAAAAATGCCTGAACGGATGATGAAACCACACTACGGAATGAGGTCGCAGCTTAATTACATCAGCTTCCCTCTGATTTCATTATTAATGAATATATTCATCATTTCATCATGCAGTCTATATAGTGTTTGGATTGATTGTGTGTTCCCTGTTCTTTGCTTGTCTTGAGGAGATGGCTGTTTTGTTTCCTGGTCAAGTTGCTTTACATACTGTAAGTTGGTGACATTGCCACATTATGCACTGAACTGAGATTTGGTCATGTTAACGTTGCCGTTAGGATCATTTTTCAACTTGAGCTTTGGAATATCTGATTCGACTGACTGTAGACATTTGGCGCAAAGACTTCCAAGACGCATTCATCTTCATCAATCCGGTCAGTACGAAGATGTATGAGTGCGGCAAGGACTTTACTGGATAACCTGTCTCAGCATTTTGGAAATGACGGAAACACTGAGGATTGAAAGTGAGCATAGATTTATTTCTAAAGTTCTGAGGGTCAGAAGTCAAACCGTAAAGTTTATGAGAGGTAGGAGAAGCGGTGCTGGAAAGCATGTTTTCCATGACCTTGGAGGTCACGCTCTTCTGACCTCCGTACATGTGATTAATGGGACGGTAAGACCTGCGATGATCCCAAACATGAATGCCTCTAAGTTTCCCTGGAAGAGCAGCCATGTTAAAACTGTCTGAAAACCTTTTTACACTTAACTGCCATGCCATATCAGGGGAAATAGTGGCAGAGTCTGGATAGACTTTGTGAAGGAATCTGTCGGAAGGACACGCCCCTCAGGCTGGGAGATACAGCCTAAAAGATATGACATTTTGAATATTGGATGATGATATATATCAATATATATACTTTCTCGTAATTTCGACAGAATATACTTTTAAAAGAGTGCAAGAATCCAAAATGAATCAGGGCTTGAGCTTGATCTTGAACAAAGTTCAAATCAAGCGGTTAACTGGCCTGAACCAGTTTCACTGCAGTCGTGGCTGGTGGGCTCGCCTTAATATCCTGCAGTTTGTTCTTGGCAAATTGTTCTGCACTAATGTAAACATCTTTTTTTTTCTCTGCAGGTATGTACAATATGGCCAAATTCATATTCTACACGGTTTATGCCGATATATTGCTGTATATATATATATATATATATTTATGATGATATATAATCCTTCTTACCCCTGTAAAGTGGTCCAAAGGGCTGTCACAAGGATTTTATCTTCCAAGTTTTTCATTAATACTGTTTTTGTAAATGGGCGGTTAATTGTGGAAACAACCCTTAATGAATTTCACTTACAATAATTGTTTATTGTATAAAAGAAGTCCCTTGTCTCTGTTTGCCTCGACCTCCCCCACCAACACCCCCCCCCCCTCCTTCTCCCCAGAGAGTAATATAGCTGGATGTAAAAATAGCGCGAGATTGTAGGGTGAAAGAGTTACTCATTTCGATCAGCTCCTTACGCAAAGGTGCCGTGGGACCAGAAAGTCAGCAGCTCTCCTTGCTCTCCTGAGCTGCGATAAATAACAGAACCCGGGTTTCCGACACCTTTCCTGGCAGTCCCCGGCCTACAGTGTTATTTTTACCGAAAGCCTGTGAAACTCCGAGAGGCTGAGAGCAGGTGAGGCCCAGTGCCTGCTGGAGAGTGAAGAGCCCGGAGCTTCCCTGTAGGTCTTTCTTTTCACACCGCTATGAGGATTGCGGGCGGGGATGTGTTTCCGGCGCATACCGTAGCTGTTGTGGTCGCAGTGGTAATAAGAGGTTGGGGAAGAGTTTGGTAAATAGGTTCCGATTTGAAAAAGGTGTCTTGCGTGTTGTTCATCCTTTCTAATTGCTTTCTGAGAGGAATGGATGTATATATGGCCTGCTTGGAGAGTCTGTAAGAATGTCTTTTTTATGAGAAGGGAAAATAAGACTTAGCAGAGGATAGATACTCTCTACAGTTCCTGATACTAAACCATTAAAGGAAGAAATGGCTGCCAAGGTTGGCATTGATCACTGTTCTTCTGGTATCTGTGAACTTGATAAATGCTTCTTCTCCCTCGACCCCCTTTTTTAATAACATTTATCGAAACCTCCATCGATTTCTTGCCTCTAAAATTGCAGATAGTCAGATTAGACAGTCAGTAAATTCAGTCTACAACATGCATTGCAAATAAATTTCTTATTGCAAGCACTGGTAACAGCCAGTACAGGTTGTTCCTGGCTGGGAAGGCATGTTTTTTTTTGGCGGGTAGTGCTTGTGTAAACACTGACGAGCGCAATATCTGATGCTTCGATTGATTCCTGGATTGCATGTTTCAAACGGTTTTCAACTACATAACTACAATTATGTTTCAACTTTTTTTAGCTAATTCACATAGGGTGCACCAAGTTATGGATGGCTACCTCATTATCCATGGGGAATATGTCCTTGCCACAGTGGTTGATAAGACAGTCATGGGCGAGCAGACTGTATGGCAGTCTGAGAAGGCTTGAGCCGGGGAGAGAGAGCCAGCTCTAGTGAATGAGTGCCCTTTGAATCGAGTCTGACCCGCAGATGGCTTACGGAAGGGCCCATCGGACACATCCATTTGAACCCGATCCAGTTCAGTGCAATCCCATCTGAGTTGCTGACAGGGAGTAACAGATTTTTCTGCGCTCACCAGTTCATCAGCAAGTACATAGTGCTTTCTCTCCCTCAGGAATCGAATCAATGCCGCAGTGTAAAAATAACAAGGAATATTATCCGCTTGGTGTGTTTGCTCTGCTGGATGTGCCTAGGCCAGCTGTGATCAATCAGACTCTATTCCTGTTCCCGGACCCCCCTCCTGCGAGCCCATTCTGGTGATTGCAGGTCATGTGTTGATCTGAGGGAAGGGTGCAGAAGCTTTTCAGTAGCTTTGCTATACCAGCAAATATCAGTGGATTTAGGCTTAGATTTAGCTTTAAATATTTACATGAAGATCTTGTCTCAAAGGCTTTGGGACCCCTCATGTCTCATGATCCTGGCCTGTTTTATCAACCCAGAGAGGGAGGAATCCTGTTTGCCTCATCTCTTGAGCCAGAGGAGGCCGGCAGAGCCGCCTGCATTCGCAGTAGCTGCAGATACGTAAAGACCGTTGTGAGAGCTGGAGATCGAAGCGTCACCCTGATGGGCAGGTCTTGTGCACAGCTGCTGCCTTGGGCAGGAAGAGAGGATAGATTTAGGTCACCAAACATCTGTGCTGTTGTAGGGCTCGGGTTATCAACCAGACAACCCTGAGCCCTTCGCGCCTGGCGTTCGAGGGCAGCCAGCACCGGGAATACAGCGGAGAGCGTGCAGACGGCCTGTCCGTGTGGATGAACCGCTCTGGCTTTCACTGCGGTGGGAGAAAAAGCCTTAACTGTGCCCGACACTCATGCCAGCCCCCTCAGGGTCCCGATGGCTGGGCAGGATATGATAGTGGCCAGCGAGTCAGACAGGAAGTGAGACAGGGGAAACCTGCTGTGCTGTGCACAGCGCCCAGCTTCCGCCTCATTACTTTACTAAACTGGGCCCTGCTGGCGGATTCTTTAAAAATCCCAGCTATCGCGCCCCCAACCACCGAGCCTGTCGGAATTATTTTTGATTTGTGCGGTGCTACACAGCAGTGATGCTGAAATTTCTCTGACCTGTTGACAATAGTCGGGCCAGGCTCCTCTTGCTTCTGACTGATTGTCATATTAAAAGAAACACTTAGTCGGCTACCTGCCCAATCGAACAAGGTAACAAAGATAGCAAATTTCCCTTCATGGTCCTTCCACTGATTTTGTTCAGGCAACATGCAGGTGGTTCATAAGTGAAAGTGTTCAGATAAAAGTAGAGAAGAGAGCTCTATTGATGAAATGCGTTTACAGCACCTACTGTTTTTTTTTTTTTTTAATTTGGTTGCAAACAAACAAGTCAAGGATCTGTCAATGTATCCATGCAAAGCAGTTCTATGCTGTAGCTCTCTCCCTCTGAGTGTATGTCTTTAGAAAACCCTTGCCTCATCTTCGTACCACTGCAGAGCCCACAAGGAAAATCCATGGGTAATACCTTATAATTGAAATTACACTATTTTTTAATTTAATGATTTACCAGACTTGTGCCTTGTTTTATTTTTCAGCAGGGATTCATTTTTTGGTTTGTAGTTTTTGTATTGGTTGATAACAAACAATCAAACAAGATCACAGGAGCACTCTTCTGTCCGGATTGGAATTCCAAAAAATTTTATATAAATGAATATTCTAGACAGAAAACTGAAGATTGTCAAATGTTTTTCTGTAGCGAAAAACCTGAAAGCCATTATACTTACACAGTTATTGGAAGTATGGATGGTTTCACTGTTCAAAGCGAGCTTGGATGGTTCTAGCCCACCGTAAGGGCAGGAAAAAGAATGTTGGCATGAGAATGATCTACCGACGGCATGAAATTTCCAGTTTTTTCTTTTCGTCACACCATTTCTCAAAAGTAACCTGATTTTGATGGATCAGTATGTGATACATGCATTGCCAGTGCCTACTATCTCCGGAAAATGTAGTTCACTAGCGGTTTTTGTCCAAATCCATTTTCTGTGGCAGCGTTGGGTAAATGCAACTTAAGAATCAGTTGAATGTCAGTTTATGATAATGTTATTGCACATTTTTAAGTTATAAAGGTAGATAAAAACACAGTAAAACATTTTAGTTCTAAGATTAAACATTCTAAGAAAGAGAATAACATGCTGCAGTTACAGCAGCTGTTGAAATTTAAAGGCCTAAAGGGGAGCACGGTGCTAGCACAGAACTCTATAAGCAGAGCATTTATCATTTTTATTTTTGAAATAAAACTGTCTAAAATGATTTCAAGAACTGTCTTTAAAGCTGCCAGGGAAAAGCACCCGGTCGTAACCGCCCTGCCTTTCTCACGCGTGAACGTTTAATACTGATAGCTTCTGAGGTCCTAACCAGGTTTTTTAAGGTTTGTTTATTTTGTATGCCGTGGAGTAATTCTTTCTGGAATGGTCTTCCCAACCTTGTAGCACGGTGTCGGACTTGCTCAAGTGCTAGTCTATCTATAACGTTGCATGACCCAAGGGGGGACAACATATGGGAGAAGTTTGGAGAAGTTACCCAGAATGCATTTCTACTATATATGTGACACTTTGGTTTTTTTAAACTACATTTGTGATCAAATATTTGGGGTATATGCTAACAGAAGACAGTGGGTTTAGAAGTAAGGGACTAGATTAAAGATTTTTTGGCATGAATTTTGTCAGATATGATTTGTTGGTTCATGTGTGCACAACAATGTGCCAGAACTTTACGAGCTCTCACAAATGAAGGGACTGGTGTTGACTTCCTCATAAAAGCAGCATGTCAATGTCAATGGGATGTATTAGACAGTAAGTGAGCAGTCGGTTCTTCTAGTCAACGTTTTAGATGCAGGAGAAAAGGACAGGCAAAATCGTTTTGGCCTCACAGCTGGATTGGAGCATCTCTGAAACAGCAAGGCTTATGGGCTGCGCCTAGTCATCCCTGTTGAGTACTTCCTGACCGTGGTCGGAGTCGGGATAAACCATGAATTAGTGACAGGGGGTTGGGCATCCGGGGTCCATTGTTGCTAGTGGGCAACAAAGGCTATTCTATCTGGTCTGAACTGACAGAAGGGCTACTGTTGCGAAGGTCGCAGAAAATGTTTTATGATAGTTACTGGAGGTTTTTGAAACAACACACAGTGCATCACATCCTGCTGCATATGGAGTTTTGTAGCTGCTGACCGGTCAGTGTGCAATTTCTAACCCTTATCCACTGTCCAAAGCGCCTACAATGGGCACATGAGTGTAGAAACGGAGTAGTTTTTCGCATCATAGGGATTGTTGCACACATATCTGCCGTTTACCCAGGGAAGACATGGCACCAGAATTTACTGTGGGATGAAGACAACCTGCTGAAGGGAGTTAGATGCTCAGGGCAATGTTCTGCTGGGAAGCCCAGGGTTTGGGTATTCATGTGGACATTAAGTTAGACACAAGCCTCCGATGTAAACATCTTTGCAGACCAGATACATTGGTATTCCCTGATGGCAGCGGGCTCTTTCAACTGGATAATGGTGCAGGAATTGATCATGAACATGATGTAGAAGTTCAAGGTGATATGGTTCCCCAAATTTGGAACGACAAGTTCAATCTGTGGCGGCACCACCTTGCAACTTAAAGGACTGAATAGGACTGTAAGGATCTACTGTTAATGTCTTGGGGCCAGATACCACAGGACACCTTCAGAGGTCTTGCAGAGGCCATGCCTGTGGCGTGATGGACCAACCGCAAATTAGGTCATAATGTTCTATCTCATCAGTACATGTATTCAGGAAATACCCAGATTTAGTTGAAAAACTGCAGAATTGTATTGTTTCTATTGACAATATATTGTGCTTTTGCCCTGCTCAAAAATACCAGGCCTGATCAGACTCCACTCATATTACCTGTAATACTTTCTCTTGACATCTTTTTGTTTCCTGCATTTCAATGATTCCATCTCACACAGTTGTATTTTAGAATAAAACCATCCACAAGAATTTATTCTCCTAAGCTGGCCAAACCATTTTGGAATACTTCAAGTTAGAGAGTACAGATCGAAAAATGAGAAAGTGATTGTTAGTCAGACACCATAAAGAAAGGCCATTACGCAGAGAGAGGACGTTTCTCCAAATGGCTGCCTCAAATGGCAGGTCTGCATGGAATGTGATTATAATGAATAGTGTATCAAACAAAATATGCTTCAGCAAGACACTATACAAAATATTTATAACGCTAGTTTGGCGGTTGTTAGGGCAATGGGGCCATAAAATATGATGTATGGTTTCATCTTGTTAATCAGTGCAGGCTGTCCGCTGTGTTTGTTGCCTCCAGCATGCCATCACCTTCTGTTGTCTGGTTGCTTAGCAACAGGGAAGTCAGAGCTTGGATTGATGTACACAGTAAAAGATTATTCTTCTTTGCTGACTTTTTTAATCAAGTGGAAGCAGTTGACATTTGGACAAGATGTTCTGTCACATGGCCATGGCTACAAGGCCCTGTCAGAAACATTAACCGAGTGCTATGTTTGGGAATGAAAAAAAAAACTGTCAGAATCTATTTTTCTAACCATTATAGTCTTGCTTTTATTTTCGGCTCGCTACCTTCCCTTCGGGTTTTCTCTGCGGCTTTGTACCGAGTGTGTGGCAATTCTGAGAATATTTTGTGGGGTTCGCCGAGACAGCTCGAGGTGTTAGCATAGTTTTGAATGTCAAGTGCCATTATAGCAGCCGAGGGCTTGAGACGAGCGGAGAGGCAAATCTTTTATGGACTCAGAATTCCTGTGTGAACTGCCAGTGGATGTGTTAAGTTAACAGAACAAGAATTTAAGAGTCGGCCCTTAATAAGTTTCAGGGGGAATGTGTTATAGAGCCTTTACAGGCTTCACTCAAGTCTTTCAGTCTAAAAAGTGTAAAAAGCATTGCCTGCTCACTTGAGCATGTAGAACCTTCTAGTTGCACTAAAGGGAGGAAGTCAATGATCTTAGTGCATATATTCTTTTATATGTACTCAGAATATTTACCTGACATTTTGTAATTTGATCTTGATGTAACATTTTTTGCTTAATTTTGTTTAATTCGTGTTCAGTTCAGTCGAGGGGCTTCATCTTTGGCTCTTAGGAAATGTACATTTCTAAGGTCAGTAAATCAATATTTTTATGTTTAATTCAGTACAAAAACATAAATTGCACTGAATGCACAAATACACAGGTAAATCAATATTTTTATGTTTAATTCAGTTCAAGAGCGTATAAATTATATAAAATAAATAAATAGGAATAAAAAATTAAATAATAGAGAAACATTTGAAATACGGAAACTCCCCAGTGTTGGTACATTTATTTCATTTTCATAGATCTTTCAAGATTTCCATGCAAACATAATCACATATTCACGTGACTATTTGAAATTGTCTTTTCTGATGAGTGAATCACCGGTGTTTCTGTGATTAAAGATCACAGTTGATTTAATTTGCGCTGTCCAGTTCAGTTCTGTTGATTATTGCCAGACTGGGTTAAATAGAAATAAATGCGGCTTGAACGACATCAAAATTGATTACCCGAGAGATCAGAGAAGGTCCGGTAATCTTTCTTTAATTTACATGGAGAGCAACAGAGATGACAGTATGTTCGCAAAATTTCGATCTATAAAACAGGAAATGTTTACACCATTAAAAATGTTTTCTGACCATTTAATCTCTTCAGTGACCTATCTCAATGTAAATTTTTCACCTTTGTTCTTCACCTTGTACATATTCCTTGAGACTTGGGTTCTTCTTGTGGTCATGGTGACTAGAACTGTTCACAGCATCAGCATTAGCTTAGCAATGTCTTTATTGTTTTTTTTCTACAATCAAGTGATTATGGAAGCATTTCTCTTTAAGAAGCAAGGAGGCAAACGCGCAGCAGTCCAGGTCACACTTACGTTTTCTGGGATGCAGGTGGAAATCAACCATTCACCCCAACATTACTTCCCACTAGTAGAACTGCACTTGTCCAGTACACTATCTGTCATTGCCTGGTAAATTACTGCCTGGCCTCAGTATGGGGAGAAGGGAGCGAGGGGTACAGGGTCTTGCAGGGTGTTAAAATCAAAGTGACGGCAAGCTAAGACCGCACTTTGAAAGCATTAAATGCTCTTGTGCCGCTGCCTGAAATTATACTGGCTACTTAAGATTAAGCTGATTACATTGTTTACTTAAAGTTACTCACTGCTTTGCAGCGACCCTAGTAAACACCCACTGCTATTCCTGCCACAAGGGCGCAAGGAGCAGGCTTGACCTGTCTGGGCTTTTGAGGGTTTTGAGGGTCTGTGGTGAAGGAGATTGAATCACCTCAGGCACTGAAGACTTCTTCCCTGCTCATTTAGAGCAATGGGGAAAAAAAAAAAAACCGCCCACTGAAAGCACCACTAGCAGGCCAGAGATTTCATGCTGTAGGTGCACCTTACTGTCTCCCACCTTAGCTTCAATGTGTTAGCTTGCTGTCATCTTGAACTAATGTGGAATGGCCCACAGGACACAAGTGGGTTTGAAATATTTATTTAAAACTGCATTTGTCGATGTGTGAAATTTTCCTGGGCCTTACGACAAAAGGTTTCGATTACTGAACGAGGTTTTATGTTGCGTATTTTGTGATACAGCTACGTGGCTTCGGCCTGTCTGTCTGCTCTGGCTGCAGGGCTGCCGGTGTGATCTCAGACCTCATCAGTCTTTGACCTTGAGGAAGTGTGAGGACGTGGCTGTTTCCCCGCTGGCTGATGGAACTGAATTTTTTTTTTTTGGAAACACTTCCATAAACACCACCTTGGGGAAGCTGTTGACATACTGTGTATGTTCAGGCTGGTTCAAGATGTGGCTTGGTTTTATTTTGCAGTGATTTTGAGAGCTGTAGGTCTGTTTATGAGCAACTATCGTTGTACGAAGTGTCTGTTTCCTCCAGTCGGAGAGCTTTGAGTTGCAGCAGCAGTTCCTGTTTTACCGTTTTTGGTGTTAAGCATATATTCTAGACGCTGTTCCCCCTTACCACCTCAAATGATTTAGCTGTTATTGTGACAAGGCACCTGCAGTTTGTGCACTAACTATTTGGCCCTTATAGAACATTGAGAGTATCAATCTCATCTTTCTTTTGAGACTTTCCCACCAAAGTGCCACTGTAAAGATACGCTTTTCAGCAGATACATACTGTTAATTAGCATTCAAACTACTTTAAATCCCCTGCGTAGATGCTTTTGTAAATGTGGTTTATAGACTTCAGAGTTAATAGCACATGTTCTGATATTTTGTTCTTATGCTCTGCTAACTAACTGGGGGCAGACAGGCTGTAGCAACAGTGTGAGAGCCGAGCCTCGTCTAGCCTTGCGCTTAGTAGTCACCACACGGGACTCCGCCCACTGCCCTCTCCACGCCCCACCCCCACGCAAGGAGCCGATGCGCCTTTTATCAGTTATTTGCCGCACTGAGACCTGGCTGCTTGTGTAACCACCGCATTTCTATTCACAAACAGGCTAAAAGTGGACAGTAAGAGATTCAGCCAGCTGTGCAGAAAGACTAAGTGATTGTTTTCTGGGTGCGGGATTGCAACACCGTTGTGCTGCACTTTTCTTTTTTACGGTTTTAAAACAACAGTGCTGAGGTTATGATAAAAAAAAAAAAAAATTATGCTCCTTGGCAAATGGGCTTAACCTCTTTTAAGGGACATCAGCTTGCAATAATGCAGTGTGGGATGATTTCTATAGCATTATAATAGTTTTTTTTCCTCCTCTCATCTTACAGGCTACATCTCCACCTTGGCAGTGATACTGCGAACAGCAAACAAGTCGCCATGGGCTAACGAGTTTGAATGTAAGGGACAAATATAGTTGCATAAAGCTCAGTTTTCTTTTTTTTTTTTTTTTGCTGGAGTTCATGTGGGAAATACATGCAGTATACAGTGTGTGTAGGTGTGAAATTAAAGCATACCATAACTGAGCAGGAAAACAACCCATAATCCTTAACAACACCACATCTCTTCTTTGTACTTTTTCAGCCATTGAATTATCCTGCTTGATAGAGTCCATCGCCACAAACAATCCCCGAATCGAGTGGAAGAAAATTAAGAACGACGAACCCAGTTATGTTTACTTTGAGAATCGCATTTCAGGTAAGTTCCGGCTCGTAAATGCGCTGTTCCGACTCAAGCTATTTGAAAACTAATTCTGCATTTTGCTTATGGTGAAATAAGAAGTTTGTTTTGACGGGGCAAAAACACATCAAGTGTGTGGCATTAATATTTATTGTAGATTAAATTAGTTCATTAATCTTTTTTTTTTTTTTTAATTAACTGCAAGGCAGTATTTGATGCACTTGTTATATTACAGCTGTTAAAATCCTTGTTTATCTGACAGGGGACTTGGAAAACAGGGCAAGAATCAGGGAGCCTGCAACTTTGGTGATATTGAATGCAACTAGATCTGACACTGCCCAGTACCGCTGTGAGGTCACTGCTCCGTATGACCAGAAGTCCTTTGACGAGATTTTAATAGACCTTGTTGTACGAGGTAGGTGCGTCCCTAGGTATTGTTATACATCTGCATTACAAATCGAACAAACCACGCATCTTCATCTTCATTGATGATATCAAATTATTGTTTGTGCCATCTTGTTGAGAAATATGCTATGTCATCCACATTGAGTGATCTAGTCCACAAGCTTCCACCCAGACAGCATTCAGCTGGTCTGGAAAAAATGTGCCACACAGTGGCCAGTCCGGGAAATGCAAGCATTTGAATTGAAATACCTATTATCACACTTGGAAGAAATATGAAAGTTTTTGTGTTCAATTAAATAAAAGCGCATTACTTGATTAAATTTTACCTCAGTACTGAAAAAATAGACTTTAGAGAAAGGATTTGCTTCTTGAATTAGGAGAGCAGTCACATGAACAGCTCTGATAAACGGGGTAACCTGAGCATTATACAAACAGGGCGTGTTTTTTGATTTCCACCCTCACGCACTTGAGTTAACCATCCCCATCTGTGAAGCAGTTAGCTGAAATGGAGTTGGATGTCACAGCAATTCCTGGCTCATACCGATGGAGTATTCAGCCCAGCCCCAGCTAGAGGCCTGTTCTGAGCTATATGGGGAAAATCTCTGAAACAGCATCTGAGTTTAATCGGGGAGCTAAAGTTGGAAAGCCAGCTATGTTGTGTTGGCAGGGATAGGTGCGGGGAACAGCAGGAGTGCAGCCACCCATGCCATGCACATGTTTACTAGTTTGGGTTCCTGGAGGGTGCCTTTTAAAGACCGAGGGGTAACACAGCGAATCGCTCCGAGCCGTGTTTTTGTCCCACAGTGAAGCCAGTGGTGCCCAGATGCAGCGTGCCCAAGTCGGTGCCGGTGGGAAAGTCGGCTGAGCTGCGCTGTGTCGAGGATGAGGGCTTCCCCAAGTCCAAGTACCAGTGGTTCCGCAACAAAGAGGAAATCCCTGAGGACCCAAAGAGCAGCCCCAAGTTCTTCAACTCCACGTACACGCTGAACATCAATTCTGGAACTCTGGTGAGAGGACAGCGTGCGGATGCAAGGAAGCGGGTGGCGTGGTTATGGCTGTAGAGGAGAGGAGGGGAATGGAGGAGGTGGGGAGGGGAGGGGAGAGGAATGGGGCATATTTGGATATTTTAGGAAGACAGTTGACGTGTTAGGGCTCGGGCCACATTGGGAATCTGCTGTCCTCGTTTTCACATTCCAGAGGCCTCACGCTGCTCCGCCTGTCACCCCTCAGCAGTGACACGGCCCGCGCATTCGCCCGCAAGGGCTACATTCACCACTGCCAACCTCCAACCTGCTGCAAAGTTGGAGAATGAGGAGTAAGACCATGCAGTTAGGTTCCGCGCATTGAACGTTCGGGGCATATTTTTATGCGGATCTTATTTGCACATCCAGCACATCCTATATTCAACCTGAACCCAGTTTGAACTCGAGTGGAAAACAAGCCTTCTGTTTGGGGTTGAACAAAAATAACCTGATGTTACTGATGGGAATAGGAGATAGCGGGGCTGACTGGCCTGGTTCGTTTGTGGTTTTCCCTTTGTAGAAATTCAGCGCGGTCCGGAAGGAGGATGCAGGGGAGTACTACTGCAAGGCGAAGAATGAAGCGGGCCAGTCGCAGTGCGGCCCACAGATGATGGAAGTCTGTAAGTCTTTTGCCCGACAGGACCGAGCCCACAAGGCTATTTACTCCCTTCCCCTGCTGAAACACGTCTTTCAACCAGTCAGCTCTCACCAGGCGGAGAGCTGCCAAATGCATTTCAGAAGTGAATCGTGTGATGTCAAATTCCTTTAAACATTTATCGTTTCCTTCTAAACTGAAGGAGAAATATTGGCGTGTCATTGCAGAAAATCTCACACCAATGCATATACTTAAAGGATGCATAATTGTGTAATTTTGCATTATGTATGAATATAAGTTTGTTTCAAAATATTGTAGCTTATGTTAAACACAATGATATTTTTTTTAAGTCTTGCATTTTTTTCATTTTTGGGCAACTTGAGCCTTTTTCGGTGAGATAATTCTGACTCTTCTTCAAGTTTCCTCATTTTCCTGTCTTCTTCGATCCAGATGACATCAACATCGCTGGGATCATCCTGGGCGTGCTCGTGGTGGTGGTGGTGCTCTTGTGCATCACAGTGGGGATGTGCTGTGCGTATAAACGAGGCTACTTCGCCAGCCAGAAAGAAACGGGAAACAAGTGAGATTACCGCCCTTCAAACCCAGTGGAACCCTCTTGTGCGTTTTATCTTGTATGCTGTGGATACATATTGTAATGGAGATTACCTTTTGTTTAGGAAAGTGCATTTCGTGTTCAGAAATATAGGTAGCTTTTACATAGTAAAGACATTGTTGGCTTTCAAAGAACATGACTGGTTTACAATTTTGTGGCCCAGCATGCATTTGTCAGGGGCCCAACTGTATTTTTTTTTTGCTTCGCCAGAGTCCAGTGTCGTGCCCCAATAGCATTTTTTGAATCATGCAGTTCAAACGCAAAAAAAGCATAATATATTCTCTTTTCTACCCTAATCAGCTACAAAGCTCCTGCGAAAGGAGATGGGGTCGACTATGTCAGGACGGAGGAAGAGGTGAGGCCTTAACTACAACAACCCTTTCCCAACTGTCTCTCCAAGAGGCATCTCCAAGAGCTCTCATTAAGGCATCGGCTTCATCAAGCGAAGTTAGCTTGTCGCTCAGCTTTACCCGTGTTAATGTTCACAGAAACACCCTTCAATGTTACATAATTCTGCATGAGAACAGAATGAAATAATGTTGCCCATGACTCAGCCTTAAATCCTCTCATTTAATAGGGCGACTTCCGACACAAGTCCTCATTTGTCATTTGAAGAAAACCAAAACAAGATCGGCGCGAATCCCGAGTGGACGGTGTTCTGCCTCCGACTGAACTTGAGCTTACAAGACAACCGATGAGCTGCCACAGCACAAGTCTGGCTCCTAGGCAGGTCTGCAATCAAATCTCTCAAGTTTGCCAAAGGTGACGCGTTATTACACATAATAGTTATGGTCATAATTGAGCGTTTTTCCCATATTGAACACAATGGCACTTGGTTTTCCTTGTCCCTTTAAATCCAATTTTCTTGCGCTTACCCAACAAAACTTTTTTGAAGTCATGGGGTGTCATTTCACAGTAAAAATGGATGTGTCGAGATTCTCAGAATAAACATCAAATGGACTGAATTCAGAGACAGGCTTTCAGCAGGACATTGGGTGGGATAACTATGCCTGACAATTATAAATTTAGACAGACTGGATTATGAGTAATGAGACATGCATTGCTTTGGTGAACATCTTGATCTGAACACATTGCTGACATTTCTATTACCATTTTTTGTACCAACAAAATTTGTCAAGCTATTTTTGATGGAATATATTTTGAAATGCGTATAGATAAAGGTTTACTTTTTTAAATATTTGTAAAATACTAACATAAAAGCCAATTTTGTTCTTTGGTTGTGATAAATAGGTGACATTTTTTACCGTCAGTATTCAATCCCCATTACTTTTACCCAAGAAAAAAAAAAGAGCCCATTACATAATTATTTGTATGAACATATCAAGGTTTTTTCACCCCGGAATTTTCGTCTCATTTTCTGCTGGTATTAAAAATGTTATGTAGATGATAATAGTTTTGAGTATCGACTCCAGCAAAAGGCTGCTGGACACAGAATCTGTCAGTGCAGTATGCTCTTGATTTAAGTGACCTTGTTTATCTTGTAAATACTGGATATACTGTCCAAGTTGGCTTTATGAGTTATAAAGCTGAGCATACTTTTGGTATTTAGGAAAGTTTTTATTTTTATTTTTTTCCTCGACTAACAGGGTTTTTATGTTAGCTAGCGATTGTATTTTATTGGTTGTATATAGACAAGATGTGCAAATAATTAGAAATGCTTTTTTGCTCCAAAAAGGCAATGTTCAATAAAGACTATGTAAATTGCATTGACTAGAGGTCCAGCATTAGAAGAGGCAAAATGAAACTCTTTACAGAGTACGATGTGGAAGTAAACTCCACACTTGCACTTGATAGAGAGAGGATATGCCTTCGTGCACTGTACGGTGTGCGATCATTTTCCATTCGGCAAGACTGATCTATATGACTACAGAAAAGAAAGGCAGCAGTATGTTTACGGATATATTGTTGCTTTAAAGACACTGTGTACACAAATGACAAAGAATGACCAGCAGATTTGAGTTCCCTTCAGAAACAGATATTATTATTTAAAGAAAGAACGACTTGAGAAGTTGTTCCCCCCCGCAGTATATATTGTGAAGTGATTGGTTACTTTTTATATGCCTTTTGAAGTATTATGCAAGTCTTGTGTTTATTTCTGAGCGGGTAAGTTGGCTTTTGTGCTCGACTCTTCGAAGGGGGGCTCTGATGATTTGCTGGGTGGAAGATCAAAACTAAAAGTAAGAAAATTCACTGGGGCCCTCAAAAAATTGAGCAGATCTGGGATTGTGAAAGCCCAGTGAGTATTTATTTTTCCCAGAACTTAAACAACAGCCACAATGAAGGCCATTAAGTCCAGAGGGACTTTGTTCATTGTTGATTATATACTTTACTGTAACTGCACAAGATACATACTCCCCCCCCCCCCAAAAAAAATACACAACCCCAATACAGACATACTACAGACAGTGAACTAGTCCTTCAAGATGTTAAAATAATTAATACCTCTGCAGAAAGAAAAGCAGAGTTTAGTATGAACCCCTTGCCTGAATTCAAAAAAAGAAACTGGTCCCTGTTGCAGGACGAATTACTTATGAAAATATGGTTTTGAATATTCTCTCTGAATTTAGCAAAATAAAGATCATTCCTCTCAAGCGCCTTATTGCCTTAACCGGAGGAAAAAAGAACTAAATAAATCTTCAGCCTGGATGCATAACTGCCCAATACTTAAAATTCTGCTCTTGTCGAGGTTGCCAATATGAAGATTCCACTTTTCATTTTCAACCATCCAGCATGTCAAATCTAAGCATTTTCATTTTATTACAAAGCAAGACATCTCATCCAATGCCTTTAGAAAATGCAGAAGCTTTAGACATTGTCACTGCATTTATTTCTTTTTCTGTTTAAGCACAAGGTTAGGCGTTTGAGAGGAATGATTTTTTTCAGTATACAACTTCAGATTTACACTCAACTCTGTAAATGATTTTTGTGTTTGAATTTTTAATTTGTTGAAGTTCAGTTAGCTTCAACTCAAACCAATAATTGAACCTAATGAAGGAAAGTTAATTTTTCGTTTGCCTCCACAATCCAACATATATCAGGAAGTATTTTTTTTGTAAATAGTTTTCTTTTGCAAAATACCTTGTTTGAGGTAGAAGTTCATAGTTATTATTATAATGCATTAGTGCCTAAACCTAGTGTTAAATATTTTTGGTAAAGAAATGTAGCACTAGTATCCACGGAAACACTTTGGCGTACACTGTTCATCAAGTTTCACAAGACACATTTCAGCACTTGGCACGTGCATTGAATGTGGTAAAGCATAGTTTCACAGGAACAGCCAGGTTCATGATTACGGACACTTCCAATTCAACAGTATTTTTGGAGTTGTGATTTTCATTCCTTTATGGATGAGTTTATTTTATGCACATTGACATTGTAAAAATTTGTTTGCAGAATTCATGTAATGTCCCTTGGACTGAGGGACCTGGTGACATCCTGTGTGAATTCTTGAGCTGTATGTTTGTGATGAATAAAACTCACTTCTGAAAGTCTCATATCTGTTTATTTACACACGCAATGACAATAGAATTCTGTATTCAGAGGAAACGACAGAATAGTGCATACATAAAATGGGCAGAAAAAATGACAAAAAAATTCTTAGAATGCAGTAAGAACACTGGCATCATCGTTAATTATTTTAGGCGACAGTCTTTCTCCTCGATCCTTTTCTACAGAGAGGAGACTCCACATTCCACTGCCTGGGTGGGGGAATGCTGAAATAAACAAAGAGTTGTGGAAATCAGTTGACAACACGTTCTTGGTATCACAGTGATTGGACTAGCACTTTCACTTAATAGTTACCGAACAATAGAGCACCAGACCGAAGCTCCAAGTCTGCCGACCTCAGTATGCCCCATCGTAATCACATCAAGACCCGGGGTTATTGAAACTTACACCAATCAGCCATGACAGTATGACCACCTGCCTAATATTGTGTAGGTCCCTCCCCCTTTTGCTACCAAAACAGCCATGTCCAATTTAGGGACCAGACTCCACTGGACCTCTGAAGGTGTGCTGTGGTATCTGGCACCAAGTTGTTAGCAGCAGGTCCGTTTCAGTCCTGTAAAATGCAAGGTGGGGCCTCCATTGATCAAACTTCTTTGTCCTGCACATTCCACACATGCCTGATTATACTGAGATCTGGGGAATTCGGAGGCCAAGTCAACACCTTGAAGCTCTTCTTGTGTTACTCAAACCATTCCTGTACAGTGGTTGGGAGCACCGCCCTGCTGGAAGTGGCCACCTCCATTTAGTGAGTACCGTTTACATGAAGGGGAGTAATTGCTCTGCGACAGTGTTAAGGTAGGTGGTACAAAACAAGGTAACATCCACCTCAATGGCAGGACCCAAGGTTTCCCAGCAGAACTTTCCCCCGCTTCATCGCATAGTGCACATCCTGTGGCCATCACCTTCCCCAGGAAGGTGACGAGCACGCGCGCGCACGCACACACAGAACGATCAAAATGTAAAAGAAAACATAACTTCAAATCAGGCCTCTTCCTTCTTCCACTGGTCCAGTTCTGATGCTCACGAGTCCATTGTAGGCACGTTTGATGGCAGACTGGGCTCAGCATGGGCACCCTAACCCATCTGTGGCTACACAGCCCAAAACGCAGCAAACTGCGAGGCACGGTGCATTCTGACACCTTTACATCAGAACTAGCATTAACTTTTTCAGCAATCTGAGCTACAGCAGCTCTAGTGTTGGAGTGAACCACACAGGCCTGCCTTCGCTCCCCACGCTCATCAGTGAGTCTTCGCCACCAGAGAACCCGACCCTGGGTCACCGGTTTTCCTTCTTTGGACCACTCTTGTTTGGCACGGACCACTGCAGGCCCGGAACACCCCGCAACACCTGCGCTTTTGGAGAAGCCCTGACCAGGTTGTCAGGCCTTTACAATTTGGCCCTCGTTAAACTCTCCTTGATCCTTTCGCTCGCCCATTTTCCCTGCTTCCAACACATCAACTTTGAAGAGAAAATGTTCACTTGCTCCCTAATACACAAGAGCCACTGTTGTGAGAATCAATGCGATTCACTTCACCTGTCTGTGGTTATTATGTGATGGCTGATTGGTGTAAAGGGAGAAGGACATAATTTGTCATTTTGCTGTTAAACATTTTCACCCAAACCACCATCTGAAAAACACTGAGGCAATGGTCTCCTAATTCTCTCTCTCCCCCTCCCCTCCTGCCCCCATGTATGCATCAGTTCCCTGGTGGCACACACATCCTTAAAACCCATTTTTACCTCGAAATGTAAAAAAAACATTCCAAAGTAGACTCCTTGCAAAATCAGTACATCAGTTTTGCATCAGTCATTATGACATCATGATAAATTAAGGGATAATGAATGGTCAGTGCATCCACAATTTCTAGAGAAAAAGATGCATCTTGTCTTTATTAAGGAAAATTCATTTTGTCAAAAAATTTTGTATAGGAATTATGATCTGAATCAGAGTGACCAAAAACCAAGAGACTGATCCAATTTAGCATAAAAATACTATTCAATTAAAAGACAAAAAAAAAACCCATTTGAATTTGTGTGGGTGAGTTAATTATTAAAAATATTAAAGAATATGAAGGTTGATCATCTCTTTCAGAAGAGAATGCAGAGATGAGCCCAATATTTCTCTGGTCTTTCAGAGCAGAACAGTTTTTTTCCCCCCAGAGTCCTTATCTTCTGACCAACACAGCACGACTGATGTAAGGAATTACTCACGGCTTATCCGGCGACATCATGTAGAGGATGTTCCCCCCTCGCTTGCCAGTGCTCATTGGCTCTGAAAAGTGGTTACAGCTCGTAAGGACAGATCCCTGTGTGAGTGAAGGCTGGTGCATTTCTACTTAAAGTTGCCGTTGGAACAACTTTGTATTGTGACTGGATCACGTCAGCAGAGAAGAGACGCACACTCTGCCATGCTGTGTAAGCACAAGTCTTCTTCACCCAACACTCAGACTAATTTACGGGACATGAAAGCTATGAAATACTAACTAAGTGACTCAATCAGGGTGGGAAATAGAGTTTAACATGTGACCATCTACCAGCCACTGACACATCAATGTTCAGATTCACTAGCCACTCAATAGTAAACCATTATTTTGTGTTTAAAATCCAAAAACCACTTTCATTTTTGACCTGCAATAATGTCTTTTCACACCAAGGATGAAATGAAGAAACGAAACGAAAATGCGGAAAACTCGTTAATCGCAAAATACTATACTTTCAGATTCAGCACTGTTTGGCTTGCATAGATTTAAAAAAAAAAATAAAAAAATAAAAAATTTTGAACCTTGTTATTTAAACGGAAGCATTTTTGCTTTTTTATTTTTCCATTTCATCCTCATTGTGAAAAGGCCCCTACGCTGGCAGCTGGTGCCAGATTCAAACCCTGGACTAAATCTCTCCCTGTTACAAATATTGAAACACCGGAGGCTCTTTTTTTTTTTTTTTCCCTTGCAAGTTACAGTCCTGCCTGTATGAACTCAGCGCATTGCACTTCTGCTGATATTGCAGTGCAGTGGTTCCTCTGCTCGGAGTAAACGGACATGAGGTATACCTGTTCCGCTGGTGCTGATAATGGCGCTGACGCCCTCGCCAAAGGTCAGCTCATCCATACTCCCTGATGGGACACAGAAATCAGGATCAGGCCAGCAATCAGGAGGGAGGAGATGGGGTCCATTTCTTTATGCATCGCTCATAAACACAATGCACAATATGTTCCTGATCGAATATGAGTTTCCATGTGAGCTGCCCAACAAGTAGAAATCAAATAACTTGCTGATTTTGCCAAGAATGGACAATACTGCTCAATATCAGATTGCAAAAGCTACTAAGAAAAACAAGAGGCCTGTGGGCCTTAACGGTCACCTGAGTTCTACAAAAACTGATGTTATTGATGTCAATGAACCAAATATATCCGAAAGTATCATTTTCCTAAATAAAGTATGGTAAACTTCACTCCCTCCCCAGGGGCAAACATGGAGCTTGGGGGGCCATAAAATTAACAATTTTGATAAAGCACCTCAAGACCCTTCCATCTACAAAGAGTATTGGTTTCCAGCCTATCTTGGTCTGGAGAAGATTGTTGAAATATTTGGCAATATGACCTCATTTGGGCCCCTCCCCTCAGCCCCTGGGGAAGAGACAGGGTCAAAAAAGTCATGTATCAAACTGTCATCTCATGGTTATGCCAATTAAGTTTGAATGATTTCCAGTAGAAAATGAACAAAATGTACCCAAAAGTATTGTTTTCCTATATAAACTACAGTAAAATTCAACCCCTCCCCAGGGGCAAACATGGAGCTCGAGGGTCATGAAGTTCACAATTTTGATAAAGCACCTCAAGAGCTTTCCATCAATGAAGAGTATTGTCTTCCAGCATATCTGGGTCTGGAGAAGATGATATTTAAAATTTCAGCCAATTTGACCACTTTTAGCCCCACGAGCACTTGAGGGTGGGCACCACATAGTTCACAAATTTGGTGCATGTTTGACCAAGGAAGGTTCCTGCAAAATTTAATGGAAATCGGATCAGCGGTTTCTGAGGAGAGGTCGAAAATGTAAATTGTTTACGGACACACGACGCGCGATGGATGACAACGGACAAAAGGCGATTAGAATAGGTCACTTTGAGACTTCGTCTTAGGTGACCTAATAAAATACGGGCGAAAAATGTTCTGATATTTTGCATTTTGATAAGAAAACTGCTCTAAAGCCAGCAAAAACAAATAATAAAAAAAAAACCCTGTGAAGTGTTTGCAAACATGAAAAATGCACCCACCATTAAACACTAGTGTTTACTGCCGGCCCTCATTTGTTCCGAGCTGTACAAAGCCACGTGAAGCCATAAATAATGCTGTTGAAGCCTTTTATCCACTGTCGATCAGTAAGTGGCTTGGAATACTGATTTCTGCACTAAAAACATTATAAAGCTGCCAATGGTTGATGGTACATGGCAACTCCACCCCTCTGGAACTTCTGGAGTCTTATTGGCTCATGACTGTCCAGTTGATCCACAAGCAAGTCACCCAATTACCAACCAGAGGAGGGGAAAACATGTCCGAGATGGAAGGCTTGAGATTGAGTGACCGTCAGTACTTACGCTGTGGGGTACTGATTGCTCGATTTTGCTGGGCAGAGGAGAAGCCCGAGCGAAGGTGCCGGGGGATAGCTGAGGAGAGAAGAGGAGGGCAGGCGTATTGTTACAAATCAGTTTTGACTGCAATCCCCAATGCGGGGCATCACTGTACCCATGCAGGTTACTGGAAGGGGTGGGGATGGGGAGAGTACCTGAGGGGTTAAGCGGTGTGGCGTTCTCCATGCCAGCTGAAGTGACCCGAGCCCTGCGCAGCCCGCTTCTCTCCACGGCTGCGCGGGCCTTACTCAGAACCTCTGTGGTGCTCAGGGACCGCTGCCTGAGAGAGTGAGTGTGAGAAAGTGAGAGAGTGAGAGAGGGAGAGAGAATGTGAGAGAGTGTTAGAGTGAGTGAGTGAGTGAGTGAGTGAGAGAGAGAGAGAGAGAGAGAGAGAGAGAGAGAGAGAGAGAGAGAGAACACAAGTCCACCATGGATCTCAGAACTTCCTGTCCAGCTGGATAACGGACAAGCAACTCGACAAATAGGAACTTTACATCACTCTGCTCTTTAGCATGTACATCACACTTCACTTCAATATACTCAAAGTATAAGAGTGAAGGATACAAATTTTCTTACCTCTAGTGTCCTTATCAAAGTATCCCAACAGTCCTAACCCCAGCACACACCAGATAGACTGAACCTAAGCACTGTGTAAAGGCTGGTGGCAGAAACCCCAGAGTTGGTGCCTGTACTCCATAACTGATATACATATGGAACACACAAGCAGTACAACAGACGCCAACTGGAGTCTGCTACATAATTTACCAAGCAGACAGATGGCACTGACAGTGTGCATGCAACATGCTGGCATAATGGCAATCTCTTTGCAAGGGTCAGACTTACTTGGCTGCGCTCGCAGGCCTGGGGGTGATTAGACGAGAGGCGGAGCCAGGCTGTTGGGGCGTGGCCTGGACAGACCCGACGTTCTGGCCTGAGGGAGGCACTGGTGAGGCACGTACAGAGCCCTATAATGAAGAAGGGGGAAGGGCTTTTTAAATCATTTTCAAACAGATAGCCTGAGCAGAATTATTATTCGTTTTTAGACACATTTTCAGTTTCATTCTCAAATTTTATACATTAAAGCCACCCAACCTTGTACTGTGCCTGTTCTCAGGGTTGAATTTTTTCCCCCTGGACATTCAGTGCAACACATTTCTCAAAAGCCTCATCCGATCTAATGAACTCATCCCACATTCATTGGCAAGGTTTCCCACACAAGATACAAAATGAAAAGTGTGAGCCAACTGTGGCGATGGATAAAGGACACAAAATTTAACAAAAAGCAGTATATTTAAATAATCACTTCCTTAAAGTTATTAATATGCTTCCCTACAGTTCATTCTGTTTTGTATTTCTCATCCGAAGATCTCTGGACTTATGTTGGCCAGCAGTGTTTCAGAAATATGTTAATGTTTAATCTTTAATGTCAGTCCCTGGCTCCAGCGGAACCCGTACTCTCCAAACAAAAATCAGCAGGACAGGCTGCTTTTCAAAAATACCCAGCAAGGTCTTTCAGAGCAGAAATTCTCATGTTCCTTGCAGCCACTCGTCTTTCAACTCAGACATTTTGTAATTTACATCTCTTGTGCAACAAGCCCAGTAAAGCCTTCGCCTCCCAAGTTTTCAGGAGAAACTGAATCTCAAGTTATCCTCGTTGCAAACCTAGAAGTGTTCTGCTTACTGGTTAAGTCTGAAGCACTCCTCAGAATACAGGATTGAGATAAAGCTTGAACACACACACGCACGCGTGTGCACAAAAGGGGTCTACAGAGAAAGGGTAAAATGTTTGGCATACATTTAAAAGAAATTTTGGTGGGTCAATACTGCCGTTTACCAGAGATATAAAATGCGTCTTACATCTTTCCAGATACAAGCATTAGCAACAAACATAAAAGAGCGTAAATTAATGTGAAGGGAACATTGCAAAGGCTGATTGACAGGAACATGAGGGGCTGTGCAGGCCTCTGTTACCATGGCAGCCCTGGGGGTGGTGTTGACGGCGGGCGAGTTCTGGGCGGAGGTGCTGTCTGTCACGGTGCAGGCGGCGAGCTGCTGCTCCATCTCTTGCTCCATCTCAAAGCGCTTCAGGTCGTACTCCAGCTCGGCCGCCAGCTGCTCGTCCGCAGCGAAGAAGTCCTTCACCTCACTGCGGTAGTCTTGCATCATCACCTGTGAGAGAGCGCCCACCCTCAGCCATATGCCATAAATCCATAATCACGCAGGCAAACTTCCCTCATTCGCATTCTGTTGTCACAGGTCACCATGACTTTTAGTCCCCATATGAAATTACTCTGTACAGACAAATGAATCTGGGCTGTACAAATCAGTTCTCAAACGCCAACTACTGTATTCACACAAAAATTGATCCAATTTATCAAAATGATATTTTACAACAGTTGGTTCCGACTGAGTAATTTGATTGGACGAGAGGCATTCCATGAGTGTTGATGATAGAGTACAGCGTCACTGGGACATATAACAGTAAAATCACTCCACTCACAGGTGTTACTTACAATAATTTCCGACCATGAACTTAGCGCTACATTGTTCACAACAATTAAGACCCGATCTGTTTGTGGAACTATTTGCGCTGGCAGATAACTGATTAAATAAATGAAGAAATAATAATCTCAATTAGTTGATGGCAACAACAGACAAGTGGCGTTTGTAGAACTGTTGTATCAAAGCAATATCACACTCGAGGTTGTGATGCTGTTGAATATCGTAGTTGTGACATCTACGAGCCTACGACCGCATCACAGCCGTGATGATATTCAACAACAACATCACTCCCTCTCATGTGATACTGCTTAAATGAAATACAAATATATGTTGCACTTGAGTATAGAATTTAACAGGGAAGTTGAGGCCTGCTGATGTGTGTCTGCGTGTGTGTTCTTGAACTTGCTACGAAGAGAACTAGAAAACATTTTTTTTCCTACAGAGTGGGGGCATTTTTTGGAGGTGAGGCCTGTCCTCACATCTAAAATGGCTAATTGAAACTTTAGTTAAGGTTAGGGGCAAGGTAAGAATTAGGGATAGATTAAGTTTAGGGCAAGGGTTTAGGTTAGGCATGCTTTGGCAACTGCAAAGATTAGGGAAAGGCTGAAGAGAAACAAAGAATGAATTGAAATCCATGTAATGTCCTCACAAGGATGTGTGTGTGTGAGAACTACAAAGGTGTGTGTGTGTGTGTGTGTGTGTGTGTGTGTGTGTGTGTGTGTGTGTGTGTGTGTGTGTGTGTGTGTGTATGCATGTGTGAGAGGATGCATTCCTCTGTGTTTTGTCAGACCTGTAGATATCCCATCAGGTCTCTGAGCACAGGAAATCGGTGTTTCTCCAGCATGGCTTTCAGGGAGATGATGATGGGAATCACATTCTCAATGAAATTCTTCTTCTGAACCTGGGTCACGGAACACATATTGAATACAGTCAAACAGCTCTCTCTAGTGGTCAAAAAAAAAAAACCCACAAACTTCCATCCACATTTCACACCTCCACTGTATTCAGCCATTTTAATGGAAATGGAAGCTCACTATAACACCAGTGTTGCACCACATCCCTCGAGTACCTCCTGACTGAACTCCAGCCGGACAGACGCGGGCTCACCTGCGAGATGAGCTTCTTTTGGGCCACCTGCATGACGGCATTAGCCATGGCCACCTCGTCACCCTCATCGGGCTCGTTGACCTCGCCGGAGCTCCTCATGGCCGACAGCTTGATCTCCTTCAGGCTGAGCACCTCGAATGTGTCCGACAGCAGCTCGCAGCCCTCGGAGTCCAGGGGCAGGACGTCGTCCACAAAACACGCTTCAACCAGAGATTTTTTTTAATCAAAAAGTGTGACAAGCAATTGATTAGACCGAGAGGCCAATACCCTTCGGTGTAACCCGGGTCAAAGGGCTATTGGCCTCGACTCAAAAAGCTGTTCTAATCTAACGGTTAACACACTGGGGCCAGAACCATCGATTTTCTAATCACAGCTGTACACTCGAGCCACAAGACTGTAGGTGACACCCATAGTGACCGATGGAGGAGATGTTGAGCCAGAGAGAACCGATACACAGCGGGTGATCGATATGGAGACTGCAAGCCTTTGAGGCTGTGACAAACTGACAGGGCAAAGGGTCAAAAGGAGGGAAAGAAAATGATAAAATGAGAGAAAATGAGCCTTAAAACCACAGAAACGGAGAAGAGGGTGACAGGCGGGCAGCAAACGCCAGAGAAAGGGAGAGGCAGTTAAAGCACTAATCAGGCATGCCAATAGGTTTTAGAAAAAAAAAGAGGAACATCACGCGGAGTAGGCGGTCTGGTGCCAACTACCCACCTCCTAAGGGGGTGGTCTGCCCCCCCAGAAAATTTTGCCAACAATGGCATCAAATGGTGCATTCTGGTGATATCTTGACACATATTTGAGCTATGTATTGGTCCCTTAACTTCAATGTAATTTTCTAAATGTTAATAAACAGTGGAGAAATACCATTGAAAATCTTTGTAAAATGTATTTAACACCCTATATACTTTTTCATTCAACCTGTCTAAAACTGTTGCTACCTACTACTGCATTGTACAAGAGACTTGGAGCATTCAATCTTTTCCAATTTTAGTTTAAAATTATTCAAACAGTGTTTTGACTATCACTACAAAACAGCGAATCAAGAAAATGCAATTACAGTCTTTCACCATCATCTATGGTCCATGGTATCAATTTCTTTTCATTTTGAAACCAGTGAATCAGTACCTCATCATTCATTTAACAATTCTTACAATTGATTCACTTAATCATTTTATGATGTCCATTAGTTTAGAATTACTGAAATAATACTTAAGTTTCATTTAAGAAACAGTGAATCAAGAATACGTGACTGAAAAGGAAAGACATCAAAGTCTTTCTTTGCATATCATCTACAAAGCACAAACGGACAGACGCACAACGAAACGTTGACAGGTGGCTGCCTGTATCCCCATCTGTACATCGTCTGAAGTGAACTATGCAGATCAATGGCAAAGTGATGTATTATCGCTCACAATTGCAGCAGCGAATATCTTGTAAAATCAGACAATCCGAAGAACGTATTCACCACAAAAGGCTGCATAAATCAACATGTTACTCCAATACTTCAGTAATTTAAGCCCATATGCAATATCTATGTGAAATGTAATATGAAACAAGAATGAAAACAAAAAGCGTGGACATGGATCAGTCCAGTTGTAAACTCAACCAGCTACCTTAAAGTCTTTGTACATGCAACAAAATATTGTCATCAGTCGATCATTTTGCCTTTATTCTACAATATGCACACATTTTTTGTTGAAAAATATGTTCTAAATAAACGGATGAAAGCAGATTTTAAACCCAGCTGTTAATTTCTCGATGACCAAATCTGGCGGCGAAGCAAACCCGGAAGTGTAAGACGTTACCCTATCATTCCGATGAAGAGTATCAGAGGAGTCTTTGAGAACGGGGACCATTCAACTTTTGGACATTTCCTAATCGTTTCGCTAAAGGGTTTTTAGAGCATTGCTGGAGATCGGGGACCATTCAATACATAAATAAAAACAAATATGTCTACCCCTCGCAAATTTGGCAATCGCACAAGACAATTTCAAGCCCAGATTTTGATCCTAGACCCCCTACCCCTCAAATTTTCTCCTCCGATTTACATGGATCTCGTGGGTGATCATTTTGGCTCCTAAAACCGGGGATTTCAGCGAATCTGCGGGAGATTGGCATGCCTGACTAATGAAGGGAATATAGATGAGGGGATGAAAATTGAGGTTCAGACGGTCCAGGTCCTCATGAGTGGTGTCACCGAAAGTCACCAGATTCTTCAGGCAGAGGATTGAGCAAATTAATAATCTGGCGATTCTGTTTAACGACTCTTTCAACACTTTCCTTAAGTCATATTGAGTCAGTCTTTGCACTCATTCTGAAAGCAATGTGGAGATCTCACAGACACAGACACACCTCAAACTCATACCCATAGGTTAGAGTCTCAAATTACATGCACGTCTTTGGGCTTGAGGAAGGACACTGCCGTGCCCAGAGCGAACAGAGAGAGAAGATGCAAACTCCACACAGAACTGTACCACATCGGAATCAAACGCTGCTGCCCACTGTGCCACAAGGCTGCTCAAATTATCTAATCAGCTGATCGAGTTTATGAATGGAGGGGAAACATGGCTGGATATTTACTATTTACTGACCTTTGAACTTGACAACAGAAAAGAAAAGTAAAGCGAAGAGTAATGTCGAGATTGAATGAGAGGCAGATAGGACACAGGGATGCAGCGATCCAAACATGGTGAGCAGCCGAGGCGATGAGTGCGGGGGAGGGGCTCCTACCCAGTACATTCTGGCTGATTTGTGAGGTGATGCTGAAGCGCTGCTCGTCGGTGAAGTGGTCTAGCAGAAACTTGTAGATCTTCATCCTCCTCTCCTTGTTCTTGGAGCCTCTCAGAGAGAACTTGGCCCTTTCCCTATGAGCGCAGACAGCAGAGCAGAGCATCACAGCTATATCAGGACAATTAAAGCCTTCACATCACTGTGTTGCCCCATGACCTGGCTAATCACTTCCATACCCAAAGAGACACAAGTCAGATCTTCATACCAAGAACTGTGGTTCTCAAACGCGGTCCTGGCACCCCACTGTGTATGCTGGTTTTTTTCCAACCATAATTGCAGTCTTAGGACTAAAAAGCTGCTGATTTGTCTTAATTAGGTGCTTTTCATGCATTAGGTGCATTTTTAGCGCATTTCTTTATCTTCTTCAGCCACATTTGACAAATCTATAAATGCCATATCCAAGTTGAGATATATTAAAGACTAGTACAAACTAGGCTTATGCTGTTGGAGGCCACGGCTGGGGGTATATCCCCGAACGCCCCCAATCCTCCAATTCCCCAATCCTTGAATAGACTTGCATTTGAACTTAATTTCAGGTCAATCGGACAAATGGTTCTGAAGATATGGCCAAAATGGTAATTTTCCATCACAAAACGCCACCTGGTGGCAAAAATATTGAACCATACAGGTATGATGTCATCATGTGACACGTGAGGTCATGACCTTGCAGTTGCACATAGTTTCATGTCAATTGGAGAAATGGTTCCTAAGATATAGGTGAATTTTATTTGACAAAGCTCCACCTTGTGTCAAAATTTTGAACCAAACAGGTATAATGTCATCGTGGGACACATCCTCAGGTCATGACCTTTCATTTGCACTTGATCGAACAAATATTTCCAGAGATATGATAAAAACAGTGATTTTTTCACTTTTTGGCCCCTGGTGGCCAATCTAGAAATTGTAAATTGTCCAAAATCAAATCAGTTCTTCCTCTTTATGATACTTACTTGTATGCAAAACTTGGAATTTCTAATTGAAATATTACTCCAGTTAATCGCATTAACACGTAAATCAGTTTTTGGCCCCTGGTGGCCAATCTAGAGATCCTAAATTGTCCAAAATCGAATCAGTTTTCCCTCTTTATGATACTTACTTATGTGCAAAATTTAAAATTTGTAATTGAAATATTACTGAAGTTATCGCGTTAACACGTGCAGCGGCCGGACCAAAAACATAATATCTACGGAGGGAATATAAAATATAATAACTGCGGAGGCAAACAATTCAACTAAACATTTAATCAATGTAAACAAATCGGTTAATCAACAAACAATAGGTTTCCCCATCAGCTGCATTCAAATTGCAAAAAATCATGAAGTTAAAAATCGCAAAATTTCACCCTGCAGTTCTCACTGGCACAAAAACTCGCGAAGTTAGCTCTGTTGGGAAAAATCGCAAAGTTTCAGGAAGTAGTGCGCAAGCATTCAACCTAGAGGAGTGACACAAGTCACACGAGTGACTTCGAAGTTTCAGGTGTGTGCGCGTTCTCATTACAAAACTTCTTGCGAAGTTTTGCACGAAGCGAGAAACTTCGCACTCTGACTTGAGATTTTTCTTGCTAAGTTTCAGAAGGCTTTTGGCACGGTTGCTTGGCAACTTTCACCCTAACTTCGCAAATTTTCTAACTCTGCGAAGTTTCACTTGCAATGTGAATGCACCTACTGGGGAAGCTGTTGAAACATGGTTGTAAACACTCATTTATTTATTTATTTATTTATTTATTTATTTATTAAGCTTTGACAGAAGTCAGGAAATGATCGCACAGGTGGCAAGGCACCTATTGTGAGGCAATCATCCCACAACATGTACAGACAATTGAACAATGAGAAGGAAGAAAAAAAAAAAAAAAAAAAATCATATATACATAATAAAATAAGACAGTTTATCAGCAAGTGTAAGTAACATCAGAGGGAGAGACGACAACGTGAACAATGACATTTGCCAACCCATGTACATGAATCATCAGAAGAAAAATAGTTGTTGAACTTTTCTGTATAAAAATGAAATAGCTTCGATTTAAAAGCAGCTGTAGTATCAGAAATTTGATAGAGGTGACTGGCATTCCACAAATAAAATAATCTGTTAAAATATGAATGGCCAAAAGTTTCAGTCCTAAATTTTGGAATTTTCATTAAAAATGTATCCTCATTTTGAAATGAAACAAAATGGTTGCAGTTAATGTCATATTCCCCCTTCAAGCATTTGCACAAGAATACACAATCAAATATGTCACGTCTGTAGCCCAGCGGTAAAAGATCAAGCTTCATTAGTCGGGCTTTATAATTGCTATCAACACAATCATTATAACCAAGAATGTACTTAGTGGCTCTCCGTTGCACACCTTCAATATGAAGGAGAGATTTTTTTGATGATACGGCCCAAGATTGGGTGGAGTATTCTAAAAGTGGTCTTATAAGCGAAATATACAGTTTTCGTTTTGTTTGAACTGAACACGTATGACCACAAGTTCTTTGAATTAATCCAAGCATGCGATTTGCTTTACTGACCAAGACATTAGCATGTGCATCCCATGATAAATTTGATGACACCACAATCCCAAGATCACGCATGCAGTCGACTTTTTCAATTAGATTACCATTCATTGTGTAATGGTGAAGAATGGGAATTCGCTTCCTTGTAACGCTCAATAGTTTACATTTACCAGCGTTAAATCTCATGTCCCATTTACGACTCCAATCCAAGATGTTTTCTAGGTCGCACTGCAGGTGTGAACAGTCTTGCGTGTTTCTGATCTCTCTTATGCATTTAGAATCATCTGCAAACAAGGCAACCCTAGTCTCAGGACTTACACAGTCTGGCATGTCATTAATATACAGCAGAAACATCAAAGGGCCCAAAATTGATCCTTGTGGAACCCCTGATTTAACGGGAGACCAGGATGATAGGGCACCATTGACAGCAACTCTTTGTTTACGATTGGATAAGTACGACGTAAACCACTTTAAAAGATTTCCATGAAATCCGTATGTCTGGAGTTTATATAAAAGTAAGTCATGGGGGACGGAGTCGAAAGCAGATGAAAAGTCTAGATATAAAATATCAATTTGTCCGGACTGATCTAAGCATTTGCCAACATCATGAAATACCTGGATTAACTGAGTTGTTGTGGACCTACCCTTAACAAAACCATGTTGCAGGTGATGTAGAACAGGCACTACATGAGGGTAGACAAAATCAAGTATGCACCTTTCCAGCACCTTGCTACAAATGCACATTAACGATACCGGTCGATAATTACTCACATTTTCTTTGTCAGATTTTTTATGGACTGGAATAACATTTGCTCTTAGCCAAATCAAGTAGTAATTCTCCAGCTTGAAGAGATTTGTTAAAAAGACTACAAAGTGATGGAGCCAATTCACGAGCACATTCTTTTAAAATCCGAGCTGGTAACCCGTCAGGCCCATATGCTTTATTTGTATCAAGGTTAATCAAAACTGATTCAACTTCATGGGCAGTAATCCTTAAATCACCCAAATGAACATGTTTGAAGACTGTTATATCCGGGTATGTTCGTTCTAAAGGCTGAGGGGTAAATAGGGATTGAAAATACTCGTTGAACAGACTCGCCTTTGTGCTAGGATTGGAGGCAGTTTTATCTCCATAAGCAACAAAACTGGGGACACTTTTTGTCTTTGTTTTACTCTTGAAGAATCCCCAGAAACGCTTTGGTGTCGTGGCAAGAGAATCACTGAGAACGTCCAAATACTGATTGTACTTGAAAGTACATGCATTTTTTAATTTATTCCTTAGTTTGCGAAATTTTGCCCACAACGCTGGAGTATTGCGTTTTTTAGCAAGTTTCCATGTGGATTGTGCCTTGTTGCTCAGGTGGCGCACTTCACTGTCAACCCAGGCAGGAGAATTTATATCCTTAATTACAGCAATGGGAATAAATTTGCTGACAGATGAATGTACAAGATCAAGCCAACTTCGCCAATTAACATTAATATCAAGATGAAGAAGAGCAGAATGAAATGACACTTTGTCCATGTGAGATCGTAGCCCGATAAAGTCAGCTCTTTTAAAATTGTACACGTTTCTCGCAAATGTGTGGAGTCTGTTGACACGGGTTTGAAAATTAAACTGGATCACAGCATGATCACTGTCAAACTGACCAAATGTTACATTGGGCTCGGAGCAACGTTCAGGGATATTGGTAAAAACTAAATCAAGCACATTTCCCTTAATATGAGTAGGTTGGTCAATGATCTGGGTGAGGGAAAAGCTGTCAGCCAAATCACACAGCGTGTGACCGATGTTCGCCGATTCGTCCCACCAAGGAATATCTGGGAGATTAAAATCGCCAAGTGCGAATAAAATTTTGTACTCAATACTGCACTTAGTAAAAACTTAGACAAAAAATCATTAAAAGACAAAGGATCACTATCTGGAGGTCTGTAGCACAAGATAATGCATACTTTCAATGATCTACTAGGCACAAGTTCGCAAATTATAACCTCACAACTACTGGGTTCCAAATCGGGCCGACGGCGGGAGATCATATTATTACGAATACCAAGAAAAACTCCGCCGCCTCGTTTGCCACCTCTGTCTCTGCGATACAGGGTGTAACCCTCGGGAAGAATTTCATTTGACGCGACAGAGTCGTTCAACCAAGTTTCTGTGAGGGCGACAATATTTATTTATTAGCAGACAATAGTCACACTCGTTTTGTTTCAGCAACCTAATTTGGAGCTTACTGATTTTGTCAGTCAAATTTGATCTGTTTAATAATGTTTTCACCCGAAAATCGTCACAATATAATATATTTTTTATTCATGGCACAATGGATATGTCCATCAAAATGTGGGTTAAGATGGTAAATAACTGCTCTTAACATGGCATGCAGCCAAGACAAATAAACAGATAGTTAAAATCCTGCGATTGCAATTGTGGTTGGAGCAAAAACCATCAAACACAGTGGGGCACCAGGGCCGAGCTTGAGAAACACTGCAATATTCATCTATGTAAAAACCAACGATACAGAACAGCATTCGTCAAAAATAATCATAGGAAATCATGTTCCCTGTTCCCAAAGAAAAACTACATCAAATTATAAATGGAGGAATCTCAGTCTATCTGCATGCAAGTACAACGTGTGTGTGTCTGTCCTTAAATTTTCTTGACAACCGTTCATCCATTTGACCTCATACTTGGGTGTATTGCTGAAGACCCAAGGATGTGCACTGGGGAGTGTGAGTTTGTGGTTCAGCAGTTTGAGAAATCTGAGATGTAAGCAGCTTTACCAGAGGCAAAGCAAGCGGTACATTTTGAACAGGCATTACTGCATTAATTCAATAATATCATTTAGAAACTTTGCCGAACAGCTTACCTGTCTGTTTGGGGAAACTTGTTGTACTTTTCGTGTTTCTCGTAGCAGTTGAAGTGGAAGATGCACTCGATGAAATGCTGAGAGAACATGACGGGGTTTCGCTTCAGGAGCAGGTGAACCAGGCAGAACTCACAAAGACTACATGGGAAAAATCCATTTTATCAAAGATTAGGGTTCAATACCTACAATCAGTTGAAAAAATGAATAAACTGAAGGAGAAAATTAAGGCGGGGGGGGACGAGGCGGTTGAGAGGGTACCTGGCGATGCTGGGTTCTGGGTCCACAAGCAGACTGACAAAGCGGAAGAACAGGGAGCCTTTCCATTTCACAAACTCCTCCTGTGGACGGACACACAGACCCATTATGGAAAATGAATGGCTATAGTGTTGTGTAGTGGTACAGCAGGGGGCGGTAGAGTGGCATTTCACTGATAGGATCTATAAACTGGCACAGACCAGAGGGGAGAAGCAACTCAATGAGGAATTTCAAATCTCAAAATTAGTGTCACTCTCTAAATTGTTTTTGTAGTAGTAGGATTGACAACATTCTACATTCACCACAATATACATTTAATACAAACTAAAATATTTTAAATCTGCTGGTTTATAGTAAATTACCAGTTTAAATGCAATTTCGCACTGCAGAAATACAGAAGGATGAGACATTTCCTAGCAAAATACCTCAATTTCTGAAGTAAAATATGACTTTTTGATTTTGCGGAGTGAACACATTTGCAATTTGATTCCTTGGTCAACATTTCCCTAACATTAACCCTTTGTTCCATGACTCTCTTCCTCTTAACCCATTAAGCCCTAAGCACTAGGCAACAAAGGGTTAACACATTTATACATCATGTTCAGCTATTGAGGAATTCAATAAATCATTAGCTAAAGCAGCGTGGCGATGACATCACCAACCTAGCCTCCCCAATTAAAAATTCATCGCCCGCTATAATTTTTGTGAGCTATTGAAATTTACAGCCATAAGCACCATTGCAAGAGCAGCAGGATCTTTACGGGTAACAAATGACACGAGAAACGTCTCCTGTGGAGATTCATCAGCCAGGCCCTGTGCTCCCAAACGCAAAGACACGCTGGTACATTTGATGCTTTGTGTTCACATTTCATCATTAAGTAAATTAGAATTTAATCCTAGAACCTCACAGGATTAGAGGAACCATTACAGGAAGAGTGGAAATGTCAATTCAGACACCAGCATGTGCAAAACCCATTCAAGCATTTCACAGAACCAGTTTTGACCGAGTACAGGCACCATGCATCAGTAGATGTGGAAGCATAGAAACCAGTTTGAGCCAGAATGGCTGCTTACAGGCTCAGTCTTCTGGGTGTGTCCTCCCAAAAACCACAGAACCTGTTCCCAGATAAAGCGTCCATATTCAAACGGCTCTTTATAACCTGGAACAAACAACCTGACTGGAGCTCTGGGGTCACGTGTCAGAATTAGATTATCACTGCAGTTGAAAGACTGTTAGGCCAGTGCAAACAGTTCTATGATTTGGAGTACAATGTAGAAAATCCAAGCAGAGAAGTCCTGCTCATTTACTAGATAGACCGCCATGATGCACTGTGGCTGTGGCAGCTTGTACAGGACAATTTACACTGCATTACACCAATTCAGCCGTGATTCAAAGCAATCCGAAGATGATCTGACCGAGCAGCGGCCAAACATCCAGGAATAATATGGGCTGAGGGGACTAGTTCAAGGGCCCAGCAGATCCACAGATATCACTCTGGGTTCACTGGAGCTTGAACAGTTAAACCATGAACTTCGAGTCAAACAGTGGCGCCACTAGATGACAGCGAACTGGGGTTCTTTATGGAGCAGATGACAGCTATTTTAGGTGTCCACATTTTGTGCCAGACTTAAAAAAAAAGAAAAGAAAAAAAAAACGAAAAAAAGTTTCTTCTGATTCTGATTTAAGTGCCCATTGAAACAAGAAAAAGGGACTGAAAGCACTCCTTAATCCCACTGCTTTGGCAGCAGAGCATGAAACTCACATTTTTTAATGGGCCCAATTTTCAGGGACATTTCAAAATGAATGGAAGCAAATTAACGCCATAAAGCTTTAACTTTTACAGGAAGCAGGGTGGTAAAGAGAAGTAATTGGAAGGAGCACAGCAGTCACGAGGTATAAGACAAGTTTCTACAACTTTTTCCTGACTAACTCAAGTTCAGGCCATACTTTCAGCGACCAACACCAAGCCTGTATGGTAACTGACAAAGTGATAAAAATATTTGGGGGGGGGGGGGGAGATGGCCCATGTATTATGATTTTGGCGACATTGAATATTAGAAGAGCATTTTCCCATGATCCAACAAAATTCCCCACCCTAACAATCAATATGCGTTTTTTATGCGAGTTTGCGAGCTTCTGTGTTTCGCCTGCATGTCATGGCAATAGGATATGAGAGGTCTAACAAACATTAGTTTAACCAGAAAATTTGTGTCCATGGGACATAGATGCCCCCCATCTGGGTAACTTGCCTTTAAAAGTCTGATAAATTCTGTTGACCGGTTTTTAAGAAGTGGATAACCCGTACGGCCAAATGTACATGTGTAAACTGACAAGGGTAACCCTGCATGTCCCCAGCCATGTGCTGTATGGCAGAGAAGCATAAAAACATTAGTACCTCAGTGATGACAGGAAGGGGCGGGGTGGGTGCGGCGTACCTGCAACAGGTTGGTGAGCAGATAGAGGGTCTGCTTGCGGATGAGCGGCTCTGGGTCTCTCAGGCAGGCGGAGATGTTGGGGATGTAGCGCTCCATCATGGTGGTATAGCGCACACACAGGTCACACATCACTACCACCACGTTGTTGCGAACCGCCACCTCCTCGCTCACATCCAGCTCGCGGGCGAAGGCGGGAACGCAGCGCTTGGCCAGGTCCTCGTTCTGCAGGCACAGCTTTCCTGCCGGGCCGAAGGCAGGAGAGTCACTACGTATCCAGGCAACCATTGTACGCAAACCATCACCTCCCGGTCCAATGCAAAGCTGCCATACACTACCTGGGCTTAAAGAGTTTTACCTATGTTTTTAGAAATTAGTAATAACTAGTAATAACGACTAGTAATGAGGTTTTGTGCGACATGTCTAAGACCATTGTGAACCATATCTGAAAAGAATAACCAGACTTTTAAAGCGCCGACTGCTGAAGTGTGTGTTAATGTGTGTGCATCGACCGTCCAGTGACAATGGCCCATCGGCTTAGGCTGCCAGGCGTGCGCACCATTCCATTCGGGATTCAGTTCCATCTCCCTCTCAAGCTGTTGATAACGGACAGCCAGGTGAACTCTGACATCTGTCGCAGCCAAGATTCTTTCCAGCTGAACTGCATTATAACTGCATGCCTATCTGCGCTGCTCCCAATATAAATCCCATCTCACCCTATGTAACTGTAACAATATAACGCAACTTATGCGCACGCATTAAGCCCCACCACTCAGCAGCCAAATGCCGTACCATTCTGCAGGAATTAACCGAAGCTGGACGGGAAATGGGGGCAGACCGTGCAAATAGGGGAGATGTTTCACCCAGACAAAATCTAAATTCCAAACAGTGTTGTGTTCCTTGCTTGAAACAAACACAATCATGAGTTACCATGGTGAGGAAATAAACTACTGCATTCAATTGAATTGTGGGCAAGTGAACCTGCATCCGGAAATGCCCACAAAATGTCTTCGGTTCCCTAATATCCCAGTTTCAAATTGATTTCATTTTGCATGTCTCCAGCTAACCTCAATTCCCTTTACAAGTCCTCACAAAAACAAACAAAAAACTGACTTCACATTACTGGATAGATAAAGGTCAACAATTAAACCGCAACCAAAGAGCATGTTAAATTAGATTCAGATCTGTCGCAGCCAACAGAAGCCCTAAGTAACGTACAGTGGGGGAAATAAGTATTTGACCCCTCGCTGATTTTGCAGGTTTGCCCACTTACAAAGAATGCAACAATCTATAATTTTAATCGTATATACATTCTAACAGAGAGAGACAGAATCACAAAGAAAATTCCAGAAAATCACATCATATGAATTTATAACAAGAGTTGTCAGAAAGACAACAAAGCTCGCTGGGGCAAGGTTAAAGTTTTTCTGCACGCGGACGGACACGGACGCGGACGCGGACGCCGGGGGTACGACAATAGCTCTCCGGACATTCGTCCCGGCGAGCTAAAAATTGATAACCATCTGATGAGGGAAAATAAGTATTTGACCCCCTTCCAAACAGCAAGTATTCTGGGTCCCACAAGCCAGTTAGTCTTCTTTAAGACACACCCCCAATCCCAACTAATTATTTACATCAAATAAACCTGCCTCACCTCATTACCTGCATAAAAGACACCTGTCCATTCCCAAACAACCAGATTCCAACATCTCCACCATGGGCAAGACCAAAGAGCTGTCTATGGACATCAGGGACAAGATTGTTGACCTACACAAGGCTGAGATGGGCTACAAGAGAATCGGAAAGCAACTTTGAGAGAAAAGATCAACTGTCGGTGTAGTTATCAGGAAATGGAAAAGGTACCACACTGCCGCCAACCTCCCTTGGTCTGGGCCTCCATGCAAGGTCTCGCCTCGTGAGATGTCCCCGATCATGCGAACGGTGAGGAATCACAAGGGGGGAACTGGTTAATGAACTGAAGGCAGCTGGGACCACAGTTACAAAAGAGTTGGTAACAGTTGGTAACACACTACGCGGTAATGGATTGAAATCCTGCAGCGCACGCAACGTCCCCCTGCTCAAGAAGGCACATGTACAGGCCCGCCTGAAGTTCACCATTGACCACCTGGATGACTCAGAAGAGGCCTGGAAGAAGGTGATGTGGTCAGATGAGACCAAAATAGAACTTTTTGGGCTCAACTCAACTTGCCAGAAGAGGCCTGGAAGAAGGTGATGTGGTCAGATGAGACCAAAATATTACTTTTTGGGCTCAACTCAACTTGCCGTGTTTAAAGGGCAAAGAACACAGAGTACAACCCAAAGAACACCATCTCCACCATCAAGCACAGTGGTGCTTTTCAGCCAAGGGGACGGCACAACTCCATTGCATTGAGCGGAGGATGGACGGGGCCATATACCGTGGAATTCTGGACCAACAGCTCCTTCCCTCAGTGAGAGAGTGGAACATGGGTCGAGGATGGGTGTTTCAGCATGACAACTACCCTAAGCACACCGCCAAAGCAACAAAAGAGTAGCTGAAGAAGAAGTACATCAAGTGTCTGGAGTGGCTTAGCCAGTCTCCAGACCTGAATCCAATTGAAAATCTTTGGAGGGAGCTTAAAATTCGAGTTGCAAGGCGACAGCCTTGGGACCTGAATGATTTGGAGGCTGTCTGCAGGGGGCAGTGGGCCAACATCCCTGCCAAAATGTGCACAAACCTTCTCAACAACTATAAAACTTATTTGACATCTGTGCTAGCCAATAATGGCTTTTCTACAAAATATGAACATGCAGTTTGTCCAGGGGGTCAAATACTTATTTTTGACCAAAAATATGCAAATAAATTCCTAAAATGCATACAATGTCTGATTCCACTTTTTTGGTGATATTCTGTCTCTCACTGTTAAAATAAACCTATCATTAAAATTATAGACCGTTGCACTCTTTGTTCGTGGGCAAACCTGCAAAACCAGCAAGGGGTCAAATACTTATTTCCCCCCACTGTAAGCATCTTAGTCCAATTAACTACAGTGCCAACTACAGTGCCAAAAAAATGTGATTTTCATAATAGGGGGCCTTTAACCCCAAATTAACTGAAGCCTCCCTGTACTTGTAAACTTGAATTGGTCTGTTATGCTATGGGATGTTGAGCTTTTCCCTAGAAGAGTAGCATTGTTTTAAGTGGAAAAAAGGGGAGGGGTTTGTACCCAGAGTGATGAAGGCGTGGGCTCGCACCACTGAGGGCATAGAGGATGGTTTGAACTGGGACAGCGGCTGGGAGGCCGGGAGCTCATCTGATCCGTCACCTGTGTCAAGCAGAACCACCGCGCTGTCAGTGAGGCTAATGGCTCCAAAACATCCTGTCACACGTCCTCATTACAAAAACAATTAAATCCCAAGGGACCATGCAAAAACACGACACACTGGTTTCCAGGCTGAACTCCAGCTCAGGGATCCCTTACCTGCCTGCAGCTCCACGTTCGACGCCAGAATAGACTGCACAAGGAGGAAGATTCGCTTGCCCACCTTAGCGGGACACCGCAGGGCAGCGACTCCCAGAGTGAAAAGGTATTTCACCTGCAAAGGAACAGCATTAGAATTAATTGACATCCCAAAAAATATCATGACATCCTCATTTCCATCATTTCGTTATTATGCAGTTTGCAGCATCTTTCAAACAAAATGTGCAACACCGAGTTACAGTTATCATAAGAAAACAAGAAAAGGATTTAAATGAAAGAATAACCGACAAAATGCGTGAAATCGTCTAGCGAGGGAATCATGGCAAAAGAGAATAAAAACAAACAAAAACAAGTGGACAAACTCAACAATGTCCCAGGACAAGGTTTTGCCATGCCAGTGAAGAAACGCTTACAGGATGGGTTCTCTCGGAACCAAAGACAGCCACACAGAGTGTGGTAATAAGCCCATATGGTAGCACTGTCAATGACGTGTTATTGGACTAAAAATTTTCCAATCACTACCAAAATCAATAAGGATCCTCTTTAAGTCACCATTGATCTGCAAAACAAAAATGAGAAGAATCCAACAAAAACTAATTCAGTAGAGAAAAATAAACTGGATGGACCGGGGGGCAGGGCCAAGTGCAATATACACCCATCTGGTGGAGCAGGTGCATAGAAAAAGGCATAAACTATGCAAATGAAGCCAAATATAAAATTCATTCAAAAGGCAAAACTGGACCATGAAGAGCATAAATCCTGTAAATTTGAAAAAGAAAAAAAAAAAAAAGAAAAAAAAAAAAAAGAAAAAAAAAAAAAAAAGGAAAATCGTGTGCTTCAGAAAGAATGCTGTCATTTACAGGTGATATTTAAAGGTGCTCCCAATTTACCAACAGACAAACAAACCAGATAAGGAATCATCCCACTAAAAACCAAAAGGGTCTCAGGGACAAACTGTTCGGGCGAAACAAAAAAAAAAAAAAAAAAAAAAAAAAAAAGAATTCAATACACATTGTTGTCTACAAAGCTGGAATTTTTCATGAAAACAAAATTATTTGCCTGCAAGCTGTGGTGTGGCCCTAATTTTGTACGTAAACTACAACTTCAATTAGGAAAAAGTAGGCACATATATGGAATAGGGAAATCAAATCAAAAAGGAAGGATTTAAAATGTCCATCCTCCTACTATACTGAAAACACTACAGCAAGTGTGATTGAAAGTCTCATGGTGATAATACATGGGGACAGTCGTAAACGGTCCATGCAGACCGAGCTCCGTCGCAGAAATCGCATTGTAAACTCCCAAAAAAAGACCACAATGGAAAAAGGATCAGTCACATTTTCACGTTGTGGAGAAATGAATTAAATTCAAAACAATCAAAGCACTGGGGGAAAAAAAATTATATATACATTTATATAACAATAATATATAATATTATCATATGAATATTATAATATATAAAATACAAAAATGCTAAATTTGGATCGTTTTTCCTTTGTGGGCTTGAAATGCAATTAAATTTACATGTCAGAACATGAAATAACGTATAGTTTTCAAGACAGAAGAGGGCGAATAGCCTTTTCAGATCAGCCTCTCTATTTAATTTGCTTTTTCCACGATGCAACAACTTTTTCAGAATTTTGGGGTTGAAGACTGGAAGCATTAATTTCCCATATAAATAAATCGTAATATTTAAATGCGGAAAATGACTGTCGGGGTCTAATTTTCACATGCACACTCATAGTCCCGTCTCGACGAAACAGGGATACCAAATGGGAGGTTTCTCGTAAGATTTGTACCACGAGGTCTTCGTTGAAGTTCAGCGCTCCATCTTGGCTCAGCATGATGCTGGAGAGGTAGGATTCGCAGGTGGACACCAGTTCTCCGCAGTGCTGGTTTAAAAACCTCTGCAGAGGACAACATTAATTTCAGTAAAAAGCCAGAACGTCTGTGGGATGGACAAGATGAACTGCCAGAGTTGTTTTATCAATGCCTCCCTCCCAGATTAGGTGACGGCTGATCAAAAATTATTTTGACTGAGGAATTCTTGAGATTCCCCTGTGAACACAGTTCAGCGCAGTGAGTCTGGAAATGGGTGCAGGATTCATCTTGTGAACAGCTATGAATTTATTGGAATTGGTTAAAACTGCTTTGCACCACTCAATAAACACCACAATCACTGACGTTCATAAGCCACACTCTTCGACACATACAGCAGTAGCCCAGCATTTACGACCGGTCAGTCAAGTTAAAAATTAAAAGAGCCAGAGTGCGAAGGTGAATGCGAGGTGGTGTTCATAAATCCTCACAAGGGGACGTGCAGCCCCAGTCTTCGGCATGCTAACCTAATTTTCAACCAATTACCTATCTTTTTGTTTCATAACAATTAACTGTGCTGGGGTGCAGATGACAACTTAAATAGTTGGACCGATTGACTGTGAATGGACGAACTATGCAAGTTGCTAACTTAATTAGCAACTACTCCGTTTAAGAAATGCGCCCCTGGTCGCTCAGGATAGAACTGAAATCTGAAGCTCATGTGAACAAATGTTTGATCAAATTGCACTTGAGCCAGTTAAGTGACTGATAGCAGAAGTAAATGCAAAACCTTGAAATGGATTAGCCCTTGCTGAGCACCCCTGCCTTAGCACATATAACAGTCCATTGCATCCCATTCTTGAGCCTGACCTGCGTGTCCTCAACTTTCTCCTCCCGGCCCAGCTGGTAGAGTGTGTCCACACAGGCGCTGACCACCTCCAGGGGAATGTCGAAACTCCTCAGCCACTTCATTATGTCCTCTGTTGGGAGATGCAACAAATCAGACAGTGCTCTCCAAAGCATCAGAGGAGCAATATCACATGCTGGACCGGTTTGAAAGACCCAGTCCTGTTCACCCGGCCCACGGTGGCACCGCACCCACGATCCTGCTCTTGGTGTCCTCGTTGAGGTGCTCGGCGATCTCTCCGATCACACGCAGGATGTGGCAGGAAGTTGTGACGGTGACATTGCAGTCCCTAAAACGGGAAAGAAAAGCTGTGAAATACTTAATGCCATTTTCTGGAATGGTGCTTCAAAAGTCTGAAAACCAACAGAAAAAAGTAGGTAATTTTTTCAATATTGCAGGTGACTTGACTCTCTCGTCCAGAAAGTTCTAAAATGTGTTATTTTACTGTACGACATGCTATGAATTATCAGGTCATCATCTTCATTGATGAACAATAATAAAATTTTCAGGCAAGTGGCCAATTGGCGAGACAGGCAGCAACTTTTCTAAAATTGATGCATGGGCCAAAACTATGGCGAAATGTAAAAAAAATGCAAAACAAACAAAAATTCAAGACATACTTTCACCATGTAGTATCCCGACTCTGTTAATTTCATTTTAGCTAAACAACTTCACTGCAGCAGGCACTGCTAGGTAGCCAGTGTACCGTTACTTGCAATAAACTCTTAATTTCTAGCCATCAACTTTGCCACTACCATGCTAGCTAACCTGAGAGCAGTGATTCCAAGGATAACTTCAGCAGTGTTTATTGTTTATGTTTAGATAGTTACTATGTTCATAGTTATAGTTGGCTTTCCGTATAGTTCATGCTCACACTGTTTACATATAGCTAATAACGCGACTTCCAGCATGTAAATGATACATCAAGTGGTTGAATAAAGTCTGCACTGAAAACTATCGACACGCCATTCTATACTCTCCATCCTTCAAGTCAGCAGTTAGGTTGTGCGTGTTAATATCTTTCGAGGGAGTGGCTTCGGAGCAATGGCTCAAAAGAATGGGCTTCTTTTTTTTTTTTTTTTTTTTTTTTTGGGGGTCTGCTCATCAATCGTGAAACCTGCCTTGTTCTTGCTGGTTTATCCAAAGTTACCAGCAACCCAACCTTCAAGACTAAAATAAGGTGAAACTTCCTAAATCGGAACAAACCTCTGCATTAGACAGGAGAGGACAGCACTGCAATGCGATGAACAGAGACCATGCTCACCTGACCATCTCGTCCCACGCATCCAGGATCCTGCTGTAGTCCAGCCGGGGGGAGCAGCCGGCCACCTTGGACAGCAGGAGCCAGGCGGCGGGGGCGTGTGGAGCTCCTGTGTGCGAGATCAGGTTGTTGACGAAGGATGAGGAGAACTTCTTTTGCTTGGACCAGATGGAGAAGGCCTTGTTCAAGAAGTGGCTAAACCACAAAAACAAAAACAAAAACATTTTAAATCGAATGAACCGAACCACACAGGAAGCACAGCCTGCTCATCGTCTCTTGGCTCAGAACTTCAGCTCCATTTGCCTGAAAAATACTCCAAAGTGCCTCAATACTGTAGCTTTTCATCCTAATTGGGACCGAATTCTAATTCAATATGGCTGCAAATGACAATTACAGTTTACTCCCCCCCCCGAAAGGAAAATGGCAAAAGTTTGGCACAATACTTGCAATCAAAACCAAGGCACACAACTCTGAATTGTTAGAGTGAGAGAGAACCTTGAATATCTAAGTTTGCCGGGAACTTCCAGCGGCCATCATGTCACACCCAATCGAGATTTCTTTCCACTGGGGAGTTTTTTCTCACCACTGTTTGAGGATTTTTCTCCATACTGAGAGTTTTTTTTCTTGCTGATTTGCTTCCTGGCAAGCCAAAGGTTTACGCACGCACGCACGACAGACCACCACTAAAGACCCCCCCCCCCCCCCGAGTATAGCATAAGCCCCTTGGGCCTTTTGGCCAAGCAGGCTAAAAATCTGAGCACCTTAGCTGGTAGAATAAGGGAGCTAGAGCTGTCTGAAGTTTTGCAGAAAAAGCCCCCTGGTGGCCAAACCGAGAATCGCAGCATACCAAAAATCGAACTCTGCTAGTTCTTGGGCCCGTATACATGCATATAAAATATGAAAAGGATCCGCAGAAAACCTAAAGTTGTATCGTGCTGAAACGACAATTGTGGAAGCACGCATGCACGACAGACCACCACCTGAAGCACAGCATAAGCCCGATTGAGCCTGTTGGCAAGCGGGCGAATAAATTGAAATTGAAGTAGATTAGGACACCCAGCTCTCAGCACCCCCAGAGGCACTTTACAGGTATGGCTGCGCCACCTTACCACAGGTCCTGGCTCTCCCCACACAACAGGCCCAGCAGGTCCCAGGCCACCTTCTGCGGGACGTCCTGCGGTCTGTAGTTTTTGGAGTTCCCGATATGCGCCAGGATGGTGAGGTCCAGACACTCCAGAGCCTTCTCCTGTACGGAGTTCTCAGTATCCCAGACTGGTGGTAACACACCCATCAGCCAGGTCTTCTGGACCACACTGTTATCAGGCTGAGCCTACAAATTGTTAAAAAAAAGAAGTTTGTATGAGGAAGTGCGTGCATCCGTGCATGTGTGAGTAAGTAAGTGAGAGATGGAGAGAACATGTAAGTGGAAGATAAACAATGAAAGCAGAAATCAACAAAAATGAAATTCTCAGATCCCTTGACACAGCATGGCTGATATTCAGCCTAAAAATGCAGTGGATGGACGGACAGATGCACAAGACGATAGATGGACATGAAAAAGCACATTAACATAAGATGTATCCATATGAAATTGTGTAAACCTATTCAACGATTCACAAACCCCAATTACAATGAAGTTGCGATGTGCAGAACCTGGGGGGGGGGGATGTTCAATTGAGTACGCTACAAAGACAAGATATTTTATGTTCAAACTGATAAACTTTGATTTTTTGGAAATTTTCACTCATTTTAGAATTTGATGCCCGCAATACATTCCAAAAAAGCTGGGACAGGGGCATGTTTACCACTGTGTTAAATTACCTTTCCTTTTAACACTCAGTTTGGGAACTGAGAACACCAATTGAAGAAGCTTTGTAGGTGGAATTCTTTCCCATTTTTGCTTGATGTACGACTTCAGTTGCTCAACAGTCCGGGGTCTCCATTGCCGTATTTTGCGCTTCATAATGCGCCCCACATTTTCAATGGGAGACAGGTCTGGACTGCAGGCAGGACGGTCTATTACCCGCACTGTTTTACGACGAAGCCACACTGTTGTAATACTAGCTGAATGTGGCTTGGCACAGTCTTGCTGAAATAAGCAGAGACATCCCTAAAAAAAAAGATGTTGCTTAGATGGCAGCATATGTTGTTCCAGAACCTGTATGTACCTTTCAGCATTAATGGTGCCTTCAAAGATGTGCAAGTTACCCATGCCATGGGCACTAACACATCCCCGTACCATCACAGATGCTGGCTTTCGAACTTAACGCTGATAAAAATCTGGATGGTCCTTTTCCCCTTTAGCCCGGAAGAAACAACGTCCATGTTTTCCAAAAACAATTTGAAATGTGGACTCGCTAGGCCACAGTACATTTTTCTACTTGGCGTCAGTCCATTTCAGATGAGCTCAGGCTCAGAGAAGCTGGCGGCATTTCTGGGTGTTGTTGATATATGGCTTTGGCTTTGCAAGGTAGAGTTTTAACTTGCACTTGTAGAGATGAACTGTGTTAACTGACAATGGCTTTCCAAAGTGTTCCTGAGCCCAAAAGGTAATATCCTTTACAGAATGATGTTGGTTTGTACTGCTGTGCCGCCTGAGGGACCGAACGTCACGGACATTCAATGTTGGTTTTCAGCCTAGCCGCTTATATGTAGAAATTTATCTGGATTCTCTGAATCTTTTGACAATATTATGGACTGTAAATGATGAAATCCCCAAATTCCTTGCAACTGCACGAAAAACGTTGTTCTTAAACTGCTGGACTATTTGCTCACAGAGTTGTTCAAAGTCGTAAACCTCACCACATCCTTGCTTGTGAACCACTGAGCCTTTTGGAGATGCTCCTTTTATACCTATTCATGACACTCACCCGTTTCCAATTAACCTGTTCACCTGTGGAATGTTCCAAGCAGATGTGTTTTTAGCATTCCTCAACTTCCCCAGTGTTTTGTGACCCCTGTCCCAGCTTTTTTGGAACATGTTGCAGGCATCAAATTGAAATAGAGAATATTTCCAAGAAAAAAAAGTTTCAGTTTGAAGATTAAATATCTTGTCTTTGTAGTGTACTCAATTGAATATTGGTCAAAAAGGATTTGCAAATCATTGTATTCTGTTCCTATTCTTGTTTAACAGAACGTCCAAACATCATTGGAATTGGGGTTTGTTGGAGTTCTGGCCTGGAAAAGCATGGCGGCTAGATGGACACACGGGAGGACACACTCATTCCTATATTGTGGCAGGGAACAACAGCACAGAAAAAAAAAATACTTTGGACAGGAATTCAAATCACTGTCAACCCTGGTTTTCCATCCTCACAGGTAATCAACTGAACATCTATCCAACGGTTTAGCAATGCCTGAGTCCAACATAAAAGACAGATAGAAAACAAACAGTTACCACCCCTTAAAGTTGTAATCCGTAAGATTTGAATTGGTTTATTTATATTGACATCTTTGGCAGTAAGCTGTAATTGTAGGTACACTTCTGGACCTCATTTCCCACAACTCTTGTCGAGACCCAACAGTGTCACCTGTATGACCTCAGTAAATTGATGGCTCTTACCAGTTCCACGCCTCCTCAACTCTCATGCAGACGGGAAATACGGCAATTGAACTCAATAAAGGTAAAAATTGTGTGACGTTAGTCATCCATTAGCGTCATCTCATTCCTGTAACGTTAGGCTATTATGATAAATTGATTGACTTAAAGGGCTGCCAACTCTAACGCATTCACCGTGAGAATTTGTGCTCCATTCACGTTTCCGTACTGTCGTCAATAATTATTCAATCAACGAAATGCGTGTGTTTCACGATCATTCAAATTGTTTAAATGAAATAAGACCATTTGAAGGCTGCCGGATAGCTCACTCGATAAAGCATCACGTTGCGAAGCAGAAGTGACTATCACGTTGTGGGTTTGATCCCGCTTCATACCAGTGGTCGGCAGCTTTTTCAGAGTAGCGCACAATTGGCTATTGCGCTACAGGGTTGCAAATTGGGAAGGGACTGCTGGGAAGGGAAAATAAAAGTCACCTTGTTCGTTGCTTAGGGTCTTCCTGTTGGCCAGACGGGCACTCGTCAGGAAGATTCTAAGCCTGTTCATGTCCGGGTATCCTCCGCCCTCATTCTGAACTTGCGAAGATTCAACCAATGAGTATATAAAAAGCGGTGGTCGACAGGCGCGTGCTTCGGAGGAGAGCCGCAAACTATCTACACTCTCCTGAATTGGCAGCAGGGGGGTCACATACGAGCAAGACTTGTACATAGTTCACCAATTCGACATTCCAGATTCAGGTGGGATTAAATATGCCAAATGAAAAAAAAAAAAAGAAGAAGAAAGGAAATAAGACCATTTGAAACATTTTTATGCAATTCCACAGCTTCCAACCCCTGACTGAAGAAAAGTGTGAGAATTCCGGAATCATAATTGTTCTCATTTTAGGCTACTAGTGCTGAAATCCACCGAGGCTCTATGCAGGGCAGCTCATGACATATTTTCCGGTCAAGTATTAGGCCGCTTGGCAACTTCCGCCAAGCATTGAATCCTGTGTGAGTGTAGGAATGCTAGTCATTGTCGCCTAAAACGAACTAAACTAATTATTTTTCAAAACGTTTCATTTAGTCTCTTTGTGCATTTTATTCTGATTTGTGTATCAATGTTTATGTCATGATGTCAAAACAAGCAAAACTGTCTTTTCAAAAACGTGAGCGCAGCACTTCAGGGCACTACTGCTGTGTGCTGAAATGTACAGCTTTGGCTAAGTTTAATTATTTCCTTAGTTTCCTCACATTTCCTGTTAATTCAGTGTCTATCAGAGGGGGGATAAAACAACGGTGATTGGGCCCATGACCCACTGATGAAAGCAATTGAATTTCATACTTTGCCAGGCAAAGCGATCAATGCGTCTGTGGCGACATTCCCGCGCTATATTCAAATGCAGGCGCACATCTAGTGACGCTTTTTACTGCAGTAAGCAGTGTTTGGTCTGTCCAGACGTTAGGAGTAGCCACAAGTCAGCTTGAAGGAAATAAGGAACCTAGAAGCAATGGCAAGGCAGATGTCAGAAGTAGCGGTACTTCCCCTAACCTGAACCTTGGCTCCATCCCCTAACCCTAAATCTAACTTGTCCCTTCTAATACACCATGTCAGTTTTGCGGATGGAATAAAGGGAGGAACGTTAAAAAAGCAGCCTTACAAGAAGCGGAAAGTACTGCTACTGGATCCTTTCTGATTTTATCCAATGGCAAATACCTTACTGTGTAGCTATACTGTGCAGAGTAGAAACTAACGTTAGCGGAGTCTCTGTTGAGGCTACTACTGAAACTAAAATTATGACCCAATTTCAGGAAGCAAATGGGGAAAAAAGCTACGTTAACCGCCTCGACAAAGAATTTTTATTTAAAAAAAAAAAAAAAAAAAAAAAAAGGCTTTACCTCGCAAAGTATGAAATTCAAGTGGGTCGTGGGTTTTCATCAGTGGGTCATGGGCCCAATCACCATTGTTTTATCCCCCCTCTCTACTAGACACTGAATTAACAGACAGCAATGAGACAGAAATCTTACAGATTACCACTTTATGGACAGTGATTTATGGAATTGGTAACTTGGAGGGTTGAAGCATTCAGACTGAATCTGGCCCATCACAATAAAGTGAACTCCACCAGCGTACTCCATTAACCCTTGAGCGGAGAAGGGGGGGGGGGGGGGGGGGGGGGGGGGTGTAGCTCTCACAGCAAGAAGCTCCATCAGGCACTGCAGGGCCTTCTTCTTCACGGAGACAGCGGGGTCCCGGCAGCGGTCCGACAGGATGGACAGGTTCTCCTGGCTGCAGGGGATCACCTTGTGCTTCAGGAGACTCATCATAGCCTGGACATGCAAGCAAACATTAATTATATATGCGCCATGTCAGCATCTGGGCCACTTAAAGTGAAAAAGACACTCAAAAGAACACAAAAGCCCATTGGTGCTGCTGAGGATAATGCTTTTTTTTTTTTTTTTTTTTTTATATTAAATTTGGCATCTCCAATCCCACCCAAATTTGGAATGCCCAATTGGGGAACTATGTACAAAGCTTGTTCGTATGCCACCCCTTGCTGCCAACTCAGGATAGTGAAGACAGTTCACGGCTCTCCTCCGAAGCACGTGCCTGTCAGCCACTGATTCTTATACACTCGCTGGTTGAATCTTCGCAGGTTCAGAGCGAGGGCGGAGGATACCCGGACATGAACCAAGCCGGAGTCTTCCTGACAAGCGCCCGTCCGGCCAACAGGAGGCACTGGAGCAACGAACAAAGCTGTTATCGAACACCAAAATCCGGCAGTCCCTTCCCAATTTGTAACCCTGTAGCGCGATAGCCAATTGTGCGCTACTCTGAAAAGGCTGCCGACCCCTGCCGGTGGGTACGCCGAGGCTCGAACCCGCGACGTGGTGATCACCTCTGCATTGCAGCGCAGTGCCTTAACCGAAGGATAATGCTTTTTACCTTCACACCAGAGGTCTCATTTATAAATGGTGTATCTTCACCCAAATTCCCATTCTTTGCATATTTCAGTTTATAAAAACAATTGACGAAAAAAAAAGAGCATAATTATTATAAGATTATGCACATATAAAACATTTCAAGCTAATCTGAATATATTCAATGAAAATTATATGGAGTTTAACTTACATTCTGTAAATTAGGATTTTTTTCCATTCTTTTTTTTAACAGCATGTTTCAGTCATAAATCTATGCAAATTTTTGTAAATAAGATCACATGCATGGGTGCAAATGACATAATAATGCCCATTGGCGAACACGTAAGCTTCTTATTTCGGGACTTTCGCAAGAAAGCCATTCGATAAAATCCCCTTACTGCGCGTGAACGACACCAAGTCGTCATATTTATGCAGAAGATACAGATATACAAGATATACTTTATTGAACCTCGTGGGGTAATTAGTCCTCTACATGTAACCCATCCTGTAGCTAGGAGCAGTGGGCAGCCACAGAGCAGTGCCCAGGGACCAACACCAGTTCTAAGGCTTGGTCAGGGGCACTAGTAGGAGTGGTCCAGTAATACATGTTTTGTGGGTGGGTGAAACCGGAGTACCCAGAGGAAACCCACGCAAACACGAGGAGAACATGTAAACTCCACCCAGGCCGGATTTGAACCCACAACCCTCTTGCTGTGAGGCAGTAGTGATAACCACAGTGCCCCCGTGCCACGCGGTCGTAAATGTCCGTCTCTTGCCGTATCATGCGTGGTGCCATTGTGTTCAGTGTTGGTGTTATACGGTAGAGGGAGCAGATACCTGCAGGGTGGACTTCCTCACCACGGTCTTCTCATCGCTCACACGCCGCTTCAGCAAGGCCATCGTCTCTTTGGCTGCACATGAAAAATGTAACTTCAGCCAAGTTATTCGATCAAGAGATAACGACATGAAAGGCAACTGCAATATTATCATCCAACCCTGCAACAATACCAATAAACTTTGCATGTCTTCACACACTTACCATCTAATATGGTGACGTCGGCTTTGTTGGTCATTTCAATAGTTTTAAAGTTTAAGGCGGTTTTCTGTACGTTTGATTCATGAATGGTGGGCAACACTGAAAAAGAAAGAAAGAAAAAAAAAAAAAAAAAAACAGCACAAATATTAAAAATGTTCATTATATTGAGGTACCAGTTCCATTTACATTCCCTAATTTAAAATTAATTCTTCAGAAATTTCTAACTATAGAGTATATAGATATTTCTTTGCATCCTACACAAGCCATTTTAAGAGGCAAATACAACAGTGAAAATGGCTTTTGTGACAAATACTCTCAGCATGACTTCGTAATCCTGTTGGTTCAATTGTCAAGCAATATTCGGATGGTTTTTCAAATATGCATAAATCGATGTTCTTCCCAGGGTAAGGGTCCAGAGATAAAAACCCGTTATTGTTTTTAATCTGCAAAATGAGCAAGCTGGACAAATGTCACCAATGACTGTCATTGAGGTCATAGCTGCGCGTCATTGTAATTGTCACTGTCACTATAATAAGCATTTTTACTCATGACGCAGTGCTGTAGATTATACAGTGGCCCTATAGGAACAAGATAGGCACACCCATCCTGATCCAACAAAACCGTAAGCATTTTAGCCGATCAGCCCTCATTCCAATGCTTGTGCACTACACAAAATACACGCGCGAGTATGAACCAGTGACATCACAGCGTGTGGCTTGAGTTTGCATGGTGCGTAGAGATATAAATTCAATACAATACTGGGCCCGTGTATCCCGTTAGGGTAGAATACTGCTATTAAGCATGAAAATCTTTTTTTCCATCACTTACAACAAATTGCTTTATTGATATGAGAAGCAAACATTCAAATAAGCAGGGATGGAGGTGATTTGCATAAATTATGCAAATTTGGTGTCAAAGATGGCTGCCACAAAGGGGAATATCATGACAATTTCAAAACAGCATACCTCAGTAACTAATAGAGATATCAACTTCTTACTTTGCACACTGGTTGCCTAATCCAGCATCAATGGGCTAAACCTCTTAAAGTTGGATACTTTAATAAAATGCAGAGGTTATTTGAAATTTTGCTCTTGACTTCTCTTCTTCATTATACATTCAGCACCCCCTGAAATTAAGAGTATCAGAAGGGCCACATTTTTTAGGTTCAGGACAACCAACACGCTGTAAAGTATTTATGTTCCAAACTTCATTAAAATCGGACTAGCGGTTTTTGAGACATGGTGCGTGAAAAATGTGGAAATGGTAATGGTATTTTCATAGCAGTAATCTACCTTAAAAAGGCAGAAAGCATTACTTTTGTATTCGGACAAGGCAAAGAAGACTAACTTACCATCAGGTCTCCCTCCTTCAAGCATGGTCTGAGCTGAAGCTGAAAAAGACCAATCACTGATGAGCAAAAACAAATAAGGGGAACTGCATCAAAAACAATAGCGCATTCCAATAACCAACACCAATAGCAATTGCAAGACAAGAACTGTGGTCACAGTCAAAGCACTCCAAAGAGCATGCAGACTCTTGGTAGGATTGTTGCCAGGAACCATGGAATTACTGCTCTAAAAAAAATCGGAACAGCGGTAAATCACTCCATATCTGAACCAGTCTCAACAAAAATTGTGCGCTGCAAGCTCCACAAAGCAGGTACCAGCGACAGCGCTTCCAATGATGTATATTCTCTGCATGTACATTTCATTATTACCTCCGCCAAGGAGGTTATGTTTTAGGCAGCGTTTGTCTGTTTGTTTGTTTGTTTGTTAGTTAGCAAGATAACTTTTTGAGTTATGTACTGATTTTGATGAAATTTTTAGAGAAGGTGGGTATTGAGTCAAGAAACAGGTGATTACATTTTGGCATATCTAGGCCAAAGTACAGCTGAGATATAGGCCAAAGTTCAAGATTTCAAGTCTTTCCAATGGGCCGGAGTTCCAATCGCCGTGCTTTTGGGTTTTGCTGCCCCCTGGCGAAGGTCTCCGCTGTCTGAGTGCTTTTCTAGTTTATATATGGAGTTGGTGGCGTTTATATAAGGCATGACTGGAGATGGAAAGATCAAAAGAAAAGCTTGAAAGTGGAACTCACTGAAGGAGAAGAGCTCCTGAACACTCTCCATGGCATTGCTGGACTGCAGCTCCAGGCACTGGCCCAGGGAGGTGAGGGCGTGGCTGCGCACCATAGGCGCGCGGTCCGATCGCCTCCCAAACACCATCACCTGCACCAGGAACTTGTGCGGCAGGAAGGAAGCCAGCTCTGCCGACAGCGAGGGCTCCGCCTCCCTCTCGGGCTGCTCCATCAGGGCCATGGCCACATCCAGCGCAAACATGCGGTACCCCACCTGCAGAAACCCCCGCCAGCGACACACAACCTCATATTGCCTGACAAAAAGGAGGTGATAGTCCCTGTAAAGCAATATTTCCCAATGGCACAATGTATGCTGGGATATGCTGCATTGTCCCTGACATTGAGCGGCAAAGTAAGTTAGATAATAGACGAATGATGATTTTGGCAGGGCAGGCAGACTCATTTAATCGCAAGACCAACACAAGGCTGCTTTGAGAGCTGATAATACATCACAACAGGCCGGCACTCTGGCAGGAAAGGGGCAATAAATTTCAGGAGAAAGGTCAGCCCGTTTCATTATTAGACCAGGGCCATTTAAATGGCTTTTTGATGAAAGTGAGGTTTCCATGACATTTTTTTTTTGGCCACGATGAAAAGGGTTTCCAAAGATACTTTTCTGAAGCAGTGGAATGCCCATGGAGAGGTCACGTGGGACGTACCTTAGAGTGCAGGGAATAGGCGTACAGCCATTGGATGAAGGAGGCGTATGGCGCGCAGGGCATTTTCCCCAGGAGTTTCACCACAGCTTGCGCGCCGCTGGTGCGATACTCTGCCTTGTCCACCATCTGCAGTCCAAGTCAAACCGTTCAGTAGCGTTAGCGGGGTCCTCAACTGCCGACAGACCCCTCGATATTATGTAACGAGTGCAAAAAGATTTAACGTGTCATTTCGTAACAATGAAATAAGAGCTTTAAGATGCGCCATCCATTCCTTAATTCACATTTGAAGCAATTGTCAAAAATGAAGCAAGAACGTGGTACTGGAATATTTTTTCGCATCCACGCCTACTTGAAGGAAATCCAGTCGGCTCGTGCTGGCGCCACGCTAATACTACAGTTCACCTGGAAGCAGATGTGCTGAAGAAGGATTCGAAGAATCGGCATCGCTGCGTCCTTCTGCTCATCAACAATGTGACTAGAGAGAGGAGACAGAATTTGGGCACGTCAAGATCAATGTGCTGCAGATGCAAGACAGGTCACCCTTTCCTGAACCCATCAGGGCAATTTATTCTCTGCATTTGACCCATACTGGTTACTTAAACCATTGAGCGCCAAATAAATTTTCAAGGAATTAAGAATGTAATTATCCTGAGCTGTTGAAAACCTACCATGTGTCAACTTGTTTAAAAGAGCTCCCGCAGGGAGTTGCCACATGATAGGTTGTCAACAGCATCTGGTTTTGTTCTCACTTACACCATTGGGCAACCATAGTTGCCTATGGCGCTCAAAGGGTTAAGAATTCCAAGGAGGAGTGTGTAGCAGCGCAGTGCAGCGCAGCGCCTGATTATCAACTCCAATTCTAAAGCCAGAGCCTTGATCAGAGGGGTTGGCAGGAATCTTCGTATATCGCATGTCTTAAGTTCAGATGGAATTATAACCCAAAAACTCCTTGATGCAAAAGCAACATCTCAAATCACTATGTTTTTATCAGAGTACTCTCCTTTGGGTCCATTTTACACGACAGCAAGAAGTGCCAGAGATCCACTGTGGCTTTTAATCAATAAAACCACTCAGTGCTTTGGCTTTGTACGGTGAACAAAAATGAAAAGGGCTACTACTCACATACTGAAGACCTCTGCCCCTCTTCAGTTTTTTTAGGACTCAGTCTTTCAGCCTATCTGCAGTGTAGCCTCTGAGGCATACAAAATTCCACTCAAAAGTACAGAATCACTGGGAATTGGAATACTTTCAAGATGTTTTAAGAAGCTTTTTTTCCAACCAAGTTAGCACTGCATTAATTAGATAGAAAGCCAAGATAGTGATCATTTTACAACTTACCATTTACGGTTTAAAATTTCTTAATTCAGTTTTACACACTATTGCAAAGCAGTTTTTGGTTGCGAATGCTCCAGATAACCAGCACATTACCTCATCTGAGCCTAAAGAAATCACATATTGGAGCCACTTCTCCATATCTCCCCAAGGTCTACTGTGAGGATAATCTTACTCAAAGCAAGAACAATGAAGAATTCTTCCCAGTTAGGATCTGCCAGGCCAGAGTGATGCTGAGCCAAGCGTTACCTGACGAACTGGATGGCCTGCTCTTTGGAGGCCTGAACAGCCTGAATGGGAGCCAAGAGGGTGGGTTTGGCTCCGTCCTCATGGGTCATCATGAGGATGATGTAGAGGAGCTGATGGAACACCTGCCGCACAGACTGAAGCCACACCACAGAAACACAGCATGAGCCACAGAACATTTCAGCCTCAGTCTCCACCGACACATTCTCCCCTGACAGAGTGGGGACGAACCAAACAGACACTGAACTGGCACAAGACTTCCGCACGGGGGCTCCTCACCTCACTTCCTTCCCCATGCTTGGGAGAGCAGAGCAGCCTCAGGCCGTGATAGGCCAGCTCCGGCAGGGTCTTCATGCGGTCAGGGTCACTGGGGAGACAGAGGCCAATCAGCTCACAGCATGCAAATCAGTATGCAAAACGAAAAAGGAAAAAGCCAATCGCCTATGTCATTTACAGCAGAGATATGGCACAAACACTTACGATTCCTCCGCAAATGTTAGTTCTCCAATCACAGGCTCAAATCTGACCAGGTAGGCGAAAAGCTGAAAGAGAGGTGTGACTGGATTTGATCAAAGACAGCGGGGAAATTTCATGACAATGGAAATGCATTTGATTAACAAAATGGACGTGGAGATGAACATGTAGCTCTCCACAAAACATTACCAAAGCACTCAGCAGGCCATGAACATGGGCCAGGAATTGATTATAAGAAGCGTGTTTTAAAAAAATATACATAGCCATTCCATAAATTTAATTGATTCTGAACCAGTTGGTCATAAAATACAACTACTTCATGAAAACAACTGAAAAAATGAGAATAACTTCAATAAAAATACATTTTCCCCACTACGTTTGCACTTTGTGTTTATTATATTCAACCTTTTTTCCTCTTTTTTACAAAAGGTGCCAATAACCTTTGGCCCCACTTCTACTTGTTTGTGCAGTTATGAACACCGTGTGGCCGTTTATTTTATTCAGCCTTGTTTCTTCATTTTTATCAAGTGTCCCAATAATTCTGCACCTGATCTGTACCTACCTGTGCACAGGTCTGAACACTGTGGGGCTTGTCCTTCAAGGGCAATCTGCTCAGGAGCCTGAGCAGCGTTTTCACAAGAGACACGATCCCATTCCGGATGTGCAAGAGATCCTGCGCAGAGAAGAAGAGCCCATCCTCCTGCTCCTCGTCCTCAAAGTCATCCACGTCCATCTGATGCATCAGAAAAAACAAGCGCTCCCATCGGTTAGGATTGAAAATACGTGCGCACTACCAATAAGTGTGACAACATTTTAAATGATTTGATCAAAGTACCTAAAACAAAGCCATGCAATAAATAAATGAATATTAAATGAACATCCTCTTTATATCATAACAGACGCCGCACCCTATGAAGAATTTTCAAAAGCCCTAGTGTAAAATATAAGGACCACAATCCAGGATATAAAGACTAGTCAAAAACAGACGATAGATCCACCTCTTCATTGTCCTTCCTATTGGGTTTGCTTTGTTTTCTGCTCTTGGGGTCTGGCTGGGAACTCCTGAATGTCTCCTTTTTGCGTTTCTTGCCTGTATCCTGAGGCCAGCATGTCTTTACCAAGTTCAAGCAGCCATCAAACAAGACAGGATGGGACACCTTGTTGGCTACGCTGCCTTCAGTGAGAAACACAGACAGGAAAACCATCACCTATCACAGTAAAGTAAAAAAAAAAAAGAAAAAAAAGAAAATCCCTTTCCTCACAGAGAATGAGGAAATGTGCAATGGCACGGCAATTATACCAATGGAAATGACAGGTTTTAATTGAAGAGCAAATCAAGCAAATATCCTAAACTGCTGTGATTACGGGACACTAAATGTTCATACTTCAACTCCCACAAATTTTGGTTCCATGTTACAGTGCTTTGATACTTACTGCTGTCATTCTTCTTTTGCTCTCATCTCAATGCAACCCAAAACCCTGAGTGAAAGTGGCTGTCCTTTTTAAAATACAATTCAGGAAGAGCAACAAGGCACCAACGTGAGGTGGGAATTGCAGACTTGCCTGGTATTCCCAGAAGCAGCAAGTAGACTGAGCCCGCCTGCAAAGCATTCAGTCTCTGGGAGAGGCTCGCTGCTCTGGCTTTCACTCCAAGGAAGAAATGGGAGAGCACCGCCACGACCGCGTTCACAGAAACCCCATTTTCTCCAAAGGTGGTCCACACATTCTGTGACCGTAATATTAAACAATAATAAAGCATCAAACACAACTAGGAAATACAAACTATCGATTTTATACATTGATAGGATGATACTTACATCCGTGCTACCCGCAGAATCTCTCGCATAAGGTAGCAGACTCTCGTAGACCGCTTTGAATGCATCCAAGCCATTTCTTACGATCGCTTCTTCTATAACCGGATCGAGTGGTTCCGCCTCGGAGAACTCGAAGTCCCACACTGTGTCTACCCACACTGTACAAGGGCATTCAAATTAGGTTGGAAGATTCCCAATTGGTAAACAGACAAGTCCATGTCAAGACAGAGTCATTCCATGTCAAAACAGACAATATTGATGTGCCTTGTACATGACACCTCTTGGATTTTGCGCAGACTTTGTCCAAAAATTCTTTGGTACCAAACCAAAGAATCCCAAGTTGTGTGTTAATATCTTTGACAGTTTTCGTGTGAAAATTTCTTAAAATTTGGATGTCACGCCCTTTTTGACTTATGTGAATTGGTAATTTTGTTTTGTAGCATTTTGGAAGGACCATAACTTCTCACATATTAGAGAAAGGAAGCTGACATTTCATTTGCAGGTGTATTCTGGCCCATAAATCAGGATTCTGTCGCCAGAATGGCCATGAGACATCAGAGGGGTAAGAGGAGGGCCCCCAAAACGCAAATTTTTTTAAGGTGGCAGTGATTTTTCACTTTTTGGGGGTCCCTTGGATTCAGTTCAGTGAATGTTACTGTTCGAAATGTGGTTCTTCCTCATATTTGGAAACTTTCCCACCACCAAACTAAGTTTTAGGATAATGGTACCATTAGTAGGGGTCGAATAACCACTTTGGGCTAAAACAAGCCTTTCAGATCCTGGACTTCAGACCCCGAGACGATGGTGTGGGCACTGGATGATGGTAATGGCATTTATACTAGACAAATATATATATTTAAACATTAACTTCATGAAATAAAAATGTTGATTATCAACCTCCTTAAACACTGCCCGGCCAAAAAAAAAAGTCACCGTTTGGAAATTAATGAACAAATTCTAGAATTGGATCATTATTGCGGTTACTAATATGCTTCAGCTGGCAATAATCATTTTTCCCCTGACTGATGAAGCGCATCGCTACTCATTTCTCAAAAAATCATGTCTGAAGACACATCCCTTGCTGGTGGAAAAGATGTTACAGTATTTCAGAACAGGCAACTTACTGGCCTGTATTTAGCAAAGAAACTCATGAATGCAAAAACAAGAATGAGGAATCATTTTCACAAACATATTTGCCACCAAAAAGTCCTGATCTTAGACACAGTGAAAGTTATTGGGATGTGCTCAAGAAAGACCACCGAGTGGTTTAACCATTATGTCGAGAAGACAAGATCTCGGCCAAAAATTATGGCATGTATGATCGAAAATAAATGTTCTGGCATTGCATATAGTCGTCAAAACAATGACAAAATGAATTTGCACTGTAATCAAAGCTACAGGGGTTCCAACTAAATATTTGAGTGTGCGACTTTTTTTTGGCCGGGCAGTGTATATGAACATATTTTATGAAAAAAGGCATTTTGAGTTTTTTTGTAAGGTATGGTCCCTCCTAAATGCTACAAAACAAAATGACCATTTCACATAAGTCAAAAGGGGCATGGCGCCCAAATTTCAAGAAATTTTCACTTGAAAACCATCAGAGATATTGACACGAAACATGGGATTCTTTTGCTTGGTACCATCAAGTATTTTTGGACAAAGTTTGAGCAAAATCTGAGAGGTGTCATGTACATGGGTAGCCGAGTTGACATGGAATGACCCGAGAGCACACAATCCTAAGTCAACATAATTCACGCACTCGGTCGCTGAGCATCATACTGTACTGTACTCTGGTGCTGTCGCAATCCCATTATAATTGCACTATTCATGTTTACAGGGATTACTGACCATTTTAAAGTACAAAAGCAGTAGTCGTGAATGTCAGAGTTTCATATCGTTAACCTCACAACACAATCACTCATCTAATTTTTAAAGGTTTTTTAATATTAATTCAGAGAATGGATTTCATTTTTCTTTTTTAATTTTTTAGGGTTTAGAGAAAAAAAGAAAAAACATTTGCCAACATCTAAGAACAGGCAGCCAATATCTCAATTCAGCATAAATATGACAGGGAATTATGCTATGAGGCTAACGATATATACCGGCACATAATGCACTAGAGTGCAAATAACTACAGTGTACTAAATGAATTATATCACCCTCTAATCTATTAGCATAAAGCAGCTAATATAAAACTAGCACTGCGGACCCCTCAGGCTTGTGCTTCATTGGCGGCCATACTGATTATCGGAGTGGGATACAGATCAATAGGGAGCTTCCTGTAACCACCCCCATCATACCACCAAAAAATGAGTAAATTTGGCCCAGGCGTTTTTCAGCTATCGTCCGGAAACTAAAATGAAGATGGCTGCCGTGGCGGCCATATTGATGATCCGAGTGGGACAGAAATCTAAAGCAAGCTTCTTCCAACCACCCCAACATATCATCGAAAAATGAGAGTACAAAAGTATTTGGCCAAGGCGTTTTTCAGCTATCAGGCCTCAATGTTGCGACTGTTTTGGTCGCATATGCGACTGGTATTTCAGTTTTGCGATCAATAATTTTTTGCCGGTCGCACCCGTGCGCCTTGAAAATTTTGACCATGTGCAACCAAATAGTGATCTAACATTCATTATTATATCAAAACGTAATTAATAATTTTTGGTAAACTTAACGTCTGAAAACGGATATAATTCGGCATTAATTTACTCTACCGGAAGCAAACATGCGATATCAGAAACTCCGTACAGCACTAAGGAGGTATCGCTTTGACTTGAATTGATATACAAAGCTGTGTTGCGAGTTGCTTCGAAGCTCCTTTTTCAGAAATAGGATTTGCGCTATTGTAATAAGCTTAATGCTGGGCCATGCGATGTTGAGAGCTTAAAGCCTCAAGCCTCATCTGACCAAAGCACACGGTCCCAGTTGAAGTCCCAGTACCTCTTAGTGAACTCCAGACGTTTGCGTTTATGATTGTGAGCGAGAAAAGGTTTTTTCCGTGCATGTCTCCCAAACTGCTTGTTAGCATGTAGATAGCGCCTGATGGTTGTTTTGGAGACTTTGTGACCCCAAGATGCTACCATTTGTTGCAATTCTTTAGCGTTGCGCTTTGGAGAACTTTTTATTTCTCTTACTATCCTCCTCACTGTGCGTGGTGGCAAAATAACCTTGCATCCACGTCCAGGCTTGTTTACCACTGTTCCTGTTGTTTTAAACTTCTTAATGATTCCTCAGACAGTAGATACGGGCAGGTGCAGGCGAGTGGCTATTTTCTTGTAGCCATTGCCAGACTTGTGTAGGTCAACACACATCTGCCTTACTTGAATGGTGTGTTCCTTTGTCTTTCCCATGTTGAAGAGTGGATAAGAGAAATGGCCTCTGTGTCACGTCATATTTATACTCCAGGGAAACAGGAAGTGATGAGTTACTAATTAAATGTCCCTAGATACTCTGATCAACTTTATAAACTACTGTAGGAATGACAGAAATACTTCAATTACATTTATTTCCTAGGAATTGTTAGGGGTGCCAATAAAAGGTGATTTTATGAAAAATAATTATTTCTTCGACAGGGATTTTGTTTCCCCTTAAAATTCACTTGAGTTGAAGGTTACCTTTTTCTACAATTTTCAGTGTGAGAGTATGCTTCTGCAATAAAATTTGAAATTTTATTTTAAGGCATCACATTTTAACACATCTTAACCAGGGGTGCCAATAATTATGGAGGGCGCTGTATCTGGGTAGTTCTTATGAGAGTTTGTTGAATGTGGAGAAGAGGATCGCAAGCGGAGTGATAGAGAGGATGAAGGAAACTGGCAGATATGTTCCGCCACGATTCGTGAAGAGGGACAGATCAGTATTTTTTGCCATCGATAAAAGACTTCCTTGAGGACACTGCATACAGACAGAACACTCTCCATGGAAACATCATTGTTATCAACCAAGAGGAGGATGAAGAAGGCAAACCAATCAATGACAATTTAACTCTAATGGATCAGGAACTGACAATTCAATCTGAAATGCAACGATAACTTCAGCGTCAACAACTAGTGCATAAGTGTGGCATTTGATGCAGAACTGAGGCATAATTGAGGTATTTGACCTTGACCTTAAGGTGTTACTTTGATCCCTTATGACTTTGAAAAACACTGCAATTAATTGGCAATCCTCAATAATGGTAGTATACTTGCTTAAGCCATCCATGTAGGATAACAGGGTTTCTAGGCACCGTAATACTTGCATCAAGGGGTATTCATCACCTGACCTTGAACATACGACCTTGACCTTAAGGTGTTACTTTGACCCCTGATGACATTGAAACATACTGCAATCAATTTGGCATCCTAGCCCGTACGAGGCCACTTGCTTGTACCAACCAAGTAAGTGGAGGGAGTGTCTAGATTCAGTTATATTTGTATCAGAGGTGTCTTCTGAAAGTCAAGGTCATCAAGCGGTCAGGTGGCACCTGTAAAGGGGTCAAAAAATGTGTTTCCCTCCATTTTTATGATTATCAGGTCCAATAGATGCAAAAACCACCCTTAACTCAATTTGGGCATCCAAATCTAACGAGATGACATGGCCTACTCGCTATAAGGTCAAAGGTTTTTTTTTTTTGCCTCACAAATTATTAAAGTGCATCTAAAGTTGATTCCCATTGTTTTCGTTTATCGGCCAATCAGCGAGCTACACGAACCGAAATGTAAGGATTATCTACGCATGTACCCAAAACATTGGTTGAAATGAATGATATTAGTCATGTGACAATGCAAGATGTCAACAAAAGCAAGTGATTTGTTTGTAAACATTGAACGTTCAACGTCCTGTCTGAGAATCGATGCCCTTTAAGTACCCATAACTGGGTCTGGTATGCGAGAGCAAAACAGGGTTTATTTTTTATGTATCTCACTGTATGTGATGAGGCAAAGCCTAGTAAGTACAAAAATGGCCCCAACTCAGTTTCGATCAAAACTTCATTTACTAGGGTTTTCCTTAATAATCAACAAGTAAGCCATCCCATATAACCTACAGACCGATAGCTATACTGGTCCGCAAAATACAGCGCTAACGTTATATTTCATGCATTTAAGTCCATTTAAAATGCATACAGCCATTATTATGCGAACTAACTTGGCTGGAGTTGCACCGTGAGCATTTAGCTCGCTAGCAGGCATTAACATGCCCCGAATAAAAAGCTGGCCAGCTAACACTGACTTAGAAACCAACAAACTTACGCCTGCTCAGCTACCTATTTGCGATACATCATACCGCAGTAAAATACTGAATAAAAACAGAGAATCGCAATTATTTCGCATTAGCTGTGCAGCTCGGTCAGTTAACGTTGGCCAAAGATACTCCACTGATTTCTGTTCCAAATTCAAAAATAATACAACTGCGACTGTGTTACAGAGGCCACGGCTAAATAGCCGTAGAAACGTTCACGGCAAAATAAACACAGCCTTTTTATTACTTATGAAGATGCTTATGATGTGAGCGAGGAAACAGTCCAGGATTTAAGATCTGCGCAAGCGCAGTACTGCGAAGGTAGCATATTTTGATAGGTAGCATCAAAAACTGACAGAACACCGGCAGCTACATTAGCGAAGCGCGTGTATTCGCGTCTTTGCATTGACTTTGAATGTAATCTGTCGCGCGAATAATTCGTTTCGCGTCCAGTGTGAAAGCGGCTTTTGTAGGACACTGACAACACAAGATTCCCAAGTCAGCAAACACGTCAGTCAACTAGTAGGCGAGGCAACTAAGTTACTCAGCCAAATGTTTTACTTGCGCATATTCAAATCCCAGACATTGAGGCGTCTGTTCTATAAATAATTAGCGGCTGCTGTTGAGACACTTAAGAAGACATGACCGACTTACCTCCGCTCACTGTTCTTATTTTCAGCAACTCTAACGCACCCAGCAACTCCATCTTTCCCTTTGAATCCACGCGCCAAAATCTCAACAACTGCCGTCACGCATGCGCAGGTTTACACCATTGACATGTCGCCAATATATCAACAGACCTCAACTGTCGTAAACAGTAAACATGTACTGTGGATTTTGGCTGGGAGTTGAAAAATGGCACAACACCGGCAACGGTGCAGTAAAATATTAGCCAGCTTTGCACGAATTCTCATGGGAAAACTCGTCAAAAACACACCTCTTCTGAGAATCGGGTGCTGCAGAGTACGTGGAGAATGTGGATGAATCGTTTTATCATGGTACAAGTAGAATATCAGTCACTTCATGTCTAGTCTGCTAGTCTGGATAGATGCAATGGCTTTATGAAAAAAACCAAACAAACTAAAAACTTCATTCTATATAAGCTGTCACTACATAACGGAATCGAATAACCACAAAAGATGCTCATTAATGCACAACATATTTAGCGGAACTAAAAACTAATTTGCTTTATTGTTTGTGGGCCTATAGTTAGAACAAACTCCATGTCATACCGTCAATTTGATTGAAAATGAAAACATTAATCTATACGTTTAGCTATACTAATGAAAAATAAAATGTAACAAATAATCATTCAATAGTAATTTCATTCTCTGTTAGCTGACCATTTTAGAACTCCATTTCCTTTGAACTTTTATTTTGAATGGCATATTTGCTCCTGCCCCAAACGGGAAGTGATTCAAAAATCGAGGGTGAATCGCTTCGATCGTTTGCATGTCATCTCCAAAGTATCTTTCCCCGAGGTTATCAATGAATGTGTAATGTCGTAATTCAATTCTAATGTCTCCGCTTTTAGTGTTAAGATGCCTTCAAATAAATTCTTATGTCCAAAAGCCAATATATAGAAGGCTAGTTGATGTGAACGTATGACCGGAATATTCATTTGACATGTCGGTCGCGTCTTCAATTTTTTTTTTTTTTTTTAAAATAACTTAACGGCACTATAGTTCAATGAGAAATAATATGATTATGCTGCTGTTTCCGAAATATGGTATACAGACTGCCTTCCATTCTTGCGGCGCTGTCGGTGACTCTTGGGGTGTACGCATGCGCACGGAGCAGAGAGCATTTCGGAAGTGCTACCCAGAACATTGTGACAGTCTGGCAATTGCGAACATTTACAGCAACACTAATTTGTAGCAAGTTGTGCGAGCTTATTCTGAAGAAAAGAAGCGTACGCAAGACCCAGATCTGACGTGAAAGAAATTCACTCTTAATGAGCGATTGACAAGGATTTGTAATTAGACCGAAGGTGCAGTGATGAGCTTCTTTAGTTTTGGTCAGAGTGCTGAAATTGATATAGTCCTTAATGACGCTGAAACGAGGAAGAAAGTCGAGCACAAGACAGAAGATGGGAAGAAAGACAAGTATTTTCTGTTTTACGACGGAGAGACCGTTAGCGGAAAAGTGAATGTTACCTTGAAGAACCCGGGCAAAAGACTCGAGCACCAGGGCATTAAGATCGAATTCATTGGACAGATCGGTAAGTGGCAGTCCTGCTCGCAGGCCTAACCTAAGAATTTGGCTCATATGGGGACACCTTGTATGGAGAAATTGTGCATTGCATTACAGTTTCGAAGAAAGTGATATGAGTGAAAATTGGGGAAAAAAAATAATAAAACCCATGTATAATCGACGCACGACTCTGAGCTGTACGTGTATTACTGACACATATTTTCGCAGCAATATGCTGTTCATTCCGAGAGATTTCCCGCAGGATTGCTCAAAAGCAGTTGCGACTGGAAATGACAAGGAAACCAGAAAACCAGTCCCATGACAGCGCTGAGCTGAGCCGCACTCGCCCTCATTTGAAAAACTGGATGTCTTTGTTTTATTAGACTGCATAACATTCAGGACCGTGAATGAAATGTTATCAAACCGTACGGCCGCGAATGAAATATAATGCTGCTGCATGTGCCTCAATACAAACAAACGAGTTTTAGATCACTCCATATGCGTTTTTAATGAGAGTGCGTAAAACGTGGCGAGAAACGAAAGTAGGGTCGAGTGCACATTTTGCGTATCTGATTGAACCGCCGTCAGCCGTCTTGCACCTGCACTGTTTTCTCCTCGGTCGATACGACAGCTCGTTGTTCTTTGGAAGTCCTCCATTAATAGAGTTTGTAGGCTTTGAGTATAAGGGTAGCCTATTGGAGAATTTATTACAATGCAGTGCTTTTCACCAAACCTTCACTGCAGGATTTGCGAGTTTGCATTGCAGTGTTCAAAATACCCTGTGGGTTAATTGTCGCCGTTATGCACTCGCGGCCTGCTGTCATGTCGGTGGCACTGGGAGAGACCAGCTCTTAATGAGCCGGGGTAAAATGCAGTATCTTACTGTAATATTGTTTCTACTACAGCTACAAACTGCATCATTATGGTTGGTGATAGTAAGCCCCCTTTGGTACTAACATCGTAACAAAACCAAAAAGAAGAGTAGTTATTTATATTAGTTATTATTGTGATTGTATGAACTGATAAAGTAATAGCGATCCAAGTGAATAAAATGCGCTCGATTAACAAATCTGATGACATTATCCAATGTTTTTACGTGACTGTTTCAGCCACTGCCAGCCTCAAATTTCATTCGCAACAAATGAACAGGACTTGGTGCGGAAATGCAAAGTTCTAAGTTTTCACCAGTGGGCGGCACAGTGGTCCTGCTTCGCAGCAAGCAGGTCTTTGGTTCAAATCTGGCCTTGGGCCTTCCTGTGTGGTGTTTGCATGTTCTTTCTTCCCAGTTCACGTGGGTTTCCTCTGGGTACTCCAGTTTTACCCACGCAGAATAACACGCATCATATGAAAACTCCTACCAGTACCCCAGACCAAAAATGATTAGCTTTAGAACTGGAGTTGGTCCCCAGGTGCTGCTCTGCACCTACCTGCGGCTCCTAACAATAGGATGGGTTGCAGAGGACAAGTTACAGGATTCGATTAAGTGTATCTTATCATGGAATTTGTTGATTTTTCAAAAGAAACCCTTACTTTCTTGCAACATATTAAAAAAACAGTTAGGGTGGTAAAGTATTTACCAATTTGCAATGTTGCCATTCCTTTTCCAAGCTTAATAAATGTTAAGAGACTGTAGACATGAAATGATAAAATGTTTGTGGTGCAACTCTGTTCCATTTTTTCAAAAGAGAAGTCTTTATATGACAGGTATGCCACTGTCTTAGGCCTCACATTTTACATTTCAAAATTCACCATGCATTCTCTGTTGCGGACGAGTGAGGACTGCAGGTAGGCCTGTCCAGCACCTGCACCCTCTTTTTACACATCCATGCCTTTGTAAAGAATGCAGAATGCGGTTTTGTGTTGTCTTGTTGAAATATGTACAGCTGGGCTATTCAACATATATCTTGGAAGGGCCAGTGTGAATGCGTGCAGGCTTTCATTCCAACTGAGCAGTTACACACCTGATACTACCAATTAGCCCGAAGAGTCTTTGCTTAAGTCCTTGATTAGTACTCTCAGGTGAGTAACTGCTTGGTTGGAATGAAAGCTTGCGCCCGCACTGGCCCTTTCTGGATAATGTTGAATAGCCCTGATGTAATGTATGGGCATCCCTGGGAGACATGCTGGCTTAAACTTAGAATGTGTTGTTCAAAAATCTCTACATACTTTTCAGCAGTAGCCTAATGATGCTTTCTAAGAAGTGTGAGTTACCCATGACAATGTCTCCAACCCAGCCCCAAACCATGACAGTGCACGGGACTTGTTGCTAGTAACTGTCTGAATGGTGGATCATTCCATGGAAAACCAATCAGTGCCTCCCACCTGTCCCCCTCAGGATCAGCTGATATTTTTTGTGCAGTAGCCTTTTGTATATTTAATGAAGCCATGCAAAATTTTACTTTCATACTACAAATATTTTCTGAGTTACAGGCCCTCGAAGTACATACAGAGATGAGTTGAAATTTTACGCTTTTTAATGTACATTATTTCTTTCTGGCGTTTTTTTAGCCCTCCTAACTTCATAAGCACGTGAGATGCTTAATTAAATCATCAGTGATGAAATACACATTTGAGCTCTGTTAAAAAAATGCAACCAAATCCAATTTAAATCCACTCATGGTGTCACAACTAAAGCCAAAATTAAAATTTTGCTCCGCATGATTTCTCCTGCAACTAACTTTGAGCATTAATATCATGGGGTGTATCAAAGTTTCGTCAGCAAACCTGAACCAATTTAATGACTATTACATTGAGGCGTAGACGCAAGCAGTGGCACCATGATTATGTTTTCTGTTTTCTGATATTTCACCAGAGACAACTTTAAAAGTAAGCTTTTCTTCATGCCATGATTCCTTCTGTGTCAATAATTGTTCTAATGTAGGCATATTTTGACATTCGCAAAACGGATCATTTGAGATTCTGTTTACTCAAGGAATTAAAACCATGGTAATGCAGAGTGAGTGAGCACTGTACATGAACGTATACATGAACAGTACAAAAGTGTGATTTGCGAGTTTGACTTCCACCTTATGCTGATGTCATCAGCTACATGCCCAGTCTTGATCATCATGATCTGGATACTTTCACAATTGGTCTTTTTTTGAAGTGATTGTGCCACAATATCCATGGTGTTTCATCACAATGTTTGTTGGGTTTTGACTCTTTAAATTGTATTCCCAGGCTAACTTTATGGCTGTAGCTTCACATGTTCAGGATGACCACTTGGGATAACCCTATTTTCATGACAACTTGATTATCAAGACTAGGCATATCGCTCAAGGTAGAAGTTAAACCTGCAAACCACGCCTTAGTGCATTTGGTATGCATGTATTATGCTCACTCACTGCATTATCAATTATTTTAATTCATTGCATGATTAGAATCTCAAATTTTACATTATGCCAGTGTCAAATATGCCTATATCAGAGAACTATGTGAATATTATTACCCGTGAGCTTGTTGAAATCTTGTGATCAGAAGGCGAAACCGCATGCATGCATTTGCTGGGCTGGGTAGCAATTTGTATAATTGTTGCGTTGGTCGCAGCAATGGGCTAATTGGAATTTCTCGGCACTGTTTACTGGTGGTGTGGGTTCTGTAGCTGTTTTATAAATAGATCATGGATTTCTGAATAAAAAAGGAGCAGTAAAATGTGGTTTCTCTTGTTATGAATTGGTAAGGAGTGGTTTTACATACAGGACAATTGCAGAAGTGTGTATCGAGTTGCAGGTGTGAATGTTGTGTGGTTGATTGCTGTGTAAGTCAGTTCCCTTAGTTGTTTAGATTTTGACACAGACGGCATCATAGCTTGAAGATGAGCTTGGTGTCAAACTGTTTCATTTATTTACTATAACTTGTGTTGACCAACCACCTATTTTACACGGTGATTTCACCCTTGAAAGTTTACCCAAATACACTTCTTAAAGTTTTCTCTGTTAAATTATCTGAAAAAAATGCGCATTTTGGAGTATCAAAGCTTGTTTCCATTATTATATGTCACAGACATTAAATTGATGCAGTTTTGTTTTTGAAACTATGATCTATCCCATGATACTAATGCTCCAAGTTGTTCACTGGAAAAATTGTACCAAACAAAAGCAAGATTTTGGCTTGAGATTGTGACACCTAGAGTGGATGTAAAATTGATTTGGTTGCAGTTTTTCAGAGCTCAAATGTGTTTTGCATCCCTTAAAATGTCATTTAACTATTTCAAGTGCTTGTAAAGTTTTAAGGACTAAAAAAATGCAGGAAAAAATAAATGCAAATTAAAAAGAATGAAAGTTTAACCTATTCCTATGTCCTTCAAGGACCTGTAACTCGGAAAGTATTCATTGTATGAAGGCAAAATGATGCACGGTTTCACTAAGCATACTGAAGTTATTTTACCAAAAAAATCGACTGATTCAGAGGAGGTCAAGTGGAATTCCCCCCCCCCCAGAATTACATGATTTTTTTATGGAATAACCCTGGTTCTTTTTTTCTTTGGTCCTTTGCACCTGTCAACCATTCTTCCAAGGGAGACCTGAAATTCTGGTTCATCTAATCACAGTTCATATTTCCACTGTGACAGTTTTGCAGATTCTTCCTTATCCAGAGAAATCAACAGTGCTTCTGGACATAGTTAACATATGGGTCCTTTTTTGCTCAGTAATGATCTAATTGGCATTTGTGGATGGAAGTAAATATTGTAGTTGTTGACTGTGGTTTTCCATAGTAATTCTTGAGTTCATGTGGTTATATCACTTAGAGAGCACTTAGTCTTACCATGAACTGTCTAAGTGATTGGAGATCCTGGGTTTTAAGCTTTGGCTTGCACCCTTGCCCTTAATGCACAAAAATTCTTGTGGATTCCATGGATCTTTTAACTATGTCATGCACGGTAGAGGGGGGAAATGTCCACATTCCTTACTATCCTTCTTTGAAGATCATTATTTTTAAACCTTTGATTGTTTTTTTTTTTTTCCTTTGATGCATTTGCGAGCAAATTGGAGATCGTCAACCCGTCTGCTTCTGGAGAACTAGACCTTACCAGAATGCTACTTTTCTACCAAATCATGAGTACAGTCACCTGCTGGCATCAGCTGTTATAAATCAAGTCATAGTTCAAATTTTTTACTTTATTGCTAGTCAATAATTGCGCAAAAACTAATGTTTTGGATGCTTTGCAGGTGTGCAAGGCAGGAACAGATGTAAGGTATATTTACAAATAAAATGAAATTGACCTCACAAAATATTTAATTTCTTGTCTTTATATCATCTGCAATGAAGTAAAATTCACCATAAATTCAGAAATCACTGCTTTCTGTTTTCATGTGCATTTTCCATATACCATCCCAACATTTATGGAGTTGGGCTTGTACAGTACCGTAGAATTTGATGGAATATTGGGGTCTCGCTGTACTGCCTTTATGCTCACTGCCTTACAAGTTAAACTGATAATAATGTTTATAATAATATTAATAACTTTATTAATCCTTTGCAGGAAATTACATTGTCACGACAGCTTCATCACTTCAACTCATATAACGTTGTACACTCATACTATACTATTTTGCCACTAATGGTAATAAATAGCAAAAATAGGGTTGATGAGTGGGTGAATAAATAAATAAATAAACAAATAGATAAATATGTACGTCATACAGGAAGTAGCAATCAAAAACTAGGGTTTTTGAGCATTACTAAGACGTATGGAAGCTGAAATAACAGACCTCCTGAAGCGCCCTGACTTGCATGCTGATGCAATCAATCTTTGGCTGAAGATGCTGGTGTTAATTACCCCCAGGGCATGGAGAGGGTTTGCAGAGTTGCTCCGTACAGACTTGAACTTGGACAGTATTCTTTTCTCTGCCACCTGTTGGACCAGCTCGAGTTTGACCCCCACCACAGAACCAGCCTTCCTGACTTGACCTCTTGAACCCATTGAGATGTTGCTGAGGACATACACACACAGCACATTTAGAAAGTATACCCATTTAATGCTAAGTAGGAAAAAGCTGCCAAAGCTGCCTGAATTCTTCTACGCCTCACTTTAGAAAGGTATTCTGTTGGCAGGTTTCATGATTGTGTATTCTGCGGATTAAAGTACTGTATGTGGATGAACTTATGCCTTCGTTCGCATGGTGTGATGACATTTTTGCAGCTATGGGAATGGCCAGTTTATCGTTAGTGTTTTGAGCCACTCTTGGTACAAACGTCCTCTCAAAACCGAAAAGAGAAATGCTAAAATGTCATAGTTACTGCTATAAATCATTGTGACTGTCTGAGCTGATAAAATGTCAGGTATTCGTGTGAATGACTGAAACCACTTAACAAACCTGATCTAATAATGGAATTCATATATGATGTCGTTGTATTTGCATCATATTGAGTTGGTGGGTATTAAGTTGCCTAAGAGGTATCAGTAAACCATCCCACACAAGATCATACCACCAGCTGCAGCCTGCCCAATTAAAACATGTCATGCATCCAAATAATCGTGCTGTTTTTTTGTTTTTTTTTTGCCAAATATTCACCCCTGCCCGCTATGTGGTCTCAGTGAAATCTAGATTTGTCAGACCAGGCAAATCTTATGTGATCCAAATTTGGGCTGCATGTGGACATTGTGGCCTCATCTTTGTTTTGAATGTTACCTGGCAAGGCCGTTTGATGCTGCAGCCTGTCCGATTGAAAAGTGTGATTCAATATGCATTTAAAGGTTCTCTTCAATTATACTCGGCTGTTGTAAACTGCTGTTATTGGAGTATTTGGCCTTGCGTGTCTCTTTCAGGTGTATTTTCTGACCTCTTTCATTAACATGGTCTTTTTGGCAGGGGAACTGCCACAGCTGTTTGTTATACGTCAGTGTTCTCCACAAAATTTAGAGACAGTCGTCAGTGTAAGTCCCAGGAGGTTGGCAGTTTGGGGATGCAAAACCTTAAGCATCGTGTTTGGCACAGAAAAGTCATACCAATGCTTTAAGTAATCTAAGTCATTTATGTTGCTCATGCTGACATTTGGCATACAAAAGACCTCTCTGTGCCAGATTTTTCCATTCAGCTGCAGCTGCATGATTCGTTGTTGCTAATGGCAGGCTCTTTGCATTGATGAAGTGGTGCACCTAGTAAAGTGAGTGGCTTATTGTTTGTTTGAACATGCGTAGTGGAAAATTAAAATAGTGTTTTCTCATCAAAAACTTGCTATGAACGGTTAAAGCCTGAAGAAACGCTTTTGTGTTTTAACAAGACCTAGCATAAAGGTATTGGACCAAAGAGGTCAAGTACAGTAGTTCTGGTTAACCACAGCAGTGTCATTGTGTTCATGTGCAAATTTTTTCTTGATGTTGCTATCAGTGGGGGGTGGGGGGCGACTGCATATCTTTCTGGCGCAGATGTGCAGTTCACTCAGAAAGCATGACATTTCAGGTTTTTACTTCTTGACGTGGCATAAAAATCAAAAAAGAATCAGCCAAGAAGCACTTGGCTTGGAAACACAGAGAGTTTTATGATTTCCTTTGCTTATTTGCCTTTATGACCATCTTTATCCTGTTGATTATTATCCCCCGCCAACACGAAGTGTGAGGGAGATATAGGTTTGACCTCTGTCCGTGCGTGTGTGTGCGTCCGTCTGTCCGTCCGTCCGAGAGAAAGGGGACAACTTTTCTCAGAAACTATTACAGACGGGACTACCAAATTTGGTGTGTAGCTTCAGACCATAAAGGCCTTGATGGAGTTCGAAAATAAGAAGCGCACGATTGGCGGGGGACGTTGCAGACCATGTCGACTTGTTGTATTTAATGGGAACAATTCACACCTCTAATTTTGAGAAATTACCTTATTATGGAAACTGCTAATAAAACCTAAAGAGTGTGATTTGGAAAGTTCATTCACTCTCCTCTATATTGAAAACAGTACAACATATTATTTATAACTCCGCCACAAACAAAATTAAGGGGGAGGCATACTGTTTCCCGGTTGTGCGTCCATGCGTGCATCTGTCGCGCCATCCATCGCTAATATTTTCTCTGCGCTATTATCTGCTGAAAGAGTGGATGCATTTTCACCAAATCAGGCATTTAACTCCCCTTAAAAGGTTGGTTTCGGCAGTCATCTGGTCAAAGGTCAAGGGCACAGTTGTTTGTGGGAGCTGAAGATCAACTTTACAGGCGCATGAAGCTATGGCTGGCTGAGGCGTGGCAGTCAATCCTTTGCGTTGAGTTGTACCTCATTTATGCCTCCAGCGCACACAGAGGGCGGGAGCCACACTGCTTTCCAGTGGTCCGTCCGCACATGCGTCCATCACACCGCACATCGCAAATATCATGCCTGCACTTCATCTACCGAAAAAGGGTGGGGATAACTATCAATTCCAACATTTTAACTCCCCGTACAGGGCAGTTGAACTGATTGGGTTTTAGAGGTCTTCATGCCAAAGGTCAAAATCACATTAGGTCAGTTGTATGTGGAGATGGAAGATCAACTTTTAGGACTTACGAAGTCATGGCAGGCAGAGCCATAGTATTCAGCGTTATGTGTTGAGTGGTGCCGTGTTACTTAAACTTGTAAAATCAATTGTATAATGAAAATGTATGCTTATTTAAAATGTGGTGACTGCAGAAGACACCAAAAACGTTGGCACGGGGCAATATAGGACTAAAATGATTTGACAAGTTGCAATAATAAAATGCAAGAGTTGATGTTAAACAGGTGTACTTGTGTTATAATTGTATCATAGTACAACCAGAGCTTGGAAAAAGTTGGGACTGTTTGGTCAATATACATGAATAGAAACCATTGATTTCTAAATATAATTTGATTTATATTTCATTGTGGAGAGTATGAAGACAGTTTGTATTTAATGTTTTGTCAGGTCATCGTCCTTTTATTTGTGAACATTGTAGATCTAATCCTGCCATTCAGGCCTTCATCAAGTTCCAAAAAAAGTTGGGATGGTGGCAATTGAGGTCTAATAATGAGGTAAAATGAAAGAAAAAATTATGTGATTTGAAACAAGTGATGTCAGCAGATGACTAATCGTGATTTTGTGCTAAAGCAGCATCCAGGAAAGGCCTAGTCCCTGAGGAGGAAAGATGAGTTGAGGATTGCCCGTTTATGCGAGAGAAAATTATTTTCTGAAACTATGTTGCTCAGAGGAAGATGCAAAGGGATTTTGATATTTCACCCTCAATGGTGTGTAGCGTAATTAAACTATTTGAAGAATCTGGAGGAATTTTCTGTGCATAAAGGAAAAAGGCATAAGTCTAAGCTGAATACCCGCGATCTCCTAACCCTCCGACCGCACTTCATCAGGAATCCTCACGGTCCCTCAAATGTTAGAAACACATGGACTCAGGGTAACTTTAGCAGACCTTTGTCAAGTAATGCAATAATTGGTTCCATCCACAAAAGCCAATTAAAACTTAATTGTGTAAAATGGAAGCCTTATGCCAAGTGTTCAGATGTGCTGTCAACTTCTCTGGGCTCCGAGACATTCGTTATGGACTGTCACACTGAGGAGCCCTGTATGGTGGTCAGATGATTCAATATTTCAGCTCTTCTTTGAAAGAAACAGATGCTTTGTACTCTGGGTCAGAGAAGAAGAGTATCATCCAGACTGTTACCAGCTATAAGTCCAGTGCCCAGGGCTGTCATACTGTGGAGTTGTGCCAGTGCCCTTGTCAGAAGGGAACTTGCACTTCTGTGTAGTCACCATTAATGCTGCACAGTACGCTTAGAAGCATTTTTTTGTCAAAATCTATCTTTTCGAGGCGCGCCATGCATATGCAACACAAAACTGCATTCTGCATGTATTATAAAGGCATGGTTGCTTAAGAAGAGTTTGCAGGTTCTAGACTAGCAGTCTACAATCACACCTTGTCCCCAATTGAAAACTTGTGGCACATTTAGCAAATATAAAATGTGACTGATGCGTGCTTGAAGACTTTTTTGCCGGAAGAATTTGACAAAATTACTCCTGAGACGCTTAATCGCTTGGTGTCTTCCACCCATAAAAGTTTATCAAGTGTTGTGAAAAGGAATGACTGAATTACATAATGGTGCATTCTTTGCTGTCCCAACTTTTTTGAAATTTTGGCAGTAACTAAAATTAAAAACCTAGTTTATTTTGAGAAACCAATAAAATGAATGAGGGGAAGCCCCAAATTATGTAGCGGTGTAGCGTTTTCAACGTAATACACATCAAAGATAATTTACAAATTGCTGCTTTCAGTTTTAATCTTAATTTTAATTTTAATTTAATATGCTTTCCCAACTTTTCCTGATTTGGGGTTGTGTAAATGGACCTTAACATGGCTTGGAGGAGGCAGCAATGGACCACTCTTTTCTTCGATTACACAAGCAAGTGTTTCATTTATTAACAACTCAACTGGCATGCAGCAATAATGACCGCTAAAGCACAAGCTGAATATTCAAAAGAATATTGCCAACGGTGATAATAACTGTGCCTTCAAGGACATTTTGACAACCGTGCTGCCTTCAGGGACAGTGTCCAGAATCTTAAATATGAATACTTCCCATCCAATCACTAAAATGGTACTTAACTTAGGTAATGAAATAGGCCTATAGTTCAATGTATGTCACAAAACAAATGTATGAGTGTTACTATGGCAACAAAGACCATAGATTTACATTTACTAAATACTATGAACTGAAATTCCATGTCAGAGGGTTTTAAAAAAGGAAAAGCTTAGTGCTGCGAAGTCATTATTGTCTGCCTCTGCGGTCATGCTAACGTTCTCCGTCCCTGAGTCCGGCTGCTGCTGTCAGCCCTCCCATGACAGGCTCCCGTTAATGTCAGCTGATGTTGCATGCTGCTGCATCCGCCTCATTAACACTGGCCTCCAACGTTACGTTGCTAACGTTAGTAACGTAAGCACTTGCTACTCGTGCTGGAGGAACGGAATTGCCGGGAGGAACAGGTACCTGTCTACCAACAGCTTCTTTGCGGCGAGAAATTTTAAAAAGGTTAGATATTTCTGGTACATACGGTAGCGTGGATATCTTTCGTATTTTTTCTTCTGCTATTTTCCGATTAGCACAACCCCTTAGTTGCTTGCTTCCCCCGCCGCTCCATTTTTTTTAAATTTGACTAATATCAAACGGTGTGTTGTAGCACGTGATGTCAGAGCGATGGTTTGTCATTGTTATCAACAACTGATTGGAGATCATTTTCCTTTCAGTTCAAGTGGCGGGATTCTAGCTCAGCTTGCAACACTGATCTGGGACCAGTTTGGCCTTTCTGTGACTTTGTCAGGGCTTTTTTTTCAGTTAAGTTTGAATTAGTTCATAAAATGCATATTCATCTCTGCCGATTTAAAATAAAATAAATAAATAAACCAGAGGATAAATCATGTGATGCCCCAGTGTACGCACACTGGTTGCTATATGGAAAATCCGGCCTTGTTTGTCTCTCAAAGAAGATGGGTTGAAGTTCACCAATTTGCAAGTAGATGCATAAGCTCATGATCCATCACTTAAAAAAAAAAAATTCCCAAAGACAAATCAGTGGGATTTTTGGAATTTTGCCCTCAGCAGTGTACAATATAATTAAAAAATGTTGAATCTCAGTGCATGAAGGACAAGGGTGAAGACCACTTCTGAATGTGTGATCTCTGATCCCTCAGACACCACTGTCTTGTTTTATGGGCTGACCAGTCATCATTTTTTTAAGTGATATTGGAAAATAAATGGCCTCCATTTTCTCCAGACCAAATATGACAAGGACAACCTCAGCTATTATCAGCGTCAGATTTAAAAGCTGGAATTTGTCTTTGGATGGGGGTGTGCCAGTGCACATGGTATGCAAGGTCTTTGTGAAGGCATTTTTAATAAAGGAAGATAAAGTACAACATATGCTCTCATCTAAATCATTAATGTTCTAAGAATATCCCTGCTTTTTGGAAGTTGGGCAGTGCCAAATCACATTCTGCATGGATCTCAAGTGCATTGCTGTGTAAGCTGAGTTAGGGTGCCAGATTGGCCTGCCTGCAGTCCTGATCTGATTGAGAATTTATGATGCATTATATGACAAATTATATGGCAGTGATGGTCCCGTACAATTCTTCAGCTGAAGACTTGCATTACGGATGAAGGGGGGGAAACTTGCTTGCCAGACTTGACCAACTGCTGTCTCCAGTGCCTGAATGCTTGATAAGTGTGATTAAAAGTCACGGTGATGTTGCACGGAGATAAATAGGTTTGGGGTTTTTTTTTTGACTGTGCACATTATCCCAAGCAATTAAATTCACATTGGGACATCAAATAATGCATTGTTGTTGTACTGTTTTCAATATGGTAAAGGCTGAATGGAGTTTTACAATTGGTCTGCATTTAATTTTCGTTTTCTATGATGTACCAACTTTTTTGGAATTGGGGTATTCCTTGTACAATTTACAATATGTGTCTATGCAGAAATCGCCGTCAGATGATTGACCATTAACAAATTATCAGTGAGGTAGAGTTGTTTACTGCTTCCAGTTAGCCAGCCCAGCCAAGAGTTCCCCCCCAAGGCAGATATACAAAGTAGAGATGTCAAAGTCTTCATTGAATTCAGTTCTGGTTTCAGCCCATTCTTTCCATGATATCTTGATGGCCTGGAAATATAAAGCCAATATAGGGTATTTGTTCTTCAAATTTCATTTGGGGCTTCTGTGCAAAGGACAGTGTTGCCATTTGATAGCTGTCATGGAGTATAAATGTTGAGACATTGGCAATAAGCCCTTTCTGCCGGTTCGATCATGAAACTCTTCACCAAATTCTGCTTCTTTGTCCTTAGAGCTTTATTATGACAGAGGCAACCACCACGAGTTTGTGTCCCTGGTGAAGGACTTGGCACGGCCTGGCGAGCTTACGCAGTCCCAAAGCTTTGAGTTTGAGTTCACTCACGTGGAGAAACCCTACGAGTCTTACACTGGACAGAATGTCAAACTAAGGTATGCCAGCAGCTCCCCTGTGTGAATGGTGGAATATTGATATATAATAAATCAGTTGATTTGCTGTGTGCTTGGGTCAGATGCCTTGTCTTGCTGTGCAGTGTGTTGAGAGAGCCAGTTCAATAGTTAAGCAATAGAGATGATCCCCTAGCTTTGCGAATGGTTTGAACTCTTAATCAGACTAAAGGAGATGACATTCTCTTCTGAAGATAACAACTGTATTATGACCGAAATATAAATGTAGATTGAGTATTAAATATGGTCCACAGTTATTAGTTGAACTGTGTTCCTTTTTTTTTTCCCTTCTAGATACTTTCTGCGAGCAATCATCAGCCGAAGACTGAATGACATCAGCAAGGAGATGGACATTGTTGTGCACACGCTCAGCACCTACCCCGAGCTCAACTCATCTATCAAGATGGAAGTGGGAATCGAGGACTGCCTGCACATCGAGTTTGAATACAACAAGTCTAAGTAAAGCCATCACAGATGCCATACACGTTTGTTTGTTTTTTTTTTGTTTGGTTTGGTTAATGGGGTGTTGAGGTAGTTTCATTGTAATGTGTGTTAGAATTTCCTACCCATTTTTTTCATAATATTTCCTATAGTGTCCTATGCAGTATAGTTTTATTCATTTATGCACAGCTTGGTGAACGAGGAGCCTCTCTGGAAAGTACATTTTCTGTTGCGTCTTGAAGTAGCTGCTCATGTCTTATATTGTGAAACTATTATTTATAATAATTATAAATGATCTTTTGAGTGCGGAAATGACATGGTTTGTGAAGGCAGTATAATTTGCAATTGAAGAAAACAAGCTTTACTTGTCTTGTATTTTTTTTTTTTTTTTTTTACGGTGCAGTGCATATTTCCTGTATATAATGAGAGTCCCGACTCAACAGAAGTCCTTCCTTTCCTGACTGAAACCTCTCTCAACCATGTAGGTACCACCTGAAAGACGTAATTGTGGGGAAGATCTACTTTTTGTTGGTGAGGATTAAGGTCAAACACATGGAGATTGACATCATCAAACGGGAAACCACGGGTACAGGTCCCAACGTGTATCACGAAAACGACACCATCGCCAAGTATGAGATCATGGATGGGGCGCCTGTGCGAGGTAACGAGACAAACTCGGCACCCCCAAAAGAGCCTTCCATGAGTTCACTTGTTAAACAGTGAGGTCATAAGTGATGTAAATCACAATGCGCACCCATCTCTATAGCACCTCTAAAATTTATTCATGAGCATGCCATACACTGAGCCTCGTTCATTTACTGATTTCGAAAAAAGTTAAACATTAATCTTGAATGGCTAATTTGTTATCGGACTTGCTGTTGCACAGGTGAGAATGAAATCAAACTGGTTTAAAAACAGATCTCTGTTGTGGACACATTATACTCTGTGTCAGGGCAGACATGGGGAAGGATGCCACCTCAGTCCTTGATGCTGAATTCTGTTAACAGGGGAGTCGATTCCCATTCGTTTGTTTCTGGCTGGCTATGAGATGACCCCAACCATGCGCGACATCAATAAGAAGTTCTCTGTGCGCTACTACCTCAACCTGGTGCTTATTGACGAAGAGGAGAGGCGCTACTTCAAACAACAGGTAAAGCTGTCCTGACGCTAATTGCTCGCATCTAACTAATGGCGAATTTTTTCTGCGTTTTTAGCTGCGACCAAGCAGCTCTATGAACGCTTCTGTCTGTCCGTCCGTCCGTCCGTCTGTGACACCTTTTTCACCATGTTCCTGTCGTCGTGTCATCATGAAATTTTCAGGAGTTATTGACCTTCACCAAAGTGATGTCCATGCACAAGGTCGAGGTCAAAGGTCAAGTTCACAGAGGTCGCAACCTTGTTTGCGGGTTTTCGCGCTGTAACTCCAGTTAGAATTCATGGATCGCTATGGAATTTTGGAAATAGCTTCTAGGCATAGAGGAGGTGTTCCCTATTGTTTTTCAAGGTCACACAAGTAAAAAAAAAGTGTCAATTTTGCCCGATTTGACGGCTTTCGCACCGTAACTCAAGTTTAATTCAATTAATGGCTATGAAATCTTAGAACAAGCTTCTTGGTATGGAGGAGGGGTTCCCTATTGATTTTCAAGGTCATCTGTCGAATCCCAAGGTCACACCGGTCAAAAAAGTGTCGATTTTGCCCCGATTTCACAGTTTTCGCACCGTAACTCGAGTTTAACTTGATGGATGGCTATTAAATCTTACAGCAAGCTTCTTGGTACAGAGGAAGGGTTCCCTATTGATTTTCAAGGTCATTTGCCAATTTCGAGGTCACACTTGTATAAGAAACCACCAGTCATGGACACTAGGTCACGTGACGGATGCTAGGCCAGGTCGCAGCTATTAGATCCCTCTGATCTACTTGTTGTTGTACATCTTGTACTGGTATGTAAATTAAGAAGATTGCTCTCCCTTTTTGATTGAATCTGTGTTTAGACGACTTTTTTACCTTGACTGAAAGTACTAAATTACACAGTTGATAGAATAATAAGTAGTGCATTGATCAGTATTATTAATTTTTCTATTATTATTATTATAGTAATAATAATAATATTGGTAGTAGTAGTACTGGTTTTTGTTGTTGTAGTGGTGGTGGCAGAAGTGGTATGAACAGTAGTAGCAGCAGTAGTTGTATTGATGGCACTGGTAACAGTAATAACTGTAGCAGTAGCAATAGTAGTGTTATGAATTACGGCTAAGCCCAGGCTTGTTTACAGACAAAGCTGCAGAATATCAGGGCAAAGACCCGAGTGAGGGATCTATCATTAACAAAGTCTCATACTAATTATCTCTCCCTTCTAGGAGATCACGCTCTGGCGAAAAGGGGACATCGTGAGAAAGAGCATGTCCCACCAAGCAGTAATCGCATCGCAGCGCTTTGAGGGTTCAGCCAGCACCGAAAAAGCGCAAACCCCAGCCAAGGAGGACTGCAACTGAGCCTGTTTAAACAATCCAAGCCAGCCTCTGCGGGGAAAAAGACTCTAAACTACTTACAGTATGTGTTAAGGGTGATGGGGAGGGGGGTGGCCTGGGCATGGATAAGTGTTGAATGTGTGTAAGAACAGCAGGGGTTGGTGTTGAGTCGAGTCCACCCAGAAAAAAAGCCCTTCCAGCCCTAAAACTCAAAAGTCAAACATCGGCAAGGGAGCCCTCTCTTTTAATCACAGCCATTAAATAAAGGTATCGGTGAGCCGGAGACCCTACTGTTGGATGTAATGGGACGCAATGGATTCTATTGGTAAAAGAGAAGCTACTGTTCCATCATGTGATTTTCTTTTTTTTGCATTCAAATCTGCAGCTAGTGGGTTAGCTCCACTTCACCACCTTGAAAAATGGTAATATAACTTAATATTTTGATTTAGAATGATTTAAAACTTAATACTCTTCTGAGCTATTGCCACATATTGAAGTACATGAGTATTGAATATATTGGAAAATATATTCTAATTTAAAATTCCTAAATATACCAAATGCATGTAGGCAGTGGCAATAGTTCAGATATTTTGATATAAATGAAGTGTTTTGAAATGTATATAGAAATATGTCTCGTTGTCATGTATTCATGAATATTGCCTTTCATAAGGGGGTCTTCCTCATCTCTAGCTTGGCTGCTTTTTCTGAAATCAATGCAGGCTTTATTAAGTCAGCTGGCTAATGTAGCCTTTTGTGTGCCACCGTTTTACACACATTCTGTCCTGTGTTCACTAACAAATATAAGCCAGATGTGTTTCAAAACAACAGCTAACACACTTTTTTTTTTGGTTTGTGTTTAAAAAAGTTTTGTAGTTTTATCCTTTGTGCTGCGTGGATGAAGATACCGTACACACACGGGCAACCAACAGTTTTGATGATCACTTCACTGAGCTTACTGTTCAGTATTTAGACGTTAAACATTCCATGACCGCAAAATGTCTCGCCCTTAGCATTCCTGCCGGTCTATATGAGCAGCTCATTTGTTTCTCAAACAATGAGTCCTTTCCATGTGGAATATCTTGCCTTTATCTTTGTCTGTACTTCATGGGGAAAATTGAGCCCAAACTTAACACAATTTTGGGGATATTACAGCGTGGCATAAACCAGTATTTTATGAATTCAGATCATATATTTGGTCAAAAAAGCAGAGTACTTCCTGCCTTGTTTGTAATTTAATGAAAACTAGTGCAGTGTCCGCTCAATTGCTGCTTGCGCGATATCATGTCGTGCCCATTCCATTGCTGCTTGAGCGGTATTGGTGCTTGCTGCTTTCTCGATTTCTCAAGGAACACGTAGCCAAACACCTTCATACTCGTCACTGCACTTCCTTGAGTCCTCAGCAATACGAACGCCAAGTCTGAAGGCGATCGGATGAACGGCAGTCGAGATATGCGAAAATGCATGCACACGCGCTCGCTTACACACGGATTTCTTGCTTTATGGTATGATGTTGGCTTATCATACACAGAAATTTATAAAGTTCTTTATAAGAAGACTCAGCATGTGACAACCTCAAAGCATTCCAGCGGGGAAATGATTTTGAACAAACCCCCTGCAGAAGAATTGCAGAATAAGAGCTTGGGTTGTGTTTGCACAGGGTGACTGTATTGAAAACTTTTCTTCATTATCAAAAATATTAAACTGAGGTTATCTTTATTTGGAATAAAAGGAAACTGCAATGAAGGCTAAATAATTTAAGTGTAACTAATGTAATAATTTTTCATTGATGTGGTTTTTGTTTTGTTTAAAAGATTTATCTAATTGGTAACTTTTTGAAAAAATTTCCATCAGTATTAATTCTATAAGTGGCGTTTTTCCAGAAATGCATCAATTAATGAAAGTAAAAGCAAAAATCTTTTGATTGAACCACTAAACTGATATTTCCTCCCCTGAGCAGATTTCACTACTCTTGTCATTACATTGTGCATCCGGTCAAGCAAGTATTGTGAACAAGGAAAGGTAATATGCTTTTATTTTGTCTAAACAATTTTTTTAATGAGTTTTACTCATTCCATTTGCCACCAGATCTGCCAGTATTTATTGAACTTAATGTTAATTAAAAGTGCACCCATTATGGTTTTTCATTATTTTAATGTCGCAGCGTGAATCATATCGTTTCTATGCGCATTTAAAAGGTCTGTGTCGGAAAATAACTCAAAGCACCTCAAGAAGCACTCTCTGCCGCAAAACTCACTTCTCCAGAGCTGACTGAAACGCCCCAATCGCTTCTGGCCATTTTTTTCATCAATTGTTCATGTCACCATTTGAATATTTGCGCCAAGCAGATAGTTTGGCACGCCCTTGAATCAAGTGGGTTTCGCCCACAAGGCTTAACTTATTTGTTTCCAAAGCGGAAATCCATTTATGGTAAGGGGTGTGGCAAGGGGTGCGAACAGTGGACCGTCACAAGTGAGTGATCAAGTTGACCAATCACAGCACACTGGGGTTTTCGGGAGGGCAAGGGCAGGACTTTCAATGGAGCGTTTGACTGACAGGTACTGCAGGATTGGCAAGCATGAGAAAACTCAAAGTGTTTTTTTTAAACAATGACGCATTTAAACCTTTTTTGAAGAGTTCAAGAATTCAAGAATGAACTGTGAAAAGTTACATAATAGGTGCTCTTTAAAACATCTTGACATTTTATGCCTGGCCAATTGCATCAGTCAAAAGCTAATTTTAGGCAGTTGAGTCTGTTTGCCAAATTGTCCGAGCGGGAGCGGGATGTTGTGCTGAATGATCCATAGGTTCCAGAGAGAGTGTGGATTCATATAAATGTGATGTCACCGTCCTATTAGCGGAAAGCGGCAGGTGCTTCAATATTGGCTGTCTTTGGGCAAGATGCTGCCTTGGACATAGCAGCTGCTGTAGGCCATTAATTTTCACGGTCTGCTTTATCACTGTAAACGAGTGAGCGTGTCCCAATTTGGCACTTGTATTAATCCATTTGAGTGTGTGAATTCTCATCCAGAAGAGCCAGGACCCTATCAAACTGCAGTGAATTTAGACTTGTAAAATTTCTGTTAAAAATTAATTTGGCTTACTTGTCGCTGCTATCTTCATGTTTGGCGCTTGATGAGCATAACGAATAAAGTCAAGTTGACGATGGAAGTAATGTTATAAGATTTTCAATGACCAATTGTTCATTCTCTAGGGTGGATTACAAACCGCATTTCCATGGGTGTGGTCCAAAACTATTACGCTTGGACAGCATGACGCATTCCGAACCCATCTTGTAATTGTAAAATCTCTGATTTATCTGCAGCTTTGTCCATTGATTGGGAAGGGGTTTGATCCGAGTAAAGTGCCGGAATCCCTTAGTATGCGGGGTAATGTTGTGCACGAGACCTCTCTTCTTGACTTTGGTTTTGTGATTCTCAAAATTCTGAGGAGGTGCTTACGACAGCCAACCTGCTTGTGACACAAATGCGGCATTTTCACCAAGCTCTTTCAGTAATAGTAACCTTAGAACTGGCATGTAACCTGTAGGTATCGATGCCTAAAGCTAAGAGTTGGTTTGTGTTTCTATCACAGACATCACTCATAATTTTAGATGTGGTTGTTAGTGGGTGGTTATTGCCGCATCAACCATGTCCTTGGTCAAGCAAGAGTGGCGATTCTCTCTTGACCAATCAATGAGCTTCAGTGTTTCTCGCGCCACTTCTCAGTATCTGATCAGTCGGCTTGGTACCCCAACAGAGGAGTAACAAAAAAAACAAGACTGATCGTGTTGGTTCTTTTGGTACAATCCACAACATTTGACAATGGAAGTGCAAAAATAACAATTTTAATGCGTAACAAACTGAACTAAGCCAGACTGCTTGGTGGAAACGAGGCTATATACAAAAACTGTGGTTTCAGCTTATAAACTGCTGCTTATCCACAGGCTGGAGAAACTGGAAATATAATGTGATCAGAAGTTCTTGTGCATTTAGCAGTGCACCACTCATCTGGAAAGCTAAAATGTTGTATTTTGTACGTCTTGGCCATAGGATGCATTTCGTGACTTGTGACCGAATACATCATTGTGCTAAAATGAAATCCTGCTTTAACATGACATACCTTTTTTTAAAATTCTATTCCCATATTATATATTTACAGATTGTAGGTATATATTATTAAATGAAATGTTTTCTTAAGCTTTAAGGTACTAGCAGGCTCATGAAAGGGAATTTCAGCACATAAGAGTATATTAAAATTATGATATATGTTAATACAGGATATAAGTACACTGTTCACTTGTTCCTTAAATAGTTGTTTTTTTGTTTCTGTATTTTAAATTGTTTTTAATCTTATTTCTCTGATTAAAAAGAGTGCTATCTAAAAGTCTTCTTTGTATTTTTTGTCCAGTTTTTATTGTTATTCGCAGTCACGGGTATTGTGTGTGTGGTGTTTTTTTTTTTTTTTTTTTTTTAAATGTGCAGAAAAAAAGAAAACATGGTCCCAGATGTCAACTGTTGGTAAATTAATAAAAAACCAAGGACGTTGTCCCGATGAAGAAGCAGAGTCCGATTGTTCGTGTCAAAGAGCAGGAAAGAGTTTATTACACAGCCGGCCGTGAGAACAACAGCGTGATGCAAAGTTCTAAAATTCCTTCATTTTGTAAGAAACTTTATACATGTTAAAGTACAGACATTTGCATATGATTTCTTTAATGTAATCAGAAGTTGTTGCTGATTGGTTCCAGGGTTTACACATTGATGAAAAGCAGTACTCTACAATTGGGCCTCTCCTAAACCACCCAACTTAATTGGTTCAATAGATTCCCAACCCCTGGAAGTGAGCTCCATATGTGGGCATACGGAACCTCCAACTAAGAGGTGCTAGTGCCTATTGTCCTGTCGGAACTGAAGACAAACGGAGATTCAAGCTGGAAGTCGCAAATAGGCGATATGTCCTGCCGGACCTGACGGCTTCTCTTTATCTCCTAATACACATTCATGACCCATTGATCAAATCGTCTGGCTCCCCGTATTGTCAACACCTGAAAATCCTGTTTCCCAACACAACCCTTTGTTGATTTTAGTATGTGTAAACTTATCAATGTCCATCAGGTGGATGTACAAAAATATTTACAAAAAAATGTTCATTCATGAGAAAATCTTTATTATTAAAATTGTACTTTGTACCCAAGTCTAAAAAAGTCACGTACTCCACACAGTCTTTTTTTTTTTTGCCCACTGGTCAGAATTGAAAAAACTGATCTGTCACAATCGCCCACCAGTTATTTAAAGCCATTGACTGTAAAAGAGGAATTTGTCCACAATATCATGTACATCCTTCCCGCTCCAAAGTGCTGATTGTTGAAAATTTTCCTTGACTTGATTGGCACCCTTGACAAAACGTAAAGCACAAAAAAGTCTTATATGTGCCCAATCAGCTCTTCATGAATGTTTGTTTTTTTTTTTTGTTTTTTTTTTTGCGTGGAACTCCGTCCATTTACAATAAATGTAACTGACTAGGGAATGGCCATTTTTTGTCGTAATTCAGTTCCTGACATAATGCATTCTTAAGCAGGTTCACCAGCATTCATCGAATTATTGCCAAAGTTCCGGTTTTCTAGGATGTCTGTAAGATAATGAACCCTCATGACCAGTTCAGTTAATTTCCTTCCTGAATGTAAAACTCAATTTTATTTCCCCAAAGACTTCAGCAAATTTGCGATATTAGTTTTGGCAGGAGAGGCTGAGCTGTAGATTTTGCTGTTCTTTAAGGACTGTGGATTACTGCTTGAATTTGAATCGGAGCTGGTGTCATCACAGTTGTGCTCAAATGTTTGCATACCCTAGCTGAATTTGTAAAATGTTGCCATTTATTTTGAAAATATGACTCATGCAAAAGTCTTGCCTTTTATTTAAGGCTAGTGATCATGTGAAGTCATTTATCATCACATCGATAGCCTCATGTGAGAAGGGCATCAGCGACACTTCGGTCAAAAATGATTTTTTTGGTTGCTTTGGAATAACTGAGACTAGCCTATATCCTGACCAAGTCTGGACTCTCAATTCCTATCCTAAAACGGTTAAAATGGCCTTTTAACATTGGTGCAGCTGTGATCGAAATGGTTATCTTCGCCCATGATAAATGGGCTTCATATTTTGCTAATTATCTCCCAAATTACAAAGAATTATGAAAATGTCTAGTAGGCATCCCAATAGGTTACCAAGTACTACACTTCCATCACTGATAGTTCAGCATATAGCTAACAGGTGGTGCTGTGGCAGTCTTTTCGCTCTCCTGTAAAATTTGTAAAACGTCACCTATGCCCCTTGTGCATGGGGCTGTCGACAAAGGCTACTTTTTGAATAATAATGATAACTGACATCACCCAAATGGTCCTGATCATACCCTTGAATGTTGGACCTTGGCATGTAGACACAAGGTGACACTCCGGTTTAAATGGCTATTAAGGGTTAATTTTCTACACCTGTGGCTTTTCAAATTGTAACTAGAATCTGTCTAGTCAGTGAGTTTGTTAGCTTCTGAGTGGATGCACTGATCTGGCTGGACAGTGAGACATGGAAAAGAACTGTTGAAAGACCTTTGTGACAACGTTGTTCCAACATTTTAAAGATGGGAAATGATAAAAAGGATTTTCAAAGGCTTGAAAATGCCAGTCAGTGCTGTTCAGTTTGTGATTAAGAGGTGGAAAATTGGGATATGTTGATACCAAGCCAAGGTTGAGTTGGCCAATAAAGATTTCGGCCCAAACTGCCAGGAGAATTGTTCGGGACACAAAGAAAAATCCACAAGTTGCCTCGAGAGATACAGGGTGCTCTGGAAAAAGATGGTGTGGTTGTTTTTGAAGGAGCACAATAAGAAGGTACCTAGATAACAATGAGCTGCATTGTCAATTTGCTAGAAGTCAGCTATTATTGCTACAATCCCACTGAAAAGCTTGCCTAAAATATGCCAGAATAAGGTCAATTGGAGTGACGAGACCAAAGTAGAACTTTATGGTCACAACCATAAACACTATGTTTGGAGAGCAGTCTAAAAAGCCCATGGTGAAAAATATACCATTCCCACTGTGAAACATGGTGGTGGCTCTCTGATGTTTTGGGTGTGTGTGAGCTCTAAAGGCACAGGGAATCTCGTGAAAATTGATGGCAAGATGAATGCAGTATGCTATCAGAAAATACTGGCAGACAATTTGCATTCTTCAGCACGAAAGTTGGGCGTGGGACGCACTTGGACTGTCCAGTATGACAATGATCCAAAACACAAGGCCAAGTTGACGCATCAGTGGTTGCAGAAGAGAAAAGTGAAGGTTCTGGAGTGGCCATCGCAGTCTCCTGACCTCAATATCATCGAGCCGCTTTGGGGAGATCTCAAACATGCGGTTCATGCGAGGCAGCCAAAGAATTTTCAGGAGCTGGAGGCATTTTGCTAGGAAGAATGGACAGCTATACCACCTGAAAGAATTATTGGCCTTATTTACAACTTTCACAAAAGACTGCACCCTGTCTTGATGCTAAAGAGAGCAATACACAGTATTAAGAACTAAGGGTGCGCACACTTTTGAATAGGGTTCATTTAATTTTTTCCCCCTTATAGCCATGTTTTATTTCATGATTGCGCCATTCGACATGACCTTCAGTTGGATATGAATCCAAAAAGAAGTCAAAGAAATGTGTTATGGCTGGCCGTTCATGTTTTTTTTTTTTTTTCTTTTTCAAAAATGTTACCAATTTTACAAATTCAGCCAAAGTATGCAAACTTTTGAGCACAACTGTAATCTTCAGCTGTTCCAGTTTGACGGTGACATCCTTTGCGGATTTAGGCTTTGATAATCACTGGCCCAAACCAAGAATGCCCACCAATGTCTGTAGCCTTTATGAGGTACCGTATATGTACAGTACTAGCCTGTAGTATAGCTAATAATCTATTTCTGTAATCCGATGCGAAATTGTTTTGACCTGAAATGTACGTTGATGTTGCATTTTGATTGCGACAAATGGTCCCAAATGCTGTCACTGTCACATGCCAGTCCCTTTTTATTACTGATGCTTGGTCGAAGACCGGCGGCGGGGGATTCAGTACTGAGCTCCATCCGTACGTCCACTATGTTGTTGTTATTGCAATATCTCAACAACCACTGGGCCAATTTTGCTCATATTTGCCACCAACGTGTACTTTGGGAGGTCCCGCGACACCAGTCGATTTTGGTGACCTTGAGGTCATTTTCAAGGTCACAGGATAATTATATAGATTTTTGCCTTTGTAAACCTTGTTTACGCAATATCTCAAGAACCAGTTGACCAATTTTGCTCATATTTAGCACCAACGTGAACATGCGCCAGGAGCCACAGTCACGTTAGTGACAATTACTTGTGTTTTTTTGCTGATTAATTGATAGAAACAATTAATTTGATGTGAGAAGGCCCAAACGGATGCCGATCCACGGTGGGATGTAGTTGATCAAGCTTGTGTATCACATTTTACTCCAAGAGCATTTTACATTTGTTTTTTCCTTGGGTTTCTGTCTTATTTCCTCAAAGTGCTCCATCCTCTTCTCTGATCAGCATTTTTCAGAGGGATAAATCACATTCAAGTATTAATGTTTCATTGTACACACATTACACACTCCTAAAGTTCAATGTGGAGTTTGCTCAGCTTACTGATGCGAGGAACAACTGCGAACAGTGCGTTACCGAGGAGTGGGAGGCTTTCAGTGAATTTGACTCCACCTTATCAATCACCAGTGACACCTGCTGGTAAATCGGGTACCTGCACGTTACCTCAATACCACTCCTTCACCACTAACATTTAAAGGACAGGTGTCTAAGATTTAGATGGACAATCTGGCTGAATAACTGGCAGGAATGGAATATAATATTCAGAAGTACATTTTCATTAGTTCATTATTTCCTGAAAATAAGAATCTCAGTGTTTTCTTTCAAACCCCTTACGCGTTTTGCGGCCACCGTAGGTTCTCTGAGAAAGGGAATGATCATTTGGTTGCAATCTATAATCTCACCACTTGATGGCTCTAGATCTCACATACTGGTCCTCGAACATGAGTGTTTCCCCATAACCCTCACAGCCGTAGAGGGCGCTCCTCATTAAGGTGGAGGATATAAATATAAGCTCTTGAAACTGGTGATTATTTACCTGTTTTCAATAATTGTTTTTGATTAGCACGTTTTCCTACAATAGGCATAATCAATTTGCAATTAAACAAACGGCTTCCTTTTTAAGGAAATGTTAAGGTGAGTGACTAAAACATTCAAGAAAAATGTTTTATTCACATTCCTTAATTGGCTACTTCCTACAAAAAAAAAACTACTCTGGATTTTTTGTGTTACTTTTGTCATATCCTGCGAATATCCAAGCCATTAAACCTAAGCGTTATGATTCTTCAATTAAAAGAACGAAAACTAAGATTGAAACTTGCTCTTTTTTTCATCCAAATGACAGATTTTATTTCTTAAGAAAGATAATTTGCCACACCTGAGAGAGGTGAGTTAAAGTATGTTTGAACAAGGAAACTGACCCAAGACAGATTAAGACTAATTGTCAGTTTTAAGGCATGTTTTACGCCCTACCTAGTGTCTGTCCATTGGCCGCAACTGGAAATGTCCTTGCCATCTATGCACTGAAAATGGCAGATAGTGATGACTTCTTACAGACATGTTGAGTCGTGTGTGATAACTCCTCCAGTGTCCAGCTTCTGGTAACAGAGAGTGTGATTGGCGATCGAGTAAGTCGATGCAGATTCACTGTCGGTAGGTTTTATAATCCAGTGGTTCCCAAAGTCGGTCCTGGGGACCCACTGTGTATGCTGGTTTTCGTTCCAACCAGAATTATCATTCCAGAATTTTTTTGTCATAATTTTTTTTTTTTTGTAATTAGTTGCTTTTCAGGTGAGAGGGATGTTGTACCCCCTTAAACCACATTATGATTGAAATGGCTATACATTCAATGATGCTACCAAGCCCAAAATTCATCTAGTTTATTTTGATTAATTTTGATTATGCATGCCAAGAGAAGGTGGCGATATGTTTTATGTGATCAAATGAAAGATTGCGATCAATCACGAAGCTGCTAATTAGGGTTCTGATTGCAGAGGTTGAAGTTCTTTCCTGAAACCTAATAAGTAACATTTAACAGGTTTGAATCATCTTAATATGCTTTGCCTTTAAATTTTTCATTGCCTAATGTTAGTTTTAGCGACCATATATCCCAAATTTAATCAATTAGAAGCCGATTCATAGTTAATGTCATCAATTGCAAATTTCCACTTTTTTGTGTTGGAAAAATAATTTCCAGTATATCACATTATGAAACTTTTTTTTTTTGGCATATGGTCTAAAATGGTGAATAATCAGGCTGAATGAGATTAGTGCAATTAAAAACAATTAACAGCTCAAGCATTCTGAGATTTGAGCTGCGGTTGGGACAAAAACCAATATACACAGTGGGTTCCCAGGACCAAGTTTGGGATCCACTGTATAATCCAATCATCTCAGCGCTAACTGGATTGAGATAAAATTCAACATGGCGGTTCTTTCACATGAACGAGTAGGTTGAGGGGGACTGAATAGGATGAGGGTATTGTGGGTGAGTTTTGATATGACTGACTTATCTCCCCACCTGTACCTGCCCTCCAGCTTCCAAACTGCAGTTTGATTAGCGACAGCAAGTCTGGGATTTGGGCGTTTAGCTGCCAGTGCTCCTGGCAACAATGGAAAGGCACAACAATATGAGATCATACAAAAAAGTCATTTTCCAGAAAAAAAAGCATTAGTGTCATAGTAAACTTGTTTTGCGAATATATCCACCAGGAGGCAGACTTTTCACTTCAGAGTTAATCTTGTGAGATTAACTCACCTCCTAAGCAATAAAATACATTCTTGTTTATTTTAATTGAGATGGATGAGTTGGGATAGTTTGCAACCAGAAACAAGACATTGGAGTTATATAAATACATGAATAAACCGTTGGCTTCAGATTTATATCTCTGGTGGCCGACTGGTGTTTTATTAACGGCACTTATCCTCAATTATGTCAATACATTGCAGGTTGTAGAAGTTAAGAAAATATTAAGCCATTTAGATAGATGAACATAAGTAAGTACGCGCTCTTTTATATTACATTTAGTATTTTTTCCTTGTAAATGATTGCGTAACCAAAGCTAAACGCTTCCCTTAAACTGCCTTATGTGTATTCCTTTAATCTAAGGAAAGATTACATTTTATAAACTGCAAACTATAATTTGAAAAGATTCTTCACACTGAGTCTTATTAAGGAGTCAGCAGCTTCAAAAAAAAAAATAAAAAAAAGAAAAAGAAAAGATCCCCCCGACAGGCTTGAGGTGAAAATTTCATTTTCTGGTGGAAAGTTTAAGCATTTATGATTTTCTATGAAAGCTTCCCTTATATTATTTATACTGCAATATGAGATTTGGCACTTTTTTCTTCAGCTTTTATGCATCAGTCATCTGTCCATTAAGCTTTAGATCAGGCTGGATAATGCTGTATAATATGGTCTTGACCAGTAGGTGCTTCTTTAAAATGGAAGTCAGGGGGAACTGGATTCTATTGCAAGTTAAGGGTTTTTGGCATTGATCGCCAGAAAATAGTGATGACTGCAGCACTTTATCATTGGAATTGATTAGAAGCACACATAGTGGGTATTGATTCACTAACAGCATGTCTATCACATACGAGCAAACACAAGCGCACCAGCCTACCCTTTTGCTAACTTGAGCTTAAATTAGTAGCAGGAAATAATGACCCTGCTAGGTTTTTAAACTGAATCTCACAGTAGTGACCGGGTTGCAAAGTGAAAACTACTGAGGTTCGTTCTTTCTTGAGAAGGTTCTCTGTGGTAAACAAATGACCAAAGACTAGATCACAACTTTTCTCTCAAAGTTCAGAAGTTTTTTGCCCTTAAAAACATAGTTTAGAGCTAAACATCCCGATGAATCTCAGTTTGTTTGAAAAGTGTGGGTCCCAAGATCATTTATGTGAAGTGTAAGTAGAAATTAAAGTATTAACACATTCTATCCCGGCAATATGTCGCGGTTTAGGAATATACGTGTGACAGGATTCCATTGAGGGGACACCGGACCAGATTTTCCAATCGGAGCTGGATGGCTGGACATGAGTGGGTCGCAGTGAAGATCGTGTGTGTCTCTCGGGTTCACATCGCACACAAACACACGAGAAGCTTGAGGTGGGTTAAGAGGTTGACTCTCTACTTTAAATTATAACCACGGCAACCACCACCAGCATGACGTTCAGCTTTGTGAGCCAAATCGCCATGGCAACGAGGCCCCTCGGTTGCTTGAGGACCCCTTCCCCTGTGCTGTCAGGGGTATTGGGTATTGGGGGTGGCAGTGGTGGTTAGGGGGGGGGGGCTGTTGGGGCAGAATTGGAGCTTATTAACCTAAATTAGGTCATTCCGGTTGCTTACTATAAATGCCATGAGGAACCACAGCCAATTACCACAAGCAACTAGAACAAGATGAGCCACATAAAGACATTTGATAGAAGCAGGTGCCCGTGATAGAAACAGATTTAAATCACTATTTCCCATCGACACGATGCCAAAGCAGAAGGATTTGAATTTTATCTCGATGCCAGTCAACTGGCTTCTTGGCAACAGGCCGATAACCAAAGCAGTGACACTTTATCGCAGAATAGACCAGTGTGCTCGATCAGTCGTGATTTTGGCCTCTGGGTTTCCTCTCTGTCCTTTCTTCTTCTCCTCAGTTTTCCCAGCAGGTGAATCTGGGCAGTCCTGTGCGATGATGTCATTCTTGGCAGTCACAATGGTGGTGAAACCAGCTCCCACCCCCCCAGCCACCCGCCTTCAAACAGCCAGATTATTGGCTCGTCTTTCTGGTCTCATTCAGTCATTCGTGTGTCCATTTGTTGCCGGAGAGGACAAAGTACTCCTGTGAGAGCTGACACAGAAAGAGGGACACAGAACACTTTCTCCTGAACAATCGCATTTGCATAATATCGCACATGAATAGATTTTTGTTTATGCATCGTTTTATCAGTATTGTGATCATTTTCGTGGAGAACATATGAGTAGGAGATCGTATGAAACACTAAAACTGAAATTCCACCAAACAAATATTTAGCACTGTCTGATTGTTTTTGTGCAATATGTCAGTGTATTACGTTTGATCAGGTTTCTTTGTACCGTACATCATGGCAGCTCTGAATGAATATTACTTCTGGCTGTAGTGATGCATGTCATTAAGCCTGTACTACATGCTTTACTGACTGACAGCTCTTTTCAAGCGAGCATTTCTGCTCTCTGCAGTGCTAACTGAAAGATGCTAGGTTGAGCCCTCATTATACTGTAATGAGACTGTGAACAGCCATTTAGCAGCAGACTTGAAAACACTCTGCGTGACGATTGATTGAATACACAAATGCAAGACTTTGACAGCCATAATCATGAGCGTTGCATCATAGCTTGATCCACCATGGATGCACAAACATTGTGACTGCAAAAGTCTTTGTGACCCCCATAAACGTGATAACAGCTCGCAAACGTAATAGACCACAAATGAGCTACAAATCTGCAGCTTTTATTGTAATAATCCCACAAATGTAATACATTTCCCACAAATGTGATAGCAGTTGCCTTCTGCTAACATAATGATAAATTTACCATTAATGTAATAACTATTACATTTGCAGGGATTCATTATATTCATGGGAAGGTAAAATAAAAAAAATTAAAAAAAGCTGCAAATATGTATTACATTTGTGGTTTATGATGTTTGTGGATACTCATTACATTTGTAGGTGTTACGGTCCTCTCTCTGAATTACAGATTATCTCCAAGCAGAGATTAAGGACATCAATGAGGGGACGTGTCAGTATAGAGCATTAGCATTGTGTAATGGAGACGCAGCCATTGAGCAATGACTCAATGAATGGTTAAACTGGGCTGTCTGCGCAGTACCATTTCATTCTAAATGAGTTCCCCTCATTTCTTTATGAAGGGAGTAACTATTTGGGATCCACCAGGGACATGTTTTCTTACCTGAGGAGATTTGGGGTTGCGAAGTAAAGGTCCTGATTCAGGAGGAAGATTATTTGGGAATGGATTGGCGGAGATTGCTTATAGCTGTCCTGCACGGAACCGTGAACGAGCCTGGCTCCCCTCCCCTCCCCCCACGTCCCTCCCCCTCCTCTGCGCACCCCGTTCGCCCCGTTCCCTTCAATTAAATTATTCATTCATGCTGCAGTTTCCTCGCTTGCTAATGCTAATAGGGTGTTGGAAATGTTTGTTTTTTAAAGGATGCCCAAAAAAGGGAAGAGGAAGCCGGAATAGACGGAGGCCTGAAAAGCGCAAGGCCGGGGCTTCGAAGGTTAATGTCACGGCTGACTGAGGAGAGATTCGGCGTCACAGCGCTCTGCCCAGCCTCCACACCTCCTCCGCTGAGCCGCTCATGAATATTCAGAGGACAGAGCTGTGGTTGGTTGTGGGAGGGGGAAGAAGAGCTTGGGGGGGAGTGGCCATGGGGAAATGGAGGAGGAGGGGGGAGGGGCATTGAGGGATGACTGTCAGTCGCCGTAGCGATGCGCAGGCTCTCCATGCAGGTCTGTTGACTCAAAAACAGCTTCTGGATTGGGACGTGGGAGGAAAAAAAAAATACTGGGTATCCTGACGCGCAAGACGGAAAGAAAGAGAGAAAGGAAGAGAGGGAGGTGAAGGATAGATAAGAATTGGGTTCGCAGTCGCCTTCCTTTCCCTCTCCATCGATGTGAAAGGGATGCCTGCGGTCGATGCTGTTCGGTCAGTGCTGGGCTTTACGGATGAAGGAGGCGTAGAAGGCATTTGAGCCAGCGAGTACAGGCTCTCCCCATCACTGCAGCAGAAAAAAGCAAAGCGCATACATCCTCATCAGGTAACAGGCATCCCCATCTCTCACTTCCTCTACGACATCCATTATTTTTCATTCTTTTATCTGTATCCATGCAGCCCTCTTTCCTGCACTATCTCTCTCCCTCTCTCACTCTCAGGTGGGAATAGTACATGTTTCAGCCGTCCAATTTCTCTTTATGATGTTTACTAATACAAGGACCTGTACAATAGAGAATATACCCACCCACAAATCTGTTTTACACTGTATAGTATATACATTAGTATGTTTTTTTCAGTTTAGTGAGAGTAAATTAAGAATTTAATATTATTATTATTATTAGTATTATTGCTGTTGTTTTTATTCCTACTGCATGCATGGTAACACACCTTGTTGACACTTTGTCAGTTTCCATCACAATGAGCCTGAGGTGAGTGACAGGCAGACGCTGTTTGAGGCTGATAGATGTAAACATATTCCTGTTCTGCAGGGGAGGTCACACCAGGCTTGGAGTCATTTGAATATGAAGAGCTGATACCATGTGTTCATACAACACATATTAAGCCAATTAGTTTAGTATTCTGAGCCGCTCCATTCAGTATGTGAGCACCTCTTCTTATTTGCACTTGGTGTACATTTTGAAATATTCACAATTGGCTGTAAACCATCATTCAGCACCTGAAGCATTTGCTATGCTGCAGAACAAAGAGCTTCCGTTTCTGGACATGCATGCAATTTACTGCCCAGTAGACGCTGCTCTGTGATTTTTATTCTTTGTTCCATATAAAACTGGGCCAGCGGCTTATTGCCGTTATTTTGTGTGACCTCTGCCGTGGGTCTCCTGTGGTCCCCATTATCCCCCCACCACACACACACACACACACACACACACACCCACTCCTCATTGTCTCACATCAGTACCTTGCTTGATCAGTAAAAGACAAAGAAATATTTTTCTGTTTATTCAGAATGGTTTTGTCTTTGCCAGTCCCACTACTACAGTCATTATCCGACAGTGCAATATAATAAAGGTTGTGCGTTTCATGTGAAGGACCAGCGTTGGTCTTCTCTTTTGATTTACGCTATACGTAAGAAGCCAAGATATAAAAGTGTTATCGTTCATGTTTGAGCCAGAGCCCTTTGAATTGCTGACACACTCAGTCAGACCTCATCTACTCAGCGGCTAATGGAGGCATGGACTGTGCAGCGGAGGAAATATTGCGGCCTCTGGCTTGTTTTGAAAAGGCCCGACAGAATGTGCCCTATTTCTGTACCCCCCACTCAATCTATTTACAGGGGCAAGTCTTCATAAGTCTGAGCACAAATCAAGCTGTAAGAAAGCAGTCTATTTTCAAAACAAGGGACAGAGAGGGAGAGAGTGAGAGTCATAGAGAAAGTGAAAAGAGATTTATGAGGGAAAGATGCAAAAACAGCGACGGTAAGACAGATAGAGAGGCAGGAGGAGAGACAAAGAAAGAGGCTGAAAGTGGTACACACTGGATGCCTGCCTTTGATGTACTTTGCTGAGTAATGATTTGGCAAAGAAATGACAAACAGAGGTTACTGAAAATGAAGTAAGGGTACAAGTGTAAGCTACCTAAATAGCATTAGTTCCACATTAAAGTCACCGGATGGAAAAGTATGAATTCAATTCTGTTCGATGTGCACATACGGGCATGCTGCTGATTTGATTTGAATTATGATTATGAAATTTAATTTACTTGTCCAGTATCATTTACAAACTGATGGGTGAGTTTAAAATAACAGACCAACTTTGGTCCCCTTAGTGGCATCAATGCATCTCTAACGAATTACAACGAATTACGAATTCACATTTGAAAAAAAAAATTTTTGTTGTGAAATACACATTTTCCCACCATTAAGAAGACAAGACTGTGTTTCGCTGAGACGTTCTACTGTGAGCTGAGAGCAGACTGCTGTAAGATGAGCCACTGAATTTGAAAGTCTTTGGTTGTAACCGTAATATGGTAGACAACTAATATTGAGATCTTCAGTCTTATTATAACATTTCCCTTTCTGTCTCAGTCCCCGAGTCCCAAATGTCATCAGTGCGAAAAATCTCTAAAGCACAGTGGCGTAATGTGAGCAATCTAAAATGCAATTTCACTCCATTCCCCATGGAATCTCGATGGATATATCAGCCCTGCTTTCCTGTGTTTCACTTTCAATAGTTCATAATTTTTACACTATGAAATTTACAATATAAATTATCATAATGCGATGCACACCTAATATTCGGTATCCAAATCTGTTCTGCATCTTGAAGGTCACATCACAGAGTTTTCTGAAATTGGTGTTTTTTTCATACCTTAAAAAAAAAAAGATACAAATCAATCATTCGAATAACTGATCAATCAACATTTCTTCATTCTGTACCGAGTTCATGAATCCCTGTTTTCTTCTTACAGTTTAAGGTTCATCACATGACCATTAAAGTTTTCCTGCTTGGAGGATGTTTTACGGAAAGGTATCGCAATCTGACAGCTGAAGCTCTTGCTATAGGCTTAAACTGCAAGTCAGTGGTGTTCAAACTTCAAACCATTCATTAGTATTCAGAAAGAAGCCACCCGATGCATAATCAGTTTGTTTGATCTAATACGCGCTCAGTATCGGGGTCTCCTTGTGAAATGTGACTCTATATAAGCTCATAAAATGCCTCCTGCGAGAGTCACCTCGCAGTTTTTCTCACCACAAGTCATCCTAACTTGCTTCTCAGGCTTCCCCCGCTGTGTTGTGACCCAGAGAAGAGCAAGATGGAGGCCCCGCTAGTATGCCTGGACGAGGAGTTTGATGATCTGCGACCCTGCAGGGTGAACGAGCAGGACCGGGAGCACGAGCAACTCCGCCCCTACGGCAAGGCCACGCTCACCCGAGAGGACTACTCCGAGCTGGAGAACTTCTCCGAGATGATGAGCTTCAAGTCCATGGAAGACCTGGTCAATGAGTTTGACGAGAAGCTCACCGTGTGCTTCCACAACTACGACACCAAGACGGAGGGGCTGGCCCCCGTGCGGGACCAGTCTCACACGGAGGAGGACGAGGAGCGACTGCAGGATGAAGAGTGAGTGTTTTCAGTGTACATTACCCACAAACTCTCAGGCGGGTCAACGTCAGTTGCGCTATATTGTGCAATCATCGCTCATTGCAGGCAATTTTTTTGTCCTTTGAAGCCAATTTTCTTTGCGGTTTGGTTGACCTGCAGACTTTTTTGCATGCTTGAACCAGCTCACTATCAGCCTATTTTAGAGGATATTCAGGTTTTAAACCAGCGGGCAGAAGCATGGTGTAAATCGAATGTTAATTCTGGCGTACAGCCTGACCCGAGCAGTAACGTATCTTGCGTAGTCGATGGCCTTAGGCCTAGGCCCCAGGCCCTTAAACCTACATACCTAGGAGAAAAATAGCGTAAAACCTATATGCTGCACAATTGTGCTTTTTCCTCGTTTGCCATGAATTATTAATCATGGCATTGGTACGCTTCGGTTGATTTTCTAGCATTTGTCAGCTGCAGCAGCAGGTTGTCCCCAAAGAGATCTGACAGATTGGAAGCAGAAACCGTGTCTGTTTCACACCTCGGACTAAAAATAGATGCCCATTCTTTACTAGGAATAGCACTGATTGCTATTCCCTCGTGACAGGATATTGGTCTACACGGACTATAAAGCAGTGTATGGTTATCATTGCTGGTCAATAACTAATTGTGGAAATTTTAGGGTGACCTGATGTCCTCTTTTTGGGGGGTTATAACATGTTGAGACAGAAAATTACCCCTGCTGACCTTACTCTCAGTTTGTAGGCACAGTATAGACGGCACATTGATTACATCATCGCAGCAATATGACTGCAGCCAATGATGATACATTTTGTCCTAAGCAGTATGATGCTTTATGCAATTTAGACAAAACATTATATGCACTCAACAATGAAGCATGGCTTGAAAGCTATTGTACATATATTGTGACGTGTTAAGTAGTTTTGTATGAACTGGTGAAAAGAAATTTACGGTATGGTCTCAATCTTTCACTCTGTTGCGGTGCAGTAGTTAAGTTCCTGTTGTGGACTGTGCAGTATTAGACAGGTTGTGTCATACCACTGTAAGAGGGAGGCTAAATCCATGTATACATTAGTTTTGAAGAGCTGGAACAGTTTGGGGCCACCAGCAATATTCAAAGTCTTTTCCCTTCTAAGTTTTCAACCTAAATCTTTGTATTGAATCAAGATGAGAATAAACAACTACCGGACCTTAATGTAAACACCCAAGAAATATAAAATAGGAAATTAAAGGAAACTTCACAAGAAATCAAAAAGTCTTTTATCTAAATTATTTGAAAAGGATTTTTTGGAACCTGGTCTATTCTGATCAACACTGTAAATTTATTACTAGGGCCATATTTGGACTACAGATCAAAGGATTGGAATCACAACTGATTTTTGCATGAATAAAAAGGAAGAAAGATTGTGTTGCAGCAAGACACTGCTAAAAACGTACATGCAAATGATGTGGACACTTTCCAGAAAAGACACAGCAAATTATGGAGTGGCCATTTCAGTCACCTCATTTAAATACTATTTAGCTGTTGTGGAATTACCAAGGTCATAAATCAGTGTGCCCATCTTAAAGGTCACGCCAATAGGAAATATTGCATTGTTTGTTGAAACCCATTGAGAATAATTCTTTAGTAAAATTAATGTCCCGAGTGCCTTAATTTTGCAAAGCAGGGATCTCATAGGGGATACTTTCATAATAAAATAAATTGAATTGATCAAAACAAAAATCAATGAAATAAGATACAACTCCGTTCCTGAAATAGTTTGGTCAATATTAAAAATGTAAATAAAAATAAGCGGTGTGTAAATCACTGACCTGCATTAAATTGAACACAGTACAAAAATAACATATTTCTTTTACCTTCGATACTTTTTCTTGATAACTTTTCTTGATATCTTTATAAACACTCATTCTGAATTTTCTGCATGCAAAACAATCTAAAAACATTGAGAGAGGGGTGTTATATCATTGTGTTGCATCACCTTTCCTTTCACAAGCTGTTCAAGTGATCTTTAGGAGAACTAACAAGAGTAATTTTTCCGGACTTGAAAGATTTTTTCTCCCCCATTTTTCATTCATATTTTTCATCTGCTGCTCAAATGTTGTCACATTTTGCGCTTCTTAAAGCAGTCTGTTTAGGTCTGGACTGCAGGTAGGCTGGTCTGGCAACCGTTCTCTCAGTTTAGAGAGCCGGGCTGATGTTAAACGTGCAAAATGTGGTTTGCTGGTGTAACTTTGAAATAAATTGGGGAGTCCCTGAAAGACTAGACTAAGAAAAAAAAATAAAATAAAAATAAATATATTGCTGCAAAATTCATAAATGGCCTTCAGTTTCATTAGCACTTACACAGATGATCAAGTTATCCTTTCGATTGGCATTTACATACCCCTACAACATGACAGATGCTGGCTTTTGAACCTTTTAATATTGGTAAGAACCTGGATAGTCTTTTCTTCAGCCTGGAAAATGCAACATCCAATATTAATTTTTCAGAAATTTGAAGTGTTGACTGGTGACCCATTTTTATTGTGCATCTGTCCATTTAAGATGAGCTCACACCTAAACAAGACTGCGGATTAATTGGATTTTCTTGAAATTTGGCTTACTTGATGCATATCACAGGGTTACATGCAATGGAGGATGCTCTGCTGAATGGTGTTCAGTGGCCAACGTTTTCCAAAGCAGGTTTGGTTACACTTTACTTGAAGGTACCATCATACGAGTGACATGACTCTGTCATAACTGTGTCATAACTGTTACATAAGTCATGTAACAGTTATGACAGTGTCATGTCACTCTTATGACGAAGTTGTCATAATCAACACAACCCAAACAATGTCAACTTGTCATCTCAAAAACCGAATGACACTTCATGACAATGTTTATGACATTTATATAATGTTTATGACGCTTTCATGACTGTGCCATGTCACTCTTATGACGATACCTTCAAGTAAAGTGTTACTGCAGGTTTTCCAATGTTATCTCCATTGTGAAAGCATATTGCTTTGAAGCTGTTTTTAAGCAATCTGAAGTATCGAGGATCAGGGGCACTCAGAGATTTTCAGAGATCCTGTTTTTAAGTCATTAGATTGTTCAAAAAAAAAATTAAATACATATATGTATTTTTTTTTCCAAAGTGGAGAGTGTTAAGCACTCTGCTTGCGAACAACTGGGCCTTTTGTGAATGCTCGTTTTAAACCGAAGCATGACAGCATCATCAGCAACTGAACTGGTTTTTTTTTTTTTTTTTCCGATTGACCTCTCGGCTCATGCCGTGGTTAGATGCCTTCATGGTGGTCTGTCGTGCCTCCGTAAACTTTTTGCCTTGTCACTGCTCTAGTACTTTCAATTTTCATGGATCCTTATCATATTTTACATACGCGTCTATGAGATGAAACTCTAGGACAATTAGATTCTGGCCATGTTTGGCCAAGCAGGTGCAGTGTCTTTGCCACTTTTTTTTTAAGCATTTCAACACTTTTCAGTTCTTCTATTGCAAGCATTAAATTGGATTAAATTCAAAACAAGTGTTTATTTAAACATAATAATGATAATTATTATTAAACAATAAACAATAAAGACTGGCAAAATATTAAATGTTTGCTCTTCTACTGTTCATACTTAAATGCAGATCAAATATGATTTACAAATCACTGCTTTGGTTTTTTTAAAAGTGCATTCTTCGTACCATCCCAATTTTTTTTTCAAAATGAGGGTTTTGCCTCCAAATACTGAAAATACTGAATAAAACATGTAAAAACAAATTTTGGTTTCCATTTCATATAATGTACAAAATACATTTTTATTGAACAGCGAGAACTGCTTGAGTGTCAAGTAAACTTCAGAGAAATAGCGTACGAGCACATTACTCACTGCTAAGACATTCATCTGGGAGCCCTGTGGTTGGGTGTCCCTGCCAGACCATCACAAGCTGTGACCAGAGAGGTCTGCACGGTCAGGGAACTGGCTCACCCTCCTCGGGGATAATAACGGTTTAGCATTGTTGTCAAGCAGCTGCTCCTCGTCGGCCAGGTGCATATCATCACAAACAAACTGTGCGCTGATTGCGTTATCCTCTGACGATATAGGCAGTATGTAATTAGCTGTGTGATTGTATCGTGTGAAGAAGCAAAAGCTAGTTGTGACGTGAGTCAGAGGAGTCACACGCCACAGTATCTTCCTTTTGAGTGGACTAATCGTCAGCTCGGCTGATTACACGGTAGGGGAAAAAGGGGCAAAAGCCAAAAAGATTCCTCTCACATCTGATTGGGACAAAAAAAAAAAAACTTTGTCTCAAAATATTTTAAAATATGTATGTGCTAAGCTAGTCCTTGTCTTAAAACCATCCCTTTTTGTTTCCAGCGTGTGGGATGCTCTGACAGATAACTACCTGTCCTCTGGCTCCAGCTGGGACAGCCCGAATTCAGAGATGCTGAACGGAAATCTCTCTGATCAGGAGGTACTGCGCTGCGCCTAATCCATGACTATTCTCACTCCCACACACCATTATATTATAATTATAAATTATACATTTCTTTCTTAATGAATGTTTTAAGTATAACAAAGGAAAATAATGGAGCTGGACACACGAGAGCCCATACCTCCACCAGCATAGCTGAATTTGAACTTTGGCCTATATCTCAGCTGTACTTTGACCTAGATATACCAAAATGTAATCACTTGTTCCTCTTATGCTAATTTAACATCCTGCAAAGTTAAGGGTAAAAAAGTTAAGAATAAAATCTATGCAACTGCACAGTAAAAAATGGAGTGTCAATATTGCAGTGTAAACCTATTTTCCTCTGGATAGAGTAGTTATAGCACTATGCAGAGTGAAATTGTCTAAATGGAAGTGTCAAAAGTGAGAGTTAATTCCCACTTCCACACAAGGACAAAATCTACTCTGCAGGGTGATGATTCCCTATACTGTTAAATATTTTTACACACCTCATTGTTAATTTTGACACAAAATAGAGTAAAATTAACTCTAAAAATCTTACACTGGCTATAGAGTAAATTTTACACTGATTTTGAGTGGGACCAAATGTTATCTGACAGAGAGTTGAATTCAACTCTTAAAGAGTAAAATTGACACTATGATTTTTACTGTGTTTGAGATATCCTGCTAACAGACAGACAAACAAATAAATAAACAAACGGAAGCAAAAAGATAAGCTCCTTGGCGGAGGTAAAAATAAATTATCAGGAACTTAACAGAAATTCACAGGCTAGTGAGTCACTAATATGTACTTGGGCAGTGGTAGGCTAGCTCAGTTTTTGGTTGTTCCTGGCAACTGTGGAGTTGCTTGTTAAAGCCTCCATTTGAGCTTGTGATTCAAACTTGCTTCCATGGTGTAATGAAGTTGGTATTAACTTTGTCGTTGGGTCCTTGAAGAAGGTATGGGAGAGGGAAGGATCATGCAAGTAAAGGGGGCAGGCTAACATGTCACCGAAGCCGTGTGGCCACAAGTCCTGACAGGTCTAGCTGCTGAGAGGAAATGAAGCTCGGGGAAATTTTTCAGATGGAGCTGACATACCCATGAGCTGGGGGGGGCAGAGGGCTAATGACTATAGCTATTAGTTCACTGGCACACAACCAGCGCTGCCTTCCTGGTTTCCTAACAGCAGATGCCACGAATGAGCGTGGCCAGTAACTTGTCGTCCACATCCCTTTTCTTTTTCCAGGCCCACGAAAAGGAGGAGGAGGAAATGAACGAGAGGAACGAGAACGCAAACCTGAGCGAGGAGCCGCTCATAACTGCTGATCAAGTGAGTGTGCAACCACACTGCCAGTCAGGAATACTAATTACAGGAGTGGAAAAATAAAAGACCTGCCGTATGTGCTGTTCCTTTAAGACCTTGAACTCAGCCAGCTGATTTCGCTAATTCGTTGCTGGCTAAAGGATTGTACTGATGAGCAAAATAGAATGGATGGTGTGAAATATTTGGGAGGACTTTTGCTTCCGGAGGCCAAATTTAACACCGAATGGCATTGGCACCTCATTGGGTGGTGTACAGTCAGATTGAGCTTGGGACATAAAGAGTTAATGGGAGTTTGAAACAGTGATAAATAACATTGTACGTTGCTAATAGCTGTCTCTCTGGAGTTGAGGGGAGATCACCCCAGTGCAATGTTCAAGTGAACATTGATTTGCATGTTGCTGCCGCTTACTTTGCTTGGACAAGGAGGACGCAACCATTCCTGGCCTGGAGTCCGGTGCTATACCCTCAGCACAGACATAACAAAAAGTGTTTTCAACAGATTGTGTTGTCAGCAAAAGTAAATAGTTTCGAAACAGCTGTCCCTGAGAGATGCAAAGTCATTTTTTCGAGATTCTAACCTGAGTTTTAAGACTGGGCCACGCAAGTCTTTCTTTGAGGTACATGACCAGAAAAAAAATACTAATTTTAAAGTAAAGAGAAGAACTGCAGCCAAATGAGATAGAGGCAACTGCTTCAGTTAAAGTTTGCTTCTATCTTTGCATGGTGTGTGAGTGAGTGTAATAAGTGAGAGATACGTGGTTATACAGTCTGTTAGTGTTTTTATCTCTTGCTGTGACCTTTGTTCCTTTTTGTTCTTGTTCACCCTCTTTTTTTACTGGTATCCTGAGGACAAAATAAAATAAAACACCTAAATATTCCTAAAATGCTGTGAAAGAAAAAAAAAATCTTCATAAACACATCAATAAGACAGCTTGAATGTGGTCTAGAGAGAGAGAAAGAGAGTCTGAAACAGGATCTGAGTGAATCTCCCTGTTTCCAGGTGATTGAGGAGATTGCGGAGATGATGGAGAATTCTCCAGACCCAGACGAAACCGAAGAGGAAGAAGAGGTGGACAGTGGACACTCGTCCCCTCAGACCAGCCCCTCCCTGCTGGAGGAGATCCGCGCCCTATCCCAGGCTACCAACAACAACTGCTCCTTTGAAGGTAGTGTACCCTTCTCAGCCAGACTATTGCTGATGCACTCGTAGGGTCCTGCCCAGGGGCCAGCTTCCTGTTGATACAGGATTCTGGAACAATCACTGTCTTGACCCAGGAAAAGGATAGACTCATTTCCAACATTAAAGAATAAATAATGAATGTTCTGATATAATGTGGCTGTTGGTTTGATAGAAAGAAGCCATTTTGTTTGTAAATGCAGTAGTAGTGTTGGTTGACGTGGTCGGCATTACACTGGAAATGTGGGGTTGTAAGTCATCACGTGAGTGTACAAAATGCGTGTGTTGCATGCGAACGTACATGTGCATGTGGACACACGCATTTCTGTGTGCCCAGGTGCCTCCTTGCATACAAGTGTGTGTGTGTGTGTGTGTGTGTGTGTGTGTGTGTGTGTGTGTGTTTACAAACTGTACCTTGCCAACAGGCTTGAGTCTGATGCACAGCGCAGCCCTGGAGGAGCTGCTGTGCCAGGTGGAGGCTGCCATACGGCAGTACTCGGAGGATCTGGTGGCACAGCTGGCCCGGCGTGAGGAGCTGGAGTTCGAGAAGGAGGTGAAGAACACCTTCATAACGGCCCTGATGGAGGTGCAGAACCGACAGAAGGAGTTGAGGGAGCTGAGCAGGCGACGCCGCCGGGACAAGGGCCTGAGCCTGCAGCCCACCGTACGCCCTGAGAAGATCGGCACCATGCCAGCAAAGGTACCACATCCTTGCGCTCCCTCTAAAAAACAACCAGCCGCCCCCATGTGAGAAATCACAGAAGGTATCCCTTTAGGGACAATATCCCTCAGTACTACACATTTTGAAATGCTCTCCCTTTCAGCAAGGTTGTGTGACATTTCCGGTTCAAATCATCCAAAACGCGCACCATCTTTAGAAGTCACAGAGAACTGTATTCTTAAGCATCTCTTCTTTAAATATTATGTTAAGCTTTAAAAAAAATCATTCAATTTTGCAGCTTACTTAATGTAAATGTTGATATACTGTACCTAAGCTATGAGGCTGGAAAGCTTGCTCCTCTATTGGCAGAGGATGTTTGATGTCACTGGCATCTATAATGTGCATCAGTGGTAGTGCTGGATTTATGGAGGTTGTCAATTTCAGAAATTTTTTTGTCCTGTGATTCTTTCCCCAGAAGTTACTCAAAATCTCAGAAGTCATATTGGTTAAAAACATGAACACCTCAGGAAAAAAAAAAAAAAAAAAAATCAAGGTCTTTTATAAGTATGTTTACAAGTCATTGATACTTAGGGGGTTTTAGCTCTGGCCATTAGCATCCTGCTGACGCATTTGCAAAAGTGAAATCTGCCGACAGCATGTGCCATTGGCTTGGATAATGGATCCAGTCTGAACCATTAGCCTTCGAGTGCACTTACAGGAAGAGCTGATTGTTGAAATGAGGGAGGGGCTTCTTGCATGAGTTTGTATTTGTACGAAATTCCAGGAACTGAGTTCCTCTAGCCTTTGCACAACTGCCCATTTCATTTTTACAATTCATACATTCATCATTGGCCCTATTTTCCTTTTGAATGTGTTAATCTACCACTGCCAAATATCCTTAAAATGAGGCAGTAACTATATCAAGATTTGAACACACCTAATTTTTTATTTTGATCTTCTTGCATTTCTACTTAAATTAGTGATATTAAATAATTTAAAAGTTTTTTGAGTGGAATTTTTTAGCAGCAATTTGTAAACACAATATTCAGAGTTGGCCCCTCATCCCCGCATCAAAGACACCAGAGGCGCTACAGTACAGTTCAGCGCTGTCCCACTCTCACAGCCTGTGTGCTGTTATCGACCGGAGGCTCCATACCCACTGCCCAAAAGCTCGTGCAGAAATGTCCCGTACAAAGAAAATCAAGAAAATGCAGGCAGATGGCTGAGCGGAGATACTGACACCACCACACACTTCGAGTGGGTCGTAAGTGATGATTGAGAGGGATTATTTTTAGAAGAGTTTATACATTATTTGTTTTTAGTAAAATCCTATGTGACATGCCTTTAAGAACTCTGGTCTGTTCATCATGTGTCCTGTACTTTTTGTTTTCTGTTCTAAATTTGTTTTATTATATGTAGCTGTATGCTTTATAGTCTTGGTTCTGGTCCTTGGGTTACAAGGGCCGTATTCTATTCCTAATTTGTCCTGTCTTGTTCCATCCTGATGAATTTTTAAGCACAATACTTACTTTGTATTCTCTATATTTATGTACAGTGCTTGACGCTCCCATACTGAACTTATCTCAAGTTATTATATTCTTGGATGTCAGAAAGGCAGGTTTATAACTTTTTAAAATAACATTTAAAGCAATAAAATCCATTATTTCTGGGCGATTCATTGATTCGGTGCCTGTCCGCTCTGATAAGCAGGTGAAAGGAGCTAAACCCAAAAAGTAACAGTGCTATCAGGGAGAGTGAGGTAGGGAGGTGGAGCGATGCTGTGCGAGGTAACGGGGCACACAGACTGAGCTGTTGGGTGTGAACTACGCAGAACAGGTGTGAAATATACAGAGCAGGGAGAAAATAGCACAAATTTTTAACCACCTGTTTCAAATGCAAAAGTGGGAATGGTCTATGGCCTAAACTGGGAGGTTTTCAAATTTAACCTTCTCTGAGATGTTCATCACAGTGGAAGCCTCTGTGCGGGTAGACTGAGCCATGCAAAAGAATTTTCCAATTTTTTGGTGCTGTGTGTTTTGTTCTTCGGTATGCTGGGAGCATGAACCATTCTCAAGGAAGTTGACCCCAGCGAAAGTGACGTCAGACTTTTTCAGCGCATGTAAACATACTGTTCTGGTACGGTCAGTTGAACCTCTGTCAATTCATGTTAAGGCCAGCTAATGGTCATAATGAGAGTTTGCCAGCTGAGTGAGGAAAATTTTTTGACCTGTCATAAAATTTTCACCAGATCATTGTGTTAACAGAAGAAAACAGCCACCTTGCTAGCTTACGCACCTAAGACTCCGTCAGCAGTCCTTTCTCCTCGGCTCTCTAGCCGAGGTTTTGAGGGGTAAAATGAGTCTTAATTGATACTAGTAGCTTAGGTCAGAAAATGGATAGTATGGTCGCCTCACTAGTATTTGTTTAGGAGGACAACCCTGTAACTTTACTGTAATTGGAGATCTCTCTCGTAGTCCATGAGAGGAAAATGCTTGCTGCAAGCTATTCGCTAACACGTCTATTTTAAATTTTGTGTTTGCAAAGGCCCATTGCTATTTTATCTCCCAATCTATATTTGCTGGTAAAGAGCAAAAAATTACACTTCTAGCTTTGGCCTTTCGTAGCCCGAGCAGCAGGGCACAGAACAAATTGTCAGCCTTGTCATCTCGACCAGTCCTCTTTCCAATAAAGTGAACACTGTTCCAATGCAGAGCCACAACAGCTATATGCCACCGATCCATACAAGGGCGAGGGCGTCTGGTGTGGTGAGTTAGCGCAATGCATAGTGGTAGACGTTGTCTTTACAGCCAATTCATAGAGAAGCCATGGGGATGAGAACCATGCAAACATCTTGAGCTGCTGTGGGAGAATACGCATGTCTTGTGTGCAACTTATTTATCCAGAGCCAACACTTTGAAACCCTAATTCAATTTGGGAATTGAATACCGTGTTCCTTATTGGTGCTGCTCTATGTCTCTTCCGTTTCTCGTTTTCGGCTCCTCATATTGTTTGTTTCCTCCTGCAGCGCTTCAGCATGGAAGGTCTCTCCAACATTCTGCAGACAGGGATCAGACAGACGTTCGGCAACTCAGGGACAGACAAACAGGTGAGGACGTCACACACTATGTCAAACAATTTGCTTTTATCCAATCAGGTGCTAATTATCAAGAGTCTAAGCCTTGCTGCAAAATATTTTCTCACTGACTCTGTCAGAGGCGGCAGTAAATTGAAATCTTCAGTGCAAGCTGCAGAGATTTTTTTGTCTCCGAATAATGCAGTTCTTTCAAAACAAGAGACCTGTGCTACAGAGAGATTCACTGTCACCTAACAGAAATGAGGCTGAGTGAAAGCTAACTGAAATCCTAGCAGAAATCCCCCCCCACCCCACCAAGTCCACGTGCCTCACCCATGAACACGTGAAAAGCCCGCACCCCCAAGCAGTCATTAGGGCATGAGTGAATCAGTGGTGTGTGGGCCCTGCAAGAAATTACAGGACTGGGACTTGCAGTGTCCACTGAGACAGGCACCGACCCTCTGGCGCCAGCGGCACAGTAATTGAAGGATGAATGGATTTCTCTTCACTTCTCTTTCTCTTTTCTCTTTCTCTTCACTTCTATTCTTTTTGAGCACTGTGACTGTTCTTCCATTCTTCTGAGTACGTCTGCTACTCGCAGTTCTAAATGGTTACATTGACATCCAAGTATTACAGCAGGTGCAGGACAAATGTGTGCGTTAAAACTGGAAATGAAAAGTGTGCACACTGTTAAATCAGCCCACAATAATTTATTGTACAACTGTTTTGGCTGAAACTGTTGTACAATAAATTATTGTGAGCTGAACAGTGTGCATCTGCTACTTCTCACTAAATGACACGAGTAATCGATCACATTAGCCGTTGACTGAATATACGCATTGTCCGCTTGTTAATTGTGAATGCTGTTTCGGCTTGAATAATACATTTCCATTATGTTTTGCAGTATCTGAACACAGTTATTCCATATGAAAAGAAGGGTACTCCTCCTACTGTGGATGAACTACAGATGCTCACAAACAGTAGGTCCATTCTACCTTATAACAGCCACGGAAGTCTGGCATGATCCACTGAGCACGATATGTAACACCACTCAGAGTGTTGTTGGGAATTTCGTCTTTTGCTGCCAGTTACTGTATGTAAAGTGCCTGTACGAAAAATAAGCATGAACAAATATATTTGTGTCCATGGTAACCAGGAATATGTAAAGCAGTATTTATAAAGCCATAATTCTGCGGGTAGCACAATCTGATATCGTCGTGTAAGTGTTGTTTGGATAGTCCACTAATGAAAAGCAGCTCTGCTATGACAATGTCATGAAACCACTAACTGCGCATTGAGCAAGGACTTTCGGCTAGCATGTGGGAACAGCTAAATCCCCAAAGTTGAGCAACTTAAGCGTAGAAGTCGTGAAAATAACATTAAATTGATGAGTCAAGAGTTATTTTGGCTTTATCTTGGCAACGTGCATCTCTGCAAGTTTCTGCTTATTTGCACGAGAACCTTGCTAACATAAGCCGGCTTAGACCGTCGTGAGACAGGTTAATTTTACCCTACTGATGATGTGTTGTTGCAATCGTAATCCTGCTTGGATTAAACTAAAATTTGTGACATTTTTAAGTGCAGCATCAAAGCACATCGGTGGACTGTAATGTTACCCCGAGACAAAGATTATTTTGCTGATTCAAGAACAACACTTGCACGGCAATATCAGATTATGTGTCTCCGGAAATGTTTTGATTTGCACCTCGACGGGTTCACATCTGCTAAAAGTGATTCTTTTTTTGCCTCTCAGTTCTTTATGCAATGAAAGAAAACAGTGAGAAGGTGCCAACATTGCTGACTGAATACATTTTAAAAGGTGAGAAAACTTGTTGTGCTTCTTTACGCAGCAGGAACCAAGACCATCGAGTGTTGAATCTGTATCAAAAAAAAAAAAAAAAAAGAATTTGTATTGATGCTGATGGTAGTTACTTTTTTCGGACTTATCTCAAGGTCATAATACCCAGATAGCAAGCACCTCTGCTCCGGATCTGCCCCGGCTCTGAGCCGGATCAGCCGGAGTCGGCACAGAGCCGGGGCAGATCCGGAGCCGAGGTGCTTGCTATCTGGATAGGTATGTTATAAGGATAAATGTGGTCATCACAGCATCATCAAAAATAAAACTATAAGTGCCCATTTGCAGACAGGGCTGTAAGACCTGTCTGTATAAATTTTTTTCTGCAATTTAATCCATCACTAGTTTTAATCTGTGCCAGTGATGAAGCCCATAAATAGTGCAAGACTCTTCATTGACATTTATTATGGGAAAAACAGGTTTCACCAGGAAGGCCACTTGCGACCTCATGTTATTTCTGTAACGATTCTGTTGGCAAAATATACAACAAACTAAATCAAAATATTTTAATTAATTTCATTCAGCTGTGAGAATGTTTCTGTTCTCTGAACACATCTCAATGTTTCTTTATTCCGCTATTATCCTCTTCTTTGGGCTGACTTTATCCATAGGCTGGCTGGCTACCTAACTTGTAAGTCGGCTTGTTCAAACACAGAAGTTAGAGTGTGCTTTACATAAAGGGTATTGCTTGGCAATGACCGGCCCTTTGCATGTGTTTATGTGAATGACCGGGTGCAGCAATGACCATGTTCTGTCGGGCCTGGTGCACTCGATGTAAATGCAAATCACAAAGTCGGACATGGGTACGACCATCCTAAGAGTTAATACCTGCGTTTTTTACGCCTTACTTGCACACTCCACTCCTGCAGCGCGGTATGTTGACGAAACACTTGCAGCTAGCGACAGGACGTCATTATTGTAGAAGACCAGGCTAGCAAGCAAGATAGCTAGTCAGATATGTGAGTTTAGGGTGGCTACCTAGCTAGCTAGCACATCTCATGCGGCTCACAACTGGGCTTGGGCACTATCAGAATCTCCCTACATACATTATTTTCGATGACGCTGATTGGCCAGATTTACATTGCTGTTTGCCTGTCTTACCCCAGCAAAAGTAAGCTTTATTAGCTATTAGTCTCTGCTTTATGGGCGCTGTTTAACGCATGCTTCCCATGATTCCACTGAACATAGTTGTTTACATTTTATACGATATACGTTAGTGTGAATTTTAAACACATAAAGAAAATGCAATCCGGCACTCAGTCAAAAAAATCTTTATCTTCAATGGGAGTAATAAGACAGATGCGGATGTGTTTGAACCATAACCCATCATCAGCGTAATGAAAGTCACAGACATGGCATTTTACACAAAAATTGATGAGCAAAAACCAATCAGGGCAAAGAGGATTTGCAGATGGGACAAGATTTTCAGATCTTGTCCCATATATAAGTATAGTTTTGAGATAGTTTTGTGATTTATTCACTTGCAGTGAATTTTCCAGTCAAGTGAGTACCTTAAGCCATTATTCAATTGTTTTTATTGATATTTCCACATAATAAGTGTTTCTAGTCTTGTTTAGCTTGCTTTGTGATTTTCTTCAGTATCTGACTCGTGGTGTTGCTGCTGTGACTACGATGCGCACTTCTTTATAAGAGGCCCGTGTTGGTCTGGTTCATTCACACACCTATCTTATTGAGTTATCATTCATACTATGCCCTGATTGGCATTTGCTCATCACGTTTTGCATAAAATGCCATGTCTATTACTTTCTTTACGCTTTTGACGGTTAATGGCTCCAACCTGTCTGTCTTGTCACCCACATTAAAGATAAAGATTTTTTTTTTTTGAGTGAGTGCCGGAGTACATTTTCTTTGCGTAATTTCTGTGGCCGGTCACCCTCATATATATTTGGTCTTGGAGTTGCGCATACTGCTGTATTTTACTATGACAGAATTTTAAATGCATGCATACTTAAGTAGGTAATCGTCACAGATTTTCAAATGTTAAATTTTTTTTTTATTTAAAAAAATAATTAAAAATGAAAACACACCCTCCACCTAGGAGGGCAGGACCCTAGTATCCTCTATTGGCTAGCCGCTACTGTAACAGACTTCTCAAGAGAGCAGATAGTTGGCCCCCAAATCACTGGTTTTTCAGTCTTATAAATGGGACTGTGATTTAAGTTGACATGGTTGACTTTGCCAAAGATAATACACTCCCTGCAGCAACACAAAAGCAGACTGGCTGCGAGTCAAAGCCCGCTGACAGGATAGATGGACACTGAGAAAAAGTGTTAGTAATAACCGCAGAACTACAGCTGAAAAAAAATCACCATTCAAATCTAAACTTGTCTCAATGAAATTGTACACTGTCTGTTTCACAAGCTGGCATTCTATCACAAGCTTGTATTTATCACACGCATATGCTTGGATGACCTCCTGCATAGAGTAAATGTCTTTAGTTCTCATAAAGACCAGTAATGACTAAGAAGTCCCGGGAAAGGACATATACCCAGAGAGACTGCGTACCTTTCTACGAGCCATAGTATTTCCTTTTGTTGATGTGCATGTGTTCATATTTCTGCATACTGCTGTGATTGAAGCCATTTTATTTTAGAATGAGTCACATAACTGCACTGCATGCTGATAATGACGATGAAATTAACAGCTTCCCTCGTGTATGCGCTCTGTGTTCCTGCAGTTCTCTGTCCAACCTAAGGCTGAGAAGAGGCCTCCAAGTGAGTTTGAGCTGAGACGGGGCTTGGCTGATCCAGAGGGCTCAGAGCACCCCCCCCCCCCCCCCCCCAACTCTGAGTCAAAGCTGCATGAGATGAATCCTCTCCATTAAAGATGGACCATTGCATCCATCCATTGTATCTGAGTCATTCAGACCCCCAATAAAAACTCTGCCTTTGCTGAACTCGCTTTGACTTTCTTGTCCAGTTTCCTTGCCTTAAAGGTAATTTCACACCAAGGACTAAACAAAAAAAAAAAAAGCAACAAGTGGCTTCAAATGTTTTAATAGACGTATTTTTTTTTTGTTTTTGTGGTCACGAGGGCGTAACACTGCTCATATGTTTGACAGATCACGTTGCAGTGGGTGGGTGAGTACATCCACGGAAAAAGATTTTGACATTCACAACTACTGAACATTTACAATGTGATCAAATTAAGTCCGTTTATCAGTATCCAGAAAGTTCATTTATTGCTGACTCACCTATTAACTGACAGACTGACTGACTGACTCGCCTACTGGAGTATTATTATTATTATTATTATTTTTGTATTTTCCCTTTGAATTTTGTCACTGCATGTCTGGTTTTGTTATCACAGACTCATTCACCCACTGCTATCCGGTAAAAGATGTGTTATATGCTGAAGGACAATCCATTATGCCAGTTTATCCAACTATATCTTACAAATATATTCCGACGGGCTTATTGATAGACTGTCTGAGAGTCTGTTTCACTGATAAAGCCACAGACATAGTTGCTTTAAGACTTTGGTTGCCTGGCACTTTTGTGGCAGCTAAAATAAGTTGCTGGCCCAAGCTCCTGGTGGGGCTTGAGATTTTGACTTAATCTGGAGAAATGAAGTCGGGATTAACTGCCATTTAGACCGGGCCAGTGGAACCAGTGCCTCGGGGTCTCGGACTCCCATATATTATACTCCCATATAATACATTAACTGACTTATGGCTACCTATAGCATGAGCTAACCACTAGGGGGCCCCAATCCACAGTCTTAGCCATGTCCAGCCCCTGGGCCCCTTGCTGCTTACAATGTGAGGCCCCTCGGACACCTGGTGCTTAGAACTTGAGCTGACTTGTAAGGAAGTATGTTTGTGTGTTAGGGGGTAGGGTGGGCCGACAGTGGCCATGGAGCTGTGAGGCCAAGGTGGGGGGATGGGGGGGCCACCAATGGACACGTTCCCTGGGGCCTCACAGGACCTTCATCTGGCCCTGGCCCGTGGGCTCCTGAGCAAGGCCCTCAAGCCCAAAGTTGCTCCAGGGGCTTCACACCGGTTTCTGTCCATCCCTCCTCATTTTCAACTGCTCTATCTGACACTTCCACCTGGGCATCCTTCAGAGAGAGAAACACTGGCAATCAAACATTCCCTGGTTTAATAAAAGTGGAAAAATGTGACAGCGAACTCTAAAGAAGATTTATCAACAGAAATTGTTTTGATCATCACTCACCAATCTAGTTAATTCAGTAATGCATACAAGCACTGAGGAAAAAAGCTGCAACAGAAGGCACCGTTTGGTAGCGCCAGCTCCATTCAGGTTTCTTTGATGAGGTTAACTGACTCTGGTGGTGATGTTTTGATTGTGATTGAGAGAGACTAAGTGCCATGATTGAGAGAGACTAGTAGCGCTATTTTAACGATCTAAGCACATGTTCTGAAATGTGGTGCAAGTGCATTTCGGGCTTGTCCAAATCCATTTTTGCTAGTTTAACAGTAGGTTATCTGGGCGCCTCATACCGCATAATGCAAAGGGGCTGAATTTGATCTATTATTAATCATAGGCGTGATTTGAGTGAAATATGAAAGCCAGGTGGGCTTGCACCTTGGCAAACACCTATTATAGGAGTGGATTTTCTGAGTTGCAGGCAAAAAAAAAAAAACTTGTCTCTGCAGAAGAATGAGGTCTGCTTGTGCGTGCGGTGAAAGCATGCAACCAAGCCATTGCTTAGAGTATGAAAACCTGATCACAGTGGTCTCTAAAAATGTAAGAAAGAATTTTGAAATATTTATTTCAAATAAATATATTTTAATCATATCCAGATGTTAAAAATCATAACAGTGATCCCTCCAAGGCTGCATTTGAACTTTACATTACAATTCAGCATGTGCATAAACAAGCAAATGAAAAAAAGGTTTCAATTCAAGTTTGCCAGTGCAATGAAAACAAAATTAAGATCTGATGGGGATCTAATGTCCGAGAGAAATTAAAATGCGTGAGAGAAACAGCCAACAAGAAAGAAACTGAACTAATTTTATACTCAGCAACAGAAGTTCCTGTGACACCAATTTTCATGAGTTGTTTGTCAGAATAAAATGGCTGGTGTTCAAATCTGTTATTAAAGTACGAAAACAAGTCACACAAACACACCCGCTGCAGAGAGGCTTGCCTTGAATGCAAAAGGTGACTTATACGCAAACATTATGAATTTGATGAGCTAAACTTGGGTATAAAAGGGATAAAAGTTGTATAAAAAAAAGTATAAAAGTTGCAGGGATTCAACATGCATTGTTCCTGCTTGTGTTGACAACTGCCACACGGAAAAACAACATGTTTTCCATCCTTACTCAAAGTTTGAAGATGCCTACGCCTATCTGAAAATAAAGGTCTCAGAGCCATTGGTATGCTTGAAGCAGGATAGTCTCAACGGGATGTCGCAAGACAATTCAACGTCCGTAGAAACACCTTTTGTTCTTTATGGCAACGTTAGCAACAAACAAATGCTGTCGGAGATCGTCCTCGATGTGACAGGCCACCCATTATAAGCGTCTGACAGGATTGTTGGATTCAAAACGCTCACATGCAAAATCAGATCCAACCTACAAGTCACTGGCAGAAACATCCCAGGACTTCGGCGAATGTTGGCACAGACTGTAAGCCGCCACCTCAGACGTTTCGGGATTGTTGCCAGGAGACCCACCAAATGTCCAATTTTGACCCCCAATCACCGATGATTACATCTACAGTGGTGCAAGCAGCATATACGTCGGACAGCAATTCAGTGGAGACAGCTGCTGTTCACTGACGAGTGTTAAGACCCTGGCCGTATTTTGGGTTTATTTCATTTTTTTCATTTGCCAGTTTACTGTAACAAATTGGAGTACTTGTCCCAATGCTTACAGTCAGCTAATTGACAGGTACGGATCCAGCGCAGATTGGCTGAGCTGCAGAGGTGTGGTTTTCGCGGATTGACTGTCTCTGGGAGCTTGGCTATATAACCACTGGATCCGCCGGAAACCGGGAGACTCAACGCAGGCGGCTTGGCGTTGGTGCTCACTTTTTAGTTTAACACCACATTTGTCGTTGAGTGCGAACTATGAAATGTGTTTGACATGATCTCGTAAACTTGTGCCCGGTAATAATTGTTGTTTCATTCTGTATAGTGCCTATCTAGACGGAAAAATGAGAAAAGCTTTTTGCGGATTGCTGACTGCATTGTTGTTAACCTGTAGACTTGTGTTCCAAAGACCCAGTCCTAGAATCCGCATTTCTGTTTTGTATCATCTTGAATTGCTGACTGCGTTATTAATTTGTAAACTTGTGATCCAGACCTGGTAGCCACATTTCTGTTAATTGGCAAAATCACGAATTGCTGACTGTTTTGTTGTTAACCTATAAATCTGTGAGACCTCCGTCGGTTACACTGTTATTTCAGTATAGTGAAGCTGTAGGAGTGAGCTGCCATTTTATTTGAAATCTTTTCTCCTGTTTATTGGCCAGATCAGGGAGTCCGAATATATGTATTTTTCTTTTGTTTTTTTCTCGTGCAAAAGAATTCGAATCGGGAAGTTAGTTCATATTTTTTGTTGATTATGTTGGCCTGGGCTCACTCTGAAACTAAGCTTCACAGATGACTAACGACTAAAGAAGAAAAGTGTGAAAATAAATTGCTCCCTCTTCGCTTTCACATTGTGGTCATAGTCTTTGGTGTTGTGTCCGCATTCCCCTAGATCTGGGGGTAACAACGAGTCTCGTTTTACCCTCAGCCACAGTGTTGGACCTGTTTACCGAAGTCAAAGTGAACGTTACACTTAGAACTGTGTCATGGAGCAAGACCGTTTCGGAGGCGGCAGCGATATGGCATAGGATGGGATCACAGCTAGACGTAAAACCCGTTTGTTAGTGGTTGATGGCAACCTCACTGCACAGCGTTACCGTGATGAGATCATCCGTCCCGTTGTTCTGCCGTTTTTGCATCGACATGACCCTGGCATTCTCTTTCTACATGACAACGCCCTACTGCATGCAGCTCGAGTTGTGCAACAAACACTTCAACAGAACAACGTGAATGGGATCCCTTGGCCTGCTCACTCTCCAGATCTCTCTACAATCGAGCACGTGCGGTATGAGATAGAACGGCATCTCTGATGTTTACCATGTACCCCAGAGACACTCCAGGAACTTAGTGACAGGCTCGTACAGATATGGAATGGTATCCCACAGGATTTAGTGAGACGTCTGATTAATTTCATGTGAAGATGATGTGTTGCTTGCATCGAAGCCAGAGGGGGACACACACGCGTTTCTGATGTGTGAATTGTCATTTACACTTGTCCATGTTTCCCCATGTCATGACGTCATAACTGTAACCGATATGGCTTACTAAACCTGTGAACTTGTAACAGAAGTTACAAATTATTTTTTTGATTTTTAGAGTGGCATAGTGGTTAGCACTGTCGCCTAACGGCAAGAAGATCGTTGGCTCGATTCCAGCCTGGGGCCTTTCTGTCTGGAGTTTGCATGTTCTCCCCATGTTCGCGAGGGTTTCCTCCCATGGAGGTAGAATGAGAGAGTGAGGAAGTACCACCCCTATTACTTTCAATGGGAGATGCTAGGCTATCGACTTCAGCCCAGAAAGTATGGAATTGGCCATCTATAAAAATGGCGTTCTGGCACCATTTCATAAGATTGCCAATCTGATCAGGACAAATGGCCAAGACAATGTGTCGTCTGTGCAGATTGGTGAATGTTTTCGAGGGGAAGTGACGAGCAACTCTGTTAATCCGGAACGCACACGCACACTCATTGGCTGAACCGCTGCAGTCAGAGCAACAGCTGGACAACCAAACTTGTGCATGAGCTGTCATCAAGCTCTAAATAGCAGTTCTTATTTTACCGGCCCTCTTGAAAACATTGAACAGTTGCGTCAGACCAAGAGCAAAATAATGAAGGATTACCGAATACATTTTGTTTTCGCTTCATTTGGCAAGAAAAAATGTGCACTTTTCAATTGGTGTCTATGGAGCTGCTGCGTCTTTGGCCACAAAATTGCATCCTTGGGAAACGCGGAAGCAGGAAGCTAACATGCTAACTTACTGAAGCAAAGGTACTTCCTTGTTCTCTCTGGTTCTATTTTATACCTCTGTAATGTGAATATAGGCCACTAGATGGCAGTATTTACCTTTTTTTTGTTAAGCTCAGACTGGAGTCATGTTTAGACATGTCCTGGACATGTCTGGGGCAAGTCTCAGAAAATTTAAAAAAAGAGGTCTAAATGTGGGTGGGGTCTGCAAAAGAGTATATAAGGAAAAGAATTGAGACAGTAAAGTAGGAGGAGAAATTGCAAGAAGATGACCAGACCTGCCATTCTGTTCAAGACCTGTGACGTTTCTTTTGTGGATTTCTTTGCCTGTGTTTGAGCATTTTCATCATCCAGGACATCACCAAGCCACCCCCACGAAAAGGGATTGTAAATATTTATGTTTTGTACATAATTCAATCTTGGTCTGTAGGTTATTGTTAGTTATTGTCTTTGTTTAATAATTAAATGTGTTTGAGTTTTTAAAACTGTGTCTGTCATCCCTTGCTGTTGCTGTTGCTGTTGTGTTATAAATGTAATAACAAATTGGGGCCATAACACCTCTATGTTTCCTTCAGGTACTCTGGTTTCCCCCACCCACAAAAACATGCATCATAGGAACACTCCAATCAATACCCCTGACCAATGGCTTTAGAACTAGAGATGGTCCCTGGGCGCTGCTCTGTGGCTGCCCACTGCTCCTAACTATGGGATGGGTGAACTGCAGAGGATAATTTCAATAAAGTGTATCTTATCTTATTATATCTAATGAGAGTGAAAAGAACTTGCTTTCGCTTGACTGATGATTGATTGTTGAACCAGATATATAGAAGAAATTCGGTTAATACATTGTTTTAGATATTATATACCACAAATTTTATATTTTGGCCAACAACTGTCGCCAAACAGCCACCCCTCCAGGAGGGATCCTATGGAAGACAGCATGAATGACAGAGTTCAACAATAGTATAAGAGTCGTGGCTTTATTAAGAATAATTTGCGAATACCTATGTGCATAACCTGAATGGCAAATTACAAAATGGAATAGGTTCCCTTACGATTTAAATAGCCTTCATCACAGCATGCTCTGATGTGGGGAAGTAGATTGCACCAGCCACTCTGTCAAGCATTATTTTTAATCTGACAATAATCTTCCACATCCACATCTTTTCATTTTTAATTGCTTGCCTGTGCGGGCGCTGCTGTTCGTCCCTATGTACAGTGTAACAAGCAGACAATAGGCGCGTTGTGCACTCTCCAACAAAAGCACATAATTCTATCTTAATAATGTGCCCTTCAAATAGAAGTTAAAGACTGACCATTGAATTTAGGTCAGGTATTTGTTAGTCAGTTGTGCATTCTATTTTAAGATGCCTCAAGATAACAAAGTGCCTTCAAGGCGCCAGACCACACCTCATTTGAAGACCAAAACACTGATAGGAGCTCAGATAGACACAATTACTTTTCCTACAAATGCAAACTGCCGCTGGACGGGATAACGACTACTGTGCCAGTACGCTAACTAGCAAAGACAATTGCACCATGCTTTGCACGACGCGCGGGGGGTAAGATAGAGGCCAAATTGGGATGCTTCTTCATCACAGAAAAGTGCATAATGGATGCTATTGTTAAGTGCATGCTCTATGTTGTAACTGCCTGGATCTTCACCTAATTTTCTAAACAGAAGCTCCAAAACAATATATTTGGTCTGCTCATAAAAAAACTCTTACTGTGCTTTTGAAATTTTATACAAGGCAGACCGAAGAGAGAGCGGTAAAAATTAAACGAGCAACTCATAATTGGACTGTGTCAAAATGGTCCTCTTACAAATTAAGTGATGACCTGAATTTTCCCCATTTAATTCTGCCACAGAGACAGGGATATAGTATCCGAGCAAATGCTAGGACTCAAATCTCCAGTTGGTGCCTGTTAAAAGCCTACTCCAGTTCTGCAGTGGCACAGATGAGTATTTTTATCCACTGCCACAATTTTCTTTGACTCCCATGAACCTGGGTGAATGGAATGGGTAATGGATCCCAGTAAGATTGAAGCTAAGAGACTTACTGATATGCTTTTCCATAAAGCCATTACTTTGAAATGAAACAAGTCCAAGAGACAAAGGTAGAGAGCGACATTCCTATTGATTGGTGCATCTTTTATAGAGTTTAGCGAATGCAGATGTTGATGTTCAATGGCTCTCAGTGAGACAAGTTTTGGAATTCAAAGCTGGGAGATTTTTTCAATTGCCTGTAAGGTGCTCACTAAAAGGAGCTGTGTCATGATTACAGCGCATGCTCACAATTTTGAACGAAGTTGCTGTCCAATCCTCGAATTTCCATGGAAAGCTCCTTAATATGACAAAAAAAAAGCAATCATAATGCCAGAGCAACTAAAATGTATAAATACAATGCAAAACGAAGACGGGTCGGCAAGGATGGAATCGGATTATGACTTGCAGTGGACCAGATTCTCTTTCTTAGGATGTGAGTTCTCAGCATGCGCAGTAATCGAGACACAACTCGTGAGGTAACGCTTCTGAAAAATGTTTAGGAAATAAATGTTTTAAATACCATATTGGTCCATTGGATGGCAGCAAAGCATCTACTGAGCATCTGACACATCGTTCCATTCACACGGTCATTATATCCATTGTAATGGCCAGATTTACCGACCAATCTGAGCCATATTTTAGCATGCGCATTGCTTGTTTTTAATGCGTGAACTGCGGCGAAGAAAATAACAACTGCTGAAAGATGCGAAAGAGAGAGATGTTGAGCAGAAACTCAACAGCAGAGATGAGCCAAGTATTTGGATTAATGTAAACAACAATAACTCTTCTCCGAAAATGAGTAAAAAGACGTTTTCTAAGTTATATTAATAGCAATAGCCAAAGGGCTGAGGTTACACTTTTAGAATCTTGAAAACACAGTTTCAATCGCACTTCCAGGAACAAACTCGTATGAACACGGAGGATATTTGTCTAATATTAACACAACCGCAATTCCGAAATAGGTGGGGAAAAGTGTAAATTGTGAGTAAAATCAAAATGCAATGACTTTCAGATCACGAGTCAATATGTTATTTACAATAGCACATAGATAACATTTCAATTGTTGAAACTGACACAATGTACATTTTTATTCACAAAATGAGCTCATTTAAAATTTTCTGGCTGCAACAGGTCTCAAAGAAGTTGAGACACAAGCAAAAAAGGGCTGAAAAAGCAATTCATATATAATATACAGTACATTAACTGGAATGAGGTGTGTAACATGATTGGCTATACAAGGGATGTCTTAGAGAGGCTGAGTCTCTCAGAAGTAAAGATGACCAGAGGCTCTCAAACCCGTGAAGGCTGGCGTAAAAAAAAATTGTGGAACACTTTAAAAGCTATGTTCCTCAAAGTCAAATTGCAAAGGCTTTGAAGGTCTCATCATCGACAGTGCATAACATCATCAAAAGATTCAAAGAAACAGGAAAAATCTCTGTGCGTAAGGGACAAGGCCTAAGACCTTTACTGGATGCCTGTGATCTTCGGGCCCTCAGACACCACTGCATCACTCACCAGCATAATTCTGTCGTTGACATCACTAAATGGGCCCAGAAATACTTCAAGAAACCACTGTTTGTAAAGACAGTCCACCGTGCCATCTACAGATGCCACCGAAAACTCTATCATGCAAAACGGAAGCCATTGTTGAGCATGATCCAGAAGCGCTGCCATATTCTGTGGGCCAAGGCTCATTTAAAATAGACTGTAGCAAAGTGGTTAAGTGTCCTGTGCTCAGACGGGTCCAAATTTGACATTTATTGTTGGAAATCATGGGTGTCATGTCCTCCGGGCTACAGAGGAGAAAGGCCACCCTTCCTCTTATCAGCGTTCAGTTCAAAAGCCAGCATCTCTGAGGGTATGGGGATGCATTAGTGCATATGGTGTGGGATGCTTGCATGTTTTAAACGGCACCATGAATGATGAAAGGTATATAAAGGTTTTAGAGCAAAATGTGCTCCCCTCCAGATGACATCGATTCCAAGGAAGGCCTTGTGTATTTCAGCAGGACAAGGCAAAACCACATACTGCAGCTATTACAACAGCATGGCTTCGTAGTAGAACAGTCCGTGTGCTGAACTGGCCTGCCTGCAGTCCGGATCTTTCACCGATTGAGAAAATTTGGCGCATAATTAAACGAAAAGTCCGTCAAAGGAGACCCAAAACTCTCCAGCAGCTGGAAGCCTGTATTAAACAAGAGTGGGATCAAATGCCAATGGATAAACTCAAGAAACCACTCTCCTCAATGCCCAGATGCCTCCACTCTGTGTTTAAAAGAAGAGGGGATGCCACACAGGCCCCAGTCCCAACTTTTTTGAAACCTGTAGCAGCCATCAAATTTGAAATGAGCTCAGTTTGTGGATAAAATGGTAAAATTTCTCAGTTTCAACATTTGCTATATTATCTCGGTTCTATTGTGAATTAAATACTGGCTGGTGTGATTTGAAAGTCATTGCATTTTGATTTTGTTCACAATTTACACTTTGTCCCAACTATTTTGAAATCAGGGTTGTATATATTAGTTAGTCACCAGTTCACTGTTGTATTTTACTGATGTTTGATGACTGGAGGCCCTTGAGCCTCATAACCCCAGCATTGCTCCTGGGACTTCACCCCTCTTTTGCTCTGTCCCTCCTCACTCGCTGCTGAAATCTGAAATTTCTCCCCCACCATTCTTCAAAATGAGAAATATTCTCAAGTGCAACTTTCCTTGGTAAAATGAAGGTTAAAAATAAAGTTAATAGGTTTAAAAAATAATGGCTAAATCCTCCCCGAACTTGCAAATTTGGGGGCTTAATGTAGGCTAATGGGAAACTAACCCCAAGCTTAATGCTCAGTATGTAATGCACACTCCATTCAATCTACTTGCTCAGAAACTGATTTTGTCTTTTCTATTTGGGGCTGTACAATACAGCCTATACTCAACATTGATTGAGGTCTGGAGTCCAGTTCTATTTGAGCTTCCAGCTCTGCACTCTCGTTGACCTCATGAAATGATAGAAGTTTCATTCAACATCGCAAGACTGAATACCGTGCCGGTTGAAACCGCTAGTCCAGAGAGCAGAAGTTAGCATCTGACCTTAATAATCCAAGATGTGGAGGTTCCGCTGTCATATGAGGACATCTAGTGGACATATGTGGTTTGAAATGCCTGTACTGAATCACTGTTTTACTAGACAAATATGTCCAGCTAGAATAAACATGAACACGGAAAGACATTTTGAAATAGTTTTTAATTAAATTTTTGTATAAAGTATATCCAAACCAAAGCTTTTTTTTAAAATATCACATACATAGTTTCAAAAATGTCAGGACTGCACACGAGCATATTATCTGCAGCCAAGATGATTTACACCAGTCTTTCTGCTAGTTTTCATCATATAGGGATGTAACTTCAAATACAATATTATGTATTTCTTTAGGGCATTGAAGATAAAGAAATAGATATGCATGTCAACTGGCCAAATATTTTTGCTGCATTCTACGCAGTTGAAAAGGCTGAAAAAGAGTAAAAAAACTGTTTTCTGGCAAATCTTTCAGTCAAAAGTATATAAAAGCATTCCATATTGTAATACACCCCAAGAAGAGGCCAACCATACTAAGCCTCAAAGAGCAGTGCCACTATGCTAATAAATCAATGTATTAATTATGTTTATCCAAATTGGAATAAGAACAGTAGCAAACCATTCTCCACTGAATGCTGCTTATACAGCGCTAACTTCTTAAATTGTAATGAGATTGTAATGAATCACTTCTTGGGGAAGTTTAGGACAAATAATTTTCTTTTATTGTGAAAAATGGCTGAATAAAAATTCTTAAACAAAGGGCAATATACGCTTTTGTTTCACATGATATTCCATGTTGTTATATTTTGCAGTTACAGATGAATTAAATTTTTTCAGTTCACTGCAAAAAAATGTAGAAATGACTAAAACCATGATATTTCTTGAGCAGTTCATGCATCAAAATTACATTTCTATTAACAGAACAGTGATCTGGATAACCATTTATCTCCAAATTTCAAACCCTGAAAAAAATTCAGGTATAAATCAATCTGGGCTGCAAAGTATTTCACCTCATGAAGCACATTTTAGTTAGAATTTACAGCAAGACAGTGAGAATAAATAAATAATATAATGTTTATTTATTAATGTATTTATTTGGACGGTTTTGTTTATTATCATTATTTTTTTTACTAATGACAAATTATCTATATTTATAAAAACAACATAACATAAGGCCTGATGAAACCAAAAAAATGCCTCAAAGGAGATTACATTTTAATCTCAATCTAGTAAAAGTAGCAAAATCCCACTTTACAATAAGTACTTCTAATCCATGTACACTTGCTCTGTAATTTCATGGTTAGGTACACTTACATTGTATTTGGTTAATTCCTCTCTGAGATTTGTTCTGTCAAATATGCCCTAGCCAGGTATTTATAACTCGTTGTTGCAAATGACTGATAAGAAAAACATTGTAATTTATTGGAGCCGTCATAGTTTGAACTGAGGATAGAACCACCATTCTTCCAGTAAGTCAATGAAGTCCTGTCACCGCGTCATTATAATTAGTTCAGCCAGCATTATACTATCTTACAGTGGCTGATAGTAGATAGTAGCAATCTTTAGTATTGCGTCCCATATTTATTTCAGTATTAACAATCTACAGGTCATGCACATCGATCTGTTTTACGGTGTTGCTGTGCATTGGAGGAATAAATATTCACAGAAACATATCTACCAGTACAGTATTGTATTAGTGCTCCTCAATAAATATCACAAATTAAAGGCCTATAAACATAATTGGCACAAGCAACTGATGAATCAATGAGATGACTTCCAATAATCACATACTGAATAGTATGAAACACAGTGTAAATCAAAAAATTTAAAAAAAAAAATCTCTGACTAGAATTTCAGTCAGACAATTTGGCCAGTTTTTATAAAGGCAAATTAAAGGTACATCTTAACTGATCTTCTGTAGGACAATCTGTTTTCCAGGAAATGTAGCATTCTGAGTCAAATTGAAACTTATACAACTATTTACAAAATGAAGTTGACATTCTGCTCTCAGTCCAACTCGTCTTTAATGAATACAGTGAGTGTAGTTTTACGTGGAAACCTTAAAACTTGTTGGTATGAGCTGTACATTTCAATAAACAAATTCATGTAATAACTCTTCGTTTTAATAAAATTAAATTGGAAATGTCTAATTTCCACAAGAAAATTGAATCAGACCATTGTTAAAAGTACCAAGTTTGGCCACTATACCTTTTTACTTGCTGATTCATTCTCTTTACAAAACATGCGACCGGAGAGGGCCAGCAAAGGTTTCATTTCCTCTCTGAAACAAAAGAATTTTATCTCTTAAAAATGTACTAAATAATGAAAAAAACAACGAGCAGTACAGCATTGAACTTGTATCTGTCCATATCTGAACATCGCAAAAATGTAATTCAGTGTACACTTCACTGAAGCACGGTAAATAACATCAGCCGCCACATCTCCGCTGTAAGTCTCGAGGACGCAATTTTGGAGCCAACAACCAGATATTTTTAGATTCAAAAAATGTGTTTCCCACATCACGAGCTAGACTCAGTGGAAGCATTATACTGTTTTTGCTCCTAAATTCCAAGGTTCTGTGCAACAGTTCACAGGGGATGTCAGCGGCTGTGACCGGTGCGGTGCTACACCAGAGATCCAGCCTGGTTTTGGGCGGGCACCATGATGGGCACTCCGCCCATGCGGGCGATGTTGGCGGAGGTGACGGTGGTGGGTATGATGGGTTGTCTCAGGGCCTGCGGATGGGTGGGCTCCGGTCTGTGGGGGGAGCTGCCGTTGGCACTGGGGGGTCTGGGTGAGGTGCGGGGGAGGCTGGCGCTGGGGGTGTAACCCGGGAGACCCTGCAGAGGCCCAGGCTCCACCCCGGGGCGGGGCCTGTAACCCGCGGTGCTGCCGGCGGCAGTGAGGATGGAGGCGGTATCAGAGGCAGGGTGGTGCGGGAAGCTGATGTGGTCCCGCGGTAGGGGGTTGGTGGCGATTGAGGACAGCGTGCCGTTTTTGGAGATGATGTCAGACCCTGTGCCACTCTTGGCCCATGAGACTCGCTTTGGAGCCTGTGCATCTTCCCTGGGAGGGATTGAGGGAGGGGTAAGAAAGAAAGAGAGAGGGACATTTTTGAGGCTGCCTATAGCTTAGAGGCTTAGCTGTTTGATATGGACTCAGAAGGTCAGAGAGATTGGCATCCAATTAAATCGACTAAGTCACTTTGGATAAAAGTGTTTGCAAAGTGATCGCAATTCTACTTAATTTTAATTCATATTCACACTTGTACGTACACAAAATACAGAGTGATTCAAGCACCTCCAGACTGGAACTGATACATCTCCCCATGCACAGAATACAGCATAAAATTCCCCTAATGCACTTACACACTCCTTCATCTGCCAACAAATGCATACAAGCACACAATATCCCACTGAACATATTTTTCACTCACACCTGCATGTTCAGGCATATGCACACACACACACGCAAACACATACAGAACACACAGTGTCAGGCAGGCACCCCATTCATCCTGCAGTCACATTAAACCTCACTTGATGTCGTTGGCTATGTCATCCTCATTTTCGCTCCTTCGCTTGATGATGAAGATGAGGATGAGGACGAGGATAATGAACCCCGCCAAAGAGCCGATCGTTGCCCCGGCAATCACCCCCGCCCTGTTCGCTGCTCGGAAACAAGCAAATGTCGACTCATTTACAGACACATCCACAGATACAGTCATCTTCACAAATTATGTCATTATCCATACATTTACTCCCCCACCCTATATATCCATTTATCCAGACACACCTAATACCCCCTTCACACCGGATTGGAGGTGCCACTGCGGATTTTTGTCAAAATCGCCATCACCGCAGTGATAACGCCAGTAGTGTTTTCATAGTTTTCCCCTGCCCGTCAAACATGTTTTCCTTCACGGTGCTACTGGGAAACCAGGGTGGAATTACGGTGGGGTCACTGAGGACATGGCGATGCCATTAAGTTGCCACTACGATTTGATGGTGATGCCATGGCGATTATTAGCGGCAGTATTGTGGTGTTGGCGGCAGCGTTGAGGGGCCAGTGAGGTGCTACTGCGGGGATGGCGATATTACTGAGGTGCTACGGCGGTCGTGCTGCGGCAGCAGGTAGGCTACGTGTCAGCTATAAATGAGAGGTGGTTTTTGTTTGAAATTCGTTGTAATATTTTGTCTGCTGATGATTTATTCCTATAGCAATGCTACCGAAACGTGGCACAAGAGTTAAAAATGACTCCGCAGTAGCACGGCCATACCCGCAGTGCTCCCGTGGTAGCTCCGTCTTAATACCGCCATAACTACCACGGGATAGCTGTAGGATCGCCTGTCTACTTTTTTGGCGATTGCACGGCGGTTGTACTTCGGAGGCACGACAGTGATGGAGGTGCTACTGAGGTCCTTGTACGGCTCCACGGCGGTCATGGCGAAGGCACGGCGATTGGTACAACCTGCGGTTGCACTGCGGAAGTTTTGAACATGTTCAAAGTTTCCTATGTGCCACCGTGAGGGTCTGCGGTTTTGACAGTTTTCTGCGGTGCTACGACAATCAATTGCGGAACTACTGAGGAACCGTGGAGATCATAGCGGTGCCACTGCGGCTTATGCCGTACAAGCTCCGCAGTGGCACCTCCAATCCGGTGTGACGGAGGCTTAAGCTAGATCCGCACTAAAACATTTTGAAACAGCATTTTTGGACAAAGAAAATCCTTGTATGCACTGAAACGCAATCCTGGAGTTTGCGATATAACATTTTTTCAACAGCCTTTTCAAAAGCCGCTGTTTTAAAGGGTTTGAAAACGTTGAACTAGCGCAGACCCAAGGTGAAAATGTAACAGAAGTCCAGCTATGTTTCAAATGAAAACGTATTATTGTGAATGTAGCCCTCTTCATGACATGGTGTTGACACATAAAGTCATGTCATTGGCCACTGTACATTTGTAGTGACTAATGTACATATTTTTGTGAGGATCAGTACAGTAGTTATTCATTCATATAGGGAGTGGGCTGTGTTTACAGCTGCTGGCACAGAGAGTGTGGTGTGTACCACTGTTGGAGGGAGAGTGATTGGTGAGTCCTGGTGTGACACAAACAGAGAGATGTACGTACTAGAGCTGATCTCCAGATTGATAGAACAGGTCTCAGAGCCGGCTGAATTGCTGGCATTGCACACATATTTTCCCGACATGTCCTGGGTGAGATTGCTCAGTTTGAGTGTGCCAAGGTTCTCATCTGAAAGCACAAACAAGGTCACATGCAATAAGACAAGGCCACAGATATCTTCTGCAGGGTAATCATCTACATACAATGGCAAGGAAAACTGCCAACTGTGGCAGGAATAGGGAAGATTAAAATGGGGCCACAGTCAAACTGGAATAAGGCTCTAGTCATCCCCTTGATGGGCCTTTTTTTTTTGCAAGAGGGCAATGGCCAGCACTTAAATTGTCTGAGTTATCTCTTGCTGCTAACATAGCAGACCTAAACCATGGAACTTCACCATTATTGAATGCAAATAAAAAAAACATACCTGGGACATGCAAGTGAATTTAGCACTGTGAAATGTAAATAAAAATATCCTCGTCATAGGCATTTCTTACTTGAATAAATATTTCCTGTAGCGAATACACAACAAGCAATATGAAATCATGAACCCATAGTACAATCATAGTGTGTAAAGCCACAATATTTGCGACATATTGTTATCATGTCATTTTCACATTTCACAAAGGCAAAAAAGGGGGATATTTTCACAAGACGCGTATTTTTCATATTTTAGGTGCTCACGTTTGGTTCATAAATGCGGTTTTTGAAAACACAGATCTTCCAAAGGCAAACAGACAGAGAAACAAAACAAAACAACGCCAGCAAAAACCTAATGGAGGTAATAAATAAATAAATGAATACAGTAAAATACATTCATCTGAACTGAAAGAGCAGGCAAATTCATAAAAATAGAAGATTATAAATGCACTGTAAGAAAGATGACTCACTCTGCATAGGAGAGAAGAAGAACTCGGACTCTGGTGAGGTCTTGGTCCACCTGTACAGCGGGACGGGTTTGCCGGCTCTTGATCTGCAGCTCAGAGTGACGTTGCCCTTCAGGACAGGCTTCCCTGCCATTGTACATGTCGGTGGTGCTGGAGGAACTACAGACGACAAAGACAGCCATAAGAAAGAGTATGCCCACAGAATTTATACCAATGAAATGTTTCATGGTGGGGTTGCTCAAATCTGCCACTCAAATCCAAATCCTGTCATATCCTGATAGTCCGACTAATTCTGTTGTTCTACGCGAGTGATAGAACAATCAGGGCTCAGCTGACCTAAGTAAAAGGAGTGTAGCGGATCTTTGATCGCAGGTCATTCCAGGTGAATTCACACAGATTCCAGAAACTTCCCTAGAGATATCTCTCAGTTTTGACTGAATAAAATTCCAAAATTAGTTGGAATTCACCAAATTCACCAAATGACGGAATCCGAAATTTCAGCTTCATACCTTTAGTCATTTCATTACCATATCTAAAGACCCGTAACTTCCCTTTTATGTGAGCTTCAGGATATAAATATTGGTAAAGGGATCATTGGTTGCCTCCTCTCTTGGGACCGATGCTTACAAATGGGATAAGTTCCATTGTATGCAAGAGTAAGCCTTTAAAACTGGATTTTGTTTCATGAGATAATGATTTTTGGGATATTGGAGGATCAAGGTAATTGAGTTTGTGTATTTGAAGGCTTTTTGACAACTTCTTCATCAAATATGATGGCATTACTGTAACGCAGATGATTTTCAGGGACACCAGATCATTAGTGGGGCTATGACTAAGTCCGGAAAGTAGGTCAACTCTGATGAGCGCATTGTTGATGGTTTTGGTGTTTCAAACCTCACTCTTTATGCCAAATAATGATAGAACAACTTATTCATCATATCAGGGTGGAGTTTCATCAAAATGATCATGATTTAGCTTGTTAAACGGGACCTATTTTGCTGATCCTTCTTTTAATACATATTAGTAATGTTATAATGTTGGTTGTCCATACTCACCCTCTGAAAAGTTTCTAAACATAAGATACAGGGGTTTTGCCGTAATCCAAGGACGTGATTTCGTGAATGTGATTTCCTCTCTGAATAGCTCCTCCCGAGATCTTCACGAGATCTGGGCAAAACCTGACGTCAGGTTGTGCCGTCCAATTAATACAGACCTAGCCAGAGCCAACCACAACGCTGGACCCGCCCACACCGGAAACAATGCTAGCAGGCACTAACAACGGCAGATCATACTATGCCTTAGTAGCGTCTACATTTTTGGAAATACAAAAGAAGAACCACAGATCATTTGAGGTGCAGTTTTGTCAGTATCTCTCCCAAAGCTGCTTGTCCGTTTACTTTTGTAAGCAAAGAAAAACACCAATTTCTCTTCCAAAAGACGATGCCACCAGAAATCAGTGGGTAGCTTTTTTGTTTGCTGGCAGCATACAGCCACGGCCAAAGGGAATGTTAGCTGCTTGTGCTCAGAATTTCACCAAAGACAGCTTTGTTAATAAAGGATAATTCGACACAGGATAAGCGTTTCAGCTGCTTCTCAAACCTGAAGCAGCTGCATCGATCAAGCGCTCGGAGCCACAAGCTGTAAGTAACTATATAACAGCAAATAATGTAAGTGAAGCAAACGTGTTACGAGTGGCTACTGGCTAGCAGAACTGCTAACGATAGTTAGCATTAACAACTGGCCTCAAATGCCGGCTTTCTAAAATATCTGAAGATAAATACTGGATCGGTCATGACTGTCTTTGATTCACAGACACAGCTGCAAGTAGCTTTTACTGCATAAGCCAAACTGACGTGATAGCCAATTGACTGTGGCTGTAGCACTGTGGCTAACGTAGCCAAGTTACTGTTGCAATTTTTTGTGTTCTAAATATGCAAGAGTGATATCTGGGGTAATTCTAAAGAAGGTGTGTGAACATAAACCTCATTTGAAGCTAACTTTTTATACTTGCTTGTAATTTGAATGCTTGGTACAACTGTCCACGGTAACAGAACTTGCTGTCTGTAAAACCTGTATTGCAAGGGTTTGTCTCTGCAGTTGTTATGACTGCTCGGTTACCAGCTACTGCATGTTAGTTTGCATGCCGTGCTAATTAAAAATTCTCCTGGTTAACTTATGTGCAATAATTCTGATCGGTATAATTGTGTTACTTCAGTAAGCATCAATTTGGCAGTTTCATCATAACCTTGCCCAATTGTAGCCACCACAATTGAAGCTTAACGGAGAGGTGCTGTATGTGTCTGCAGAGTTGGGCTGAAAAGCCCAGTTAGACCAGACGTAGGTTTTGCAGACCTTGGGAATCGTGTTTAGCTTTGTTTACGGCTGCTTGTGATCGCTTCATTTATCCATAACCGGGGTCGGCCGGATACTTCACAAATGTCTGGGCAAGCTCTCTGGTGCTACCGAGAAAGCGATGCAAAACGCAGAAGCTCTACCGTGTCTGGTATAACAAATGATTTCGCAGCACTACCGTGACATAATTTCATTCCACTTTAGAAGTTGTTGTGGCTAATAAAAAGGCAGAGATTTAATAGGAAATTCTTTCCTGTAGAAGTGATCGATTCGCTAGGTCCACATAAGCATCTTGTCCGCGCTAATGGAACTTACAGCCTGTAAAACCTGTATTATGTTCATAACATAACCAAGCTATCTCTAGCTCTCGCGTATTATCCATAAAGCTGCTTTCACATCGGACGCGAAACGAATTTTTCGCGGGACAGATTACATTCAAAGTCATCATCGCTTATCAGCTACTGCATGTTAGTTCCCGCACTCTGCTAATTAAAAATGCTCCTGGTTAACTAATACGCAGCAATTCTGTTCGGTATACTTGTGTTACTTTGGTAACTATGTGACTGGCCAATGTGTAACAAGGTATCAATGTGACAGTTTCATCATAACGTTACCTGATTTTAGCCACTACATTTGAAGCTAACTGGAGAGGTGCAGTTAGACCATAGATTTTGCAAAGCTTGGGATGCGTTTTTGGGTGTTTGTGAAACGATCACTTTACTTATCCATGCCTGCCTAACACTTATCAGGGTCTACCTGATACTTCTCCGATATCTGGGTAAGCTCTCTGATGCTACCAGTGAAAGCAATAGGGAATCGCACAGGCTGGTATCACAAACGATTTCTCTGCACTGCTGTCGATTGAATATTAAATTCTTTCCTGTAAAAGTGATCGATTCGCCAGCTCCACATAAGCAACTGTTCACGCAAACGGAACTTACGGTCTTTAAAACCTGTATTATGCTCATAACATAACCGGAGCTCTATCTAGCTCTTGCGCACAACCCACAACGCGCCCATTCTCCGCGAGGAAACGCTGGTAATTCCAACGCAATGTGTAAACCATTACCAAGGGTATTTCCGAAAAGGCCGTGTAGCCTGGAGCTTTCGCCCCTCCATCATATACCAGCACAAAAGCTGTTTGTTTCTCCATGCTAACGACACACCACAGTTGAGCACACGAACCAGTCGGTCCTTATAATTCACACCTATGCAGTCCATAAGCTATTGGTCTGTTTTTAGCTGCTCCTCACTGTCTATGTTTCCCTCTAAACTCAGACCCACCGGATTTCTACAGTCTCCGGTCTACACCTGGGTATGTCGACCCGTTCTACAAATGAGTTTGTATGTAGTGGATTCTAGCTTCCCCTGCATCCTAGCCATAAAGTAGAAAAAACGCTAGACTCACCACTGTGAGCAAACTGTAGCCGATAGCAAATTTGAGCTTTAGCCGCCAGATTTTCGCACTGTGTCCTCCACTTTCGCCGCTGCGTTTATTAGAACAAGTTCATTTCATTAGATCTATATTCAAGTTTAACATTAGATTGCGGAATTTGCCCGCCGCTTCCTTATCACATTTCACTCTGGGGAGGAGGACCTGGAAAGCTGTGTTCTGCAGCCTCGTCACGCCCAACTCCGCCCTCCACAAAGTTGGCCAGTCAGAAGAAAGTGGGCACACGGGGAGTGGGGGCTATAGCGGAAGAGCCACCCCAATGAGGCGTTTCAGGCAGAGACTACAATGCAATTTTTGAGGATGGCAGTATTAGCTAAATAAGGACCCTGTTTTGGAGTCTGAGCGATCAGGAGTACTCTAGGGGAGTCCACGATCGAAATATAACCTTGGAAATATAGCAAAATAGGTCCCCTTTAACCCCTCAAGGCTACATTGGTATCTGGAAACTAAATAACTCCTGATTAGCTCAATCAATGACCTCTTTATCAATTTTTGTCCATGTAGCTCACATGAAAGAGAAGTTAATTTGTAACCACACTTAGAGACCCATTAAGTGCAGGAAAAAAGTGGGCGTGGCATCCTAATTTCCCAGGGCTATAATGCTGAAATGACGTGTGAGAAAAAGGTGTGAAGCTGAAATTTGGGGTCAAAAACACTAATTTAAGGGGTTTTTTTTTCAGTCAAATCAGAGAGATATCACTGGGGAGGGTGTGTGAATTGACATGGAAAGATTTTTTATTTTTTTTTGCCTGAAGAGAGTCCTTTTGATTTTGTATTCTAAGATGTTGAATGCATTATTGTTTATTTCAGATATGCTACTAAACAGTAGCACATGGCCCAGCTAAGCATCATGAGCATAGGCGACGCCGCAAAACAGAAACACATAGCTCTGTGAACACCTTTAGCATACACTGCTAAATAAGAGCACATGGCTGGTCTAAGCACTGTTAGCATACACTGCTAAACTGAAGCACATTACCGGTCTAAGCACCATTAGCACACACTGCTGAACAGGAACATATGGCTGGCCTTAGCACCAGTGCTATATCAGGATCCTTGCAGTTCCATGTCACCAAAGGTGAGCACTCTCACCTTTGACATTGAGGGTAAGTTCCCCTGAGAGAGATAGGGCTGCCGGTATGACAACTTGGCACACATAAAGCCCCGAATCAGACTCCCTCGTGCTGTTGATGAAGATTGAAAGGTTGGAGCTGGGCATGGTCTCAGTGAACCCCACTCGATTCATGAACTCGGGACTGCCGAAACTCGGGACGCCCCTCGAGTCGGAAATGATCTGTTTCCAAAAAAAAAGAAAAAACTGTTTGGGAAACTCCTGTGCAAGAGTTATGCGGTTAGTCCACTAGAAATTTACAAAGCCATAAATAAAAATACTAAAACACATTCTTTTTTAAAGTAATGTAATGTACAAAAAACACACGTTCATCGTCTAATCCATTTATATTTCCTGGTCAGGGATGTAGTGGCTTGAGCTTGGCAGAGCACACATTGGGCCAGAGGCCAGAATATGGCTGGGCAAGTTTACCTATTGTCTGCTGTGTACACATGCACTCACACACCATAAACTCACACACTCATACCAAGAGGCAATTTACAATTTTCACTTAGCCAAACTTGCATATTTTATTGTTGCACTGGAAGAACAGAGCAGACCCTTACAGAACTCCTGGCAGAAAGGTCCAGGATTGAGATTCAAACCCTAGGTCATTTTGCTTATGCTTTGTTCCCACTGTCGTGGGCTCCATTAGGAACGCCACGATAGGCTATTCGTAGCTGAACGTGGAAGTCCTCTGAAGCTGCTTTCACACCGGATGCGAAATGAATTTTTTACACGACAGATTACATTCAAAGTCAACGCAAAGACGTGAATACACGCGTTTCTGTATTCGTATTTTTGCATTGACTTTGAATGTAATCTGTCATGCGAAAAATTCTTTACGCGTCCGATATGAAAAAGCGGCTTAAAATTTCAAGTTTGGATACGAGGTGATGCAATGATCATGATTGACAATTAATTGTGCTAATTATAGGAAATTTTCCAAAACTTTCAGACGATCAACACTGACCTCAAGATCTGATAAGATCTGATAGGATCACCACGATTACTCCACGATTAAGACCATGATTTCAATCGTGTCGCCAATCGTGACAGTGGGAACCCAGCATTAGAGGTGACAGTTCCATAAGCACCATTTCTCAGCATTGTAACCAGGGGCGGAAAGATTGCAGTTGCAGGGGTGCAGTTGCACCCAGCCTGCATGTGATGGGGGCTCTTTGACAAGTGAGTACATGACTGCAAAATTAAAAAGATGCAGTCACTTGCATTATCTTCATCAATCATTGTCATCCTGTGATAAGAAGCCACATCTACATGCTGAAACAATGCAGCATATCTCTTTATAAATGGCTCCAAAGTCAAACCAATCTCTGCGATGGTGATGAGCGTCTTAAAGTATCCATTCAGTCTCTGTCTAAGGGCTCTAATTTCTTGGTGCAGCGCAGGGTTGCATAGCCCACGCAGTGGTAATTTCTTCCGGTGCAGCCCGCGCAGTGGTAATTTCGTGCGGTGCAACACCGTGCGCACCCACTTTGGCAATTTGGTAGACGGACGTGCGCTGAGATGGGTGTGGCGGTGTAGTAGGGGGAGGTGTCAAATATTCATCATGATGCAGTGACAATTTCGTGGATAAAGGCCCGCCAAAAGTGGGCTGAGAGCTCGCCAGCTCCAACCTGGTTTACTTTCTGTGCAGTAGTAATTTGGCTGACCGGCGCCAGTGCGCACACGTCACCAAAACCTCACAGGCAGGTTTCCAGAATGTCAGGCACATTTTTATGCAATAAATAATTACAGCAACCAATATATAATGTAACTATCTGGATTAGCACATAAACTATAGTATCTATATCGATTGTCCTGATGTCAGATCAAAGAGAGAGAGAGATGTGCATGTGGGCACGTGAGTGCATGTGTAGGCTATGTGGGTATGTGTCCTTCAGCTGCTTTCACACCGGACCTGAAACAAATTTTTCTAACGACTGAATACATTCAAAGTCAATCAAAGATGCGAAGTGTATTCGCGTCTTTGCATTGACTTTGAACGTAATCTGTCCTGCGAAAAATTTGTTTCACGTCCAGTGTGCAAGTGGCTTAATACTACTGTTGTCACTTAGGTTTTATCGTTTTTAGTGGGGGAAAGGAATACAGCCTGATTGCTATGATCTCGTACTAAGTTAAGATCACATATTGAAAATAAACATGCGATCCATTGTTTCTCTTCCCAATGATGCAGGCAGAAGTAATAAATGAGCAATCGTCGTACTTTTGTATTTCATTCCAACTTCATAAGTTTTAATGATCTGACGTAGTTTTGTTTTGAAATTCCATTCAAGTTCGCTAATGGTAATAATTTGCTAACTCATATTCATAATGCTTAATATAGACGTAAGCGGAGCAGAAAACATGCCTGAAGCAGCAAAGTAAAATGCAACATTAACGCATCATGCAGATAAAGGACAGAGGCTTCTTTTTTCCGGTTTTAATGGTGAGGAGAGGAGCTCATTTGATTGCTGAAGATTTGACTCGGCTGTGTTAAACCCACTCAGGCCTTCTCTCCTCCCTCTTTCCCACTTTCACCGGGACAGAGGGACGGAGGCAGGACCGAGGAGTACTTGTGCCGGGGTGCACCGGCCACGAAATTGCAAAATACACCTGATACAGCCCATTTGCCGCGCCTGTGCCTGGTCTACGAATTTAGAGCCCTAATACTTATGGCAGTAGCAAATATGTAGGGGCCTACATTAGAGTTGTGCGATGAAATTTTTTTCAACAAAATTTACATTGGTTACATATTTTCCGTTAAGATAAATATCCTTCCTCTTGCTTTCCTGTTGCAGAGATTTATGGGAAATGTCGCGGCCAATCAATCGCCGAAGTAAGCTAGTTTAGTTTGCTAACTTTTCTCTATGATATGTCTAGACTTAAAATGCTGCCAGAGAACAAAAGAATTGGAGCAAAGAAGAAAGTAAAGAAGAAGAGGTGAGAGTTAGACCACCTGAATAAGATTTTATTGTCTTGAATGTGCAATGTGCAGCAAAGGAACAACTGACGGACAACAGATGGTAAGTGCCAGTTGGTAAGCTGATGTTTACCCTAGCAAGAGCTGTGCCGTCTACCTAGCTAGCTAAAAGTGCAACCATATTGTGTGGCTGGCTTTACTTGCATCAGACCATGCAAGATCATTAGATAGAAAACTATTTAGCAAATTAATTTTTTGATAGTAACGCTCACTAATAAAACAACATAATATTGCGTAATCAAATGTTAAATTGTGAAATAATTCATCAATGTTGCTATATTGTCAAGGTTCATAATAAATGCTTATAACATTAGCAACCAGTGGCGGCCCGTGACAAAAATTACAGAGGAAGCCAGAATGAACAATGAATTTAATTCAGTGTTTACGTGTTATTTTCCTGCAAACAAATTAGCCTACTGTTACAGTACCTTTATTCTACCGACTTCTCATTCATTTTAGTGAAAAAAGAGGTTAAAAAAGAGGACCGCATGTGTGAGAGACAGTGAAAGCGCGAGGGAGAGCTGTGGATGCGCGCTTCGGGCTGTGCGCGTGCTTATGGCTCTGGCACACAGTAGTATGTAATTAGTTAGAGGAAGCCCATGCAGAGCTGGTAAACGTCTCGTAGCTTTAGTACAGCAGAAAGCTAAACACATAGCGATCAGACGCAAATTATGACAAGATCTAGACATAACAAAAGCATTTGAGCCATTGCTTTCACAGACAGTATTAATGAAGTTCAGTCAGGACAACTCACGTTTCAATGAAATAGAACAATTTATTCATGGATATGAGCATTACATTGTATTTTGGCGGCAGTTCTGCTCTGGAGGAATAATCTACTTAGGCACAGCAAACATACAAACAGTCAGGAACAGAAATCAAAATCCCCCCGATGTGAGCAGAACCAAACAGGTGGAGGCTGGGGTGGAGGCGGCAAGCAAAAACCAAACAGCATGTTGCATAGCATGAAGCGTCATTGCAAACAGCAGCGGAAGCAAGTGAGCGTGACGTCTTTCAAATAGACCGCTGCATGACCTCGTGATGTGTATCCTCCAATTGTTTGCCTGCTGGTGCTGACGTGCTGGTAGCTTACCAGGCTGCTGTCAGCTGACGTAGCCCTTCTCGAGTTTCCTGCCTGAACTAGTTACACTCATTTCCGTTTTGTGGACAATGCTTCTCTCTGGCTCATATTTAATTAATTGGCAACTTAAGCATTTGCAAGACAGCCGTGGACTATTGTACACAAACACAGGCAAACCCCTTCTACCAACATTAGAAGTAACAAGTTGCATCAGTGCGTGTATTTTCCGTAACAGTTTCTGATTGGTTGGAAGCCAGATTTCATCTGGCCTCCCTCATTTTTTTTTTAATGATGCATCGACCATTAAGCGATGAGCCTTGCTTCAATCTGATCAGACGCAAATTGCTTCAATCTGATTGGCTGATACAGGCTGTTTTTTTTCTAAGGGAGGCTAAGTGAAGCTGGCCTCCGAACTGACAAACAGGGCGGAGGGCATGAAACACGGAGTGTAAGACACAATGAGAGCTTGACAGGAGGGGCGCTGTTTTGCTCCTCACGCTCAGCCAAAGCAGAAGTGCACTGATGTAGTGTTTTGACAAGGAAATGACAACAATATAAAATACATTGTGGTGTAGCTTATTTTTATTTTTTCTTTCTAGCAATAATTTTTGGGGAAGAGAGGCTTCCCTTGGCCTCCGCGAAAAACCGCCACTGTTAGCAACAGTTGTTTACTATTATTAATTTTTATTAGATAACTGCTAATCTGGAGTACAATTCCCAAAAGTACAGATGCTAACTTCCATAGTTGGGACCACTGACTGTGTATGGTCGAACTATGTTGCTTTTAGGAAGTGTGTCCCAGCAGTGCAATATTTTGAGAAGCTATATTACATAGGGTTATTTTACATTACATGAGGCACTGACACCGAACCATATTCTATACACATTTTCCCTTTCCTAATTCACAAACTGATGCGATGCCTTTGTATAATGCCTGTATTTTGCTGTTACTGCATGGATTAATTTGCGGAAACAAACAGGATTGGAACAGGTATGCATCTTGTGAATGAGTGGGCTTGAGCTTCTTACTTCTGGGTCCATCATCATATGCTGTCTCAAGAACATGTAAAGTTACGGTCTGTTAACAAAACACAACATAACGTAACACAGAATGAAACAGCACGACAAAGCGCAACTCAACACACCGTAAAAATTAGATAATATGCAGCATCCTACTGAGCCTGGTCTTGTAACCTCTCAGGCTTCAGACCACCCCTTTATAGCCAAGCCGGCATTTCAACACTGTAAGCACACTATTTGAAAAAATACTTCCTAATGCCTTAATGAATTTATCTTTCGGCATCTGATTAATCTTTAACGGGCCCTAAGAGAAGCTTTCCAGCTTCAATGAGATACAGAAACATGACTTTGGAAAGATAATCCAGAAAATGATCCGCACAGATGGCCCTGTTGTGTCGGAAGATTTTCAGCTATGATGAGCTTTCAAGCTGAACCAGATGAGACTACAAGGAATATCATAGTATTTCAGAGACTTGATTGGTAATAGAGGGACAGTACAATGCAAGATCTGGACTTTTGTGCCCATTTTCGCAAAGAGATTACAGCCGCAATAAAATATGACATTTACTATCACATGTGATTGAATGTCTCAATACAGATTTTCTACATGGTTACAAATGCTACGTCCACTCTAACATGTTTTCATTTTAAGATGCATAACTTTTGCTACATTTATGCCTGGCACCTACAGTTCTCTGAGATTTTTGAAGCCCTAAAACTGAGACTTTCAAAAATGTTACTGACCCTGTTTTAGTTTGAAAATTCTGGGATTGTGTTTCAGTGTGGACTGAGATTATTTTCATGTTAAAACTCAGTTTTAAAATGAAATGTATTTGTGTGGATCTAACCATAGTGTGCGAGAGACACGTTGAGGCATCCTACATATTCGCTGATTTTCGAAAACTCGAATAAGTTCCAAAAATTCTGGTGAAAACCAAGTCAGTGTCAGTTTTGAGTGTTTTCGAATGTTGCCAGGCATTTTTTGGCCATTATCCTTTTTAAAATCAATGGGATTTAACTTTTTAGTGCTGAAAGCTTTGCATAAATTTTAAAATTAATCAATAATGAAATATTTTGCTCTTGCTATACTTGATTCTAGAATAGAGGTGGGCAGCGAGGGCCGTATCTGTCCCTGGTTTTCACACCAACGTCTGGTCTTTAATTGGTTGATTGTCTCAATTACCCAAACCATTTATGAAATCTGACGTTTCATGTGCATTTCTTTAAATCATCATGAAACTAAAAAGACTAGTCTTGTCTCCCTTCATAAAACATTTTCCTTTGATCGAATAATTGCGGAAATCTATATTTGTGCATGCAATCAATTAAGTCAATTAGTCAGGGTAATTGATAGGAATAAAAACCTGCATACACATCGGCCCTCCAGGACCGTGATTGCCCACCCCTGTTCTAGAACTACTCTTGAGAAGATACAGTATGTTGTTATAACACTTGCGGACCTCTTGAGGGCCACTGCACACATTCAAAAGTGTCAAAAATGTGTGAGCATTCTGGGGGTTAATGGTTACTCCAAACTACCCTGGCCCCAGAAGTTTTTAGGGGTGGCAGGACGGGAGACATCTATTGACATTCTACAAATTTGACAGTAGCTGTCATGATAAGGGGGTGCAAGATGGTGTTTTGGGGGGTGGTTAGGCTGCGAGCTGGGAGATTGTGTTGGGCCTTGTCTGTCCGATTAGGTTTTAAACAGGGACATGCTTGATTGTGTCAGACAGACAACTCCAGAGTGCTCTGGCCCACTACCCTTGGCAACTGGCTTCCACTTACACTGCATTCTAAATCTAGCACAAAGCCTTTCTATTAATCTCATATATAATGTTACTTATAACAGTACACCACAAAACATGAAGTGCAGCTGTCAGAAGTAAAAGTCCCGTCATGCTTTTTTTTTTTACACCTGATTACACTACTAATTTAGACTACCTCCTGAGTAAACATAATGATAAAGATCCTGGTGATTGGTACAAAAAAATATGAAGGAGGACTTTTGTTTTTGCATGTTCCACCTCTGTAGACCTCTTCAGAAATGTGGGGCAACAGAATCTTCCGGTAAAGTACTGGCTCATACATACAGCTAGGTCATGGGAGGCAACAAAGCAATGCATGGCAGATGTGAAAAGAGAAAATTAAAGCTCACCGGTGTGGAACCATTGAAGTTCCAGATGACCGTATTACTGTTGATGTCCGAAGTAGGGCGATACCAGGCCGGTAGAACCACCATTTGACCGTGGATGACCTCAATGATTTTGCGCGGTACTGTCAACTGGGCATCACCTGTAGAGAGCACCACAGAGTATGGTAAAGCCTTTAAAATGCATATCCTTGCTGATTTAAAAAGTAAAATGCACCCAATTTTGAGATACTGTATGGGATTTTTAGTCAGTTTATGCATTCCAACCAATATAACACATCAGTGTCAGATATACCTGGTTTAATATAAGTATTTTAGGCAAAATTTATCTGGCGTGAAAAAAAAGCTTGCGATTTGAATCTCCCGGGAAAAACGACTTTCTCTGACATCACGTGCGGTTCTTGTTGCCCATAGGCGAAGCTGGTCATTCTGTTGATAGTGGATATACTCAGATGTTGGGTTATTGTTTATGGTGTTTATTTTTGCAATTTTGGGCGTCATTTGAAGTATTTGGCCAGAATGGTCAACAGGTGTGTTGTGGGAGGCTGCAGTAACATCAATCGTAATGGTGTTAGTACCCACAGATTCCCCAAAGACAAGACTGTGAGGGAAAAATGATCCATCCAGGCACTGGGTCCCTCAGCGCCCTGGATATGGGGGAACGGCAGGTGACGTCACGAATCTGGATCAATATGGCTCAGGACTCCCTGGGGATTTTTCAAGACGTTTCTGGTAATTTTCAAAAATCGTTCTATACACAAACCACCCTTGGCAAAATAACCCTTAGGATTTGGTGTAAAGGCATAATCCTTAAGACCAAAGATGAATTTGTGTCCAGGATATGTTCTTTAAAATGCTGGACGTCTATGTCAAATTAAACTTCAGAAAAATTTGAAAGCTTACTTGCAACCATCTCAATTAAATATCAAATAACTGGTGCCAGGCACAGGATACCCCGCCTGAGCGAGGGTGACAATTTAATGGTTTGGGTGTTAAATAACCTTGAGCCCCCCAAATATTCAAATCCTACCGCTAACCAGCTATCTTACCACTAATGACATCACACTACAGTATTACATATGGTTGGAAGTGGAATTGAAAAATGCACATTTTGAATCCAGTATTAAATTGAGCAGATCTAAGGAAGCTATCTTACAAAAAAAACAAAAAAGATTTTGGGTTTTTAGATGACCCAATTAGGTGTGCATGTCTATCATTAAAATTGCGTGTAATTTAATCAAACCTTTTTTGCTCTGAACTGCTGACAAACATGCAAGCAAACAAACATCTTCTTGCTCAAAATGTAAAATGATAAAATAGTTATGAACCTAAATCTCTGCATCATCAAAATCTAATCAAATAATTACTAAAGACACTCCGTGACCTCAGTGCTATTTAGTTATATCCTCAGATTTCCACTTTTGATAAATAAGCTTCCAGTATTTAAAATGATGGAATTTGTTGCTGCTTCATCGGCCATATTTAAAATTCAGCAGGGTAAATGCGTCAATACCTCACTATGAATGTTCAACTTAGCTGAAACTCATTGGGAATGAAAAATTGTCACTTGGACATAGCACTTTCGGAAATTTTCCGCAACTTTTAATTCGAGCTATTTTGTCCAATATCCAAGGACTGCACAACTTCTATGCCTTTCTTTTAATTTTTGCCTTGAAGAGTGCACTTCGATACAAGGCTAGATTTTCAGGGACAATAAGTAAATACCTTTGAGTAAATATTGGACCACAAATGCTTGCGGTAAGTGCGCAGAATAAGCACTGAGTGCAAACACAGTCGGCACGGAACGCTTTCAAAAGATCACCATCCACAAACATTCCATCTGATCCCCTGCACTGAGAGATTGAGAACCCCTCGCACCATGATATCAATGAATAATACCACATGAAACTCATAGCAGCACTATTTTCCTAATCCATGCTTTATGATATTCCATGCAATTATCAGCACACAAACAAGGCTACTCTCTCAAGACATATATAAAATTTATTATATAAGTGAATACTGCTCTTGTGCTACAAAATCACGGCAGTGGATGATATTATTTCATTGGGTAATTCCAAACATATGATATGACACGTGCTGAAACACTGCACATGCATCGAAATTAAAACCTTGATTTTAGATTATGACTGAGATCACCGATGATGAATTGTGGAGATTATACTGCAGATAAATGACCAATACAGAAAGAGAGCAGTTATGATGATAACTGAGCAGGAAAGTACACTTACAGCAAATTGAGCACCATTACTAAGACTGTCAGAATGAAAGATCGTGAAAGTAAAAAAAAAAATTAAGAAAAAATTGAGATCCATATTAGGCTCCCCACATCAGCACACTTGCTGCTTTCAGCTCTGGCTACTACATTAGCCGCTAGTCGGCTTGGAACAAAATCATTGCATCATATTTCACTGCAGGTTAACTGCACCATATTTTCTTCATTCTTGTCTGTATATTTTTCTTACTTCACATTTTGTGAGTACGAACTGTAGCAGTACCGAGGGGTACCAGAATCCGTTCCCTGTGTTCTATTCACTGGCCGTAGGGCACAATTTAGCATATGAGTAGTTCATTTAAGTCATTCATAGGCTACATAGTATATGCACCTCACTTTCAATGCCTAAATTGGCTGCTAAATGAAAGGGGAAAAGATGCCTGCATCAGCTCTGTTCTTCATCAGACGGAGATGAACACCCACATGAGTCTACTCATTTACCCCAAATTTACACTGAAAGCAGAGCACCAACACAGCAGAGAGCTCCTTAAATGATGGGACGAAGCCAACGTTACGAAAAAACCTTCAAAACACCTTAGTTCTACCAATATTCACTGTGTTCATAAATTATGAATAAAATATTTTATTTTTACCTCTTTTAATGAAATGATTGGGACAGTGTGATTCATTCTTAGTAGATAAACTGCCTGCATACAAAATTATTCCAACTTTATGGGCAAAGGTATATTACCATGTTTTACTCGCACAAAACTTGAACCTGTTCTTGTTTTTGGACATTGTTTGGCATGCTCCTCTTTTCACAGCGAATTATTCATTCTGTTTTTCTTCAGTAGCTCCAGGAGTAAGTGTAGAGGGGACAGTAGGATGGGCAGTGGAGTGTCGCTGGGTCTCCTGGCTCAGAGGTAGAGGGAAGTGGGCTGGGTTCCACATGCTGGGTCATCTGTGGCTTTGTCATTTACAATCCTTTATCAAACGGAGGGGAAATCATTTTAAATCCTGAGCTCTACTCCTCTCTGCCGCCCATCTGTGCAGCTCAAGTGTTGGGGGATGGACTGGGGGGGGGGGGGCAGTTAGTGGGTGGGGGTGAGGTGGCTCTTTTTCACTGGAGAATCAGGACCCAGGCTGCCCACTCAGCCAAGGAACTAGGCTACACGTCAGATAGGTAGTTGAGGTCAGGGCGGCGGCATGCTCTGTTCCACCAAATCGTATTCCATGGCCTGACAATGACCTCTATTCACAAAGTTTCAATTTAGCGAAAGAGTTTGTTTGATTTTGCGTGGAATCATGTTGCAACGTTTTGTTGGGTGCCTTCATAAATGTTTCTTCTTATGCTGATATTTTTTCAATAAGTAATATATTATTGTCCTTTACAACACCTTTATCTGTGCATACGAGGAATTTCATAGATGTAGTATAGCGTTACAATAGCGTATGCATTGGTTCATTATCATGCTTGCTCTTGTACGATGCTGAGTCTGAACAGGCAGTTGAAACGCAAAAACCTAAATGTCCACTTATTGGCTCAGTGAAAATTTTCAAGCATTTCTGTATTCACTATTCCAAATATAATACGTACAGCATCAAGGATGGGGTGTGAGTTTGTGTGTGCGTGTGTGTGAGTGTGTGCACACTGCAAGCCAGGTTTGTGCGTTTTGCATTGTTTTTAATCAGAGGCAATCATTATGCCTAATTTAGGAGAGAAACAACTCCAGGGATGTAGTAATAGAGTGATAAGTAGTCTTAAAACAGCTTTCTTGAGATAATCTGCTTTGAGTAATATTTAACAGCACTTGGCAACTGATGCTGAGGAGATTTGCTAATGAGAAACACATGCGGGAGAATGACTGCAGTACCAAGTTTTAAACAGATGGGGGCAACAAAACAACATGAGCACTGCTGTGAAGGAGCCCAATCTGTGAACTGAAATGTCTAAAAAAAAAAGTAATGCCCGCCATGCACTGAAATGCTACAGTCTGACATCCTCTTACATCACAAGACTATGTTTCATGGAGTCATAGTTTGTTCTCAGACCACAAGATTTTGCACAGACTGGAGATCTTGCAGAGCACACCTATTGTTTATTGACAATAATCCCATCAATCAACTTCACAGTTTGCATGATCCAATAATATTAAACAGGTATGATTTTATCGGAACATTAATAGGAGAAAATTACTGAGTCAGACAGAGCGCGACGACCACCTTACACAGAATGAGTGAGATGACAGGGCGCCCTCCAACTCAAGCAAATCTCTCATGCTTTATGCTGTAAATGTAAGCTTGTCAGTGATGGTGAAATCACTTCAAAATTTGTTTGGTGTAAGGATGGCACAAGATGACTAAAATATAAACTTCACTGAAATGGCAGAGTATATGAGTGTATTTTATATATATATAGTACAGGCCAAAAGTTTGGACACACCTCATTCAATGCGTTTCCTTTATTTTCATGACTATTTACATTGTAGATTCTCACTGAAGGCATCAAAACTATGAATGAACACGTGTGGAATTATGTACTTAACGAAAAAGTGTGAAATACCTGTTACTGAAAACATGTCTTATATTCAAGTTTCTTCAAAGTAGCCACCCTTTGCTCTGATTACTGCTTTGCACACTCTTGGCTTTCTCTTGATGAACTTCAGGAGGTCGTCACCTGAAATGGTTTTCACCTCACAGGTGTGCCTTGTCAGGGTTAATTAGTAGAATTTCTTGCCTAATCAATGGGGTTGGGGCCATCAGTTTTGTTGTGCAGAAGTCAGGTTGATACACAGCCGACAGCCCTATTGGACAACTATTTGATACATACCTGTAGGTACATAATTCCACACGTGTTCATTCATAGTTTTGATGCCTGCAGTGAGAATCTACAATGTAAATAGTCATGAAAATAAAGGAAACGCATTGAATGAGAAGGTGTGTCCAAACTTTTGGCCTGTACTATATATATAGAGGGCTGACTGCAATATTCAGTTATGTCCAGGTGTTGTATATTGGACATAACCGTTTATTGCAGTCAGCCCTCGATATATACACAAATATAGTAGTGGCGTAACATTCATATTATAGCAGACATAGTTCCATGAACTGAATAAAAATGTTTTTTGGTGGTCGTGTGAAATATAATCGCTTAAACAGCTGTAACCAGGGCAAGCGAGTATAAGACATATTACAGTGACTCCGGTCTAGTCTAAATTCTGGGTGCCTCTGTGAGCCTATAGGTGCCCAGCTCTTCCCGAGCATCATCCTCTCACAAAGGCATCAGCTATCAGATGGCTGGGTAACCAATAACCCGGTGAATGATGCTCCGCGGGGAGGCTGTGTCAATGTGGGCTCGCTCTTATTAAACAGAGCTGCCCTTTCTAATAATCTCTCTGCTCACATACCCTCCCCTGGCCAAGATCTCAGCTCTGATACTGCCTTTCATTAGACGCTCCCCCCGGAACAGGACTCCGAATCAGAGAGACTCACCGTTCTGACAGCGGGACTCTGCCGAGGGTACAAATTAATGTTTTTTTCTTTTTTTTTTTAATACTGTTATTGAAAATGCTTTTTCAGGTATACATGCACATATCCATATGATGCACTGCAATATGTCACTTTTGACCAAAATAACAGGGAGCGAAAAAATGTAAATATATTCCATATTTACCTCTGTCTGTGCTGCAGAAAAATATGTGCATTTGCATTTGCTCGGACTTAACAGACTTGAGGACTGACAGACCGCTGTGAGATGCAAGTGTTAGACAAGACATCAGAAGAATCCCGAAAAATGGCTTTTAAGTCAAAGCTCTCTTACAGAGATAGGTGAACACTTGGCAGGATACTCACTAATAACTGCAGACCAACAGCTCTAAAAATCACCACAGAATTGAATCAATCTGTACCTGACCCATTCTCAATAAATACAGAACCCCGTCAGCATTACAAAGCTCGTATTTATGACAGTGTTCCCATCCAACCGCACACAGTATTGTAGTGAGATATGCGATTCAATATTTTTTTTTACCCTCTCAAGCTTTCATCATGATCTTGTATTCCATTTAAATAAGCACTTGCAGGCATGTAAATTATAATTTCAGTTAAAACATGATTATACTCGTGACAGTTCACTCCAGTGTAATATTAAAATTCAATTTCAGCGTGGAATTGCATGTTTTCTGCACCGTGGCCCGTCATTTTCTGTGGAGGAGGACTCTGACAGCGCAGCAAACGGCACCAGAACGCTGTATACTGCTGTCAAGGTGATGTGGGCCGAGATATTTCTCAAAATGAAGGTGAGTATTCCCCACACATAATAAATATTTGCAGGATGCGCTGTAAAATTGGATTTGTGTAAGGCCCTTGGTGCAACCTCGAGCAGTCCCCGCACCACCTATTAGTTCCAAGGGCTTTAATTAATACTTCAATGTGAAATAAGTGGTTACATATGATGATGTTAACGTCAAGCGCAGAGCTTACGAGAGTAGAACTCTCCCCGGAGACCGTGAACACAAGCGTGTGCACACAGACAAACCAGCAGTAAAAAACCGCGTCCGGAGAGATGATAAAAAAAAATCGTATCCAAAATGTCACCGCAGGTGAAAACGCAACATAGCAATTAGGGGAGATATAAAATCGATGCACCCGAGAAAAAAAAGGCTGGGTGCACAAGAGAAAAAAGAGGGAGTGACAGATAGATGAAACAAGGCAGGCAGAGGAGTTGAGCCTCGTGTTCTGTAACAAAGGAGCCAGATAATTAATGTGCATCGAACAGCCTTTTACACTTAAGTAATCTCCTTCATAATGACCCGGGGAGGGCTCTCATTTCTGTGCTGTCTTGGTTTTAGACAGGAGCACACTGGTGCATACTGCAGAGAGAACTATAGGAGACTCAGAGTCATGTTCACTTCACCCATCTGTGACATATGGACATCTTCTACCCATTTTAGATCTGCGCCCGAATTAATAATCCACTCAGAGGCCTTGATGGATTTGATTTAAATTATGAATTATGAATAGCCGCGAGAAAGTGGAACTCAACGTCTTTAAATGTTTCAAATGCGTTATAGTGGACCTCCTAGAGAAGCTCTTGTAAGAACCACACTGAATCAGGTCCATCAAATATTGAAGCACTAATTTGGAAAGACGGATCAATGATGGATCATATCAATTCAATATCTACCCACTTTTTCTTGGTGTGGATCATGGCGGGTGAGGAGGTTGGTATGAGGTGCAATGGTTTCCTCTCTTAGGATGCAATGGGCAAAAGGTAAGATTAGACCCAGGACAATTTGGCAGTTGATTTGTTACTACATTCACTTTGCTCCAACACACACACACACACACACACACACACACAAACAAACATACAGAGTACAGCGCAAAACTCATTGGCACCCAGACATAACGTAACGTAAATTTGGTTGGAGATTTTTGTTTGATTAGTTTTGTTTTGTGTTTCAGCAGAATTCATTACATTTAAAGTTAAATTAATTAAATAGTAATTAAAAAATCACAAGTAACAGAAGAAATCTGGAAAAAAGTAATGGATGCCTTAGCTTTCAGAGAGCGCAGATCACAATACCATTGAGGTTGTTTTGGCATAACCAGGAGAGAAAGAAACTACCAGCAAAGCCAGTCTGGATAAGAACTACGACAATATGCTTGGAACAACCCACCTGCTGATGTCCTAATACACCAGCACAACAGGGCACCTGAGAACTGAGGCAGTCCTACAGGTCAGGTTTGGTCATGCTGCATATCTGATTGAATTATCTTTCAAATGGTTTGCTGCTTTTTCATTTTTACATTCAGAAACTTGATTGGATTATTTTTCATGGCATCTCCATACAGATTTTTTTTTCTTTTTGACACGTGCTTAAGACTTTATCGCTGTGCTGTATCTTCAATCAATTTGGAGCCTCCAATTAATTCCTTCATTTTTCACATCTGAAAGACAAAGAACAGGTCTATCTGCTGGACTGAATATGATGCCTCCGGCAAGTACCCAGCAGTATAAAGTAAGATAAAGAATCTAAGCAGCAGGAAAAAAAATCTCTTCTGCCCGTTCACAAAAAATGCATCTCAAATTTACAGAGGGATTAGGAGCACATCGCAGGGTCTCTACGGCAGGCACCGCTTGCAGTGAGGTTGAAGTTTAGGGTCAGGTCTGGGTGGGTTATGGACAGTGCAGGGATGCATGCTGGGAGGATGACTGTGGGGACAGGAGGCCGTGTGGAACAGAGCCCATGGGACCTACACTACCGAGGGGACAATGCTATGTGGACAAAGCTCACGTAAGCAAACTTAATGGCTGGAAACAAGTAGACTCGTGTATGTACTCTCCTCTACATCTGCTGTTTAAGACTTCTATCCTCTGACAAAAAAAAGTATACTCTGGCTGACCCCTGACCTTCAAAGGGTGAAGCTAATTTGTTTGTTCCCACATCAGTTGGGCCGCCAGTTAGAAGTAAAACTAACATTATTGCAAAAGCCCTGTAACAGCATAATAGCCTGAGACCTTTGCTTACTCTGTTTGCTTACTCAAGCCCTTATAAGTGGAAGATAAATGTTCTCATTTTGAAGGGCGGCTATGTAAACGCAAGTTGACGTGCGATTTCAAAGTCCTGACATCTAATCAGAATCGCATCTCAAACGAGCCCCGGTTGAAAGAGGCAATGACAGGAATGAAAGCGACAACGGACATCCTGGGATCAGAGGACTTCTGATGAGGACGGACTGCTTATCGCTGATGGGGCTCTCGTGCTGTGTGAGGAGCCACTTTTGATACGCAGCGAAGAAAACGGATAGCCTCGCCTAACACATACCATCAGAACCGAGCGACAAGTTCCGAAATATGACTGCAGCTCATCGAAAGGGGCTGGAAATATTCTTGTGCAGAAGTCGTCGTGTCTTGGCAGAAGAAAAAAAGCTCATCATGAGATAAGCAAGAGGACCCTGTTCCCAAACTGCCATCTTAGAGAGCAATTAACATAAAAAATGTGCTGGCGGTATCACGCCGGTTTCAACCCCTCCTCACCCCCCTCCCCCCTCATCTTGGGCTTTGAAAGAGATATTTATAAATCATTAGTTTAATTGCAAACCGACGACAGTCTTTTCATCTCTGGGATCTGTCTCATTTCAACAGCATGGAGCGGGCTCTGGTGACGATCGCGTGTCCGATAAAGTCTTGGGCTAGCTCGGGCTTCAGAGCTTATGCGCAAGAGGTTAATTGAAGTTGTAATGACATGGCTCTGTGATCTGATGCTAAGAGTGTAGCATGGCCCAGCAGTACAGAATTACGGAGTAGTAACCACTTACAAAATGAAATCCTATTAAATCTTGCAACGCTTTAAATGCGAAACATTGTACAACTGGTTTTAGACACCCTACTTCTTACAAGTGCATCCAGCAAAAGCAATAAAGACCAAATCATAATGTCACCGTGTGACTACAAATGGCTTTATGAATCACATTTGTATCAACATTCAATCCAAAGTCTGATAGAATCGATTTTTAAAAAGCAGCATTTTACGTAAAATGGAGCATAGAGAAATGCCTTTATGATTCCTAGCTGAAGCCCTCCTCCGTTAATTTTTGAAAGAGTGGGTTTTTATGGAATACTTCTTTCACAATAATACATCAGAGTTCGATAATCCAGTGTCTTTCAATCAGCGGGGGGGATTGCAACAATCAGCATCAGTATGATTCTTCCAGAATATTCTATTAACATATTTTGGCATGTTAGGAATCCTCCTGGTTAACCACAGAAGTAGTTTTTATACAAAGCCACTGTCTTGTCCTCTGAAGCGGCCCAGATCCAAGGTGGTGACACATTCTCATCTGTCTTGGGAATAGGGAACCAAGTGAAGACAGGAGAACTAGTACAGTCCATTCCACCATTCCACTCCAAGACATCCACCCCCACACTCCACCCCATCACCCAAAAATACAAAAACAGAAAAAAAGAAAACTTGCAGTCACTTCTCACTACAAAATCGCAGGGCTTCCTCTGGATTGTATCGACAGGCCCCAGCAGGAAAAGCCTGGGCGTGCTGATAAGACACACAGGGGCGCAACCCCAAATTAGCTGAGACATTTACACAGAAGCAAAGGTCAGGACTAAGGGCAAGAAAGTAGGCAGGGATGTACCACGGCCTCGCGTCTGCACACACCTGAACACAAACACACGTCCTCTTCCTGCGGAAGGCCTCCTGCCTTCGTGCTTTTTTCCTCCCAAGGAAGTTAGCGACTGCTAACCAGGAAACTACAACAAAGTGCAGATGAGAATAGGTGAATGAGTCGTGATATGATGGATTTCCTGACAAGGAAATCCCATGGTGCAAGGATGTTTGTGCGCTCACGTAAACACAAAAACACACACGTGGCACGCGCATACACACACACACGTACACAAAAATCCCTGTACTTTGATCCTTGTGAGTACATTACATTGACTTTCATTCATTCTTCATGTGTCTGTCTCTACAGCTTTCACCTAATCTTATCCATAACCAATGCCTGACCCAAACTCTTACCCTAACCTTAAAGGAGAATTCTGGTGTGAAATTGACTTGAGGTGTATTGAAACGTGATCACGAGTACTAACTTTTGTCGAATACCCCACCTCCGTACGGATGCAACATTTCAAAATACAAGGCTTTTTAGCCAAAGCTCCCAACAGGCTCACAATGGTAGTGAATTGGGCATACCGTTGCCATGCAAAGAAATTGCTATTTTTTCATCATTAACAAGGCTTAAAGTAGCTCCAAACTTCATTTGTAGAACTCTGAGGGCCCTGACATTTAAAACGAGGCACTGAGAACTTTGAAAATGCGCAGGTAGTTTTTTTAAAAAGATTGTTTATGAAAACCGTACCTGGAGGTAGTTTCCAGTCGCCTCCATCTTGAAAGTCACGATAAATTGATTGACAAGCACGAACAAATATGAAGGATAGGGGAACAGATTGCAATCTATTTGTTCGTGCTCGTCAATCGACTTATCGTGACTTTCAACATGGAGGCGACTGGAAACTGCCTCAAGGTATGGTTTTCATAAACAGTCTTTTTAAATAAATTACCTGTGAATTTTCAAAGTTCTCAGTGCCTCATTTTAAATGTCAGGGCCCTCAGAATTCTAACGATGAAGTGTGGAGCTACTTTGAGCCTTGTTAATGATGAAAAACAGCGATTTCTTTGCATGGCAACGCTATGCCCAATTCAGTACCATTTTAAGCCTGTTGGGAGCTTTGGCTAAAAAGCCATATATTTATCTCCGCCAAGGAGATTATGCGATCGAGTCGGTTTATTTTTTTATTTATTTGTCTGTCTGTGGACAGGATTTCTCAGAAACTACAGGACGGATCTTCATGAAAGTTTCACCAGAGATAGATCTTGGTCCAGGGACAACTCCATTAAATTTTGGTGATGATCCGGATCCGGATCCGGATCTGGATTCTGGATCCGGATCTACAAATTTAGTAACATTTCTCGGAAACCACTGAACGGATCTTCATGAAATTTTCTCCAGAGATAGATCTTATCTTGGTCCAGGGATGACTGCTTTACATTTTGGTGATGATCCGGATCTGGATCTACAAATTTTGTGACATTTCTCGGAAAGCACTGAAGGGATCTTCATGAAATTTTCACCAGAGATAGATCTTGGTCTTGGGACGACTCCATTAAATTTTGGTGATGTTCGGATCCGGATCTGGATTCTGGATCCGGATCCGGATCTACAAATTTAGTGACATTTCTCGGAAACTACTAAACGGATCTTCATGAAATTTTTACCAGAGATAGATCTTGGACAAGGGATGACTCCATTAAATTTTGGTGATGATTCGGATCCGGATCTGGATTCTGGATCCGGATCTTTATTTATACACTCAGTGTCATTTCTCCGAAACTAATGAACAAATTTTGATGAAATCTACACAAAAGGTAGATCTTGGCCCAAGGATTATACATTACAAATATGGTGATAGGGTGATCTCAATGAGACGATTTTTTTGTATACCACTGCAGCATTTTCACCAAATGTTGATCCAAATTAGATCATCTCTAGTGGAAGAGTCTCAAAATATCATTAAAGACCTGGATCTGTGCGTGTCCGGATCCAGATCCAGATCAACAATTTCAACTCTGAGGTGAAATATTGAAATCATACAAACTATATTGAGTAATACCTCATATGAAAGCCCTTGATGAATGTTTACCGGATCTGACAGAATCTTTTCACTTAGACGTCATTGGAAGACGAGAATAGGCGTTTTAGCAAATCTCACTCAAACTTGTTGCATGGGTGGGCCTGAAATCTTCCAAAGAGAAAGATCTTGCGTTTGTATCAACGTCATCCCTTGGCGGAGATCAGAAATCTCAGATTGCTCTTGTTCGAAATGTTGCGTGCGTACGGAGGTGGGGTATTCAACAAAAGTTAGTACTCGTTATCATGTTTCAATACACCCCAAGTCAATTTCACACCAGAATTCTTCTTTAACTTTTGACTAAAATTCTAACCCTCACCCTTATTGTAACCAATTAGTCACAATTTGTCTATTTGTAGTTGTGAGGGCTGCCTAAAATGTTCACTCCCCAAAATTTTCTCCACTCTCTTAGTTTAATTTTTTTTCTAGTCTTCCCAATATGGCTAGCACAAGAACTCACTCACAGATATACACACACACATGGGCTGATAAGATATATTACATTACAAAACTGTATTTTACAAAACCCACCCCTGAGAAATGGACTTCAGTGGTAGACAGCTCTCACTTTGATCAGGTGCTGGAGGCAGACAGCTTGGAGATCAGTCTGAACCAAACTGAGAGGTGACAGGTGAAAAAAATCCTCTCACTACTGTCAGATTACTGAGGTACCATGACTTATCCTCATGGATAGGATAAACAAGATGAATCCAGTGGGATTAACCCATATATACATGTTACAACAGTCCAGAAGTGTGCTCACGTGCAACAGAAAGACCCCCGGTTTCAAACTGACAGTTAGCACAGACTTGGACAGTATTTGTGACTCTTATCACATGACATCAGTCGGGCGCCACCATTTCCTCCAGGACCAGAGTCTATATTTCGCATGACAAACAGGAACCCGGCTGAGAGCTGAAACGCAGTGAGCCTACTAGAAATTCAGATGATGAATGACTTAGTTCCTGAATTCCTAATAAAGAGGTGGGGTATTGTCTAGTCTAAAGGGTACTGCTTTAGCACTTTACAGGATGTACACACGGGCGCATTGGATCTCACCAACGAATTTGTTTCCACCGCAGTCCCGTCTTGACAAACCCTGATAATTCAGAATGGCAATGAACGTTAGGCTAACATAATTAAAAATATTATTTATGGGACCTACTGGTGTCAATAGAGGCTTTTGTGCACTTGCAAAAATACCAGAAGGCCCTAGTTAGTTGTGAAGGGAGTTAGAATAAAGTGCCCGCTAATAGAAGCCCATGGACCCAGTTATGCCTCCAGTCATCTGACAGGAAGTGGTCACTTAGGTCCTTAGTCTGGCTTATCTGCATTGGATAATGGTCAAGCTATAGACGTCTTTTACCGAACTCATTCAATTTACTCTCCCAGGCCCAGAACAGCAGACTGACCTAGGGATGAGGTCAGGAGTTGGCGGAGACCTGACGATGGGCGAGGAGGGGTGGGGGTGCAGGTGATCAGTGCTGGTGCAAAATACTAAAACTATCTCAATTTTCAGCTTGACCTGAGCCAGCCAGGTATTTCTATGAGTAATCAACACACCACTAACACCAATCAAAAGTAATAACAGCTAGATCTACATGAGCTCAGCAACATTAATGTCATAAAAAATGTAAAAATTATTTAAAAATAAAATCTAGAGTAGCATTTAGGTCCACTGTGCCCATGCAAGTTGGTTTGCTAGCCTTCTTTGCCTGCTTCAGGAGAAAACTGATGACCTTTGACACATTTTGCTCAAGAGAGCAACTTAATATTAGTGTTAGATAAGTGTTTTTCCCACGACACTGCAAAATGCCGCCGTGTGCTTTGCATTGCAGATTGTGGCCACTCACTCATTCACTCACTTTAGTAAGGCCACTTAGTGGGACTCATGCACATTTAGTTCCAAGGATCTGCTCAGTTTTCTGTCCCAAATTATAACAAGTATGGAAAGTATGAAGTCTAAAATGTGCTTTCAACAATTTTGCCCAGTACAAAATTAGAACTGCCTCACATGGGAATGCAGAGAGTATATTATGGGGACAGATTATGTCTAATGAGGAGTCATGCACTGCTTTACTCTCTGCCTGTCATATCTGCTTAGTGGCGCCTCACTGTCAGCATTGCATCAGGATCATTCAAACAATGTTTGAAACTCACTTTTTAACCTCAGGTTAACCTACTGCTTCCAGTAAAATAAAAGTGCATAGAGTTATATTCAGATATCTTGCGTTAAGGACTGAAAGATTGAAATCAAATACGGGTTTTGACATTTTAAATCCATTTAATTATCAGTATTGAAAACACCACATTTTTTAAAATGCCTCTACTGATTTTGACAGTGAGGACATGAAACTTTGTACAACACGTCACCTTAAATTTGAGACAGTAAATATGCTTACGAATCACGGGTTTAAGTACTGACATTTTGAACTACTGCAAATATCACAACCACGGCAATCTCTAAATACAGCACAGTTTATTTGAGAGGGCAGAGGCAGTTAACAAGCGAGAGGCAAAATGTCAAGTGTAATATGAGATCCTAACAGTGGGATTGTTGCTGCTAAGAAATTGAAGGTTTAAATTCCTTGTTTACTCCCACATGGCATGTGATGTCACTGCAATCACATTCCCCTTATCTTGACACTCAAAAGAAAATTCTGGAATTTGGGCAAATTACAACACATTATATTTCTTTAGTAGGCACTGCTTTTCAAGGAGACTCACAATCCCAATTTCAGAAATTCATTAAAAGGCAATGTCAACTACAGACACAGAAAAGGTGATAATATTTCAGTAGTTGCACCGTGAAAAACTATTTCAATAACTGAGTAATACTGTTACGCTCGCAAAGGCAAGTATCTTAATAAAACATGATGTGCTAAAGCATTGCACTTGTGGTCGGATTAAGGGTTCTAGTTGTGCTGTTGTGTACATGGTGACACTGAAGTTAATCAGCCGATCGGAGACACCAAATGTCCCAACGGCCACTATAAACAATCATGGAGGCCTATGGGGCACTAGTGATACCATGTGTCTTTCACACGGTCTTCCTAGAACCGCAAACACACTTCCTCCGAGCGGGGGTCAGCTCACAGAAGCTGGGAACATTCCCCCTCAAGTATCCCATAGCTCTGCGGAAAAATTATCTCTTCTCACTAGAAAGCTTCCTTATTTATATTTATTACTTAGTAGCGGGAAAAGGATGAGGCTACTCTGAGATAGTGAACCGTATAAAAACACAGCGCAAGAGGGATAGTCATTTCTGATTTTAGGACTTTGACCTTTGTTTTTAGTCCAAATTTAAAGTGAAACAGAGCAGAAGGAATCTAGTAATGGTGCTAAGACAAAAGACTGAGTGAACAGTAAAACATTTTTTCATTAGCTGATTTTAGGGTCCGTCATTCAACGACAACATAATCTTGGTATAGCGGCTCAAACATGTTTATGGTCACCATTCTTGGCTCTGACCTTAAGATCCCATCCGTCGAGTTGAAAAATCTCCCAAGCTTTGCACCCTCCTCCCAAAAAAGGGTCCAAAAATAAAATGCAGCACGTAATTCTCTCATAGCAGCTGGCTGTATTCCAATGGTACCAGGGAAGAGAACTGCAATACAGGCACACTATTTTACATATCACTAGGAGGAAGACAAAGTCTTTAGCACATAGAGAAGTCAGATGAAGTCAAAGCTTATAATATTTACCCCCTAAAATTAATTATATATATATATATATTTCTGCAAAGTGGTGAAGATTTTCTTTTACTAGCAAACAGGGATCTCAATAAAGAGCTGGAAACTCCTCAAAATTCCCACAACTTTCGCTCACCTTTCTATTGGCAGCCTCAGCTCAGATTTGATTTCCAGTAATCTAAGGTAATTTGTGGCCCATCTCACTGCTTAAACACATATCAAAATATGTTATATATCCATTGCCACAACTGACTGGCTAGGATAACTATGTGAAGCACAACAGTGGGGGAAAATGTATATTTGCACTTTTATGCATACTATATAAAGCTCTGAACAGCCGTCAATCAGCTTGAATTGGAGCCCTTCAAGCACTCACTTTGCCTCACAGAAAATACATGCCAAGGATCAGACGTCACAGAATTGGAGCACGACGAACTAATATACCCTAAAGTTCAAGGGGACGAGTGAATCGTTTTTGCGATACCGAAGTAAACGCCTATGGCATGTGGGATGCTGGGGCAAGTACCTCTGATCTTTGCATGAGCGCTTGGTGTACTGTAAAATAAGCCATTTTGTATAAAGAAAAGAGAGAGCACAGAACACACTGTGACTATGAGGGACAATGCTGCATGGAGAATCAAGGATATTTTGATGATCAAAATTTTCTAACACCTTTATCTACAACATATAAAGGATAAAAACTCCGACGGACAAACCAGAGGAGAACCCATATTGAGACACAGTGAGACAGAATATCTGCACAGAGGACGTGGTCTCATCTTCAGCAGTCTGAGGAAAGCAGAGAGACAGGTCAGAGATTTGCCTCCCTCAGATCTGCAGTAACCAGGCATTATTACCGTGTATGAAGGCCTGCGTGCTGTGCAGCTGCAGTGCAGGCACGAGACAGCGCTTTAAATAAAGGTAGAGGACCACTCATGGGAAGGTATCTGGGTCACAGCCCGGCGGCGGTTGCCTGATTGGTTTATGGTGTGGAAGAGAGAAGCTGGGGTTGAGGAGGGACCCACAGGCTCTGCAGGGGGGCGTCAAGAGATGGGGGTGGGGCAGCAGGGCTGGGGGCATTTGGAGCGACCGCGCTGTCTGCTTACACCGTCCCAAACATATCATGCTCTGTATCCAGCTCTTCCAGGCCAGACAGGAAATCCATGAAGAGCCCACAGAATTCAGACCAACAGCTTTCACCCATTTAAAGACCACAGCTCATTAGCCACTTATTTACTAATCACTTCTGCCTTGCGTTAATCGCCTTAGCCCTTTTCAGGAGTGCTACTGCTTTCATTGCCAAACTGCCCGGCACATTTGAATGGTTGCACCACAGATTTTCAAATAAATGGACCGCCAGTGGTAGCTGCTTACAGAGAATTAATGTGTCTACATGGTGTTTGGGTACATGGTAAGGTCTAAGTCCATATCTAGGGAGCTGGCAAATGTAGTGGAGTTTAATCCGAGGCATACCCTGATGTCAGCACTGCAGGCTGAATTTGTGGTTCCCATCGGAACCGAAGAGTACCAAATCATTTTGCGGACAGCCACATGGAAAAACAAACACGGATAAGCTTGGAAAATGTGCAAAAATGGAACACATTTTGGACTTCCTTCTCTGCTCTGTGACAGTAGCACATGAGACACATCCACCTTCCCGCTTCCCTTCCCATTACCCCTAGGAGGCCTTCCCCGAACTGTTAAACATTGTTCTAACTGTTGAAAAATTATTTATTGCTAAAACAATTCACTTGACTTGCTGAAATTCGAGTGGCACCTGAATTCCAGTTTAGGTTTAATTAAGGTCAACGGCCTACAGAAAGAGGAAACCTGAAATCAAATCACAATTAGCCACACCTGTCCGTATGCCAAATGATGAAGAAACACTGACTGTTCAAGAGAACCTGCACAATGCAGCATCCTCCTCTAATGGGTAAAACAGGCTCAAATCAGACAGGCTTTGTTCAGTCAGTTTCCGCCTTGTCCTCAGCTGAGGGGTGAAAGGTGGTGTCAGAGGTTTGATTGGCTTTTACACAGCACAGCGCTTTGGTTTCCTTATCTCTGGCTTAGACAGGCCTTCAGTAGGTGAAGCTTTTGATGTGCATAGACCTTTCTAACACCATTTAAGAGGACAAAATGCAGGACAAGATTGAGAAAGAAGAAACTCAGAAAAAGAGTCGATTGAAGCAAGAAAATGCATTTGCGCCTAAGAGAGATGCTCTGTGAAATCCTCATGAAACCTGTTACCCTTGTAATGTACGAGAAGCAGTACTTAGACCATTGGTGCTTGAATAGCCCAAGACCAAGGCTGTGTTCAGACTGCACAGTCACTCACTCACTCACTCACTCCATTGTGTTTTCTATATAACAAATTCATTATATAGTGCTCTATGTAGTGAGTGAGGATACATTCCGAATGCAGCCTCTGTTAAACAAAATTGTTTCCTCGACTTGAGATGGTACAATGAGAGTAACCAAGAGGAGCTAAAAATAGGAGATACTGATTAGCAATTGTTCTTATTCCTTTTCATTGCCTTGATCATCAGATGCTGATCATGCCATAAAAGAGTGGGGAGAGGGTAAAAAAATCAGTAAGTATGGGAGGTGTGGACAGAGCTGTATGTGCCGTAAGAATATATACATTCTGATTACTGATCCAGGGATATGAGGAGCAGTGTAGCAGGTGGGGTACGTATAGAGAAGAAATCTGATTTTGTTTAAAGATTATCCTCCCTGAGGTAGGCCAGCGGAGCGAGACAATCCCAGCTCTGCCCTCCAGCTCCTCGGCTTTGCTGCCTTCCATTTCCCTCCATGAGATTAGGCCAGATTTCTTCTGGCAGGTGGCTAAGCTGTCGCCGGACTCTATTAATCTCATCATCTTCCAAAGCGGTCTTCGACATGACTGTAAGAGCATGGGAGCAGGCCGACTCTAAGCCTTATCAGGAATGAGTCTGTCAAACATGACTTAGTGTTCAAGTCACCGAATGTTGATAAATGGTAAGACCTTACCATTAATATTGTGGTTTCAGGAATCCTTAAAACAGTGTTGCAGCATTGAAATGCGGAAAAAGCCATTGTAAACCACATGTGCACATCCTCACACACACGTACTTGCACGCTGGCACACTCAGATAAACAGAAACCCGCATTATTTGATTTAAAAAGATGGTCATTGTGTACCAAGGGGAACCAGAAAGTGGCCTACGTTAGACCATGTCACCAGAATGGTGTTGACCGATAAACATGATCAGTCTCTCCACTATGTTATGCCTTTCCCAGAGTCCTTAGAGACACTTAACAATGGATTCTGGGGGAGGGGGGAGTGCTTTGGTTACCCACTTTAAAGATTTTCTTTTTTTTTCTGCATCAAACAATGATCGAATTGCAGGAAGGATGGGTGGGGACTGTAGAGCCCCTCTGTGCTGTTTAAACGACAGGCTGTTTCCCTTTAACTCTTTGTGGGCTGGCTTTTTCACAGCATAATACTGGAGTTCTGCAGTGTTTCAATCCTAGCGGAGTTTATAAATCATATGTGAGCAAATTAAAAGACTTAGGTTAAGCTGACATGTCATTAAAAAACACTGAGTTATTTGCTGGTGCCCAAATATTGTCCTCGGTTGTGGAATAAAGCAAAGGTAAAATCCTTGAAGTTCATGCCATGGATTCTTAGGGAAATTCCACAGGATAAAAAGGCATTTGGTGAGGGGGAGGATAATTAACCAAACCTATTAAAATAGAGACCCCCAAATATCAAAAGAGGTCTGAGTAAAGGCTCCTTAAAATTCAGCCATAATCACCCATGTCTTTCTACACCAACTCATCAGACCACAAGACCTTGAAATGTTGATAGTGGCTAAACGCCCTACCATCGAGCGCATTAGGGCACTGCCAAACACTCTTTTCCCAAAGCGCACAGCGGGGTCCCCATTTGAATGCGGAATGAGATGTGTATTTATTTATTTGGCTGGTGTTATCGTGACCATCGGTGTGCTGTGCAATAGCTTGACGATGGAATGCGGCGCTTATCTGGGAGTGCCAGGCAGCCGGGGAGGGAAACAGACTGTCAGAGGGAGGAAGGGCCCAGATACAGCCCTTTTCCTGCTGATAGACGGCCCGAGGGAGCCACTGTAGGAACAAACTATTAACTCTCCAATTCTCTCTCCCTACCTCTGGCATTCTCTCTCTCTCCCTCTCCTTTTCTCGCCATCTCATATGAAAAAAGAACAATGGAGATGAGAAAGGCAAATATCGAAATGACAAGCACAGGGACAGGATGGAGAACACTAAGAATGCCATGATGTCTTATTACGTGTGATGATAGTGAGAGGTGTTCTTGCAGTGGCAGAGCCACTCAGTGAGTTTGTCAGTGGTCTGTCAGACACAAATGAGTGGGGGGGTGAGTAAGTGACTGAAATGACTGAAAGACAGGACTGTGCTCAGGAGAATTAAAATGATGAGTGAGAGTGAGTGAATGACAAATTTGAAGTGGTTTGAGTGAATGAATCCTAATTAAAGTGATTGGGCAGGTGAATAACCATCATCATGAAAGAGGGTTCACAACTAGTTGTACGCTTGCATACACTGTCTCCTCATGCATCCTGCAAACACACACTGAACTCTAACACTCTACAGTAAAATAAAGTAATACATAAACACATCAAGATGTGGAAACAACCCTAATTGAACCAGAAAGGCTATTTGACTCCGAGCTATGTCAATAGCAAAACTTTCTGGAATATAAAATAGTTAAATTGTTGCAGAGGACCCATAGACTATTGACAGCCAGTTTCACTAAGATCAAGCCGTGACCTGGTAAAACTAAAGTTTTGCAGAGAGATTATCCATACAAAACTCAATCTAGTTGTAGTGCAAAACCCGACTAAATCTGCATCTCTGAAACCAGCCTGTAGTTCCAATTGCTTTCGTCTTTCTACCCAATCTTATCAACCATTGGATTATCATATTCCGGCAAAGGAGCCCATTCTGTATTTGATAGGATAGATTAATTTATTCACACCAAATCTGAAATAGTTCAATGACTTACTGTTTCCACGGGTCTCACTCTGATAATGAAATATTTTCTCTTCGGGACACCAAGTTCAGGATGGATTCTATTTTTGACATGTCGCTGCTCAGTAACTGATTCTATTATAACGAAACATTTTGCCAGAACACACTGTACCCTGGTAGTGCGCAGAGTGAATTATCCAGAGACTAGGCGTAAAAGTATTTACATTCATTCTATTATACAAGTGACAAAGAGAAACCATGATTCAGTGAAAATATTTTGGAAAATATGGTATATTTTTATTGAATCAATTTTCGTGTGCTTGGGGGGCTGTGGTTCATACATATTCTAAAGCATAAACATTTGGCGGCAGATCGAGCAGAGTCTATATTATTTATCATGTCAGTTTTTCAATGATTATGATATATTGCAATGTCCACAAAGCAGGAATGTCTCTTACAAGAGATCATGTCAAGGATGGGTTGAGTTGAGCAGAGAAAGGACTACAAAGTGAAGGGTGCTGGTTTGGCCATGTACATTCACTGACTCCATCCTTTACATGTAGGTCAAGCATTTTTTATGCAAAAGAAAAATGTGTAAGGAGGTCAAACACGGACCCCTGGGGGACACCTGCATTGATGTGTAGGCAACAGATAAATCACCCACACACACTTTGGAAATTTAAAATTATTTAGGAACTCTTCGATTGGAGAAGTATTTCTTACATCAGAGCTTAAACCCTGTATGTGTTTTTTTTTTTTTTTTTGGAATATACTTTGTTTTCCTCTTTCCTCTTAAGGTGTTAAAATCAGCATTAGGATGTCCTAGTTTAACGGTTTAATCACATACCAAGATCCAGAAGTATTTTCACAGAGACACAATTTTAATTTTTTTGCCTCTGTTCACAAACACAACGGATTTGAAATGAATCATCTCAGATGCTACTGGCATGTAGAGTTTCTGCTTTATTGCAAGGAGTTCCATAAAAACATTGCATTAACCATTCAGGAATTACCACTCAAAAGTATTTAGACCATTGACTGACAGTCAGTTTCATTATGAGTTCCCTCATTATTTCACGCAACACCAAAAAACCTGGAAGACCACGGCAGGCTACTTAAGTGGATGATCACAGAATTCTTTCCTTTGTGAAGAAAAACCCCTTCAAAACGCCAAGCCAGACCAAGAACACTCTCAAGGAGGTAGGTGTATCATGGTCAAAGTCTAGAATTAGAGATGCCTTCATGAATGCAAATACAGAGGGTTTGCCACAAAGTGCAAACCATTGATAAACCTGAAGAACAGTAAAGTAGACTTTGCAAGACAAAGCCTTACTAGCTCTGGAGCATTAATCTTTGGACAGATAAAACCGAGATCAACTTCTACTACAATGATGGGAGGAGTATGGAGAAGGAAAGAAATAACTTGTGATCCAAAGTATAAGGACATCTGTCAGGCATGGTGGAGGCAGTGTTATGACATGGGCATGTATGGCTGCCATTGTAACTGTGTTGCTGGTGTACATATATGATGTAATTGCTGATAGAAGTAGCACGAGGAGTTTAGAAGTCCACAGGGCTGAACCTACCCAGCTGAGCTGGTCTTCAATTACTGAAGACAAAACTGATGCCCCTTTCATACTACGCTGAGAAATTTTGGCCGGTTCCGAAGTGCTCTAACTGGGTCCGGCCCAAATCGTTTCTACTGCCCTTCGCGACCACCCTAGATGCATGTGAGACCTATGTAATTGCCACGGTAACCTATCGCCTTATGCATGCATCGCATGCAAAATTTTGAGGGGTTACGCATACATGCATGTGCGGTTACAATATATGGTATTTATCCCATAAATGATTAATAATCGGCGTGATACAACCCATTTGATACAGGTTTGGTATCACACACGTGTAATACAGCTTTCTTGCGTCGTGAGTGCTCAGATTCCGTTCATTGGCAAATGTCAATTGTGCTGGAAACATTCTGCATCACTGGCATTTGCCTCTAGTTGACGGTCTGTTCGAGTCAATAGGAAGAATGATTTGTATGCTAGCATGCTGACGCTTCTGGCCAGTAAATAAATGCATCACACGTTTAACTGTTATCATGAACACTTGAATTTATCAATTAAATGGTGAAAAGCATTAGCATGCTAGCTAGCTCATTTTTCTTTTCATTGACTTGAATGGACTGCTAACCAGAAGCCAACGCTATTTGTCCATTTTCCAAATAATACGACGCTGACAGTTATGGGATAAATAGGATCTCAAATTCGTTAGCACTAGATATCTGCACAAAATTCTAACTTTCTTCTAAGATTATATGAAAATATACGTAACTGCACTTATCTTTCCTCGATTAATTGAACATCACCTGACATTGGAGGTCACCTACAAATTGATATTTGCGGAACTGGAAGCTCACCTTAGACATTCCGATTTACGGGCCACAGCATTTTGAGCCGTCTAAATACTCAGCGATGTTTCACACTGCTGCTGAACCGCTTCTGAAGTGGCCCTGAACTACCTCTGAGAGCTCTCTAACCTCATGATCCTTTCACACTGGGATTCGGAGCGCTTCAGGGTCGCCTCTGAAGTGTGAAAAGGGGTGTGAATGCGGAAAAGACCCAAAAACAAGCAGCAACTGAAGCTGGCTGCTGTAGAAGCCAAACAAAGCATCTCAAGTGAGGATGTCCACAGGTTCAAAATGCCATTACCCTCATTCAACAATAAAATAATATCTAGTATTATGTAAGTTTGTTGTTCTCCTCGTGTTCGTGTGGGTTTCCTAAAGGGTACTCCGGTTTCCTCCCACAGTTCACATGCATATCAGGCAAATTGGAGATGCTAAATTGCCATAGGTATGAGGGTGAGAGTGAATAGGGTGTGCATGTGCGCTCTGCAGTGGAGTGGTGAGCTGTCCAGGGTGGGTCCCTGCCTTTGGCCCAGAGTAAGCTGGGTCAGGATTCAGCTCCCCCACGACCCTAGTGAGACAGAAGCTGATATAGAGAATGGATGAATGGATGTTAGATTGTCCAATTACCCTTGAGCCACTGAAGATGGAGAACTTTGTATGCAAATGGCAGTAATTCCTAAATGGTTAATGCTATATTTTTGTGAAACCCATCGAATTAAAGCTGTACGTCTACATTCTCATCTTAAATGATTATTTTAAATCCATTGTGGTTGCGTGCAAAGGCAAAATGATGACAACCGTGTCACTATCCAAATAATTCTGGACCTAACTGCATTTGTGAGCCTTTTCCTATAAAGGGTAAATATGCTCAATGCCACAGTGGTCTAGTTCACAATTATGGTTTTTAGTGATTAAACACATGGAAAACCATCAGTAGAAGTGGTAAAACCAAATAAAAAAACGTGTGTGAGCAAAAGGTGTGTGTGCATGGCGGTTGCTGCTAATCAGGTGATCTATAAGCTCACAACTAGCTTAAGCTTTCCTCCAAATGGCAGACAAGCCCTAGGCCTTTTGAAAATAAATCTTAAAGAGGCAGAAACCATTGATCCAACAACAGCAGAAAATTCCCTGTCAGCCAGCTCCTAACCCCATACCAAAGTTTACGGCCAGGATGGCGCTAATTCTCAGCACAGATGAAAAAAATCAGCATGAGATTCAGCCATGCTTCACCGGAATAATTATGAGCTCTCTGCCGTCGTGGCAAAAATGTCCACTGCATGTGAGAACATTGCAGGTTCTTACACAGACTCACACCCACCTGAATGATGTACCTCAGTTGTACACCCATCCCCCACACCAGTACTGACTTGTTCAGCGCTGTCAGGACACCAATGAAATGATAGATGGCTTCTTCAGCTATTGGTTTTTTGTACCTTATCTAAAATGTTTGCTATACCAAGCCCTTAGCCAACTATTTTGGAGACAAATCACTGGATACATAATGCAACACTGCCTTAAATAAGCATCAAAGCTATTATTTATTTTTTGGATTATAAATATTGCAATGCAGAACTACTGCAAAAGTTAATAGATGCCATACAATCTTAGCTTTGCCATGCATGAACAACCTGTGTTCTGATCATTTTTAGACAACAGTTCAATGTGCCAAATTTTAATCACAATATCCTTGCTCTACAGACAATATAGTTTTAAAAACAATTCATGTTTTGGACGAGTAATTATGGTAATGATAATTATGATGATAATAATCCACAGTGTTGACACTGGACTCCAATACCCAGAGGGCCAGGAGACCTGCCGAGAATGCAAAGAGACAAGGTGGGTAAAAATAGACAAAATGAAATCTACGCAGCCTTGGGGGTTCGGACAAAATTAACTTAATACTGAAGGTGTGATTTTGCGCAAAAGACTGACCACTAAGTTAATTGACTGCAGGCAGCAATCTGATTTTGAACACACCTGATTAAAACAAATGGTCACATTTCTGGGAATCTGGGGGAGCAAATGGAGGCCATGGAAACGTCACATGTACGAGCATGAATTTGTGTTTGCATCCCACCTCACTCGTCCGGGATTTGTTTGGGAAACAACAAACACAAACAGGCACAATCAGGTCCCACCATGACGCGTCAGTTAACCAGAAGCCAGAAAGGTTTGACATGTCTTGACATACACACTCTAACTACCACAACATAATGGTATAAGGAGTGTGAGAAATACAAAGTGACTTGATAAAAAAGAGCATATTTGCAGTATCCTTTCAATATCAGTGAAACACCAAATTTGCAAAGGCCTGCCAGGTTGCAATAAGTAAGAAAAAAAAAGCGTAATCTGGGCACAGTATTAAATTAAGTTACATCACCACCTTCTAAAAACACCTCTTTGTGGTATGAATAAATAATGAGTCAGATGTTTGTTGTTTGAGTGTGTTTTCTTTTTTCTACAAAGGTGTGCATTGAGTCATGTGAATTGAGTTGAAGGTCACCATGGCCAGAAGGGATGGCACATGTGCGCAAGAGCAGCCGGTCCCTTCTCTGTGCAGGGATGCATGATTTATCAGTCCCTTGCAAGTCTCAGAGTGGCCATGGTGCCCATATTACTGAAACCATCTCAACAAAAGAAAGCCTCGTAGTATTACAGCAGAACGGGGGAAAGAGCAAGAAGACCCCTAGTGCTTAAAGAGAACCTTATATTGCAGATCATCCCATGGCTTGAAAACTGCTGAAGACAATTTCCAGAGAAACAGTCAGTTATCGTGACATTTTAAATATACTCTTCAAAACAAGTAGGGAATATTGAAATTGCAAGGTCAATAAAAAACCTATGATATAAAATAATTGGTCCAACGCTAGTTGTATCTTAACAAAGACGGAATAGAGTAAACGATTTACCCGATATATCATTACCTAAACAGTTTCTCATGCTGTCGTGGTCCGTGAAAGAAGGAATGGGTAAGAAACGGAAACTGAAAGTTGACATTTTTGTGTCAATAGTGCGTAATGCCCCAGTTATTGGCCAAACACTCATTGATTCATCGAGGCATCATGTGTATGAGTCTACCTCCATATGGTGATTTACAGTCTGTCCCATTCTTCGCCTGACAAAGTTCATATAGTGCGGCTGGTGGCCTTTCACGTTGACGCACATGTCAGCCCAAGATGTCCCAGACATTTTCAATGTCGGAAAGGTAAGGGCTCATTGCTGGTCAGGGCATCCTATGGATATTGTGCCGTTGAAGGTGGTTTTTGACTATTCTTGCCTGGTGAGCACGGGCGTTGTCGTTCTGAAGGACAAAACTCCGCCCCTCACCTCGGTCACCAGTAGCCTGGTGTAGGTTTGCAGCAATTTGCTTTGCTCATTTGAGAGCAATCTCTAAGAGCCTAGGTACGAATCAACTTATTCTGGGCTCTTGTTGCTGACCATGGATGCCCTGAACGGCATCGATCATCAACATTATGGGTTTGCTGATACTTGCTCCATAGTCTTCTAATCACAGACTGGGAAACATTGAAGGAATTGGCAATGTTAGACTGATGGCTGCCAGTTTCAATCATACCACTTGCTCTTAGACGTTCAGTACGTTGAAGACGTCTCGTTGCAAAAAAACAATCAAAGGATGTCTCAGATAAACAAAATCGACAAAGGATTACAGTAGGAAGCTATCAGAATGAAAGAAGTCTCGATCACAAGATGACCTTTCTCTAAAGTGTTAAATTCGAATATGCACCCCGGCCACGTGTATGGGATTTCCACGTGCGCACCATTGTTTTGGTGCTCTGTTTTAAAGCAGTTCGTGTTGGTTTCATAGCAGTGGGTTATTGAATCCAAAACACACAAGAGTACAACACACTGCCATTATCCTTAGATTGCTAATGAGGTGTCAATCAGATGTTGTTTATCCTCATTCAGCACAGGGGGGCAGGCAGCATCAGTTCACTCTGAATGACATAAAACGCCTTTCTGCTAGATATTAATCAACACATGTCATCATATCATAACAATGATTGATGCTTTTATGTAATGTATAATCTGTCATGTGATTTTTTTCCCTTTGTTTAAATGTTACAACTATTCATGCTGCTGTCTTGACCAGGACTTCCTGGAAGAAGAGATATTGTATCTTAATGGGACCTTCCTGGCTAAATAAAGGATATATACAAATAAATTAATAAATATCATAACAATGAGTTGATATTACTGTTTGCGGGGGCAAAACAATGAAACCAAAAACATAAATCAATGACAGCAAGATATCTCTGACATAACAATCACAGCAGATAAACTATGTGAGCATGGATAATAACTGTTATCAACAAAGATAAAATGGCGAGCAGTGCAGATCGAATGTAAGGTGGCCAGGGCCATTTTTCCTTGCGAAAACCTTTACTGAATGTCAATTTCAGCTTCTTGTACTTCGGATAACCCCTTATTCGCTGCGAAAAATTGAAATCAAATTAGATCCTGTAATATTTTGCCCAACTCACTGAGAAAAATGATGCAGGCAGTGTTCAGTTCTACCATGGAGATATTGGATTAAACCTATATTTCCTCGCCGCCATTCGCAGTAAAGGATTTTGGTTTGGGGGTCTGATATCTCTCCGACAAGTTTCCCTCCCTTTTTCTCTCCCCCGTTTGGATAATGAAGAACTCTCTCGCTGCATCCCCAGCCCTCCGTTTCTGCTGAATCTGTTTCTCAGATTAAACACCGGGAGCTAATCTTGCTGCTACTTTGCGATTCCAGTCCTAATCCCACCCTAATCCTCCTGTCCTTGAATAAAAATGGAGGATCTACCAGTGGGTATCTCATGGATTCGTCCTGTCGACAGACACCTTAGCGCTCTCCACGCGCCAGCTCTGTGGGGTTGTTCGCAAGCGAACTGCGAAATTTTCAGTGAGCACAGGGGGCAGCTTAACTGGACTTCCACATTTTCCACAGAAATTCATCACTGTGGAGCAGACTCTTGACTGCAGGGATAAGGTTGGAGGAACCAGGCTGAATAGGACAAAGGACGTGTGGAGGTAAACTATTGATGTATTCCCGAGAGCACTGGGACATCTTGTGAAGTGGTCGTCACAGATTCTCTTGAAAGACTGAGGGACTGTCTCAAAGTTACTGAGCCACAACCTCTCTCGTATTGCTTTCAAATACTCAAAGCACTGCAGGCTAGGCAGGCAAATAGAAACGCAGCATGAATTCCAACTGTTAGGAATTAATTGTCTTGGCCGCATTTTGAAACATATCTGCACTGTGCTGCTATCTGTTGCATTCAAAATCATTGGATCACAACACTGGAACACTGTAAAAAAAAAAAAGTTGTCTCAACTGAAAAAAGTTAGTGTCCAGTCTGCCTTAAAATGTATCGTACACTGAATTTAAGATTATAAACTGAAGTTGAATATTACCTCAACTTGTCATCTCAAGTTCAATGAGCTTAAAATTTTAAGGCAGCCTGGACACAATCTTTTTTCAGTTGAGACAACTTCTTTTTTTTTTTTACAGTGAATGTTTTATGACAAACAAACTAAACTTTTTACGTGGCATTTTTATGTTCTAAATAATGAAACCATTCTTTGATAAATTTTGTGAACTAAATAAGCCAACTCAAACGTTCATTGGTTTATATTACAGATTTAATAACTAAATAATAATGATAATAACTAAATCCAGTATTAGTGCAAAATAATGTAGCCCTCAAATGGTACACTTAATGTGCTAAATAACAAAACATTTCATTGGGTTTTGTATACACCAGACAAACAAACCCTTCGTTGGCATGTTTTATGGGTTAGAGGACCAGTGAAGAGTAGAATAGGACTGTTGGATAATCACAGATCCCCAGCATGTACTCAATAATTTATGACATTGTAACTGGGCCCTGAATTACCGCAGGATTATTAAAGAACAGGCTTCCCTTGACAGCTGGGCTGTTTTTTCGATCATAGTAAAATTTAATTCCCTGAGCCATTTCAGCACTGACCACACAATTTCTCCACAGGTAGCAGAAGACTCCTGGATTACCTTTGCTTTGACAGATTTTATTATCCCGTGCACAATCACATTCTGTTTTTTTTCGTTTCTATTACAAAATATTAACTCTCAAAAAAGCAATATCTGAAACAATTTCTGATCATTCGAGTCAGACAAGGAAATAATTTCGAGAGGAATGCAGTCATGGAAATGATGAGTGCTTGTGTAAAGAAAATAGGTCCCTTATCTCCAGTGAATCTGTACAACTTGCACACAGAAATAGAGGCTTAATATGGCTCATGTCTACGAGCCCAAACTGTGTGGTTAGAAAGCTTTCATACAAAATGGAGGCAACTATTGAACACTCAAAAGCCCCAGCTCTATTAGTGTTCAAAGCTCCAGTTAAACTCAATTTTAAACTTCCAAAGTCACTAAACTCACAAGTAAACAGCTCGCTGCAATATTTGGTGTCAAGGCTCTGACCCTGACGCACCCTGCAGTCTGCTGAGCTAGGGGAGAAGAAAGCAGGGAGTGCCATGAAATTGCCCCACTCACCCACTCACCGAGGGGAAATTTCAGAGCCCATACATCAGGGGTGACAAACTGACCCGTAAACGGGCCAAGAGGCTGCAGGTTTTCACTCCAACAATGCAGAAGCGCACCTGATACAACTAATCAGTTGTGCAGGCCTAGATCAGTTGATTAAATCACTGCTTTCAGGTGAGCTTCTGCTCGGTAGGATTGAAGACCTGCAGCCTCTTGGCCCGTTTACGGGTCAGCTTGACACCCCTGGTAATTATACCCAGGGGTATAATTAAATAAATGGTAACGTCCGCACACAAAGACAATGCTCCCAAAAAATTTATTCTGTCGTCAACGTTTCGATCACAAAGTGATCTTCGTCAGGATAAAAGAAAACAGCACACTCACATCTCTATAAGCACTTACTCAGATTCACAATTGAACACAATCATTGACATCAGGTGTGCTCAATTGCTCAGATCAATCAACAGGGCACAGATGTAATCTGCAGAGTGAGCAGGTAAGGTGTGTGTGCAGAAGAAAGAGCACATAGAACACAGAGAAATGTACAATCCCAAGACAAGTATATATAAATTTTTTGTTTTTGTTTTGTTTTTTAGTTTAAGACAAACAATGCCAATCTGGACACAAAAAGTATCAAAAATCAATTATACATCGAAGAACAGAATAACTACAAAAAAAAAAAATAATAATAATAATAATAACACTAACCAAGGAAGATACATGACAAACATGGCAAAGTAGTGTGCAACTGCCTCCATCCCCTCAGTACATACAAACACAAATGAAAAAGGGGGGAAAAAAAAAAATAAAATAAAATATCAAATACAAAAAATTTATAGAAATGACCTAATGTCGAAGGATTCATTCAGACCCCTAACCACTGTATCAAGGGTGGAAATCCAAAAGGCCTCCCTTTGAAGTAGCAGATTATTAATGTCACCACCTCTAGGTGGCAACTGAACACGTTCAATGCCTATATATTTTAAGAGACGATATACAATGTTTCGCTTGAAAAAAATGCAATGCAACAGGATTCCTAAAATCCTTGGTCCTGATATCGCTTCTATGCTCTGAGATTCTGATCTTTAAAGGTCTAGTAGTCTTACCCACATAGGCCAGCCCGCAAACACACTTAATCAAGTAGATAATATTAGGTGTGGTACAGGTAATAACCCCCTTGATTTGAAAACATTTCCCTGAAGAGGGATGGTTAAATGTATGACATTTATATGTAAAGTTACACTGTGCACATCGACCACATTTATAATTACCATCACCAGGGGTGTCAGTTTGACACCCCTGACATACATGAATGCTAGGATGGAGGTGGAATGTTAACTGGAGGCAGGCAACGGTGATGCAGCAGCAGGAAGAGATACAGCACAGCAGCAGGTATAGGCATGTTTTTCACTGCGGAGGTGCAGAAGTAAAGCAGCTTGTATACCCCCCCCCCTCAGTGGGGGGTTGGCAGTGGCACATATACATGACAGCGACTATGAGAGTATGACTTCAGATGTCTGACGAAATTAGCTCGCCGGCTCGTCTCCATCAATCACACTTCAGTGCAATGCCCAATGTCTTGCAATGGTCATCCAGATCTGAACTTTTCAGGCCTTAACATAATTATAATTCATGAGAGTATTAACACAGGCAACCAAGGCCAAAAGAAAAACAATTGAATTAACAAGCCAAACCAAAAATCTATAAACCCCCCTCCCATTGTCTGAGTGCTGATATATAGTGGTAAACAGAAAAAGAATGAAAGTGCTCTTTAGCGACCACAGATTTCACACACCCACTGTCCTGAAAAGATCAATAGCTCTAATGATCAGTCACTAATTAATCTGAGAAGCGGTGGATCCTCACTGTCAATGAAAATACTGGATTGAAGCTGTTAGCGGGCCGTAAATAGCTAAAAGCTGGACACATCAATTGAAAAAAGTCAGAACAAGAGTAAAAAGAAAACAATGGGCAGCAGCTAGCAAGGAAAAGCCGCCATTTATTAAAAAAATAAAAAATAAAAAGAATTTGTTGACCAGCATAAACAATGCAGAAGGTATTGCTTTCTACTTGCATGTGTCTGTGACTACAATCAGATTTTACTGTGGGTCAGATGTCATTAGATGGCACAGTGCCTATAATTTAATTTGTTCAATTACCTGAGACAAAGACGATAAAATAATGAAAAAAAAATCTGCTGTGAAAAAACACGATATGGGGTAATTGTGCGATACAGCCCGTCGGACAGGCAGGTTTTGAGCCCACTTAAGCACTTTCCTGGCCCAGATCCGCTTTCTTCTCATGGGAGAGAGAGAAATACAGAACAACAGGTATTAAACCAACAAGGGTGCTGCTCTCCAATAAAGGGCAAAATGGCTATAGCTGTGCTATATATGCAAAGTAGTGCATTCACCAGCCTATCTGCGTTTTGTGTTCTTATGGATGCAAGATGAAGTTGGCAGTCAGGTCACCAGGGGGGTTCACAACAAGGGCAGATTTCATTTGAGATTTCATGCCATCCTCTGCTCTTAATTATTAATCAATCAGGTACGTTCAACAGTCGTTTATTTGACTTGACAGTTTTTGATGAAGTCACAGCAAGCCTCAGTAACTAACTATAAATGAATCCCTTGAGTAATTGACAAATGCTGGAGCCACATGGGAGTGAACCAACTTCAGTTTACACCTCGGAGCAGTTTGGAAAATTAAGATAAAATAATTAGAGGAAAATCCAGTATGAACATCAGCCAGCAATGGAGCCATGCAGCTCCAGTTTACTGCAATCAATGGGTATTGTCTCCTAGTGCTTTTTGGGACCGTTGCTGTCACTTTAATGAATTTAGTTTGTTTAACAGTCCTGGCAATTCTGTACTGTTACTGCCATCTATTTTCCTTTTCTCAAGGAGTAATATACAATCAGTGAAACAGCACCCCTATAAATGTTATGCAGTATATTTGTTGTGAAACGCGGTTTTGTGGCCCTACTGTAGACTAAAGTCATGTCATCGAGGAAGCAAGGGGAAGTTGGCATCCCTTAGTGAAAAAAATTGGAGGATTAGCCAATCAAATGACGTTATCATCATGGCACTGCCAGAGCCTGGCCACTGCTAGAGTGTCAGGACTAGGCCAAGGGAAGCCAGCAACCGTTCGGCTTCATACCAATTGCGTTGTAGATCATAGCACATTATCAACGTCAATGAAATTAAATAACAGCAATAACCCTTATAATGTTATCTCTTTTAGCAACTCCAGCAAAAAATGTTCTATAGAACTTCTATGGAATTCTTATGAATTCTATAGAACTCTATGGAACATTTTAGTAGAACAGCATGTTCTATAGGATTTTCCGTGTGTTGTAAAGGAATTTGCTAGAAACCTTTAGAGCACCTCCATGGAAAAGAAAGTCCAGTAAGATTATTGCTGGTCTATAAGACCTTCCTATTGAACACCCTGGTTGAAAAATCTGTTCTGTAGGACTTTGATGGTCTTTAGGACCCTCTAATAGAACAGAAAACCTAAGTAAGTCGCCGGGCGTAAGTCGCCGGTAAAAACAGAAGCTGTTACCTGGTAAAAATGGGAGCTGGTGGCAGGTAAAAGTAGCCGGTTGCCAGAAAGTTCTGAGCTGGTGGCGGTAAAAATTGGAGCTGGTAGCTGAAGTCACCAGTGGTATCTGGTAGCTGGCTGAACAGCTATAAGAAAAACCTTGCTCGAACTGGCCAAGCTGGTCACCAGCTACCAGTTTATGCTGGATTTATCAGCAGGGATACTGACAGTTACACCGTTAGTCCTCAACTCTGGACCTCAAATCCCAATCCAGCCCAGGTTTTCATTAATCCCAGGTAAATTAATGAACACTTGGTGCCTCTGATTGGCCAGACTGTCTCTACACTTAACCCTCATGTAAATGGGGGTGGAACCCAGCAGTTCCTGGACCTTGGGGACTGTGATCTGAGGACCATGAGGTTCCGTCATGTAAAAACATCTCCATGGTGCTGAGAGGAAGTGGATTGTCCAGGTACAGGAAATAAATCCTTTTGTTGATTTCACCCATGATCTCAGAAAGCTGAGTTCACTAATTAGTTCTGCATCCTGACCGAAGAATTTTTAGAATTCAGAAGACTGAAATAGAGTTAAGGGCAAGATTTTCTGTATATTGATTTCCCACCTCTAATCCAAAGATAGCAGGGTCAAAGATGGGTTAACAACCAAACAAAAATACATTTTTGTACTTCAGAAAATGCTGGATCCCCCCCCCCCCCCCAAAAAAAAGAGATAATAATAATAATAGTAATAATAATAGTAATAATAATAATAACTCAAATAATGCTCATTGCCCTGTAAACTACGGTACTTATACTGACTGGGTTTGCACAAGCTGAACACATTCTGTCCCCACTTCACAACATACCCGCGTTCACCTTGGGAGTGAAACCTGGTCCGCTCATCCGGTCCAAAGTCATTGCGCAGTGACCTCAGTGCAGTCATTCCACGCCGCTGACAGTGACCAGATTAATCTGAGCCATTAGCACTAACAGCTCCAGGGAGAAAACAAAACTTTGAGAGATGAGAATGCCAGGAAGAGTCAGATGCTCTGATCGAAAGGCTGTTAAAGGCCTTTTCCTGTTTTTGAGGGCCTGGGCACAGGGGGGGACAAGAATAAATAACAAAAAAAACAATTTGCCAAAATAAGACCATATTCCACTGCTTGTAGGACCTCGGAAACTGAGATTTGCAATGAAACAGTGGACAAAATGTCAAATAAAACCCACTTGAGATTTCAAATTTAATTACCGTCCGCCTGTTCTCACTTAGTTGCAATGTCTGACAGTCTGCGATTCTGATTAACTTATGATTATGTCTAGCAGATATGCCAAGGCACCTGAAACCATGACAACATGCTGTCAAATTGAAGAGGGAATTTTCCTTTCTATCTTGTTCCATGATTCCTGCTTCAATGCAGCCATATATTTCTGGAGTATCTCGAAGACACAAGCGCAGGACAATGAGATTCCTACTTCGTCCTCGAGCTATCATTAAAAGAATTAAGAGCTCTACTGCCAATGTATCGTTACAGAGCGCACGGGCTATAACGTCACCCTGGAAGCGATATCTTAATTACATAGGTGAGCAGGACTGGAATGCCGGCGAAAACAAACAAACCTAGAGAGATACACTGAATAGGCGGTTCATATATTCTCAGCTAAGCCTCCCCCAAGCATCCCACAATCCCTTGGGTACATGGGAACATGGAGTATTTCACCTTGTTTTTGCGAGAACTCTTCTTTCTCCTCCGCAGCCCAGAAATATGCTAACAAGAGCCCGGAGTGCCAGCGAATTGAGGCTCAGCTGCAGAGACGTGCTGACAGGCAGACTGCAGGGTAATCCCTGCGGACTAGGAGCGACGAGTGTGTGCAAGCCCACCCTGAAGGGTGTGAGAGCCCAGGGCATTCTGGGATGCAGAAGCCAGGAAAAGCTCACAGCCCTTAGGGTGGCAAAAGAGGGTACAGGAGGTTCATTTTAGGGGCGTTCCTCTGTACTTGATGAACTGATGTATCTACAACGGCAATAGATGAACAGCAGTGACTACATCATCCTTGCGAGTATTTGCGAATGGCACTGGAAATTTTTTTACCCTGAAATATATGAATACACAACTGGGTGCTGCTATAATCTTTTCTATTGCATTGTTCTCTCTGAATCTCTTTCTCTCTCATGCTCTCTCATCTGTTTCTTTCCCTCTCTTTTTGTTCCTCCTACCAGCCCCGCACCCCCCAGCTAATGCACAGGTTTAATGTGATCTACAAGTAGACCCAAACCACAGTCCCTGTTTTCCCCACATCAAACCACCCAGGCTTATTTTCATACAGTCCTCGTACAATCCTGAGTCAGCTGACAGCAGTCCTGAGGCAAGGCTGACAAGTTTTTTTTTGACAATAAGCTTCCAAGCTGCAAGTGTATTAAGGGAAGGTGCTTTCTCGGCCACAACCAGAGATATTCTCAGTGATAATACTCCAACTTCAGCCGTAAACACCTGAAACTCCACCCCTGTGACCTCCACAGAGCACACGGTGTACAATCTGGTGCCAAGTCAACCCCAACATGACCAACATGTACTCTATTAGAGTTAACAGTGCCCAATTCACTTTGCATAAATAGAAAAAGAACAGGAAATTGTGCACATTCATTCAGCCAATATCTAGCCAGCTATGTTTTCATCCATCCATCATCTAACTCGTTTGTTTCTGTTTCTGCGAAGCTGAGGCGGCTTCAGCTATTACCAGCATACAATGTGGGAAAGGTAGGAACTCATCCAGGAAAATTCACCACTTCATTGCAGGGATACCACACTATTCATTCACAGGCTGATACCTATGGGCAGATTTGAGTCTCCATCAGTCTAACCCGCATGTCTTGTGCTACGGTGAAAAACCAGAGTACAAAGACAAAGCCCATTTAAACTTAGGGGGAGAACATGCTAAATCCACACCGAAAGGCCCAAGGAAGATTCAAAGCCAGGCAACAGTGTTACATATGACACCACTGTGCAACCCTATTTCATTATGTTAGGTGATGAACTGTAAACAGAAAATAAATACTCACACATCAACTGCTTTTGTCAACGAGCAAAGAACTGATTTGCATTTATGACACAATTATTTGGAGGGGGGGAATGAAGCAATCCGAGTATCACGCTGGCAGCAGCTGCATTCAGCAGGACCCGAACACTGCAATTAAAACTGAAAGGTGTTTTTATTTCCCCGAACCCATTGTTAAAGCAATTACTGTAGTGAAACAAACAGCTTTGCGGCCATTTTCAGATTTGCCAAAAGAGCGGTTTGTGTCTAATGGCTCAACATTGCATGGTGTTTCTCATCTCAAAAAGCCTGGCACGTCAGCAAACTCCCAGGCCGACTGATGCGAAATATGAAAAGATAGCTCCTTATTAGATGAGAGAGGTTTTTTTTTGTTAGCAATAGTTCGATAAATTGGCATTTCAGTTGCAAAGAAAGATGATAAGAGACATCTGTTTGAAAGTGGTTAGTATTCCATACCAAGTCAAGTCAAGATGCTAGAATGTTCTATTTCTGGGCTGACTTTCTGCTGTTAGCCATGTAAAGTTTTAGTTTTTCGCATTGGTATTGAATGAATTAACACTCTAATCTCCTATTCAAGCTCACATATAAGTCAAGTGCCTGTTAAAGTCCCCATATACTGCCCATGTGCTGTAACAGAGTGAATGCCTCAAAACGAAAAACATATCGTCATCCCATATGAAAGATGATCCCTCCCACATAAGGGCAGAAAACAGTGTTCCCAGCATATCAGCCAGTCTGCCGTCATGTCTGACATCAGTATAAACAAAACTGAGCGGGTAAAAACAACATTTCACAGCAAATACATTTCTGATTCGCCGCAATTGAGTGTGGATTCTGCCTAATCACAGTGACTCCATTTACTGTATTTTTTTTCCCCAGAAAGGAAGGACAAAAACATGACTGGCAAAAGAAAAATACACTAATAATAGCATTAATAGTGGAGTGGTCAGTCCACTAGCGTACCGTCAACAAGATGCGTTTAAAAGTTTATGGAAGAGAATATGGTTGTTATGCAAAAGGAGATTTGTCATGAAGCTCTTCTGCTTTTTCCCTGGCGAGTTCTGGGAAGCTATGACTGGGAATTCATCATGGAACCCAAGCACGACAGACCCCCTAAGGACCATACCATAAGCACAGGGACGAGGGAGAAAGCGGAGAGAAAAGGAATGGGATGGGAGAGACGCATGATCCAAAAGCGGAACAGGAGGAGTGGGTTAGTGTGTATTTATAGGAAGTTTTGAAAGTGTCACATTTGAGGTGCGATCCTAGTCCTGAAACTCCACTACATTCCTTCAACAAATGCGGTGTTTTGTTGATTTTTTTTTCCAATTTGGACAAATACATTCCCACCATCTGTATTCAACCATTGCTGTCTGGTGAACAACACTGGACAGGCACTCAACAGTACACCTATTTCACAGAAGTTATATGCAGTAGTATCTCATCCAAAACTCATGCAAAGATTGAAGACAAGACTCGATGTAGTTGCTGGACACATGCTTCACTACACGCGATTAACATTTCACTCCAATTCAAAGCAACAGTATAAGCAACTGTCACCATTGCGTTAAGTGAAAACAAGCTCTTATTATTATTCTCTTTTATTCTCTGTCCTCTTGAAAAATCATCGATGTTTTGCATATAGACTCAATAGCGTCTATTGGTTAAGATACACTGTAAACCCTGACAAGTCTGGTGAACTCAAATGTTTTGTGGAAACCAATCACCTCAAAAAAATGAGTAGGCCCTATGTCAACTTAATGACCTTGTGTTCACAGCACTAAGAAACATGCAAAAAATAAGTTTACCTTATTTTCTTTAAAACCCCTTTGCTTCCCGAAGCTTTTTGAATTAAAATTCCTAAATAATTCTGTAATTGAATTTGCAAATCTCTTGCTCACTCAAATTATTTTCCAGAGTCTCTGTGACACAAATACTGACTTATAAAGCCTAAATAGGCTCATGTACAACAAGAAAACATTAGTAATATTTGTATTCTGCACAAAGGAGTTAAGTTCCTTCCACACAATGCAATTAAGTTGGCCTACACAATTTTTTTGAGGTAATCGGTTTCCACAAAACATTTGAGTTCACCACACTATGAGGTTTACAGCGTAGAAATTTGTTAAAGAGGATCAGTGGGACCACATTACTTAAAAGTGGTTTGAGTATGCAACGTTATGACTACAGGTCCAGGGCACTGCCCTCTCTACCATGAAGCTATGCTCAGAGGGAACGGGCCCTTGACACAATATACCATTCTTGGATCGAGCCATTTCCTTTGAGAGGGGGAGGATGAGTGGGAGCGGTTTGCCTCTTTAAGAGAAACTACTGGCCAGGCAGAGTTTTGGGAAACTCGCCCGATGACTTTCTCATGACCCCCAAGCCGGCTCGGAAAGAGCTCCTCTCGGGAACCGCTGTCGAACGGGAGGGGATGTGACGTTTGTTTGGGCCGTGCACCCGCATGACAGGCTGTCACAGCGCGAGGACGTTTCCGTGGATGCACTGTATCTAAACAATGACTGGAGCTCTGGTGGCAAAGAGCCAAAATAATGTCAAAAATCAGAGTGAAATATACAGCGGATGTGTGCCCGGTAGAACGCCCTCCATTCAGTTATTATTCCAGTTTGGACTAAGAGGCTTTGGGAGTTTCAACAATGTCCAAGGATGTAAAAATAGTATCACAAGGAACCTGTCCTCTTGTAAAAAAAAAAAACAAAAAAAAAAAACAGATTGCACAGTGGTCCTATCACAAAGCTTCAGATCACTGGTTGATGACTGGTCAACATATTTCTCTCATCACTTTAAATGTTGTTATTTGATAGATGAACATGATAGATTATCTGCACAATTATCATGTTATCATGTTATCTACACAATTATTTTTCAAGCAGCTGATACTAATAATAATGGTCCCAATAAATGAAAACCACATTATCTAAGCAAATGAGTGGGCGCAGAGCTCAAATCCCAAAAAGGGCTGAAACTACGGCAACTTTCCAGCGGCTATTATTTTAAGAAATTAGCAATCAGAGATAAGGCGAAGCCAATGTAAATTTGATGGATTGCAGTCTTCATGTCCTGGCAGCCACAGATACTCAGGATATATTTGGAATCTGGGGGACAGACAGGAGGAAAGCAAAACAAAATCAAGAGAAACAAGTGGATAGAGAAAAGAGCCCTACAGTACTGCGCATCAAATGCATGACTATTTCCGCGTCCTTGTCTGTTATCTCATCGGCATTAATTTTATTCGGCATGATTCGAATAGAAACTACTGTACAGCTGCTGCTTGTGTTCCGTTTCTTTTTCTAGCTCCTCACAGTGGAGGAAGAATCCAGCGAGGCTCAATAGAACTGAAAATGGCTTGACGTATCGTATGTAATCAGTGACCGACTCATCAGTGCTAATTGTAGTGTTCTGCCATAGGAAGCATCATTCATTTTCATTGGTCGGTACAGGTCAGTGTTGGCAAGGTGTCCAGGGTTATGCAATTGTCTCACCTAGTTGTGGACAGCAGTCAGGGCCTGACAATTCCTCATCCTAATGTCACATCTGCCCTTTCTCTCTCTTTCACCTCCGGCTGCTTGCGTATCGCCCCCAGTCGTCCTTTGGTCTCAGTCTGACACCTTTGACACCGTTGTTCCTCTCCCTCTCTCCTTCATTCTCTCTCTCCGCCTCATGTCTGCCCCTCCCACCCCCACTCCTGACTCCTTTGTCTCCATCCCTCCATCTTTTTATTACCCCATGTCTGCAGGACCCCCTGATATTGACCAGCAGTTTCTTTAACCACCTCACGTTTGCCATCAATTCAATATCATATCTTTGGTGTCTACAAAAACTTGAAATGTGATGGCAAGTGCAATTATATCGGTCTTATGATAGCAGGCTTTGAATGATGGTGAAATGTATTGCCTTCTCAGGCGAATGCAGCGACTCGGTGCTCGGCAGTTCTGCATTTGGCCAAAGGCACATTACTATGAGACCGCATTCCCCATGACATCAGAAGCCAAACAGCGCAGCAATCTGTGCATCAGCAACAACTGTAATAGAAACACGGATTGAAAAATTGTAATAGAATCTGGGTTGAAAAATTGCTGTTTTGTGCAAGTCTTAATTTCAGGGCAGTTTATTATATTGATCTCATTTAATTGGGGTCTCAGGATATTGAAGTTGCCAATGCATTCACAGCATGTTGTGCATTATGTTTAGGTATAGTGTATGTTTTAAAGGAGAAAAACAGGAGGCTAACTAGACCCATACTATGTAACAGTATCACCTGACTCAAGACACTGTCCCTTTAACTCCAGATTTATTGTACACCAGCACAAATGAGATTTCCCAGTATGAATAGATAAATAGTTGCATGCAGTGTGCTTGACTGGAGTATTGTGCAGCTCCAAGCGTCTACAAAATGAAGAAATTAAGAACATAAAATTAAGACCATCTTTCCCTCATTGGCATGTCCAGAACAAAGATTAATTGTTGACTAAACCTCGCTAAGGCGGATTCTACAAATCAAGCCAGATAAGAAGCCAGTTCATTCTGCTTATCTGCTGGGAACAGGTTATAACCTCTATACATCACCACACCCCCACTCACACTTTACCCTCCAAGCAGGAATATCGTTGGAATTTATTGCATTTGTGGTTTCATAGTTAATTGTGGCATCTGTCACACTTATAAGGATTTTAATTTATACTAGAAACATTACAGACAAACAAACACCCTAGTACACATATGTGCGCGCAAATGCGCACACATACACACACACACACACACACACACACAAAAACATGCAGAAACATACAAGCGCACACACCCAACTACACACACACACAGGCCAGCTAGACTGAACAGAGATCAGATACTCAGTAATGGGCAATTTTGTTGATTAATTGGAACTTCTGTGCACTATACATCAAACGAAGAGGTTTGAAATGAACGGTCATTTCAGGGTTGAATCACTGCCATTGTTATTGTAAGGCCATTCCAATTAGCGCGCAATTAACATTCAAGAAGAAATGAACTCGGAGAGGCTGATATGAACCACTGAAAGATAATGAGCTTACTAAGACACCAAGTGAACGGACAATGTTTTTGACAAACCAGTACATATCATGCCACATAAAGGAAACTTACTACACATTAAAGAAACCCTACATGCCAAAAGATAATAAACAACTCTCAATCCTGGAAAGGCTACTTGCTGCAGTGACACCAGTCACACTTGATCCCCCACTTGAGATGCCACAACTGAAATGAGTAGTTCAGACCAAAGCTGGTCAGGTGACTGACCGCTATATTTTGTAATCCTGCTAATTAATCAACATCATGATTTTTTAAAATATGTCACTATGAAGTCCATACACTGTATAGCCTTCAAAAAGCCCTCGAGGAAACATGGTATGGACCTAGTCTTGGGCTAAAGCTACTCTGACTTTAACCGTACTTCGAGGTTGTTTTGAAATATGCTTATTTCTTAAGGTGCTTTCCCACTAGGGGCTTGGGCACAGATCCGAGTATACATGACTCTAAAGTCCGCGTTTGGGCACAGTATGCGAGTTCGCTTGGAAGAGGTGGTCTCGGGCATGGTTCATCCGTACTCACCAAATGTGAAAGCAACCGTACTCGAGTACGGAATTGGACAATTATGTGACATCTAGTGACTCTTGTGTTCTAACACATATAGCAGCAAAAGGATCTCTCTGGTCAAACAACGAAATTAAATTCTTGCTCCAAATTTGTGCAGATGAAAAAACACAGCCACAATCACAACTGAATACTACACACAGAAACTCTTGAGATTTATGGAATAATTTGCGAGTATTTACATTTGTGTGATTATCACAGATCAATAGAGCAGTGCCGTGACAAACTAATGAAAATGCGGCTGCAAGATCTTAAAAGAGTGGAACACGGTGTGAAAGTCTGGCAGTTTAAGTGATGAAAAAGTTACATTTCTGTAGCTTCTTCCTCTTAGAGTATATTTATCAATTTAAAAACCACTTACGTGTATACTGCCACCTACTGTATCAGAATTTTGATAAAATCAACCGTATTCCACCACGGTACAACATTGCTTGTGTGAAAGCTGACCAGTGAGGGGAGAGGGGAGGGGGGACAATCGTATTGGGGCAAGGTATGGAACAATCGCACCTAGTGTGAGAATTCCCCTATGGACAGTTGTGGAGTAACCAGAGTGACATCAAATAACAGATTGTAAACACTTTTTCCTGATTAATGACCCACAGCAGTCAGGCTGCACCTTGGCTGACAGTGATGTCATCTGCTCATCATGGACTCCATTGTGTCACATCCTCTACAAGGATTTGAATGCATGCGCATGTGTAATCACTCCATCCTGTTACACTATGCAGCCTTGGTAATCTGGTTTCCTATTTTGGCTAATTGTTCAATGGCTTGGTGACAAGAACCCCGCAGACTGCACTTCTTCTCGTTTACAATAGACTTCCTTCTCATCCAGGACACGACATCTCGATGGACACACCTGGAGCCTGAGACCATCGAGTCCCCAGCCACCCAAGGAATGGCAAGCCAGCCTACATCCGCTCGCAAAATGCTTCCTCAAGTAATGCTTTCTTACCTTAATTCAACCTCATTAGTTCTGCATGAAAATGTTGTGCGTCTATCCAAGGCCTCCCAGTAAATATTGTCAACAAAAAAGGTCCCCAAGTCTCTTTTCTCCAGTATAAAGACAACAGTTAATCATGTTCTGATGCTCAAGAAGCACCTACATCTGGTACTTTTCTGTAAAAAGTGCCTAAGTCAGGAAAGACCAATTGCGATATGAGACCATCAGTCAAACTGGCTGATGATAGAGAGCCCTGTCAAGCTGTATCGAAGAGTCAGAAAAAAGCTGAACGCCTCATAAAATTACAAAATAGTGGGCTTGCAGGCCTACAGTGTGTTGTTAAAGCTATACAAATGCCAAAAATCAAGACACATGTATTTGTCTATACACCGATTAGCCATAGCATTAAAACCACCAGTCTAACATTGTGAATGTGCCCCTCGTGCCTCAAAAACGACTGTGACCCATCAAAGCAAGAACTCCACATGACTTCTGAAAGCGTCCTCCGGTATCAGTCATCAAGACGCTAGTAGCAGATCCTCAAAGTCTCGCAAGTTGTGAGGAGGGGATTCCATGGATCGGACTTGTTTTTTTCCAGCACATCCCACAGGTGCTCCATCAGATTGAGATCTGGAGAATTTGTACTCTCTTCCACGTCGCTAAAACCATTCCTGAACAGTTTTCACGGTGCGGCATGGTGCACTGTCCTGCTGAAAAAGGCCACCGCCGTCAGGCAAACCCGTTGCCATGTGAGGCTGCACTTGGTCTGCATCAGTGTTCAGGTAGGCAGTGCATGTCAAAGTAACATCCACATGAATGCTCGCACCGGTGGTGTCCCAGCAGAACATTGCCCAGAGTATCATATTGCCTCCTTTGGCTTGCCTTCTTCCCATAATTACTCCTGGTTAAAACTCTTGCCTTGGGCGCTCGTGATCCTGTTGCTGGTTCACCAGTCGTCCTTTCTTGGACCACTTTTGGGTGGGCACAAAGCACTGCATATTAGGAAGACTCCCACACATCAACTTCCAGAACTGACTGTTCCCGTGCCGCCTCATTAATCGCACCGCTTGACAGGTGTCGCAGTGACGTGATAGTAAATGTTATTCACAGCACCTGTCAGTGGTTGTAACGTTGTGGCTCATTGGTGTATATCCATTTGTCTCTCTGTCTCTCCATCTGTCTGTCTAAGCTAGACCTAAATTGAGAACCCTTGGTCCACTCCCATTAACAGGCTTGAAGGCTGAGTTTCATTATGTTTTGGTTTACTGTGAGTCTAATGATGTCTGCGTAGATTTCTTTGCTGTATGCATATGCCTTTCAGAAAAGAACCATGCTTTTGACATGGATAGGAAGGTTACAGTTGTTGCAGTGGCAGTTTGTTGAAGATTATTATGCGTGGTGGCCATTGAGCAATATAATTTCTCAATATAGTTTCAAGTGAATGCTCAGAGACCCAACACAACCAGAAGTATTTCCATTCTCAGTGAAACCAGCAATAACAAGGAAATTCCAACCAGAACCTGGCACATTGTTGGCACCGTAGTAATTGCTACACTAAGCTGATAAGGCTGGAAGTGATGGCATTTTTACATTCATTGCATCCTTGAAAAACCTTGAGGCACAAAATATCTCACAACGTGTTTGTTTGTTCTGCTTATAACTGAACTATGATAATGTTTACGATCACAGAATGTCTTCAACGTGAAGAACTTTCAGTGCTTCTTAAAGCCATGTTTGTTTGAGGTGGAATAAATTAATTCTTACAGAAAATTTTGTCTGAAATCACTTTTTCTGACCAAGCACTTTACAAAGTTTTCATGCCAGAAATAACTCGGTCCTACCCATGTGCCACTGGTTACCAAAGTCCATACTCAAAACCAGCCTACTCTCAAAATAGGTTTCAAATGCAGATGACCTGTATAGTTTCAATATATCAATTACATCACATATCTAGGATTACTGAGAAATGTTCAGAAAGAGCAAAAGCCGATGTTAATCGATAGGGCTTTCAATAAGAAGATTCAATTCGAAGAACAAATTGTTCCCAACCATAAACTGAGAACTTGCGCGTGTGAATGTCTTCGCGAAGAACACTCAACCATGCGGGTCCTACGGTCATCGGTTAGGACGCAGAGGTGAGACAGGAGAACTTTTTGATGAATGGCGCGACTGCTTTGGTAACAAGTACTCATGAGGGCACAGCTTGGATTTCCGTCAAGATTGCAGAGCAGGAAGAAAAATGTGTGTGTGTGTGTGTGTGTGTGTGTGTGTGTGTGCGCGCGCGTGCGAGCGTGTGCGCGCGCGTTAATCTGTCTACTATAACGGCATTTTATCAAGGAGATTGTCATTCTTAGGGACCATGTAGGCCTATTTCTTGTACATTAATTGGATTTATTGGAAGAAGATCGCGAGAACAGCGCAAGCTGGGTTTTGAAAGTGTCGAAAATTTTGTCACTTAAAACGTAGTGGCTATTGCCCCGGACGCCGGCTCTATTATTCGAGCTTTTCCTGTTATTGAACCGGACGTAACTTCTAATTTAGGACGAGCGCCCCCACTTCGTCCGGCTCAATAGCTGGACATTTGAGACAATTGAACCGGACGCCGGCTACATTACTCAGCCTCTCCCTGTTATTCACCCAGCGGCGTCCGGGTCAATAGGCCCCACCCTTTTTACAAGGGTTTCAAAGTCCCCCATACTAGCTCGTCTGCGTTCGGAAGGCAATAGCAAATTTACAGGCAGTATGGCTGGTAAACTGTTCCATTCACTCATCTGGCAAGACAGGACCACTGGCGCAACAGTGATATATTATCTTTGGTCAAAGCCCTTCTAAAATTAGGCTATATGAAAGCGTTTGAAGCAACAAATCCGTGTGATCATCACTGAGCGTGGATGAGTTAGTTCCTCGCATGAGATGTCTTTTGCCCCGCAGTCTAAACATAGCACTTTACCAGGTGGGACGAAATCATTCAGAATTATTACGAGTCAATCTTGGGGGCAAAGCGCACAGGTTCCTTTATAGTTCTGGTGCGTTTAAAATTGAAAGCAGCACAGCACAGCCTTTTTACTGCGCTGCCGCCAATAAACTGTTCACACTAAGTATCAAGATCAACTTAAATGAGGAGGTGAAGCAACTATCCAAAATGTTTAAGTCACTACGCATCATAATTCCTCACGTCGAGAAAAAAAGCAGGCGGTAAATTTTTACTTTTTTTTTAAATAAAAATACTCTCCAAAATCATCCTGATTTGAACTCCTATATAGGAGACGTGTGCCGGTTGTATGAAACTAGTTTTATTTTGGGGAAATGCCTACTTTTTACATCATCTCTGAGACATCAGTCTCTGACTGGATTCACATCGAATCGACTCCAATGGATAAGCTTTTTATCATGTACCCTACAGTTACCCTCCAAGATAAATGTTTATATCAAGCAGATGTTGGAGGAAATAAGCAAAATAAATATTTCAAGAGAATAATTTTCTCCTAAAAAACACTAAATCAGCGACAATGAAATAAATAACTTACCCGAAAAAATCCAGAGAAATGCCAGTGACAGCAAGGTACCAAGTTTCCTAGAAGTTGCGATCTCCATTGCCCTGTTGGTGTGCCACAACGCCTAAGTGCTCAATCGTTTAAGTATCCCCCGTAATCTTTACGCAGATATCCCGTGGCACTGAAGCTCACTTCTTAGCAGGCTCCAAGTGAAGACGAGTCGAAGATAATACTCGGGGAGAAATATTCGTCAAAGCAGCGCAAGTGAAAATGCGTGTGAATTACAAATCATCTCTGGTTTGTCATCCGTCGCGCCAAGCTGATATCTGTCTGATGTTCAGTGCGCCCTAGTTGACGCGCTGTACGGTATGAACGGAAGGCTGAAATGAGATTTTCTTGGGATTTAGTTCCTGATATTGAATTATCCGCGGCACTAGCTTCCTTTTTACATGTTCTTGTATGTAATAACTTGTAAACAGATGGGGTTGGTTGAAACTCGCAGACTTTCTAGTTGACATAATGGTGCATCTCTGAAGTATGCTGGTATGCACACCTCTTGCGCATACACCTGTCAGCGAGTGCAACGCCTTCTAAAGATTTGACGCTCCTCCCTTTTCAACTTCAGCATAATCGATGTCTGCAAGCATACTCTGGGTAGACTTGTATTTTTGTCTAAAGAAGTACCCTTTTCTTAAAATAATCATTTGAATGCCCATGAGACCAAGACTTGTTTGACATAAATAATTGTGACGGCATTAAGAACGCTGTGATTAAGATTTGAAGGCACTCTTCGTGGAAAATTTTTGGGAAAAAAATGAATTTGCTTGTTTTCTATCTGACAGTCAAAAGGACCCATAAATTAGAAGCCCTACCCATTCCATTTTATACGGTAGATATAGTCGTCTTTTCAGTGCGTATGCAGTGTAGAAAAAAAAGTATGAATCCGTCGTGACTTCGGGGGAATTAGAAGGGACTAGTCTTCCTCATATCACCTATCAATTTTGATGAATGTTCAATGTTCACTCCATTGAAACAGCGAAATACAGTCCTCGGAAATCCCGATTTTCACATGAAATGCCCCTTTAACACGCAGGTGTTTGGCGAACTATTGTGTTAGAATGCAGGGGTTCTTGAGAAATTGGTTGATCGAGTGCGTGTATACGCACACACACGCGCGCACGCATTGAATAATTTGTTAGGAACACCAACGTTTCTCTGAACAGCAGGTCACGCAATTGAATTTGCAAAGCATGCAGACATGAGGGAAAGACGATTATATTTGGCGAGATTCAGGGTCTAAAATAACTATGATTATGGCATGATTGCAGCTGCCAGGGAGCCCAGATGATTCCAGCATTTGAGAAATAGTTCCCCTCGCCCCCTCCCATCCACACCCTGGATTTACTGACACCACAGTCTCTGGAGCTCACAAGCCTCTTCAGTAAGCCTCAGATCTGTGGCAGACCTTGTTAATTAGAGACCGTGTTAATTAGAGAGGTCAGAGGGGAGCAGGAAGACTTGGCCAAGTCTCTCGGAATGTTACAAGTGCTCAAATAACAGTTTTACAACAGAGGTGTGCAAAAAGGCAGCTCTGGAAACACATCAGACCTTGGGCTACGGTAGCATAGGGCAATGCCTTGCTCAATTCTTTTTAGCTAAAAGCCAGTTAATGAGGTTTCTATTGGCCAGTGAACATGAAGACTGGACAATTCAAAATGAGAAAAATATCAGCTGGTCTGACCATACTTGTTGTCTGTTGTAACAGGCAGATGGTCCAGGGGTTGGAAAAAATATTGAAAGAACATTTGAAACATTTATTTTACTTCTTTTACTTACACCTAAAAGGTTGCTATACCACAACAACAGAAAAATCAACACAAGTTTTTCCTATTAATTTGAATACTAATTAGCTGTGTGAGTTTGCTTAAAAATGAACGAGCAGGCAGTACTTTGCTTGATGAGTCACCTAATTCAGATAAGGATACAAACCAAAAGGGCCAAACTGTTGAGGCCTGAATTGCTGAGATGTCACTGGAACAAACAAATTATTTAAGGAGACCAGTACACACGTCAAAAATTTTCACAACATATTACCAGCACCAAAAATAAAAAAAAAACAAACAAAAAAAAAACAACATCAACAGAAAAAAAATTGAATTGTGGCTGTAAGTTAAAATCCTCCAGCAGGGACAGACAGACACTCGATTCAACTGTTGGTAATAATCACAGAGCTGCTGCTCAGGATATTTCTGCCATATATTATGAGCCTCCCAAAGCTGGTAAACATTGGTGTAAACTGCATGAATTTACTAATCCCCCTGCCTTGCGATAACGTTGTGGGTGGTTCTTGTGCATACTGGGTGCTGGGGATGAGTAGAGGGTATGGTGAATGGCTTTTTTGTATGCATAATGCCCCTTAATACAAACTACACATCATTTGAATGTAATAGTATCACTAAGCATTGTCACAGACTATGTGCATTCTTCAATGATCATAGTCGTACCACTGTCAAACAGATATTTTCACTTGGATAATGCGTAATGTCACAGAGTGCACATGATCGAAAATGGGGTCAATATACCAGCCTGATTTCAGTTTGCTCTTGTAGTGTGTATAGCCCCTGTTTTCAATCCAACTCAGTGCTGTTCATCTGAGATGGATGAGATGAATTTCTGCATGAACATGTGGCTAAAAACATGCAGAAAGTATATGATGTTTTTGATTCAGAACGTTCCAAACTACTGTTTACTGCCTGTCCACTCTCAGTAGCCAATTAGTTGCATATAGGTTTCTAACACTGAGTGGGACCCCAATTTTGTCACCTCAGGGCTATCTTCTTCTATGTCCATTTTTTACGTTTTGAATGATACTGTATTTATACAGTTGGAAAGGGGGGTAATTAGTCTTTATTTTGAAATCATGTCCGCCAGGATTACGACCCCTGTTTCGGCGCATTTCAAGTCAATGTTGTTCCATCTTCAGATATTTTTAAAGAAAGGGCTTTTGCAAAAATTCTCACATTGTAGGTTTTCTGGGTTCTACCTGCTTTTCCTCCCATGTTAATTCAGGAAGTATTAGTGAAAAGTTCTTTAGTACGGCAAGTTCATTCCTGGGATTGCTGAAATATTGCTGTTCGCACTAAAAAACCTCAATCAATCAATCAATCAATCAAGTCAAACAGTCATTCATTAATTTCTTTGTCATTGCAAGCCAAATACCTTAAGCAGCAATTGAAGCACTGATTACTGAAACCCCACAAGTCAAGTCAAGTCAAGTGTGACTTATGGGGTTTTAGTAATTGGTGCTTCAATTATGAATGTCACTGACTCCATTGCTTGACAGACATATTTCCTCTTCCCATGAATGAAGTAACAAGTTCAAATTTTTCTGTTGCTGCATGGATCTGTTCTTAAGCTTTATATGAGAAGTCCAGCAAGCCTGCTGGGAAAGTTAATGATGGGTTTTATCACTTAACTGTAGTATTTTCCCATAGCCCAACTCATGATATATTTTTGATATTACGCTAGGTACATATCACCTCTGTGAAAATTTAATTGGCTGAGGGTGTGGGGAAATAAATCTCTCTGTATTACATCACGATGTTAATATTTTGCCATAAGTGAATAGCAAGTGTAACGTCGGTTAAATTGGTATGGCTCAGCGCTGTAGCAAGCTAGCTAAGTGCCACTCACATAATGAAGTTACTATCACTTTGCTAGCTAGCTAGCATGCCTACAGTTATTTTACATAATCATTAAGTGACAGTAGCTTGTTAGCTAGTGAGCTAATGTTAGCTAGCTACTCAGCTAACAGAATTTATAACCGCTGCTAGTTCAAACGCGAGTGTCTGCGACTCAGTAACTAAGTTAACAGATCAATAGAGTTAGCTCAGTGCTAGCATATAATGGGTGCTAACAGGAATTTGTTTTCTATTGAATTTTGGACTTCACTCATGTGATAAACAAAAGTTTATACTCTTGATCGTGTCATGAAAGTTATGAAACGAGTTGAGCAAATTTTGGGTTTGTTGCTTGCTAAAGACACGCCCACTCATTTAAGATCCTCTAATTACATGACCTTCCAGATCTTGCTCCCACAATAAACGCAATTCACAGTTAAATTATAAACATTCTTGAGTGAGCAGACAGTGAGCACCATGCTGAATACAAGGCATGGAAAAAGAAGACTATAAAAGAAAATCTACATTGTACAATATCTAACCCTGAAAAGAACAAGGATTTGAGGTTTAACCAGAAATAGTACAAAATAGAACTCAGTGCCAAAACCCCTCTACCGATGTGGTTTTCTCCAATTTAATAGTCCACAAATATCAAAGTAACATAAGGCAGCTTCCTGGCCCAATGTTCAATGGTCTTCTAACTTCAGTCATTGTCATTCCCCATTCAGGGTGGCATTTGTCATTACTCGCCTTTCTGTACGTACCAGGAACTTGGCTACCACCTGCCTGGAAACAGGAGTTTTTGTAGTGCCTACCTTCACTGCTTTCACCAAAGAGATAAGGAAGGTGTTTGACCATTCCTGCTCCAGTCAAGCCATCGCCTTGAAGCTGCTCCCGCTGCATCAGGGAAGCCAGGTCAGTGTCGGATTATTTCGTCGACTTCTGAACACTGGGGGTTTCAATGGTCTGGAAATCCTAGGCACCGTATGACAATTATCTGTTAGGCCTGGCAGAGTGGATCTATGACAAAATTATCACCTGTGTCTGTCACTCAGATCTAGAAAACCTCATCAATTTAGCGTTCAGAATCATTGGCAGCATGAGCAGCGGTTGGACCAGCGGGTAAGTTACAGGGACCTTTCTTGCCTGCATCTTAGGATGCTCAACCCAAAACTGACTCCCACCTGGCTCCTCTGGTACCCAAGGCTGTCAACAAGGCTTAGGTTCTCAAGCTGCCCACTGAAGAATGGCTGCACTGGATAAGGCTGAATCTATGTGTGTACTGCAGAAGTGCTACTCATGCCATTGCTGGATGCCCAGTTCGGTGGACACAAGTGACGTGAATAAGTGACATGAGAGGTGCTGTCTGGTCTTTTGTCCACTCATCTACTTTCTGTTCACCTGACCTGGCAGGGTTGCTCTATTTCTATCTGGGCATTAGTCAACTTGGGCACTAAGGGAAAATTTATCCATCCTGGTTTCTTTTGCTGCCTGAGGGTCCTAACTGTATCACTACTAGTATCCCTCCGGTCCCAGGATCTCACAGGGATTGCAGTTCTTGATGTCACCGAGGTAACTCGAATAGTGCCAATACTGACCTCCGCTAACCACACTGAAGAGTAGGCATTTTTCATTGCAGGGTCACTGCAAGTTATGGTGGTCTTGGGGAGGCCTTAGTTTTCCCATCATAACCATGGTGTGGACTGGTCTTTGGAATCTAGATTAGAGTGGAGGTCATCATGTTCACAGTCCTGACTTCTTGAAGCTTTCAGCCTCATTGCAACTCCATCCTCCAACCACCAGGAGAAGCTGTCGGACCAGAAGAGTGTTCCACCATCAATCACAACCTCTGTATGGCATTCAGCAAAGATGGAGCGATGTCACTTTCACCATGCAGACCCTATGAGTGTGCCATCGACTTACTCCCCAGAACATTTCCCCACAGGGGTTGGCTGTGCTCCCTGAAAAACCAGGAGGCTCAAGTTATGGAGGAATACATAAATCACTCCCCAGCATCCAGAAAAATTCTGGCTTCTTCATCACAAGCTGGAGCTGGTTTCTTCTTCATGGCCAAGAAAGATGGGTCTTTATGTCCCTAAATCAACTGTCAGGGACTAAAGGTAATTATCATGAAGAATCCTTATCCTTTATCCTTGATGGAAATTCTCCCATCTCCAAGACAGCCGCTTCTTTACCAAGCTGGATTTGTGCAATGCCTAACACTTAGTGCACATTCGGGAAGGAGTTGAGTTGATGACAGTATTTAACACCCCCCTTGGGTTGTTATGAATACCAAATTATACCGTTCAAGCTCATTAGTACCCCTGCTGTTTTCCAGAATAATTTTAAGCATAAACATCATAAGGGTCATAGTTAATATCTATATTACTGAAATAACTTAAACCAGAAGAATGAAGTGAGAGCCATTCTCACACAATCCATTTAGTTTCAACGCACCCCAATTTAGGGTTTACAACGGTCGGTTGTTGCAACTGTTCGAATGAAGATGTTACCGGTGTCGACACAGCCTGGTTTTTTCATTGAATTTCAGCAAATTCCGTTAGTGTGTCATGGCCGGAAACTTTGTCATATGTTTGATCGTTTACACACATGGCCATTGGAAATCTCCATTTCAGAACATATTTTTTGAACAAATATCTTCCTGTCTCAGCAGTATGACATAAATTTCAACAAATTATTTTTTTATTCATTAGGAAAATATATCAGCTGCAATCTGCATTGATAAGCACATGATTATAATCATTGGTGGCATTTTGTGGGGCCCCAGAATGGGTGGCTCCTCCCAAAAACTAAAAAATGTTAAAAATATCATTTTTGTCATAAAGAAAATTGATATCGCAGGTTTGGTGGATTCATGAACCCCATGGAGTGGTTTATCAAATATTATTTTGAAATTATTATTATTCTGAAAATTATTTTGAATTTGGAGGTTTAGGCCAGAAAATGCCTTCATGGGACTTCACCTTTCTGGCGTTAGCTAATTACATATGCACATATTGTTGAGGGGCATGGGAGGGAAGCGAATCACATATGATGACTGCAACGGAGGCTAACTGACACCTGCATGTTTAAAATGATCAAGAGGAGGAATTTCTCCCGGTTTCTTCAGTGTTGAAGTTTTCCAAAACACAAGTTCTTTAGCTGCAGAGCAGCGCACTTCGGTCGGCACTTCAGTCGGTAGACGGTTGACATGACGGTAGACGGTTGTCGCTATCATTGTAAAGTCACTTTATTTCCTTTATGGTATCATCCAGTTTGGTTTTTTTTCTTGATAACTTTTCAAATAAATGATAGCTTTCTGTATGGCGCACAAACAGTTCGCTCGAGGAATATACAGCAGTATTTAAGGAAAGACCACTATGTATAATTGAAGTAACATTGAGTTGGCTTGTCATATACACATTTCTCTTTTTTCAATCCAATTCTTAATTTACGGAAGAACAAATGTCATTATCAACACATTTTTTAGGGGTTTCTATTCCCAAAATTTTTGTTATTAATATTTGACAGGGGAAACACGGAAGGACTGTCATATAACAAGCATTCTGAATGGCTTATTTTGCATAATGCCATTAAATCATGGAACACAAAACTTTGCTCGAGTGAGCGAAGCAAACCACGTAAGAGGCCTGCATTGGAGGCTATATTGCATGGTGCTGAAAGACTCTTCTAAAAATAACTCTTAATATGCCAATCACTATTGTCACACGTGCAAAATATGCAAAGCAAAATTTCAGATTTCAGTCTTCAAAAAGGTTAACAATTTGGCCAATTTTTTTGTCAGCAATGACCATCAGAAGGGCACAACGTACCTGTGAGTCCCTCCAAAGGAAATTTGTCTGCTACATAATGAACTAGAAAGCACTCAGTACCGCGCATACCTCCGCCAATAGCGCTATCAGTATTAAAGCCACACGCCTATTAGGGCACTAGCACAAACGTGAGCTGTTACTCTCCTGATCCGCTCATAGTACGCCATTAACTCACGCCCTCTTTATCCTCTCCTGCTCACCCCAGGGTCCTAATGCCATACCAGCTACACGTAAACCCAGGGTTACTACTAAAAAGGGCCAGCCTGACCTTGACCTTTGATGTACATGCAAGAGAAGTGAATCAGTTTGTCCCTGACCCATACTTCATCCTTCCACCAAGTTCCATCCAAATCCACCCCCAATTTTTAGAGTTATTCTGTACACTAACAAACAAACCAGCAAACAAGCGGAGATGAAAACAACTTCATTGGAGGCAGAGGTTATGATTAACTTTTGCAGGAATAGGTTGAGTAAAAATTAAGCACTTTAAGGGTTAAAGATATCAATTATTTTACCCATTGTTTTCATAATAATAGTTCACTTTACAAGAGGCGCTGAACCATTTGATGAAAAAAATATTAAAATGAAAGCACAATCCAAACAGTTTGCCTATGTTTGGAGCCTGTTCTCCAGCAAAAGTCTCAGACGACATCAAATTCTTGAGGCCTAATTTATAACTGTGTTATTTCATGACAAAATATTCTGTACGTGCAAAAACAGAAACTGGCATGTAGTAAAAAAATGTCCAAATACTGTATATAAATCCAGAGGGTAAGCTGAACTGAATGCAAATTTCATGTAATTAATAAGGATTGACTTGAAAATTTTTTGTATATGCATAATTTTATTAATTTTGAGCATTTTTAAGTCCAAGTTCATTTTTATAGATCCACAATCTGCAAAGAAAGTTGTGCACGCATCATTTCTGTGCCATCGCACCTTTTCTAAATGAGGCTCGTTGTCTCTATACTATGAGAAAGACAAGGGTGGAGTGACATTTTCAGGGTTGACAGGACCAGCAAAGAGCAGAGATTAATTAAATGGCAGATTCCTCTCCATGAAACAGCAGTTAGATTTGATATTCTACGAACAATTACCATAATTAACATTTTCTCAGAAATAGATCAATATGTTAGCACCCGTTCCTCCTCTCAGAACACACAAATGTGCGCTGCTGTGTGCATATCTGCTCGGAAAAACAGCCCTATGCAACAAATGCACCGACAGAAAGACCGTGGCAGCAGTCCTGTCACAGCCCCCACCTACTGAAAGGAATCATGTTCTATTGTTTTTTTTTGCATCTCTCAGATAGTTAATTCAAAGAAACAGTCAGGGTGACTTGTCAGTGTGCAGCAGTACTTTCAGCACTAAGCTACAGTCCCGTGCATCGAGCGAGGATAGTCTCAGCCTTGGAGGTGAATACCTCTCAACTCCGGCCTCCCAGATCTAGCCAGTTGCCATGGAAACAGCATTGAAGTTAATGCAGCTAGACTGCTCAATTATTAGAGGTGGATGGGCTAGCTTGTGTGATTAAGTGTAGCTCAGTCTCATTATGAGGACAGTATGCTTCAGCCTTTATTTTTGTAACTTTAGTCTGAGTTTATGACCGTATGACTTCACACAAAAACACTATTTAAGTGTAAAAAAAATGACAGTTACTAATGGTCATTTCAGAGACTCAAAATTACATTACGTTGTGTTTTGGGCCCTTGGTTCATTTTGTTAATTCTATTCCAATGTGTCAATAAGAGCACCTTCTTGGATAAAGATTTCTATTGGTCTCGGTTTTATTTACTGTTTTCAGTTGTGTCCATTTTAATGACAACCAACAGGAAAAAGAAATAAAAAAATCAGACTTCACATTTCTCAAGAGAAAATTGCTCATATTACCATAAACCCATATCCACTCGTGTCAGAGAACAAATGAGGTTGGACATGCTGAATGATACTCACTTGGCAATCTTACAGCCACAACAATCACTCCCATCCAGGTGCGATCTCTTGTAGAATATCAGTTCCTTTTAAATTACAAGTTACAAGCTTAGTGACTTCCTTGGATAATCAAGCCTCCAAAGCCACAATCATATGTGTCCTGAATGCCAACAGGGTTTTATTTTAGGTTTGTCTGATAAAGCTTATTAAAGGCCAACAATAAGTCTAATTTTCTAAATTGAAAATGGACACTTACTGTTGGACAGTCTAGCTTTTGTTGTACGGACTCTTGTTGAGATTACTGAAATCAAAAAAATCTGACAGAAACCTGGCTGGCTGTGCCTTTAGTGGATCTTAAAGCAAGACAATGCTCCCAAACACATTTAAGATCAAGTAAATTGTTAATTTTCCTCAGCATAATCTTTTTATAATGTTCCGACTGTCGTCTTAGTCTCTGGACTGGAACCAAACTGAAACCACGCAATTTCGTTGTAAAGAGGATATCAAGATTCGTGGAAACATTCTTTCAGGAAGACTGGAGGAGGGTCTCTTTCAAAGTTCAAAGTCCTCCCCAACATCAGAGGACACGAGAAAAGTAATTTTTGGCTTTTTTGTTAGTTCAGTCTAAGTTCCTCTCATGAGGGGGTCGGTTTGCAATTAGGAGAGCCACTACCGTTCTCACTTCTTTTTTCTTTTTTTTTTGGAAGTAGATTTTTAATTTAAGAAATGAGTCATTTTTATGCCACTGTGAATGATTAATTATACATATCCTTTTTTCCACATATTTGAAAACTTACATTACAATATAGCTCTTAATATAATTTTGTCCATTCTTTTATCAGCAAAGGCAATAATTTGGAAAATAAATTTTTAGCAGTCGCCCCTTTCATAGAAGGCGCTTACATCGTCTCTTGATGAATTTGCCGTTTCAGCGTACCGCTCTACAGTCTGAAAATAAGCGGCTGAGAGTCTGTTCCAGCGAAGATGGAGATTGATTCTCTAATAAAAGAATACACAGATTTATGCTCAGTGGCCACTTTATTGGGTACACCTGTGTGCCTCCTCATTCGTGCAAATATCAAATCAGCCATTCATGTTGCGGCAACTTGATGCATAAAGTGATTATGTTGTTGTTCTGATTAAAAATCAGAAGGAGTAAGAAATTTTATCCAAGAATCTTTTACTGTGGAATGATAAACAATGCCAGACAGGGTGGTTGGAGTACAGCAGAGAGTGCTGATCTCATAGGATTTTCCTGTTCAACAGCCTCTACAGTTGACAGTTACCAGTTGACAGTTGACAGTTGGGAAATCCTGCAAAAGACAACATACAGTGAGCTGCAATTCTGTGGGCAGAAATTCCTAATACATGATAGAGGCTAGGGGAAAATGGGCAAACTGGTTCAAGCTGATAATAAGGTGACATTCACTTGAATAATCATGTGTTACAACACTGCTATGCAGGATAACATCTCATACGAAGCAACACATTGAATCTTGACAAGGATGGGACTCCGCAAATGGAGACCACGCTGGCTTCCGCACCAATAAAGTGAGTGTCATGGTTTAGGTGTGTGCGTGTGTTGAGGACTTTTCCTTGTGGCTCTCCTCTCTGGACGATATCGAATTCCTTCTCTATCGGAGTTTTTACCCAGCTGGCTGATTAAACCTGGGCAGCGCCGTCCCCGGACTCTACATAAGCCGGAAGTCCGCCACGCCTCCTTTGCTAGAGTGTCTGATTTACTTAAGCTCTTCAGCCATAGATTTCTGCAGTCAGTTTTTCTCTTATGGTTTATCTGCTAGTTATTTAAGGAATTCTTATCTATCTAGGGTATTTCTCTTTTCTTCATCCACCTCTCTTTTCTTTTGATCGCAATATTTTAGGTGCTTTGTTTTTTTTTTTTCTGGGTTCCCGAGATACTACTTCTTATTCTCTCTCTCGCTTTGTTTCCTTTTCGTCAGATGGTTGGGTGTCCTTTTAGGAAACGCGAGAGCTGTTCCTGTGATTGGGTCTGAGTCTTTCTCCATGAGTGTATTGGGTCTAGGCTGCTCTGTTTCTCTCTGCCGCTGCACTTGGCCTCCCGCTTTTATCGGCCATTACAGAAACAACAGGAAACTGAACATTTGAAGAGGTGCACATTACAGGAGTCAGAAAGTAAAAGATCTGCCATGTCATACTTCCAACTGTGAGCTCAGACAACAGATTTCACTCATTAGTTCAACTACCTGACTGAAATTTTACTTTAGGTAACAATCCAGGAAGTTGGAACAAAAAACTGAGGTAGACTCTCACGTCCTGAATCTAGATTGTCTTCCTCTGGATATCAAAGGCAAAGGCTCACCGAGACTGGACAGTTGAAAAATAGGAAACATTTTCTTGCTCTGGTAAATCTCACTTTCTGCAGTGATCCGCAGATGGTGAGGTCAGAATTTGGTGTAAACGACCTGAACTCATGGATTCCTTATATTTTGTTTCAATGATTCAGGCTGGTGGTAGAGGTTTAACAGTATGGTGAATATTTTCTGAACACAACTTAGGCTCTTTTAAAGGAACTGAGCATCCATTGAATGCCACAGCTTACCTGTGTATTGTAGCTGAGGAGTCCACTTCCTCATGGCCAGTCTAGCCTTCTTCTCATGGCTACTTTCAGCATGATAACTCACCTCACCTCAACGCACACGTCATCTCAAGCTGGTTTCACAAGTATGACAATGAGTCCAGTGTACTCCAATGGGCTCTAGTCACCAAACCTCAACCCAATAAAGCACCTATTGGATGTTGTGGAATTTCAGCACAAATGTGACAAATCTATACGGTTTTTTTGATGCTATCTTGTCAATGTGGACCAGGATAGCGAGAGAATGTTTCCAGTATCTCGTTGAACACCTGCCGATTCCAGCTGTTCTGATGGAGGTGGCCACAGAGTGTATGTCTGTCACAAGCCTCGTGTGTCCTCAACTGTCCCCTCGCCCTTCCCAGCAGCCCATGTGTGTTTTGTGGAGCTTCCTCCTTTAAATGGTTTATTATCTTGTCTTCTTCCCCAGACGCAGATGTAATCCGTTATGTGCCCCGCTCCCTGTGTGTGGTCTGTGTTTCAAAGCTTCTGTTTTGTCGAGTAGTTTTGCTGGATCGGAACGCTTTGTCCTACAGAGGTTTACCACTTTATCTTCGAGTATCAGGCAAAGCTCTTCTTTTGTGTGTTTATCAGTACTTTTATGATAGAGAGAAACGCAACAACTCTTCGGAGTCTTATGAATTTGAACAAACTCCCAAGCCTTGATACAGTTGTATGCAAAAGTTTGGGCACCCCAGATAAGAATTTCTGTTACTGTGAATAGCTAAGCAAGTAAAAGATGAGTGCTCTTCGAAAGGCATTAAGTTAAAGATGACACACTGCCTTTATATTTTAAGCAAGATTACTTTTTAATTTCTATCCTTTTACATTTTCAAAATGGCAAAAAAGGACAACGGTCCAAAAATTTGGGCACCCTGCAGGGTCAGTTCTAAGTAATACTCCCTTTGGCAAGTATTACAGCTTGTAAACACTTTTTGATGCCAGCTTAGAGTTTTTAAATTCTAGTTTGGGAGATTTTGCCCATTATTGTTTTTCAAAGGCCTCTGGTTGTGTGAGATTCTTTGGCGGCCCTTGCATGTGCTGCTCTTCTGAGGTCCATCCACAGATTTTCAATGGTGTTGAGGTAGGAAACCTTGAGGGCTATGGTGAAACCTTCAATTCGCACCTCTTGAGGTAGTGAGTTGTGGATTTTGAGGTGTGTTCAGGATCATTATCCTGTGGTGGAAGCCATCCTCTTTTCATCGTCAGCTTTTTTACAGATGGTGTGATGTTTGCTTCCAGAATTTTCTGAAATTTAATTGAATCCATTCTTCCTTCGACCAGTGACATGTTCCCCGTACCACTGTCTGCAACACAAGCCCAAAGCAGGATTGATCCAAACACGTGCTTGACAGTTAGAGAGGTGTTCTTTTCATGAAATTCTGCATCCTTTTTTTTTTAAACATACCTCTGCTCATTGCAGCCAAAGACATCTATTTTATCTTCATCAGTCCACAGGACTTGTTTCCTAAATGCATCAGTCTTGTTCAGATGTTCCTTAGCAACCTTCTGATGCTCAATTTCATGGTGAAGATGCAGGGAAGGTTTCCTTCTCATGACTCTAACATGAAGGTCATATTAGTGCAGGTGTCGCTGAACCGTAGGGCAGTGCACCATGACTGTATGGTGTGCTCAATCTTGCTGAAGGTCTTTTGTTGTCAAACAGGTGTTTTGATTTACCTTTCTAGTAATCCGATGAGCAGTTTTCTTGGGAAGTTTTTTTGGTCTTCCAGACCTCAAGCTGACCTCCACAGTTTCTGTTGATTGCCATTAATTAATTATAGTATGAACTGAGGAAATTGCAACCTAAAAACTTTTGCTATCTTCTTAGAGCCTTCTCCTGCTTTGTGCACATTAATTACCCACGCCCGACGAGGCGGCATGGGTATACAGTCTCCCTGTGTGCGTGTCTGTCTGCACGACAGCTCGGCCACCACTAAAGCTATGGGTGACCAAACTTTGTGGGGTAGATGATCCTAGGGTACCCTGTCCAAATTTGCATTTTGAGGTTGAAAGGTCAAAAGTCAAGGTCAACACGAGGCATGGGTTAGCGTGTCTAAAGAGTGTGCATCATCTAGTTATTTTCATTTTCAGAGTGCTAGACAGCTGCTTAGAGGACTCTATGGCTTCCGATTGTTGGGCCACAGTTAAAGGAGTCTGGGAATTTATAAACTTTGAAATTTGCATCACCTAACGATGACTGTGAATAAGCCATAGCCCTAACAATCTAAATATGATCTGAGACTAGTCAAAGTTACCTGAGAGCTCAAATCTGTTGGGGTGCCCAAACTTTTGCGAGGTGCTCCTTTCCTTTTTTTGCTCTAGAATTGTACAAAACAGAAGTATTACACCAATACTGCTTAACATGGCCAAAAAAAGTGTTGTGTCTTTAAATTTATGCCATTCGGAGATCAGTTCATCTTCTATTTGCTTAGCTATTCTCAGTAACAGAAACTTTGATCAGGGGTGCCCAAACTTACAACTACAAACATGCAACTGTATGTAACTCCAGGATTGGGACCGTATGTATCTGCCTCTGGTTCCATGACTGGATCATAACCATGCCATAACACAAACTGTATCAGAAATTCTAAACAACTGGCCATAACTGGCCATATATACTCATTCCATGTTACACTTTTGAATGTATATGGTCCAAATTCTGATGATCCTGATTTTTTTTCTAAATTGTTTAATTTGATCCCTAGTGTTTCTGATACTCATTTGATTATAGGTGGTGATTTCAACTGTGTACTTGATGATTTTTTAGACAGGTCGGCCCAGTCAAGTCAGCCTTCTTCAGCTGCCTTACATACTCTAGCAAGTTCCATGAATTTAGTGGATATATGGAGGCTACAGCACCCCACAAACAGGGACTACTCATTCTTTTCCCAGAGACATGCAACATTTTCAAGAATTGATTATTTTTTATTAGACTCTAATCTGATAACGAATGTGCTCTCCTCCAAATATCATAACATTCTCATTTCTGATCACGCTCCTGCTTCATTAGTTCTTAATCTTAATCATAAACAGTATCAGTACAGATGGCGCTTTCACTCTTCATTGCTTTCCGTTCCCTCATTTGATGATTTCATTTGTTCTAAAATTTCAGAGTTCATGGACACCAACGATAATGCAGAAGTAACAGACTCTATTTTATGGGAAACATTTAAGGTAGTGCTTAGGGGACATATAATTTCTTTTGAATCATCAATGAATAGAGAAAAGCAAAAACGGCTTAAGGATATTGAAAGAGATTTAACACAGTTGGAAGCCAACTATAAATCTTCTACTACTGACTCTTTCATTCTACAAAAAATTCTCAAGCTTAAATATGAATATAATAGCATTTTATCTGATCAAGTGAAGGACCAGTTGCTGAAACTGAAACAAAAATATTTTGAATTAGGAGATAAGCCCCAAAAACTTCTTGCCAGACAATTGAGGGGTCTGCAGGCCGATAGGGCTATATATCAAATCAGATCTAAAAGTGGGGAGATGGTCACCGACCCGAAGAGTATAAATGAGTGCTTTAGGGAATATTATCGAGATTTATATGAATCAAAAGCCAAGGGGAATATTGCTGACTGGATGGCACATTTAGACATTCCTAAATTGAATAGTGAAGCGAGGGAGGCAATGGATGCTGAAATTACCATTCAGGAGATTTTAGATGCTATAAAGCTATTACCCAATGGTAAGAGCGCAGGCCCAGATGGATATGGCATAGAATTGTATAAGAAATACCCTCGTCAGTTTGCCCCCCTCTTGCTAAGAATGTTTAATCACTCATTCGAAGTTCAGAAATTCCCAAGTTCTTTATATGAGGCCAATATCTCATTATTATTAAAAGAAGGGAGGGATGAGATGGATCTTACATCCTTTCGTCCGATCGCATTGTTAAATACAGATGTGAAGATTTTTGCTAAAATCTTGGCATCTAGGTTAAATAAGTACATTAGTACTATTATTCATGCAGATCAGACTGGATTTATCCCTGATAGATTTTCTTTTTTTAATGTTAGAAGGTTAATGAACATACTGTACCATAAATATGAAAAGGGCCAGGAAGTAGCTGTACTTTGTCTAGATGCGCAACGTGCATTCGACCAGGTGGAGTATAAATACATCTGGAAAGTGCTGGAGCAATTCGGATTTGGTACAAAGTTTATCTCGTGGATTGAAATATTATATGGTCACCCCTCTGCCTGTATCTTAACCAATCAGGACAGATCCACTCCCTTTTCATTACATAGAGGGACACGGCAGGGCTGTCCTCTAAGCCCTTTACTCTTTGCAATTGCAATTGAACCACTTGCTATTAGTATCAGGCAACATCCTGCTCTTAAACCAATACATCTTGGGAATGTGGATCACCACCTTTCGTTGTATGCAGATGATGTGGTCATTTTTATGTCTCAACCTGTGCAGTCCGTCCCTATTCTATTGGATCTTATTAAGTCTTTTGGTGAGGTCTCTGGCTATACAATTAACTGGCAGAAAAGTGAATTCATGTCATTGAAAGGGGACTTGGATACTAACTTTCTGCATAATTTACCATTTAAAATCACAGATAAATTTAAGTATTTAGGGATTGTTTTACCAAAAGACCCTAAACTAATCTTTAAACTCAACTTCCTTGTAAAGTTAGAAAAGATGAAGGAAGATATAGGTAGGTGGCGTAATCTTCCTATCTCCATGATAGGTCGTGTAAATGCAATCAAAATGGTTACTTTGCCACGATTCTTATATCTCTTTCAGAGTCTTCCTATTTTTCTTACAAAGTCCTTTTTTAAAACCTTAGATTCCATCATCATACCTTTTATTTGGAATTTTAAATCCTGCAGAATATCAAAAATTCATTTGCATAAATCTAGAGAAAAGGGTGGGCTAGGTCTACCATGTTTTCTGCACTATTACTGGGCAGCTAATTTAAGAGCCTTGGTCTATTGGCAGTATGGTTATTCATTGGAGGTCTCTGTAACTATTCCTGCCTGGGTTACTATTGAAAAGAATAATGTTATAAATAGCTCTCTTCCAGCACTCCTTTTTTCAGCTCCTGGTCTCCCTGCAAACACAAAGCTGCATAACAGAATTGTGTTAGACAGTGTGAAAATTTGGAAACAAATCAGGAAGAATTGTAAATTTCCTAATACTATCATATATACTCCAGTTTACCGTAATCATGCCTTCCTTCCATCTCTCTGTGACCGGGTTTTTGAGGACTGGAGGCAAAAAGGCATTGTTACTTTAAAAGATCTATATATTGAAAAACAATTTGCTAGTTTCTTTCAATTACAAGAAAAGTTTTTTATTCCATCAACACATTTTTTCAGGTATCTACAAATTCGGAACTATGTCCGTCAGAATATATCTAACTTTGAGCAGCTTCCTGAAGAACAAAGGTGCTACACACTCTTGCTAGGCCGTCCTGACTCCAAACACCTGATTTCTGGTTTTGTCAAAATATTTTCTGAACAGTTTAATGTAGACACACAATTTATTAAGTCATCCTGGGAGGAGGAGTTGGGTATACGAATTGATGATATTGTCTGGGAAGAGGGCCTTAACAGGATCCAGGCATGCTCTGTTAATTCAAGGCATCAATTAATTCAATTCAAGGTAATGCATAGGCTTCATTACTCAAAAACTAAGTTGCATAGAATTTATCCCACCATCTCTCCTTTATGTGATCGATGTAAGTCTGCGGAGGGCTCTCTTGCCCATCTGTTTTGGACTTGCCCAAACCTGTATAATTTCTGGTATGAAATTTTCAAATGGTTCTCTATAATATACCACAAGGAATTTAAACCTGATCCTAGAATTGCACTTTTTGGTTACTCTTCCTCATTATTGGACAAGAGCCTCTCTGTTCAGAACACTCTTATGTATGGGATGATCATTGCTAAAAGATTGATCCTAAGATTGTGGAAATCAGAATCTGTGCCTACATTTAAGGATTGGTTGTCAGAATTGACAGGTGTATTACACCTGGAGAGACTCAGATATGATGTGTCAAATAGACTGAAAACATTTCCTAGGATCTGGCAGCCCATCCTAGACCACCTTACTCAGGATGATAGTGATTGTAGTGACGACTAATGTGTAAAGTGTACCGCCTGCCTCTTTTCTTTTTGTATGTAAATCGTTACTTGTGAGGCACAACTGTATTGTTACTTTGATACTCACCCAGCATTATTTTTTATTTATTTTTTTTTTCTTTTCTATTTTTTTTTTCAATTTTTTTTTTCTCTCTATTTTTGTGTCTGTGTGTGTATACGCTTTCTTTGATGTTGTTGTTTTTTTCTATATTGTTGTACTTTCTGCAAAAATCTGAATAAATATATAATTAAAAAAAAAAAAAAAGAAATTCTAAACAGTCTTATCAGCATAAAGATGTTCCAATGGTGATGCAACGGCAAAATGATTTCTTTCATCACAACTGTTTTACTTTGTAACCAAGCTATTTATCTTTTTTTGTGTTTCTTGTGTTTGTGCTTTTATATCTGCATACATGCATCTGATGTCCTGCATTTTACTTGATTTTACTCATAAGCACTTTGAATAGCATCTTTTACATTACGTGCTTTAATGAATTAAGTTTGATTCATTATTTTAGTCATATCTTCATCTTGATATTATTTCAGACAAAGTTCCAAAGGTTCACAATCTTCCTGCTTTTTAAAATACCTTAAATCCTGAAGTCATTGTTAACTGTTGAGGGCACAGAAAGTACAACCCAATGCTCGCATTTATCAAGATAACAATAGCTTCCTCACACCTGTGCTTCATAAGCAAATAAGATGTTTGGGTTTCTCACGGGGCCAGAATGCAAAGTTAATTACTGAATGGCAAACTGTTGAATTTTTTACCCAAGCCATTTTAATATTTTCTCCCCCATCTCTCCCCATGGGAAGCAGGGAGTTATGTTTACCATATAAGTATAGTCCTCTAAAAGGTTTGTTTCATATATACATATACTCACTTGTATATACAAATATACTTGTATAATGTCCATTGGACCACTGCCATGCAAGAGACACAAATAATGTTTTAATGCTAGATATAATTCTTATGAAATTGGGGGACAAAATGATCTAGACATCAATTTGATGTGTGTGTGCGCTCCTCCAATATGGCAAATGAATACAAAATGTATGAGAGTAATACCAACGCTCCCACAATTAGAGTTGTAGCGTGAGCAACGAGTGAGTTATTAATAATGTCTAAAGGACGTTGAACATAAAGAGGGGGGAATAACCGAAATCCGAGTGATAAGGCCAAAATTTTAATTACTTTATGTGGAACAAACCGACTGATAAGCAGAAAACCTGAAAAAGTAGCTTATATTATGGATTACTGAAGAAACTAGCGTTGGACCTAAAAATGTCCTCTAATTATTTTTGCACAGCTCTTCACGCAGACCGTATGCGCACGCGAAACCTTCTGATAAATTATCATGCTGATTTCAATGCCATGTTACATTCTAAAGACGCGCATGATGTGCGTGGAAAACGTTCACAAATGAGCTTCACTTCTGCCGTGCTGTGAGACACTACTGCCATCAAGTGGCGAAGAACAATTACGCCATACTACGTATCTCTGCCATTTCAGAGGCACGAAAGCCGACAGCACACATGAATGTTTTCCACCACACTTGGATGGGAACAGCAATGAACTGTGCAGTGAAAGTCAACTGAAAATAGGGACAATTCCAAAAAGAAGGCTCCCGTGAAAACGTACCGTAGTGCAAGAGTTGGAAATAAAGTAATAATGCAAATTGTGTTGATGACCAAAACAACAGAACTGTTTAATTAGGAACATTATGCGGCCATGACTGACGTAAGCCACATAAGTAAGCTAAAGATATGGTGGAGGCCATGAGTAAGTATACTTTGCAAGAAGTGCAATAGCATGAATAAAAGAAACTTGGCATCAACTACTGTCCCCTCCATTTCTTTGACATTTGAAAGCCCGTTGTTTATGGTCAGTGCTAGAATCTGGCAAGTTCAGAGGTACCTCTAAAAGTGATCATTTCAAAACATGAAAAAATTATTATTTTTTTTTAAACCAAACACCATAAATGCTTCATTTACTTAATTTAACAACAAACAAATCTTCACAAAATTATGTTAATACAGTTCTTGTCACCAAGTGCCTTAATCTTTAATGCCATTACTTATGTTATGTAGCAGTTACAGAACAGAAAAGAGGTATTGGGCTGTTGAGTGCATAACTGCACAGCATCAAGCAGACATTTCATGACTAAAAAAATAACAACAACATAAAGTAAAAGAATAATTAAATAAGACTTGCTCAAATGCCCCTGGAAAACAAGACAGATCACCCTATTTGTTTTCAGTGATTGGCAAATGAATGGACCATGGCCGGTTTATTGATTTCTCAATAATGTAAACATACAAGAAAGTGATCCGGAAACCAAGATACCAAAAACATTCTGTGTTCACAAAATAAAAATAATAAGCAATCACAACAAAAATAAAATATTTTATCTTCTTTAAAAGACAAGTTTTGGAAATGTTGGAATGCTTGACGACATCTATATATATATACTCTTAAATATATTTATATGTATATATACATTTATATATAGATATATTTTACACTTAAATCCTTATAGAATTCTCCGCAGGTCATTGAATCTTCATCACCCCCCCACCTTCAATTCCCAACTTCACTTAAACATGAGGTCTCATTTAGCACATAGGCTTAAGTTATACTTCAAAACCAAGGCCAATAAAAAGGCAGTTTAAACATCAGCTGACAGCACCAGCCAATAACTCCCCTCCCAAGCCGGCCCCGCCTCCACCCCAGCCTCCTCAGCAGAGAGTGCATCTCTGGTTCCCTGGTTAACCATTTCTGCTGAGTGACAGACGGACGGACTTCCTGATAAGAGCATAGGTGCATTAAAAAGAGGCGGCGAGGAAGGAGAGCAGAGGACGTACAAACGTGTCCCACCGTTTGTCCACTTATCGTCATCAGTCATTTTGCACAAGTCATTGGTAAAGTCGTGGGAGGAGGGCGACATTACAAAGCGTCCCTCTTATTATACTTCAAGGAGTAGCCGATGGCGATTTCGAGACATTCCACCAAGGAGCCGGCTGACAGGAAGTCCAGCTCCACCTCGATGAACTTGATGTAAACGGCAAGCGGAGTCGAGCCTCCGTCGCTGAGCCGTGCGCTGCAGTTCCCCAGCAGGAACTTGGTGACGGCGGACGGCTCGGCGCGGCTGAGGCACTTCCCCGAGCTCTGAAAGTGCTGCAGCAGGCACTGCTGGAGGGTCCGCTCCTCGGCGATGCCCAGGTAACAGTACGTGACTTTGGCCTCGGCCTCGTCCTCCACCTCCTTTTCATCCTCTCCCGACCGCGTGGGGGGGTCAGGGTCACTCGGCTCTGGCGGGGACGGCCTCTCCCGCGAGCCGGGCGGATCCTGGTCGGCTCCTGGGTCCTCGTAGCCGATGGCGTACAGGCCGAAAGTTTTGGGGATGCCGCCCGGCAGCAGGTAGTGGGAGCCGTTGCTGCAGCCGGCGGCGCGAGACTGGGCCACAGGGATCCACCTCACCTCCATGTGCAGCTCCAGACAGCGGGCCTCGCTGATGGTGATGTCCAGGAACTTGTAGTAGACGTTCTTCCAGTTCATCTTCTGCACCTTGGTCATGATGACGCGGCCCTCCGCCTTCTCGGGGTTGAAGTACTCCCGCAGCCGCTTGCCCAGGGGCACCTGGGAGCTGATCTCGGCGTGGTGGTAGCGGATCTCCTCCCGCCAGCGCGTGTTGTAGCCCACGCCGAAGATGGCCAGCTTGTTGGACAGGTGCAGGCGAGAGAAGTCCGTCCACGTCTGGAAGTGCTCCCATTTCACGTGCACCGACTCCAGGATGCGCACAACGTTCTGCATCACTTCCTGTTTCCTGGGGGAGAAGTCAGTGGACAGTAAATGCATGTAACAGAGGGAGAATCAGAAAGAAGAGGGTGTATACTTAAGAGAGAATGCGTGAGAGAATGAACAAGAAGAGGGAGAGAGAACGAGAGAGCAGGAAAAACAGAACTATTTAAAGAGACAGTTTCACCCCAAAAGTCAAAAAGACATTTTGATTCTCGCTTGCAGCACAATTTATCCATCTAGATTGTTTTGAAGAGAGTTGCTGAGTTAAGAGACATTGGCAATAGAAATGTCTGATTTCTGGAAAGATACAGTCGCTGCTGAATTTTCCAAATTTATTTTTTGGTGCTTTGAGCAGCACCAGATGAATGCTATTTAGTTCCCTTATATTCCAGAGAAGGCAGACATCCATCTCCAACAACTGGCAACAAATGTCTAAACAATGAAGGTGGATAAATAGCATTGCAGGCAAGAGGAAAAATATTGATCTTGCGGTGAAATGTCCCTTTAAGCAGAAAAGTATGAATAAAGACAGCAATATCAGACCATACAGTACAGGCCAAAAGTTTGGACACCTTCTCATTCAATGCGTTTCCTTTATTTTCATGACTATTTACATTATAGATTCTCACTGAAGGCATCAAAACTATGAATGAACACGTGTGGAATTATGTACTTAACAAAAAAAGTGTGAAATACCTGTTACTGAAAACATGTCTTATATTCAAGTTTCTTCAAAGTAGCCACCCTTTGCTCTGATTACTGCTTTGGACACTCTTGGCATTCTCTTGATGAGCTTCAAGAGGTCGTCACCTGAAATGGTTTTCACTTCACAGGTGTGTCCTGTCAGGGTTAATCAGTGGAATTTATTGCCTTATCAATGGTGTTGGGGCCACCAGTTGTGTTGTGCAGAAGTCAGGTTGATACGCAGCCGGCAGCCGTATTAGACAACTGTTAGATACATACATAATTCCAAGTGTTCATTCATAGTTTTGATGCCTTCAGTGAGAATCTAAAATGTAAATAGTCATGAAAATAAAGGAAAGGCATTGAATGAGAAGGCGTCTCCAAACTTTTGGCCTGTACTGTATACAGCGCCCTCCATAATTATTGGCAGCCCTGGTTAAGATGTGTTAAAAGCCTTAAAATAAATTCCATTTTTATTGCAGAAGCATACTCACACTGAAAATTGTAGAAAAATGTAACCTTGATCAAGTGAATTTTAAGGGGGGAAAAAAGTTGGAAAAATGAATTCTAATCTACCATTTTCAAAGGTCATTTAATCCGTCACGCGCAACAGTAATGTTGCAGTCAGTGGAATCCATGAAGAGCTACAGACGTCCTCTTCCTTGGAAAATTGCATAGAAATGGTGAAACAACATAAACTTTATATATTAACCCGTTGAACTTGGATTACCTTTTTTTTTGATACGCACTGTATGTCCAACGGAGGGTGGAACACTACGGTGACACGAACACTAGGACAAGTTCATACACTGGGCCAGAGAGCTCAAGATTCAACTCGAGTATTTTTATGTAAATTATACAACCTAAATTCACTGGAAAGAGGAACTTAATCAAGTATCATGCGAACAGAGGACACAAGTTGGTCACTTTCCTTATCGTGGTTTTTCCTTGCCACTCAACTGCCATTTGAGCGTCAGTCGAGAACTGCAGGATGCAGTCTCTTTGGAAGATATTCGCACGCAACAAGCAGAGTGTAAACTGGTTAAACAGAAAGCAATTACTGCACTTCATGAAATGCAAACAGCCACAGTTTGGTGCTGTTTTTCAGCCCATAGAAGCTGAAAGTCTAGCACACCCGCAGTCTTTCTGGACCCATTTTGAGCACATCAAATCAAAAACAGGACAATTTCAATTCCAAGTGGTCAGAGGCCTCTGGTTATTTTGCCTCAGATGAACGACTACATTGTCAGCAGTTTTGCGTTTAGCTCCTCAACAAAAGAATAACACCAACAGGGTGCTGAAAAGCACACATTAATTATAACTTACCGGACGTCATTTGAGGGTTCTTGTCGTATCTGTAGTACTCTGTTCTTTGGAGGGTGGACTTCTTCTGAGACAAACCAACCAAAAGAATTTTCAGAATGCTTTGAAAATATTATAAATACAACATACATATGCCGTATGCACACAGTCCTTAATATTACATTTTCACCGAATCACAGACGTTCCTGAGCTCAATCCAACCATCTTAAGTTTTGCACTGAGGAAGGCCAGTGGACAGCAGGACTAAACTGAACCAACCTCACTTTTGGTCAGTAAATCTGTTCAATCTTTTAAATGCGTATAGTATTTCATAAGTTTTTAAAATGTGTAAAAAAACTAAAAGATCTCAGTTACTACCAGTTAAAAGGTAATTGATCATAAATACGAATTTAAAAAAGCCACTTATTCATCGGTATTCACTAAAACTAAAGAAAATGGTCACACGCACGCAAATTTAACATTGGCAAATATTTGAGTCACCTTCACTTACATTCTATGTGAGCAAAGGAGCAAATAAAACATTTTAGTAGGCGAAGCAAATTTGCCCTTTTGCTTTGTGTGGAGTTCAACCGCAAAACTGCAGCCTCAGCTGACATCAAACAACCGCGAGGCCCCAATCGGCACACTCTGGTAGCAGTCACATCCTGCATGGCCCAAATTCAGCAGGACAAGATGCAAAATTTGCCTCGGCAGGCAATGGTCATTCGCCATCATTCGTGCAGGGTGTGCCCAAATTCAGAGGTTCTAGAAGAGACTTTGCCGTATACAGCCATCCACGGAGAGCTGAAAACCTCCATCAATTTGCATACAGGCCTACAGAGAGTGCAAGCAATGCACAGCATTGTCTTTTCGTCAATGATAAAGGTGACGAACGTGGGCTCCAGGGAGCTGCCGTTTTCATTTTTCAATAAAAATACAGCAATCACTTTAGAACCAAGAAACCTAATGCAGTGAATTAACAGTGTAATGGACTGTTATGTTTGAACAATTAGGTAAAAACAAAACCAGCATACCCTGTAGCATTCATAGCAAACAGTAGGCCACAGCAGAAGGTACCCAACACAAAGCAGACGAAGGGCTAAACTGCCAGACAACGGTTTTCCATCTGTGCTCTGGAGCTATCATAGTAGTCGATCGTTACACTGCTTAGCCTCCAACTCACCAGTCTCCAGGTCCCTTTCCTGAAAAGCTGACAGCTCCTGGTTGCACCAGTCTTCCTGCGAGAAGTCTTCCATTGTGCTGCTATCAGATTCCATCTCCTGGTACAGACCACTGCTGTTGATGAGGACAGGCTGGCAGGCCTGAGAGTCCCACCCTCCCTGGCCAAACACCTTCTCCAGCTGTTCGATTGAGTAGCTGCTCTTCCGTTTGCCAATGCCGTGCTCCTTTACGCGACTGTAGCACCGCCGCAGGGTCTGTCACCGAACAGAGCAGAAGAAAACTGAAGTCAATCTGCTAAAGAAAACTCCTTCGCAATCAACAAGTCCCTGGAGTCTGTGCGGTTCAATACTAATGCCAATTAAGTTAGCTTCTTAGCTAATGGGCTGTAAAACCCATTCGTAAAAATAAAAACAGGCGTGCAATGCACGGAATACCCCTCAGCCCGATGTCAAAGTTTTTGGAGCATGAAAAAAAGAAGCATGAATAAGCAATTAATCCTCAGCTATTTTAAAGTTCTCGATTATACCACTAGGTAATTTTGTACACGCCCGTTTACCAAATTTCACTCACTTTATTCTCAAAGTGACGGTGTCGTCACTTCCGGCTGGCCCAACTAGGCACTCGATGAAAACAATTAAGCTAGTGTGTTCATCTCCGTGTTATCTCATCAACAAATGTCACTTTCTAATCCACCTTATTAGAATTTGTATCTGCGATTTTTCTTATTCGCGAGTAAATACAGCGTGTAGGAGTCGTTATAAGGCACTAGAGATGTCATTTGACGATTTTGATCATCATTGTGTCACAGACACTATATACTGCAGGTACTCAAGAGCTGTACATTAAAAGTGTGACAGCAAATGGCAAAAGTAACTCCCAGTTAATTCCCAGCTAATGAAATATTTAGCTATTTACTATTTCACCTCCGTTAAAATGCTTCCCACACAGGCTTGCCATAGCCGCATACATGCCAACTCTACCGCTTTTGGGGCGTTTTTCTCAGAATGAAATGCCCCGAAAGTGGTAGTCTACTGCCTAAAGCGGCAGAGTTGGCATGTTTGCATCGGGGTTCTTTCTTTTGATAGCTTTTATTCAGGCGTCACGCCGCTTACTTTCCTTTGGAAATACGTGAAATGAAATTCTCTTTCCCCGTTTCATGTTGCGATGCGAACAACCAAACATTACACCCGACTTGGGCGTGTTTTTTTCAGGAATTATTACTTCGTTCGCATCACTTTCAATTTGCCATGTGGGTTTTGTTTTCACAGAGTCACCCTGAACTGGAAGTGGGCCCGACTTTGTGAGCAAAAATATGGCACAAATCTGACATGTGCAAATGTAAACAATGGGACAACATCAAGCTCATCGGTGAAGTGCAACCTCAGGATCAGGATCAGCAATAGCTGCAAATGTGCTTTATTTTGCGACATAACTCTGTTTGATTAAATGTAATCAGTAAACTCCATGTTGGCTCGCAAACAGAACATCTTTCACACAAAACACTCAGTAAGTTGGCATTTGACGTTACCAGGCTGGCTAACAAGCTGACCACGACAACATAAACAAATTTCGCATAATTATACGAACAATTATATTGTAGTTAGCTATTCCGGATGGCCGAGTTAAGCTGCTTCCACACCGGACGCGAAACGAATTTTTTCGCGCGAAAGGTTACATTCAGAGTCAATGGAAAGACGCGAACGCGTCTTTGCGTTGACTCTGAATGTAGCCTTTCGTGCGAAAAAAATTCGTTTCGCGTCCGGTGTGAAAGCGGCTCAACTAACTAGTGAGCTGTCATCAGCCGATTAAACAATCTGAGCGATTTGCGCGTCATTCACCGGTCAGGTAACTGGAAAACATCCCTCGCATGGCTGGTTGTTTTGACAGCTTTACCTTCATCCTCTCCCGGCACTGGGAAGGCGTCCTCTCGTAGCCCAGCTCCGCTAGAGCTCTGGATACCCGCTCGAACATGGCTGGTCCCGGCGCCTTTCCAGAAAACACAGTCCCTGCAACCTCAAGTTGCTGCATTCGTGCCTCGTTCAGCCTCTCGTTGCCCCATACGGCAATCAGGGCATTTGTTTCGGACGGAGTCCACGACATACCCCGGCAGGCAGTGAAGCTGTTGGAAGCTGAGGCCGTTCCACTCCGGCCTGCGCCCCCAGAAACAGAGATGCCAACGTTGAGCGGAGAAAACCGGTTGGGTGTGGACGGGTTGGAATGATATTGATTGCTGTCACTGAGATCCTCCGATTCTGGGGACGGAACTTCAGTTTTAGGGACCTTTAACGGCGTAGGTGTTTCGGTCGACTGATCAACGTTACTGGGCGCCGCCATCTTGGTTCTGTTGCTAGGGGGCGGGGGAGGGCCGTGGAGCAGCTGACGCTTCATGCAGACCGGGTGCATTTCGGGATAGTGGTGCACTGAGGGAGGAGTACAGAGCTCTTATGAGGCGAAGCCTTCTGCTGCTTTAATTTTTTTTTTCCCCACAGAGAATAATCGCTATGATTTTTTGTCTGTAAATTATTGTATTGTTTAAATTCCCATCACATTAAAGCGTCGCAATTTCTTCGAAGTTAGACAGTAAAACCGTCAAAGCTTGACGGATGAAACACTTGAGCGGAGAGAAAGAACTCTTGATAAACAACATTTGGTGTTTTCATATTTTCAATCATTTTTATTTATCCGTGTTATGGTAGAATTTGTGGGTTTGTGGCAGGTGCAGGACTTGGCCCTGCAATGCTGTGAACTCCTTATGCACTTTTACTCTGGGACGGGGTTGAGAGAGGTAGCCTCCGCACGCAAAAAAAAAAAAAAAAAAAAAAACCCTTCACTAGATTCCAGACGACCACAGATGTAAGATGAGGCGTGTCCTGACAAGGTGACTGAAACCCAAAAATAAATAAATGACTATATGAAAAAAAAATAAATCAAAGAATACCATAATGTCCATTAGCTCAAAATGTGGTTTTATATTTGTTTTTTTCTGGAAATGTTCAAATAAATGCATGGATAAAAATGAGTAATGATAAAAATTGAAACCAATATGTCAAATATGTACATTTTAAAACATAATATAAGTATCAAGAAATGAAACAAATGTAGGCTATTTCAGCAAGCATTCAAAACAAATATATTAAGACAAACATTCAAAAACAGTCCACTCAAACAAACTCTCCCTTCTCATCTCCCTACCCCACACAGCAGCAGTGGAACCATCTGGACCATAGCCTCCATTTCACACGTTTGCAGGGATCGGTGTGCGTGTGCGTGGGTGAGCTGGTGATCGACCGCAGTCTGGCAGTGTTCTTTCCTTGTTGTCTGGGTGCCCTCTCCTCTCTAAACCCCATAAAATGGATTCATGGATGGATCCATCAAATACAGCTGCAGTATACATACCTGTGGAACCCAAGGCCTATTGTAAATTTTAGAGGAGATCCCAAGGTTTCTAATGACACTGCACCGTTGTAAATATGTCATGCTGAAGTACGGGGAAGTCTGTTTAAAATGATGCATTAGATCCTGAAAAAGTATACAAAACCTTGCGTATACGCAATTTAGGTCGCATCTTCTCAACTTTGCACATTTGAAGTACACGAGCACAATAAAAGAATAAATGTCACCATATCCTACCCAGGGGTGTTCACATTACTTTTGTGAGATGGAAAAACTATGTTCCCAACTTACAGGCGCGGACACTGGTAGTAATCCAAAGGGGACTGGACTGGAGGGTCTCCCGAGTCTAACAGTGTCGATTCTCTGGATGAGGAAGACTATTTTATCATGGGAGTCCGTCTCCTCCAGGTGCAACTATTACTATATTTTATTATTTGGAATATTTCAGTACGTTATTTGGTGTTTCCCTTTTCCACCATTGCTATGATTACTGTTGTAGCTTAGTTGGTCACATTAATTATTTTCACTAATCATTAACTTTTGCTAATTATACTGATACCCCTTTCCCACGGGCCAAAAAACCCAGTTAAAACCTGCTAACAATCGGCTTTCGGTGGTAGTGGGAAAGGCTCACCGACCACGACGACGCGCGTCAAACGACTCGGCAAGCGACACGGGTTAAAATCGCCTTCAATCGGTGCTCTGCTTGTATTCGATCAGTATGGCGCAGCACTGGCAAGACAGGGAAATCTGTGAGTTTCTCATCATCCATGGAGAAGAGGAGGTTCAGCGCCAGGTATCAGAGACCGTGCGAGACACCGCAATTTATAAAAATATAACGGGCATGTTAAGACAGCGAGGCTACGATCGCATGCCAAGGCAGGTCATAAACAAGCTGAAGGCTCTGAAAAAGAAGTATCTCGCTATCAAGGTCAACAACAACCGAAGTGGAATGGGTCGTCTGGACTGGCCATTCTACAAACTTTGTGATAGCATTCATGGAAACTCTGCTCTGGCTAACCCTGTGAGGCTATCAGACTCCATGACCAGGTCCTCTGCAGCCTCCCCACCATCCCCAGCTTTGTCCAGCAACGAGGGCCGCGACTTGGCGAGCGAAACAGTGGAGACGGCTATACAGCTTGCCAGCGGGGGATCAGACCCGGCTTTTTTATTTTTGGCAATGGGAAAGGAGCCAAATGCCACTTGTAAACGGGTCGACCCGCATTTAAAAAACCCGCGTCGACCCACTAAATTCACTGGGAAAGCTGCTTGAGTCTAACAGTATATTGCCCAGTGCAGTCATTTGTTTTAGAATTTGGATATTACTGTGGTTGTAAGTTATCCTTGCTACTTACTGGGTGAGGAAAGTGTACAAGTTTGCCATTCGCTTGTGTACTAGGTGAATACAAACTGGTCATGTTGGCATGACCTAGAGAGGAGCGGGTCATCGCACAACTGAGTATGCTGGCTGTTCCTTGTAAGTTGAACTGATGTCACGTCTGGTGCTGCCATCACGGTTAGGTGTGACTGTAAAGTCCATCACTCCTGCAGCGATTCAAAGTTAAATATCGGTATATTTTTCTGAAAAAAAAAAAACAATATAAGCAGTAGCATCGCAATTCTTTTTTTCAAGATGGATTTCACCACACACTTCTGCTTTAATGTCTGAGAAGTGACTTTTTTGTGAGTAAGTGACTGAATTTCGGGAAAGGAGCCAGGTTCATGTCATAATCAGGAGGGGGGCGTGATAATACATGCAGGACAATAATGAGCCAAAAATTGCTGAAAGAATCTGACTACTGGCAGGGGGCAAACAACCATGTTTCTGCGCACTTTCTTAGCGTACTTAATCGTTAAAATTTTACCCAGCATTCGTAACAGTGCTGTGCTTTGGCTTGAAGAATTACTCTTATCTGAGGGGTTTATAAGATTAGCAGTCTACCTCAAGGGATATTCGCTTAATCATCAGTGGAGAAGGCTTTTATGTGAAAGGTTTGATGGTCAGGGACTGCATTCCATTCAAGAGAAGAAAGTGCTCAACAGCTTTTTTTGCTCCTCAAAAAATCCTGTCCTAAGACGTTCACTAGGTGCATGCCACACAGCAGTACTGCACATAAAGAAAACAGGAAGTTGTACTTAAAGTACAATAAAATCAGGCTTCAAATGGTCTAAGACCATTTCTGTTCTGTTAAAGTGCGTTAGGTTGGACTTCTTCATTGTTTATATTGATGCTCATACATTTATACTGTACAAAACTAGTTTTGGATGGCCTCTTAGCAAGAAACAATAAATAACAAAGGGAATATACAAAAGAGAAAATGTTACAGTCAAGGCATGTTCATTCGAATAGACAAGGCAGAGTTTTCAAATCATATACAGTAGGTCTTATTCTGGTGGTGAAGGGAGTGATTCTGTTATAGATCTCCAGCAATTTAGTCAAGCAGTAATTAATTCATTAATTTAATGTACTTACTGTATGTGCAGGTCTTTAATGGCTCCCCAGGCCCTGCGCGGTCACTGAGATCGCAGAGGGGCTTATTCATGAGAAAAATTACGTGAACTTCTTGCCTAAATATTGCAAGCACTCAAAAAAAAGACAGAATGACAAATATCTAAATTCATAGATAAGTGCGTTAGCTAAACTACATGCAATTTCCATGGATTTAATTAGGATTCACTTAGAATTTTTCCTATGAGCATAATCATAGAATGATATCATGTTTTTCTTCCCCCAAGTTTGTGCATTTTGCATTTAAAAAAAAAAACAAGTTGGGTACGCATCATTCCTGTGCCCACGCACTGTTCATAAATGAGGCCACAGGGACCTAAACCTTTGTTGCTTGTAGTCCAATATTTTGGACATATTTTAAGCAAGGTTTATGCTGTCTAGGCTCATTGATACCCCAAACACATACTATTCATTTATTGGACATTTCTTGGTCAGAATCACCCCGATAGGTGCCTCTCTGATTAGTCATATGATTTACCACAAACAATCACAATGGCAGCATCCATCCAAATTGTCCTGGTTCTGAATGTCTGTGCGTGTGTTTTGGACTTTTCTTTGTGCCTCTTATCCCGGGACAATATCGAATTGCTGTTCAATTGGATTCTTTACCCAGCTGGCTGATTGAACTGGGGCGGCGCTTCACCGGACTCTATATAAGCCGGATGTTCGCCACGCCTCTTTGCTAGAGTGTCTGTTTGTAGCTAAGCACTATAGCCAAAGATATCCGTAGTCAGGTTTTGAATGACTTTCTATCTTCTAATTATTGGAGTTTCGTCTCCCTTTTTCAATCTTGCTTTTCTTCTGTGGTTTGAACTATTATACGTCCTTTGGAAGCGCAAGTACTTTCGTTTGGTCTGTATTATTTTCCATGTTTGTACTGTGTCTGTGGTACTCTTTCTCTCTGGTCGTTGCACCGGCCAATACACAAGTAAGAGGTAAGCTGGCGAAAATCAGAAATATTTCCATATTGTTCAGGTTTTAATCAAACTCATTCTTTTTTGAGGAATGAAATACAACCCCAATTCCAAAATAGTTGGGACAAAGTTTAAATTGTGAATAATATCAAAATGCAATGACTTTCAAATCGCACCAGCCAATATTTTATTCACAATAGAACAGAGATAACATAGCAAATGTTGAAACTGAGAAATTTTGCAATTTAATTTAACAAAATGAGCTCATTTCAAATTTGATGGCAGCTACAGGTCTCTACAGCTACAAGCCATGCTGTTGTAATAGCTGCAGTTTGTGGTTTTGCACTGTCCTGCTGAAATACACAAGGCCTTCTCTAGAATAGTTGTCGTCTGGAGAGGAGCATACGTTGCTCTAAAACCCTTATATACCTTTCTGCATTCATGGTGCCTTTTAAAACATGCAAGTGTCCCACACCATATGCAGTAATACATCCCCATACCATCAGAGATGCTGGCTTTTGAACTGAACGCTAATAACAGGAGGGGTGGTGTTTCTCCTCTTTAGCCCGGAGGACACGACGCCCATGATTTCCAACAAGAATGTCAAATTTGGACTCTTCTGACCACAGGACACCTTTCCACTTTGCTACAGTCCATTGTAAATGAGCCTTGGCCCACAGGACACAGCAGCTTCTGCATCATGCTCAAAAATGGCTCTCTTTTTGTTTTATGTGGCCTCTGTGGATGGCATGGCGGACTGTTTTTACAGACAGTGGTTTCTTGAAGTATTCCTGGGTCCATTTAGTAATGTCAATGACAGAATCATTCTGGTGAGCGATGCAGTGGCGTCTGAAGGCCCAAAGATCACAGGCATCCAGTAGAGGTCTTCAGCCTTGTCCCTTACACACAGAGATTTTTCCAGTTTCTCTGAATCTTTTGATGATATTATGCACTGTCGATGATGAGACCTTCAAAGCCTTTGCAATTTGACATTGAGGATCATTGTTTTTAAAGTATTCCACAATTTTTTTACACAAGCTATCTCAGGTTGGAGAGTCTCTGGCCATCTTTACTTCTGAGAGACTCCGCCTCTCTTAGACTGTTAGACATCCCTTTTATAGCCAATAATGTTACACACCTGATGCCAATTAACTGAATTACTTTCTAAATGTTCTTTCAGCTGATTCTCTTATACATTAATTGCTTTTTCAGGCCTTTTTTGTCTGTGTCCCAACTTTTTTGAAATCTGTTGCAGACAGAAAATTTCAAATAAGCTCATTTTGTGGATAAAAATGTAAAATGTCTCGGTTTCAACATTTGAACTGTTATCAATGTTCTACTGTAAATAACATATTGGCTCATGTGATCTGAAAGTCATTGCATTTTGATTTTATTCACAATTTACACTTCGTCCCAACTATTTCAGAATTGGGGTTGTACATTATTTAGCACATACCAATACACAGAAGCTTTGTAATGCTTGTGTATTTGTTGGAATACATCTGATTTTATGCTCTACCAAAAAATATTGGACATTATGCATGCTAGGCAAACAGCTCAAATAAGCCATGTCTAGAACACTGGAGATCTTGCATATCAATGATCGTGTTTCTTCAACTTCACATTACTTTCGTCACCCCATGTGCATAATGTCCAAAATTCTGGATGGCAGTATGCATTCCACAAGCACAATGATTATGATTCAAACCAGGAATCAACTGAGGAGTTCAATCAAATAGTAAAGTTTTGTGAAAGTAACATGGTAGACCGTGGCACGGCCCACACATGGGAATAGCACAATTCAATTCAGATTTTATGGGTGAAGCAATGTGGGCCTCGCCTATTATCCACCAGTGACTTTTGTTAGATTCTAGTGTTCACAGGACATATAGTGATATATGGTGTTAGGTTGGCAGTAATCGAGAATCTTTACAACCAGTTATACTGTCACACCCAGCTGCTAAATCAAGGAAGTTCAGTCCACTGCTGGGTTGAGGTAGCCAAGCAGGAATGCACTGAAGGGGTCATATACTGTATTCACTGAGACAGTGTCATCTGTGTTTAACCCAATGAGTTAATCAGGCACTGTTGTTTCTGCACCGTAGCGAAACTTCTGGGTCAATATCTTTTGTTCACAATGTATACTTAAACCCTCAGATCATAATTATACTGCACAATGTGCTGGTCGAGATGGCGTTTCTTTTAAACTGGGTTTTCTAGCACTGAATCTGAGTCCGTCTCTTCTCTTGAAACGCACCACGAAGTTGCGGCTGTTTTTTTTTCACAAAGAAAACAGAAGACTTCTTCACTTTCCTGGATAACTGCTGGTTGGAGAGCACACCACGCCATAGCTGAACTGTCTGAAGGCAAAATGGCTAATCTTAGGGGGAACGCGGTTCCAATCCTGATGACTGAAGAAGGATTGGGAGCTTATTCCTGATTGACTGGATAGAGGAACAGACTGGGAAAGGATAAACAGGAAAGCAGTCCCAATCCTGGAGACCATGAGAAAGGCTTGGGAGCTTGTTCCTATTAACTAGACAGGGAAGACTACAGACGTATATTATTATCGTTAAAGTTTGTATTTTACTTTCAAAAGTCAGAGAGTTTAACTTGCAAATACTGACTGGTTCAAAGTGCTTATAGCAAATTACAATCCAGCAACCTGCAACTCAAAGCATGGGGTATAAACACGTTATGCACGAAAGGTGGGTTAACTAAGGAACAAGACACAGCTGGGGATCAGGGAACATGCCAGATGAATACCAATCAAAGGAGAAAGTACTTCTAATAGACCTACAAGTTGCTGAATGGGAGAAGACATCAGCGGCATTCACACGAGGATTGTGACAGTACCCATCGGATGGGCATCACCTGGCTGCCCAGTGGTGGAAATCACCAACCAGGGAGGGGTCTAAGATATTTCGTTTCAGGACCCAGAAACGCTCCTTACGCTTGTATCTTTCCCAGTCCACTAGGAATTGGTTTCTGCGTCCCCTATGCCTGATGACCAGGATGTGGCGCATGGTGTCAATAGGGCCACCATCAATTAGCCTGGGGAGAGGAAGGGAACAGGAGGGATGACTGTAGGTAGATAAATACGAAGGTTTAATTCTTGAGACACAAGACACAGGGTGAAGATTATGAAAGGAGTATGGAAAGAGGAGCCTGACAGCAGATGAGGATAGGATTCTCGAAATGGTGAATGGGCCAGTGAACTGGGGGGAAAGCTTCTTTGGCATCTCCCAGAGCGGGATTTCCTTCCTGGCATGTAAAACTGTCTGCTCCACTTGGTAGGCAGGAGCTGGCCAGCAACAACAATTCCCTTGCCTCTGGAAAGCAGACTCATATAGGAGTTGTTACACGCATGTTTACATCCAGGCGAACCAGAACCTGAGCAGAGGGAGCTGCCAGTTATTTTGCCTCTGACTGGAATAAAGGTGCTTGGTAACCAAAACAACATTTAAGGGGAGACATGCTCAAATTAGCCATCAGTAATGAGTTGTGAGCCAGCTCCACCCAAGGTAACAAATGACACCACCTGGCAGGGTTATCCTCTGTCAGACAGCGAAGATTCTTGCCCAAGCCTGGCAAAGAGAACTGACGTCAGATTAGTTAGGGGCCCAGCAACAGTAGAGTAGAGTACCCTTGAATGAATTGCCAGTGGAAGTTAACAAACCTGAGGAACCTTTGCAGCTCTTTGTGATATTTAGGACCCAGCAATTTCACCACAGATCTGTACTTTCTGGTGCCCTTTGTCACTACAAAGCCCAGGAAGGCGACAGCGGTACTCTGGAATTCACACTTTTCTGGTTTGAAGTAAAGTTGGTTCTCCTGGTGCCTTTGGGTGACTAAACATGCATCGCTTGTGTGATCTTCCAGAGTCTGAGAACCAGTATATCATCTTAGTAAACATAGACACAATGAGAGATCATGGTTCAGAGGATGTCATTTATGAGGTTCTAGACCACAGCCGGGGAATTTGCGAGCCTGAATGGCATTACCAGGTATTCATTTTAACGCGACGGGATGTTAAACACTGTCTTCATCTTCTTCTTGCATGCACAACAGGTGGTAAATGTTGCACAAAACCAGCTTAGTAAAAAAGCGGTGGCCCTGGAGATTGAAAAATCCTGAGTACATTAAGGGTAAAGGATAACAATTCTCTATGGTAATTGCATTAATTCCCCAATTGTCAATACTGGGACATAGAGACCCATCTTTCCTAGCTACAAAGAAGAAACCCGCTGGTGACAAAGAAGTCTGAATTTTTATGGAAGCCATGCATTGATTTATTCACTTATCCATGGATGGGACTCCTGGATTGTCAGGCAGTGCAGCTGACCCCTTTGGGGCAATATTCCAGGCACTAAGCTAATGGCACAATTATTGGGTCTGTTGTGGGGGAAGTGAGGTAGCCCATGCCTTGCTGAGTGACATACAGAGGTCGTGATAGATGGGGGGATAGCTAGTGGTCCAGCAGCTCCTCCTGGTGGTTGGAGCATGAAGGAGTAGAGAGACTGGAAGTTGCACGAAGACAGGACCGTGAATATGACAAACTCCACTCCAGAATGGATCCCGATGGAATTCCACACATGGGCTATGATGTTCAAGCTAAGGCCTTCCCAGCACCATCGGGTCATGCATTGACTCCATAATGAGAAGCGCCTACTCTTTGGTGTGGTTACTGGGGGTAAACACGGGCACCGGCCGAGTTACTTCTGTGACATCAGGAAGGGCAATCCCTATGTGACCCTAGGACAGGAGGGGTGCTGGCAGTGGTACACTAGGGACCCTGAGGCAGTGAATGAGACCGGGGTAGATAAAGCTTCTCTCAGCGCCTGAATCGACTAAAGCCTGGGTGGTAATTGGGCGACCCTGCCAGGTCACAACTTCATCTTTTAATTTTTAACTGTTTGCTTGTGTGAGCACTGCTGTTACTTTTTAAGTAGTATGTAACAAGCAGAGGGTGCAGATGTTGTGCCCTCGCTGACAAAAGCATATGATTCTATCTTAATAATATGGCCTTAAAATAGCAGTTATAAACTCATTATTGACTTAAGGTGGCTTGGTGTTTGTTGGTCAGTTGTGCAAGTTATTTCAGATGTCTCAAGATAGCGACGCGTCATCAATACACCTGACCACATCTGATTTTAAGACCGACATGCCCATGGACACTGAGTTCGGTACAATGACATTTACTAGTAATGCAAACTGGGTGCTGGGCAGGATATCAACAACTTTGCCGTTTCATAAATGAGCAATGGCTCTTGCGTCACACTTCACCCGCGTCACCATGCGCTGGGTGCACAGGTCTTATTGTCACAACTTTTTTCCTTGTGATGAAGGCCAATAATCCACTCCAACGGCAATAAAAAGCCTAGAATCATGACTATGAACTGAAAGCTCTCTTGCTATATACACCAATATTGCAATTAAATACTTTAAATGAATCAGAAATTCCTGCAAAGCCATTTGTTCCAAATTGTATTGTCTGAAATAGGGCGACTATGTATACAAAATATTGTCAGTTTGATAAGGTGCAATCAAAGTTTCGTCATCACTCCTTTTCAATATCTCCTTGTAATTAGGTAAGTCACCAGTTGAATGGAAATAGGCTAATATGGTCCCTGTATTTAAGAAGGGAGATAAGCAGAGTGTTGCTGGTGTAACCAACCTTAATATTTGGTTACTAGGACTATAGATTTAGTAATAGTCAGTGCCCAATAAATAAATATATAAATATGAATGAATGGAATAGATATGTCTCCAATAGAAATAACAAGAAGCTGAGTTTACTTGATTATATTAATTTTATTTTCATCCGCTTCTTGATCTGGTTGAAAGTGAATGTACTCTCAAAGACTTCTATCTTGATGTATAGTTATCTCCTAGGTGACGGGGCTGTTTTTTTTCGGCTTCACTTGAACGACTTGAAATCACTTGAATGAACGCTATTCATCTCTGTCCTGTACAAATACTCGTAAAACTTAAAATGCCCTTTTTATCGAATCATCTTCTCTTTCCATTCTACATCTTCTTTCACCCCTTTTCTGAAGCTAGAAGACCCTTGTGTTTGTGTTTAATTTGAGCTCTGGTGATTTAACTATTTCGCTGGCATCCGCTGGTGAGTGTCGGCAATGTTGGCTTCTAGTTCATTAGTTTGAATGGGATAACTAGCAACTGAGGGTAACTGAGCGAACTATTTAAAAACCAATCAGAGATTGACTTTTTGTGTACTGTTTTCCAAATACTGTTATTGAATTAATATTGTATTTATGTATGTTACTGGAGAAGATAAGCGTTATTAATGAATAAATCAAATTACATGATTTTAACGATTGTAACAAACTCTTAATTAGGAGACGTTAAAAATAGAATGTTTTGTGGTGCACACACAGTAGCCTGTGCGCGCGTGTGTGCGTGTGTGTGAGTGGGAATGGCACCTCCTCTCTCTCACTACCTATGACGATAATGTCGTAGTTTGTGCCAGATCTTATTGACACAGTATTGTTTAACTGTGGTTACAGGTAACCTCCCTTACTTGTATATATTTATTTGGTTACAGTTATTATACTGAACCCCTGTAAATACACTGATCAAAACTTCCAACGCAACACTCGGGTTTATTGCAACACATGTCATTTTCTTACGATAAATTTAACAATGCATAACAAATATTAAGATTCAAATCAAAAACACAGTTTTAGAGTCAGGAATGAAGAACAGATTTTTCCTGGTTTCCAATTCATTGCATCAGTTGAAGGCGCAATTCTGGATCGCCGAAGTCAGTATCTTGTATGGCCTCCTCTGGCGTCACACACAGCCTGGATTCTGCATGCATGGAGTCAATCAAATGCCGAATTTCAGCCTGCGTGATGCGGTCCCATTCCTCCTGGAGTGCTTGACGCAACTGTTGGACTGTGGCTGGTTCTGGATCACGCCTTCTCACCCGGCGATCTAGAATATCCCATAGATGTTCTATAGGGTTTAAATCTGGGGAATACGCAGGCCAATCAAGACACTGAACATTATTCTCCCTCAGGTAGTCCTGACAGACTCTGGCGACATGTGGTCTCGCGTTATCCTGTTGCAGCGTTAGGCGATAGCGATGGACGAGTGGAACTGCGACAGGGGTAAGAATGTTGTCACGGTAACGGGCCGCACTGAGGTTTCCATCGATGAAAATGAGGTCTGTCTTGTGTCTACTGCTTATTATAGCCCAAACCATCATACTGAGTCCACCCCTGCGGTCACACTGCAGGATGGTAGCGTCAATATAACGTTCCCGTCGCCTACGCCATACACGCAGTCTTCTGTCAGACACACTCAACTTGAACCTTGATTCATCGGAGATGAGCACCCTTTTCCATGTGAGAGCATTCCAGCCCAAATATGCCCTTGACCATCGCAGACGGACGCGGCGACGTGCTGGAGTCAACACCAAACCACGGCCGGGAAGTCGGTTGTGCAAGTCGGCTTCACGCAGGCAGTTGCGTACTGTTTGGTCGCTAATCCAGTTCTGGTGATGACCTCTGGTCTGAGCAGCAGTGACTGTAGCTGTCAGGAAGCGATTGCTCAGGTGCTGGAGGCGATTATGGCGATCCTGCCGAGGGGTGGTGACACGTAGTCTGGGGGAACGTGGTCGATCACCGGTGCTTCCTGTTTCATCATACCGGCTCCAGAGACGTGATATGGTGGACACGTGGACGCCCAGGTTCCTTACAACCCGTCTTTGCGGCATTGCACCAGTGAGCATACCAACGGCTCGCTCTCGCTGATTTTGACCTAGGCGTGACATGGCCACACGTTGACCCAGTGTAATGCAAAGGAATATTTAAGTTGCCCATTGCTTCAGCTATTTATTGACCAAATTCTCAAAGGATTGGTCAATGAGTTCTCCTCAACCTTACGGGACGGGCAAAATTCTAAACAATGTGCAATCAAGTGGAATGAGCTGCCCACATGACAAAATCAAAACAATTTTTTGAGCTTTTAAGTTGTAGTTGATGTATCTTGGCTCAAAACCAATATCCCATTTTATGTACACCAAATATTTCAAAATTGTATGTGTTGTGTTGGAAGTTTGAATTGGAACATGATGAGATCACATAACTTTGATATTTGATATTAGGTATTGATTATTATTCTCAAACTGCTGTATGCAGATTGGTTTTTTATGTACTCTGGATTTTGGATTCCATTGGATGGTGAGTCCTGTTCGAACTGTTCTGCCCATACTGAACTGGATTCCCAACCTCCTGGTACCAACCCTTGTTTTGTTCCCTGGACTCAAATGAGCCGTCACACACACACTGATATTACACCTTACATACCCGGGTAACGGATTATTTCTTTTCTGTTAAACATTTTATTTGAAACTTTGCTTTTATTTGATACTTTGGGGTATTTTATTATTATTTTATTTATGGATGCATTAATTTATTTATTTATTGGTATTTATTATTCTTGATCATTATAAATATTGATTGAATATTCTCTGTACCCCGAGTCTATTGTCTTCTTCTACACTTAAAGAGTGTCTTTGTCAACTTACTCCCCCCCCCTTAATGCGAAACCTAGAACTGGTCTAAACCTTAACCATAATCGTCGAAACACCTCCTTCTACTTAAAGGTTAATTTTTTCAGGTAGAGCAGAGGGATGCTACACTAATTATCGGCCAGTGTCTTTCTTATCAATTGTGTTAAAGGTCATGGAGCGCTGTGTCTATAATAAAATCTTTCCTGTTCTACATCCTTTGATCTCCTCATGCCAGCATGGTTTCATAAACAAGCGCTCGACGGTTAAGCAGTAGACTCAAATTCAGCACCGTCTGAGTCAAGTGTTGGACCCGGGTGGTCAAGTCGACGTGGTTTATTTGGATTTTAGTTAGTGTCCCATGACCTCTTTACAAGCGCCAATCGTATGGGATAGGAGGTTGCCTCTTACAGTGGATTACCTACTCTCATTCTAATAGGAAACAAAGGGCTGTTGTTGAGGGGATTGAGTCGTCCGTTTATGATGTCACATCCGGCGTACTGCAAGAATCCATTCTTGGTCCCCTCTGTTATTGATAAGAATACCTTTATGTTTGCTGACGACAGTAAGATTTACTGAGTAATTTCAGGTCATGATGATAATATGAGGTTACAAGAGGACATTGAAAACTACTTGAGTGGAGTGTGTTAAGGCTCCAATTTGTCATGACATTTACAACAGCAAGGGATGACAGACAAAAACTTAAACAGGTTTAATTAAACAAACACTTAACTAATTTACTATCTATTCTACTGACCAAGATTGATAAATACAAGAACAAAAATATTTACAGTCCCTTTGGTGGGGTTGCTTGGTGATGTCCTGGTTGAGGAAAATACTCCAATCCACAAAAAGCTTCACAGGTCATGAAAAAGAAAATGACAGGTCTGGTCAAATGTGTCCTTCTGCTTGCAATTTCTCCTACTACTCCACTCCCTCAATTTTCCTCATTGTATACTCTTTTGCAGACCCCTCCCACCTTTTAGACTTTTTTTTTTTAATTTTCTGGGACTTTCTGTCTCAGACATGCCCAGGACATGCCCAAACTCGGCTCCAGTCTGGGCTTAACAAAAAAAAGGTCAGTACTGTCATCTAGTGGCTTCTATTCACATTACAAGTGATATGTGGCGTATGAGTTTAAACATTATCAAGTATGAATTTATGCAAGTTATTAGGAAAAGTAGCCCTTCTTGTTTTTATTACAATGTGGATGGAGGGGTCCTCTGTAAAGTAGACAGTGTAAAGGATCTTAGTGTAATTTTCGATTCATCTTTGTCATGGGGCAAGCGTATGGATATAATCATTAATAACGCTAATCAAGCATGGGAAGCCATAAGAAGAGTTTGTGGTGGAAGGGGAACCCCGGATGTGTTTAGTACGGAGCAAATTAGAATATTGCTCAACAGTGTGAGACACACATTCTAAATGAGATCTAGAGTCTCTTGAAAAAGTTCAGAGATATGTCACGCGTCATATCCTTGGCTCAGGTCAAACTTATGTTGAAAGCTAAGCTAAATTTACTTCGTCTTTCATTTAGAGGAGAAATGGCTGATTTGTCGTTTTTTCACAATTGTTGTCTATAAATTTGATTTAGACCTGAATACCTTCTTAAGTCCAATAGTCTGAGGTGATGATCCACTAAAATTTAAAGGTCCTTTTTTTGTACGGAGCAGTATGGTGCTAGTTGTTTTAATAGGGCCTGCAGGCTCTGGAATGGTATTTCATTGCCTATCTGTCCAACAGATGTCTTGGCTAATTGTTTTACATTAGCCAAGACATCTGTTGGACAGTTTTAAATATACAAATTATTTTAGCACTGATTAGATGGATTTCAATGGAACTCTTGTCATTATCTTGTTATCAACTAGCTAGCCCGCGGAGGATGGGCTTCCCCACTATAGCCGGGTTCCTCCTGAGATTTCTTCCCACTGGGGAGTTTTTTCTCACCACTGTTTGAGGATTTTTTCTCCCTACTGGGAGTTTTTTTTGCCTCGCTGTAGTGGGAATAGGGAATAGGTACTGGGAATAGGTTGGGCACTGCCCTTCAGTAACCCATCTCTGACTGTAAAGCGTCTTTGTGACAGTGTATCTGTAAAAAGCGCTATACAAAATAAAATTGAATTGAATTGAATTGAATATTAGGGCCACCTTTTCCTTGAAGTCTTTTAAAAATCAGGTATTTGAAATGTATAAATTATTGGCTCTAGTTTCTTGGTTCAGTGCAGTGTGGCGCAGTGTGGCATAGCGTGCCGCAGTCCACGCCGCCCACACAGTGGTAATTTTGTCTGGTGCAGCCCATGCATTGGCAACACCGTGCACCGCCACTCTGGCAATTTGGTAGACGAACATGCGCCGAGATGGGTGTGGCGGCGTAGTAGGGGGAGGTGTCACATATTCATGAAGATGCAGTGACAATTTCGTAGCAAAAGTCTCGGCTGAAGTTGCGAAAAAAAGCTCGCCAGCTCCAACCTTAATACTATTTTTGTCACTTAGGTTTTGTCGTTTTTAGTTGGGGAAAGGAATGCATCCTGATTGCTATGACCTCGCACTGAGTTAAGATGACATATTGAAAACTAGAAAAACACTAGAGAGCGCAGACCTCCGCCAGGGGGCAGCAAAACCCAAAAGCATGGCGATTGGAACTCCGGCCCATTGGAAAGACTTGAAATCTTGAACTTTGGTGTATATCTCAGCAGTACTTTGACCTAGATATGCCAAAATTTAATCACCTGTTCCTTGACTTAATACCCACCTTCTCTAAAAATTTCATCAAAATCTGTCCATAACTTTTTGAGTTATTTTGGAAACCAACAGACAAACAAACAAACAAACCCAGGCAAAAACATAACCTCATTGGTGGAGGAAATAAATGTGTAACGTATCTTGTGTTGTTGTCCATGCATGTTAATCCCAAAATTTTAAGTAGCAACAGGGTGTAATAATAGGAACATGCTATCCATCGTTTTTCTTCCCAATGATGCAGGCAGAAGAAATAAATGAGCAACTGTCGTTTTTCATAGTAAGTTCATAAGTTTTGAATGATTTGTTTTGAAATTCCATTGAAGTTCGCTAATGGTAATAATTTGCAAATGCCCTAGCTAGCCAGCTAACTCATATTCGTAATGCTTAATATAGACGTAAGCTGTACAGAAAACATTCCTCAAGGAGCAAAGTAAAATGCAACATTAACGCATCATACAGATATAGGACAGAGGCTTCTATATTCCAACATATTAAAGGAGAGGAGAGGAGCTCATTTGATTGGTGATGATTTGACTTGGCTGTGTTATACCCAATCACGCATTCTCTTCTCCCTCATTGCCACTTGCGCCGGCAGGAGGGACTGAGGCGGGACAAAGGAGTACTTGTGCCAGGCTGCACTGGGCATGAAACTGCAACATACGCCTGGACACACCCCGTTGGCGTGGCGCTCCCCCCATTCGCTGCGCCTGCGCCTGGTCTACAAATTTAGAGCCCTGTGAGTTGATTCTGTTGATCTGTCCCACTCTTGTAACTTAGTTACTTATTGTCGCTGTTCAAAATCTAACCCTGCCTAAATGTGACTTTTTTTTTAGGATTTTATGATTTAATGATTGCGGGAGCCACTGATACAGGTTTTATCCTTTGTGGCTACCCCTTGGATACAGCTTTCTGTATTGAACCTGAACTTACAGTAAGTTATATCGTGTCGATTTTTGTTCCATGTTATTATTTGGGTAATTTATGTTATTTCTAAATTCATTGTTGTATTCATAAAGCTTAATAAATAAATAAATAAATAAATAAAAGTGTGGAAACAATTACCTTTCATAAAAGCTGACGCTCTGCACTTAAAATATGCGTGTGTTGTTTGAGAAAAAATCTAATTTTGTAGATTACACAGGCAAACCAATAAAACATGCCTTTGAGCCAAACTTTATGGAACATGCTGTTCCATACAGAACTTTGAGCTGTTGAACTAATATTTTTTGATATGAATAAAATTTTGGACTTCAGGGCCAATTCAAGAAAAATATGTTTGTCTCAAACACTGTGTCGGACACCGCATGGGTTATTCGGCCTAATTATGAACAAAATTACAATTGCAAAGTAAAATGGTCTCACATATTGTTGATTTAATGCTGGATATTTGCTTTGCTAATAGGGTTGTCTTGGCACTGCAGCATAGGGGTTGGGGAATATGCATCACTCGTGAAGAGATTATGAAGCATGCAAATGAGGAGCTCAATGAGCATAATTACTGGGGTCTGTGAAGAAACAGGGCTTCGATATACAGTCAAAGTGGCAATACTTTGCAAATGGATGTATTTGTCACAATTTCTGTGACAATTGAAACAACGGGGCAGTTGACAGTTTTTTTGTCGGACAAAGAGCTGCACGTGCCTATGCTGCATGTGCCTATGCTGTCACTTTCCTCAGTGTTGTTTGAGGACCTCTAAAACAAGTCTCCGGGGGCATCGGAGAAATATGATCAGCTGCTTATTCAATGGTCCTTATTTGATTTTAATCTCAACAATTTAACCGAGAGTCATTGAAGCCATATACATCATGACCTTAGCTTGGATTAGCCTTGGTTGCCGCCATCACCATCCTCGCAGATCACTCATGTTAGCGCAGTAGCTTAAACACTTTTTATTGGAATCTCACAAGAATTTTAGTTTTTTATTTCTGGCCCATGGAGGATGAACTTTGTTGTTTTAGTTACCCTACAACCACCAGGTCAAGCTTTACATTTTCAAATGCGAAGTTTACAAGGTTTTGCTGTAAATCATGTTGCACCTCTTGTTATTGTTTCTGGTGCATAGAGAAGAACCATTATTGATGTTGGTCACCCTATGACCTTTGCTGTAGTGTCACCACCAGGCCTGGTGGTGGTACTACAGCAAAGGTCATTAGGTGACCAACATCAGAATAGCTTTAATGGGAATCACATCATATCTGCTTTCAACAATCCTAGTGCATGGAGGAAGAAATTGTTTGAATGTGTTCGCTCTGCAGCACCACCGCTTGGTGCGATTTAACTTTTCCAAATGCAGTTATTCAAACAGTTTTGATTGGAATCGTGTCAGTCATCTTCCGACTGTCTCTGTTGTACCTATATAGAAGGGATGTTATTGATATTTGTCACCCTGTGATCTTTGCTGTTGCACAATTCCACTCTTTGCTTACACAGCTATGTGCTTGTATTGTTGCAACTTGCCCCATTATTATCAATCCTAAACTGCCCCGTGAAAACGTTTGGAGAGTGTCTTGCAGTTATCGGTTTTCATATAAGCGTATCTTTGCAATCAACAATTGATTTATCAAGAAAAAGAATCAGCAATAATGTGTAGTTGATCTGTTTGCAATATAGTAGAGGGTGAATGGGCATCTCAGATTGAGCCATTTGGATTTTCTTTGCATTGTCCATAATGTGCCAACTATTTGTTGTATTTCCTTTGCCATACTTATGTCTGTAGACCTTAAGCACTAAAAACAGAATATCTCTCAGCTGTTTTGAAAAGAAAAGAAAAAAAGAAAAAAAAAATTCAATAGTTGGCCAACTCGCATTCATTCACGGCTCTTGGTGAATATCTGTGGTGTAAGGATGAATCTTTTCCTTTGTTCTTCTCTTAATTAAAGGTCTGGCAGGTCTGGTAAAGGTCAGTACGACAGCTCACAGCTGCGTAGTGTAGCTACGCCTTCATGTTCTTTGCAGGTTAAAATGGTCCTAGTGGAGCAAGAGATTGTTGGTGTCAAGGGCTCACTTTCCCTTTCGGCAGCCTTTCATTTCATGCCTTAAGGGACTCTACCACTTGATTTACGCACCGCTGGCTCGGCCAGCTGGTGCTCTGGCACCGGTCAGTTTCCTCCTCTGTAGCCTGAGGTTGTGACCTGGCCTTAGGAGGAGAAAAGAGATGTTCTAGTGCTCCTTTATCCAGCTTGGCATGGTTTTCGACATGTCCATACGGTTGGTGTCTGGTGAAAGGTCAGAGAGTGGAAGGTGATGAACAGCTTCACTTTTCATGACACTGGACAGTGTCCCCTTGGTAGTGTTATGCAAATTGAATCAAGGAATTTTTCAGGCCAGGTTAAATTTCCATTTAAAAAAAAACACTTTAATTTTTGCATAGTTACATTATCTTTGGTTTTACCAGTGCTTGCTAAGCATGTGTTTGCATAATAATCCTGAATAAAAGTACTGTCTGATTGCTATGAAACTGACCTTATGACCTAAGGGCTGCTTTTATTTACAAAATGGAAGACTGCCATTGTACTTTTTAGCAAAATTATTGCACTAAATAGCTACAGTGATTATTCCAGTTTTCGCAAAGATACTTTGCAAAAAAAAAATAAATAAATAAATAGATTAAAGTAAAAGTCGGCGTAAGTCACCAGGAAAAATGAATGGAATGATGAGTGTGACTTATCAACTTATTAAAGTCCTTTTTTTAATTCAGAATTGGCAGTCTACATTGTTTTGGATGCATAGATCTTTGGGTTTGAAGTTGCTTGTTGTTTTGTGTAGTCATACATTACTATTCACAAAAATATTAAATTTTCCAGAGCATCATTTTCCTCAAAATAAGTGCCACCGCATCATATCATGATGTCGTTTGCATAGGCAAAATAATTCCACTTAAATTGGACTGCCTCCTGTCTCAGGGCAAATAAATAAGTAATCTGTGCATATGATATATTAATACATGAATGTAAATGAGAGCAAAATACTTGGATTCATTTTAATGTATGTATATATTTAAACAGGATTCATTATACCCAGTGGAAATGCACAGACATTGCTGGGATTATGTGTGGGTTGCAGTGCAAAAGCATGAAAACTCGATGTTTCTTCATTACTGGAGTTCTTTGGATATTCTTTTGTTCCATCCACAATTTTAAATGCCTCCTTTTCTCTCATTGCTTTTAATATTGGTTCACAAGCTTACATGCCACCATTACATTTTTTTAGCCTTAAGTAGATATTTGACTTAATTTATACAGTATATGTACATATTTATTACCAAGAAATTTGTATTCCTTATGCGTAAAAGGTACACGTGGGCTGGAAATCCTGTGGAGGAGTAAAAATTTAAAATTCCAGCTCACTGTATGACAAATTATATTGAATGTTTTTATTCGAGTTTAAACCCCTTTTCCCTGCTCAAAAACAATACAAATGAAAAATGTTTTTTTTTTTTCTAATTGGCCAAAAATTGACCTGGACACTTTCCTTGATTCATCAAAAAATAAACAAAAGTGAAGTAAAAAAAAAAAAAAACCTGTAATCACTTCCATTTGTGGGGAACTGTGATCTCGGCATATGCCAGGGAAGCATCTGTGAAGAAGCTTGGCTTGTGTTGACTGCCCACTGTTTCCACACTGCTTTCGCCAAACTGATGACAGATTCACGTGTTTCACACTGACTGTACCACAGCAGCCCACGGACGCATCCTTAACTTATCCCAGGCGCTGAGTCTAAGCATTCAAGGGCCAGTGTCCCAAAAATTTTCTTGCCACAAAGTCATGAAACATTTTACCAAGACCCAGTGGCAGATTTAGGTGGTTATGGGGCCCTAGGCTACCTTTTGGTATTCTCCCCATGCACTCATCATATTTCAACAAAAAAGTACCTGCTAAGAATATTATATGGCCCATAAATACACTCTTGAGGCATGCTGGCATACACACATTGAGACAGCTTTAACTATAAAAGGCAACGCTACAGAAAAAAGTCTTCAAGGTGCATCTGCTTGCAGGTAACCAGCAGGTACAACATCTTAAGCAGTGCAGAACTCCCTGTGGCAATAGGTGTCTAGCTACACTGCAGTGACACCCAGGCCCTAGCCCTGGATATCATAATAAAACAAGCAGATCCATTTCTTAGAACAGTGATGACTACTGTTTATCTCTCAGTTCAGCGAGAAGACACTCTGTATCGATTACTGTCATACTTTTCTCTACAATGACAGCAAGGCCTCAGCCCTGGATGTCAAAATAAATAGGAAAATCAATTTCTTATGACAGAGATGACTACTGTTTATCTCCAATGCAGTAAGAGGACACTCCGTAAGGATTACTGTTATATTTTGCCTGATAATGACATGGACTTTGTACATTCTCTACCCGGGGGAACTAGTCGCAAATGTGTTTTACTTCGCAAAAGGGCGTGATGAGAAGTACGCCCACATCACACCTCCCAGCGATTTCCCTCCTCTTTTTGTTCCCCTCTGGCAGTACCATGGACAGCGCCTACTGGACATGACTTGGTTCAGCACCCCTGGCTGCCACTCTATACTGGACAGCTCCCTCCAGTTGCGGCCTGGCAAATAAGAAGGGCTCTCCGGCCGAGTGCTGCACGAGGCCATGCACCTGATCCCCGTAAACACCAGGAAAACTGACTACACGAAGCCGGCAAGGTAGCCGGTCGGGACAAGTTGTCCGGGAGAGCGCATCGCAAGTGCGCTACTAACCAGTGTTCTTCCTCTACTCTCCCTATTAGAGTCTGAAGGCGAAGAGACGGAAGACTCTAAGTTCACATTTTCTTCAGAAAGCCTCGCTCTGGCCGCTACTCTACTACCTGAAGAGTCTTAGTACTCAAGAAGTTTATTGTCTTTTGGTTTAGTCCCGTAAATACATTACTGCCCAGTGGGCTGGACTCTCACCAGCCTGTTGCCCTGTCTGTTCTTGGTTTTCTGGTGGTTCAGCCCAAATTATTCAAGAAATAAACATTTATTTAAAGATGTCATATGTCTGCCATTAGTAAAACAAAGTTCTTACTTGATTTTAAATGCAATGAAGGTCAGGGATACAAAGGTAGTATTCACTGCCAGCATTTATCTAATTTACTGTACAGTCTAGATATCTCATGTTAGCTTATGCCACTTGCATAAAAACTTCATCAAGCCCTCCATGCATTTTTCTAATCACCGGGATAAGAAAAAGATGATCTGCAAGGGCCAACCTCCATCCTTCCTTACTTCCTGAATGCGCACCGGTCATTGACTGGCGCTAATGCGCTCACAACGAATGTTCCATATGTGCGCCGCAAAAAAATTCTCTGCTCCCACACACTAGTCTACATACAGGGTTGCCCCATCACCAAAATGTAATCAGAGAAGAGACATGCAACCAATATTGAAAGTTTATTGGATTGCTAGATGTCTATGGGGATCCAATATGTGTCAAGTGCGATGTCATTTTCCTTTATTCTCATTTTTTCTCAGCATTAAAAAAAAAAGAAAAAAGAAACCCAATGTGGGAAAGCCAGAGCGCTTCATTGCTTTTGCATCGGCTAGCTGTCATTGAACCACACTTGTAATTTCATTGAACGATACTACGTAATTATCCCTTCCACTTATCACATAGTCATTTTATTCATATAGCTACAGTATGTACATACTGTTGCTATGTTGCAAGCTAATTAATTATCCACAGCCATTCTCTCACATCAGCAAACTAACAATTCCCCCGAATCAGCGGCTCTGCCATATTTAAAGACCCCCTACCGTGGCATTCCAATGTATGGCAAGAAAAAGTATAGAGAAATGGTGATAATACTGCTTGGACTCTTTTTTTTGCTTGTTTTTATGGACCCCAGCTTCACCCAGCTGGATTTTTCCCGATGGCAGAAGTGTAAATCCACTGCTGAATGAGAGTTGTCGACACTGGCTGCTTTTTACACGCGCACTGCAATTTAGCTTGCACTCATAGTGCTGGCAGTATCTGCTCCATCAGATCATTATCACAGCACCGCAAATGAACGTTGGATTCACTCATCTGGGATAATTTTACCAAGCACCTGCAACACGCGCATTTGGCGTTGAGTGCACTTTCAAACGGAGCATACGTATCTGTGCCGCCGTCTAGTCAGTGTGATTTCAAAGATGGTTAGTGCCACTTCAGATAAAAAACATAAAACAAACACAAAGTACACACTCAAACTGATATTTCTAAAGCCAAGTCATGCTTTATGTGGCCCTGTAGTTGTGTACTAAACTCAAACTTCGGCTGATTGAGTCTTGTTTAGTCTGAGAGCATAGGTTTTTCTTATCTTTTTACCACAGAAGCTTACTGTGCAGAATTTTGATCAGAAGCATTGCTTATTAGATTGGCCAGACAATACTTTTGATGAAAAAATATGGTATGCCTTGTTTGTTAAAATTCTTGTCATCAGTGATCAGGGGAATTGAGGTTTTTGTCCATTGAAACAAACAAGTGCAAAACAAACTAAATCTCACTATCCTTGAAAACGAATCTCGCAGATTGAACACTGACAATGTTTTTTTTTTTTTCTTGTTTTCCACGTCCTCTGAGGGGACTGACTGAATTGAGCTGCCCCACTGGGTGTGCCAAATGAATACATAAACAGGTAAATTAAACTGACGCCTCGCGCCAAATACATTCATACCCAAAGCTAGCTTTGGCCAATTATGTAGAACTGTCATGCCAAATTCTCCCACATCTCTTCATATAGAAGACCTCCTGCCTCCTCGCCTCGGCCGAAGTAAAGCCTCCACATATCCATACTGTCCCAGTGAGCTTTTACCTCGCCGCCTTCCCAGCTGAGTCCCTGGCGCCTGGTCCCAGGGGACCCCCCTCGCACCCCTGTTAGCCTCCTCCAAGCGACAGAGGACCAGGTGCTGTCCCGTGGCCAGACGCCGAGGTAATTCGCCACCGCCTCTCGAAACACACGCGCTCGCTCATCTTCAGTCCCTCACCGCTGCGCATCTTTACATTAAACACTGTCTCATTAGCTTGATGTGTATGAGGCCAGGGCCCTTAATGAGAGCCCCTGTAATGACTGAAAACATCTGATCTTGGTACAAATAACAACACCCAGGTACCGACCGGGGTTGGGTACGGAACTAAATCACGCCAGGGGCCTGCCGAGGGCAAGATGCTTCCAAGTTCAAGGTTTTTGCATGCTTTTTTTTTTTCATGCTTTGATGATTCAATACTATGAAAAACAGGATAAAGACTTTCTTTTTAGTACTTACAATTGTGTCTGAGGAGTAGTCCACACTGGGGCGCATTCCTTTTGAGAGCAAAACCAATTGCTTTTTGTTCTTTTCTTCAGCATGTGAAATTAGCGAGCCATCTGGGCTTGAACACTGAAGTTTCAGGTTTGGCAGTTAGAGACACTGCCCTCCTGTTTTTGATTGTCTGATAGGAATCGCTTCAATTAAATTTGCTTGTGTGAAGCGTAAACCGCAGGAATTTGTTGTCCATGAACAGACACCATTTGTATTTCAGTTATTGCTAATTCACAAATATAAAAGTGGTGCTTGTTCTTTTTTATATTCTAAATTAGGAAAGGTGCAAAACCTAGGAGAGTTTGAATCTTCATCTTCGTATTAGAATTGTGTTCAATGATCAAATTAAGCGGTATTGTGAATCTGTCACTGACAACTTTTCATTAGTGCCTCATTAATGTAGCATTAGGCTGGAGTTAATAGACTGCAATGTAATTACAAAACTGCCAGAGCTCAATTCATTTTCCCTTTGAATCAGGTCTACACTAAAATTGAGGCTTTGTGGTGCAAAGTAATTGATTTGTTTAAAGTCTTACAAAGAATATTCATTAACCCATTTATGCCTGAATTTTCTTTTTTTACTTTTTTATGTTATTATACTTCAAAATACCACTCTAATAGTCATTAAAACAGGACACTTTTTCTTAACAGTCCTCATGTTAGGATGGTAGGCATAAATGGGTTAATTAGGCAATTGATTACTTTGTCAGGAATGTTCAATTTTAAGATGCCTAAAAAACCTTTGGGCCATTTGGAAGTGAATATGGTGTTACACATCAATTCCAGTAACATCTTCCTTTGCTCAATTTTAAAATATCAAGCAAGTTTTGGAGGAACACTGTTTTACAGTATCATGAAGTATGCGCAATATATTTCTGGACTCTTTTGCTCAAAGCTATACTTGGCTGTCTTTTTTGCACAAAAAAATGCATCGGAGGTGCAGTTATTAATGTTTGACTGAAACGAAGAACAAATTATTGATTGAAAACATGCATCTCGGTAAAGAATTTAGTTGAAGTACTGTTTGCAAAGAAATGTATCTTACTGAGTGTGATAGACTAGATTACAATAACCCAAGAAATTCACTTCGTGCATCATATATTTTCTTTGTTGGCAGTCTCTCATCCATCAGTGTGCTGTACGTGTTTAAACTTCCTTTACTTGTCCACTGGACAAAACAATTTGCTTATAATACTCTGAAATAAATAAGCCATAAACTGACACATTTGTGTAAAAATAGGCCATCCGTTCTCATATTTTTGTGACCTCTTCCAATTTAATGAGCCCTGCGAGGGCTTCTGCGAGCCTGAATCAGAGAGATGGAGAAAGACAACTAAAATTAATGAGTGATCCATAATGTCCATTCCACTGATGCATGGAGCCACTTAAGAGATTCAGCACCCCGAACTGATGTGCAGTGTGAAGGCTGAACCCGAGTGATGAACTGGCCACTTCATTATGTGGGCGGCTGGAGGTCCCGGGGCAGCCGGGCCATTGCCCTGTGGTCCCAGGTGCGGGACAGCTGGGCCCTGAATCGGGATAATCCGCTGACCCGCCCGACATCCACGATTCAATATGAAAAGCTGCACTGACCACAGCCCCCTTCCTCCAGTAAGTCAGAAAAAGAGATTTAAGTGTGCGTGGGCATTAGCCTGCGAGTGGACAATCATTTAATATGGTAGTTTCAATGCTAATTAGTATGTGACCTGATTGTAATGCATAGAATAGACTACAGGAGGATAGACAAAATGATAAATGTAGTTTTTTTTCTTTATTCCCATTTTATCATATTTAATTAAGGCTAACTGTCACCAGGGGATGCATGCACCACAACAATGTGCAAACTTCTGGGATCCATGCATGTGCCTCAACTCGGCGCAGAAAAATGTACAAAAAGGCCTTATATTTGCTCATAAACAGCTTAAATTTTGGAAATATGAATAAATCCACCGTCAGTCCCTGCTTGTGCCAATGCTCACTGCTGATATGCAGTTTAATGCATTGGCCACCGATTGAGGAGAAAAAAAGAATTCAGACTGAAGGACGGTCAGAGTTTTCTTCATTTTATAGTAATATTTGAGGTAGCAAGTGAGCGGCACTGACGAGGGACAGATGATTTCCATGTTGGACACTGAAAGAGGTTTTTTTTGGCTGTTGCCCTTTTATATTAGGATGACTTTTGTTTGACACTGTGTTTTTGCTGTTGTTTGTTGCTGTTGTTCAATAATAATAATATGAATAATGTAAAAATGTAACACCCCACACACCAGTGGTCACGTCTCTTCAGAATAGAATTCAGGAGTAGAGAGAAACTGTATTTAATTACAATTCAGTCTCTTCTTTAAAATCCCTGGGAGGTGGGAGTGTGCACACATCCAAAGAGTGACTGAGAACTGTGAAATTGAATAGAACAGGCTGTTCAGAGCTCTACCTCACTGAGTGGTAGCATGTATAATCCATTGGAGACACCTCTTAACTTTCCTGTAATCAGCCTGCTGCATGTGAGGACATGAGCCTACTCACTGTCTATTCACTTTGTGTGGAAGTGATTGATATTGGTAATAAAGACAAGAACAGCTGGACACAGTGGACATTCCATCCAAAGCCTTTTTCAGGCCAGCCTGGTGTCCACCTTGGGTTTGGTGCTGGAACTTTGGAAGCTGCATCAACATGATCACTTTATTCTTGCATGTATTGTTTTAGACACGTACACCATGGGCTTGTGTGATCACCTGACTGATATGAGGAAGAGTTTGATACATTATAATGAAGGAGATGAGGTCAGTGTTCACACTTGCGGCAGCCATTGAATTGCGGTCAATGCAACAGAAGTTGCACTGAAGTGAGATTCATTAATACGTCCTGAGTGATAAATCACGTGTATTTGTCACTGTAAACTCTTCCTGTTAGGTTGGGCCTGTCTACATCCTTGGGGGTTTTAGATTCTTTGTCTTAGGGTTGAAAGTCACTGCCCTGACATTTTGGGGTGAGGTGAAAGGCCCTAACCCCTGTGTGGGTGTATGCAGGGTCCAGGGCAGATGGTCAGCAGTGTCACAGTGCCCTTTATCCCGAACCCCAAGACAATGTGGATGGGCGATCCGGACTGCCTCTCAGCATGGCCATGCCCTTCATGGACCATAATATTGGTAAATAAGCATATTAAGGCCTGAACCTTTACCTGCATGTAACCCACTTTTTTTAGACATTTGAGCTTAATCACTGGAAGCCCGAGTTGCGGCGCCCTAATGGAGACGTGCAAAAGCCCGTGTTCGTTTGATCAGCTCTGCTCGGAAAATCGACTGGACTTCGGGTGAAAGAGAGGCTTCCTGCTTGACAGCTCATTTTTCCTCCGGCCGGGTCGCGACCCCTCCAACCGCCGGACAACAGCACGCAAGCTGGCTGGCGAGGTGCGGAGGGAGGCTCAGCGGACTGCGAGGGAGAGAGCGTGACAGAGATTGACAGGGAGGGAGATAGAGAGCTGCGGAGAGAGAGAGGAGGAGTGAATCGTGGGTCAGGGAAGTAGGCCTGCTGTGACTCTAATTAAAAGAGGCCGGGGACAGTGGAGGGAGGTTTAGGCGCACAGCGGGGAGGGCGTCTCCGCCTGCCTTTGATTAACGGTGCGGGGTAATTCCCTGGAATACTGCACACGTGCGCCCCGGACGCTGTGGTGTGGGGGGGGGGGGAGTTTCAGGGGGATTGGTTGAGTCAGACTGCAGCAGTACCTCCCGTCCAACCTCACTTCAGAAAAATAAGACACATGACTATCAATCACTGAAACGTACAAAATATATTTTGATGTTGGATAATGTATTGAATATAGTGCTGGGATTTCAAGGAAAAGTTTGTGTTCTGTTCTGGTCGACAGAGAAGTGCTATTCTCGGGGACTGTATGTTCTGCTTGGCTTGGGGACAACACAAATTTAATATATTCAATTTTAGTAAAAATTTTGGCACGAACATCATGTTTATTATCTTGCATGTTAATTCTCTTATCTTCTTAAGAGAATGTCTGAGTCAAATTCTAACCTTGCATTCTTCACAGTATTGCCACGCTCTCCGAGACTGGCCAAATGCACAAAAAAAACCACAGAGATGAAAAGGGAAATGACAGAGAAATGGGGAGGCAGGCTGAATGACTGATCGGTCCAAAAAAAGAATAAACTCACCATGCATCAGTGCCTCTGGTCATGACGACTCAATTCTTCCCTCATCTCGTTCCAATCACCAGTCCTATGCTGACTCTTGCATAGTAAACAGGTGCCATCGATGGGTCTTTACAAAGAACAGTATTTCAGTGTTAGTTTTGCCTGTTTCGAGTGGGGCTGCAATCCCCACGATGATTGCACATGATGTAAAGATAAGCCCGATGTCGACGTGTTATTTCTGAAGGGGTTTGCCTCTGCGATGAGGGGGAAGAAAAGGTCAGCGACTGCTCATTTCCTGCCCTCGGCTCTCGTTTCAGTTTGCAATCCACCGATGCTCCTAATATGAAACAAAATGTATGCTAATTACGATTGCTTCAAGGTTTCTGAGTTGATCTGATTCCAGTTTTTAGATGCGGCGCGGCCTCGCATTGTCTCAGTAGCTCTGCGCCAAGCAGCTGGGCTCAGACTGCAGGGGTTGTAGGGTATGCATCTGTGCACTTACACGTGACAGTCACTTCTCAAAAAAGGACTAAAACCAACATTGTTTACATAATATGAGCAGAAAGTGATGGTGTAGATGTATAATTCTGGCATATTTAAAGCAATTAGCATGTCAGTGCGTGGCACTTCATAGCAGGAGATTGCTGATATAGTGGAGTGGGTCGAAAGTGCTCTCGCCCTTTCATGTCCTGGGCCCTTACTGCTCGCTGGGCGTTAGATTAAATCTGCCAGTGAGTGCAGCGCAGCTGTGCTTTTCACTCTATTATAAATCCCCAATCTCTGTTTCTGTTTTTCTCTCTCCTCTCATGAGTGTGTGCGTGTGTGTGTGTGTGTGTGTGTGTGTGTGTGTGTGTGTGTGTGCGTGTGTGTGTGTGTGTGTGTGTGTGTGTGAAACTTCTTGAGGAGTGATGGGTTTGCATAGGACTGGTGATTGGAACGAGATGAAAAAAGAATTGAGTCGTCATGACCAGAGGCACTGATGCATAGTGAGTTTATTTTTTTTTGGACCCATCAGTCAGTCAGCCTGCCTCCCCATTTCTCTGTCATTTCACTTTTCATCTCCATATTTTTTTGTGCATCTTGGCCCGGCTCGAAGAGAGTGGTAATATTGTGAAGAAGCCAAGGTTATAATGTGGCCCTGACATTCTCTAAGAAGATGCATACAAAATAATAAATATGATGTTCATGCCGAAATCTTTATTAAAATTTAATATGTTCAATTTTTGCTGTTCCCAAACCGCTGAGAAGAACATAAAATCCCCGAGTATCACACTTCTCTGTCGAACAGAGTAGTACAGGAACTTGGCCTTGAAATCCCAGCACTATATTCAATACATTAGCCAACATCAAAATATATTTTGTACATCTCAGTGACTGATACTCATAGTTTTATTGATCTAATTCAGCAATATGTACTGTGATAGAGTCAGCATCATGTCAATAGTAGTAATTAATTAATTTGCCTTTCCACTCCATGTTTCCGCCTTCTTCATTTTGTGAAATTTACATTTATTTAACTGTAAACAAGCTGAGATCGCAGACAGTGCCCAAGTTGCTGCTGGAAGAGGTGTTGGTGGCCAGTAGGTCGTGATTTTCCCTCTGGTGGAATAATCCCCAATGCCCCAGTGCAGTGATGGGGACACTGTACTGTAGGAGATGCCGTCTTTCAGATGAAACGGTAAAACCAAGGTCCTGACTCACTGTGGTCATGAAAGATCCTATGACATCTCCTTGAAAAAGAGATTTCAATCTCAACGGGACTTCCCTGGTTAAATAAAAATAATAAATAAATAAAAGCTGATGACTACTCTTTTGTCTTTGCAGACTATCTTACACAATGGGGTCCTGTGCTGGATTTTGGGGTACCACACCCCTGTCCCTGGATGTCAGTGCTGGCATGTCCCCTTCATTAACTCCTCTTTAAGGGTGGCCGGTGAGAGGAGATGGCTCTTTGTTCGGGGGACCCCCAGATGATGCCCCGGCCCATCGTCCATCAGGCTGTCACCGCTGGCGTTCAGCAGGCCATGCATATTCAAGGGAGCTTCTCAAGCCCCCTGAAGCCGAATAAAATCTGCCCCCAGCCGGGAAATGCCATATTCACCCAATGCAATTTTTTTGCCCCATATTAAAATTGGCTAATAAAGAATATAAAGATGTCCCAGTGTAATGTCTCCCTGGGGACGAAAAGGGTAATTAAAGGTCTTTCTCTTTATGTGGCGCTGCAATCTCTCATCGCCAGCGTGGACACCCTAAACATTCATTTCTTCATGTTTGTCAGCAAACTCTTGATACGACAGTGGCTCTAAAAAGGCCCATGTATTAGAAAAGTAAGCATGTTTATTGGAATATTCCTTATCAAAGCCAAACACCACTCATTCTATCTGTCCATCTGTACAGTTTTATTGCTCATGTAATTTGTGGCCTACAGCGTGTACACACTGGGGAAAGCTGGAGAACAATACTGCTCTTCTTCACATAGCTAATCTCAATATAACTTTTTCATCTGCAGTCCCATGAAAAAGTATTTGCCCCCTTCCTGATTTCTTATGTTGTTGCATATTTGTCAAACTTAAATATTTCAGATAATGAAACAAATTTTTATATAAAACAAAGATAACCCGAGTAAATACAACATGCAGTTTTTAAATAATGATTTCATTTATTAAGGAAAAAGAGCTATCCAAATCTACCTGGCCTGATGAGAAAAAGTAATTGCCCCCCATTCTTAAATCATAAATTAATTGTGATTGTCAACATTTTTTGAGTCCAATTTCATTAGCCACACCCAGGCCTGATTACTGCCAGACCTGTTGAATCAAGAAAATCACTTCAATAGATCCTGTTTGACAAAGTGAAGTAGGCTAAAAGGTCTCAAAAAGCAACACGTCATGCCGCAAACTTAAAAAATTCAAGGACAGATGAGAAACAAAGAAATTGACATCTGGAAAGGGTTGCAAAGCCACTTTTAAGGCTTTAGGACTCAGGCGCATCACAGTGAGAGCAATTATCCACAAATGGAGAAAACAGTCATGAACCTTCCCAGGAGTGGCCGGCCTACCAAAATTACTCCACGAGAGCGCATCAACAACTCATCAAGGAGATCACAAAAGAACCCACACTCTCAGAAATAGGGGTACAGCAGGAGTCCATTTCTGTTCCCCAAGGTTTATTGAGCACTTCTGTACCCTTTAGGGCTAATTATAGGACCTCAAGGTACCTGTGTGAACCTTTTTAGGGTCTAAAAGGTACTTTTATGTTCTAAAACAAATAAAAACCCAATTCTAAGGTACAATAGCAGTTGTAGCTGCTAGTTGTAGCAGTTGTAAAAGTAGCTTTTAGACCTTAAAAAGGTTCGCACAGGTACCTTGAGGTCCTATAATTGAAGCACTGATTACTAAAACCCCACAAGTCAAGTCAAATCAAGTGTGACTTATGGGGTTTTAGCAATAGGTGCTTCAATTAGACCTAAAGGGTACATAATAAGTTGGGGAACAGAAATGGACTCCTGCTGTACTCCTATTTCTGAGAGTGCATAACAACATCTGAATAACTGCAGGCCTCACTTGCCTCAATTTAAGTCAGTGTTTATGATTCAGCAATAAGATAGATACTGGGCAAAAATGGCATCCATGGGAGAGTTCCAAGGTTAACCACTGCTGACCAAAAAAAACATGAAGACTCGTCTCACATTTTCCAAAATGCATCTTGATGATCCCCAAGACTTTCAAGAAAATATTTTGTGGAGTGACGAGACATAAGTTGAACTTTTTGGAGGTGTGCGTCCCGGATCGAAGGGTGGGGGGGTGGAGTGCGCGCACAGGGGCAACCCCCCCCCCCCCCTTTTTTTCGTGGAGAAGTGAAAAAAAAACACACAAATATTATTCTCTCAATTAGCCAAAATACAACACGAACTCCCAATTGGTCATTTTAACTCTATTTATGATACACTTCCTTCCTATGACCCTGAAATACCTCAGTCCTCACGGTTTATAGACTGCATTTAATGGTTCAACTTCGCTATTCCGGTTGTCTTACATCATGGCTAATTTATTTGGATCCAATTGTATATATTTGTTTTATGCGATAGGAACTCTTTTCTTGCAAATAAAAATGATACATGGACTTAAGCTATGTAAAATTTATTTGATTTTTTTCTGTTTTGTCCTAAAGTTTCAGAAGGCAGGCTTGCTGGGAAATTTGTTCGACCAATGGCCTTGCTTGTCCCCTGTTGCAGCAACAATCTAAAAACGCGTTTCAATGACTATAAATGCCAGAAAGCACTGGAAAGGCGGAAAAGCTTAGTGAATTAATAAAGCAAACCAACATTTGACGCTCAGCCTTTCAAATGCAAAAAAATGTCCAGCTGTTTAGCCATGACGATCCTCAGAGCAAGCAGTTTTCATTTGCAGGGGGACATGGAAGCGGTAAGACTGACGTTAAATTAATAGGCTATTGCAAGTATGTGTTCGGTTGAGATTTGCTTGAGCTTACAAAAGGACACCACTGATGGACCAGTTGTTCATAGCCTACTATTTGACGCATATTGATTCGTTGTTTTACGGTGCCAAATAGAATTTGTCCTGGAATTTGTCCGGAGAACTTCCCAAATTTTCCATTCCAAAACCCTGTCTTGACGTTCAGAATCATCCGTCATTAAACTTGAAACTAGCGAGTACTGCGGTTCTGAAGCTAGTGAGCTATTCAATGCCCTTCAGAGTCTGAATGATATGTAACATTATTTTAAAAAGGTTATGTATGACTCAATCCAAATAGTTTAATGATCTTATTGATGAATTCTAAATGGCCCTAAAGTCACATTTCTTTTTCACATTCATTCATGTAAAGAGTTTGGAGTGTTTTGGAAGCATTAAAGCCTCTTCTTTTAGAACCATTTTGGAAAAAGCAATCACAACATTGTAATAACTTTTTACAAACTGTTATGTGTTATCTTTTACCAAACCTGGTTTAGGGACTTGGTGGGATGGGGGATTTGGTGATCTGTTAACATCTCCCAAAACGCACAGATGTATTTAGCCACTAGGTTTGCATGTTAGATAAACACCACAATTATTTTGGTGGAGGCTATTTGGTGATATATAAACTCAAAAACTAATAATATCAATGTTTTGTGGGAAATATGGTCAAACCCTTTCACTGCTTGTGGTGATTTTGTCAACATTTCTGAAACATCAAAACCTGCAAAAAGCGCTCAAACCATAGCACATTGGTTTTCACTAGAAAGCCCTCATCAAGCATTTTCCAATGAAAACCAATACTGTACGGTTTGGGCGATTTCGAAAGATTTTCTCCTCTTTGAAATTTTACCAAGTCACCAACAGCAGTGAAAGGGTTAAGGTTAACAAACTTTGACGGTAAAGTGAAAGTCTTAAGGAAAGTTTAAAGTTGTCAGTTAATGTAAAACTGCATTATTACTGTGCTTTGAATGTTTTTTTTTTTTTTTTGTCTTAATTTTTGGAACCTTGAGAGGAAAATTATTGAACAGAGAGGTCAGATCTTTCTCCCAAGATACCAGGAAAATGTGTTTTCAGCACATTAATTTTTCAAATTTTTCTGGGGGAGGGACCCCAGACCCTCCTTGCTGCGCCCCCCCAAACTCCTGGATACGCTCCTGCATCAGGCGTAAAATTAACACAACATTTCATAAAAAGATCATCATACCAACAGTCAAACATGGTGGTGGTAATGTGATGGTCTGGGGCTGCTTTGCTGCTTCGGGACTTGGATGACTTGCCGTAATTGATGGAACCATAAATTCTGCTCTCTACCAGAAAATCCTGAAGGAGAATGTCCAACCCTCAGATTGTGACCTCGAGCTCAAGCGCCCTTGGGTTATGCAGCAGGACAATGATCCGAAACACACCAGCAAGTCCATCTCTGAATGGCTTAAAAAATAGAAACTGAAGGTTTTGGAGTGGCCTAGTCAAAGTCCGGGCTTAAATCTTCTCGAGATGCAGTTGCATGACCTTAAACAGGTCTTTCAGGCTCAAAACCCCCCCAATGTGGCTGAATTAAAACAACTCTGCAAAGAAGAGTGGGCTAAAATTCTTCCACAGCGATGTGAAAGACTCATCGCTAGTTACCGCAAACGTTTGATTGCAGTTGTTGTTGCCGCGGGTAGCACAAGCAGTTATTAAGATGTAGGGGGCAATTACTTTTTCACATAGGGCCAGGTAGGTTTGAATAGCTTTTTCCCCTTAATAAATTAGATCATCATTTTAAAACTGCATTTTGTATTTACTCAGGATGTCTTTGTCTAATATTAAAATTTGTTTGAGGATCTGAAATATTTAAGTGTGACAAATATGCAAAATAAGAAATCAGGAAGGGGAAAACAATTTTTCACGGCACTGTATGTTGAGTTCATGTGGACTATTTATTTGAGTACTGGCCACTTTTTAAAATATATTACATTGTCATGCTGCAATCGGTTGTTTCTCCCAATGGTGGAGAGTTCTATGAAAATACACTAAAGACCTGTCACCGATACAGCCAGTACATACAGTGTACGTGACATTTCCCTTTCGATACATATCTCTATTAATTCTATTTTTTTTCTTCATTTTTTCAGTTTGAGAGCCAAGAGTTGTCTTTAAACATGTCAGTTTAAAAGATATTCCAAATGCTGCAGTTTGGTCTATAAAGTTGGGGCAGCTGTTTCAGCAAATCAAGCATCTAACAACAAACTCGTTTTTTATGAGAGCAGAGTGATGGAGGAACAGTTCCCCAGTATACCATCAAACACTGTTAAAGTCCTCTCATTAAGCATTCACCCTGAAACGAGAGATTATGGTCTGTGAGGCGGAGTAAATACCTTAATGTCTTCAGCTCTGCGGTAATGATTAACTGAATCTGTCCTTTCGCTTATTTTCACAGAGAATGAGTTTTTCTGAATGCAGTCCCTCCGTGTTCACTGTAAACCCTGGCACACAGTTGTTTTGGGGAAACCAATTACCTAAAAAAAAAAAAAAAACTGTGTAAGCCAACTTAGTGATATTGCATTCACAGCACTTAAAAACATGGTAAGAATAACTTTTACCTTATGTTCTTTTAAGGACCATCCACATAAGGCAATTAAGTTTGCTTACATAATTTTTTTGAGGTAATAGGTTTCCACGAAACATTTCAGTTTGCCACACTCCGGGTTTACAGTGCAGTTAATAAACACATCAGTCTGTTTGCCCGTTCCCGTTTCTCAAATGAACAGAATGTATGAAAACAGATAAGTTTGCAGTTTTAGATCATAGTTCTTCACCCTGCTTTAAAGCTTGACTAAGCATCAAATCATGACACAGCCCTCGTAATGAGCTCAATGAAATGATCCTCCACCTAATTAGAGTGGCTTCCGCATTGTTCTCGGATGTGTAAGTGAGTTAGTGTCGTGTTTTTGGGCGGGGAGCGTGGGGTCCTTGGGGGGGCATGTGACAGGGGGCATCGTGTCCCGCTCTTTGTGCTGTAATCAGCCTGTCAGACACCCCTGTATGTGCTGAGTGTGCTGCGTGCGCGTAAATGCCTGCCAGCAGTGCACCTCAGTCTGCCCCTGCCATTACCCTGACAGGGTTCCCATTGAAAAATACACAATACCGTTGTCATACCATGTTATCACAAATGGGAAAACCATATTTCCCCTAAACAAGCAATGTTTCGCCACAGTATGTGGTCTGTGCTGAATATCCTCTCCCATCATGCCCTGAGTTCATTCTCAGGCCATTTAGGTGCTCCACGCGTCTGCATTGCAAAGCAAACTGTCACATGCAATCACATCATGGCCATGTAAACTTTGACTCGTGGCTTAACAAGGAAAAACGTTCTGAATATCATCCCATTGTAAATGACATTAAAAAATGTTTCCTTCATATGAATTATGTGTTTATGACAAAGATTTTGTGCATGTATATACTTATTTTGTGCTTGTGGCGAAAGAAGAAAAGGCGGAATCAGTAAATCATGATATTGTTGGGAAAATTTGGTTTATTGATGTTGGCCCAGAAATTTACAATGTTTCTGCAATGGATCATGACGTGTATATGACTTATGAGTGTGATGTCACTTCCTATTAAGCCAACAATGCTGCAAAAACCTCGACAAATAAAGTCACTTGAGTGTGGAGTCTGTTGACAAAAATACTTTTTGAAATGAGTGGTCCTCAGGACACCAAATCGACAAAAGTAAATACAAAAGCCACTCAAGCAGACTTTTCCGCAACAAGCCAAAAAATAAAAATCAATTATTGACTGTTTTCCCAAAAATATATGTCTCGAAAATCTTATTTTTATCCAGAGAACGTCTTGGAGTTATGGGATAGATGGATTTAATTCAAGTAGGAAACTCATGTTACCAAATAAGAGCTCATTCACTTTAGACAAAAATTGTTATAACAAGCCATTGAACTCAAAGCATGTAGCTATACCTTGTGCTCCCAGAAATGGTGGTGAATGTATGAATCTGTCACCATGCAGTGAGGTCTTCTGCATGGAAATACATCAAATTAAGGGGACGCTCCTGGACAGTTTAGGATTCCAGCGCGATCAGCTTTTTGATCTTAATGAGCACCCAACCTATACATTTTACCAAAGCTAGACACCCATTTTGACACCCAGCATTAAACTAGCAGATCTCAGACTGCAAGCTGAGAGGAATGTCGTGATTTGCCTGTCATTTTGTGAGTGCAGCTATAACAAAACGTCAAGGCAGGGGAGTTGGTGTTTCAGAAACAAATGGCAGGTTTTCTGCATTAACCAAGCTGGGGCCAGCAGTTGATGGTCTCTGAGCAGCCAACCTCTTCATTCATACAGCTAATATAACACGGCAGTGCCTTTTCCCTGCTAATTGCTGTATAAATATATTGCGTAGGGGCAGTGGGGGAGGTGGCTGGTGGGCGGTGTCTTTTTGAAGAGCTTTTGTTAAGCTGGCCTTCTGCAGTTTCCCGCAAAGAGTGGCAACTGAGAAATGGCCCTCAGACCCATGAAACTAAGCAGGAAGGAGCCTATCCCTATTAAACTGGCCCTCTCATTTTGGCTTCAGATTCAAATGAAAGTCAATCCTTTTTTTCACAGATTATGTTTTTGTCCCCTCACTTGGGTGTCATCACTTCTGTAGAAGCAAAAGTAGCTGTTTTTTGTTACAGACAAAACTGCTGCATATGAAGTCATCTTAATTTGATTGTATTGGATTTATTTGGATTTATTTTACCGATATCTTTATTTCAAATGCTTGAGGATCATTTTGGGGCCTCTCTTTAGGGAGTTATTATGTGAATTATTGTTTAACCATTTCTCTGGAATTTTCAGCAGTTATGCTTTCTGAGTCAAAAGTTGATTTACAATAGGAAGTTCATTCTTTAGTGACCACTGAGGTTTTACTCATCTTTTTTGTAAAAAAAACGAGATTCATGGCCCTAGACAGACTTTAGCTGTCTATCCGTTAAAATTCATAAAGCTGATGCGTAGTTCATGAATTTTTTGGGTTGATAAAACATGAAATTGTGCAAATGTGCCGTTAGTTATTTATTTAATTCTTTGCTGGTATGTGGCGTGTGCCCAAAGTGGCGTGCGTACATTTAGAAACTCGAGTGCAAACAGAAATGAGCAGCCTTAGGTTTCTGAACTGCTCCTCATCCCAGCCGCTGCCCGTAAAGTGAAATCAGGTGTTCACAATATCTGCCCCATTACTGTGTAATTTTCATTGGCTTCATGACCTGAGACGTGGCTAACTAAGCGGACCTCAGGCATTTGTGATCCCGGGTAAAATATATATTAAAGTGAATTTCGAGTGATCGGAAAACATTCCCCTCATTGAGCCGCACGCTAATTATTCCCCTGGCCCTCCAGCTTCAATAAGGAAACACAAAAGAGCATAAAAGGACAATTTGGCTTGCCCCAGCTGTGAATGCGCAGCCTATCAGACAGACAATGGCGGCAGCTCCGCCACAGTAATTCAGCGTGTGATCACAGACACGCCCCTCTCCCCTTCGTCTTTGTTTAAGCCGTCCACCGGCGCGCCTCCCCCCGTCAGTCCAGATGGGTAAATCCATAATGCAGGAGAAAAATGAGGGAATCCCCCTTCGTACCCCCCACCCTCATCTCCCCTGCATCAGCGCAGGGCTCTCATAACGCCCCATTAAAGCCTGCGGGAGCCCCCTTGCACCTAATTAAGCTCAGCTTTGCGAGCCGAGCGCTGGATGGCTTGACGGTGCCCAATGGGATGGCCGCACCTGGGGAAGCTACCTGTTACTCGTCTTGCCTGTCATCCTACATATCCTGCTCGTGCCCAGCTGTCCGCCTATCACTGGTGGGGCTGGCACTGCGCAGGGTGGCATATGCCCGAGTGAGCACGTTCGCAGTCGGAGCTCACGTGCTGTACAAACAAATCCTTCAGTAGTCACCCCAGTACCTTTTCATTTACCTGTTCCTTTACCTGCCCTTCATTATTGTTCACTTTTCCCCTTGCCATCTTTATTTTCATGCATTCTACCGGCATGATTGCCAGAGAAAATCGTTTTCTGTTGACGAGCCGCACAGCCTCACATTTGTGGTTGAGTAAGGGGCCGTGTCCCAGTTCTCACATCAGATTCCAGTCAGTTTAGTCTCGCCCCGCAGTTTTCTCGTCTCTGATAAGTGTAGTCTGCAGAGTGCTGCCTGCGGTCACTTTCGCATTTAAGGCTGGGGCCATTTATTCACTACTAGCTTCTCCTAGCGGCTTTAGCTAGAGCTTGATGGTGTTTGTGGAGATGCTACGTGAACGTTTCTCAAAGTGATTATCGCTCATTTGTTTGTGTGAGATTTTAAAGTGCGGGAGGCAGTAGTGGGCTCTCTGTTTGCTCAAAGTTTGTGAAAGCACAATGCGGAACTTACTGTAGTTTGCACACACAAAACAAAGGAATTTGAGCATAGACATATAGTATACGGTACAGAAATCCAATCTAGTCACCGGCACACTGGTGAAAGGAATAAAACGTCTTAACCGGTTTTGTTAAAATGTTGTTTCTTTCTGTTGTTTTATGATTCTGAGGAAGATGTTGTTGACGAATTGATGTTCCAAAGCTTTGAAGACACCGGCTCTCCGTATTCTGTGGCCTTTAGGCAGACCTGGATGTGAAGGATCTATTTACCCTTCTTTGATTGGCTGTGGTGAAGCATGCTGTATGATCTGGTATCCTTCCTTTCTGCAGTGGTAGTATGTGTTAGTAGCCTGTAATAAAGTTCAAATGACTTTTTTTAAACAGACTTCAGACGCTTCTGTGGCAGATGGGTTCGCAGTGCACCGTCCGGGCGTAATTTATGACTTTACAGATGACTGCTTAACAACACACATCACGGTGCGAGGCGCCCGCCAGAATCGTCTGTTCTTTTGCTCTCTTGAAATGGTGAAGATAACATATACTTCATCCTCCATCCAATCAATAGCCCACCAGACCTCCTCACCTCAGCAGTGCGGTTTCACCTCTTTATAGTGGTGATTGGAAAGGATTCCAATCTATTCAAGCCTCGATGAATTGATTTGAAGACGGCGAACTATTCTCGCAAGTGAGTCACGTCTTTTCAAGTCTGACTTGTTAAAGCAAGTCTGCTGAATTCTGAAGCCATCTGTCTGGATCCAAATATCAAGTGGCTTTAGAAGGAGGAGGATGAAGGTGAAGGTAGACCGAGTGAGACAGACATGGTCTGTGGATTCTATGCATTAAGGCTAGGGTTTTAGGGGGTGTTTAAATGCATATTTAAATGAGTATTTAGCATTTTTTCACAAATGAGCTTTTGTGTGGGAAGCAAAGAAGGAAAAATTAAAAATGTTAGCCGTGGCGAAAAAATTCATGAAAATGCAAATGTCCGTAGGGCGAGAATGATGGGGGCGTGTTTTCTCTGGTTAATATCCAGCGGGTTGCGACTAATTGTCCTTTTGTTATGCGATTATGGAGAGTTTGCTCAGGGTTTATTGAGAAGCAGTGGCTGGTTAGAGGATGGGGTTTGTTTAACTTTTGCCCCCATTGGTGTCACTCAGGACTTCAATCCCAGGAAAGCAGGTAATCCCCAGAATAGCTCTCTAACTCTGTGGCCCTGTCCCCATTGCCCATCCCAGTCTGTGTGCAACTCTTCATTTTTCACCCTCCTTACATAGTTTATCTTGTGCTTGTCACCATCTATCCATAGCTGACCGGGGCACTCTGTTTTGATTGAGGATGAAAAGAGAGGAACAAGATGCTATTTGATTGATAAGCTGTCTACTAGCCCCTCTGAATCACAGACCACAGCTTTTCTGTTCTCTGATCTTATCCAAACTCCTCTGCATGGGTCTTAAATACAAACTAGCAATTATACAGAAAATTTCTGTGTGGGTTAAAAATGCTCCTGAACTTCGAATTAAAATGCAGGAAAAAATTAACTTAATTGTCAACCGGAACTAGTTCTAAAGTAAAGTTTCAGTTTTCAATTTACAAACCCCAATTTTGAGAGTTGGCACAGCATGAAACATGAAAATAAAAAGAAAAATATCCCATTTTTAACTTCAACCTCTACTATATTGAAAATTATACAACAACACACTATTTGATTTTCTAACAGAGGGTTGAATTACTTATTGAAAACATGCAGAGTTATCACAGAAGGACCAGAAAAGTTGGCTGCCTCTGAGAGACTTTTTTGGGTCCTTTTGAGCCATTACATGATTATCTCACCTGGTTGATATTTCCTGTTTTATATGATTGAATTGTTGGTGGCTTACTTGTCACATCATTACTAGTCCTAAATTGTACCACCACCAAATATTTTTTTTGAATTCTCCTGCAGTCATCGGATTTAAAATCTTATATTGTCAATGAACAATTGAATTCACATGTTAAACCTTGAAATAAATGTGTTGTAGTGTTTTCAATTTAGAAGAAGGTGAATGGACTTTTCAAATCAACTTTTCAATTTTATTTGCATTTTCTATTACATCCCAACTACTTTTGGAATTAAGGTTGTAAGTTCTTACTGGGTGGGTTGGAGTTGCATCTCTTGTGGCATCAAATCTACAGTACTTAATTAGACTTCAGCGTTGTTGAGCTATGTTCACATGACATTAATTTTTTTGCGGTTCTTGAGGTTTAGTTTCAGTTGAATGAAATTATTGCGAACTTTGCACAACATACTCTAAGCTGTGCCCACTGTTGTCAACACAGAGCCTAGAAAATGTACAGAGAATGCATCCATGACTAATGTAAACAGGACACACAATTGTTGACACTTCACTTGTTATATTTTACATACTTTAAATATGCATCTGTTATTGATATTCTTGGACAAGGGATAAATTGGATCCATATACATTCTGTTCCAAGGTTAAGGGGTGGTAACACTAAATAATTATTTGTTTTTCGTTTGAAAGTATCCATATCATTGTGTCAACCTGATGTCCAGTGTCTCTAGGGGGTAGATGAATGACTGAGTCCCAGTATATGGAAGTTGGTGTAGTATGTTAGGCTGGAAGGGAACTGCACGTTGGCACCGGGCCTTAAGAGACGAAGGGTATTTTGTTGCCTGTGGGGCACTCCCATGGCTCAGCTGAACAACATGAGGAAAATGCCAATTATACCCACCAGCATATGGGCAGTGTACCCCACTAGCAGCCTAATGATGGTGGATGCCAAATGGTGGGGGGGACAGAGGTCAGTGTTACGGCTGCCAAAAATGGCCCAATTACAGGCAGCCGCTCCCAGTGGCATTGCCCGCTCCAGCTGTGGGGCGGGGCCCGCGATGCCATAGGGAGGGGAGCTCACAAGCTCTGCAAGCGGGACACACCTGCAGTCCAGCCACGGCGGGACTGGCTGCCTGCCTGTCGTTTCGCGGCCCTGCCCAGCTGGGACGGTTCAGCGCGGTCCCTCTCATGTGCCCTACTCGCAAGGGCATCCCCACTGTGGCCCCGAAGGGCTGGAACAATCCCCGCCCCTGCTGCTCAACGCTCCTGCAGCTGTTTATCCTCAGTTTCCTCTCGCCTCCTTCCTGACTCATCACGCTCACGTCCATGAAGGTCTTCCAACAACAGCCTCTGAAGGAGTCTCCAAACTCACTCCCTCACAGAGGCAATCTCTGATCCAAGCTGCTTACACAACTCTAACAGTTTTAGATAATATCCATTTTTACAACACAGACAGAATTTGAAGAAGTGTTGCGAGGCACAATATACCCCACCCAGTTTTCTGTGTCCATGAACTTGATCCGATTAGATTCAAAATTAAGATGATCCTTGGAACATTGTTTACCTTTCCTGTAAATATTCTGTAACTTGATCAAACTGTTTTGGCACCACACGGCTGACTGACACACAGGCAGGACAACAAACAGACAAAAAATTGCCACCAAAAACACCACTCCTCACCTTTCATCAGGCGGGGAAATTAAGCACTTTCCTCAAGGGCACAACAGCAGTTTACTTCCTGAGAAGCTTTTGACGACAAGCCTGAATGCCACACCTCTGCCCTTACTACTCCTCTGAGCCTACTCCCCTAATAATCTTCACGGAAGGTCACAAACACTCTGTGCTTATTCATTCTTGCTGCTAAATTTTTCCCTCCATGGCTTGGTAATATAGCAGGAAGGTCTTGTCGATAGACCTGACTGAGATATTCCTGTGAAAGAGCCGCCCGCGCCCTTCCTGCTGTGTGATCAGCCGCACTTCTTCATGAGAAAAAAGAGATAAAGGAAGCGCGTGCTGGCGAGTTGAGAACATCCAGAATCCAATTCAATCGATCCCTGAAACAAAGCGCCTCTTCCCGTCTTTGGCAGCTTCATTGCGCACGACTGGTGTAATTGCCGCAGGACGGACAAGAAAGAGAACCCGCTCTTTCTCTCCCATCAGACTCTTCCGGAGAGTAAACTTTCATTGATAGTCCTCCGCTCATCGCACATTCGGCTTAATTGAGTCAGGAGTTTGTGTCAGGGAGTAATGGTGTCGCAGGCTGTCTGGGGAGAGGACAGAGAAGTTAATGTTAATGAGAGATTGACTCGGTTGATTTTTTTTTTTGTTTTTTTGTGGAGTATTGGACACCCAGACTGAGGCTTTAAGATCAATTTCCCTACGTGCTCACGCTGTGATGTGGTTGCAAGAGGACTCAGCTCTCACTCCACCAGAGTTCGAGAGACAGAATTTAAGCTCTATCCTGCAGCTTTCACCACCTTAGAGGCTAGGGAGTATGAGAGGTGCAGATGATAGCTCTGACCTTGAATCACCTGGCTTAGAGCACCCTCTTGCTAAATGAGGAAATTCTCCCATCAAAATGAATGGCAAGCGTGGTACTGGAGTGGTTTGCATGCGTTAAAAAGGCCAATTGTCTGGCATGTCAGTGAGCTGACTAAGAACAAGCTCTAATAACCCATTGAATTTTTCTGATTACCCACACTGATTACTCACTTTGAGAACTTATTTGGAAAGCACCTCAGATTACTAACTCCAAGTATCATTTCTGAGAACCAACTCCAAGAAGTGACCGGAATAACTCACTCTGAGGTCCAACTGTGAACACACTTGGATAACCCATTCCACCAATCACCGATACAATCTGAGAACCACCACAAAAGCCAACTCTCATGACCCACTCTGAGAACCGAGTTTGAGAACATAATCTGATAACCTATTCCTAAAACCAACTCCGTGAATACACTCTGATATCCCATTCTGAGAGCTAACTCTGAAAGCCAACTCTGAAAACACTCTGATGAACCACTCTTAGAGTCAGCTCCTGAATTACTCATTCTTAGAACCAAATAATGAGAACATAGTTCGATAACCCATTCTGTGAATCTACTCTTAGAAAAAAACTCTGGTGGCCAACTCTAAGAACCAGCTCCAAGAAAACACTTTGATTATCCATTCTGATGACCAACTCTGAGAATGCAAATCGACCACCTATTCCGAGAACCCGCTTTGTAAATTAACTCTCGGAACCCACTTAGTTAACTCACTTTGGGACGACAGCGGCAGACGATTCCGCTGCTTTGTTTTGGTGACAGATGCCATGACAATGGCACAGACGGTCCGTGTCTATTTCTGATGGGTGCTGTCCTGACACTCACCAGGACATATGCATGTAGCCCCCTCCAAATAAAGGCACTTGTGTGTGCATCTACCCCCTCCCCCAGTCCCACTGTTACGACACTTCTCCCTCAGTGCCACTTCATTGTTCTCTCCTTTTCTGAGGGGAAAAGCTGTAGGAAGTCTATTTAGCCACTGTGTGAGAATAAATAAAAAATAAGCACAAAAGATACAATGCAAATAAGATATTATGAATTCAGTGACCTCACTGGCTGTGTCAGTAGACCGGAGGGGCGGGTCGGGCGGGGGCATTGGCACGGGTGATGTCATGAGCGTGCATCTGTCCAACATTCAACGTCGACTATAGCATTGTCTATAAAATAGCTTTTTATAGACTTTTATATCAGCTCAATATCATGCGTGATTGTAACAATAACACAATCTGCGCAGTTCTCCTTGCTGTTGCCAGCTTGCCAGTCTCTTACACGTTGTTCATGTCATATTATGTGAAATAGTTGACCTTCAGGATACCTCAGAAAAGCGCTCGCGATTCCATCTCACACTTCGTTTCCGTCTTCCTCTCTTAGAAAATGGGTTCTGAGATTGCGAGCCTCGCCTCGGAAGCAGAGGACGGCAAAAAGAAAAAAATGTCTTGGTTTGCGGTGGGTCGTCGAGAGGAAGTCCGCCGGTACTGTGATTGCCCACCGAAAGATTGAGGTGAGTCTGAAGAGCGACTTTCGCTCCGTGTGATTACACACGGCTCATTCGTGCAGGGAGGGGGGTAAAGCAGACAAGTGTTTCTTTAAAGTGTCCCGCCTTTGCTGATAATAAATTCATAGCTTTCCATGTCACAGCCTGTTCGACACGCAGGCACCTCCATCGTAGGACCTCATTAGAAACCGAGGTTGTGTTGTGGAGAGGGGAGCACCCTAAATACCGATCGATCAGGTGCGGGGGGCTCATACCAGCATCCCCATCAGAGCAGCTCTGAGCTGAATTTACTGGCTCAGCTGCCTCATGAATGTAAGGCCCCCGAAAATGCGGAGAGGAGTAGAACGTTGTCCCGGAGCGCAGGACGAGGGTCGTCACGGTGGCTTTTCGAGCGACGGTGGCCTCCCATTGTTACGGAAGGTGGCGGAACGCCGTGCTAATAGGAGTCATACTGAGCCCGTCAGATGGGGCTCTGAAAGGGGCACGTGATTGTCCAGAACACCGATGTCACGTGCACGAGCAGACGACCGCGTACACATGGCGTCGTTTGCCCACCAGTTGCGACATGTGGTCAGAATGACATCACCTACCAGGTCTGCAAATCGATGTTTGTCTTACGGAGTCTTTTTCAAGGGACTTACCATTCTACAAATGACTGCACCTCATATTCTCTTTCCAACTAGTAAAATTCGCCATTAATCTTGCCTCACTGTGCTGGGCGAGAGAATAAACGAAACTATGCTGGTAAAGTATAGAGCCGCCAGTCAACAGAACTCAATAATATTGATGTATATAATTCTTCTTGCACTTTTAATTCAGTGGGAACAACGGGAGATGCCTGCAATGATAGTTAGATATTAATTCTATTGCTTGGAAGCAAAGTTGACTGCCTTGGAGAATCGATGTTGGTTCTTTGATTAAATTCTTGCTGTCCTATAAAAACCTGACTTTTCTTTTTGCTGAGTGAATTATTTTCGCCAGACATCACTGTTTATGGCTTGTACATCAATCCGGCATAATGCAGAGGTCTCGCTGGAGATATTCAGAAAATATTTTGGGTATTTCCATCCTCGTGTGCGAGACTGCTCCTGGCAGATTCCGACACGGCCGTTATTGAAACATCTTCAGCAGAGACCGTATCCGATGACAGCTGTTTGTGGCTGTTTCATGTTTGCGTGTGTAAGGGTATGCCTGCATGCAGGAGTTTGAGCGTGTAGGCTTGTCTGCATGCCATGTGATCCCATGTGTACACGCGCGCGTGTGTGTGTGTGAGTGTGTCTGCGCATGATAGACAGCGACAGTGAATATCTCCTCTCCCGCCTGCCTCCAGGGATGATTATTAATCCAATAATTAAACATTTATTGCCGACAGCACCTGCTCTCTCTCTCTCTCTCTCTCTCTCAACAGTCACCCTTGGGGACCCCATCAGATGATTCCAGGAAGCTGGAGTAGGGAGAGAGAAGGGAGGGAGAGAGGGGGAGAGAGAGAGAGGGTGGCAGTGAGTGGAAAAAGAGCAGTGATTGGGAAGGGTCATCAGATAGCTGGATTCTTTCACACCGGCGAGGTGTTTTGTGCAGATGCCATGTGAAGTTATGCGAGCTCAGGACAATAGGCGGAGAAGGAGAAGAATTGCACTTGTTCTCAGGCGGAGAAGGATAGAAGAGCACAAGACTGCATTCCTCCCCAACCTCCCACCCACCCCCCGCAGGAGAAACGCACGGAGCCTGACCATCAATGGGAGGACGGACAAAAAAGTTTCCATTTAAATTTTGCTCCTTTTCCAGAGACCTTTACGATTCTGTCCAGTTTTTATTTTGTTTTGTTTACACATAAAAAAAACAAAAAAAAAAACAAAAACTCCCCGTGGTACTGTGCTGAGTGAATCCAGCTCTGGGCTTGACTATCAGTATCCATCGCAAGCGGGCAGCCTTCTGGATCTTTGAGAGCGAAAGTGAGAAAGCCGGCGGGAGAGAGAGAGAGAGAGAGAGAGAGAGTCAGACTGAGGCAGCAGGGTTAGGGAGGCAGAGCGCCCTGGAGCGAGATGTTGCGTTACCTGATCAAAACTCTGCTCCAGATGCACCTCTTTACCGACACCTTGGGCAGTGATGTGTCCAATGGTACTGACCTCCATTTCAACATCACCTCCACGCCCTCCTTTAATTCCTCCCTCCTGGAGCTCAGCAACTTCACCAGCTTTAACGGTGAGTACAGTCTTTCATTGTCCTGTCCCTGTGGAAGAGTTTGTTTCTGCCTTTGTGTGGACATTTGAGTTTGTGTCATGTCTAATAATGATTTTGTCTCCTTGGGTTGGGTTTTCCTTTTGTCTGTGTTTGTATCTGTGGGTTCAGCGCACTTCACCCTTCTTTCTTTGGTCAGTTATTCACTTTTTTTTCTTCTATATTTTTTCCAGTAGAAAATATATTTTTGATATGTCCAGAAGTGGCCCCTCAGGTCTGATACTCGCCTTTTCAGTTGGATATCAGTCACCAAATGTATGATGTCATATGAAAAAAAGTTTTCACTGGTTTATTTGTGCTGCTTTTTTTCTGTTCTGCTGTGTATTGCATCTTTAGTCTTTTCCCTGGAATATCTTCAGGGACCTTTTATTAAAATATTTTAAAAAATCAATCGAGGTTTTGAATAATTCTCGCTGTGTTCTCTGATTTTCTCTTTGAAAGAGGTACTTTGTTCAAGCAGTTTATTTAAATTAAATAATAAAAGTGCCTTAAATCACAAACATTTTGATCAACTGAGCAATAAAATATCATTTTCAAACTCTACCTTCTTCATAATGGAGTTACTTAGTCAGGAAATAGATTTTTGCGAAAATTCGGAAATGCAAGTTTGTCCCTTTCTTTGGAGGGATTCTGACATACTCAGCCAAAGAGTGTCACCCAAGCACTTGGACTCCTGCAGCTCAATCCTCGAACTTTCCCAGGGCGACAAAATTTACTCAGATTTTCATTGTCTTCTTTTTGGGCAAGGATGATTATATCAATTTTTTTTTTTGGTTGAGAGATGTTGCAGATTGTAAGATAATCTGATCGAAATGCGAAACAGAGATGCTCATGAATCTCATGTGGCAGTGGTTTAACGGTACTGTGTCATAAAGAGAATTTTTGCTTTGGTTTAACTGTTATGTGTACATTTTGAGAGGATGTAAGAGAAGTGTTACCAATCAGTCAGAGCGAGAAATTATTGCTGTGAAGCAACCAACCCACATAAATCTGGAGAAAGAGCAAGTTTTGTTGTGTATGATTGAGAACACTGCTGCATATTATTGCAACTCAAGTCTTTAAGTGCTTGCAGTGCTGGTATATGTACTTTATATGTGTGTCTATCTGTGAGTGTGTGTTTGTGTGTGTGTGAGTGTGTGTATGCGTGCGCATGTATGTGTGTGTATGTGTTCAAGCATAAGTATGGTGATGTACTGCACAAAAAGTATATATATGTGTCAGTGGAATGTGTATGTGTTTGTGTGTGTGGGCATGTCAATGTGCCCATGTGTGTGACCATGTGTGCGTGTGCATGCGCGTGTGTGTATGTATGTTGAAGTATAAGTATGGTCGGGCTGTACAGCACAAAAAGTATGTGTGTGTCCGTGTGGACATATCGATGTGCCCGTGTGTGTGAGCCGTGTGTGTCTGCGTTAGTGTATTTGTGAGCCTACGGGCATGCTCGTGTCTTCGCATGAGAGTGACCACACATACGCACATGCATGTGAGTGCACGTGTGTTCGTGTGTTCGTGTGTGTGTGTGTGTGTGTGTATGTGTCCATGTGCGTATGCATGAATATGAATTCACCAGTTAGACTGAGCGTTTTAAAGAAGGGCAAATTTTTGCACTCTGGCTCATGCTGGGTAATGATGACTGCGTTGGGATGGTGGGTTGGGGGTGTACAGTAATTGGAGGCAAATTACAACTATTTCACCTTGATGCAATTTTAATGGGTTTCCCTGCTCTTTCTGTGCTTTAGCTGAATAGCTGAAACCACTGATCCCTGCTTTCATCCAAGATAAATTAAAACTGAGACATTTGAGGAAACAGTAGGTCTCATGTACAAAACTTTTTACGGATTTCAAAAATAAAACTTCTGTCCGCTCAAAAAAAAAAGCTAAATTGCTATGTAGTGAAATATATACCAATTTATAAAACCGCACGTCGGATTAACTCGAATTTTAACGTGTATGATCTAATCATTTCCGTGTTTTTCAGAGCAAAGTTGGTTCTCTTGGCCCCGCCATATACATATGGCTGGGGTCATATATGGTTACCCTTCGTGTCTCTCCGGACGTCCATGCATTCTTATGTCTGTCCCAACAGATGGGGGATGCTGTGTATGAGCATTGAGCAATGAGCATAATTTACTGTGCTTGCAAATATCTTATAGGGAGCATAAAGTATGAAATTCATACTTTGTTTTAAAATTTGTTGAATTTTGTCCATTGTTGTTCAGCATAGCACATCTACAGTAACAGCAGCAGGAGCGTGTGAGTCCCATGGACACGGTGTATTCCAAAGTAAATCCAAGACCTGCTGAGATGTTTTTTTCTGCTGAACTCATAAAACCCAGCACCGCAAGAGCAGACCTCAAGAGGATGTTTCAGATTTGATCCCGCTTTTGTCGACTCCTTTTTGATTGTGATGTGCTGAAAAGGTTATTGATGAAAATAATCCATGCCGTTCTTTCAAGACTACGAGCGCGCTTGTCTTCCCAGCTATTTTTTCCTTCCCCTTTCTTCGTTCCTTTCTTTTCGCACCAGCGTGAAAAATCTGATTGTTTATTTCCGAGCCTGCGGACTCTTTTGAATCAGCCTCGATTCGCAGCTTGCCGGGGCCGATGTGTGGAGTTGCACAGTCAGGAAGAAAAGTTGTGCGGCGGTATTTGAGCGCTGGTGTTCGGGGGGCTGGGGACTCGGGGGAGGCTCTCTTTGAAAGGACAGCTCGTGGGAGGTTAATTTGCTTTTGAAACCGCGGAGCGCATAAGCAGTTTATCTCAGCAGTGGGAGAGTATTGACGGCGCTGGTAAGTTCTTGGCGAGTTCTCCCCCTTTGTGTCATCAGGGGCTGGCAGTACTGTGGCAAAGGGGGAAAAATGCACATGTGCGTTGCCCGTCCAATAAGACCACAGTCAACCTCTGTTGGCCGTCCCTTGGGAATTCTGTCTGAATTAGCACATTAATCAAAGCCAGTCGTCATGCCTTTAGTCCCACGTACATGTTCTGTTGTTTTCATTTTGCAATATTCAAAATGAAGACGCATGGATAATTGATTGGAAAAGGCAGAGCTGATAACAGCTGTACTGCTAACTGAAGATGGAAAACACAGGAGAGGCCAGTTTGTCCATAGGTTGGCAGTTGTGCGGCGTAGGGAAATCGCGAGAAAAAAAGCATTAATAGCCAGCAGGGCCTGTGGTTTTTCGGCAGGGGAGAGACGCATGACTCCGCTCCTGTTTGCAGGCCCTTTGTTCCCTCAGAGCAGTGCGGAGTTAGGACGGTGGGGTCAGTTCAGTCCGCAGTGTAGATATCAGGCTCAGTCCTTTTGAAATAAGTGTCTGGCTGTCAGGATTCCCATCGGGAGCCAATCAAACGGTGTGAGTGTCTGTCCTTGGTGGAGTGAGCGAAGGAGGGTGCGCGGGAATAAATCCATGAAATAAGGAATCCATGAAGTGAGAGATAATTCACGCCGACGGAGTGAATACAGGGCCTTTGGGAGTTAGGTAGTTTATGTTTCTTTTTGTCTGATGTTCCATGCAGGGTGAAAGGTGGAAGAAGGCACGGACTCTACAAAGGGCTGTGAGGTCCATCTTCTCTGCCTCCTCACAATTACCTTTCAGTCATTCAGATGCTGCTGGCGGGAGCTTTTCTCTTGCCCAAATGAAATTTTTCACCCTTCGAATTGTCATTCTTTCATTATCACCCGGCACACTATTGTTGTCCTTGATAATTGTCTCTGAGAGCTGTGTGCAGCAGGTATACAGTCTCTTCTTGGTCCAGCTTTGCTTAGTCCCATATTCTTTCTAAGAGCCAATCGCAGTGCTCCAAAATTAATTAGCATGGCGACTACGTTGTGACACTGGTGGCGGTAACTGCTTACGATCAGTGCCGTCTGGGATCTAAATGTGACTGTGGACAGTTTGAAGTAATTGCTGTGATGTGCTTTTTGAGAATCATCCATGCTTGACAGAAATATGAAGTAAATGCAAAATGAGCTCAATCCTGTTGGTATGTGAAGTGCGCAAATAATGGGAGCTCTGACTTTATTTAGGAGTTAGCTGGGTTTGGACTGTTTAAATCAGTCATCTGTGCATATATAATTGTGTGTTTGTGTGTGTATGTGTGCGTGTGTATGTGTATATGTGCGCTTGTACGTGTTTGTGTGTACATTCCTGTGTGTGTATACGTACAAGAAATGTGATAATACCGGCCTTAAACCCTGAATATGTGAAGTTTCCATAGATGGTCACTAATTGATTCTTGCCCAATTATATTGCTTGTCCAAGAATCTCTTCTTCCTCATCTCTTGCTCATAGCTCCACTCGTTATTAGGTTCCCTCGAACCCTTGCTCGAATATGTGTATTAACACTTATGTGTTTGCATATTTCAGGGTAGGGCACACTCGGTGCTGCCAGGATTGGTGGTTAGTTTGTAATGACCGGGCATTTGCAGCACTACTGTCCGTGCAGGGGCTCATTATCGGAGCTCATGCTCAGCTGTTAGTCAGTATGGGGAACGGGGAACAGGGGGGCAGGAAAGGAATCAGGGGGTATTTTTTAATCCCAGCTCCGTAGGGGCCTAATCCCTTGTTCTGTGTAATTGGCGGTGCTGTTGTTGGGGGCATTGTGTCTTTTGTGTGGCGCACGTGCCAAGGGTCTAATCCTTCAGAGCTAATACACCTATTTGTCTTCTCTGGGAGGTCAAGTGGGTTCCCCCCTAAACTCTGAGATAGAGCTTTACTAATGTATCTTGTGTCATTCCCTTGGCTCTTTCACGTCTGGGACATTTGTCTTTTTTCATTTGCCTTCTTTTTAATAATTTAGTCCACAATTTGTCAGAAATACTTATTTTTCTCCTGCTTTCAGAAGTTCTAAAGTGCTGACAAAGCCGAGCTCTCCCACTGGTCTTAATTACAGCGCAGCAGACTTATGTTTGGGCAGCACGAGGGCCTTCAGCTGTTATTGTCAGTCTTAATTAGCACCGAGAGTCTAACATGCGCCCTGTTTTTATGCGGGAGAAGTTAAAATCAATGTGACTCACAGCTTAGCCCCACACTGGGATGTATACTTTGTGTATGATGAAGTCTACATTGGTCCGCTGCCAGCTCTCTCTCATCTTGGCAAGAGAGTCACAGTCATTTCAAGTCCCTGAGGTGCCTGTAGCTCTACACTGTGTAACGATCTTGTTTAATTTAATTCTAATGGAGTTGTTTGAGTCCAAGAGGATTAGTGAGTCAGGCAGATTTACTTCATCGGAGTCGATTTAACATTGACCGCCATTTTACAGTGAATAATGTGTCTACAAACAAGCCATAGCAGACAATGAGAGGACATGCTGTCATTTCAACAGTGATTTAATGTATTGCGCTGTCAGTGTCTGTCGCTCGTACAGCTCCGTTGCCGTGGTGAGTGGTAAAGGCAGGGCAGCCTTTTGCCTCTTCTGCACCCTGCAAAGCCTCGGCCCTCTAGGACCCTGGCAGTCCTCATTTATTCACTCAAAACGGGCAGCCGGGAATGAATTATTAATAACGCAGCAGAGAATCCTTTACAAAAACAAAATATGTTTATTCATATGCCACTGAGCTGCCAGAGGGGTGCCAGGAAATGCCCTGTGTTCCCCGAAACGGGACCTGCTGGAGAAGCTGGCCAGAATCCTGCCATCCTCTCTCCCTCTCTCTCTCTCTCTCCCTCTCTCTCAAACACTCTTTGTAACCCAATGCATGCATGCTATTTCCTCCTTTCCCGCGCTCTTTCTTTCAAATGCATTTTCTTTTACTCTCATTCTACTTTAGACACATGCCTGTGTGCTAACTCATATGGTCTCTCTCTCTATCTCTCTCTCACACTAACTCATACACTTCTTCTCAGGTACACTGTTTTTTTCTAACCCTCACTCTATTCAAGATACCCCTCGCTCGTACACACCCACACACATGCATGTTTTTTTTCTCACTCACACTCACACTTATTCCCTGTCAAAAATACTTTGCTCCATTTTTTAGGAACAGACACACTCGTACACGCACGCACACACAGACACACTCACACTCACTTTTTACAAACAGTGGCAGATGAACCTGCGCAGCCATCATTAAAACTGACCTTTTCCAGTATGCGGCTGCCAGCTCTTTAGCGTGGCGGGGCTTTGTAGTGCGCTAGAAAGGGAATGGCTGATTAATAGTGGGAGCCCCACGGCCGCGGAGCACTGAGCGCAGCGCGGCGCGGCTCTCTCTCTCTCCTAGCGCTAGCACAGTACCTCGAACTCAGTTTAAGCCTCTGCCACCTGTGCGCGGCTCATATAAAGCTTTATTCTCAGCGCAGGAGCGAAAGCATGCTAGCGCACCTCCAGCTCTGTGGCGCCCTTCCGCGTCCACCTCTCTATGGCCATATGTCAAGCAGACAAGTTTTATAGATCAAGAGGAAAATTTTGGAGTGAAAGATTTCTAATTGTTGCTATCAGGGTTGAGGTGATGATTCCAATTGACTCTTGCGGCATTATTACCCATAATCCACTGCATGCCCATTCATAACGAAAGGTATATTTTTCAAATGGCAGCTACCATTCATATCTATGCGAATTATGGCTAATGCTCACAACAAACTTGTCACCAATAACAATACCTGCCTGTAGTCATGCTGTGGTATGAGCTCACACCCATATTGTCTCAAATGAGCTTCTGTTGTGATTTTGTGACTCGGACTGACCAGTCAGTTTGGATCCTTGTGAGGCAACATAGTCACCGTACTCTTCAGCCTGGCATTTGCTGTAATCCATACAGTGCTGGCACATATCCAGCTATAGTAATCTAAAACACATTTTAACTTGCGCTAGCTTTGAGAATTTGCTGAGAAATGCATTTAAACAGTTTGTTTTGTCTTTATTAAATCTGAAACAGATCATATTACTCTACCCATATTTGTCCATGAAGCTCTTCAGCCCGGGGTGAGTGATATTCGCCTGCTTACGCAGCAAGAAAAACCAACCTTGGATCAGGGAATAATGCGCATCTGATTTTGTTGCAGCAAAGTTTCTACTTTGGCGGGGGGTGTTGTGGGGTCCTCTCACTGCTCTGAATACCAAAAAATATCACAAAGAGAAACTCTGCTTCTTTGATCCTTCCTCTTCCTCATTGGGAAACGCTCTTCAGCGCACCAAATCCGAAGGATTCAGTGTCCGGCCACCAAGCTATGAATAACATTTCCGAGAGGATATCTGTCGTGTTGCAGCAAATTACTGTCATTTACATTTCTCGCTGTTCTGGGGCCTGGCTTTTCCCTCGCTTAATCAGATGGCTTGTCTCGTCCCCGCATTCCCAAAGATTCCTCCGCCGCTCGTCGACTAATCCTGGGTTTTAATATCCTTTCCCACAGTGATGATATGCAGAATAATGCACATAACAAAATGCACATGGAAATCAGCACCAATCTGGACCTGCGTGCCTGACCGTGACTGTCGCGGAGGTGAATTTAGGCAGGTGCCAATGCTGCCAGGCTCGCAATGAATTCATATGCAAAGACTTGTTTTGTTTTTTTTTCCTTTTTGGTTGCGTCAATGTCTTCAGTCTCTCGGTAGATTTACAGGAATATAATTTTCTGAGGGGTTTGATGGAAGGAGATAATTACTCATCTCCACTTGTGGCATTTATACATCACCTTATGACAGCCAAGGTTATTTTCACTCTATTCACAGACTGAACAAGGTCCATAAAGGAAGGCTTGGGCGTTTGAAATGTACTGCATTGAGGTGTATGTTATTACATAGAATTATGGAATAATCTTCTCTTTATTCAACGCCTGTTATGGGTGCACCAGAATAAATTAACTGGATCAGTGTGGTCTTCATGCTTCACTCAATCAGTTGTGTGTGTGTGTGCGTGTGTGTGCGCACACACGTGTGTGTTCAGAGTATAGTCACCCTTGTGCAACATGGGACCAGATTTTTTTCAACCTTATCCCGATTTTACACTGAACGCGAAACAAATTTTTCGCATGGCAGATTTGATTCAAAATCAATGCAAAGGCGCGAGTACACGTGTTTCGAATGTATTCGCTTCTATGCATTGACTTTGAATGTAATCTGTCGTGCGAAAAACTTGTCTCGCGTTCAGTGTGAAAGCAGCTTTATGGGGAAATTTCCAGGTCCCCATAAGGCCACTGACACATATTAGCACTAAGGGTTCAGGTGAGGGTCAGGGTTAAGCAGGTTCTGTTCACGGTTAAGGTCAGGGAAAGGGTTCGGGGAATGAATGTTACTCTATGAGATGTCCTTACAAATCATGAAAACACAATGTGTGTGTATGTGAGTGAGTGTGTGTCTGATCACATGCAGATGTGTATTTGTTCGTGCAGTATCTGCGCGTGTGTCTGTATTTTAGCATTTAATGGAAAAAGCAAGTGAGCCACATTTTTTGAGGAAAATGATTTTGATGTTAATTCGGACTTTAGTGGCTTATTCCGCGTCATTTCACACTGGTACTGTTCAGAGATAATGCACAGATTTCCAAAAAACACCAAACAAAGGAATGGTAAATGGCCTTATTACTGGGGTTGGATGTTTCCCCCCATTTCTCTCAAAATTTCTGAAATGTGACTTACTAGCCTTTTCCGTTTAAAGCCAGTCTTGTTGTCTATATGAGAGGGAGAGACAGAGAAATAGTGATGCTGTTATGCCAATATGATATCATGCCTTCAGCAGATGGACTTACTTATATATTGAGTTATTCTCTTAAAATGATTTCTGTAGGCTTTCAGTCATAAAGACATTCTGATAGAGATCAGGGAGGGAGGGTGTCAGTCTTTGTCATCAGAAAAGGCACCTGCACATGCTAATTAAAAGAGCTGTGTCTCGATTACTGCACATGCTCAGAACGTTCGTCCCAGGAGTGAATCTGCTTGACTGCAAGTCATAATCTGATGCCGTCACAGCCAATCCATCATGTGTGTTTAAATAAAACGTATTTTTGTTACTTGGGCAGAATACTTTTTATATTAAGGTGCTCTCCACAGAAATTTGAGGATTCAAAGCGCTATTTTAAGCTTTGCCAAGGGATACAAAGAATGCAAGCTAGTTGCAATAATCGCCAATAATCATAGAAGAAAAATACACTCTAGATTTTGATTTGGAGTTGAGCAGACTTAGTTCGTTCAAAATTGAGAGTATTCACAATAATTGTGACCCAGCTCCTTCAACAGTATCTCCACATTTCTCACTAACTAGCGCTGAAAATCGATTCAAAGCTTTTCGTAAAACAAACGGCATTTTCCCAAAGCCGAAGATGCACATCATGTGCGATGACACGCTCATCGAAATTGCTGTGTAATTCCGTATTAAATGTGACATTACTGTATATGACATTGTCTCGCGGGAGTCATTTTAATTATCTTGATTCTGAATAACAAAATGTCCAGCGTAAGTTGCACGTTGTTCCCCGCGTCACAGTTGGCCCCGGGGCCTCACCAGGGAAATCCTGTAACAAGCATGAAGTCAATGAAAGGCAGGGGTCAAGTGCTCTGATGACGAAGGGGTCAGGGATCAGGGCACTGACCCCTGGTCTGCAGCGACACGCGCCATGGATGTATAGCCTGGGGTACGGGAGTATGTTTGAGTGCACCATGGCTGTGCGGAGGTAGAGCCTTCGCTATTGTCAGCAGCACCTGCGTCTGGCATTGTCATATTAAACGGTGCTGAGGCTTCTTGCATGCACCACACACACGTGTGCACGTGCGCGCACACCAGCTTACACATGCACACCTATCCAACGTATGATAACATCAGAACACAACTGTTTGATGATATGATCAATTTTAATGCTGCCTTCTCAAGTATTTCTGACATCGATAATTCACTTTTGTAATGTCTGATGGTAACCATTGCTATAGGTTGCAATGCATGCTTATGAAATTCTCAATACACGTCGATCAATTATATTCAAGTAATATTTTTGTCAAATAAATGTTGTTTTTAATTGTAAATAGTTGTTAATGTATTTTTGCCCCTTGTCTGCTGTATCGTACTCCTCTATTCTGCTTCTGTTTTTGCGCTTGTGTAGCTAATCCACGTTCTCGCTGGCTTTATATCGGCAGTCAAGTAGTGTGATGCTGCAAACATAGGGCCTACTAGTGTGTGTGCTTTTTAAAATATTTGTATTTTTATATTGTAATGTTACGCATAAGCCAGGATTGGCTGGTCTCAGTATATTTGTGAGAGCGTGACTATAATAAAGATTTACCTACTTACCTACCACATCTGTGCACAAACGCTCCCACACACATAAACGCACACACATAAGTTCATACATGCACACATATGCAGACACGTACATGCATAAAAATACAAGGTCATAAGTGCAGAGGCTTTCCGGAGGGTATTAGCAAATATACAGATTACCTGTATAATCACCTATTAGTCAAAAAGTCATTGAAATACATGGGAAGGTATAATCACTTTCTCCATAGAGATCCACCTATCCACTGAATAGAGTATACACATATGCAGACATTTATACTTTCATTTGTACATTTAGACATGCCAGCAGCCATACCACTATTCAATCTGCTCCAGCTGTGTGGCTGAAGCAGGTGTGTGCTTGGTTAGTACTTGGATGGGAGACCACTTGGGAAAACTAAGTTGCTGCTGGAAGAGGAGTAGGTGGCCAGTAGGTTGTGATCTTCCCTCTGGTGAAATAATCCCCAGTGCAGTGATGGGGACACTGTACTGTAGGAGACACGGTCTTTCGGATGAGACGTTAAACTGACTCACTTCATGCTTGTTACAGGATTTACAGGGGTGAGGCCCCAGGGCCAACTGTGACGCGGGGAACAACGTGCAACTTACGCTGGACGTTTTGTTATTCAGAATCAAGATAATTAAAATGACTCCCGCGAGACAATGTCATATACAGTAATGTCACATTTAATACGGAATTATACAGCAATTTCAATGAGCGTGTCATCGCACATGATGTACATCTTCGGCTTTGGGAAAATGCCGTTTGTTTTACGAAAAGCTTTGAATTGATTTTCAGCGCTAGTTAGTGAGAAATGTGGAGATGCTGTTAAAGGAGCTGGGTCACAATTATTGCTAATGCTCTCAATTTTGAACGAACTAAGTCTGCTCAACTGCAAATCAAAATGTAGAGGGCATTTTACTTCTATGATTATTGGCGATTATTGCAACTAGCTTACATTCTTTGTATCCCTTAGCTAAAGCTTAAAATAGCGCTTTGAATCCTCAAATTTCTGTGGAGAGCACCTTAGTATAAAAAGTATTCTGCCCGAGTAACAAAAATGCGTCGTATTTAAACACAGATGATGGATTGGCGGTGACGGCATCAGATTCAGTTTGAATGACTCACTGTGGTCATTAAAGACCTTATGAGACTCTTTAACAAGAGTAGCAGGTTTCCCAGTGTCATGGCTAAATTTCCAACCTGGCTCTTTCAACCTGGCACCTAATCATCCCCTGATCTGATTGGCTGTGCCACTTGTGCTCTCCCTCTCCACCTCAACCCCCAGGGCTCCCATGAAAGAGAGGTTTCAATCTCAATGGGACTTCCGTGGTTAAATAAATAACATAAAAAGTTTAGCAACACCTGATATAAATGCACAATAAACGAGTTTACAAAAATTACAGGAAATAATTTGACATCCATGAATACCCGACACAATTGGGACTAAAATCGTCACTCAGAACGCATGGGGGTGTGTTGACCAGTTTCCCTCAAGACTGTACCTCTCCCTCAGTAGCGAGGGTGACACCCACCAGCCTTCTGAACCACGTTATTCGGTTACGTTGTGATGACGTCACAATGAAGCAATCTTCACGTGCCGTCGTTTTACGTCTGTGGTCTACAGCAGCAAGGTCAATCTTTGACGGTCCTAGTTTGTGCCCTACACAGTAAAAATCATAGTGTCAATTTTACTCTTTAAGAGTTGAATTTAACTCTCTGTCAGATAACATTTGGTCCCACTCAAAATCAGTGTAAGTTTTACTCTACAGCCAGTGTAAGATTTTTATAGTTAATTTTACTCTATTTTGTGTCAAAATTAACAATGAGGTGTGTAAAAATATTTGACACTATAGGGAATCATCACCCTGCAGAGTAGATTTCGTCCTTGTGTGGAAGTGGGAATTGACTCTCACTTTTGACACTTCCATTTAGACGATTTCACTCTGCATAGTGCTATAACTACTCTATCCAGAGGAAAATGGGTTTACTCTGGAATATTGACACTCCATTTTTTACTGTGTACTTGTGTCAAGACGTGAAACGGTGCTGTGGAGAACGTTGAAGTGCTGCCCAACTTGTCGCAAGCTCACCCCTGCCCTTAACATGCCAATGGCTTCATGTCTGGCATTTTCAGACACTCCTCTATGATTTCATTTCGTGCTTTTCAATGTTTTTCGTTCAAAAAAAGAGCATCCATAATGTGTCACCCAGGTTTTAAAGGGATTCGAGTGACAGGATTCATATGGGCCTCGAATCGTACAAAATCATGTGCAAAGCACACGTAAATGAACATGTGACCAGGATTTAGCGTAACTCGTTGTGTTGGTACGATACGTTCTGTTTAGGAAGTCTATGTACTGTAGTTCACCATTTCATATTTTCTTTTTCAACAGTGCTTAAAATTTGGGCGTTTCCAAATTTTCGTTGCTGAGTATACATGCTTTTAATAGATACAAACATTGAACGAGGATACTCAGACCGCATATTTTTCACATACTCTGATTTCCAAAACTGCTGTCCATTTGTATCCCTGATCTATTACATTTGTTAGACAAATCTGCAAGTAGCCTAAAACATGCACATACACACGCTCACAATTATGCACGCACACAAGCCCACTCTTATATATGTGCGCACATGCATTAATATGCAGGAAAACTCCAGTGAATGCATACACACAACCCATTACCGCAACGGCACGGCACATACTCGCAAGCATATGAGGTCCTCAATTCTCTTTCCATAAATTCTTCTGTCTATTTATATGCCTGATTAATTGATTGATTGACTGAGTTTATTTGACAAACCCCCAATTAGTTTGCTCACACCCACATGTTTTCAACAAAACAAAAAAGAATGAATTTAACAAAAGTGTCCGGATGACTCTATAAAGCTCTCAAGGTCATTTACTCTGTGGTTGTTGTTTATAGTACGTGGGGGTATAAATTTATGCTTTTTTTCTCGCCTGCCGTCTCAACATCCTTGTCATCATGGGCTTTCATTTTCATTTTTCCAGTGGTAATTTTTTTATTCCTTGTGTTGAACAAAATACTAGTTCTGCCACAGAAAAATTTATGCCCTTCCCCAGTCAGCTCATGCATATTCATGCCCACTGTTCTACACATACGCCAAACAAATCAAACACTCGCTTAGTGGCCTTGAGCTCATTCGGATGGATTGCATCCTTTGTTCTCACAGAGGATTAACACCATTCATGACCAACACTGTTAGCATTCACCAACAGCAGCATGTGAACTTTTCTCCTGTTATAGTTTTCACCCTAGCCTGCTTAAGTAAAATCTGCGCCTTTGTCCTGTGTTTTTACAATTGTGTTTCATGCAAAAAGTAATTCTAAATCTAGCGAAGGTTTTTCTGTTTGTATTGCCTGTGTATCAATGAGTTATTTAATATGTGTGTTTTTCCGCAGGATTGTATGCTCCCATGACAGAGTTCAGGCATTTCAGTGATTTATTTAGATTTATTGGCTGGCGATATATTATTGCCTTTCTGGCTGGGCCGTGACGGTCGCGGTGGTGGGCATGTGGGCGTGTGGGTATTGATTAATTAGCCTGCACTATTAATGGCTTGCGGACAGCTTGCTGTGTAGTGGGTAAAGTGAGTGAAGGGGCGGGGAGGGGCCGAGGGCCAGTGAGAACGTGATGAATCACTTTTGCAGTCGAGGGGCTGTCGAGGAGAACCGCCGGCCAATCAATAGGTTTTTCACACTTAAAACACTAATTAAGTCATTCCAGCCCTGTCAGTCTTAGTAGTCCAATAATTCCCCCCCGCCCCCTCACCCCACCACCCAATGAGGAGAGCAGGAAATTGCTCTGTGAAGAGCTAACAAAACAGTGCTTTTTCGACCCCCCCCCCCCCCCCCCTTCCCACTTCAGTACTAATGAGGACAGCAATAACCGCGCTTCACCACGCAGAGAAACATACGCTGTAATAATAATCTCAATCATAATCACCCTCATAATTACAACAGCGCAGACAGGCAGCAACTGTAAACTGAGAGCGTGCAACCATACATCGTCAACCCTTCGTCTGTTTTTTGGATGAGTTATGGGCCCGTTATGACTCACTCTACTGGACAGGGGTGGGAAATTCAAGTCCTGAAGAGTTGGTTTTTATGCAAGTTTTTTGCAAATACCTAACAAAATTTGCTGATTGGCTTTCCAAACAATTGTACGTTTTATCATGGATTAGATTCCAGTAAAATGTTTTGTTTAGGGAGAGCCTTTGGTGGTAATAAGTTTTTCAAGAAATGACGCTAAAATGTAAGACATGGCTAACTACGCTACAGTAATTAAAGGCCAGTAGTTGGTATCAAAGCCAGGCAAAGATACGGCCCTCGTTGCCTCCCTCTGCCATAGAAACATCATATCGGATTGCGTGGTCAGTTTGAGCGAGAGAGGGAACTCCTGTGTATTATCTCGCGTCTAATTCCTTCCATGATTCAAACAGACATACAGCCTTGAGCACCGAGCTTAAGGAATCGATTTGGTATAGGAAACCTTTTCTGCCTCCCCATTGTTTCTTTAAAGGTTAGGATGGATTTGTTGAGGGAATGCTGAACTTTTCATTCCTTCCAGTGCAGAGTCTCACGCTGAACAGGACTTGTTCAGTAATGAAAGGGCACTATTGTTTCAATCCAATACTTTTGTGGTGTGGTACCTCATCTCATGACTGCTGAAGTCCCAAAGGTTAACTGGTGAAGTCTTAAAGGTTTTGACTTCAGAGATTCGTTTTTACAGTGGTTTGTGTCATTTTAAGATCCGGGGCCAATCCGTTCGCCTCAAAGTAGCTGCTCCTGACAAGGTTTTGCCGCTGCTCTGGAAACATCCCCCAAGCCAATAAATGTCTGAACTCAAGCTGCGAGCAGGTTGTGGGAAAAGCCCTGTTACGGATGGTTGGGCCATCGCAAGAAAAACGTTTTTCAATAAATTTAAAATTTAAAATTTAAAAAATTTAAAAATTTTAAGCTGTATAGTGGAGTTTCAAGAGCAGGCCCAGACGTGAACCGTGACGCATTTGGAACCTCCTATAAATGCACACCAAACCCGCTCCTCCTGTTCCGCTTTGGTATAACACGCCTCTCCCTCCCATCCTGTTCCTTTCGTCTCTCCCTTCTCCTCTCTCCCTGTCCTTTAGGTAGGGTCATAGGCAGAAGTGGACAATCCAGCTCCAGAAAGTAAAGGTCCATCCCAGTATTTTGTTACAACCAACTGGATCTAATAACTACAGCAACCTTTCAGCTGAGATTTTGAACTAATTAGGAAAAGCGGCTGCCTTAGCTCATGGCTGGAGGTAAAACACGGCTGGACTTTTACTTTCTGACCCCTGGAATGTCCACCTCTGGTCATAGGGGGGTTTGCAGTGCCAGGATGCTGCGGCGAATTCCCTATCATAGTTTCCCCAACCTTGCATCCAACAAAGCAGAAGAGCTCCATCAGTGGTCCCCTCTTGCATATCAACCATATTTTCTTCAATAAACTTTTAAACGCATCTTGTTGATGATGTGGTCGTTACGAGTGAAATTAGATTTAGCAACATCCTGTGAGCCCTGACATTAAAGTCAGCGGTGATATTAATCTTTATTTGTTTATCAGTTTATTAGTGCACCAGATACCATCATTCTTTTTCAGAATTAAGCTCTTTCAATGGAGCAAAACGAGTGTTTTAATTTTTCCAGGAGATAAAGCAGCAGTGTATTTGGAGAAAAATGACTGTCTATAAACAACTGGCAATGACATCTGAATGGACAGTATGGAGAAAAAATGTAAAAATTGCTCACACTCTGCAGTATTTGTCTGTGCATATGCAATGTTCTGTGCATCGGACTGCAGCTACTCGCTAGCTCCCTGGTTTGTTACTCTTCATCCTAACAGGACACATCATTGGTTGCACCCAACATGACCCATTTACATCCACATATAGGAATATCATCTTTCACCACCCTCGTGTGAATGCTTTCCTTCTCTCTTCCCATTCAGCAACTTGCGTGACTATTAGAAGTATGTCTCCTTTAATGGATTTACAAACTTGCGTGCATTCCCCTACACAGCTGTATCTCATTTCATTCTTACTTCCTGATGTCTCTGTGACGTGTATTTAAACACCCTGCTTTGAGTTGCAAGTTGATATGATTTGCAATTCATGCTAAGATCCAGCCAGTATTACCTAGTAAAAACTCTAAGTCTTGATTGTGTGTTCCGTGGCTTGTAATGATAGCAATTTGCGGAAGCTTTCCTCAATGCATAGTTAACGCAAGCAAACTTCCAAAACTACTCAGGGTCCAGAATCGGGACAGCATTCCGTTAACCCAGTTCAAGTCAGTTCCTCAGCCCAGTTTAACAGGAACAAGCTCCCAAGCCTAATTCTGGGTGCAGGATTGGGACTGCGTTCTTGTTAACCCTTCCAAGTCTGTTCCTCTGTCCATTTTGTTTGGAACAAGTTCCCAATCCTACGGTCGTCAGGATTCGAACTCAGTTCCCCTCAACTAACACCATCATCCTGTGGTCCAGTTCGGCTCTGACAAAGCGTGCACCTTACGTAGCCTTCATCCTAGAGGCCACTGGCCAGCGATTGGCAGCCCTGTCCCATCCAGTACATCTGCACTGAACTGCTGCTCCTCTTGGTTCCATCCCCATAATTACTGTTCTGCTGTCAATAAACCAACCTATTGAATTGTACTCCACCTCTGCGCTTGATTTCAGTGTGGATCATAACAATTGTCACATACAATGTCAGAAAAACCCACTAAAAATATCTTAAAAAAGGAAATTTTTACCCCACAATCACAATAGCACCTACACAGATCATTCCTATTCATTTGAATGCTAATTTGCTGAAATCAACCCTTCAAAAAGGGTCTAGCCATCAACATTTTGTTGGTTGGGACTCCAAAACTAGATAAAGATATGAACACAAGTACCAAAGGAGCCAAATTGCTCCCCAAATTGCAAACGCAGATACGTCCGTCTCAAATCTGGCAAAATCATTTAAGGTGCAGATTTGACCGGTGTCAAAAATTATGACAAGAATGACTGCAAGAAACAGAGAAGAAAAAAACAAGCATATACCACTGGACAAAAGGAAGATGGACATTTCTCAGGATACTTGTCAACATCCACACAACTGCATTTCAAAAAATTACCACTGAATTGATTCAATAAATGTCTAAACGAGTCTCAACAAAAACACAATTATGGTCTGATGAGTCATATTTTAATCTTTTTTATATGCCTGGATGGGTTTATGTTTGGAGAAAACCAAAATAGTCATTCAATCCACCATTCGTTGCCATCTGTAATGATGGTATGGTGGAGATTAAGCCATGGTAAGCCTATTGGCAGCCATTTCATGGGAGTCTTTGTGACTAATGATTGCTCACCATCAGTGTGCAGTGGGCAAATATAGAACCATTTTACGAGAGCAGGTGAGGTCTAAGGGACAAACAGAGCTCCTTCATCATGTCCCCATTTTCCGACCCGATAATGCCCCCATGCACGGGAATAAAAACTTTGAAGAACAATTTTAAGAACAGGAGGATGAACAGGGCCGGCATAGTCTCCACATCTACACATGAAATAACCTTTCTGGAATGTTCTATTGTATGAATGTCCATAACTCCTCTTTACAACTTGAGAGAAGAATTGGCCGATATCCCAATATGCTCTGTATGACAGAATTGACAAAAGGATTAAACTATGGCTGGCAAAGCTACGGCTTACTATCTATTAGATATACAATTTATATGGCCATTTTGCATTTTGTATTTACTTATACAAACTCACTGAGCAAATATTTCTATTCTGCGACTGTATAGCTACTATTTTATTTAATAAAAACAAATATGGCTTTCCACTTTCATATAGGATTTTAGTGTTAAAATGCAACAGTAATGCACATTAATTCAGTAATGAAATCCACGAGTCTACTTCAATGAAATCACAGTAAAGAATAACTTTAATATGCCTATTAAATATGATAGTGTGACAGCCATTGGTGTGCTTATACTAGGTAAAAAAAAGTGAGGGGTGATGGCTGCTCCATATAGGAGGGTTTAACTTATACCATATTACATTTCATCTGTCATGTTGCAGGGGTCATCTGGACAGGAGAGCCTAGTACCACCTTCACCACTGGGTGGCGCCACATGTAAAAGACAGCAGCAAGAGTGGTAATGATCACTTATACCCACTGGCAATTTTAAATAAAACTAAATGCATTTACATTTAAAAATCCTGAAAGGATTTAATGTATTTTAGAGAATTTCCTGAGGGCTTTAATAATTAATTATGAACTAAACCATCTACCAGACTGGCTCAGTACAATGTGGCCCAATAAGGTCAGTTCCGAGGTAAAGCAATGCTATGATCCAGCAGTTCAGTCTAATCAATGCCATCGGCCCATATGATGCGAGCAGGGATTTCCATTTAAAAATAAGTGTATTTACGCAAGCCAACAGCTGTGCACCACTCTTTGTTCAAAGAGAATTTTTGATATTCAAGCAATTCATATTAATATATTACAGTGTCAGAACAGCTGTCAAATTATATAGAAATTTAATATCACTTCCAGTGATGAAATTGTCTGTTTTTCCAATACCACAGAGCCACTCAATGGATGCATGTATTTGCATAGTAAGTAGTAACCTATATGGCAAGGCTGAGACATTAGAGTTACTCTCAGCACGTGCCCCGTCAACACTAACTGAACTATTGCATTTTTAATAAAAATTTTGCAATCCCTGGGACACATATAGCTCTTCTCCTGAAGACACAACCTGTGCTGTGGCATTTTGATTGAGTCCTGCTTAGGCAATCAGTTAAAATTTATAAATGCATAAGTCACTTTGTCTCCACCAGTGTAGCTATTCCAAAAAGGTATAAGGTAGGCATAATCTCGGGTAAACTTAGTGCTCATGTTTTCTGCGGTGGTGTTTCTCATACTGCACTTTATCTGCTCTTTTGTTAATGGTGAAATGCATATTCTGACCTTATATAATTGTATTTAGTTACAGGACTGTGCATGTAAGTGTTACTGTATTGATATATCACTGGATATTTCACTTGTTGCTTTTTCACAAAACAAGAGAGACACAGAGAGAATGCTGGCTCGTCATGAAGTTTTAAAATAAGCGGTTTAAAAACAGTTAATCGAACATGCTGTAGAAAAGTGGAAGCACAAAGCCTGCAAGATGAAAATGTTTCTGTTTGTAGCCAGTATGTGACAGCTAATTGGCACAGTTTACGGTCTGCAATAAACGGGAAATTCAAATAATGTAGTCTTTGCCACTGTCATACGTTTACATTTGGTATTTATTTGGCCATTTCAGCTGCCCAAACATTATAGCCAACGGGTCATCTATGAAAGAGGCCCACCTGCCTCATATACTGCTGATCCCTAACATGAGGCAAAAACGCCTTTTGTCGAAATCAATCCACCAGCTTGTCTTCTTCCTACAGTACATCCTGGTGTCACTTTTACCCCAGCGGCGCACACACCTCCGCCTGATGTACGTGATGGAAAAGAAAATGTGATGCACTGGACCAGGTGGCCTTCTTCCATTACAATAAAATCCAGTTCCAAAGCTTGCCTACCTATTGGTCCTTTTAATGGTGGACAGGGATTGGAATAGGTACTGTGGTTGGTCTGCGGCCGGTGACAAAGCCCCACATGCAGCTGGGTGTGATGCACTGTGTAATGTGGCATATTCCTCCCATCATCCTCATTAAAATGCCATGTAAATTTTGAAACCTTTCCGTCAGTTCAAGCCAGGCAGGATAGCCTTTGTGACCCTCGCAAATCAATGAGCCGTGGGTGCCCAATATCCTGTCACTGGGTCATAGTTTGCCCCTCCTGGGACTCCTGTTAGTCCTGTTACATATCACTGCCGACTGAGAAAACACTCAAGCCTTTTCATTTCAGAGATGTTAGAATGATTTGGCTCTGGTCAAATTTGCTCAGGTCCTACAGACTACGAGAACGGACTGTCCGCTTACAGCCTAAGGTGTGTTTGCGGTCCTTGACCTGAACCGCAGCTATGGGATCATCGCCGTTACTCGCTTCATCTGTGAGAGATAATGAGGTTCTGGCTAATTGTTGGATATTCAAACACAGTGAATTGACCACTTCTTTCCACTAATGTCAGTTTGATGACCTGTGGAGTCTCTTAGCTGTATTTAGCCCATAGTCTCGAAGTGCAGTCTCAGCAGGACACCGAGAGAAGGCGACCGTAAGTGAAAACATTCAAGTGCAAATAATCTGTAGAGGCGCGTGGGTCCCAGGCGCCGCGTGTGCCGGACGCAGTTGAATTTTCTCTCCATTTCAATTCTCGGCGGAGCGCAGGTAGCAGAGCCACAAATTTGCTGTGATTGCGCTGGCCGCATGGTGGGAGGGCGACGGGGCAGGGAGCGCTCCCTCTGTCTCTCTCCACCTGATAGAAATTTAATAAGTGTATTAGGATTGGCAGCGACACTCCGATCGCCAGGGCTATTAGCATAAAGCTATTTATTAGTCTGATTTCCCAGGCTGAGAGAGCCGCAGCCTTCTTCGAGGTGGGGGGTAGCTGGGGGTGTACAGGCAGGTTGCCATGACAGCATCAGTGTGAGTGCTCGCAGAGAGTTGAATGTGCTGCGGAATTTCCACTGTCTATCTGCAAACAGAGGACACTTCCTGTTCACCTGATACACACTGACAGCTAAAATTAAGCCCTGAAAAGGAAAAAGGTAAGGGGTTCAACCTAGGTAGTTTCCCATTTAGCATGCAGACAGGTGCAACAGAAAAAAAAATTATTGTAAACAGTCCTAGTAAGGTGCTGGGACTCCAAAATCTGCCAGATGAACTTCAATGTGCTTTGACATAATAAGTGCAAACAACATATTGTAGGTGTGTCGCATAGTCTTGTTTGCCTAATTTCCCATGCTTTTGAAATAAAACAAGCCCATACTTTGCCATTCAGCCTAACTTCTCATTTTCAGATTTTGTTATCAGTACCTTTGTTTAAATTACACAACTATACTACTCAAAATTTGATAGGGATTATAGGAATTTTTTTGCGAAATGACATGCAAATTTGGTAACTGCCACTGATGAGAAATATATTGGATAAATGACATGCAGTCAGACACAAAACACCTTTGCACGTGTATTTCATGACATTAAATGAGCATGCAGCCTCACATTTTCGCTTTGACTAAAACTTAACCATTTCAACTCCGAAGTGTGTGTTGCTTGTTGGTGAAAATTTGGAAGTTCCCAAATTTTTTGCATTACATTTAGCAATAACAATGTCTCCTCAACGTCTTAGACTTCAGAGCAATTGGGAAGATGCATCGGAATGCTTGACTCTGGCTTCTCACAACGTCACGTTGCTAATGCACTTAACATCAGCCAAAGCGTTGTGAACAGAGCGTGGAACCGGCATCAAACTTTTGTTACAGTAGCACACCGTCATGGGGGTGGTCGTCAGAGATCGACTACACAACGACAAGACCACTTTCTCACACTTCAGGCATGACGTCATCCTTTCTGGACAGCCACCACCTTACGAAATGACCTTCATAACGCCTCGGGGGTCAGGGTATCCACTCAGACAATACGGAATCATCTTCATACTGCTGGCCTCAACTCAAGAAGGCCATGCGTTCGAATCCCCCTGACCGTGCGTCATAGGCGTGACCGTTTGGATTCGGCTCACGATCATGTCACATGGACACATAACGATTGGGCTCCAGTTCTCTTTACTGATGAGTCTCGATATTGCTTGGACTTTAATGACAGGAGGCAACGGGTGTGGCGAAGACAATGTGAGCTATTTAATGATGCCTACATCAACGAACATGACTGTTATGGTGGTGGATCAATTATTGTCTGGGGAGGAATAAGCAGGAATGGCAGAACGGACCTGCATGTCATGGGGAGAGGGACGATGACAGGGGTATGGTACAGGGATGTGTACGTAATGTGAATGTAAGACCATACACTGGCGCTGTTGGCCCTGATTTCATCTTGATGGATGATAACGCCCGTCCCCATCGTGATAGGGTGGTGAATCAATTCCTAGAGCAGGAGACAATTGTCTCCATGGACTGGACCGCGTGTTCCCTGGACCTAAACCCTATCGAGCATGTGTGGAACATGCTGCAGGTCGCCATTTCCGGTCGTAGGGCACAACCCACAACTCTAGAAGAGCTCGAAAATGCCCTTGTTGACGAATGGAACAACATTCCAATTGCAAGCCTCCGGGTTCTGATTGACTGTATGACCCGAAGATGTCTGGCCATCATTCAAGCTAGGGGAGGCCAAACCCGTTATTGACATTAACTGTGGTAATGAAACAAACAAACACTGTCTGTTTTCACTTTACATGTCAGAGGTGAAACATGAACATAAGGTGAACATGAAGTGTTCGTGAAAGCCGAAAGTGTGAGGCTGCACGCTCATTTAATGTCATTAAATGCACTTGCAAATGTGTTTTGTGTCTGGCTGCATGTGATTTATCCAATATATTGTTCATCAGTGGCAGTTACCAAATTTGCATGTCATTTCACAAAAAATTCCTATGATCCCTATCAAATTTTGAGTAGTATAGCTAGTTTGCTTCCTGCAGCCGTAGCTCATAATAATTTAGCCAACAAACCAGTCATGGCCTGATGCTGCAGGAATCAGGTTGAAACATTTGCTCGCTGCCTGCAGTATATACTAGCTACTATCCGTACTTGCTCACATTTATAGCTAAATAGTTAAACAAGACGTGAATACAGTTGCTACCAGGCAGGATTCCACGTCTGACACGTTCAGACAAAGCCCAAGTTCTATGCCGTTAAGCATAACAAATTAAATGGGAATTATGGTTATGTGTTAACTAGCAAGTAGTGTTAGCACTTAGAAGCTCGCTAGTTATGTCCTTAGCTGGCTTGCTACCTTAGCAGGCGGTAGTTAGCTGATACTGTTCAGACGAATGGTAAACTTACTTAGGTAACAATCGCTGAATCTGTTTGATTAGTGGATAGTTTAACTTATTTTATATGCTAGCCAGAAAATGCTTCAAAACTTGAGCCAAGCCATGCAGGTTCAGTTATTGAGCACTCAGACCGTGGGTTGAGACATGGACCACAGCATCCTGCAAAACCACGCCCATAGAGGTCCCGTGCAACAGAGGGAAGAGGGGTGACGTTAGGGGCAAAGAAGGATCTGATTGTCAGGCCAACACAGAGATTGAGAAAACAAAAACCAGGCAACAACCGCAGGTTAGCAGTAAACTGTTGGAGAGAGACCTTCAAATATTGACTCTCACATTGCAACGCGTAATTTTATTGAAAAGAAGGTAATATTGCTTACTGCTGCTTTTAGGGAACGAGTGGACCCAGCCATGCCCGTAGTACCTTCATTTGATATGTTTATGTGCGTGTTTATTCAAATTTTTTCCTTTCATTTTTCACCCATCTGTACCAATGAATTGAGGTGCTTTGTTCTCACCAGCAGTGTTTGATATAGATCTACAAGCAGCGATAAGCATGTTATAGAATTTAGATCTGACGCAGGCTATTTCCTGCCTCCAAGTACTGCATATAAGATTGCTGATAATAAATCTAACCAAAGTAAATTTAGCATGCTGCTTGTTACTCCTGTCACAACCCCATAATATGATGACTGTAAATGAAAATCCATGTGCTTCCACATAAGCTCACCTACCCCATTGACTTGAATATAATAAAATATAACAAGACATGGAGGAAACTCAGCATATGAACCCGTAAAGTTCAGAGGATTATAAATCTCTGTATGTATGGCAGACATTTTTATGTTTCCAGTTCAGGGCATGTCTGCTGTTAAAATATAAAAAGGTATAACCCTGCACCCACTCACATTTCTATAAGATTGAGAGCCGCGTACGCCTGGCACTTTACATTTATAGCTACATAGTGCTTGGACAGAAAAGAAAACACAACCAATTTCATATTCATAAATTACCTGAGCAGAATCATTGCTTGTGTGATGTTGCCTTGCTTTTCATACCGCCAGCAACACAAGCCAGAAAACCCGAGTGCATTGTCGGACTGAGTGCAAATGATCAGCTTGATTTTGACGAGATTATTGGTATGATGGCATTCAGCCAATAATTCCTGTACTACTGAGGTCAAAATCACCACTCGCACTCATGGACACACGCACGCATAGATGCACATCCAAACCCAGGCGTGCGTTCAGTCAGAGGCGCGAATGCACGCACACACTCACAATGCACACAGATTCATCAATCCCTGGCAGCTCTTAATTTGTGTTCTTATCCGAGCCCAAAGGCCCAGTCGCTGGAGTGAGTGGCTGGGGTGCAAGAATCCTGGGCTCTTTTTGCTGACTGCCATTGGTTCTTAGTCCCCTCAACCCAGCCCCCCCCACCCACCTACCACTCCCCAAAGCACCTTAGGCTGTGCGCATGTGTGCGTTATGTGCGTGCCTGGTTTTAATTAACTCTCCTTATTCTCTTTTTCTGCCGCTACATTGGCTGGCTTTGCGTCACGCGCTCACTGAGTCCTTCCCCTTTGCTTTAACTGGTGTAAGCTCTGCGCTGCATGTTGCATGAAGGTGGTGCTGCCACAGATCAGTGCCAGTCAATGTCCAGGCCACACCTTTGCGTACGTGCTCTCGTGTCACAGGAAAAACAATGAGTCCTATTTTGGTCAGTCTAAGTTAATCTGTTGGTATTCTGCTCTCTGGTGTGCAATTGACGTAGTTTAATTTTATTTTATTTTTTCTTCGGTGTTGTGTCCAGGTTGGTATTGATTGTCGTTACCTAAATATTTATATTTTTTTTGTTTTTGTTTGTCTTGGGATTGCATGTTTTATGCATTTTTTTTAATCAGCACACACACCATTTTACTTGCTTGCTCTGCAGATTACATCTGTGCCTTGCTGATTGATCTCAGTAATTGCTCACACCTGACTTCAATGACTATGTTCAGTTGTGAATGGGACTAAATGCTTATAGAGATGTGTGTCTGCTGCTGTCTTTTATCCTGATGAAGATCACTTTGATCGAAACGTTGATACAATAAATTTTTGGGGAGCATTGTCCTTCAGTGTGCGGACCTAACTATTTTATTAAACGACAAGAGAGTGTCAGTGATTTTTATTGCCTTCAATGTGATGGCATGTGTGTGTGTGTGTGTGTGTGTGTGTTTATATCTATGAGGGTGTGTGTGTGTGTGTGTGGGGGGGGGTGTATGAGGGGATACGGGAGGGGTTCGATAGTCCCCTCAACTGTTTAATGAAAGTGAGCTTTCTTCGGAATAAATTTCTTCAGTGGGAGTATTACTTATTTACTGCACTTGGATCTGTGCTTTTCTAGCGCTTGTTATTGATGTTTGATTACCAGTATGTAAAGCACGCCTGTGCCTGAATTAATTTATTGTGGAACGTTCATTATAAATTTTACAGTACCACAGTCCTCTCCTGTCTGATATCCCATCTTACATAATGTATGCAATAAATACCAGAGTACTGCTCATAATGTTGCATTTCGCATATTTATACATGTTTAATGTTTTGATATGAATGGTGCCCTGCAATATTTACAATTACTAGGGATGTGTACATATTTATTCAGCAGCACTGTCTGAAAGGTCCTCAATAGGAGTCGTGTTGCTCCTGAGATGCACTGTGTAAGTATATGTAAATTCTTGCACTGCAAAAATGTCCTCCCAAGCTAGTGTTTCTGTTTCGTTAGGAGGCTTAAAAATCTATTTTTATTATTGTATTTATAGAATACATGGTCTGACATGAAGTCACATTTTGCATGACTAGTGAAATTTTTGCCCTAATCATATTTAGCTCGTCAAGCCTCATGAGCCAAATTTATCCACTGTAACAATCTCAGAGATTCTGTGCCCGCAGCACCGACACATTAAAATAAACAGAACACCGGTGCTCACGGATCGATAATCCCTTAACCGTGGGGAAAAACAAATGCGCTTCGGCTAGAAGCCATCATCAGCATAACCAAAGCAGCAAATAAGGCAGTTTGTATGAACAGGTGACAGGTGTTGCAAACTGAAAGGTAATAAGTATAAAACTGAATGTTCGAAACCGAAAACATATAGCAGGATCCTGAATCGATCCTGAATAATGTCTTTGATCCTGAATCGAAGACATTATATTGACAATGTCAGTGGTTGTCTTGATGGCAATACGGAAGTGGATATGTGGATGTGTTAATTATGATATGGGTTCTGTGAGAGATGGCTTTCCCTCAACTATAGGGTGATGAGGAACTGATTTGTGAATTTAAGGAAGAGTAGAAAAAAAAAGTTGAACTGTGTATTACACACAAATCTGCACCTCAACCTCAAACTCAAGGTGCAAGATTACAGAGCCGAAATGTAAATGTCTCGCTGTCCAATAAATTTTGGTGCTCACCTCAAAAGACTGAATTATTTGTTTAGATTGACTTTTTTCAGCTCTTCCAGAGTATAAGAAGACCCTCAATTTGGTGCTTTCATCACCTCTGACCCGCTGCTACCAAAAAATCCCCTCACCATGACCGTGACGGACATCTTCCCTCTGCCATGAGTCATGTTTCTGTCCCGCAGGTTTCTGACAGCTTGTGGTTCTGGTGCTCCTGAGCTGCCTGCATGGGTCAGCACTGTGCGATGAAACACTGCACTGCGCCAGTGTATTACACAGGCACAGCGAGGTAGTGACGCATTGAAGAAAAAAAAAAACCGCGGTCCGATGGCAAAATTTATGCTGCTACAAAAAATAAACTGAAATCAATCCAACTTCACATCCTGCATTTTGTTGATAAAATCCCAATTTTTAAGTAGAATTTTCAAATTGAAATATGTAAAGATAACAAAAGGCGGGATTGTTTCGCACATGGTGGAGCTTGAGGTCTTCCTCTAATTGCCATGCAGTTCACTTCCTCAGTGTCTCCCCTCTGACTCTTCTCTTCCCTCAGCTTCATCAGTTATTTATGGCAGTCGATAGCACCTGACCTTTCCCTCACACTCCATCAATGGGGGTGAGAGAGATGGGGCTCTGGACCTTGAGATTCAGGGGCCCCCTCTGACCCCCAATCTGTGGGAATCTTGCATTCTGCTCGCGTGTTCAGCCACTGTCAGTCCAGCACAGGGCCCCAGGACCTAAAATAATCGCTGAATGTTAATGACGGCATCATTTGCATTCAGGAATTGGTTGACGTACACTGAGCCACTGATGATTTATGGTTTTGAATGAATTATCAGTCAGTGAATGATGGTTGAGACTTTTCTCACTTATTTTGGGGTTCAGAAAGACTCAGTCTCACATTACTGTTACAGGTACTACCATAATATGTGCTCTTTTGGTTGCGTTCTGCATTCTTACTACAAAGTTTTGCACCATCCCTGTAGGTTCTGCAGTGTGTTGCGAGCCCAGTCTCATCCCAACTATAGTGACACTACCTGACCAAGCGTCGACATACGATGCAGGAGGTTTTGGCGGTCTTATTTGATGCCAGTTTAAAACAAACCCTAGCGTCTAACTCCTAACCCTTAACCCCAAGCCGCCTTTTTCGTTGTATATCAATGCTTACTCAGGTAACGTCACTTTATGATGAGTCGAGATGAGAATAAATGTTGGCTTTGCAGCCTGTGGATGCCAGGACTAAATGTGGCACAATATTTTTGTGGCCCTAGGACTCTTCGTCCGCAGACTTTTTGTCCCTAGACTTTTCATCCCCTAATTTTTTGTCCCCAGACTTTTCATCCCCATTAAATTTTCGTCCCCAGACTCTTTGCCCCTGGATAGTTCACCCCCAATAATGCTTTTCCCCCTTATAACACTATCCCTAACCCTCACAGTATATCATGCTGATCTGTCCGTCGTCCGTTCGCCCATCCGTCTCTGACAATGATGACACTTTTTTTTATCATTGGGAACAAAAAATTTGGGGACAAAAATTCCTCGGAGACGCAGGGTCCAGGGACAAAAAGTCCATGTGGACGAAAAATTTGCGGACAAAAAATCCTGGGACGAAAAATTTGGGGACAAAGTGTCCTGTATCCCGTTTGGGGCTGGTGCTACAGTGTCTTTTTTGCTCTGACTGTTACAGTTTGGACTTCTCTTCAGCTACACAGATCTTGAGTTCCCTGGGTCCCCATCCATTTGAGAACCACACTTTGCCCCCGGCCGACCTCTTGACCACACCCTTGACTGCTACTGGCTAGACTCTGTTTCCTGCCGTTAGAGGAATGACCATGTTTCTGACAGGTGAAAGCTGGTTTGACCTCGCCTTGGATGGCTACCGATTTGACTGTCTTTCTGACCGGTCTGGACTCGACCATGCTCCTGGCTGCTGTAGACTTGAATTGTGTTTCTGCACTCTTATAAACTGACTGAATTTAACAGTTAAATGAATGCATTGTTTCTAAGTTATTTTAACAGTAAGTGGAGTCCGGCTCGCATTTAGCTGTGGTTTACACTTAAAATACACATAATACGCTGTTGTATACTCATTGTAAAATTACAGTGAAAATAACTGTATAATAATAAAGGTGCCAGTTTATAACAGTATGACTGCTGCAGACTGACCATGTCTCCCTGGCTTTCATCAGTGTAGGCTACGCTTTATTCACCGTAAGGGATGATGTGTGACTCCAGAGTGCTGCACTGCCTTGCCTGACTTTTGAAACTTACAGTTTGAGCTTTTCAACGACCTGAAAGCATATCCAATTAATTACACACTTCCAGGGGCTGTTCTCTGACCCATCGAAGGCTAGCTTGCATTAATCACTTCAACTAGAGTATAGCTCATTAATTTAAGATTTTCTGGTTGAAGCTGGTGAGAGATTGAAAAACAGACCCAAGATGAGTTTGTCCAGCATACTTGGAGCACACCAAACCAACTGTTCCTAACAGAGACAGTGTACAGAATATACTGTTCATACTTATTCTTGTATATATCAGACACTTTTATCAATCGCGATATACAGAAGTGGGAAACATCCATGTTTGTTTCAGGAATAGAAAAGCGTGAGATCACAAACGGACATATTTTCTGTGGTGTGGTTTTAGCTTTACAGTTTCACATGGGAGACTCACTCTTTTTACAATTTTTAAGGCATTTTTTATTAGCAGGTAGCATGCAGCTTGCATGAGGAATTTTTGATGTTGCTAATAAACAAACTAATCAGAAAACGACAGAACAGCTGTGGCCTGTAGGCGATTTTAATTTATTTTCAAAAGCTGAATATTTATCAATTAATTCAACTGGATATCTGTGGCACGCCCCAGGAGTGTGTGATGATGGATGTGGTGCAGAAAATACATGATTTAAATTCCAGTAGCCTTCGAGTTTCTTCATGAGTCAGCACCCTTCTGTATTGTAAAACAGTCTGGGGTTTTGAAAGAGGAGGACAGTAGTGCCCATTTGTATTTTAAAACTGAATGGGTTTGTGGAGAACAGGGTAACATTGCCCATCTGTATTGTAAAGCACATTTGCTTTGTGAGGAGCAGGCTAGCAGAGCCCATATGTATAGTAAAGCAGGTCAGTTTGTGAGTAATTGGCTGTAAACCCTTGTAGTGGGAGAGGAACTGCCAACTGCGTGGGGAAGGTTCTGGACTTCGGCCAGTCCAGTCAACAACATGTCCATCGCACAGACAGGGGATTTGAGATGGCCATTGCTATGGTCCAGTCCGCATGTTAGCATTCTGTCTGGTACTGCATGGTCTGAAAACTAGAGCCTGATTTTTCGCAGCCAAATTCTTCCTGTAGTTTCAATTATTTGCCACTAGAGGATAGCAATTCCCCACTTGTGGTATGGCTTTGGAAACTATCGCCCTGATTTATTTATTTATTTATTTCAGCCCAAAGAAAGCCCAAAGAACTCTCTGTACAGGGGAAGTTTTTGAAAATGTCTTATTTTAAATTATTGTCGTGGAATTTAAAAGGTAAATGCGTACTCTGAAAAAGTTGATCCTTGTTTAAACTGTGCAGTATTCTCAATTGCCTTTATTGTGCAAGTGTATCTGTGTTCCTTGTTGCGCCTCTGTTGTCAGTTAAGCTGAAGTCAGTCATTTTTTCACATCTTTGTCCTGAGGTGACATGTGCTTCCATATGTAACTGTAATTCTCTGTGGAGGGCTTACAGCTGCCATCGATATATAGTGCTTCTCATTTCATCATATTTCTCAGGACAAACAAAATTGATCTTAAGAAGTTGGTCTTGAATCAGATCGAAATCATTAGGCTACATCTCATGAGATATATTATCATTATCAAGTCTTATTTGACTTGGATATAGAAAGCAAATTTTGTGAGAAACAGAAGTATAGTTGCGGGCCTGATTTAGAACACGCAATCAAGTGTAGAATCATTCACACCCTTGATAAAGTACAATGACACGGATAACAATTCATATGTCACATTCACATATATGCCTCAATTTCAATACTCCAAGGTTTAAGTAAATACTGATTTTTTTTTTGAAAACCAGCAATTAAAAAATTAATGGCGCTCATTGGTACTTTGTGCAAACACCCCTGGCAAAGATGAAAGCTGTGAATCTTTTCTTGTAATTCATAACGAGCTTAGAGAACGAATTGAACAAAATTGTCAACCACTTATTCGATAAGCTCTCATGGATTGAGCTCTTCCATATGATCAATGGCCATTTCAAAATGTTGCAGATATTGTTTTCAATGAACTTTTTCTGTGTCAATTTTGATGTGTTCGAGTCTTTGAGGTGCCAGAAAATCCACTTCGAAAAAGCCTCAGCCTTTGAGCAGACAAACACCAAATCTTCTGTGAATATTTCCCAATTCTTGGTATAATTTATCTTGGTATAATTTATTGTGCCCTTGATCAAAATAGTGGCCCTCAACCCCTGGCAAAAAAATATTCCAAATATATCACTGTCTAACCTTCATATTTGACCATAATTTTGAGTTGCTTCTCCTGACATGCATTCTTCTGTGGTGCATATGGACAAAACTATCCATTTTGGAGTTTTCTCACTGCTTTCTTATTGTCATATCCTTATTGTGATATCCTGACACGCCCTGCTCTCTTCTCCATAAAATCAGTCGGCCACAGGGTGTGTGAGAGTCAGAGCCTCGATGCCAAACTCTCATTGTGTCAATTTTCGAAAACTGCAATTAACGGTTTACACCTGAGTTGGCTGACAGAAATAATTTTGACACATTTGGGTTTTGAAAAAAAAAAAAGAAAGTAATTAGCACTCATAAAGGTCATATTATGCTTTTTTGGGGGTTTTCTATTTCTTTTAGTGTGCTTGACAGTTTTTGTGCATATAAAAAGTCTGCAAAGTTACAAAGCTCACGCCAAAGGGTGTTATTCTCTCTGACGGATGAGCACAGCTCTTGAACTGCCTGAAACGCTGCGATTATTGTTCAGCCTTCACTTTCCGAACATGTCTATCAGTCACAGTGTAACAAATTGGCATAAAGCCTGACTAGTGGCTTGTCTGGTATGAAGTGACGCTTGAAGTGGTGACTGTGGAAGAGTTTGTTTTGCCATTTTGAAAAGACACTGATTTTTTTTTTATCAGGACAAAAGCAAGTCCCTTTTTGTGGACTTCTAAAGGAAAGCAAATGGAAACCAACTGATTAAAAATGATTTTACCCCTTATTATCAACTGTAGAACCCCAGCCTTTCATTGTATCCCTTCTATTTCAGCAAGTGGTGCTTCCTGAATTAAGGTTGGCCAATTGCAACAGGGGGAGCTTTAAGTGAGGGGGCCTTAAAGGGACAGGAACTAAATCAGGCCAGTTCTGCTGAGTCAGTCTGAGCTGCTGCACACACAGCCTGTACAGCTGTAATGAGAAGCTTTGTCACAAAAAAAAACAAAAACATGAAAATCTTTGTAAATAAACTGTGATATTGAAATTTTAAACTGAGAAATGTGCGCAATCTGACATATTGAACACAAAACATTGACGCGAGAGTGATGAGATAAATGTTTATATATATATATATAAACATTTATCTCATCACTATATATAAGTACATGGCTTTCCCATGTGTTTGAATAAAAACTTTATTCAAAAAACTATTTATTAAAAACTATATTAAAACACAAAAAGCATCTATACATTATTTAAGGCCATTTTTTTTCTTTTTTTAAAGAGGGCAAAAATTCTTCCCCTGACGTTACTGTAATATTCTTTAAGCAATTTTCTTATCGTTTGAATTTAAGCTTGACTTGGATGATCCCGATGTACTTAAAATAGACTATTTAATGAGTTTGAAATGTCGTCCTGCCATGGTGCTTCTGAGCTCTTCGCTTTGTGTGTCCTGATCAGACCCTGACAGTGATAATTGCTAGTAGATTCCCTTATTTTGTGGAATACACGGTTATGGGCAAAGGTTAATTGGGCATTTAACATTTTATACCATTTCCTTTGATGGTTTGTTGGTGTTCTTTCCTTAACTAATGGCCCACCTGAGCCGAGCTCTCACACTGAAGTTAGTCGAGGGGTGCCAACACAAATGTGTGCAATATAATTCCAGCAGGTCACACTCAGCATCGAGAGAGGGCTCGCACAATTTTCAGGTTTGTGACTGTTTTTCTATCAAAAGTTACTTCTTCACAAATTTTCTTGGCCCTGCAGCCACTTAAGTGCATATTATTGAAACCTAGCTCCATTTTTCTAACTAAGGCTACGTTCGGACAGCAGATCTTGATGCACTATTCAGATTTTTTTGGGGAAATCCGATTTTTCTGTGTGCTCGTTCATATTGCACATTATATCCGACTTGTATCAGTTTTGAGCATGAACTGAATGCGACCCTGAGGTGACTCGCATGCGCATAAGAGGTCCTGAGGTGATACGTGACCACGCAGGAACACACTGTTTGTTTACGGAAGTAAATATGGAGGCATCCCGTGTCGGCGCGTGTGTGGCACTGATAAGGTTTATCTACAACCGAAGTCAGTATCATTACAGACAAATAATGACATGAAGGTCGGATAAATGCGACCTGGCCGTTCAGACAGCAGTCGCATTGCAAAATATCAGATACGTATCGGATTTAGGACCACATATGAAAGTGGCCTGGGTCAGATTTTTAAAAAATCGGATTTATGCTGTTCAGATAGTCTTTAACAGATCGGATACAGGTCACATGTGGGCAAAAAAATCGAATTTGGGCCACATTTGCCTGCTGTCTGACCGTAGCCCAAGTGAATTCATCTCAGGTAGATTGCTAACAGCCAATTCTAAGTGCGCAAAAGTGCGTGTAAGAGTAAATCTAGCATTTTTCAAAATGAAACCAGGCAGTCATGCTATTTTATTGTGTGGTAAATTCATTGCAATGCACTGCAAAAAAAAAACAGATTTCAAGCAACTGAAGGCAGCAAAAGTTTGATCTTAAGTCTTGTGATTTTCAATGAAACACCTCATGTCAGTTGACAGGTGTTGTCCTGAATGGTGAGGCTGGATTTGAAATAGGTCTTTGTGTTGACTGTGCTGTGTGTTTAGTCATTTGTATGTTGGGTGCAATATTGTGAGTCTATGAATTAGAGTCAGCCTGCTAAGTACCGGTAGCTTTCCTAGTTAGCCTGCCTCGAAGGGCCAGCAGCTTTCTCTGGCAATTAGCTCACACGCAAACAAAAGAATCGTTTATCCTGCTAATTAGGGGCATGCAGAGAGGGGTGTGGAGAGGCCAGTGGTGTGTCACACCCCCTCGCCCCTCTTTCTCGCTCCTCCGTTTTGCATTTGAAAGGGGTAGCTTTGCCCTGTGCCGCCTGAAAGAAAATGTCAGGGGCAGATGTGCCCTCTGATACCAGCTCATCAAAGCGGCACATCGCTGGCTGGCATTTCTGAGATGCCTCTCGCCTTGTAGAGCACAGATGCTCATGGTGTGGCGATTGGGGGCTGAGGAGAATAAACGCCACGCTGTTCTTTCTGAATCTTTCTAAATCCTGGCGAGAGGTTTGATAGGCTTGGTGGATGGGAAACACCGCCATCTAGTGGTGAAATTGTTTAATGACTGATCACAGCAGCCAGAGAGAGAGACTGGCATTAGGGGGTAAAGGTTATCATATCTGGTCCTCAAGTCTTAATCCAAGTTTTTATCCTGGTTTTGTTTTCTCCGGGGCAATTAATGGTAGTGCTAGTACTTCAGTGGACTGTTTTCACATCCGATGCCAAACCTCCTGTCTCTCTGACAATCTCTGCATTGGGCCATGGGAAGTCTTTGGATCCACCCCTTCTCAATGAGCCTGGTCATAAAATTATGTCTGATAATATTTGACACATTCCTCACTCTTTACATACGAATGGTCAATATCAGCGAGATAATCTAAACTCATCATTCGGATATTTGTTGACATTTTTTCACATCTACTCAAACAACAAACAGAAAATTGTCAAGCTGTCCAATGTGTTAAATGGAAAGCTCAATAATTCTGACTTTAAAGTATAAATTATGCCAAATTATGCCTGGTGTGGAATATGGTCTCTTTCAGAGCTATAGCCAATTTCACTTGTCCTAGAACAGCACTGCACTTCATTTACCATTCTCTTTCATCATTTCAACTCTGTTTCCCAAAAGATGAAGGAATCCAGTCCGTTGATTACACAGAGATGCTACAGTTAAGTTTAGGTAATTCTTGCTGGAAACTTCAGAGTACAAAGGTACAGATAATCATCTTCCACATGTGCCCCGCTAATAGATTTCAGAGAGCAATGCTGGAACCGTGTAATGAGTAAATGGTACATTGTAATGAAGACTATATCCAAAGGACTGTACTGCTAGATGTCCTAGTTTGTGTAGCACGGTTACCTCACAGCAATATGAATGAGGGGTTGAACCTGCACAGTGGGGTTTGCATGTCATCCTTGTATATGCATGCATTTCCTCAGGGTTCTCAAGTTTTTTCCTGCAGTCCAAAGACATGCATGCCGGACTAATTGAAAACACATCATTGGCCGTGGTTAGCAGTAAGTCAGTGAAAGGCGTGTGAGCCTTGTTATGGTTTGGCAGGTTGTCCAGGGTGTGTTCTTGGCTTTTTCCCATAGTGGGCTGGGATCCACTCACAAGGTAAGCATTATTATTACTTCAGGAATAATAAAAACAGTCCCATCAGAGAGAGCAGGTTTCGAGTCAGAGGTGTGTATTTGTTGATTATTTTGCAATTTTCGCAAGTTGGCTGCTTCCCTCATTAGCGGGTGATGCGCCACACAGCGGCTCTATCGCATTGGAGCCAGATTATGAATGATTGCGATGTTTATTTTGTGTAATGGCGGTTCCTCTCCTTACGTTCACAGAGTGATTGAATCAGTGAATTCAATTAGGGTCCAACTGCATGTTGAAAATGTGTGGAGTTGGGCCCTAATTGAATTCACCAAATCGATTGCACCTGCAGCACCGGCCTCCCTTTCTTTCTCTTCACACACCAGGTAGAGTCCAGTACCTCAATAAACATGAGCCCCTGAACACAATGGAGGTTCACCTAAATTAGGATGCTTTCATTGGGCCAAGAATATTTAGAAAAATGCAGTATGTGAGCCAGTTTTCTGTTCATATTTGCAGATGACAGCTTTAAGGTGGCTGAATATCCAGCTTGTTTGGGCATGTAAACCATTGTGAGGCAAACTTGGGAGTTTCGCTGCTATTGGCTATTATGCTGTTACTGTGATGCTTCATAAAACCAGATCTACACTCTGTCAGTGTTAAAAGCATATGGGCTATACATGAGTCTAAATATTTTGTTCTTAAAATAATGTTCAGTTGCATATTTGATTCTATATTCATTCAAAATCAAATGTTCATTGTTATATTGTTAGTCTTTCATATTAAGCACACAATAGAAGTTGAGCAACGTAGCCCTGGACCAATCAAATCCCTCAGCCAACAATTGCACTAATGTTGTGCTGAAAATGTTGAAACAAAATTGACTGACAGTGCTGATCTACACTTATTGGAGTCTCAAGTAATTGTACACTTGGTTCGGTTTTAGCCAGGCAGCACACGATACATACTTACATACTTCTGTATTTTAATTCAAATACTTCTTCTTCAGCCTTCTAATCAATTTCCGATCTCAGCACCATTTAAACTTTAAAATGTTCAGCATGTTCTGGTTACTTATGCTTTATTTCTCCACTATGAACATTGAGAGATCATTTTTGGCCGAATTAAATCCCTTCATTTGCAGCTAACTCATGAGACTTTTCAATGATCACAACTCTACAACTACACATTCCAAACATTCCACAATACCACTGTCACTGTTACCTGCTCATGTTATTGAACTCTTTGAATTACCCTTTACACTAAATTGCTTCTGTTTTAATAACTATTGCAACTATTACTGATACTAATTTAACTCTACAGCGACTTCAACCTTTTCAAAGCAAACAAACTCACTCTCCTCAGAAAATTTAGCCTTTGTCACTCGCAAAATGCCGAAATATCTTGCTTTACTGGTGTATTTCTCGCTTTTTCCAGAAATGCTTTTGAATTTTACAACCACCAGATGGCGACTCCATGGAAATGCGTTAAGGTCGCAACGTAATTTTTAAAACCCAGGGTGGCGCTGTAGCTCAGTATTTCATCCAGTGCGTTCAGCTCAGCACTGCCGCGTGATACATGTGTACGAACAACATGAATTATTAATTTGTCATAATTTGAATAACTTCGTTTTTTGCCATCTCTTAATTTGAAATATGGCTTTTTTTCATTCATATATATATATATTTTATATTTGTTTTTTTTCCGGAAAATGTTTAATGTGTCTATCAGGTAACAGTAAGCAACGAGAAAAATACTAAGGGGATAAAACAAAACATGCTTTTCAGCTTCCCTCTACAATGCTGAGGGTTCGGATTGGGGTTCCGTTTTAGTGAGCGGGTTCATTTTAACGCTGGCATCAAATAAGGACGCAAAGAGTCTCTACACTCGTCGTACATTGACGTTCCGTCAGGTAATGTCACTATACGACGAGTACCTACCGACTGCGATCTGAGGGTCTAACAATGGACCGGTGACAGGGTGTTGAGCACCCAAGGCTCACCAATGCACGAGGGTAACTAACACTATACCATCTGGTCTTAACTAATAAAAGACCTACTGTGGCACAAATTAATGCAAATTTTTTTGTTAGTAACAGTAGGAATGTGTAACAATACTTTTAGCATCGCACCTGTAGCGTATAGGGCTGCATAGCCTCAGAATGGTCAGAGTGCCCTTGCTCAAAGTGCCTACAACGGCGCACAAGTGTTAGAACTAGACCTCTGAGCAATGAAAGAAAGTGGACTGGTCTGATGAGTCGGGCTTTCTTCTACGACATCACGTGGACGGCTAGGGGATTGTGTGCCATTTACCAGGGGAGCAAATGGCATCAGGATGCACTATGGGCTAAAGACAGCTGGAGGAGTTAGTATGACGCTCTGAGTAATTTTCTGTTGAGGAGAGGGTATTCATGTGGATCTCCAGTTATAGTCAAACTCTTTTCGAGTCCATGACTCAATGGGTCAGCGCAGCACACGGAGGACCAACAGCATGTCAGGAAGATGGCGAAAATGTGTTGACTCATTGACGTGTGTATTTTTTCTTTTTTTTAAGATTGTTTAGAAATTTACCGCACACGCAGTGAAGAAAATTATTTAATTATTTACAGGGCTTTGCGTGCTCAGCCACGTTTGAACACTAGAGGGCAACATTACCACATTTTAAAATTAGACTATCATCATGATAATATCTTTGTAAGCAGCGCGTTGTTTTTTTGAGCGGACAGTTTATTTTACCAGGGCTTTCAGGGCTTACGTTAAACATCACCCATTTACCGAGCAGGGTTTCTGAAGTGCTCCTAATTGCTTTCTTTACCCGAGGGTACTACAGCATTTACACTGGAACCAACTAATCACAATTCCACTCCCCCTGACCACTATTACTACACAATAATTCACAATTTAAGATGGCACTGTCTATTGCTTTAATACAACTGCCATTTCAAGTCTAAAAATATACAAAATTCGCTTGTTACTCATCTTATTGTTTAGTTTCTGAATTACCTTATTATTAAGCGTATTATGAGGTGCATGTTCTTACTTTTTGTCCTCTCTCTAGTGGAAAATAGTTGCTTATTTTGTCTTAACATACAGCACAAAAGTATTTGCATCCTTTCAAATTTGTTCTTTTTTTGCTTATTTGTCATATTTAAATGTTTCAAATCACCCAACTAATTTTGATATAAGACAAAGACAATAAGAGAAAACTCAAACTAATGATTTCCAGTAATCATTTCACAAACTAAGAGCTAGTTTTGCATCCTTTGGTCGCAAAATCTACAATCAAATCTTTGCAATAACTGGTAACTAGTTCTTGAGGGGGTGTCGAACATGAACTGCCTGCTAAATGTGATGCTACTGCCTTTCAACTGGATTCAAGTAAGGAATTTGATTAGGCCACTCCAAAACCTCCATTTTGTTTCTTCTGAGCCACTCAAAGGTATAACCCATGTCTTTCAAAAAGTTCCACGCTGTCTCATCAGTCCATAGAATACCATCCCAAAAGACTTGGGGGTCATCAAGATTTTTTGGCAAGTATGAGACAAGCCTTTGTGTTATTTTTAGTCAGCAGTGGATTTAGTCCTGCGGCTCTCCCATGGATGCCATTTTTGCCCAGTCTCTTTCTTATTGTGGAATTGTGAAAACTGACCTTAACTGAGGCAAGAAATGCCTTCTTTAGATGTTATCTGGGTCCTTTTACGACCCCCTGAATGAGTCATAAAAATGCTCTTGGGGGACTTTTGTTGGTCTGCCACTGCTGGGAAGGTTCACCATTGTTTCAAGTCTTCTTCATTTGTCGATAATGGCTCATGGTGGTTTGCTGATTTCTCACTGCCTTAGAAATGGCTTTGTATCCCTTTCCAGACGGGTATGTCAGTGACTGTGTTATTGCTGCATCCCTTGATGTTTTTTTTTGCCTACTTTACATTGCAAAACAAGTTCTACGTGATGTCTAGTTTCAATTGGGCTGGCAGTAATCATGCCTGATTCTAATGAAAGTGAACCCAATAACCAATTAAGTACGTTTATTTAGTCGATTTAGGAACTAAGGGGGCAATTACTTTTTCGCATATCGCCAGGTAGGGTAGAATAGCGTTTTTTATTTCCTTTTTAGTAAATAAAATTGACATTTACTTACTACATATTGTGTTTACTCAGGTTACCTTTGTCTAATACACTGCTCACAAAAATATAGGGATATTATGTCTATGTTGCATATCAATGAACTAGAGGCACTCCTAGAGTGCATACCTCCACCAAGGCAGCACAGTCCAAATGGTGGTGAGTGGGAGCAAAGTTCACTTATCGCATGTCTCAAGATTTCAAGATGGCTGCTGTGGCGGCCATATTGTTTTACTGATAGTGGTCAAAACCAATTGGGTCCATTCCTGATGTGATATAATTTCAGATATATCCGTTCATTACTTTTAGAGTTATCTTGTTCACAAACAGACAAACAAATGGCATCGATCGCATAGCCTGCCAACTTCCTTTGGCTGGAGGTCATGAACATTAAATGTACCAAATATTCTTCTTCTTGAACGTTTCATTGAGCCAATTTGAAAAAAATCAAATGTTAACAAACAGCCTACCTGTCCGTAGCGAGTGAGTAATGGAGTACTTATATCCTGAGGAAAATGCAGAGGTGAGTGATAGGGGTCAATATCACATGTGATCATCTCTAGCATCGATCACCACCTGACAACAGCTTCTCATACTGTTCACAAGTCTCCTCATGTGATCCCGAGGGAAGTTTTGCACCCTCTTCTGAGTCCTCTGGCAGCAACACCTGGAGCTCTTGTTGGAGGCTGATGGCGATCCAGAATTCGCCTCTTTCATTGATCTCAGAAGTGCTCGATGGCATTCAAGTCTGAAGAACATACAGCCCTCTCTAAATGAGGAGCTTCAGCTCTCTGGATGCGCTCAGTGACAATTTGCCCACGGTGTGCTCTGGCATTGTCATCCATGAACAGGAAATTTGGGCAGTGACGGAGATGTAGAGGCACAATTATTGCATTAATCATTGTGTTCAGACAGTTGTGGCCAGAAACTCGCCCACTAATGACGATTAAATCGGTTTCAAAGCCATTAGACATGCCTGCACACATCTTAACACCACCACCTCCGTATCGTTCATGCTCAACAACATTGACATCGGCGTAACGCCGCCCCTCCATCTCCAAACACGCCTCCGACCATCTGATCTGAACAAGTTTATCTTACTTTCATCATTAAAGAGCTCTAAGGACTACTGATGACGTGTCAGGTGACATGATGCCCCGCCCACTGCTGCCGGTCCCTGTGATTTCGGTTTGTCAGGGGTTCAGCCTGCAACGGATGTCTGGCGTTCGACCCATGCTGGTGAAGGAGGTTCTGAATAGTTTGTCTGGACACCCTGAGTCGCCTGAGCTCTCTGAGACGCATCTGCACTTGTGTGGCACTGACAATTCGGAAATGTAAGGGATACGTACGAATGCATCAGTCACCCTGGCGGATTATTACAGGACGACGCCCTCTACCTGTCTCTCCTGAACACTGTCAGTCTGTCCAAAGCATTTAAGGAGTCGAGAGTTGACACTCTAACTTACAACAAGCTCTGCGGCTACCTAAGCTTGGCAACTTCCTGTTTGATGTCTGGCCAATGCTAGGTGGCGCCGCTTCACAGTGAGACATCTCAGGTTCGGGATTTCAACACAAATCATTGTATTGTCACAGCAGCAGACTATCTCTGACTGAGCATGACCACTTTTTCAGGAATAATCTTATCCCGGAGTTTTACTCAACTACCCCCCGTACCCAACACTGAGTACTGTTGAAAAATAAATAATGTGCTTTCACGGTTGGCTAATTCTGAGACCTACATGAAAATGGTATCTCTCATAGAGAGTTTTAAGGAGCGCCACATACACTTGTTACAAAATTTCAGCTACCTTTTCAATATCCAAATATTTTTGTGAGTAGTATATTTAAATTAGTTTGATGATCTGAAACATTCAAGTGTGAAAAATATGCCCAAATAGAAGAAACTGGGATGGAGCCAAATGCTTCAAAGGACTGTATGCCTGACAAGTGAAATTGTTATTTTTTTTATCCTATTAGCAAATCTGAAAAAGAGTAAAAAATATCTTACCTCTTTGGCAGAAATTTGCTCTGATTGTAAAAAAAAAAGGATTAAAAATAAGTGTTTTATTTATGTCAAAGCACAAGGTTATAACGCTTGGTAAGATGGACTTTTTTTTGCAGTGAGGAAATTAAAGTTCTGAGAGCAAAAAGTCAGCAAAGAAGTTTGTTTCAGTTAACAGAATTTCCCAATTATCACAAATATTCATCTAGGAGCTGGAGCTATTTAATAAAATCAGCTGGTCATGTCTCTGTACTGACTTCCCCCCGGACTTTCCATCTCTACTTTTTAAAGCTTGGTTCTGTAAGCATTGACGTGTATGGCGGCTTAACCTTGTTTCCATCCTGCTGTTGAAGGAAACTGAATTTATGGGCCGTGTAGTTTTGGACGTGGTGTAGTCTTGTGTTATGCAGGCCTGGGGAGACATTAGCATGTCACATATAATTTACATTATCATAGAGCCTCAGGACTTTGGCTTGCGTGGGAGCGTGGCTTTTGTCTGAGCTGATGGAGGTTGGATCGGCAGCCTGGTCGCTTTCTGGCCGTTTCTCTTGGTAGGGAGGGGGGGGGGGTCTGGCAGTGGGAGTGGAGGACCCCTGTTTCTCTCCCCGAGCGGCCATTCCTCTGACTGCAAACAAAGGGCGGGGAAGGGGAGAATTATGGGGAAATATAATGAGAATTATGGCGACGGCGACGTGGCGTTTTTGTTGGGACGTGGTGACAGGTGTGGGGGCGGTCTCGAGGGCTGCTCCCCTTGTCGCGGTTGACGCGCTCGACCCTGTCCCAGCGGGGGTGATGGGGCAGCATCTCTCTGTGAACCCCCCTCCGCACAGGGCTGACCCCTCCCTGCGCTTCCCCCCCTGTGATCTGCAAGTCAGTGGCCGTAGTCCCATTTCCCAGCGTCTGACAAATTGCAGTTTGAGTCCCCGATCTTGTCTCAGTTTGCATGAGTATGCGTTATGTGTGAACCTCGGTTCTCATGGTGTGCGCGCGTACAATATTTGTGAGAATGTGTTACTGCGTGTGTCTCCCTCAGTATGTGCATTCATGTACTGTATCTGAATGCGGGTTACTGTGTGTGTTTCTTCATCCGTGAATTTGTCAGCTTTTAGTTTTATATGTCTTAATGTCATGTGTGTCCATGAGTGTGTTTGTATTTTATGAGCTTTTAAATGTCTTAGTATGTAAGCATGTTGTGTGCTTTTTGATGCCTGTGAATGTGTGTATGTGAGGTGCTTTTACGTGTCCGAGTATGTGTGTGTTGCGTGCTTTTAGACGCCCGTGTTTGTGAGTATCTTACGTGATTTTAGATGCCTGTGTATGCGTGTATATTATGTGCTTTTTGTTGTCTGTGGATTTATGTATGTTGTGTGCTTTTAGATGGCTGTGTTTTGCGTTTGTGGTGTGCTTTAAGGTGTCCGTGTTGCGTGTATGTTGGTGCTTTTTTGCGTTCGTGTTTACGTGTACGTTTTGTGCTTTTAAAGGGTCAGTGCTTGTGTGTACGTTGTGTACTTTTAGATGTCCGTGTGTTTACGTTGTGTGCTTTTAGGTATCAGTGTTTGTGCGTATGTTGTGCGCTTCTAGGTGTCTGGGCTTGTGTGTTTGTTGTGGGCTTTTGGGTGTCCAAGTGCATGTCTGTTGTGTCTGTCTATGCGTGTATGTTGTATGCTTTTGGGTGTCAGTGTATGTGCATATTTTCTGTGCTTTTAGGTGTCAGTATACAAAGGTATGTTGTGTGCTTTTAGGTGTCAGCAGATGTGTGTATCTTGTGCGTTTTTAGGTGTCATTGTAGGTGTGTATGTTGTGTACTTGTAGATGTCTGTGTTCGTATGTATGTATGTTGTGCGCTTTTAGATGTCAGTGTAGGTGTATATGTTGTTTACTTTTAGATATCTGTGCTCATATATGTTGTGTGCTTGTACAAACGTCTGGGCCTCTGTATAAATATGTATGTCTCCATGTCAGTGTTTTTGTGTGTGTGAGTGGGGGCTTAACCTTCTGTCTGCCTGGTTGGTTGGTCAGTAGCAAAAGCGCAAGCTGTTCCTGCGGGAGGTATTGGACTGAGGTGGCCATATGCGCTGGGGACAGACACTGTTTAGCATAGGGAAACACACGGAGGCGGCCTCAGGCAACCATGTCCAATGGGGAGAGAGGAGCCATTACAGAGCTGCCCCTGCAGTGCCGTGGATAAAATAAAGGCCTCAGAAACAGCTGTACAACACCAATTCAGGCCCAAAACACGCACACAGACATGCACTCACACAGGCACGCACACACACACACACACACACACACACACTCAAACAAATACACCCACTTTAATATGCATTCATCCATGCGAAGGCACAAATATTCTCATACAGTGCTTTCTCACGTTCACAAGCATAGTCAAAACATGCATGCACAGGAACTAACATTCTCCTACTGTGTCCACACGATGATACACATACAAACTCAAATGCATGCACGCACACACATGCTACTTCATGCAGTGCTGTGAAAAGTATTTGCGCCCTGCCTTTCTTCTATTTTTGCTCGTTTATAATATTTAAATGTTTCTGATCATCCAGCTTATTTTATTGTTACACAAGGATGACACGAGCAGATGCAAAATGAGGCTTATAAATGATCATTTCATTTATTGAAAGTAAAGAAATATTCAAAACCTATATAACACGTGAAAAGATAACTGACCTCATAAACAGTGCAGTGCCACCGTTCATGGCAATAGTTGGAATCAAATGTTTGCGATGACTGAAAATGAGTCTTTTTCATAATTTCTGTGGAATTTTGGCCATCTCCCCATTGCAGAAATGTTTTAATTCAGTCACATTTCGAGAGTTTTCCAGCAAAAATAGCCTGTAACAGCATCTCAATCAGATTCAAGTCAAGTCTTTGACTAGGCCACTCCAAAAACATTTTGTTTCCTTTCAGACATTCAGTGGTGGACTTGCCTGTGTGCTTTGAATCATTGTCTTGCTGCATAACCCAACTGTGCTTTAACTTTGGGTAACAAACAGATTACTGGCCAATCTCCTTCTGGATTTTCTGATAGAGTGTAGAATTCATGATTTCATCAATTATGACAAGTTTCCTCAGACCTGAAGCAGCAAAGCAGCTCCAGACCATCACACTGCCACAACCAAGTTTGACTGTTGGTATAATGTTCTTATTGTGAAATGCTATGGTAGTTTATGCCTGATGTAACAGGACTCATGTCTTCCAAAAGTTTCATTTCTGACCCATCAGTCCACAAAATATTATCCCAAAAGTACTGGGGGTCATCAAGATATTTTTTGGTAAATCTCAGATGAGCCCCTGTGTTCTTATTTGTCAATAATGGATTTTGTCTTGCTTTCGGATGGATGCCCAGTCTTTTGCCCAGTCTCTTTATTATTGTGGAATCGTAAAAACTGACCTTTACTGAGGTCAGTGAGGCCTGCAGTGCTTTAGATGTTGGTTTGAGTTCTTTTGTGACCTCCAGGATGAGTTGGCAATTCGCACTTGTAGGAATTTTTGGAGGCCGGCCACTCCTGGGAAGGTTCACCAATGTTCCAAGTTTTCTCCATTTGTAGATTAAAGGAATAAGCCCCTTGAAACAGTGGGTTACAGTGATTTTATAACGGTGGAGGGGCGTTCTAAGGCACGATGCGCAATGGAGTGCCTTTGTGCCCCTCCACCTTTATAAAATAAACAAACAAACAAAAAAAAATATATATATAAAATAAACATACAAAAACAAAAATAAATATATCGCTAATACTGAAACAGCGAGCTAGTTAGCAAAGTAGCCAGCAAGCTAAAATGATATCGAACTCTGTAATGCAATAGCTAGTTAGGTAGATTGCCAACTGGTTAGCGGGTTAAAAGACTAAACTTCGCTAACACTGAAATAGCGAGCTAAAAGTCTTGAAACAAATGTAACCTAACGAGTAAATTCAGCGCCGAGTAGTTGGCTGCGCTGTGGGATATTTTGTGCTGCGGTCTGCCTCAGAAGTGGGTTACAGTGATTTTATACCAGCATGGAACGCGGCTCAGCCAATCACATTAAAGAATGGGAAGCACTCGTTTTATAAAATGGCTCTCACCATGGTTCGCTGGAGTCCCAGAGCCTTAGAAATGTCTCTGCCAGGCTGTTTGATGTCAACTCTTGAATTTTCTGCTGAGTTTGGTATCATATGGAGTTTTTTTCCAACTTCACATTGCCGGACTTGTTGTATTTAAGTGATGTTCAGATTCACCAGGGTTGGCAATAATCTTGCCTGGGTGAGAGTAATGATATTGAACCCAAATATCGACTGCATTTGTTTAACGGGATGATTTAGTAACTAAGTATGCAACTAACTGATTATAATTCCATTCATATTTTGCATTTTAAGTTAACCTGTCTGACTAAAAACTCTTAACCGTCAAACCATGACTTCCTGTTTTACTGTGGTATACAGAACATATGAGATGACACAGCGCAATTATCCTTAATTATTCAATACCGTGGGAAGGGCCCAAGAAAAGGGTGACAAAAAAATTATTGGGCCGCAAAATTCAAGAAATGAATATTGGATAGTTTCTAAAGAGCAGGAATACCCATTCCCATTATCAGGGCAATAAATTAGAAGTTTAAAGTGACAGGAGATGTTAAGACTCACTACTGACTCACACATGTGGAAAAGCATGTGTGAGTACATAGACCCCACACACCATAAGGAAGATGGTTTGACTGTCAAATCTCCATGGATCACAGCAGAATCGCTGAAGTCAGTTGAGTCTTGGGATCAGAAACTGTCCGAAACTAACCTTCAACACACCACCTACATAACTAAGTTGTATGGGAGGGTTGCCAGAAAAAAAAGCCTCAGCTGCCATTCAATAACAAACTATCAAACACCAACATTTGCTAAACATCGGTGGAACTTTCAATAGGACATTTTGTCAGATAAGAATATAATAGAGCCACAAACATCAAAGGTCAGTATAGACGGAAAAATCGCCATACAGAAAACCACCCTACATCTACTGTGAAGTATGATGGTGGAGCTTCGATGTTGTGGGGCTGTTTTTCTTCCGAAGTCCCTGGACATCTTGTTAGGATACATGCTGTCATGAAACCTTCAAATACCAGCAGATTTTTAAAGAAATCAAACTGTCCTTGTCAGGAGGCTTAAAACAGGCAGTGGTTGGACCTTCCAGCAGGACAGTGATCTGAAGCACACCTCAAAATCTGCACAAAAAATGGTTCACTGACCGCAGAATAACGGTTTTACCCAGTACATCCAGTGTCCATGCCTAAACCCCATAAAAATCTGCAGAATGAACCGAAGAGGATAGTCTGCATGTGTCAATCTCAGGGCCCATGCCTTGTGCTCACCGGCCTCGCCACGCACTGCCGGAGTCTTCGCTGATATCTTGGCAAAAAGTGGCTGCACAAAATACTGAATGAAGCCCTGCCAATAATCGTGGCTCACAATTTTTTGAGAAAAATATTTCTTGATAAGAATTTAGCGTTTCTTTCAATCATGCCGCTTCAATTGAAGATGAGATTTTTGTGAATATTTTGAATGAACGATCAGGAGAACAAACATTTTTTGCATCACACACACACACACACACGCACAGAAGACTGTTGGATCAGCTTGTTGAGTCGGCAGGTCGTGCCAGCCTTCTGTCTTCCCCTTTACCCCATCCCCCCCCTTTTCAAGACCACGCAGCTTAAAGTATGAAATCCCTGCACAATAGTCTCTCCTACGCACCCTCAGACTCAGCTACTCCACACAAGAAATTTTCTAACAGAAGTAGCAAATAGGTCACTTCCAGTCTAGACTGATCGCTCATAATTATTCTTCTCCAGACAAATTAATCATGCATTTAAGAAAGACACCCCTCTTCCTGCCAGAGCAATTCAATTTTTCATACTCTACAATCACTCAAGTCTGTGATGAAAAGCTGTTTTCTGGGTGGCTGAACTGGCGTGGGAGTTTTCTGTGAGGTACAAGGGCTCAGAAGGCGTCCGATAGGTAAAGGACACGGAGGCTACCTCAGTATTGGGTGTGTCCCAGACAGGAAAAGAGCCATTATGACCAATAAGCCATTTGCATTCCAGTTTGATCGCTTATCTTTTTTCCTGTTGGTCTTCCTGGAAGATTGTTTGCATTTGGTGTGAGTATGTGCATCTGTGTCTTTGTAAAAGCGTATACTGCATGTGTGTTTTAAATGTACAGTACATGCATGTACTCCAGTATACAAGTAAGGAGTCCATAGTTCAGCCTGTTGCCCTCATTAAACTCGGTTTATATTGGATTATATTTCAGCGCTGCCGCTGAATTGATCCTGTGCAGGGGGTTAACACATGATGAGAGAGAATGACAAGACGTGACCCTAATTGAGAAATATTTTCTGCAGTCATCGAACATATTTACTCATCACATTACCTTGGTATGTAACTTAACACTAAATAATAATAATAATAATAATAATATTTTATGAATGTATACTGTATATAAAACACCCCTGCCAAAGCTGAACATATTCCAGCTCTGATAGTACCTTATTTTCCTAAAACTGATTTTCAACAGGTATTCTGTGGGTAGTCTGTGCTCAGGATTTTTTGTATTATGTTGTGATGCAAAATAATTACAGCCCAGAGTAGATGGAAATCAAGGACTATCCCATGGAATCAATTTGATCACCACTTGAAGCGTGAGCACATGAAGAAGGGCTCCACATTTGTGTGGCTCTGCTCAACATTTGATTACATAGCTGTCAGCGAGTGGTCTATGCTTAGACAGTACAATCTCATACAGTTTCTAGCTGGCTCTGAGCGATTTACTCCCGCTGTGGTGGATCCATCAGTGTACAGCGGAACCCTTTTTCCCCTCGCTGAGTCTGCTTTTACCACAGAGTTAGATTTTCCAGTACATTGCTCCATAAATAAAGATGGCAAAGAAAAAGCAGTTACTGTTATTATTCACCATTTTAGCCAATCCAAATTTCACAAATGTCCTTTTGCCTTTGAAATTATTTGAATTCTTGCTCTCCTTCAGCGCTGCCCGGTGTGCATTTATTATTTTTATAAATAAGTAACACCCCTGAATTCTGGTGAAATTAGTTTGCCAATGCCGCTAACATTATTACGAATGTTAGCAGAGCATTTGACAGGAATGCTATGAGTGTGGTTACCTAGCAACAGTAAGAAAGACAACTTCAGTGCTTGGTACCAAGTAGGCTTTATAAAATCAAGACAGTTGGTCTCTTGCTTGTCTTTTCATGTCTATAAAGCATGTTTGGTGTCTGTGAGCCCTTAGTCCAGTGTTAGTACATGGAGGACCACAGTGATCATGTGGTCCCAGTGGGCAGAGCTGGAGCTGAAAATGGGATGGACAAAAACATCTTTTAAACTGGTGAAAAAGTCCTGACCTGTTCTAAATCATTTTTCCTTTATTGGCATGTTTTCCAATCATAAGAATAATCCATTGGCAGTCAAAACACAGCTTCTTTCTGAACGCAATCCAAGGGTAACGAAATAATAGGCTAACTTCAATAAAAAAAATGTACTCATACATAGACCCACGCTTTACTGAAGGTAAACTGGTCTGGAACTTCGGCTCTACCTTTCTGACACATCACGAGATCTAACCTGCCCTTCATCGTTGTTTGAATTGTTTGAATTAAATCAACGACAAAGATTTGAAACACCTTAACATAATTTTGACTAACGCTGATTGAAATGCACCAAATTATACATCCAAATTAATGGTTTTCATCTTACCTCAATGATGATAACAAGCAACATCTGGTGTTATGGAGTGATTTCGGAGTTATTGTGTTGTTAATTAAGTAAAATGACTGAGAACAGGACTAATACTTGGTGTAAAGGGATGTTTTTTTGCCCACCCTATTTTCAGCTCTGGCTGTTTCACTGCTAAGTCCTCTATGGACTGATCTCCAAGCAGTTCAGAGATCCAGACAGGAGATATGAACACTATCAGAGAAAACGATCTGACTCCATTGGTCAGCCACATTTATGATCTTGATATCATAAGTCTCTTGATAAGGAAGCAATGTTCAAACTGAACAACTGGTACCCCCGCAAACCTTAATACGAATTTTGACTTCATTTTATTTTTTGACTTCATTTGCCACATTCCATTGCTTTTGTTTGGCCTGTGGAGTCTACTGATTTGGGCCAAATTGAATTAACAATGAGCAATATTGACTGTGTTATTGGATTTGCGGTGTGGAAAGTTATTGCTGTAACAGGAGGTCAGTAAAAACTGAGAAGTTACTCAATAAAATGTGATTGATTGGCGCTACAATGCAAGTGATGCAAATGTAATATTCATTAGGAGAGAGTTTTCTGCAAGGTTTAGATGAAATGTATTGACCCTTGGCTTTGGTTTAATTACCTCTGTGGAATGTGATTGATTTTTTGTGTTGGTTTGTTAGTCGGATGGTTGGATTTTACCTGAGGTGGATCTTGCCCAACTAAGTGATAAAATTTTAGGAGTGATACAGATTTGGATCTCGTTCCAGGATTTTTTATTTTTTTTTTTTTTGAAGGATTCCTCACCATTGCACAAGAGGGCAACATTTTAAATTTTACGTCACATCACCACAAATATAAAATGTTTTTATAATAAAAACCTACGCAAAATTGCAGTGCTACACATACAGTATGTCGCTATTGTCTAATAACTAATAAAGATAGACATTTTTAACCACCTATAATTTATTGTTGAGATGATGTAGATTCTCTAATGTTCCTGCTACATAAAAAGAACAAAGAATTCATCTGAAGAAAGGATAGTTCTTGTTCGTTTGTAGATATAGATAGTCTTTTTTTCCTGTACGTAAGGGTCATAAGATGATGTAAGAATTGGCTCATTTTGTTGGCAGCACACAGGGCAGGATATGGGAAAGGACATTGAAATGAATGGGTTAGAAGTAAACTGCTGGCCCATTGCTACACCAGCATATCAGACACCTCTAGCCTTTGTACATCCTGGGCTCTGGGAGGTGGAGAGTGTAAAGGATTATTGTTCTTTGTGCCCATGCGGGGTCACACCCTGGAGCTGCAGATGCTCCACCATGACCCCTCTAACCGCCAAAACTATCTTCATCTCCTCACCTTTTATTTTTGTCATTACATTCACTGCTTGAATCATACTCACCTTTATAATCTTATTCATGTATATGATTGGCTTCTAATTGGGTTTAATGGACTGGTAGAACCAAGACATGGAAATATTCTCTTACCCAGGAAGTGGAGGATGGGCTCGCCCACTATAGCTTAGTTCCTCCCGAGATTTCTTCCCACTGCAGAGTCTTTTTCTCTCCACAGATCAGGATTTTTCCCCGTAATGAAAGTTTTTTCTGGCTCATAAGCTATTCTAGGGACCAAAGCCAGGCATCTGCCATACTGCTGTTCTACGAAGGGTCTTTGGGAAAGGTCTTCTGCGAAAAGCTCTATACAAATAAAACTGAGCTGAACTGAACAGATTTAAAATCCGAGTTTGTATTCCACACTGTTCGGTAGAGTGGAGCAGGATGTCTAATCCACTGACTGGTGCAACGTGATTTACAGCAGCCACATATCACCTCACAAGGTGAAAGCCTCCCTACAGGAAAGAACCTCGTGAGAAGATGGGAATTGAAGCACTGATTACTAAAACCCCACAAGTCAAGTCAAGTCAAGTCAAGTGTGTAATAGGTGCTTCAATTGTAGTTGACCGCCCTGTTCTGACTTTGATCACAGATGCACACATACCCGTGTTTGAGCTCGAGTTTCCGCTTGAAGATATGCGTCATCTCTTTCGGAAAGGGGGTTCCATGACGAATCGAACAGTCAGCTTTAATGAAAGGTACTCGCGCTCATTTCAACACAAAATGGGGTTCTTGAAGGGAGCAAAATTGTGTAATATACTGTCTCTCGCCCCAGGGGCAGAAGCAGGAACCACAAATAAATCAATACCGCAAACTGGGGGCAATATGAGATGGACAGACGCCTGAAATATTAACCAAGCAGCATGAAACACAGCCAAGGCCCAACCTATAAAAGATCCCATTATTACTACAGCGATACTCTGCCAAGGGCTCTCAGCCCAACCAAATTGAATTTAGCAACTAGAGTGTATCGGTCAATAGTGTATCGAGAACTGGGTGAAATTGAGAAAGGGTGGAATCAATAAAGCGTACATTGAGGAGAATGGCTTGAGGAGAACCAACCACCACAGGTTCTCTGACAGTTTTTGTTGTCTAAGACCCGAGCAAAGATGGAACTCTTTGGTTCTTTGAAGAAATATTTAACCAGGGCAGTGGTAAGCTTTGGCTGATATATTACCATGTGATACCTCCCCAGTAGATGTGTTTCTGTATATTCATTAGCATGGTAAAACATCAGTGCGGATGGATCAGACCAGTGTCTCCATATTGAGGGTGAGGGGAGTGAAGAGGCTCCAATATCCGGCCTCATTTCCCTCCTGTACGTATCCCAGCAGCCACCTGTTGGAGCAGATAATCAGAGGGGCTTCGTCTTTGCAAGCGTTTGCTCCTATTTATCACCATCACCTATCTCCATCTGCGCGTCTCTTTTTAATGTTGGGCTGGCAGAGAAATAATGAGCCGTTTAAAGCCTTCCCCCCCTTTCTATCTCTCCCTTTTTATCCCTCTCTCTCTCTGCGTCTATTGTGTCAAAGGGATGAAGAACGACATTCTAGGCAGAGCTTTGGTGCAATAAGCATCTTTTTAGGAGAGCCATCTGTGAAATACAGCGGTTTAGATCATTAGTCTGCTTTGTAAACAACCGTATCTCAGAAGTGCTCCACTGCAAAGGATATTTATTTCATTGTGTGGGGTAGTTCTTGATTAGGGAATAGTTCTGAATCACTGGTTCAGTATTAACCGTAAAGAGTAAATACCCTGAACGTACTTTGTCTTAAACTCTTGGTATTCCCCCACTTTCAGGAAATTGTCATCCAAACTAAAGTGCTTACTGTTCCAACCATAGTTGCAATCTTAGGATTTTAACAAGTTGTTGATTTGTTTTAATTAGGTGCATTTATGCAAATATCCACATTGAGATATATTGTAAATATTGGAAGAGGGAAACAATTTAACCAAACATTTAATCAACATAAATAATCAAAAGGTTCCTCATTGGTGAAAATCTTGACACATGGTGGCAAAACCTGACAATTTACTTGGCAAACAATGGAGTCACACCTGTTGTGTTTCCTGTTGATTTTATTTGGTTCAGGCAGGTTATTTGGGAAAAACTCAAAACACCTGTAGTTAGAAACCTAGAAATTGATTTTCCCAGAGTCTAATTTGATCTGTTTAAAAATGTTTTCACCTGAAAATCCTAGCAATATTGAAAATTAAGCAGAATATGTTCAATGGTTTTTATTCTTCATTGCAGAACGGATATGTCCATCCAAATGTGACTTAAGATGGTAAATATCTACTCTAAACATGGAATGCAACTAATTAAGACAAAGTAACAGCTTTTTAAAATGCTAGAATTGCAGTTGTGGCTGGAACAAAAAACCAGCGTACACAGGGGGGTGCCAGGACCGAGTTTGAGAATCAATGGTCTGGAGGAATGATACAGTCACAGCCAGAGTCCTAATTAACTGCAGCTCTTAATATTATGATACTGTGACCAAAAATGAATATTTTATTAATGTTTTCTCAGTAATGTCAGTGCATGTTTCAGCAAACAATTTTGGAGTCTCCATAATTCACTGTGTTCCTCATCACTGTTTTTACAGTAGTTTTACAACTTCCTCCTTTCCGTTATTTTCCCTTATTTTGGCCGAATTTTCACACCAATAAAATATTTTGATTCCCAGCACCAACATGACCGTATATGCGCATAAAAACTCCTTTTCTTCATTGACAAAACCCCTCCTTGTCAGAAACCATTGAAACAACTAATTGACATAAAACCTGTCATGGTTTTTGGAGTCTGGCGAGCTTTCTTAGTTACTCTCGTCCGGGAGAATTTAGTTTTGCCCACAATCAGATTCTTTGGCCAGCTGGCATCAATTGTGGGCGGCGCCCGGACTCTATTTAAATCCAAGTTCCGCGTCGCCGCCTTTGCTAGAGTGTCAGTGTTATCATTGCACTATAGCCCGCAAGATCTCTAACTAGAGAAGTGTTGAGGAATTAGTTGCAAAAAAAGTGTTCGTTCATAAAGGGAATCTTTCCCTTCCCTTTCCTCTTTCTGAGCACCGTCTGGTGCTTTGTCTTTTTATCTCGGTTTCTGAGATTTTTCCTTTGTTTCGTATGGTGTAGCTCGCACTGCTTCCTTATTTCACTATGACTAGATTTATGTCCTTTGGGAGCGCGAGTCTTTCTATGCTTTTTCGTCTGTGTTTGTCTCTCATTCGGTCCTGTACTTCTTTTCATTCTGGGCATTGCATTTGACGTCTTGAAACACCAGCCATCACAACCTAATCCTTTAACTGCCATACGAATCCATCTTTTGGAAGTTCTAGACCATTGGCTGTCCACGTAAACAAAAAAAAAAAGTTGATTTTGCTGATATATTTGAGTGAGTGCTCATTGGCTAAAGCACTTACTGTTCAATTAGATCAGCACATAATAGCCAGTGGGTGTGCTAATTTTGCTCCTAAAAGGCTACTGTACAATTTATGGCACTGCAACTTGCGTAAAAAGGCTTAATCGTAGTCAAATTCACTAAGATGTGCAGCTAATATCTCTATGTTAAAGTGGTTTTAGTGATGTTTTTCCAAGTTTGCTTGCTTCGAGAATTAAAAACTGTAATGGGTTTTGAGCGCTCAACCATTATCAAGGTAAGAAAATCAATATCAACATGTTTGGACACACTTGAGCAATGATATACAATCAAGCCTTTGGGACAGCATAGTCAGGCTGAAGGTTATTCTGACAAAATTTTAAATACTACTTTTTGCTTTAGTGTTTGCATCATAAAATGGCCTCTGCTGTTAGACTGCTTAGTCCACATCTAAAAATGAGATATACTGTAGTTCTCCAAAGTAGCACAATGTTTGACCAAATAAAAATGTAATTATAGTTCATAAATCATTAAAGGTTCAACTCTGGATAAGTAATTATGATATTGGCTGTGACCAGAGTACATAAGAGAAACAAACAAAGATCATTTGGAAGGACAGATAATGATCAAGGAATTAATTTAAAAATTTGCTGTCCGACACTGTGTCGATAGATCTTCAGACTGATGGTTAAGCCTTACATATATGGTTCAGGAATTTAGCCTGGAACTGGACATGCAGCAGAGCTGGCCGATTGTAACTCAGGGAATCAACAGGAAAATCTGTCTGCTCCACTTGGTTGGCAATGCTGCAAAATCAGCCAGTCTGTATACAGCGACATGTCAGAAAATTAGCAGACATTGTTGCTGCAATGTTCTGTCAGTTTATAACACTGACTCCACATGGCAGTAACATTGTGAGAATGTATTGTATTTGAGAGTTCTGTTCAGTTGACCGAGGCTTGGATAGGCCAGGCAACAATATGTGGCAGGCAGTCTCTATAGCTTGTAGCAACAAGAAATATTCCTTCAGAGATTAGCATGTGACACAAACAACCATGATGAGAATTTCTATTTGATTTGCATTTCCTGATCCTCTTGCAAGATGTAGTTCACTTGCACCAACCTTACTGGCCACAGTGTGGGTCAAAAATGCTCTGAGTCAATGGTACTGGTGATTTTAACACAAAAAAAGGCAATATTTTTTTCTTGCATGTGAATGTGCTCCAAGTATGTTTTTCTGATTATCGTCCATGTGCCACTACTGTTGTATCATGTGAACAGAGAAATGTTTTGTGGTTGTACCCCAAGCATGTTAAGTCACAGCATCTGACAAGCTTAGCGGACGACTCCGATTCAGCGACCATCCCACGAAAACTGCGGCTCAAAACTGTGCAAAATTTAGCCACGTTAAAAATAGCCTGCCCCCGTTCAAAAATTGCCAAAAAGTTTTCTCACTGAAGCAAGAGCGCTGATTAAACTGGGGTTCAGTTCAGCTTCTGGGCACAATCTTAGTTTTTTACACGCCTGCAGCTTTCATAGATTGATTTTTTTTTTTTTTTTTTACTGCTCTTCCATTGAAAGAATGACGATTGATTGGGCGATCAGCCAGCACTCATTTGCAATAATTTGTAGCCTCCATTTTCAGAAAATGACTGACTGTTGCTGGCCATTATGTAAACTGGTATTTAGCTTGTGTAGAACATGGCTCTGCTGTAACGGTAAATCACGATGCGGAGGGTTAGTCTTTTAGCTTACATCGCTTTTCGCAGTTGCTCTATCAGCAAGCCATGAAGAGCCATAGATTTGGACAAAGCCCAAGACAGGTAGTAATTCTAGAGTCTCTTCAGCTCTCATAGTGGGTGAAAGGGAAACATATAATTTATCTGAAAAATCCTATTCTGTATCGCCCAGAATCCTTCAAAATGATATATTGAATTGCACAGATTATGTACAATGAGCTTGTACTATGTAAAGCACCGTTTAAATGACAACACTTAAGCAATCTGCGTGTCATTGTTATAGTCTTCTAAAAATCTGCTGAATACAGCCTCAGCACTCTTCTCTGTGGATTTCAGAATCTCCTTTTTCCTTATTCGTCTCGCTCATGTGCTTAGGTGGACGACTCTTGTTCCCAGGCAGGGTCCTTTTGATTTTACACGACCGTACATGATGCCACATGTTTTGTTTCTCTCTCTTCATTTTGGAGTGGTTGGCAATAAGAGTGCTTGTCAAGTGGTGCATTAAGCCTGGTAGCAAACTGGGTTGAACCAGTCATGCCTGAGCTGTCATCTGAGATCCATGCAGCATGACATAAAATAATTTGACATAACGTTATGTGATGAGAACTAGCCAATTTAGCTGAGCAAAGCTTGTCATTTTCCTAAAACTAAAACGATAGATCATATCTAGCACTGAGTTCAAAATGGTCTTGGGAACCAGTTATTTGGTTCTGTGACCGCTCTATATGAAAAGAAATACTTCCTATTACCTGTGGAAAATGCATCAACACATTCAGCGTTCTATGGTAGGTTCTGTTTAAACTGTGGACAATTCAGTAGCAAGCATCTTTAAGTATGTAGTCGTTGCTGTGCGTTAGTGGAAAGCCTTGCATTGTCACAATTCATTTTTAATAGGAAGTAATTCTTCACATCCACAAAGCGCGTCGAGATAGCCGGTGATGTGAGGCAGAGCGGCCAGAAGGATGGGTAACGTGGAGCAATAACCGTTCAGATTAACGGTGCGACTTGTAAATTGTGCTTGTGACATGTTGAATGGCCTTTTTTTTTGTAATTTTATTGCGCCCGCAGATGAGCATTTGTGGGAGGTGGGAGATGTGCCAGGCGATCTTGTCGTACGGTGGGTGGCTTCACCCTCCGTGAGTCTGTCTGCGACGACGCCTGACCTGAGCTTAGTTAATACTCAGGTCAAGACTGGAGTGTGACGGGTGCTGAGGTAGAGCCAAATTGAGCAGAGTGGAGCACAGAGATAAGGCACCGGGCTCCGATGCAGTACCCACTCACTAAGACAGAGAAGTTAGATATGAGATGAGCTGAGCAGATAAAGAGCTTTGGACAGTCTCCCCTTCGCCAAAATTTGCTCAAAAAAAAAAACTTCTGGTCGGTGCATATAAGTTCTGCTTTGACAAGCAACTTTCCTTCTGTCGTGTTTACGCGCCCTCCCCGGCCTCTTATGTGCTTTCTTTTTTCCTTTGTTGTTTTATTTTTGGTGCAACATATGCTCGCTCTGTTTGAATCCTCCTCTGATTGCAATGAAATTGCATTAAAGGATATCATTTCAAGGAGAGAGAAGCCTCCGAAATGAGCCGCCTAGGTGCTTAACTCTTTGCTCTGCCGAAAAGCTCAGCTGCGGTTTATTCCACCATCTTCTGCAGTTGAAATAATGGCAATTGATTGTGCAACTTACTAATGGAGATTGATTTGGGGAGCCGAAATGGCATGTCTTCATTTTTGGTCGCATGTCTTTTTTCTTTCTATATTCTATGCCTAACTAATCGGCTCCCATCAACCTCCCTATTTCTCACATACACATCTAAACAGACACTCACACATGCACCCGCACACATGATACCCCCTGTTCTTCCATTCCCATTTGGCTCAGGGTTTTTGGTTTAATTAAGACGGCGAATGACATGAGGAAATCATTTAAAAGGTTTAACCCATTCAGCGTAAGCCCACACGACTGAGCCCTTAGTGAGCAGCCCCGTTGAGCTACAGGAAGTATTACTCCCCAGAATCTCACTGATTTGTTCCAAACATCGGCATTGTGACGCAGAAGCCTCCACGAGGCCCAGTTTTAAACACCAGTGACATCTGTGGAGCAAAAGGCAGTGCTGTTTTTCTCCATTTTGAGTATCCATCCATCTTACCAACTCATTTCTGGTCGAAGTTGGGGAGCTGGAGTTAATCCTAGCATACAATAACCATACTGCCTCCATTTTGGATAATATTTTTTAAAATATTCTGCTTCATTTATTATCAAATTCATTCAGAATTAGGTAAACGCGAGTTAGATGATCTAACAATGGAAAAAAATCTGCCTTTTTTGCTTTTGTTCAGTAGATGGATTTGCAGACAGTGTAGAGCGTTTCACGTACTGAGGAGCGGACAGCACAACAACCACTCACCTCACCCACGGAAAGCATCGAAATTAAAACACCTGGCTGTCAGTCCTCTTTTACTCCCACAGTGGGAAAGGAGAAAACGATGTCTCAAAAAATGCACGTATTTTCACCCGGCTGAGAAAAGTGCAAGCTCTGTTATACCTGCGCCTGGAAGAAAGACGGCGATTTCATTGATTTTACACAAGCTTAAAACTGTTGCCAGACAGTCAGCTTCATTATATTACTTGAAATTACAATTATTAGAATCGAAAACAGCTCTTTATGACAAGAACCACAGGAAAAATGACCTTAATATGTCTATAATTATCTTTCAGTAGGAGGACACAGCTTACTCAATATAAAAGATGTTATTGCATCTGACTTGCCACATGAAGTAAGAATTATAATGCCCTTATTTTCATGGTTTCCTGTCTCTCTCCCGATGAATTCTGAGATTGGCTCCAACCTTGTGTGACCCTATCCAGGTGTAAGTGGGTAAGATGATTGAAGGGTGGGTGCATGGAGACCTTTTTTGCATTGCATCTCTCAGGCAGTCCCACACACTAGCTCTACAGAAGAAAGGCAACAGAAGAGATTGAAATCATGACACGGGCAGCATACAATCAACCTATATGAAGTATGTGTTCATTTGTATGTAAAGTGTAGTGAATAGTTCAGTAGTGGTACTGATGGAAGATGACACTGCGCCTGCGACGAGCCGCAGATGTCGATATGCGGATTTTGACCTTAGGTCGTGCACATGACGTTGTTCCACTCAGTCCTGGGGAGCACGTGCTCGAGTGACAGTGGCCCAGTCAGAGTTTTACTTCCACCATCACATTAGGGATCGGTCATCAGTGAAATAAGCACATGGTAATATTTCAGGAGTGACACAAGATGCACTCATATTTCAGGGACGGGGGACATTGTCTTATACAACCCCATCTCAGAGGAAGTTGGGCCGGAATGGAAAATGCGCATAAAAACAGTAAGAAGTGATATCTAGAGTTATGGTGGTGATATTTACATCGCATTGCAAATGTATAAAGAGAAGTTATTTAATATTTTGTTTGGTCAACTTCATTTTATTGTATCCCCGGACGACGAGTCAGAGATACTATGGATCAGCGATCGTCATGCTTCGTCTGCCGCTCTATCCGCTGCGTCCATGAAGATTGGCTTGTGAGCACTCCACCGGCCACTAATTTCAACTGATTTGTTTCATATTTAGCGCGGGACTTGTGCATGGTAAGTTCACGAAGCCTATCGATTTTGGGAGCAGTTGCTTTAAGGAGTCCTGGGATACACGTCGACCAGCGGGTGACTAACTGTTTACTTTGTATATATACATCCATTCCTGCCATTCAGGCCTCCAACGCATTCCAAAAAAGTTGGGATATGGGAGCAATTTAGGGCAGCAGTCAAGTGAAAATTCTGGAAATGGTGGATTGATTAACATTGATTGGTAACATTGATTCATGACTAGCATCTGTGTAGAAGCAACCACTGGCTAACATTAATTTTAACTGGGAATGGTCTATGCTGGGGTCTGCTCTCCTCTGCCAAACTGAATTCATCCAGTCTATGAGTTCCTATTCGGATGGACAGCTACCAGAAGGGACTTGGTCTGTAACAGTTCCTATCAACTTATCCTCTATATTGCCTCCGGCTGAGCAAGGCTATCCAAGTCAAAACCAAATGAATTGCAAGACTGTAAATTTACAGAGATTGCAATGCTCATTCCTGTTAGTGCTTTAACAGGAATTCCCTATATATGACAGTGCTTGAGCTATCTCCATCACTCTGCTAACGGACTCGATGAGTGAGTCACGGACATTCATGTTAGTAGATAACATTAAAATTTTAGAAAGCTAGCAAATAAACTGTAAAGAATTGGAACCAAACATAAGTTAGCAAGTAAACATTTAATGTCAATTTTCACGTCATATCGAAAGTTTTTCAGAAAATTCCGTCACGGCAATGCAGAGAAATCGTTTGTTATACGAGACACGTTATAGTGCATTTTGCAGTTGCTTTCACCGCGGTAGCATCAGCTAGCCCACACAATGGCAAAATACCCGGCTAACCCTGTTCATGTACATGAAGTAGAAGGATCGTGTCACAACAGCAGTAAACAAACCCAAACACGTACCCTAAGCTCAGCCGAGTGGATAAATTTGTAAGAAAATATGAAGTCACAGCTCTGACGAACGATCTTTTCAACGCAGATTTTTAAGAAAGATGAACAACTGACTTTTTGATGTGGGATGAAATTTAGACGCGGGCGCTGATGAGAACCATGAAATCAATTTTCAGTGGCCTTACCCAGCAATACAGGTTTTGCAAACAGTAAGTTCCTTCGCTGTGAGCAGTTCTAGCTACTAAGCATCCAAATTACAGACAAGTATAAAAGGTTAGCTTCAAATGAGGTTTATGTTCACACACCTTCTGTTGAATGTCTCCTGATATTATTTACTCTGGCATATTTAGGACACAAACATTAGCAACAGTAACTTAGTTACGTTAGCCGCAGTGCTACAGCCACATTTAGCAAGCTATCACGTTAGGTAGGCTTATGCAGTAAAACAGTAGAAAATGGAGAAAATAACAGCTTGTATGTCTGCTGTTGAGTCATGGACAGTTGGTCCCATCCAGGCTTTATCTTCTGATATTTTGCAGAGCCTGCTTTGTACTGGCCCAGGTTAAGAAAGCAGTCGTCCGTGAAACGATAAGGGCACACATACAACAGTTTAAGAATATTTGTGGGTACATTTCCACCAAAAATAAAATCAATCCACTGAGCCTTCAGAGGCTCAGATGAGGGGAGTAAAAATAGACTTCAGGCTTGTTATTGCTGCCAAAAACCCCGCAAAAGAGCTCATCTGCCTAGGGGAGTGTCATGGGGAGTGTCACCAACCTGGGGGGAGGGGTTATTTCCCTTCTTGAGATCATGCAGGGAAAATCTCTCATTTGCCTGTTTGAGCAAACATTTTCTGAAAGGGGGGAGGAAACATGAGAGGGAGATGACAGAATTTTCTCATGTCTGCAGGTATACAGACAGGCTAGGGGTCACATGTTACTATTAGAAAACCAAAGTAAAGGGAATTTTGCATAATACGGGACCTTTAATCACTCAGTGTATTTAGTCACTTGGTGTTCATTAAGTCACTGCTTTCAGCTCTTATTTTAATTTAACATTCAATCTTGGCTTTTTCTGGTTTAGGGCTGTGAAAACAACAGAATAGCGTGGGTTTTATCGCGAACAAAATTGCTGCTGCTGCTGCTGCTGAAAAAAGCCAGCCCACATAATTTTTAAGACCTTCGAACAGAGGAGGAAGGAAAAAGGCTCAACCCAAATTAGTGGCATCGGCGCTTGTGTGAAAGGTATTGCGCGCGGCCGGGGGCTGTTCTTTCACGTGAAATGAACTGTGCTTTATGAAAGCAGCTGGAGGTACCCAATGAGGCTGGCAGGCTCAATGTTTCAGATCCCTGAAGCCTTCTGACCCCTTTATTACCTTAGAACGCTGCCGCTCTCCATGGCTTCGCCACCCCACCATCTCGAGGCCAGGATCCAGTCAAGACTCTCACTGCAGCGGGGTTAAATGACCTGGAACTAAAACCAAAAAATCCTCAGCAAGACTACTCCTGGGCTCCCTTTTGGTTTTTTCTTGCTCAAATCCTAACAGGATATGGGTTTTCTGCCCCTGCTGTGATTTCTGTGGGCATCTCTCTGATGGGGAGTGGTTATGTGCATCTATATGGTAATGGTGCAGGGCAGTGCAATTGAGTTTCGGAGGGACGTCCCTCCTGCAGCTGCGTGACGTGAAACAGACACATCCCGCTGAGAGGGAAAGGGTAATTCACTACATTTCTTCATTTTTTTTTAAGTATACATGATCACAAATACACCAGTCTGCCACAACATTAAAACCACCCTCCGAATATTGTGTAGGTCGCCCATATGCCACAAAAACACAGTTCAACACCAACATAGCTCTTCCCACAGTGCGTACTGGTGCCATCTGTTCCCTTGGTAAATAATGCACATGTACCCAGCTGATGCACACGATGTAAAAGAAATCGGGTATAACTGGACCAGAAGACCTTCTTCAGTTGCCCCAATGTCTGGTTCTGATGTTGTGGACACTTTCAGAAGCGGAGTTAGAAGAATGGGCACAGCGACTTGTCAGCTACAAATTGCGATAAGCATTTTTGATGCACTTTGTGTTGTTAAACATTCCTCTCATATCATTAAAATTCTCTGCAACTTGGCCCTTGTCAGAGTTGCTGAGGTTCCGTTTCTCCCACATCAAACATGTCCACTCCGCATGTGGGAAATATATATGATACTTGCTAATTTTAATTTCCCTAATCCTTTTATATAAAAAGATATTTTTGATGTCACATTTTGGTGTCCTTATGTAGCTAAAAATAATTTTCATTAGTTAATTTAATAAAAAACCTAATGTGGTTAATGTGGTTGTTTTATCCTCTCCGTATCTCTTATATGTGCTAAACAAAATGAACATGAATTAAAAGTATCAATCATTATCTGCTGATAATAAAACAATGAACAACAAATATCCCTAAAAATATCTCCAGTGTTGTGTATAAATATGTGTGTATGTGTGTGTGTGTGTGTGTACGTAAAGCACACTGACAGGTGACAAAGAAAAAAAATGTGAATAGCACAGCAAATGCAGGTGCTTCTGATCATTTTCATGGCACAGTTTAGGTCCACTTGTCTCCTTTAAGGCAGAAAGATCACTGCAGACCAATGCTCTGAGTTACTCTGTGTGATCACCTGATCGCCTTCATATCCAATGATGAAGCATTCCTGCCACGATAAGAGTGGTCTCCTCGAGGATGACAGCGGCCCCAGCCTCACGGGGCACACAGGGGTTCACGGGGTGGTTTAAGGAGTAATAAAATGATCCTGAGCATATGCCATTGCCTTCACAATGACCAGATCTCAGACCAACTGAACTCATATCGGAGATTTTGGAACAATGTGTTGGATAGCGTTCTCTGTCACCATCATAAAAACGACAAATGTGACAAGGATGATCAGACTCGGGACTCAGGGGCAGACAGAGAGTCAGTCCCACAGGTTTATTGGAGAGCCGTTTCGAAGTCAGACAATCCAGTTCCGAGCCGACCAGTAAACATGCAGTCTGTTACACAATGGCGTCCCCAGATGTTTGGTATCTTCCCTGGTGATGCTCTGTCAGGTCTGTGCCGCAGCCATCTTCACTTCCTGCTTGTTCGGGGGTCCTATTGCCTTCACTCTTCTCTTTCACTTCCAGATTTTCGGTAGGATTCAGGTCTGACGGTTGGGCAGCAGAACAACAACAACAAAAAAAAAATCTGAGTCACTGAGCAATTAACCCTCTCAGCGCCGTGGGCAACCATGGTAGCCCAATGATGTAGAATATCAAAGTCAGATGCTGTTGAAAACCTATCATATGGCAACTTGTTTAAAAGAGCTCCTGCAGGTTAGGTTTTGAACAGCTCAGGATAATTACATTTTTAATTCCTTGAAAATGTATTTGGAGCTCAATGGGTTAAATATGGTGCTCGCTGAATACTAGGCAGTAACTATGTAAAATTATATCGAAAGTATAGTAAAATTAAGACTGAAATTTTGAAAATGCAATCTCTGCCATACTGATCCTGATTAAATTGGGCAGCAATGTGTACGGCTGAAAGTATGTTGTTTAGATTAATCTAGTGAGCATGGGAATTGCTCCGTATTTTAAAGCATATAAGTGACAGCTTGGCAAGTACTCGTTTTCATTAGCACGTGTAGACTTTCCAATCAAAGTGCCATTGAATGGTACTATTAGCTGGAGCAAATAGTCTGTTTTCAGGCTGGATTTATGTACGCACATCGGTATAGAAAGCATGAATCCCATTAACCCAACAGAATTAAATCAAGTGGTCCGTCGGGATATGTAAATTTATTATCATGTTGTAGGCAGACAATTCTCTTAAAGGTCATTCCACATGACTATTGCCTGTTGTACTTTGCAGATCGAAGATTGGTCACGTCATGAAAACCCTTAGAGATTATTCCTATTTTTTCATGTCCGTTTCTTTAATGTTTGTCATATTATTCATTTATTTTTGCACTGTGAGAGAATGGAATACTGTCCAGGTTGTGTTCCAGCCTATAGCTTGTGTATGCTGAGGTTACTGTGGAATGAGAGGCTTAGATAATGGGGTGGCGTGATATTTACATTTCAATTCATTAATAAAAAATGTATTACAAACCTGTTTGCATGCAAATTAATAATTAATGAATATTTTCTTGTCTTTCCAACAACATTGTGTAGGATATATTTTGTAGGATATACTTGGAAGGTAAAATGAAATAGTCAGGTAAAACTTTTCTCTTTTGCTGTTTGGGGTTTCTGCCCTTGTAAACAGTATCTCATCCCTTCTCCGGAAAATCAGTTTCTAAAAACTCTGACTACCTCTGCTGTACATTATGGACAGACTAATTTTACTAATCAACTGATTAATAACTAAAACATTGCGCTGTGTTATACTGTATCAACGCATGATTAATATTCACATGGTGATCTAGTCAGCTGTATATCAGGGTCAGAACAGTTTAACTGAGAATGTATATGGTCATTATGGAAACTCTACCTGGCCTAATTGCCTAGTGATGGAGAGGACTGCTGGGCGGAGCCACATATTCTGCGAAAGAGAGGACTGTCACACCAAGTTGCAAAATAAGGGCATCAAAGAACTTTCTGAGAGTTTTCTTTTTTTTGAAGTCACTTAGTCACAAACTCCATCTCTCCTCGGCTATGCAGAGCACAGAGTAGCCATTTCATTTTCGCGTGGGAAGATGGGAGATTGAGATTGAACCTGTCATTTTGCCGAGCACCTTCGCTTTTCAAAGATGAGCGAGGGTAGGATGCTGGAGCCTCTTGTGAGTTTCAGCCGGCAACAACACCCTCTCATTTTCTTGTGGAGAAAAAATCAGAGAAAATGGGGAGTAGGATGCCAGTAGGCATGAAATATTAACTCCTCTCCGTGTCAGAGACCCAGCAAGGTCACCGCCGGTGAGTTTCATTGTGGAACGCGAGCAGACGGCAATAAAGGTGATTTAGATCAGTCTAAGGAGTTGACTCTCTAGAGGTGAGTGGTGAGAGAACATCAAGCATCTTGTCATTAAATGCTGTGCAGCATTAGCTGGATATATTTATCTGGGTCATGATGCTATCAAAATATTTGTGCCACCTTTGGGAGAGGGCGCAAACGTGCTAGCAGGGGGAAATGTGCACGGTCCCCGTGAAGGACACACCACGGGCGCAAATCGATAGAGCTAGTTAATGTTGCATGAGACGAGCTAGCGGCTGCTAGCGGCAGGTTCAGAGTTCCGTTTGTGATACTGAATCCCGGGTATTATCTTTCATGCGTGCAGGTCACGAGGGCAGAGCTGCGGCCTTTTCTGCAAGGTTTCTTGGGACGGACATGAGAAATGCTCCCTACGCCATGACCATTCCTCTCACCTCTGATTTTAAGTGAGCATGAAGGAGAGCTATAGGGCCCCCCGTGTTATTTACGGGGGGTAGTTTCTGACCTGTCATGCCAATCTGAGGCAAAGTTTACAACTGCTATTACTTAGCATACCACTCCTCCCACGGAGAACCTTAAGCAGACGAGTTCTCTGATTGGCTGTCTTGTTCCACTGGATTTGCACCAGCACTTTAACGAACAGCAGGAATCGCTCTCTCCGCGCTGAGCTAGACGTGATGGACATGTAGTCCCAATTCATCTCCTACCGAAATAACTTCAGAATTACAATTAGTCTTTGAAAGGAGCCTGGTCCTGTGTTGGCCACCTGCTTGCATTTGTTCTGTTTAGGAAAACAATCAGATATTTCAAAGGCAAAAATACAGAGAGACAAAAACCAGACAGAAAGGAAAACACAGCCACAGTCTCTGATGGATGGGCACATTACTGGATGTGACCAAAACATTCTACATTAGGGACAATGACTCCCAGTTTTCTGTGTATTTTGCTCTCTTAATTAGCTGATTTAAGAGTGGTTTTCAGCACAGCTTTCCAGGCAAACTGCCCAAATATTTGATGTACACATTGTGTGCGCAGGCATTCTGTTATACTCAGAGGACGTTGAAGGGAAGGGCTGGTTGGGCTGTCTGCGACGTTTGCTTCGTATCTGCAGCTCTCATTAGGATTGTTTAGCATCAGCCGATGCCCAAAGCGGGGCGCCGCGCTTGACGAGTGGAGCACTTTAAATTAAAATCAGAAGCTATTGCAGCGATCTGGGAGACAGCTTACTCACTGGCATGTCTTTTTCTGTTGTGGAATTTTGCGGCATGTGGTGGAAGCCAAGACCTCCCCCAATCCATATGGATTCAACTAGACACACACACACACACACACACACACACGCATACATGTGCGCATTTACATACACAGATAGACTTCACATTTTCCCAAACGCGCACACACACACACACACACGCAAATACACACACACACACACATACACACGCAGAATCACACACACAGACACGCACACACACAGAATCAAGAAAATCGATGGGACAGCCCCGGACTGCATTCCATCTGACAAACTCAGTCGCCGGAGCCTTAGTCAGTGTAGATTTGTGGTCAGTAAAGGATGAGAATAAATGGACTGATGTGAAACATGTCAGGACATTGTCTGTGGACATCACATGCTTCTGAAGACAGAAACAGTATAGCACTAGTTCTTGTTTACTAACATTGATGTCATATTCAGATATGCGTATTTGCATGGTTGGCAAGAACAAGCATAAATCAATACAACAAAATGGGGAAGTATGGCATCCTGCAGTTGTGGAACCGATTAGGCGCTCTCAGAATATGTACAAAACATTGACCGTACCGCGAAGACAAAATATTTCTCTAAGCTTAAGTACAACAAAGGTTTGAGTCGACTTCCGGATCCTAACGAGCTGAAAGGTTGGAGAAACGACCCTTCTTTGGGTCTGGGTCGGCTGGATCATCACTTGATATTCCTTCATTGAACATAAATTCTTCATTTGTTGATCATCATTGAGCAGTGAAAGTAATTCACAGTAGTACGTTTACTGGAGCGAGTTTAAAAGGGTGTGCTAATGTATTTTGTGGGGTTTTATTCGTGATAAGGGGGTTAAGAATTTACCATTAATATTTAATATCACGAATGCATACACTGGACATTCCCTAGCCAGCTGGGGCATCATCAGTAACAAGGCAGCCTCCGTTACAGCTGCAGTTGACATTAAACCCCACATTTTCTTGACTGGATATACGATGGACGTTTTTACACACTTGAATGTTTCTCTGGGTACCCAAAAGTCAAGATAAGCCGAAAGTACTGATCTCAGTTCATACTGATGAGGGTTGAAAACGGAATTATTTCCAATATTAATATCCGAACGGTCTCTTACTCGCTACTGAAAAGCATAAGGAACCGATCAAATTACCCAACACAAAAAGCAAGATCATTCCCTTGCTATGACCGAATAATAAAATGCGAAAACTTAGCAAAATGTCATGCTAGAAATTATGGACAATAACTTGCGACTTACACAACAGAAAGTGAATAGTACAAACACGCGAGTGGGTCGACCGCATCCAGTTCTTTCGTTGAATTGAATTGATCCAAGTGGATCTTTAGGCTCTTGTTCAGGAATACGATGGAAACGTATTCCTGAGCCCTTAACGAATCGGTTTATGCATACGCTGCAACTAACTGGTATTATTACAGAAAGCGGAAGACAACTTTACTTCGCCTATTAAATCAATTTTAATGTTGATGCTTTTTGCCGACCACGCTAGTCATCAAACCCACATGACCAGGTTTGTGACATCACGAGAACTACTGCCATACTCAGGTTTCTATCAGAGATGTTGCTGCTGGTCTGGCATGGTAACTGGTCCCATTGAGCAAACAATACACTGTGATCACTTTTGTGACACAGAATACTTACTCTGGAGGAAACTGTACTGTTTTTTACTCGTTTCCCTCTTCTCTGACATTATTTACTCTGTGTTTGTTGCATAGCTGGGGGAAGAGGGGAACCGTGAATGAGATAATTGCATGTTTTAATTGAATCCTGGAGGTATTTTAGCGGGAGGTGATTGGTTTTTCAACAGCAAGCGCCTTTGTTAATAGGTTTGGCGACAAAGGCCTTGCGATCTGACGGCGCCTGCATCGCAGAATGCGGAAGAGTTGCGTTCGTCAGCTGGGGTTTCGGGACTGCGGGGCGACCTGCTTGGGAATCCATCCCCTCTCTCGTATCCCTCCATCCGGCTAACGGCAGAGCCCAGCTTAGTCAATGACCTCCAATTCCTCTTTCGCTATCCCTCGCTCAGAACATCACGCGAGGATGGACTTTGAGCCGCCTTCGATCTTGGCTTCCTGACTCTATTTCCCCCTCCCCCCACCAACCAGCCTTCATCTCCCCTCCTCTCCTTCCCTCGTTCCCACCCTCGACTCAGCCCTAATTAGTGAGATGCTTACCTGATCAATAGGCACTTCTCCTGTGGGAGAATACACAATAGACAGGCTTGGAGAATTGTGGGAAATGGGAGGTAGGGTATATTTTTGGTCAGCTTATTGAGTGCACCAGAGACACACTTACTGCATGCAGTATACCAATAAACACATCCAACCTTTCACCTCCCATGCAGTCAGACAAATAAACATGCTGATAGCCGCTGGGGGCTGTTTCAGTTTAAATTATCATAACTTTGCAGTAATCATTTAACGTTTTTATTACATTGTAGCGCAAAATTAATTTTAGGCTTCCAGGAAGGTCAATAAAGCATTCAAAATTGTACCCTCAGGGAGAATTTTGTCTTTGAACGCAGTGATCGTATCAAGAGTGCAGCTCCAGAGCATCGTGGGGCAATCCCGCCTCTTGAGCAGATACTCATGTTTTATTGGCCATTTCTTTCTTCCTCACTGGGAGCTGATTGGTCATTCTTACTTCTTCAACAGTCAGAGCACAATTACTGCACAATGACCATGAAAAGTAATTTTACTCGCGTGAATATTTTGGTCTGTCTCAGACACATTGGCAAACTTGAGAAAGATCAACACATATTTGTATTTACTAAAAGGGCAAATAATTGGCGGATTTATTTATTATACAAGCTAACACAAATGTTCAATGAAAGCTTTTCTGTCGTCTCGGATAACTCTAAGGCATATTGGCCTTGTTTTAATTTTTTATTGCTGGTAAGAGAAGACAAAATATGTAGCTGCAGCAGTGAATGTTTCAGTCAGACGGCATTGCTCTGTCCAATTGCAATTCATTGCAGTACCTACATCTGGTAATGATAGCAGTCTCCAGAGAAACTGCTTCCTGGGTCACATTGTGAAAGTATAAAGCAGTTCTTGAGCCTGAAACAAGAGACAAGCTCGAAATAAGGGGCGGATTTGGAGTGCCTCCTCAGGTCCCGGCTGAGATGAAACACAAAACAGGAAGCACTTCTTGTTTTACACTTCCGACATGCACCTTTCTCTGGCTTTTATTTTCGAACAGAATTATGAGGGGCGGACTTTAAACAAAAAAAATGTCCATCATTCTGCATCTCTGCTTAGCAAGCACAGGACTCAGTAATGGTTACCAGCATTATCAATTGGATGGTTTCATGATGGCTGCCAAGTTGTGGTTAGTCTGTGCAGTTTTGGCCGTATGAGTTTGCAGATTTACAAATTTAGGTTGGCCTTTGCCTGCACCTGTGTCTGAAACAACAAGTGGCTGCAGTAGAAACCAGTATTGTCTTTATTTTTACCATTTTGTACACTTTGTCCTTCATCCCAAACCAAAATCACAAAAACTTCATCCTTCTCCGACAGCCAATGTCAGTAACATTTGAAAGCGGTTTCAAAGTATCCTGGGCTTCTTCCATTGAAGTAAGGGCAGCTGACATGGAAGTTTCCGGGGCAGCAAAGGAGTTGTTGTGAATGCAGAACGTTTTTGGAAACGTTTTTTTGTGAATTCATAGCCTGTGGAATAATGTCTGTGAGCTCACTGAACATTCCATGAACTAGCTAGCAGATTTTCTAATATCTGGCTTTCACTTTGCCCCCTAAATAAATAACCTTATTGTGGTGAATGGGTGCCATCTTTGAGAACATTACAATCCATTAAATGCTTCGGTTTCACTTTACTTGAAGGTACCGTCATAAGAGTGACATGACACTGTCATAAGTTGTCATAATCAAGACAACCCAAACAACGTCAACTTGTCATCTCAAAAACCAAATGACTCTTAATGACAACGTTTATGACATTTACATAATGTTTATGACTCCTTCATGACTGTGTCATGTCACTCTTATGACGCTACCTTCAAGTAAAGTTACCAATGCTTCTTCATGCGCACCAGGAACCTTCCTGCGAATGCCCCTGATTTAGGGTCTGGCTTCAGAACAGGAGCTGGTCCACAGCTTCAATGTGGGAGTTCACAGCTCCTAAGTACCAAGAATGGAGCAAATGCGGAAGATAAATACCCCCAGGGTGGTCATTTATGTATATCCTATCTTCTGTGGCTAGGAGTAAAGAGGCTTCCAATGGATGCCTGAGCAACTGCATTATTTGTGGAGGTTTCGTCCTTTTCTTTTTTTTTTTAAATGAGTGACCACATAAATTGTTAGCCTGTGGATCCTCCTTTCCCCATCTGCCATACCTGTCACTGACATGCTTCAAACAAACACTTGAAACAGCATTTACCATTTACCTCATACATACAGATGGGGGAAAAATGAAACAAAACAATCTAAGGAAATGTGTGGACCAACTTAATAAATGCAGACAGCCCATTCTGTGTTTAACATCAGGTTGCCAAAAGAGGACTTCCCTTGCAATCTCGTCATGATGCATAACGTGACCAGAATAGGCGAGGCAGTGATTACGAATGACTGTTAAGATCCTTGGGAGAGCATTGTAGAGCCTTTGGTTAGTCATGTAGGCTGCTCTCAGAAGGTGTGTGTAGCGTAGATACCATCAGGTCTACTTAAGAGTTTGCTTCAATGCTTTATGCTTTAATATAGGACAGAGACAGATGTGAGTGAAGACAAAATGCAGCAATCACTTAATTTATTGACAGGAAAGAGTTATACAAAACCTATATCACCCTTGTGAAAAAATTATTCACCCCCTAAACTTAATAACTGGTTGTGCTGCCTGTAGCAGCAACAACTTCAATCCAACATTTGTCATAACTGTCTTTCGCATTGCTGTGGAGGAATTTTGGCTCGCTCTTCTATGCAAAATTGCTTTAATTCAGCCACATTGGTGCATGAACAGCCTGTTAAAGAACATGCCACAGCATCTCAATTGCATTCAGAAGTCCAGAGAACATTATCCCAAAATAATTGGGAGGTCCCCAAGATGTTTTGGCAAATGTGAGATAAGAATTTCTGTTATTTTTAGTCAACAGTGGTTTTCGCCTTTCAGCTCTCCCATGAATGACATTTTTGCGTGTTTGTTATTGTGTAATCGTTAGCACTGAAGCTAGTGAGGCCTGCAGTTCTTTCAGTGTTAGTCTGGGTTTTTGGGACCTCCTGGATGAGTTGTTGATGTGCTCTTGGAGGAATTTCAGTAGGCTGGCCACTCCTGGAAAGGTTCACCATGCACTGGTCTAAGTCTTCTCCATTTGTAGATAATGGCTCTCACTATGATTCGCTGGAGTCCCAGAACCTTATAAATAGCTTTATCTTTCTTGAATTTCTTTAGAATGCTGCGTCATGTAGCGCTTTTTGCCTACTTCACATTGCAAGACAGATTCAATTTAAGTGATGTTTAGATTCAACAAGGCCAACAGAAATCAAAGGGGTGCTTGTAGTGAAATTGAACCTGTAGACTAAATTTGTTTAATTTGTTGATTTAATTACAAAGGAGGCAATTATTTTTTTCACATATGTGGGGTTGGATACCTTTTTTGGTTCAGTATATGAAATCATTTTAAAACTGCCTTTTCTGCTGAACTGGGTTTAGTTTCTTTAATATCGGAGTTAGTTTGATGGTCTAAAACATTTAAGTGTGACAAATATGCAAAAATCGAGGAAACTGGAAAGGGGTAAAATACATTTTCGCAGCTTTTTGAGGAAGATTATGAAACTATGTGCTCTCCTTCACCATCATCAAATCACCAAAATAGGGAATATTTCCAGGAACAAAAGTGCTACATTCCTTCAGTAACTTTTTACACTTGTATACTCTATCCCAAGGCTGACCTGACAGCTTGTAGAGGCCCAACACTTGACTAAGAATCTTCATGTTGATTTTTCTATTTATTTGTCACCCATCTGTACTTTTGCTCTCACTCCATCCTTTCCTAAAATTTTTTCCTTTTATCCTCCCTTAAGGGCAGCAAACAAGATGGGGAAAAGGCTCAAGGAAATGATGCAAGTAGATGAAAACAATAGAGAATCGGAATGAGCCTGAAGGTAATGAGGCAGCTGCCTTCTGTTCAGGTGCAATATGTCGTGAAGGAAGGCAGTTACCATCCAGGTAACAGGACCTGTGGCAATGCAGATGCTCGCATGAAACTGAGCAAGAGTGTAAAAGGTCAGAGTTGGAACAGGTTAGCATAGCCGCAATGCAAACAGGAGCACATTCTGAACGACAGGAGTAGACTCTCAGTAATCGCTGCTGTGATGACAGTAATAAACATCCGAGTTAATTATCTCATCATTTCAGCTCCGTGCATAATGCCATTGTTTCCGTTGAGTGCAGTGAGATTGAATCCTTTTCTAAGAACACTTTAATAACAATTACAGTGCAATTTGCCATGGCAGGGGACTGAACGAAATGACGGAAGTGTAAAAATAAAGATCGTTAGGTTGTCAGTGTTCAGCCATTTTATCTCATTCATCTTGAATACTTTACAGATATTATGAAATTTTTCATTCAATTTCCTGGGAGGTACTGAAGCAAACAAAGCCAACTGCATATCAGGAGTCAGCAATGATGCGAGGTGCTTTATTTACTTATTTATTAGCAGGCATGGGGCCTAATGTCTGGTTCCATTAACATTTTTTCAGATCATCATTTCGGAGGAATATGGAAAAGTTTATGCCGAAATCTTTATCCATTCATTTGATTGCTCTCTCTCACCCTTTTGAAATCTGAGAACTTTCAGAGCATCATGCCAGGGAGCATTTGTAATCGCTTCCTGCGGCTGATTGAAGGATCAATCACGGTCTTCTCATTTAAACTCTGAAGTGGTGGGAGAGGAGACCTCTGTAAAAGTGCAAAAAGGAGGGAAATGGCCGTTTTGGTCATTTTTTTTCCCTGGTCTTTCTTTGAATTTGGCTTATTAACTGCTGACCTTAGCCTTCCAGCTGTTTGTGTAATTTCCTTAATGACAGGCCTTGCACACTGATTTTATTATAGCCACAGCTGTTTCTGTGGCATATTTCGCAGAGCTGCAGAAAAAAGCAGACCCTGCAATCTTAACGCTAAAATGCACTTAATGGTGGAAATTTCAGCCAGCTCATCACTCGACCTCAGGAAACAATGGGACAATGATTAATAAAACCTCCAGCATTTGCGAAAGCCTTTCAGCTCTCTGAAATCTAACTAGAGAATAACTGATTGGGGAAAAGAAATGTGATAACCAATCGCTGGACATGTTATTGGTTTTGTGAGAAAACATTTTGCATTTGCTGAAGGCCTTTGTGAATTGGGCCCATTGTGTTTTTAAATCTTCCGGGCGATGCCACCCTTGTCCTCTTTGAATTAAAGCGCCACCAGTTGTAGAAGCTGTTCAGCAGTGAATGTTCTGCAGGCCACAGTACATGTGAGGCATCAGTTTTCTGCACATTGAAGGGGAAGAAGCAAACAGAATTGTTCCTCGAAGTCCTGTGGGACCCAAGGTCTCAACTGTCTTGTTAAACATTCTGAGATGTAGATCACTGCATCCTAAATATAGCCTCCGCTCAATTAGCATTTGTGCGCAGGGTAACATCAAGTAGATACACTGTTCCGTAGTCAGCAGCCTCTCCAGATTGTGCAATTAAAGCTCTCCGCACAAAGGCAGAGTTTAGCGTGCGCAAATGATTAGGTCAACACACACACAACCCCGCAGCATTCGATAAACCCAAACCCAGTGTTTGTTTATTTTTCAGCCTATTTCAACCGAGACAAAACGCCAGACTGTATGCATACATGGGAGTGTGTTTGTGAGATTGCGTCTGGGTCACTGAACAAAACCAGCAGTGTTATATCATCTGACTCGCTCACGTTTATCTTTCCTTAAATATGAGTGAAGATTGCATGCGATTTTATTTCACAATTAAACCCATCTCATAACTCATCTCATTGTTTACTTCTCTGCCCTGAAGGTTGAAGGTCACAATTGTCACGTGATACTTAAAGGCAGCCTTTTTATTAAACTAAATGACTCATGTGTGCCCATATTGCACTCTTCTCAGCTAGCTTGAATACACTGGAGTTTCCATGTCAAGCAAGAGGGGGCTATTATTGGCTTTTATTATGATTGGTTACCTCAGCCGCTCTGAAGTGAATGTGTTTGGAGGGGAGCCATTGTTCATTGTAAAGCCTTTGTCCGTGGCTCCTGCCTGTTTTACGACCGTGGATCTACCCATTAGCCCATCTGTGCCATAGCTCATAGCTCACTCGGACACGGCTCAGACAGGAAGTCAGTGCTGCGCGAGGCAACTGAGAATCCACCTCTGAAGACAGGATTTAGGTCTGCCATAAAGGCCTAGACGACTTTCATCCATTCCCAGGGACAAGCATACTGTTTGGCTGAACTCTCCCGCAGAGTAATCTTCATTGTGGGATGTGGCTGGAGCCGCAATTCCTCCTCATTCCTATTACGCCGTCTTCACATGCTGTTGGAAATGTGGTATTGGCAAGTTTCGTTCACAAGAATATCGCAAAAATTAACTGTGGGAGATACGATACCTGAAATCACAAGGGATATTGATGATATCTTTATTGACAGACTCAGAGTCCAAAGAAATTAAAAACAAACATAGCAAAACAGACAACACTCAACAAGCTCAACACAAAAGGCTGGGCACACAAGATTGTAGCCCTTAGTTAAAAAACATGCAATTCTTGTTGCTAATATTTCCAGAATATTGAGGTGTATCTAAGGTCACTCAAAGTAGGATCATTCAGCGACATTATAATCCCTTTGTTGGATCTCTTAATTCTACATATGAATTTATAAATAAAATTCCTTAACAATACATGAAATGTGGGAACATTAGCAGTGACAAACATAATACTATACATATTGGGCTTTGTCGGCCAATGCACTGTAATGCACTGACTACATCATGCTTAGTCTTGTTGGAAAGACTGCAGTCCCTAGTTTGAGGTGGATTGTCAGCCTTGTGTAAATATCCTCTGAAACCACAGAGTTGATGAAGCTGAACTTTGGCGTGCATGTTCTTACCGATGAGGACCCCAAAGATTATTTGAGGCATTTTGATCCGTTTTCAAGTATGGTCTCTTGAAAATGCTAGTTTGACTCATTTATAAATCATTTCTACAGCAATTTGACTGAAAGGTGATATGTCCATACTACATACCAAGACACAGTACATATATTCCAAGGTTTGGTGTATGTTCCATTTTGAACTTGATTTAACCAAGGCCATAAGTCCATACCCCTATATAGCATGAAAATCTTAAAAAATTTTTCTTCCACAAAAGTACATCCCCAAGAAAACTGAAACTTTGCTTGCATTTTACTACCTATGAGGACACCAAAGTTTGATGGAGGAGTTTAGATTCAATCATAAATATGGCCGCCGTGGCCAGCCAAGTCCTGGGCGGCTCCTTGGTTAGAGGGTGCGAAGCCATTCCAGAAGCTGTTAATGTTTAGTGATTGTTGAGAGAAAAAAAATTGCCAAAGAAACAACAAAGTTTTGTTTAATTTACCTATTAAACAACCTTTTTTTGCATCTGAATAGTTCCGCAGCTTTGCAGGCCGTGTGAAAAAGGTTAAAGGTACAGACGCATAAATGAATCAGTGAGTCCATTGCCACCATACTTTGTAAAATTAGTTTGTTAGCTAGCGAGCGAACGCTGGCTAGCTACCCAGTAGACTGTAAATTTAAAAAATAATGGCTTGTTCAAATGCGATTGTCTGTAACACAGTGATGGAGTTAGCTCAGTGCTAACAAAACGGTAATTAGCATTAAGCCGCTAAGAGGAATTTTTTTTTTTCTATTAAATTCCGCGAGTCGGTTATGCTCACTAAAGCCTACAACAAACGAAAAATTTATGCACATCATTTCTTAATTTTAATATGACACACCCACTTGTGTAAGATCCTCTATGTCTTAAGACTGATCAAAACAATTTTCCGATTTAATGATTAGTGGACGCAGACCTGAGCATTAGATTGCCTGTCATTGACTGATACAAGTGGGGTTATGTTGTCATCTGCACATTTTGGACTCCCAGTTTCTTCAACATCAGATGTAATCCATATGTGGAGGGCTCTTTACTGGCCACACTGGCACCTGGGAGCACATACGTTGTCCCTTTTATTTTAACCTTGTCCACATGCTTCTCTGTTTGGCAGTGCTCCTCCAATGTTTTCGCCCCACGGGAGGCAGAAGCAGAGTTGCCAAGTCCGCTTATAATACGCAACTTTGGGCTTCTTTTTCACAAAGTCGCTTGAAATGATTACGGGTCGCTGGTTGCGGTTTTTTGGGCTTGTTTTTAAAAATATGGTTGCTTGTTAGAGAAGTGTAACAAGCAAACTAATTGTTATACGTTTATGGTTGCCATTTCCCCCTGATTCAGTGATTGACTTTGCCAGCTCACAGCCTCATAAATAACCCGCCCTCCCTTCTCGCTACTTGCTGAACTACTTTTGTATACCCCACCCCCCCTGCGGAACAAAACAAGAGATATTCCACCCCAGATATACACCGTCTTAGTATCATTCAATTCACATTGGACTTGTTTTGGGGTTGTTTTTGAACCTGCAGTCGCTTATTTGTCTTATCAGAGTTGGCAACCCTGTGCATAGGTTATCAGGTCTGAGCACAACGTGCACAGGGCTTTCCCCATCCCTCAACTTCCTGTGAAAACTTGCATTATGATGACGCTGTATCAGTCGCCATGACCTCTCATTCCATCCAGGCCCACTTGAAAGGGTTCGTTACATATTTTTCGATTCCGCAAACTCGATCGTCATCTTTCTGTTCTATTCTTTTGGCCACGTTTCAGACCAAAATCATTGAATGAACGATGTTACTTTTTTGCAAATGTTCGCACTTACATGACTTTCCGGTTGATGACTCTTGGCCTCTTTTGCTTTGATTTTCGGTGCCACATTCAACACTTGTGCCCCATGCACAACAGCTTCAAGGTCCTTTACTTTGCCAGTAACAGGCAAGCCCGGTCATGCAAGTATTGCAGCAGTTTATTTCTTTTCCAGAGACATGTCGCTGTAAGACTGGTTAACCATGGTGCAAACACCAGCGCGTACGTCTGTTTATGTTTCTTGACCTCTGACACAGAACTCTCTTGACATGCGCACTTGGAACCGTGAGCTTGCTTATTAAAGTTCAGTGTACACGCAGGTAAATCTAACCCCCCCCAACACAAATTTTTACCCCTCAGCCCTAAAGGCTGACGGCGTATTGCTATCCTTCGAGCGGGCGGGCGTCTCCAAAAAGTTTGACATCGGGCTGAGGGGTATTCCGTGCATTGCACGCCTATTTTTTATTTTTGTCATCAAATTTTGACGATTTACGAAAAACGACTCCTGCTGGCCTAAATGCGTGGAATTCCACATCCCTGCATATTGACTACATCAAATTCTGTTCTTGGCATTCTGGTCAGATTTAAATATGGATGCTATTGCGGCCTTTCTGATCCTTTTGATCATATTTCAACTATTTCTTCAGTGATTTAATTGCAGTTCAGTATACCAGAAAAGTTTTGTCGCCCGATGTATTTTGACCACCATTTGACCACTATCTTTAGGGTGTGCTGATAAATTTTATAGATATTAAGAAATCTTCATCTCTAAAAATTCTTGATCAATGAAACTAAAAATTTACAAATATATTTCCAATTAGGCAACCTGGAATTCTTCAGGAGGCCCAAGTTGAAATTCCAGTATTGCTGCCAACATTTATTGGCGCCATTCCAATCTGATTCAAAAATAAAGTTGCCACGATGGCCATCTTGAAAATGCTATTTAGGGTCGTTTGTTTGCAGCTGAAAAGATAGATTTAAACAATACGGTGGGCATATTGAAAAAGTGACTTGTATGTCACCTATTACTGCTTCAAATTGGATGAGTTGACAGGTTAGACCAAAAAACTTGCTCAATCTTGCGAATTTTGCTTTGTATTTCTATTAGCTAGCCTTGGTGTAATCTCATTGATGTTCACTGTTCACCAGTTCATTGACTAATCCGGGTGTCTAGATGAGCTACAGCTCTGTGGCGCTATTTTTCCAGTTTATTTCCATCCAAGGGCAATTAATTGTCTGTACTTTCAAGCAGCATGTGATGGCAGCCAGTGTAAAATGCAGCCCTTTGCATTTCGCATGAGGCGTACAACAAAGTATCCTGACCCTCTAGGCTCTGTTATCACATAGAAAATGAAGCACAAATATAACATAACGCATATAATGTAATGCTAAGTATTCATTGCTTCCATTGCCAGCATCCTGAAAATTAGTCGACCTTTAGAAGGTCTTACTCATTTCCCAATGTAACAAAATCGATGTTGATTAGATTGATAACTTTTGGCGTAATATTCTGTATCCATTTTTGAACTAAATATGTTCACTGTTGTGCAGTTCTCTGAAGGGCATATAGATTAATAGACCATGTTTATAAGTTGGCATGACAGAATTTTGGTCTGTGGGAATGCAGCATAGCATTGGGGACAAGTTTAACTGAGGCCAGCACTGAGGTGAAAATTTTCAGTCGGCATGCCCAATTTTAGTAGGGTAGCCACTCAGTGGCATAGTTTTTCATAACTGTGCTGTATCATGTTGTGCTGTAAATGTAGGCGGTGAGCTGGTATCAAGAGATAAGGAGCACCTGACTTGGGCCTGACCAACACAAGCAGTCCTGTTATGTCAGCAGCCACTCGGGCATGCAGGGGGATATCAGTCCAATTTAGAGTTTTCTATCATAGTTGAATCCCCTGTAGAGGAAGGGGTTATGTGCAACCCGCTGAGATGGGAGCTGAACAGCGGTCTCTCCTGGCTGGTGGAGCAAAGCTATTTCAGCATGACAAGTGCCACATAGCCAAGCACTCATCGTGCTGCCATGCCTTTAAAGCTGTGAAACCCTGGGCGCCAGATATAAGGGCTGCACCTTTGTTTTCCTCCATGATTCTGGCTAACTTTGAACCCCTGCCTCAACAAGGAAAGATAGCCTTTCAGTCTTCGCCTCCGACAGGGAAGGCTGTTATCGATTTCATCATCAGGTATTGTGCTATAATGCTTGTATGTACTAATGCTGTGAGAGACATTTTTCTAAGCCTCTCACTGCCTCCTCTCGATGACAAATTATCTTATCGACAGTTTGGATTACTGTGCTTGTAATAATTACTAACAATTCACATCTTCTTGTGAGTTCACTGCTCATTGAAATCATACACAGTCTGCGCGATAAAATAAATCTTCTTTTTCTTTGAATTGGGGCACAGTGCCTTGTACTCACACCCCCCAGCGTGGATGAGTGAACGTATGCGGAGCACTGTAGTGCAATTTGCTAGCACGTTGCCCCTGTTTGTGTTCTGTAATATGGTCCTGCGCGAACATACTCTCAAAGTGGTCAGGGCCTGTGAACAAGCCATCCGTTCAGCGTCTGTGTTCAAAGTGTATTTGATGGAGCTTAGAAATGGTTTTGTCCTGTTGTTTGATGGATGCCAGCGAGTGCTGCAGCTACAAGAACACTCGATGTCAGTAGGTTTCATTTTGTCTGAGCCACGACCTTGAGTGTTGTATTATGGGATGTTAACTGCGGGGTCCAGTTCTGTCCCAGACAGCGTACCACAGAGGTAGAAGAATCATGAGAGGAATAAGACAGCTTGACAGAGCGTCTCTGGTAGAATTACTCCTTTTTTTAATGAAAGAGAAATGAAAAGTCACTTTAAAGACTTGACATAAATTCTCTCACAGGGTTAAAATGACATCGTTCTTCCGTCTTGTGACGTGCCGCACTTATTGACCCCGTTTCTATCAGATCTCTGTTCTGAGGCCTTCACCCAGTCTTTGTTAGTTTTGTGAATCATCCGCTAATTCCTCTGAAAAGTCAATACCAGCGTTTTGTGAAAGGATAATGCAGGCTTGTTTCAGATGAAAAACACCAAATTGGCAGATAATATTGCAGCAGCCAGATAGGCCTATGGGTACAATTTACTGTAGCTTTCTAAATCTGGGACAAAATAACTTGGGTGGTAGAAAATATATCTCTTGTAAAGTCCTTGTAATTCTTCTAATTCACATCTGTGAGTCATCTGTGGCTGAAGGATCTGAAGAACCGCATTCAGTTTTGATGGCACCTCTGGCATTTTTCCGCCTCTGGGGCTGCAATAAGTCAATGGAACGCTTTGTTGACAGACTAAATAAAGTTCCTGCTTCTCCGCTCGGAAAAATTGCGGGCAAGAAGTGACTAAGGCCGGGGTCTAGCCGAAAGCTGAGCTTTTATGGTTTACGGTATTCTGGCTGGGAAAGCGAATGCGATATGTCAGCAACGCTTCTTCTGTCATGTGACTGGCGCCTGTGAATTCTGATGTAAATTGCGTTGCGTTTCAGAGGCGAGTGGAACTGACGAGCGCTCGAAATGCGCTCATGCAGTCGGCGCTGCCAGAGCCGTGATGAACAGCGACATGTGCCCAGCTCTTTTATCTTTATTTACTTTCATTTATCACTGAAATGTTCTCAACTTCAAAGGCACTGCTTTTCGCACCTAGATGGTAAAATTCATTTTAGTCATTTTGCATTTCAGTGCACTGTGTAGGCTGAATTATTGTGCTTTGTTGTCTGGGTTTTCTTAAGTGAATTCAAGTTTGAACTTTCTGTACGATGCTGCAGTCAATCTGTGTATCAGCGCCGCAAGTTGCAAGATTTGCAAGTCGATCGATTGTATTGAGCGGGCTGCTGGATTTGTATTTTGTAAGATGTGTATCTACCGTCCTTGTCCATTGTGACATTTGTTTGTCGCTTTATTTTATTGGTTGAAAGGCCAGTGACATAATAGGGACAGCTGAGACCTACACAACTTTCGGTGCAATGAGGCACATGGGGTCAGGACCCGGCACGGACAGCTGGCCACAGTGTTCACGTCCCACCCGATGTGTTAGCGTCCACATCTTGATTCTTTGTTGCGTTCCGCCTGAGGTTGCTAATCTTCCCCCTCGCTCACAATCCCATCCCACATTGCAAAAGCACTGACTCTCCATTAGTCAATGCTCTATGCGATAAATGTATTGAATAGGCTTTTGCTCGCTCTTTTAAACAGCTATGGTGGTGTAATGGAGAAAATGGTACGTAGCTATTGTGCTCTTGTCTGCGCCCACATAGCTCGGCCACGCAATCAAGGTCGAACATATAACTCATTTAAAGTTTCTCTTAAATAATTTTTCCTTCTCTTTCTTTGCCTGAAATGACTCTATAGGCATTGTACTTCTTCTGTCCCCATATAACGTAGTTTGTCATATTGGAGACCTAGTACCGGAAAGCCATTTCAGTGCTGCCCACGGCCTTTTTCTCCTAATTACGGTCCTGAAAACAATGTATTTTCTTTTCTGTACTCTACCTTTCATATGTTCATTATAGAGAGTCACAGATTTTTTTTTTTACTTCCTGTTCCATCAGTCCAGTGTATGCAAAAAATGAAAGGAGTTTTCAAAAGCTGACAAAAGTAAGACTCATCCTTAAATTAAGGAGTGGGATGCGTTTCGCTATTGTTCATTGTGACAATGCGGTTGAATACTCCAAACCTTTTCAAAAATGAAAAGCACTGAGACCTTAAAAGGTGAATGTTGCCGTCTAAATGCTCAGGTTGAAGTAATATGGAATTACATGTAATTCAGTAATATGAATCACACACTGGTCTCAGATCATCAGCTCAATCAAATGTCTTCTAAACCAAGGTAGGCCTCTGCTTATTGTTTGCCGTTTTTCATTGTAGCACATTGTTAGCAACATTTGTATTTCATGCACACGGGCTGTTTTATTTTCCTGTGGTTGTAATGAAATGCAGAAATTATCTCAATAAACAATACGTACACCATCTCAGGCGACACTTTTGCTCATGAACTGATTTTCGACGAGTTTCGGGAACCCCACTCATTTTTCGCGTAGATAGCCCAGTGATGGAATGGGAACGGAAAAAAGCCAACAAATCCACATTTAAAATGGCGACGGACCTGTGACTCTCTATTGACCTGTTGTGCCTTTTCAGTTGAGAAGTCAGCGTGTACCATCACAAGTATTGACCTTAACGATATTTGAGGTCTATGTCTTATTCAATGCCACATCTGATGTACGGAATATATCTATTGATCACCAGTGCAACTGCAATAACCACAATCATACTGTTCTCTTTGATTGTAATAAACTCCAGTATTTATGTACTTGTCAATGTGCACATTAGTATTTTTATGAATCAACCTTGTCCTGCAAATCTATCATAAAGAGATGGTGGGCTATAAGCGGACGGGGAAAGGTCAAGTATGGAATCTTGCGCTGACTGGATGCCGGCACAGTTGGCTGTTGCATCATCTGGGGAAGGGAAGCTGTCTGTCTGTCTGTCTGTCTGTGTGTCAGACAGCAGTGCCTCATCATTCACCAGTAAACCCCACTTGTACCTCAGGCACCCGCAAGTTCAGCAGTACATGTTGAGTCTTCTGACTCCAGCCTGTGGGATTATTACTAGCAAACTGTGAAGTGAAAAGGAGTAACAGCTGACATAACACTTCAGGGCTTGTCTGCTCTCTACCGAACTACCAATGGAGGTTGGGATTAACAGCGCAATCTTGTGATAAAAGAATACGAAAAACAAAAAAAGAATTGATATAAAAGTCTACTGCAAGGTGGGAAAAATGGTAACTTTGAATTATTTTGCAAGTAATTATGGTTTTTTCATTTAATCTCAGATGAGGTTATAAATATACAGGACTGCGGCAAATTGGACTGTAAAATCATGAGATGAGGACAGATAGATCTTTAATAAGAACATATAGTACATCTTTTTTCAACTTTAATTATTAAGCATTTAAATAAAGAAACTCCGTAGTCTTTTACGCTTAAATACATGGGTAAAATTTAAGAAGATAAATTTGTTTTTTTGAACTCATGTTTGATATCTTGGCCGAAAGGGCGATAAATTAACCAGCTTCACACCTGGTTGCCATGGAAAAATGTTTCAAGGTAGTGAAATTCCCAAGGATTGCAACTCAGATCTTCCCACAGCACAGTGGGAAATTGCGTATAATTTTAATTCATTATATGAAAAATTTATCAACCCGGTTATCCTCACTGAGACCAAGTGCCCTTTTCAGCTGCTTGCATTACAGAAAATTAACCATATGTCACAGAAAACACTTAAAATATGTTGTAATAAAATAAACAGGATTGGCATTATTGCTGCAAAATAACAATCAGCAAGTTGAGTTTAATGACACAAGTTGGTGAGAATTTTAATGATTCTTACTGGAAGAATTTTTCACAACACACTGCGTATAGCGCTTTGTTGCTGCAGACCAGTTGAAGTGCGTTTTCTAACCCCGAACCAGCACCGAAGGCACCTACAATAGCCACACATGTCAGAAGTAGGTCGTCTGGTCCAGTGAGTCCTGTTTTCTTTTACATTGTGTGTATCAGCTAGGTCCATATGCGCCATTTACCTGGAGGACAGATGGCACTAGGTTCCGCTGTGAGAAAAGCTGGTTTAGGGCATTTGATGCTTTAAGAAATGTTATGCAGGGAAACTCTGGGTTCCGGAGTTCAACTGGTCATTGGCACAAGGGAGACCTACACAATATTTAGCAAGTATTTTAAAAGTTACGGCTAATCGGTGCATTTACATGAAGACAGACGTAGGCGTAAACACAGCCAAGCAACAGCAGAGACCGTACTCACATCGGATTTCTGACTGCTGTCAAATAAAGCAGCCATTTTGTCCTCTCGCTCTCTAGTCCTGATTAGATATCCAAGAACTGACACTATGCAGCCGAACTCCTAATGGGGCTCTCAGCACTCTGCTAATCACTGCGCGCAGTTCTGGCAGAGCATGTTAACTAACAGCACGACTGCTCTTATTTGTCTGTCATACTTCACTCAAGTGACTCATGGACGTACGTTGTAGGTTTAGGACTCAGTATTTATAAGTGTGTGTGTGTGTGTGTGTGGGTGAGGGGTGGTGCTTGAAAGCGAGAGTTAGCGAGTAGGCAAGAGAAATGGAGACAGAACAGCAGGGAAGGGTTGCGGGCGCGGAATGGGAGACAGCGGATTCCGTTCCGATGCTGTACATTTTAAACAAGATTAAAATCTCCATGTGGCCAATCAAGCTGTAAAATGGGAATTAGTCATAACGGACTGAAGGCAGCCTGTCGGACCCAGTGTACGTGGAGATTACAGTAATTGCGGCTCCACCAGAGGATACGGCAGTAGAGCTGTATTATGACCTGACTGTGTCTTGCCGTTCCTTCCTCTGCTAGCAATGGGGCACTGATTTTATAAATGAATGCCGTGGCCTGCAGACTCAGGAAATTGTTAAAATTGGATCCTTGGAACGGGACCATTTTCTAGTGATGAAAAATGAAGGATGGAGGAGAGACGGACAGATGCCTTACGATGGGGAATGCGTTGGAGTAGCAACGCCATCTGTGCAGCGCGCGCACGTTCACTTCCCGTGCCCCTGTTGTATAAGATGTACATTTCACAAATGCAGATCCCCCGATTTTAACCCTTTACCACTCCGACACCCGTATACGGGCCCATCAGGGAAGTTAAAAACAAGAAAAGATTTTATTTTATCTTGAGTACGTCCTTTATAGGCATTTTAAGAAAATGTTACCAGAGTGGTAAGGGGTTTTAACCTCTGTGCTGCAAATTACTTTTCTCCTCTGAACCCCGCAGTTTACACCTGTTTGTGCACTCTACGAAACAGGTGTGGTCGTAAACATTAGAGAAAAAGTCAAACGTGTCTTTGTGCTATCAGTTAACTCCCTCAAGAGTGTTCTCAGCTGAGAAAATATGGGAAAATAGAACTTGGGCAAGACAGACTTATTTGGCCTCAATTTACTGAAAATTTCAAGCCACTGGTCTTTTGCAGCTTTCAGTAAATGCAAGCATTTTTAAAAATGTGGCTGAATTTATGACTGATTTCCTTATTTTACTCACCAAACCATTTTATTACATCAGGAGGTTTAAGTTTTTCTTGTTATTATTTTGCACGTAAAAAAAACCCTTCTGCACACCTTGTAACTTGCTGTGTGCTGTTACTTACATCGAGCTGCAGCACGCAGAATAATATCTTTGAGGGAATTGCTTTGACTATGGCCCCGTGGCCTATTACTGGGGTCTTTTAAATGAAGCAAGAACCACGCATGCACACTCCATCACTTCTAAAGCTGGAAACAGTTTGTTTTTAAAGGTGGGGAAAGTAAAAATATCGGCCCCAAGAGCTCCCAGAGATAACGCTAATAATATAGGCACGGAGATATGCGTAAACCGGCTGGGGATATTAACCAGCTCACACTTGCTGTGTTCGCCAAACACACAGTGCATGTGACTGACTCTCATTCTCATTCCAAAACTCTGTAGACAGTAAAGCTCACCATCCTTGCCTCTCTCCTACGCATCTTCGTCCTGTCGATGGCACCACTAACCTCCTCAGTGAGCTGAAAGGGGAGGAGGGGGCGGGGGATGGGTGGCATAAATAAAGCAGAGACATGGCGTGGGGGGGCAGTGAAAGGCCCAGGACCCCCCCACCCATCTCTGGCAGACCAAAACATTGTAAATCAGGGCTAGCCTAAACAATTGGGGAGAGTGAGGACTGAGTGGGGGGGGGGGCTATTTTAGATTATGAAACACAGGCCCAGACTCCTGACATCTTTTTAAAGAAATGCTTAGGATAAGACCAACAATATAAGCTAAAAATGAAGGTGAATATGGGATGTGTTCAGGTGAATGAAAGCTATGTAGAGAGAGAGAGAGGTGGAGACAGCAGACAGATCTAGGAAGAGAGAGCGAACATAAGAGAGTGAACTCAAGAGCTAAGAGAGGTACTAACACTTACGCACACAGCTAGAATAATTACCACTCCATGTGTAATTGGACGGGGATCGAAAGGTTTGGAGAGACTTTTATCGAGTTACACTTTTAAAAAAATCACATATTTTTCTTTCCTCTTATACAGTATGCTTACCGTAAATGTAGTCATACTTTTGTCCTTTTTTTGAAACTATGGGAAAAACTTTGGATCATTACAGAGCTGGTACGAGTATTGAAAATCCACTGAAGGGAACCCGGATTGGATCCACCAATCGCTCTTCAGTTTTCGCTCATCCTAAACGGGTGAGCTCGATGCTCTCAGAACGTTAAGAGAGATTTAGCTTTTAAGCTGGAGGTGTAGAAGGTAGAAATTACTGCGCTCACGATACATGCGAGGGCAGACCTTGTGAAATGAACGGGGTGCCTTCACACACACACACCCTCATGCTAACGGAAAACCTGTTTGACAGACTGGATTTGGTGGGTTTTTAATAGTTTTTCTTTCATTTTCTTTTTGACTCCATTATTGCCAATGCAGCTGGGATAGTCCCCAGGCTCCACTGGTTCTCTTTCTGAATCTGAGAAATGGTTTTCACTGTTTATTTTTGGAGTTACGTGTGACCAGGTCTCTTTCTCCTTTCCCCTCCATCATTTACCCGCACTCTCAGATGTTTATTGTGTGGGCCTCCGGTGTACAGGCCCATATTACTGGGGCCCTTTGAGAAATCATCTCTTAACGCTGCTCAGAAAGTGTAAGTTATTTTCAAGCTGTACGTCTCTCAGTCAGCTAACATCGCAACAGTATTTCAGGACAGATTTGAAAGATTTAGAGGCGATCTCCTTTACATCTGTATCCTACTCCTTCACTGTGGAAGTAATGCCTATTATTACCTTTGTCATGTGAGATATTATCCCTCTGACTAGTATAAACTGAATGTACTGTGGTTACGAATTTTGGTGCCAGTTCACAAGTTGTCTGCCATTGTACTTTCAAAAACTGGTCAGGATTTGTAAACCACCATATGCATATCTTAAGAAACTACATAAATCAGTGAGGAAATACTCACTAAAAACAGGAGTTCATCTTTTCATATTTATGCCGGAGAATTCTGAACACATTTTGTGCATTATTTTATTTTTCTAAAGGAAGTTAAGAATTAAAAATTTCAATCTTTGTTTTAGATCAATAAAAGATTATTATTATTATTTTAAATCTGACATAAACATACATTCATCAAGTGAGGACATGAATTTGCATTCTCATGAATGTTACATGATCCCAGTGCCATCAGCTTTCACTTTGTTGAAGAGTAGTGTGCTCTGCAGTGATATCTTTGCTTTATCTCATCTTGACAGAATGGCCAGCAGTGCTTTTGGTGCTGTGATTTCTTTGCCCGTTCCTGCCCAGCCAGATAATCCTAAGGTGTCCTAGAGTGAACTCTGGGACCCATTTATTCTCTTAAATCCACCATAACTTTATTCTACCAGGCTGTAAGAGGAGGCACATTAATGGAGACTTGCTTTGTGTATGTAGATAATCAAAGTAGGGCTGACAGGAGTTCCAAGAGTGTATTTCACGACGGACAACAGCAGAGTTAGCTGAGAAACCCCAAGAAGATCTTTTCCCATCCTCTTCAGTCCATCTTCCTGCTTCAGGGACTTTTTTGGTGCATGTACAGTATTCAGCTAACTCAGAACTCCTACTTTGTGAAACGGGACTCTGGTGCTAAAGCACGGTACACTTACTTTTTATTTCTCTGGTCCTTCGCTCTGGAGAGAAGTCATGGATAAACATCCTTATTGCACTTCAGGTGGTGACCTTCCTGACCATTCTTTCGCTGTTTCCTTCTCTCTCCTGAACTTGGCGACAGAGAGATTTATGGAGGGGCTTTACTGGGTTTTCAGTCGGGTTGTGGTTGGATGGGGGCCGAGACGTCAGGATCTGGGACAGCTGAGGTGGTAGCTACCCACATAGTGCTTTAGAGAGGAGCCTGGGGTCTACACAGTCTAGATCTTTCTGGAACAAAAATGTTCAGGTTCCAAGAGATATTTCAGCATTCATTTTTCGCCCCAAGAAACGGTGGAACAGCAAATCAGATTCCGACACTGAAAAAAATAACTGCTTATCGACATCGTTTCTCATTTTATTTGTCATAAAATTCATCGCATTACAGTTAATATAACTGTGCTCAGGCATGCTCCAATAAAAATGCGGTGTTAAAGCCCAGGATAAAATAAAAAACAGTTGTTGCTAATATTGTTTTTTATTGCTCGTACCAAAGGCCACATTGTCAAGCTCTGAATTCAAATGACTAACACCCAACTAAGTAAAGCTAATGCATATAGACAGACACTCCACAAAAATGCTAATTCCATTATGTGGAGCAGCGGTCCGTGGAGTGTATAAACATCTTCCACCCAATCAGGGTGCTACAGTTGCAAGCAGAATATATGACAAAATGTGATGTGTAATTTACAAATGCTGTTATAGCTGAAAGGCTAAAGTTTAATTGGTTGGTTTTGTGCTGGCGGGCAGACCAGCTCTCCGCAGTCATGCATCACGGAAAAATAGCGAAAGCCTTGCTGAGGAAATGCCAGCCAAGTCTGGAAAGATCAACTTATCATCCTTATTCTCACACAATGCAGGTGATAATCAGATGGGTATTTTTACCGCTGCTACATGCTAAAGACATTTAGCCTCTGATTTACAATTACCGGTGCTAAAAGTGAACGAAAACCCCCACTGTTACAACAGCTGGAAAAAAAAATGAGCGCAATTAGGAAAACAGTCATTTCTATATTGTGTAGTTCTTGTATTAGAAGCACATGGAGGGCCTCAGCTCAGTGGGAAGGGATCAGCCCTTTCAAAACTAATTCAGATCTACTGCCACAGGCCCTCATTTACCCACTGGTGGCGCTAACCCTGTTACCCCTTCCCATCTCAATGTAAACTTGTGGCGGATGAAGAGAGTTTCCATACACTGGGAGCTTTTTGAGAAAGGCACCTACACATTGATCCTTTATGAATGCTAATGTACTGGCCTTGTATTCATGATCTGTTGTAACCTGATCGCAACTGAAGCCATAGGATGTTGAGAGATGAGGTGGCTGATGTTCCCTATCACTCTTGGCGCAATCAACCCACTATTGTTTATCCACTAGCAGTGTAGCCATGAAACGTTTACTCAAGAGAACCTCTTCAGTCAGGAGCCAGTGTTGGCATTGGGTAGGTTGTGATTAATTCGCAGAAACAGATGCTTTTGCATCCGATGCCAAATGCAACAAACCTGTGCGTGTTGGTGGAGATAGAGGGAGGGTTGCCTTATGTGGACCACCAGCCTGTCTCACAGCTGGTAACCAGCGATATGACAGAACATTCGGCAGCCTATGCTGCTTGAAGGTGCAACAACCCAACAATTTGTCACATATTCTTTGCTTGAGACCGAACGAAGCTGAGAGCCAACTAGCGATGACATTTGACGGGCAGTTACTGCCAACCATGGTAGTTTTCTTGCCTTTCAGGTTGCTGATCGATGAATTTCTGCCCATTATCTACCTGGGATCACATGCTATTTACTCTCACCAATTGGCAATATAGAGGCTGCAATTAGTCTGATATGAGTGCCTTTGCACCGCAGGAGGGAACGGGGAGAACTCAATAAGGCCCAAGGCTCAATTCGAACCCCTCCTTTTTTCTGCAAGGTGTAAATGGTCTCCACTTTATCCACTTGCTGCCCAACCAGTAAACATAATAAACAAGCGAGTGGCTCAGTGGATATTGTTCACTTCACCTGAAACAGGGCTGCTGACCTTCTTTGCCTACAAAGTTGTTTCACGTTCAGAGAGATTAACTTCTGAACAAAAATGTTTTTCCTGAATTTTTACTTCAGCGTGTCCTTCATAACTTAGACAAACAGAACTGCTTTTTTATACATGGCTGTTCCCAAACTTGCCAAAATGTTAAAGCAAGTACTTCTGAATTGAGCCGATAGTACGGAAGATCGACCATGTATATTGAAGTGAGTCCTACGTACCATAGACAAGAACATAAATTTTTGAGTTGACATTCAGGGAGGAGGGCCCTCACTTGGTTGAACTTGTGCAGTAAACTGACATAGCATTTCAAAAGCTGTTGGTTGGTTTAAAAAAAAAAAATCTATTTTCCAACATGATCTTTACTATACTGTTCACATACAATTTCTTTAGTCTTGGCGCTATAATTAGGCATAGCCTTTTCTACGCACTTGCGCACCCCCGCCTACCATTTTGCATAGGGCATCACTAAATAATTAGCAGTGGATGAAACCAGCTCTGTTTATTCCCCATTGAAGGCACAAAACAGCCATTTAGACATGGGGTTAAATTCACCCCTTTTTTTGGAGACCCTGTATTATCTCACTATTGGTGCGGAAAACAGGCTGGAGTCTCAGACCTTTTGCCATGCGTCAATTTCCACAGCTCATTGGGAGGAGTGCTGGGGGAAATGGAGGGCCTCTCCTGTTTGGTGGAATCGCAATTAAGTTGGGGGGGGGGGGGCACTCACAGGAAAGACACCCACACAAAGCCCCAAAAGGCTGGGACAAGCTGGGGGCACAGGGGACAGGCAGGAAATTGGGCATCCCCGTGCGAACCTGGGTTTTCCCTCCTCCCAAGGGACGACCCGCCATCCGCCTCATTTAGAGGCAGATCAATGCAGAGATAGATTGGCATTTTTCCAGCAGAGCCTTCCTAATCAATTAATCTATCATGAAATCTATGCGACTCCTTAAAGGGCCAGAGCTGCCACGTAAAGCATGTGCTGGTTTTTTAGTCCTCGGGGCATGTGATTCACTGATAACCCATCTAAACCAGCAGGCTTTAGCTGGATTACCATCCCTTATAATTAATTAGACGACAGGGAAGTCACATGACTAATGAAGGCCATATCCCGCTCCATCTGTTACCACCATTCGTCATTCGACCATTTTGCTCTGTTCGCTGACTGAGTGGTTTAATTAATCACGTTTCAGACATTTTCTATAATCAGTCATTTTTTAAAATTTACAGTTAGTTCAAAAAGGGAGTTTGTTAAAAATGTTTTTCCTTAATGGGAGTACTGTCCGCTAGCTCCGTGTAATTTCATATTCAATTTTTTGCGATGCAATCCATTGGACCCATTAAGTACAGCCACAATTTTCTAGGAGCACGTATAACACGTATAAGTGTTTTAATGTCTGAAATGTTTTTCAAATTATGACAGCAGTGATTTCTAAATTTACTTTGACTTGTATTTCATTTCAGACATGAGAAAATCATTTAATTGCATGAAAGAATCATTGAAAAGATTAAAAACAATGCTCCCCAGAGGGGGAAAAGAAAGGGATTTGGAATTTTTACCCTTGACGGTGCATAACATAATTAAAAGATTCGGGGAATCTGAAAGAATATCTGTACCTATAGCGCAGGAGAGCAAGCTCACGCCGAATACCCGTGATCTTCAATCACTCAAACGGCGTTCTATGAAGAATCATCATGAACCATCATTTATCTATAAGTGCAATAAGCACATGAGCACAGGATTGATTCGGAAAACCTTTGTCAAATGGTTACATCCACAAATGTCAGTTAAACAGTGGAACCTATATTGTAGCCAGAAAAATCTATATTTCTGTTCTTTTTTTTTGAAAGTGATGCAATGTGTGTGCACCGGACCAAAGAAGGAATGGTCCTTCCAGACAGTAAGTCCTAAAGCTACGCTTTGTCATGGTATGGGGTTGTGGCAATGCCCTTGGCCAGGGCAACTTGCACTTCTGTGAATGCTCCATTAATGCTGAGTATATTGAGTAATGGAGCAATATATGCTACCTTCAATATAGCATCTTTTACAAGGATGCCCATGCATATTTCAATAAGAGATGTAAAACACAACCTTAGCTGTGTAAGAGGGCAGTGGCGTAGCCAGAATTTGAATATTGGGTGTGCCTTACAAAAATTGGCTGTGCCATGTGTGTATGCATTTTACGTATGTATGTATGTATGTACGTACCTATCTATTGCTATCCATCTACAGTATATGATATAAATTATTAATATAAATAATAGCCAAAATGCAGAGGTGAGAAATACTTTTGTCTTTAATAATGACAATCAATACTTCAAAACCACTACGCAGCTTCTGTAGTCATAAAATAGTACATTTGCATTACTTCATCTACTGTTTTCAGTTGACAAACAGAAAAGTGCCTGCACAATGGCCCAGCATAGCAATAAATAACAATAACTGTAAAGGCCCTGCACATCTATATACCTCAAAATAAGTAACATCAATCAGTCATAACAACTGCCGTAACTAGTAGATGACATCTTCTCCAGACCCTATACATTCATCAACCAAATCTATCTTCACAACATACAAAACAGTCACCACATCATATGATGTGACTTGTGAATACAATGTGGTCACTCGCCATTTGACTTTCTAAAGAGCGAGACGACGTGGTTTAGTCTTAAATGTATCTATTACTAAAGAGCGAGACGACGTGGTTTTGTCTTAAATGTATCTATTATTTCATCTGAGTCCAATGTCTCTGCAAGTTCTTTCTCAAATGACAGCAAAGATAAGCTGTTAAGTCGTCCTGTAACCATTGCAGCTCTACTGCTGCATTTGATGGTGTGAACAGTTGAAAACAGTCTCTCTACAGAACAGCTCGTCACTGGGAGTGTGACCAGAACTCGGATCAAGCTATTCATATTTGGAAAGACGGTCACATCACAGGAGTCAAATACTTCAACAAGTGATGGGAACTTATGACCACTGTTTGCTTTCCTTTTTATCAGCTGTTGAAAGACAGTCACTTCAGGGCTTTCTACTTTGAGACTATAGTGCACACATGGTGCCTCTAATAAAAGAGTTTGGCCAAATGCCCCTGAACTAGGTATTAGAGAGGCAGCCGCTTTCATTATGCCATAGCTGTCCTCTTGAAAGCGCTCATTGAGCTCCATTAGCTGTCTGTCAATAACAGAAATCCAGAGTTCTTTCAGAGCAAAGTCAGTCTTAACAGGTGCACATCTGCCAACGGTAGAGGTAATGTGTGAATCGCCAAACTTGCTAGGAAGCTTTCTTGTGCGTGAACCTCCTGTATCCCAGCTGTGCACATCATTTCTTTTCATTATGTCCACAGTAAGTTTGATTAGCCTATCAAATTCAATCTGGTCATTCCTGAAGGTAGTAAGAGATTCTTTTAAATCTTCAATCATATGAATGCAGTCACAAACAGAAAGTGATTCTGACTGCAATCCCCTAGTCACAAAATCACTAGCACTGAACAGTTTAGAAAATGCCACAAGAAGAAAAATGAACTTCTTTGTTTGTATTTGTAGCAAAAGAGACTCTGCATCTAATTTAGTTTGTCCAGAGCTTTCAGAAAACTCACGCAATGTCTCTAGAATGACATCATACAGAGTTAAAATGCGTCCCACCGACTCAGATTTTGAACTCCATCTTATATCTGTAGAATGCACAAGTTCAAGGCACGGTTTGTCAGGGTGCAGCTCTTTTTGGATTTGCATAAAACGTGAATGTCTATTGGCCCCAGTCATGAAATGGTGTAGTGCATTTAACACATCAAAAAATGTGGCAACAGACTGGGACACTTTTGATACAGATGACAAAACCAGATTCAATCGATGCGAATAACAATGTACATAGACAGCCTTAGAGAAAGTTTTTTTCAAAAGTGCCTGTACACCATTCTTCCCTCCGGACATCACTGATGCTCCATCAAAACTGAACCCCACACAAAGGTTTGGATCTAGTTGAAGTGGCTGCAGTACCTCCAAAATCTTGCTGGCAATGCCAGATGATGTTAAATCTCCAGTAGCAACAAATCCTACCGCTCTCTCTCTTATTGTGTTGTTATGGACATACCTTAAACAAACAGCAATTAGTTCATTTTTTGACAGATCCTTATATTCATCTGCTAAAATTGCATAGTAGGTGTCAGGTTGCTCTTGTAATTCAGCCTTTATTTTCCGAAGGAGATGTGTAGCAGCAGTATCAAGCAGTTCATTTTGAATGTCTGGACTGGTCATTTTAGCATTCCCTGGGAGCTCATCAAAACGCTCCTTAATTGTGTTGTCATATTTACCCAATAGTTCCATCAACTGAAGGAAGTTTCCTTTGTTCATGCTTTCCATGTCTTCTCTATGTCCGCGAAGGGCAATGCCTTGTTTAGCGCAAAACAGCAAAATGTCTATCACAACTTTTATGTGTGTCCTGTTCTTTTCAATTTGTTCAGAAAAATGTTGATTTTTATCCATAGTCACCTGATGCACTATGTCGCCTTTTCCAGAGCTTTTAATGCTCTTAAAAGCTGTATATTTTTTGGTAGCAGCAACGTGGGCATTACTAGATTCATGCTTTACGCAGCTACTCCCGATATGTCCCCAATCTCTGAAACCTGCTCTTGTAAAGGTGTCTTCTCTTGTTGCTATGTTGAAATGTCTGCAAGGCTTGCAAAAAACTGCATCTCTTTGGATGCTGTACTCTATCCATGGGAACCTTGTATACCACTTAGAGGAAAACATTCGCTTTTTTCCGCTGTGGGATTCAGTGACAGGAAAGGCCCGCAGTTTAGGGTGGCATGCCGGCTCCTCCACTGCTGACAAGTCAGTGCACTCAGCAAGGACCTGTTGTCAAAATGAGTAGTAATCAGATGCATTTCCTTAAACTTTATAAATTGTAATTGTAGTTTTAATGTTTAACTCATGTCATATTTGAGTAAGACTCTCTTATAATATTCTTCTATATCTTGTGCTTTACCTAAATAACTTATTTTCAGTTACGGCTCGTGAACTGGCAATAGGGGAAGCTCAAACAATCCCTTAAAATTGATGACTGGTCATGACCTGTTTTCAATCATTCATTTAAATTACCAAAACACAAACTCCGAAAACTCTCTACATTATCAGATGTGGCCAGTTTTCATTTATAACGCGTACTGATTACGACTCCAGACTTCTCACGCTTTTATATACTCAGGGGTTGGGGTTGAAAGCAATGCATTTGTTTCATGATCGTTTAAATGAAATAAGATCATTTGAAACGTCTTTATGCAGTTCCATTGCTTCAAACCCCTCCATGCACAAGTACTTAAATTCCACACGAAAATCTCTTACATACGCGTTGATGGAATAATTGCTGTCTGCAGCAGAGGAACGTAAAAATGCCACTTAAACTCATGCCGAATGCGTGAGAGTCGACAGGTATGCGTTAATAATGAAAACTGGCCGCACCAGATAATGTTGAGTTTTCGGATTTTCGGAATGTCTATTATTGTAATTTAAATGAATGATTGAAAACGGGTCATGAATAATCATTAACTTTAAGGGATTGTTTGAGCTTCCCTTGTTGCCAATTCACGAGCCGCAACTGCTTATTTTTTAGGTTAGCCCATGAGAAACAAAGTTCATCGATCACCTTATTTTATGTTTAGTCAGTCGAAGTTCAACTACGTCACATTAAACAAGTATATATTTATATAATGATTTCAGTCGCCAGATAGCTTTTCTATCTTTCTGAAATAATACTCTGTCTGCTTTTATGAGAATTTATTTATTTTAATTGACGTTAGTCTTACTTTTAAGTCCAGCAAGTTTGATGACCGTACCGACCTCTTGCAATTTGCCGGCCTCTCCGGTCTCCACCCCCGCCATCTCCGGAGGGGGCTCCGCTGATTGTTCCGCTGGTTGTACCGCTTGCTCGGACAGTGGAGTCGCCGTTTCTGCATTTTCTAATGTCGAGCTTTCACTGGGAGGGTAAATTTCCTCGGGTCTAGGTTGGTCAAGTCGGGGTTTTTTGATAAATTTAAGAAGTGAGCTTTGCTTCATCCTCTCTCTCTCTCTTTTTTTTTTTACTCATTTCGCGCTCTACACACGCTAGCGGTTGTTTTTACTAGCTGCAAGGCAACGACGACGTCATTGATCAGCGACCCTATTATAATTGCTTAAAATTATTTGAAATAACGAATTTTGCAAAATCATATTAATGAGTATTAATGTGTATCCAACTCGCCAACATGCAAAAAAAAAAAAAAAATTGAACTCATTTCTGATATGTAACAACAAAAAACAACTTTTTTTTTGGGTGTGCCAGCTGCCAATTTGGTCGGCACTGGCACACCCTGGCACACCCGTAGCTACGCCACTGTAAGAGGGTGTAGGTGGTGGACTGGCCTGCCAGCAATCCTGACTTGTTCACAAAAGAGGAAGTGTAATGCATTTTGCAACCAAATATGTGAAACTGAAGCCCTCGTACTGTTGCGTACCCTTGTTTCCAAGAAGTATGGGGCAAAATTACACTATAAACACCTAATAATTTGGTGTCTTCGATCCCTAAACATTTATAAAGTCGTATGAAAAGGAATGGTGACATGAGAAAGTGGTAAATACTTCACTGTCCCATGTTTTTTTTTTTTTTATAAATTTGGCATCTCCAATCCCACCCGAATCTGGAATGCCCAATTAGTGAACTATGTACAAAGCTTGCTCGTATGCGACCCCTTGCTGCCAACTCAGGATAGTGAAGACAGTTCACGACTCTCCTCCGAAGCACGTGTCCGTCAGCCACTGATTCTTATACACTCATTGGTCGAATCTTCGTAAGTTACGAACGAGGGCGGAGGATACCCGGACGTGAACAAACCCAGAGTCTTCCTGACGAGCGCCCGTCTGGCCAACAGGAGGCGCTGGAGCAACGAACAAAGCTGTCGCTGAACACCCAAATCCGGCAGTCCCTTCCCAATTTGAAACCCTGTAGCGCGATAGCCAATTGTGCGCTACTCCGAAAAGGCTGCCGACCCCTGCCGATGGGTACGCCGAGGCTCGAACCCGCGACGTGGTGATCACCTACTGTCCCATGTTTAATGAAATATGTTACAAGAGTGAAAATTGGAATCGTGTTCACTGTGAAAAATCTATTTCAAATTCATGAGGTGAAAAAAAAAATAAATGTTGAGTCATTTTCAGCATAAAACTAAGATCATTTACCAATAACTGCTTTTAGTTTTAATTTTACATTCACGTACCACCCCAACCTTTTCTGATTTGGAGTTTTAGTAGAAATAAACGTAAGCCACCTTATAGTGTTCGCAAGAGGGCCTTGAAGACTTAAAAGCTTTTAGTTTTGGGATGAATTGAATTTCCTTGGGAACCACATTTAGCAACAATAACCAATTCACAGTTCCCGCTAGCACCATGCCGAAAGCTCCCCGCAGTCAATTTCAAGCATCTTTGCAAAATGTCACCTGATTTTCAGGGTCTGCACTTGTGTTTTGCTTCTGAATTCTGATTCCAGTCAGTTTAATGAACGCGCTTAGGGACAAATAACGAGCTTTCAAGCATGAGATGTCACTTTGGAGGTAAAGTATTTTTATACCCGCCGTAATGTTTATTATCATTGTTCTTATGTTTTTGTGAAGGCCTTCTTTTGAATGCACAAGGTTGCTTTTATGCGGTTGTCTCCATGACAATCTGAGCTTTGCTGAAAAAGAAGTCACTGGAGTGCTTGAAAGAGCACCGACAGTAAGTTGTTGTGCAAGGTCGATCGCACGTGAAAGAGCAGCAATTTATTTCCTGCTTTGTATTGCGTTGTTTGCCAGAATGGGGATAAGCTGAATTGCTTGGTAACAACAGTAACAGTAAACAGGGCACCATTTGTATTAAGAAAAGCAAAGTTTAATGACGGTGTATTTGGAATTTGGAAATGAAGTGTTGCTGACCTTTCATGTTTAAATCAAACTTTCAATACTTTGATGTAAATGCATACCAATTCAGGGACAATTTCTTAACATTCTTGATAAACTAAAATGAGGACTATTTTTAGGGAATCCCCTACAAGTCTGTAGCAGCACTACCAGACATTGGCTGAAATAGAACTTTTTCCCTAGTAAAAATGAATGAGGCAAGCCGTAGTCTTGATTTGTATACTTTGTTCTGCAGATGTCTGTTGTCCTGTTGTGAAAACTGTGGTGCAAATCTTCAAATGGTGTAACTCTCTCATATGGTGTTAAAACAATTTGAATGATTTTAGCCTGTCTCAGCTCTAAATGGAGATGCATTAGTTTAACCTCTTCCTCCCGGGACTTGCCTTCGGAGGGATTAAAGCTCTGCTCTCACCTCACCTTGGAGCACATAACTTCTCCAAGCCCGTACCCATTAGCTTTCTAATTAGCAACTAAGCGTTCATTTGAACAATTGCAAGGATCAATCCGTAGAATTACTGTCCATTTCCCCTCAGCTTGCATTATTGCTCATTGCAATAATTATCAAGCATATAATAATTATCCTACCAATAATAATGGTGGCATAAAATGTCAATGTCTTTCAAAGCATCTGAATTCATGTGGCTCACAAAACAGATTTTTTTTTTCTGAGTCAGCATCCAATCAGCTTGATATGCGGAAGAAAACTTTTAAAAAATTTAGTTTCGCCGACTCAGATCTGCGTGTTAAGTTTGCTTATGTAAAAATAATGCAGGTAAACTCTCAACCTGTGTCCGATTAAGAATCGGTTAATTGAATTAATATTGTGAGCAAACAGGCCCCCAGTAATCTGCATTGTCAGTTATGATTAGGATTTATGGCTTTGTGTCAATAAGGAAAGCTACAATATGAGATATATGGACGGCAATTAATTGAAATTTCTTAAAATTCAATCTTGAAGTGTGCTGTTGAAGACGGCATTGAGAAATGATTTACATTTAGTTTCTAATTAATCAATTAGATAATTGTCATTCATTCATTTTCATATTTTAGCCCTCCTACAACTTTCCCAGAAGCCGGACTATTAAGACCGCATTAATGATCACCATGAAAGTTTGACGCATGGCAAGTTAAGAAGCGTTGAAAATTTAATACGTGAATTATTATTGCTTCAAGGCAATCAGTGTGTGACTGAGCTTTCCCGCAAATGTGGCCTATTCTTTCAAACGCTGAAATTATTTTGATGAAGTGCAAACTAAAAATAAATGACTCTGCGGAAAAAAAAAGCTAGAACGTTAAATGGAATTCAGGCAAAGTACTGGATTAATTAAGTATTTGTTTGGATTTTTCCCATCCCAACAACATCACTATTAAATGCGTGGCTAATGTTGCCCTTCGATGATCTCTGCCATTTCTTTATACTTTCTTAATATTTAAAGGCTTTTGCATTGCGTCTTGATTATTCGGTCAATAAATTGTTTGATTATTAATCAAGCGATCTTGAACAGGAACAGCTTGAAAGTAATTATGCGTTTAAGGGTCAGAGGCTCACGGCACAGCACTGAAAATCCCATCACGCCTGCATTACCACTAGGGGGCGCTGTGTTTTCGGAAGTTATTCACCTGCACCAGAGCCTGATTTTGTAGTCAGCCATCACATCAATGTTGGATTTGGGGCGATAAATCTCTTTCCTCTGCAGCTTGTTGAAACACATTTTGCTTATTCAGTCGATAAATTTGTTCGCTTCAGTCAACTATGGGGGGGGATGGGCTTTACTGGTCAGCTGTTATCACTGATGCATTGGCTAAAACCTTGTGGCTGTCATCACCTTTTACTAAACTGACACTAGTTTCCAAAACATCCCAGTAATATTCACTGGTTATTTATGGGTAGGAATGGACTGTTGTGAGAAATTGAAAAGCACAAGAACACAAGACAAATACCATCTACCTGATCCATGTCCTGTCAAGCCTCTAGGCCCCATCACTTCACTCACAACTACACACTGCTTCACTTCTGTTACCCACAGGTCACTGCCAAGCTGATAAGGATTCAAACATTCTCTCATACTGGATCAGAGATAAAATTCACCAGTTGTGGACTGCATGAGGCCCGTATTATGTGCGTGCATTTGTATTTAAATCTAAATGGCCTTTTTTTCTGTACAGGTGAGATAAAGAAATCAAAGCCAATGTGCATTTGTACTCAATTTAGGAGTTTGTGGTTCAAAGCACTGAAATGTACATTAAGCGCGAATGTTTGTGAGGTTGATTCCAACTCACTTGGCTTTTCAGAAGGAAATTAAGTGTCTGCTATACCTGAAAATTCCACATGAACCAGACTATCCAGTAGTTTGGTAAAGATCCTGTTTTAACTATTTTCATGCCTTTTAAGAAACCGATCAGTGCGGTAGAAAATTATGATTTTCTGTTATCATAAATGTGAACACTCCAACTAGGAAATGTGGGGTGATATGCAGCAAAATAGTCCATAAACACACAGTTATCCCTTGGGATTCCAAAAACCCACAATGCAGTCTTCAGCCCATTTTGCTTAGTGAAGACAGGATGATCAAATAAAGCTGTCACTTTAAATCTGTAAGTAAGGCATCACGATGACTGGATTTAGACACGTCGTAGACTTCTTCTTTTTGCTTGTGAAAAAAAAAAGTTTGAAATAGTTACATGCCAGAAGAATAGTCATGAGTCCATTCAGTCCAATATAAAGGTGCCATCAAATGTATAAGCCAGTATGTTAACAGGACCAGGCATCTGGCATCCTACAGTTTATTAAGCCCTTTTACCACATTTATGCAACTGCTAATGCAAATGCTGTTGACGAGTTCAGTAAGTCTTGATCAACAGTTGAAGCATTTGACTGTAGCCTGTGTCCAACATCTTGTATCTTTCATAAAGGGGGCCTACCTGCAGGGTACTGCATTTAGGGGATGCCTTGTTAGGCTTTATCCAAATACTTGGCAAAATCAATTAACTGCTAGTTAGATTAGGTTACACATGCCCAAAAACACTGAAAGCATCTGCATGGCAACAGAGAAATTCTAACTACATATTCCACCTGGGCATTAACTTAATAAACATTAAACTGGCAAAGGGATGAGCTTCCTTAACACCCAACAACATTATGAAGAAAGATATTCAATTTATAAAGACTAAAAACTGAATTCCTTTCTAAATTTTGCGCTACTAAGACAGGCAATAGCTTTTACCGTGATGTATTCCTCGTATTTGACTCTATTTTACATGTTGGAATGAAAGAGACAGAATTTACAGCATGTTTCTATAAAGCGGTATAATCCATCACATTTATTTCACTGAGATGGTTGCATTATATCCCCTCACTCTTGATTATGCGATTTTGCTACGCCGTGGGTTTTTATGTGGTATGTCTCCAGGTGCCGAGATGTACTCAAGTCTCAGGGCAGGCATGGCATCGCCTCTCATATTCGATCACGTCATGGTGAAGCCTGGTGTCCCCATCCTCTTAGATCAATCGAGACATTTCATACTCTTCTTCTTTGGTGCAGCAAATCACATTATCATTCAGAGTAGACTACACGTGTTTTTTTTTGCAATTTTAGATTGTAACATTAGGCCATATATCACAAAAATGTAAAACTGATGATTAATATCAGTTCTGATTACAGCACTGCCACAAAATGTTAAATCCTTGAATTAAATCTTTGAATATCAACTACCACCATATTGTGTTGACTGAACATTATACAGCCTGCATGTTTTACATGTACAAAGATTATTCTACTCTCAAAGATTAAGGCCTTTTCTGCGCTAAGTGCCAAGTATGGATGAGGTAAAACAGCCAACAGGTAGACCTTTTGATTGTTCATCAGCAAGTATAACTTTTGCCATCAAGCTGACCAACATGAAGGGATATATTCACAATAGTGTAAAGAATCTGGCGAGCGTAGTTGAGCTGAACGGCCTGTTCTCGCCATTCATGTTATGTTATGTTCACGTTTAAGAAAAATTGCTTTTAAAAACTATTCTTAATGTATTTTGCTTGCTTCATAAAAATATAGATTAGACATGCTGCTGGTTCCATTGCTTATTTACAAATATTATTCACATGCAACATGCAAGAATTTCATTGATTTGTTTGCGGTAATAAACAAACAAATATTCTAAATTGATGCATTTCAAATTCAGTATGTCAGGGTGAGCTGCTTTTTTGAATAGCAGCCAATATTTTGATTGAATACAGTTGTTGAAATATCCGTTTTAGTACCAATCACAAATTTTACCTGAACGCATATACTAAGTTACTAAGTTGAACCAGAATAATAAGGTTTCTAGTAGCTGTCATTAGCCTTCTTTCTGACTTCAATTTTCTCGACTAAGTTCGTATTTAGAACCAGTTGACGGCACCAGTAGTGACTAATATCCGTCATTTTCACGGCTGGTCCAGTTATATCAATCTGAAATCCCCTGCAAAATGTAGTTTCAAGGAATAATTTGCCGCAAAGTCCCTCGCAGAATAATTACCTGCTTTCTGGTGTCTTAATTTAAAAATCTGAAAATTTGGCTTAGAAATAATTATTCCTCAGAACACAGGCTACAATACCAATTCCAGACCATGTGACTATTCTTCTAACATTTACCGACTAATTAAGACCAATCAAGAGCTCATGACGATTCAGAGTTGCAATCATGATCAGAACAAAAACATTCCCGATTGATCAAAGATTGCATGCTTCAAATTTTCACCTAATTCTGCCATGAAGTTACTTAGTAAGCTACTTACAAATGTAGAAGATTTAGAATTTTGAAGTTTAAAGGTAACCTAAATTTATTTTTTGAAATAGATCAAAGATACTATCGTCAACTGAAGCCTCTGTGGTCTAATAATAATAATAATAATAATAATAATAATAATACGGTATAATTTCAAAACATTATCAAGACTACGTTGGCCATGCAACAAATATTGATTTTCGGATGTTTGAAAAAGAGACGATAGATGATTCCATTCTGCCGCTTTAAAACTGGGATCCCTGTTTTGGCAAGGGAAATGGTTAGGGGGCGGGCTTAAGCCATGAGCCAGCGCTCCCGGCAGAGGGGAGTGGACTGGAGCCGTAATTCAGTTATAGTATTTGAAGAGTGAGAGGTTGCAAGGATGAAAGTCGTTCCCGAGGATTAAACATTCGCTCGCCCATTTCTCTCACTGTCAACGCAAGACGGAAAATAACAAATAATCAATGGGCAGCCAGACAGTAGTGAGAAATTATCGCTCAAAACCGAGACGCTAAAAAATTGAGAATGCAGTGATAATACGAGCTGCGTTGGTATTAGTCTGTCCTAAAAGGGTTCCATTCCGGTTAGTGGTTTCAGACGACAAATATATTTTCATGAAGGTATCAGAACATAGAAGGGAACAGTTGGAAAGTGATGAAGTGAGGAGGGCTTGTCGCGCTGCATGACTGGACCCGATGTGATGCTACAGATGCTCCTGAGATGGGAATTGACTCGGGGCTTCGAAGGGAGTTTCCTAAGTTCTGCGGTGTGACTTTCGCCACTGTGAAACACCACTGAGCTGTGGCAGCAACAAAATTTTAAACACTTTGTGATCACTTTGGATATTTTCCCTTTTTTGGATAGCCTACTCGAGTCATCTTTCGGAATTGGCTCCATTTTTTTTATTATTGCAGTCTGAACCAGGTCTTTAAGAAACCAGAAGGGCAATGGAGTTTCATGTCAAGTTGGATGCTTTACCATTTGTGATCGCCTTGATCTGTGTGACTTTCGGTGAGTTCAGAGATACATGCCGGGTTTAAATGTTAAGATGTGTATATTACTGATGGCACCTCGCGTGTAACCGCACCCACAAGCAAACAGAGGAAGGAAAAAACATGTTGAGCAACTATAGTGGATTTAAATAAAAGTTTATGGGCAAATGATGAACCACTGATGAGGTAGTTTTGGCTTATAGAACCTGTTCTGCATCCTACTCCCTCAACACAGCCTATTCAAATTTCTAAAGTTTCCCAAGACGATGCTTGTTGCAAACTCTGCGCAGTATGTCAATCTCTGTAATATTTCAGTTAAGATGCTTTCACACCGGACGCGAAACGATTTTTTTCGCGCGACAGATTACGTTCAAAGTAAATGTGAAGACGCGCGTATTCGCATTCACTTTGAATGAAATCTGTCGTGCGAAAAATTCGGTTCGCGTCCAGTGTGAAAGCGGCTTTAGTGGCATTCTCTTTGAATGTAATCTGTCGTGCAAAAAAATCGTTTCGCGTCCAGTGTGAAAGCGGCTTTTAGTGGTGGCGAACAGACTGTGCCTCGCGGTTTTTATGATCCTCAGTTGAATACGTCTCACACGTGCACTGACATTAAACTGGTAAGGCCAATTAAACACTTAATTTAAGTACCACCGTTGTTGCGATAAACACGTCCATGCAAGAAGCAACAAGCTATTAAAATCTAGTCATCAGTAAGCTTTTGCATAAAACGGACTGAAATAACTGTAAATTTTGTATCAGGCTATTTCCGTAAACACGCTGGCCCTATTACCTGCATTTTGCTTAGATTTATCTATTGGTCTCCAGGTGAGTTTTCACGCATATTAAATGTGGAATGTGGGTATGAACGCTCTCACCATGAATGTTGTCTGGCTGCAGGTTGTCTTGAGGTTCAGGGTAAATGTTTGAGGCTCCTTGACGACGCACCAGTAATCAAACGTAGCTCGCCCCAACCTGGCAGTCAAAAAGGAAGAAACAGCATTTTGAGCGTTTCAGCCCCGTTAGAAGAAATACGGAGAATTGCAAGGAAGGAAGTACTGAAGTGTCGTAATGATGTAGGCTAGTTGTAATAAATTCATTTTTACTATTCTTATTTTCCACTATAGGATACTCACAACCCCATAAGTCACGTGCACACTTGCGCAAACATCAGCGATAGTTTTTGTAATTATGAACGAAATGCCTGGCGTTTTAGGAAATATGACACCACGAGCCTTGAGAGAGACTACATCGAACCATTGGCCTCACTACGTTGCCGGTTTAATGAGTTTCAAATACATAGTTAAGCCTTTAGTAACTTCTCTAATTAAAGTGAAGACAAAATTCCTTCCCATGACATTACAAATCACAATTTATGCTGCTTTTCTTCATTTTTGTCTTCGCATCTGCTGGCTACTAATATGTCCTCGACTCAGAAGAGTAAATACACAGGGGTTCACGGCGTATTGTTATCTGTGATGGGTGAACCTCATTTATGACCCTCAGCAGTCAGTTTTTATTTGCCTGTATTGTTGTGCTCTTCTGAAGCAACATCTGGAAATGTAATCCTTCGGTGACTCCAGATGTTCCAGTTGGATGCATCAACATTCAAGTTGCAGCACCAACTTGCTTGTTTACAGCACTGTGAATTGTGTGTCAAGTCACAAAAAAAAAATTCACCTGCCTTCAGCCATGAAGGGTGGTGGTGGGGGGTGGGGGGTTATGATTAGTTTTCTCAGTACATTTCAGTTGCTTGGCATTTTGCCTGCTGTTGTTAACATTAATTACATGCTCTCAGTTGAATGCTCTCAAAAAAAATGCTTATTTGGGATCGCTCGTTGGGAAGGTGGTATCGTCAGAGCTGTCGCAGAAACATCTGAGACTTGTACATTTGTGGCTAATTCAGTACGTGGGAAGCCTTGTTCTGCATCCCTCCCAAGCCATTTAAAATATAATACACTCCACTGATTTCATGCATATATTGCATATTCATTAGCTACAACTGTGAAAACAGGATTTTTGGTAACTATCTTATCTGGCTAGAACCTTATCATAAGCCTGACTTCATTCACTATTGGTTCTAGCTGAGTTCTTTCGATATGAAGAGTTTGTTTCCAAAATGTAACAAGCGCCAAAATTACAAAAATTGAGATAATGCCAAAGAGCGGTAACACCGCACAGCTTACACATGGTGCAAAAATCAATTTTTCGAAGTTCATATCATAAGGTGTATTTTTTCATGGTCAAAGTTTGTGTTTTTCTGTAAAATTCAATCGGCGTCAACATAGAAAAAGCTAATTCACTCAAACTGAGTAAAATGGATACATTTTATTTTGGATACAACCTCTTCTTATCTTCCCTCGAAGGAACTCATATGACTACAGAATGAAACCTTCCACTTAAAAGCATTTCGGAGGGTGGCTGCGAAAATTTGTAATATCCCTTCTGTTCATGGATTTGTAGATTTTCTGGTCTTCTCTTTCAGCCTTTGTTGTCAGTTTCAAAGTTCATGAGGTTTCTAGTTCAGAATTTCAGCACATGACATCACTGAATGGTCTTTGAGGAGGTTTCTCTCTTCTGTTTTATTTATTTATTTTTTTGATGGTGTGCCGTAAGAAGAGCACACTTGTTTGGCTGCTCTTGAAGTCTGTTTGGATGGCCTGAAGACAGCTGCAGACTTTCTCGGAGTCCTGATTCAAAACCATTGACTCAGAGTGTAATTATGCATTGCAAACAAACTTCAGTCGCAGTTGCTTTTTTAAGCAGAATGCCCTTAAACTAAAATGCAAATTACAAAGCCTGTTTTCTTTTTTGTTTTAGATGTAAACAGGTAGGATGACGTTCTTTCTCTGTTCATTTTTACCGCTTCCCAGTTTCCTTGATTGTTTGGATTCAAGTTCAGCGAAAATAAAAGAAAATTGCGGGGACTCCCGAAAGCCTCGATCAAAGAGGAAATTTGCGTACGAAACCAAATGCAGAACTAGAGAGCCAGAAAAATACATTAAAATAATTTCTGAAATCCTGCAGGGAATACAGAGGCTTCATTTTATTTTTGTCTGCAAAAACTACTGCCTCTGCTGTGGCTTGCGTGTGAGTGCATCGCGCTGAAATTACTGTCATTACTTCAGAGGCACCCTATGAGGAATTTGGTCTGGGGATTTGTCATCGACGTGACTCATCGGAGCCCTAAGCCTATGTCACTTCCTGTCCTGAATACATAAACAACACAGCATTTAGGCAGCAGTCAATAAAGAGAGAGAAACAAACATATCACCTCCCAGCCAGGCCTATTTTACTCAGTGAATCCTGTCTGACCAGATCTTAAATCTTATTTTCCCAGTGGGAAAGCTGCGGAAGGGCCCATTTCTCACATTCACCCATTCAGTGACACAGACGCTCATTGCCGATTCCATCCTCCCCATTTGTTTATCTGCAAATGTACCAATCTGTCAAACCCAGTGATACGGCTCCACAATATCGAACCATTTTATTAAACTCCTGTTGCACATTTGGCACATCTCGCGGTGACAGAAAATGTCACAAATAATGCAGTGCTGTTTTCTGTAGGATACGTCCCAGAGTGGCGTCCTCCTCATAAACATTATGAATCCATTGCTTCAGGCATGTGGGTTTGGAGACCAGCATTTTGACTTCAACTTAAGATCCAAGCAGTCTCGCCTTCCAATCTTTTTTTTTTTTCTAGACATATATTTTAAGTGATGCATATTTCTTTTGCTGGAAGAAAATAAATAGCGGCTCATAAAAGCTTTTGAGTCAGTGAAATTACAAAGTGAAGCAAAGAGACACTGAAAAAGGGTTCTTTGTGACACTGGTGCTGACAGTGTAACCTAGTTAACCCCTTGGACCTTGGCGTGCTCGAAGCGGCTGTCTGGACTCAATGAGTCTCAAACAAAAGCACGTCATCAATCTCCTCTGCGGCTGGACGCGTCCTACGGTTGCGGACAGCTTAATGGGGGTGCGCATTAGTTCCAGTGGCTACAGAGGCCCGCGTGTAACCTGCGGTCTGAAAGCCAGGGTAAGCGGTGAACCTCTCCGCCCGACTGAGGTCTCTAAGGTGAGGGCTCCCTTGAGCAATGGGTTCCAAAAGGGCAGGGTGATACAAACAATGTTTACGTAGTCCTCCTCAGGCAACCCGCGCGCGTGAAGAAATGTGGGTGTGTGTCAAGTACTGTCCGTTTTAGTATATCACCGGAACACTTCCCCCCCACATGCGCACTTCAACCCTGGCTAACATAATGTGCCTTGAGATTCACTGTTAGACCTGTCTTTTGCCAACTTCTCTCCGAGGGCCGACTGAATGTATGTGTAAAATAACCCCATGCTTTTGAGTCATCAGTTGAGGAGAACAAGAAGTCTCAGAACTGGGCAGTAATGCAGTGTGAATTTGGGCGCTTTCACAACAGGATAGTTCGGGGGATTGGGCGGGGAATGCCGCAAGATTTCAAACCTTCATTTGGTTTGGTTCACTTTCACACTGCACTTTCGAAAGCGGACCAAACCGCCTGGACAACGTCATTCAGTTACAACAGCTGCTCATTTTGGGCGATATTGGCCGAAAACGAGCACGGACCCGGAAGAAAAAAGCGTGAGGAAGAAGAAAACCCAGTTCATCGATTGGCCAGGATCGAAAACGTAAATCCATCCCCTTCAGCTGGCTCGTTCACAACTTAAACAAACAATGGAGCAACACCTAATGTATGCAGCCTTAGGGTTTCTGTTTTTACTTTGGTGATCAGACCTGACTGGTTTTTCACAAGAAGCTGCCCAGTATGAGCAGGAAGCGAGGCAGTGAGCTCACTTCCTGTCTTTGGTTCGCTGGACAGTCCTTTTGCATTTCCCACTGTAAGTGAACAGCACCAGGGTTCACTTGCCAGCGAACCAAGATCCACGTTTTCAGGCGGACCAGAGTTCGCTTGTTTGGTCGGCACCAGAGTTCGGATGAGCTTTCACACCTGCCCAAACAAAGCGGACTATCCGAGGAAACGAACTCTGGTCCGTTTAATGTGGACCAAACAGCTCTGGTGTGAAAACACCCTTAGATGACATGGGATTAGATCATGTCTATACGGTCTGCTTCAGTATGAAGAAGAACAGTATGGACTATAAAGTGCCTCTGTTCCCTCTTCTCGCCTGTATTACAGGTTATCATGAGGTCAGTCATAATTGCTGCATCTACTAGAAATTATCACATCTTTGAGTTTTCCACATTGGAATTTTTTTGTCCAGAATGGTTCAGTTTTGATTGAGAGGAGGTCTCGTCTCATCATTGACTATTAATCTGATTTAATTCACAATTATGGACTCTTAAATTCAATTAAACATGCAATTCAGTTTCTTCAACACTGAAAACAAATCTTATTTAAATCTCATGCAGTGCATTTGATTTGATTACTGCTCTTGTAATCCTATGCTAAACCAACTGCCTCAGGACCACAAACTGTGCAGAATGTGTGTTTATGTAAAGCCTCCCTCAGATTAAGCAAATTAAATGGGAAATAATGTATTCCATGCACCCAAATGTCATGGGAAAGGGGGCGTCCACCATTTTGAAACTTAATTCAATTAAGGAAATGAGGAACAGGATTATGGCACAATTCAAATAAAGATCTTTTGGATGTTAGCTCCTGGGCTTGGAGCATAGATCTATGTTCTGCATGCCTGATAAAAGGCCCTGATAATATATGGGGTATATAATGTTTTACTTCTCTTAGTTTATGAAAGTGTGAGATTTACAGAAAATGTTTGATTAGTTAATTTGATTAATCAGTTTTGGCTGAAAATGACTTTACTCGGTTGTGTGGAACCAGTTGACATGACATTTTTAAATTGAAGTTTTCACTCTCAAGAGTGCATTGTCTATATTGCCAATAGCAAGGCATGTACATTAGAAGATTTGACACATTCACCTGGCTGTATAAAGCATACCTGAGGCACTCTAAATTCCTTAAATGCATTGCCTATGAGTTCAGTGTGATTGTGAAAACCTTTATTAAAATAGCTGCGCTCCTTGATGTGTTTTTGTGTGTATGTGGCTGGTTTTTGTTTCTTATTGGGGAACTTTTTCTGGAATAAACACTGACTTGGAGCAGTAGCCCGCATGGGGACCAAAGGGTGGTCGTAATGTGGCAAGATATCATTTCTGAGGAATTGGCTATGGTTAGCGGTCATGTGTTAATTGAGGATTGGTTAAGGTTAGGGTTAGGCATGGTTTTATTCGGGTAGGGGTTAGTCTATCCACAATGAATGGAAGTCAGTGCAATGGGCTAATAAGGATAGCTGCACTAAAGTGTGTGTGTGTGTGTGTGTGTGTGTGTGTGTGTCTGTGCGTGTGTGTGCGTGTGTGTGTGTGTGTGTGTGTGCGCGCGCGCGCCTGTGTGTGCGTTTCCGTGTTTGTTTGAGAGGCTGTAATGTCTCCCTCCAAAGCAAAAGTGGACTGACTCATAGTTGGGCATTTGAAGGACATGCAAACAGCAGAGACAATGCCTGAGGTCTCATCTCCCATTAGGGGCTGCGCTGTTATAGAGTACCTGCTTCATCCTCCCATTTTCATCATTAACAGAGACGGGTCCACATTACTCACACTCCGTGTTTGCTTGACTTTCCTGTACTCAGCCACCCTCGCCTTAGCTTTGGTGAGCTGTGTCATTAGCTGAAAACGAATGCCTTAATCTCTTCACACTCCTCACGCGAAAGCAGCGGAAATAACAATGCAGAGTTTACTGGGATTAAAAAGTATTCACACGAGGAACGAAAGGTTTGAACCAAAAGAACAGTTTAATTTAAGATACTACTGTTTTATCGTTACTGCTCCACTAATTTGTGTGCTAGCTTTTCGTTAGCACGCTTTTGTTGTTCATAATATTTGTCGTCTTTCTACCCTCCAAGTTTTTGTCTCCTAACTTCATCCACATACTTTCACCTTGAAATTTCATAAGACTTTAAAATGTTAACCTTATAGAGGAAGTGTGGTTCTATTTGACTTTTCATTATCTTTCATACCTTTTAAAATATTTCATCTTCTATTTAATCTTTATGTAATATGTGTCTGTGGGAGTAATGCTCACATTCAGCAAATCATTTACTCCTCTGCGTTTTCATACTTTGAGCAAGAAATGCCACTCAGACTTTTCAGGGGTGTCTAGGTGGCACTGCCTATCAGAACTCAATCCCCATGCTTATTACGAACTGCGATGTAGGTGGTTTTAAAAAAAAAAAAAGAAAAAACTTGAATATGATCTGCTCATTTCATACATTAGTATTTACATTGAATAGCTATTGGCTAACTAGCAGTTTGCAGCGGAATTATACTTTCCTAGTTGCAATAGCTGCTACAACCACACTTAATCATTATTTTCAGTCATAGTAGTTTCACAGAGGGTCAAGTGAGGGTTCTGTCTTAAAGATAATTAGAATTCGCTCAACCGTAAGTTTTGCTTCTACTTGTGTAGTTATATCATAACAAATTTGGTAGAAAGAGCTAATTATTGGGTGAGTCCGGCATGGAGGAAGCATGATGTCACACGAGAGCAGTCCTTTCACATCTGCAGCGCTAAAATGAAACCATTTTCTATCATGAAGGCACATTATGAATCTAATAAGGATTATTTGTATCATGAAGATATTGCTAATGCATACAAGTAAAATAATAAGATATTCACAAGTATAATAATAATTATTGCTTACCATTGTTCCACGTTACCCATATTTGAATTGCTCAGAAATAATCTTGTTAACAAAATACATCAGTTCATCATCTATGGGTGCATCTGCAACTTAATGTGAACTGATACCAGTGATAAAATGTAATGCACATTCCATGTAGTTATAGTAAGTGATATTGAAACAGTTCAGACCTGCGGTGTGAGTCAGGATACGATGGGAGGATGATGTCTCATTTTTGCAAAAGGTAGCTATCTGGTGCGGCCTCTTTGTCTCATTCAGGAATGTGTTAAGTGAGTGGTTCGCTTTATTTGTTTTGGTGGGATTATTCGCACTGACAGGTATGAGTGCAGATCTTATCAGGGTGGTTTACTGCCCGGGCGTATCTTAAGTTACTGGCATTACAGAGTCGCTTTTCTTAAGAGGTTTGGGACTGGAGCGAAAGGCAGCCAGGCCGTAGAGTTATTAGGCAGGTAATGGGGCATATTCGCTGAGAGCTTTTTACCTGCCGTCTCCGCTCTGCTGCAGCCCTGAATCACCAAGCCCTCCCACTGCAAGAACGGCTCCTTATGACTCTGCAAATCTGCTGAAGGACATCTATTACCTCTCACGAGACAGCCTCATATTTTGAAAGCTTAGTGCTGGAATTCAGTGCAGTTAATCACAATTTTTTTTCTCTTCCCTCTCTTGCTTTTTTCTTTCTTTCTTCCTCTGCCTCTTGCTGTCTTTTGTATCTTTATCTCCCCTCGCTGGAATTATTCCCCTGGCAGTTTTCAGACGTTGACAGTTTCCGCTCGGGGACCCTTTAACTGACGACTTGCCGTGCATCGTGTCTTTGCTCAGATACTGAGCACATCATTTCAGGAGTGATGCTCACTACTAAGTTGAGGGTTTGATTGCCACTTTTCTCGGTCTGTCCTCTCAAGACTGGTTCCGTTCAAAGTTGGGGAGGCTTGCTGAAGATATAGTGATAGGTGGTTTGAGTGGCAGTCGGGAGCAGGATATTGGAAGGACCTGTAGCGTGACTCAACAGGGTGAGCAGAGATGCATTTCCTGAGTCTTCTGTAGCGGTTCCTTCTCACTATGACCATTTCCTGTTCTGCTAACACTTGGGCTGATAAGGGAGGATAGAGACCCCCTGAGGAAGGATCTGATCGTGGGGGATTTGAGGAGGACAGCTGGGGGAGCTCTTGCAGAAACTGGATGAGCGTACATGTGGTCACCATGCGGCTGAGCAGAGGAGCTTCCCAACAGGCCCCCAGAGAATCTCTAACCTCGACCTGTACACCACAGCCAACGATCACTTCCTCAGTCAAGCTCTGGTTTATCTCTAGCTGCGGTATGGCTCTTTCGGAAACAAGTTTGTTGCTTTACCAAGCCTAATTTAGTCAGAAAATAAAGTGGTAGGGCGAGTGAAGTTTTACTTTTGGTGTTTTAGTTTTTAATAATGTTTTTTTTTTTTTTTCCTGATGGAAACTAATGGCTCTAATTACTCTTAGAGACAGTGTTGGATATACCAGTTGTGCCCTGAGTAAATGGCCCTCGCTCCGTAGATTTATCACAAAACCGGCTTTAGATGGCCATCATCCATTATTAGAAGCCACATACTGCTGCTGAGCAATAATCCAGTGAGTGAACCAAGGCAAATCCGACTTGTACAGATCACACCATAATCCTTAAAAACTAACGGTGAGTAACGCAACATAAACTGAGACACAAACGCACGCAAAAACGCACAGACATTCTCATACTCAGGTGTACGCAATGTCTTTTGAGGGACATCATCCTTGAAACTGGTTATATTCACTGCAGCCTCAGCTAATGCCCTCATGAAAGGAGACTATCTTGTCAGTCTCTTCCCTCACAGTTCCTGGATCGAGCCCTGTATTCAACAACAGCACCAGGATGCAGCGTTATAACCTCTGCAGCCATTCGCCTAGCAATGAACTCTGAGTGAATTAAGCTGTGTTGAGCGTGAAGGAAATCAGGAGATTTTTTTAAACCAGAAATATTATTCTCTGTTAGTATTTATCCCTCCATACCTGCTCCAGCTGCTCAACTTCTGCCCGACCTGAGGGATCAAAACAGATTTTAAAACAAGAAGTTTGAGCCGCCAGCTTTTTGGCACTTGAGCCAATCTGCTAGAAAATGTCTGAGGAGGAGCTGTGAAGGGAGGGGAATGGGTCTTAAACCCTAATTGGTATTCCGCACGGTCCCTCTGCCTGCCTGTGCTACCTTTCCGCCATGTCTGGCTTCCCTTGCATTTTGAGGAGTACGCCGCCCCCACGCGCTGTTTTGGACTGACCTGTCTGGGTCTGAGGCCGGCAGTGTCTCAGCCAGACAGGATGCGCGGGGTACGGGGTCATGTGGGTGGGGGGCGATCAATCCAGCCGGAACCAGTCCGGGAAAATGGCGAGGATATTTGCAGCTGTTGCTTAAGGTCAGCAGGATGCCAAAGCTGTTTCCGAACCCCCCTCCACTCTCGCAAATGAACACTCAGAGCATTGCACTCTGGGACGTGGACGGCTCGCGCGACGCCGACCAGCGGTGCCACTGGTCCTCTCTCATGATCAGTGGTGGTGTCTTTACTCGTGGCCCTCCGCCGCCCTGCCCCCGTTACTCCCGAGATGACGGTCCACAGCAGGAAGTGGATGCTCTTGGTGAAATGCAATCCGTTTTCAATTTGTTTCCCAGATGTGTGTCTGCAAGGGGCCGTAGTTGAACCGTGTAATGTGGTGGGGTGGGGGGAGGTTGAGGATGAAGGATGGCACAGTAGTTGTGTGTGAGCTTGGTGATTTTGTACTGTTTGGGATTAGGTTTCAATATAAGATAGAGAGAAATAGATAAGGGGACAGATGTATCTCAGGTTACTGGGGCTTGCTCGCGTTCTGCACTTTATCTAACACAAACGCACAAAAGGAGTGAAAATTTAATACCTTCATTGCTCTCTGAAGTTTTACTCTCCCCATATATAAGTTTGAGCGCAAGGATAATAATTTACCTGCATTTTAGCCTTATTCAGATTTTTTACCCATTCTGGCTGGCAAAGCGTGATCTTAATCTGCTGATACACAGCAATTTAATATCTGCACTATAGGGCTGTGTTTTTATGTTCTGGTTGTGGGGCTCAGGGCAGTGCTGCACCTTCGGCTGCGGGGCTTGGTGGCTGCTGAGTCGTTTGAACATGCAGCCACTCCAGACGGTGGGCTTTCATTGTGAAGCCTCTCTTGACTTTGTTGCAGCAGCGAGCGCTTTACACAGAGGGTAGCTGAGAAACGCGGGTGTCGCGATAGACGCCCGCGCAGGGGACTGCTTTCTGGCTGTGCGGAGCGTTGACACGTTTTGTGTGTCTGTTTGCTTGCTGTTGTTTGATTGTTGACTTTACAGAAGGCCTCGAGCCCTGGCGTGAGGACTTGTTTGCCTGTATGTTTTTACAAGTGAGGCCAACAAATAGAAGTCCACCCACTGACAAAACACTTGGTCTTAACCGCTCACTTTTATAACTGCCAGAATAGAGAACTAAATAAACTAACCTTCATGGGCTCGCAGTGGTGTGTTTGTAGTCTGAATAAGTCAGTTGGGTTCAATAACAAATGCTTTTTTCCCCACACATTGGCTGGTTCAAAATTTCTCATTGAAATCTAGATTTTTTTTGTTCATCTTTCCCTGTCTGCGTTGAGGGATGTTCCAAAATAAATTGTGAATTCAGTGCACTTCTATCGCTTTCATGTATTTTGGTTTTCCCTTAAGCTTCCAGTTTGTGCTTGGTGTCATGTCTAGACTTGAACTACCAAAGAGCTGAATGGACATAAAGACCTTGATCCAAGTCTGTTTAATTTTTTTTTTTTTAGGAGCTCTCCATGGATCTCTGCTAAGAGCAGTGACACTAAACTGTTTTTTTTCTCTATCTGGCTGGAAAAAGAAAAGTCGCTCTCAAATGCTTGCGCGCACACACTCACACTTCCTCTGGTCTCAAGTGCTTCCATTTCGAGACGCAGATGGCAGAGCTGGAACACAAGTAAGCCGCTTTGCGGCCCCTAAGGTGTTGATGTTACGCTCAAAGTTGTTGCGGAATTCTTGATAATCCATCCCCTGTCCCCATTCGCTAAGACCTCCAGTGCAGAAAGCGGAGAGGCTAAATCTCAGCCAAATCATTTCCTTTTCAAATTGTCCCCCCCCATTCCTCTTAACAGAAGCCTAATTACTAGGACCATGGTTTCATGGCCTGTAGTTTGTATTCTCATGCAAGTGCCCTTTCGTCCACTGCTGGCCTAAGAGAAAGGGGTTTAGTTGGGGGTATAAAGGGGAGTATAGGAATCCTCCCATTCCTTTTTTCCTCTGAGTTTAACTTAGGGAAATAAGTGCGCATTTGCAAATCAATTCTCAAGGTCCAACTACAAAGAGGCGGAGAGAGGCTGTAAACCACCGAAGTAGGTTTTCTCTCTTCGCTATATTTGGGGGATGGGAGGAGGCAATCTTGAAGATCCTGAAAAGAATTGCAGATGAGTTTTACGGAAAAAAGAAAATAATTTTGCATTTTCTTTCTCTTAACTGGCAGACTATTCTTTTTGATACCTGTGGTCTCAAGTGGGTGCCTGTTGCCATATCTATAGCAACTGTAACCATTATTTGAATTTGAAAGGTTTTACTGCTAGGGCTCCGAAGGTTTCATCAGCAGGGTTGGGGCAAAGGGCAACTACTCCAAAGCCTAATCTTTTCTGCAGTCATACTGCTGTGGATGGAAGAGAAACTGAGCTTTTGTCGCGATTAAGTTCAACACTAGCTGCGAAAGCGAGTAAGGTAGTACCAACAAGAAATAGATTTGCCTCTTTAGTGCATGTCTTCAGTTGAAAAAAAAATACATTCAGTGTTAGTTAAAATGTTTCTGCAAATGTTACTTCCATCTGGGTCTTGCGTGGCAGCACAGCTGACATGTATTTGTGAGTGGGTGCAAAGCCGTACATCCATTTTATGATGCATCCAGTGCCCTAACATATCACCTGTTTTGAATACTTCTTTGTTTTTTCTGCAAAATGGGTATTTCAAGAGGATATATGCCTGAATCTAGTATTTATTGATGTTCATTAGGAAGCCGACTACATCTGTAGACTATCACAGTGGTTTAAGTGTTTGTTGAATCTGCTCTAGTACTGCCAAAGAGATCGTACTGTTGCTTCAGCCTGCATTTTATCAAAAATGCTCGTGTCCAAACCTGAGGCAGAGACTTCAATCAGATTATCATCAAAGCTCAACACAAGCCAATATTTTGCTCTATTTTACAGATGAATTTATCATAAAATGTGCCACAACATGACATTCAGCTTTTTCTGACCGACACATAATGTTCTTTGCTATGGTCCAGTGGAGCGGAGGAGCATTTTGTGATGCAACAGCCTGTCTGTGTCTTTGTCATTTATTGTTTGACACTTGAAATGTGAGATTGTGATTGGCTCTGATTTCCAGTGTTCTGTCTAAAATGTCAGAAATTAATTAATCTGTTTCAGAATGCCTGACTGACAGCTTGGAGAGGAACAATTCATAAAAAAAAAATCAGTTTGCATCCCATTTAGAAAAGAAGAAATGATAACAAGTAATTTTACTGAGAACTTCTGTCTAGGAGTGGAGCTTCCTCTCGCAATATGCTGCTAATGTTGCGGAAGATTTCTCAGGGACTGAATGCTCATGAGGGATATTCACTTGGGTATCAGCTCCCTTCCTTTAGGGAGTCTGGGTTGCTTTTATAAAATGACGATCATTGCTGTGAGCGCTGACCTTTTCTGGGAGCTCAGGACCTGTTGTCATGGATATCCTAAAGTATGGACACTAACACATGGAACCCACAAAGGGTTTTTATGCCTGTCATTACTGAAGCGTTCGTTTGAAGTTGTAATTTTTGGTGTGAAATTTCGTCCAATTGATTTGACAGTCCCTTAGCGATTCTTTATGAGGAATAAAAATTCCTCATACCCCGCTGCAGCAAACTTTTCTGTTTAATTTGTGTTTCAGTGGGTGTTAAATATGAGACAGTGGGTGTAGTTAAATAAAGAGATTTTACTTATTAATTTCAACCGGATAAATCTTTTTAGCGCTATAATTCCTGCGGCAGCTCGGAGAGGTTATAACGAAGCCATTGCACAGAGACAGCTGGCACTTGTGATGGCTCTCGGGCCTCACCCGCCAGATGTCTGACAGCGAGGTCATTTCTCCCCGGCTCACGCACTTAAACTCTCTACTTTATTTCTCATTGCCTCTTGTCTGCCTTTCTATTTCTCTCTCTGCCTTTCTCTTACGGTAAGTGTTTGTCTTTTAATCATTTTATCTATTTTTTTTCCTGCGTTCCAATCCGGCTGCTCCTTTTTTGTCTGTCAGTTTGTCTCTATTCGTCCATCTGTGTCGCGCTCAATCCCTCTTTCTCCCTCTCTCTTGCGCCCTGTCACTTCCCATCTACTGTGGACTCATGGAGAACTCCCTATTTTCAGACGGTTTTGCTTGCTTTAGAGTTGTAATCCTTGGCATTGGATACTGCCTCAGTAACTGGCTTGTTGGCAAACACGGTGGGTTGCCATTGGTGGGAGCAAAAGTTCATGTCTTTTCACAAGATCCATGCTTGTGTTTGATTGGAGGTCTGTTTGCTGAGTGGTTTTGCCATAGGACTACAGTCCCTCATGTCCCTGAAGGCTTCTCTGCGTCCTTCCAACGTCCCACAATTCCCTCATTTCCATCTCTCTCTCTCTATTTTCGCATCTATCCCATTCCTGCCTTATTTAACAAAAGTGTTGCTCCAATTTCTATCTTGAATTCCGGTTCTTACCCACGGTAATGCCTCCTCACCCTCAGTTTGTCTGCCTGCTTCTCTCTCCGGACATTCTTTCGCTCCCTGTCACTTGACAGAACTTTCGTTCGCCCTTTCAGCTCCCACCCGCACTCCTGATGCACTGAGACGAGGATAAAGCTTGAATTGCTTTAGATCACCTTTCGGTCGGCTTGGGTCAGCTCTGCTCATTGTGACGGGGTATTTGGCACAAGAGTCCTGTTGCCCAACAGTGCCCTGGAGGTGGCCTCCTTTGAGCACTTCAGAGTGCTTAAAAGCATCGAAACTTGTTTATCGCGTTTTAGCTTAACCCGAGCTGGTGCTATGCTTAAGCGGATCCCAAAAATGCTAATGCATTCTTTGCACCCCTCCCCTCGCTTCTTTTAAGCCTGTTCCAGAATGTTCCATAAGGCTGATTACCTTCTGCAGTCTGGTGCCTGTGCCCAAGATCCTTGGTTTCGATGATCTTCGTCCAACTTTAGAGTCTCCTTTTTTTCTTCAACTGTAATAAAATGTTTATTTCAGAAGCAAATCGATGTAACTTAAAATATCTAAACCACAATTCCAGTAGTGTTTGGAGTAGTTTTGTCCATTTTAATGCTTTTTGGCTGCATATGTCTTATTAAAAGAGTTATTAAAAGCAAGATATCTTGCGAAGCCTCCAAAGGTTAAATGAAATCAGTCACTGTCCAGGCGAGTGGCTAAAAACTCGCCTAGGAATTCAAGTAAGGCGAGCTTTTTTGCGGCTCTCACGGCTCGTTCCAACTCTGGGGTAACCGGAAGGATGAAAAGATTGGATGACTCTTTGCTATGATGGGCATGTTACTCAAAGATAGATTCATATTGAGTTACAGGGCCCATTATGATGCATAAAAAGTTGAAACTTAGTTTAACCCATACACAGAACATGCTGAGATTTTGAGAAGCATCCTGAGCCTATTCTCCAATATAAGCTTAAACTTTTTAAAGCTTATATTGGGTCTGACTTTTTTATCTAAACGTTTTTATCTAAAATTAAAGAAGGAATACAATGAAAACAAAATCGACAGAATTATGGAATTGTCGGTTGCATTATTGGGGCTTACCTCAATAGCTGCTTAACCTGACGTGGCTCAGAAGAATCACTGAATCACTATCAGAAATGGTAGCTGCCATTTGGCTACATTAACAAACCATGCACGTGGACTCCGTATCGTAACCTGACCAAATTTGGAAACCAAAACAAACGTCACTGTCTAAACCTCGCCCATAGTATGCCCACAGGACGCTTCAGCTAAGTAACACAACGCGTGTTCAAAGCAAATGAATTTCTGGGAACGAGAATCGCATATTTATACACATATCTGCTGTAGACAAGCATTCTCGAAAGCCGTGACTCACCTCGGAATGTCCCATTTTGCAAAAATGTCTTACCTAATCGCATATTCCGCGGCTATGTTCGCCATTTACAGCTGCTCCGAAGGCGAAAATGAAAAATTGACGATTGGTTAAAAAAGGGTCACTTGGTGCAGGTTGCCCAATCACAGAACAGGTATCTCTCGCCTTTGGTTTCCCAGTATCTACAAAGGCTTGTTCCCAAAAATTGCTAAGAAGCAGTGGTGGCGCCACCGTGCTGCATCACACAGAATGTCTACCAGCGGAGTCTAACGATGGACGGACCCAGTCTAGTTTCCACGAGGCGCACGTTTTTTTCAAGCTTCGTTCCAGTGAGGTGCGCACTTTTTTCCTCGCTTCAATTTTTTTTAGGCACGCTATGGTGCGCACTGGTCTTTGCGCGCCTTAAAAGACAATGACTGGGGAATACAGACGAAGGGGCCAAATAGTTGAGACCTGCGCCGCAAGTCAAAGAGCTCTGTCATCTAAACAGTTGCACACTTGGTGGGATAGTTAACATAACATAAGTGGCAAGAACAGGCCATTCAGCCCAATTAGGCTTGCCATTTTCTTATTACTGTAGTGAATCTAACACTTCAGATACCCGATGACTAAATGGTATCAAGCACTAGTTGCCAAGAACCGCAAAGTTACGCTCTGAAGCTTACCGCAGAATTTCATTTATCTGTCTCTGAGGCAGTCACAACAAAAACAGTAGGTTCTGAGCTCCACAAAGCGGGAATTCATGGCAGTGTTTTGGATAATTTGACCACCTCCTGATATGTGCGTTATCAGCTTCTGATGGGAGCAGCTGTTCGTGCTCTCCTTGTCCAGACACTCCATATTTTGGCCTGTTGGCTCATTGCCATGCATCTGTCTCCCAAATCAAGCCCCTGGCCCCGCACATTGTCTGGTTTCCCCTCAGCCATTCCCCTTCTGAAACCTCTGTGTTACTCTTTCACTCCAGCGGGAGGTACCAGCTGATCTGTAATATTTATGAAACAGCTCTCAGAGTTTGAGTCCTGCTGGGTTTTTCTTGCACCCCCCTCCAACCAAAGTCTGTTTGGCCTCCTGTGCGTCTCCTGAAAGCTATTAGCCAGTAGTATTAAGCCCCATTCTCCCATCGCGGAGAGGCACTAAATTGCTCTCAGTTTTGCCTGTAGCATTGAAAACCAGCCTGCTATGGTTTATCTGCTGGGTCTGGTTTCTCAGAAGCAGGTGAATTATTATTATTTTTTATTTTTTTCTTTTTAAATTAGGCATCTCCAATCCCACCCAAATCTGGAATGTCAAAATTGGGAACTATGTACAAGGCTTTCGTATATGCGACCCCCTCCTGCCAATTCAGGAGAGTGAAGAAAGTTTGCGGCTCTCCTCCGAAGCACGCGCCTGTCAGCCACCGCTTCTTATACATTCAGTGGTTGAATCCTTGCAAGTTCAGAATGAGGGCGGAGGGTACCCGGACATGAACAGGCTTAGAATCTTATTGACGAGTGTCCGTCTGGCCAACAGGAGGCGCCGGAGCAACGAACAAAGCAACTTATATCCCGAGAGATCCTTCCCAATTTGCATCGCTGTAGCACAATGGCCAATTGTGCGCTACTTCTGAAAAAGCTGCTGACCGCTGCCGATTGATACAACCGGGGCTCGAACCCACGCCGTGATAGTCACTTCTGCTTCGCAATGCGATGCTTTAACCGAGTGAGCATTTGTGCAGCAAATGCACTTTGAATTAAATTAAAATCAAGTATAATGTAATTTGATAAGGGGGCATTTATTTTCTCAAAACAAACCTGGTGTATTTGAATCTTGGGTAAATGAAGCTGAATAAATGTCTCTCTGTCTCTGTAATCTCCAGAGATAAACAAACTGCAACTGTCAAACTGGCAAATATTTTCACACCACATTGCCACGACCAACAGTGACAGCCGTGATGCTGTGTTTTTTGTTTGGTGCCGCTAAAGATACTTAATTGATGAAAACATGTTAGAAAAAATTCAGATCTGTTGGTTATGACTGAAAAAACATTACTGCTGTTCATTGAATGAATTAAAATATTTAACTGCATTGCCTCATTCCATCATTCCGCAAAATGCTATGTTATATAATGTACCACAGTCCCCTTTTCCACATACGTACGTACTGATTTAATGTAAATGCAGCTTCTTTTTTGCAGAACATCTGATCTTTTTCACTGAATGATTTTGTTTTATATGCATTGCTGCTAAATATAAGACCTTCAGTGCCATTAAAATATAAGCTAGTCTACGCCCTGTGTTAATTATGAGTTTTGCTCATTTTAGCATCTATGAAAAGCCTTGAAATGGCATAAATCAACAGAGTGCATCATTCTGATTAGCCGGTTTGTCGCTGTGTCAGCTGTCGCTATGAGCATTTGTACTGTAATCACTTGCACCCTTGGCAAAAAGCGTTATCGCCTCATGCTGGTTAGAGTGACGAGTGCCGGCCTGAGAATTTTCCCCCTCACATTCACCTGCAAAATGTGGCTAGGTTTGTAACTGATCCCCTGGCCCTGGGGATTTGATGGTTGAGAAAGGTATTTGCCCACTAAATCTGTGTGCCCCCTTATCAGAGCCATCAGGAGCTGTTTGAAGCACATTCTCACACCTGCGGTAGCTGCAGGGCCAGAAAGCACTTGATCTCAATGCAGGCAACGCAGGGACGAGCGGTCGCAAACAATCCACATCTAAATCCGCTTTGAAAATCCAAAACAATGGATGAGAGGAACCAAGGATAATCTTGAGCTAGTCAAACAAAGGTGCTGGATGACACAAGTGAATAAACTTTGAGTGAAGGGAATAATTATTTCAGTCCATTTTCCTCCTGATCAAATCTAGCCCCCACAATGGGGTACGCATTCCTCCTATCGAGGCTCTGTTTGTGTTGGCATTCATTTCTAATCATCCTGCCAGCATGGCCATTGAGAGGGAGACAAAAAAAAAAATAACCAATTTCAAACAGCTATCAAAACCCCTCCGAGTGCGTAGCCATCGTTTGTTCCCCTTCTCATTTTCTAACCTTGAAAACCTCTGCCGTCAGAATGAATTTCCATACGTGTTGGAAAGCTCGGGAAATAATGATTACTCTCCACCCTGCTTTTCCCATGCTGCGAGGAGTAGCCTAAATTGTCTTTCTACTTTGATAAATTGAGCATTAACATTGTAATTTCAACCTCTCCAGGCACACGCGGGCCAATAAGTGCTTTGCTTCCACGCGTTACCAGCAGCTTATATAAATAGATTGTGTTTTCTATCCCTGTTAATATTGATGTGCTCAAGCAAACATAGAGGAACTGGGCGAGACTATATCAGATGGGATTAAACGCGCTGCTCATAGAACCTGTTTGCTCACTGTTTTCTGACCCCGATCCCGCGCGCCCCATATCTGATATCGTCTGAAGGGAATGCGGAGCGCGTGCGAGAGATCATTAAATTCACCTGCCCTTCCCCCCCTTCCAGGGTCACGGCTGCGGTTGGAGGATGCCCTGCCCCGGATCGTGGAGCACCCCTCCGACCTGATCGTGTCCAAGGGGGAGCCGGCCACCCTAAACTGCAAGGCGGAGGGGAGACCCACCCCGACTGTGGAGTGGTACAAGGACGGCGAGAGGGTGGAGACGGACAGGGAAGACCCCCGCTCCCACCGCATGCTCCTCCCCAGCGGCTCCCTCTTCTTCTTGCGCATCGTCCACGGGAGGCGGAGCAAGCCAGACGAGGGCGTGTACGTCTGCGTCGCCCGCAACTACCTCGGGGAGGCGATCAGTCGCAACGCATCGCTGGAAGTGGCCAGTAGGTCTCCCTGCATTATCTGAGCGTCGCACAAATCTTAACAAAATGTTACGGGAAGGTTGCATTCCTAGGTGGGCCTTGGTTCGCGATGAGTAAAGAAATCGGGCCTAAGTTGAGTGTGTAATCCCTTAAACTTTGAATTTTTCTCTGAAGCTGTCCTCTTCATCGGTTCAGAGTGAGAAAATAAATATTGTTTTCGTTTTGTGGGACAATGGCACTTACATATCGTGCATCTGCTGGTTGCAGCGCCTCACAGGGAGCTACATCACACTTATACTGAGAGAATTATTCAAACTCAGGATGTCATGGCTTTTATGGCCACAGCAATACACCAAATGGAAAATATCTAGATCTTATACATTATTTGTATACATTTTCTTGTAATTTATGTGGACATATTTGGGATTGTTGGAAACCTTGGAATCTCCACTTGATTTCAAAATTGGCCTTAGATTCTACAGCTCAGAATACAGCAGATGCATTTGATAAGCCCTTATCTGGGTCCCCAGGTTTTATGGGGTTAATTGGAAGTAATGCAGTTGTTCTCACTACTGCGGACAGCTCTTGGAGAGTCAGCAACTGCCACAGGATGTGATGTCGTGTGAGCGCAATTGAGGTGCCGTCCAGGTAACAGATGTTGGGCCTGAGAGAGAGCCTTGTGGGAGTGATTACCGTGGAGCTGTGCCAGGGCTCAGCAGCAGGGTGTGTGATAGCCGGAGCACTCAAATTAAATGCCGAGGAGACGATTTGACTTTGTGTAATTAAATTATACGGTGACTGGTAGGTGGGTCCCTTTTGTCAGGGCTGCTTTAACAAGTCATGTCGAGCAGTCTTTTATTTTCTTCGATGAAACCTCCTATTGCCATTCCTGCCGTAGCATTATCGCTTTGACTGAAGAATCTCCTTGAGAAAGCCGTAGCCATCTGAAATGTCTGTGTGGCCCGCATTCATCCGAGGTGAAGACCTTGAAGTGATACTGAAGGTATAATATAGTACTTTTTTAATTATAGGTCACTGGAACCTCTGAATCAGTTAATTTAAGAAAGAGTCAAGGAACACATAATGCTGCTGCAATGCTGTAATTCGTTACGGTACGTGGAGTTTCCCACACCGCTAACTCTGTTGCCAAGGGACAGGCTCTCCACTCTGCTTTTGCCTGACTTGGCTCCTTGTTTATTTGACCTCTTTCTTGGGTAGACATTCCATCCTCTTTTTCCTGTAGAAGCTTGCAGACTTGTTTCACATTTGCTTGATTTGTGTAGTCCTGGTGCAGACATGTGCCTGACAGTCCATTGTAGATTAACTGTCAGAAGTGATCCTAGAATTCTCTAGAGGAAAACAGAGGTGGCCATGCATGATGAAGACGCCACGATGTTAACCGAACATGTTTACCCACACAAAGCAAACGCATTTAGTTTGAACAGAGCAGGCACGCCTTTAGGCTCCAAAGCTTTACGGCGATCGAATTTTACATAATAAATATGCAGCATGCATACAGACAGAATATACATATAGATTAACCCTTAGAGCGCTGAAATAAATATTTAAAAAATATAAATTTGTTTATCTTGTGCCGTTCAAAACCGGCACAAGATAAATGTGGCGACTTGTTTAAAAGAGTTGTTTTTTTTACATAAACAAGTTGCCACATGATAGGTTTTGAACAGCTTTGATTTTGATATCTTAGATCATTGAGCAACAACAGCTGCATTTGGTGCTCTAAGGGTTAAATGCTGGAGTGCTACTGCAAAGAAATGAAAATTCATCATTTGATTTGCTCATTCATAGAATTACTCAAATTACACAAGCTTTTGCATTTCACAAGTTATATATACAACAATATTCAGTGGAACAAAAAGTAAACGTTTCAGTCCGGATGCCCTTGAACTTCCCAACTGTTCTGAAATTTGAAGGCTTCAGCAGTAACTAAGTTAAGCGCTAATTGGCCTTCAGTGGCCTGGCAGAAATTCTCTGTGAGTAGTACGTCCTCATTAATATTAGTTTTACCTTTACGCACTCCTCTGAACTTTTGAACTGTTACCCAGTCTAAATTCCAGTTAGGTACCTGCTTTTATCTCCCATCCTTTTCTTGGATATAGCTGGGCAGATTGTTTGCCTTGTTTGTAGTTGGGAGTGTGAAGTCTGGCTTAGTGTTTGCACTTGTAAAGGTGCGTCTGGGGTTATCTTGAAAAGGTAAACAGATCCTGGCTTACTATTGCTTCTGACACTTGTTCATAAGGGCCCTGTATATTGTGAGAGAGAGATGGAGAGAGAGAGAGAGAGAGAGAGAGACAGAGAGCGATAGAATGGGGTCAAACTGAGTTCATGGAGACAGTCAGCCTGAAATCACTGGTTATTTTGGCTTCTACACTAGATCAACAGTGACCTCGGCTGAAATAGGCCTTGCCGCTGTTTCGTTTATTTTGAGCCTGTTAAGGTGTCTTCTCGACGGGCACATTTAAATTGCCCTTTGTGTGCATGAACCCCACATTGCTTTGTTCGCGCTAGGACTTAAAACATATTAGCCTTGTCCCACAGTCACTTGAGATCACTCTCAACCACGTTTCCACAGACTCACCTGCTGGGATACAGTCATTGTTTTGGGGCATTCACATGTTACAAGGGGGTGCATTTTGCAAAACCAGTTTTTCAACAATGCCAAGAAAGTCTCTATAATGCTTAAACCTGTTTCTAAGATTTTTAAGGGAGGTCATTGTGTTGCTTAATTCCTATGGCACCTTCTCTTCAGACTAATAACTGCAGATTAATTTAGTTCTTTTCGAAATTTCGAAAGTTCAGAAACTCATCTTTGCTTTTACTTAGCATAGAATGTCTTCTACAGGAGAGTCTTCACCAAGGAAAACTGACAGGAATATTAATGTGGCAGATTGGACTGCTCGTGTTCATGACGAGATTAAAATACAGACAAAATTAACTTTTTTTTTCTCGATTCTGAGTATTAATTTATGAATGTGGCCTGAATTGCCCCCTTCAATTCAAAGCCAGAACAGTTACCGCCAGTGCCTTCTTGGTGCTGCATTGAATGACCACTGCTTGTGATTGCTGGTCTTAAGTATTTTTATTCTTTTTTTGACCTTTATTGAACCAGATAAACAATTGAGATAAAATCTCTTTTGCAGTTGTGACCTGGCCTAGGAGGCAGTAGCAGGTTGCATATTCAAACAAAAAACACGACAATAACAATAACATGACACAAAACACTATTACATAACAATACAAAACAATCAGACTACCAACCACGCACAGTACAAGTGATATGTATTTGATTAAAATATAAACTGTAGACCCCAACTGATCTTGTATATGATCTACTAAAATCTAATCATAAACAACAATTCAGACCTTGACTAAAATCTAGAATATATATTCAAACTAAGTCAAACAGTTAGACCGAAGTCTACAATCTAAACCTTAAATCAATCAATTAAATCTAAGGTCTAAAATCTCGACAGTAACTAAAATGCATAGAGTAACTATTAAAAAAAAATAATACGGAGGAGAAAAGGTGAAGCAAAAAGATTATTCGATCACTAACAGCAGCAGGAGCAGCTTATGGGAAAGACTTCTGAAATTCTTGAAGGATCTGTTTTGTGTAATGGTGGACATGCTGGACCTTTGTCTTTGACACATTTGAACCGTGGCGGCCTGACTTGGCTGCGGACAGAACGGCTGCTCTGTCTTTCACGCAGCTGCTCTTCTTCTCAACTTCAATCATCTTATTTAACGCAGCCAGCTATCATTGAGCTGAGCTGCTGCCTGCCATACAGCTTCTCATATCCTTAGTTTCACTTAAGGTGAGAACCTTCCATGAGGTGTTTGCTATTTGTTCCTGTTTTTAGCTCATACTGTCCACCCCAGAGGCAGAAATAGGCTTGTGAGGCTCGTGGCAGGGTTGCAGGACTGTGAAAAGCAGGGTTATATTGTTCTTGGCTGCTCCTGAGGGCTGCGTGTCAGTCAGTTATCTTGCGCATTGCTGGTCGGACTGGGGCCCTCAGGGCCTCGCTTGGCATCTCTTCAGACAGGCCGCGAGTCTGGACCAGGCTGGGCAAAGAGTCTGAAACCCAGATTTCACTCTGCTCATGTGTGCGAGGTGACCTCAAATGCCCCATCTGTTTTTGGTTTGTCACCGTGCTTCCTTAAGATATGTTCAGGGGCGACGTGTATACCTAATGTCCCGCATGACAGAGTATATTTATGCAGGATTGTCTGCGTGCATTTGTTTATGAATGCCTGGACGTGTGTTTACAGCTGCATGCATTGGTCTTTACTTGCAATTGAATGTATTCGTACTTGGCGTTCACGCACTGGCATATGTTTGCGCAAGCTTGCGTGTGTATATTTGACCATATATTTTGTGTATGATTATACATGTAAGTGTACTGGTTTGTGTTTGTACGCAGTCTTTAGTTATTTGTGCCTGCACGTGCCTTCTTATAGGAATGGTTGTGGTTGCTTGTTTGCCTTCAAGTGTTTCAATGTTTTTTCAGTCAATTGTTTGTTCACGTGTGAGTGTTGCTCGTGCATATTTTCTTATGTTCTGTTGCTTAGTCACTGGTGCACAATATCACAGTTCATTTCAAGATTAAATTAATAAAAATTTTATTTAACATTCTGGGCCAATAATACTGGGTGAAGATGGTTTTTTTTCGTGCCAATATACTACGTTTCAGCTGGTGTACGATGGCGTTCGCATGGAACTGGTGTACGATGAGCAAGTGCATTATTAGCATCTATAGATCAAATGCAACTGAAAAATGGTGTACCGTGACAAAATAAAAATGAAGAATTTTCTTAGCGATTGTTATTTTCAGTGAACAGAAAATATTTTATCATTCTGATTCCCACAGCTGTGATATCCTGTATGCTTGGCTTATGAGTCCCTAAAGTGCACAGACTGGCGTTTTTGGTTTGAAGTTTATTACACAAAGAAACAGACAATGTCTGTTCGCCACATGCTCTTATGTTACCGGGGAAGTATTTTTATGACCTGCTTATGTCTGTTTGGTGACAGCATTTGGGGATTGTGGGAGCGAGAGGGAAATGTATGTTTCAGATGGGGGCGCCGGGGGTAACTGAACCCCGGCAGAACCCTGGGAGCGGAGGTCATCCGGGGTTGAGGGCTGGTTTCCAGGGTAACAGGTGAAGACAGAGTGGCAGCTGCCCTTTGGAATTTTGGGAATGAACAGGTGAAAGGAAAGATCTGTCGTGGTTCTCCTCTGTCGTGCAATTTGGTCTATGCCAGGGGTGGCTAACTTTCTGGCCCCCCATAATCCCACTGGTCAGGCTGAGGGACAGCTGAACAACAGCCTTGTCTTCCTCTCCTGTAACAGAGTTTATACAAAACTTATTGCTGGTTGGCTGAGGTGGACATTCCAGAGGTTAAACATCCCAGCATGTTTCACTTCCAGCCTTGAGCTCAGCCAGCTGATTTCAACAAGTAGGTCAACCTCTTTAGGTGTGTCTTCATCAGAAGGAAGTTAAACTAGCCAGCTATGTTGCGGTTAGGGAAATTAGTCTGATAGTGCGAATTTGCATCTCCTATACCAAGATTTATCGGGAAAATTTTCAAATCAAATTAGTAGGCTATTTGCGTCTTCACTACAAAATACCCAGCTAATTTGACATCGGCTAATTTTGAAACTGCAAAATAGCTAGCTAATTTGAAACTTCAGTCTAACGAAGACACACCTTTTGAGAATAATGGGGGTAGGAACAAAGTATGTTGACTTTCTTAAGCTGGATTGTCCACTTCTGTTGGTTGGTAGATTAGTCACTTCAGTTCAATTCAATTTAATTTGTATAGCACTTTTAACCAAAGGCTTCATCACCTAGTGCTTTACACGTTTCAGACCAACAACAAGAGATCCCCTCAAGAGCAAACCAGAGGGGACAGTGGTGACAATGCTTGTGGCATATCAGGAAGACTGATGCCTACCCAAAAAAGGACACCATAGTCCAGGCTTATGTTAAGTGGCTGTATGTCCGTAGTCTTCACACTCCTGTTCTTTATCTGGTCTCAAACACAGCCGGTGCTGGTACTGCCTCAACTTGGCACAATGCCGAGAGGCATGGATAACAGAGGCACGAGGAGAAGCTTTAATCAAAGCCACTGCTGTCCCAGCTGTCGGCTCCGAAGAATAATGCAATTGTGTTGATTACTCACTGTCTGTCCATTATTGCCACTTAGTAATTACAAGCAAAGCAGCTTTCACAATATGGATGCATGAAATCCCACATCGTAAGATTTCCAAAACAGTGCAGAAAAATGGGTAAAAATTACCCTACTTCAGAAGCTAACTTCTCTTTCTCTCTCTCTCTCTCTCTCCTATCTCATGCCCTGGTCTTGAGGCTGGTTTGATGATCTGAAGGCAAACGCTATAGTCTCCCGTTCCCTCTTTTGTCCCTTGTATTCGACGCAGCCGGAGGTTGTTTGTTCAGTGGCCTGAGGCTGCGCTAAGCCTTGGCGCGGGCTGAAGGGTCGCCAGCAGGTTCGCCATCCTGCCATTTAGCGGAGCAGCACTAATGGGATCATTTTGAGCTTCCTTGTCGGAGGGAGGAGAGGGCAACGGCTCATCCCTCTGTCCCGTGGCTGTCGAGCCAGTGCTGTCCTCCTCCCTCAACCCTGTCCGCACTGCCCTCTTCCCTCACCATGACCTCAGTGTAATTAATGAATTACTTACATATGGCTGGAGGCTGACAAGACAGTGGGGGCTTGCAAGGGAGCTTGGAGAACTTTGGGGGTGGGGGGGATGGGTGGACGCCAGGGAATTTGGAGCACAACAGGTGGTGGAAGGGAAACGCGTTTAAGAGCAGCGGCGCGTTAATGAGGGACACTGCGTCTGGCTGCATCTCTTTCGTATGGGTCAGATTACAGCCGGAAGAACCGGGTCAGCTGTGGAGGACAATGGGTTTCTGGCTTGATCAGTGACCAGTCCAACCGATTATTACAACGCAGCATTGTTCAAGTCGGAGTACTTTCATTTTGCGGTTTAAGACATGCCATGCCGTCCCTATCGAATGTACACTTGTGGCCTCTGTTCAATCTGTCCTTCACTTTGGGCATCGCTGCACGCCTACTTGTTTATGCAAGAGTTATTTTGGAGATTACAGCAAAATGTGCCCGCAATGTTGTAATTACAGTTATTTATTTATTTATTTTTACAATTAAGGTTCATTTTCTTGTCCATGTAGCGGTCCTTTGCATCAATTTAGCTGCAGTGTAGTGAAAACTTACTCCCAAATCAATAATTATTTCGAATCCTGTTTCCCTTTAATAACCTGCATCAGCAATCAAGCACTAAATTAGGAGCAGCTAAACATTCTAAAATTAATTGTGATATTGTTGGTCTGTTTTTTTCTTTATAATATAGAAAGCTGTAGGCTGTTTATATTGTTTGAACAACTCTGAGCATCATTTTAAAACTGAATTATAGAGAAAACATACTGTGCTGTTTTTTTTATTTTTTTATGAAGAGGGTTTGAAGCACGTTCTTTACATCGCCAATTGAATTTAAATGGGAGTTATTGAGCTTACTGTCTCAGGAGGAAAAGGAGCACTGTACAATATTGTTCCCCACCAACAAAAAATGGAAGGGGATATAGGAATGAGTTTTGTCCTTCCGTATGTCTGTCCATGTTCTCGTCCTTCCGTATGTCTGTCCATGTTCTCGTCCTTCCCCATGTCCATCTGTCGCACTATTTTAGGGCCTGAACTTTTAAACAGTTCTATATTTTTCATCAAATTCTAATATATAGACACATCTTACAGTGTGGATTCTTACTGCCTTCCTCCTCTCCATCTGTCTGTTTATTTTCCAGGCTAGAACACCAAAACCGTGGTGGGGGATTTGAGTATTTCATAATAGTAGATGCACTTTTTAATGCAGATCAATGAAATGTGAAACTATGATTTCAGATTAAATGCGGTGTAACCATAAAATCAAATTTGGAATATTTACCTATATCTGCTTGTATTACTACAGTTCATAGCTGATCTCGACAAGTATGAGTAACAAGTCTGGAGTCATCTAAAGATAACTCACCCCTCCCCCTCCCCGATGCTAAAATTCTGCATTTTGCCGAGTTACATAGATGAGTTACAGCTTGGAATGCCGATTGATAGTTTGATTTTGCATTTGAATTTGTCCTTTGAGTTTTTTTCCTGTTTATTTTCATGTTACTATTTACGCGTAAAAATTTGTGATTGTGTTTCGGACTGTGGGAAGTGGCACCATGAAAAAAGTTATTGTGTTGTCCAGGTGAACTAGCCTCCGGTAGCTACCTCTCGGAGTGAAGTTCCTCGGCATGTATTAAGATTTGGTGATGTTTTGAGATTGAGATTTTCCATTTTGTAATGATTCTGTTTTGTGAGGGTCGATGTAAAAAATGAAGAGCTTTTCAGTTGTTTTTGCTCGGCACACTGTGGTTCAGTGTTATTGACGGAGCCATTAGCCTGATGTCAATGCCGCTGCTCTCACACATTGGCTCTGGTGGCAAATATGGGCCTTGAAGCAGAAAGTTCTAGAAAGAAAAGAAAAAAATTCTCCCTCATGTTCTGGGATACAATGAAGGATAAAAGACTGCATAAGAGAACAGGAGAGCTTAAGCCCTCTCTGGTTGTCTAAGCCTTGTTTTTTGATTATTCAGCACAAATGGTCCGGCCTCTGCGGCTTTGACAGTGTGCCTCGACCCCTGACCCCTGCATCTTGAAAGAGGCGTGCGTTTAGACTCGGTTGCAATTAGCTGGGCTTATGAGGATCAGTTTAAAAGGATATCTTGTCAGTGCAGAGAGCAGTTGTCTAGGCGGCATGAATGGATGTTTTGTGGTAAATTTCTAAAGGAGAGGGCAGGTGCTTTCAGGTCCAGGTGTGAAAGTGATGTTATATCCTGTCAGGAGACATGTAAATCAAATCAACAGATAAAAAGGTATATTATAAAATGATTCGTCCTTTGTGTTGCTCATCTATCCTGTGTACATTATATGTATTTGTGCATATTCTATGTGCATCTGTGTGGAAGCCTGTTTGTTCATTCATATAATGTGTGTGTGTGTGTTTGTGTGTGTGTGTGAGAGAGAGAGAGAGAGAGAGAGGGAGAGAGCTTGTTTTACGTGACTGAGAGAGTGTGAGTGCATTTTTGATGTTTGTATTTTTTGTTTATGTGTGTGGGTGAGAGTCTAGGTGTATGCGTGAATGTTTTGTTTCCATGTGAGTTAGTGAAAGAGAGCGTGTGGGAGTGTTTGTGTATGTGAGCGAGGATGTGGTATGTGAATGCCTATGTATTTGTGAAAGAGAGCAAGAGAGAATGTTCGTGGGTTTGCGTGAGTGTATGTGGTGTTTGTGACTGTGTGTGTTTTTGCAAGTGTGTGTACGCGCGTGTGTGTGTGTACGTGTGTGTGTATGTGTTTGCATGCATGTCTGTGTATGTGTGTGTGCATGCGTGTGCATGTGCTTGTGTGTGCTTTTTGTGTCTGTATGCATGTGTGCGTTTGTGTGCATATCTGCCTGTGTGTGTGTGTGTGTGTGTGTGTGTGTGCCTGTCTGTTGGTGCTTGTGTGTGTGTGTGTGTGTGTGTGTGCGTGATTCTGAGCCCTTATTTGGCAGTGTCAGGCACAGAATGGTGCAGAGCAGCATAAGGATGAGCGGAGATCTCTGCAGGCTCAGGGCCAGTCCCTCCACGCTACGCCTAACCTCACCCTGCGGGTGTCACCTCTCCTGAGCCCCTCCACTCCTGTGCGCTGTTAGCAGGGCACTCAGCTCTCACCGACAGACACGCCGAATCATGCCTTATTAATCCACAGCAGTCCCAGGGCAGCACAGGCCCATCACATTCGCCCTCTCGATGTGCATCAGTCCCTCTGCAGTCGCCTTATTAGTAGCACCAGTGGCAGAGTCAATAATCCATGAGTTCAGGTTGGGCTGAAGACCTGACTGACACACAGTTCAAAACGCTGTCTGAATTAAAGGAGCGTAGGTGCATATAGAATCTGCATCATAATTCATTGGACAGTGACATGTATTATTTTGGTTCTGTTCTCAAGGATTTTGAGTTTAAAAAGATGCAGTGACACTGAGGTTTAAGTGCAGACGGTCAGCTTTAATTTGAAAATGTTTTCATCTATATTGGATGGACAATTTAGAAATGACAGCACTACTTGAACACAGTCTTCCAGATTTCAGGAAAATAAAAAAAATAAAAATAAAAAAAAGAAAATATTCGACAGTTTGACTTAATGTGTACAGTGAAGGAACTAGAAGCACACTCAGTAGAGCGCATTACTCCGCCTCCTTACTTGTTTGACCGATTGCGGTCAAAATCAATAGGGTTCATCCCTGATGAAATACCAACCCACCCACAAAATTTCAGAGATATCCGTTCATTCATTTTTGAGTCATTCATCTTGTACACAAACAGACAGACAGACAGACAGACACGCAGACAAACTAGTGCCAGAAAAAACATAACCTCCTTGGCGGAGGCAATAATTCATAACAATTATTTGCGTATTGTTTGCATTCAGTGACTGCTTGAAGTCTGTGATGTATAGACCTCATCCGATTCATGCTGTGTTCCCTGGTGATGTTTCGCCGGGTACAGCACTACAGTCCTCTTCAGTTGCTGCGGGTTTTGGGGACTTCTTCTGCATGCAGATGCATGTTCAAATGGATTCAGGTGCAGGAATCAACTTGACCAAAAGAAACAAAACAACAGACTATGTATCACTGTCCAATGAATTATAGTCCTCACTGTAAGTTTGATGAGCTCTTTTCTGTTCACGTTTTGATGCTTATTGTTGTAGGAAAAACTTTGTCCGAGCAAGTGGATGAAGTGTTCCGCTGACCCTTGTAAATCTATTTAAAAAAAACAGATCCATTCTGCAGAGTCTGATGCGATTGGGTTTATTGTTAATCCATCCAGATGAAGCACAAATAAACCCAGGCTGGTCTGTACAAACCACACTGCATCCATTCTTCATCAACCACCCCACGCCCACTGCCCTCCGACTGTCCGAACCCTCATATATATTGGCCTTTTGGCACATTCCTTTAGGTGGGTTGAAACGTGACTCTTTCTACCTTATCCAATATTATTGACTCTAATTGGTACATTATCCCATAGCAGCCCCCCACCCTTACTAACAAGTTTGTCATTACATAATAATGTACCTTCATTTTCAGCCACCAGGGACGCTTGAAGACCACTCAAGTCTCCCAAACCTAGGGTTCACCTAAAGTTTAGTAAGTTATCTGAGGACATGGATGGTTCCAGAACACTCAGGTGCACATGCTCAGGTAGTGGGACCGGGCTGACCGATATGGTCATTCCGGAAGGTTAGCTCATTAATAATAATAATAATAATGCATCAGTTTTATGTAGCGCTTTCTGGGCACTCAGAGACGCTTCACAAGGATACATTATTCATTCACTCACACATTCATGCTCTGATGGTAGTAAACTACGTTTTTGTAGCCACAGCTGCCCTGGGGCAGACTGACGGAAGACTGGCTGCCAGTATGAGCCTACGGCCCCTCCGACCACCACCAAACATTCGCACACAGCCATACAGGAGTGTTCCTATATTGCATGTTTTTGTGGGTGGGGAGAAAACCCGCGCGAACACGGGAAGAACATGCAAACTCCACACAGAAAGGCCCCAGGCCAGATTCGAACCCACAACCTTCTTGCTGTGAGGTCACCGTGCCGGTTCATCCCGCAGCGCCAGTTCTGCTAACCAAAAGTGGCCCACATTAGGCCGGCCTTGAGGGTCCTGCAGAGTTTGCTTTATCTGGGTTTCTTAACAGATTGATAAATTTTTTCCTCTTCACTGCTACTCCTCATACAGCAGTTTTTAAAAGGTTTTCTTGTTGAATTGAGATTATGGTTTTACTTTGGATTAGGAATGTTTTAGGATATTTTCCCACCACATTCTCTTTTTTTGTTATTTTCATAATAGAGGAATAGAAACACAATCACAAATGATTCTTCTGCTCATGGTTAAGATAAGGATCTAAGCTGACATGGCCCTCAGCGGGAGTTGTCATTAGCATGGAAGATCCAGGAAAGCATCAGTAAAAATCGCCAGTGGCTCGATGGAGACTGGTAACACGCCACAGCGTAAGTCTGCTTTCACACCGGACGCGAAACGGATTTTTCGCGCGACAGACTACATTCAAAGTCAATGCAAAGACGCGAATTCGCATCTTTGCATTGACTTTGAATGTAATCTGTCTTGCGAAAAATCCGTCTCGCGTCCCGTGTGAAAGCAGCTTAAGTCCGATGGAGGTCGGTGAGGCTTGCTGGAGGAGGAGGGAGTGACTTGCAGTTGTTGTGTGTTGTGTTTCTTTCTATGGGGGGGCCGGAGGATGGTAGTGAAGGTTGAGTGGGTTTGTGCCTTCGCCCCGTCATAAAACACTCTTAGACCTCCTCAGGCCCTCGGTTATATTCACTCAGAAATGGTCGGCAGCTTCTGTTCTCAGCACTGGCAGTGTAACACTGGGAATTTACGCGGAAAAAAAAAACAGCAACCCTTAAATAGCCTGGCTTTGTTGCCGTCTACCCACATCTTCTGTCACTGCTTCCATTGCTACGAAAATGGCAGCCTTTCTCCGAGAATGGAGCTGCCAAACGTGCCAACACTAAATTGGGCTGAACCGTTGTGCTCATAGTGAAAGGCCAAAGAAAAGCAGTCCTGTTTATAATGGAAAGGAGAGGGCCCTCGTAGGACTCCAATGTAGAGCTTCGAATCTGCGCGGAAGGTGGTGTTGGTTCAGGCACAAGTTTATCCCCGGAATCGCTCTGTAGCTGCCTGGAGGAGTTTTGGCTTCCAGTTTGAGAGCACTTGACCCTCTCGCACGACAGAGCAGCCCAGCGACAGCGGGACCTGTGGGATTTGGGTGCCTCTGCTGCAGCCCCTCCGCTGCACTCGGAGTGCGACGATAAGGCGCTTCTCTGCCGTGTGGAGAGGATTTCACTCTCCGGAAAATTCCATTAGCATAATGCGGTTTGCATAATTTGTTCCTTTTTTTTTTTTTTTTTCTACATGTAGCTTATAAAGTCCTAATTTTCTGAAGTGAGTTTCAGTGAGAGCGCTATCCCTTTCATCTGCCCTGCCAGCAATTATTTTTTTTTTCTTTCTGAGTGAAGTGCTCTTGTAAAAGGTGCGGTACGCGGTGGGCAACACTGAGGGAGACTCTTTGGGTCAGTAAGCCTGAGAGGCCCAATACATACGTCCATTTTAATGCAGATTAATGGAGTCCTGTTGCTTGCCTCACTTTTAAAGGCATTTGTTATAAATCTATGCTGTGGCCTGCGTCTAGCAACCCTGCGATGCACTTTGTCCTTGTCATGCGACGTTACCAAACAGTGAGAAGGTTGGCTAAAGTAGTGAATGGATTTAGTTTTGAGTTTGTTGCAGATACAATTATACGGCATAACCTTACTCAGTACGCAATACTTTCAGCAAATGGCAAGTCACATTGCTTGTGAGTATTATATGGACATTAACCTGACCTAGATAAAGTTAAATAGACTATGATTGTTAAAACCAACTGTGTGTGTATATGAGCAGTCAGGGAAACTAGTGTAGCCGATGTAACTGCCGGCATTAAAATGGACAGTTGGGTTTTCAGTTTCTCCAGATGGTTTCAGTACAGTAGACAGCGAGGAACCTCGGGGGGGCTGGTTTCGAACCCCAGCCCTGTGGCAGAGTGGACCCGTGCAAAACCCCAAACCCACCCTCTCACCCCCCTCAATTTCAGCAGCAATAACTGCAGACCAGTCCCAGATTAAAGTAATCCTCTTTCTCCACAGACAATGTCTCTATTAGCCAAAACACCGCATGGCCTCACGCTTCAGATTAGCCCTCCTCGGTAACAGTCTTATTGTTGATCAGATCTGCATAGAAAAGAACAGCGTTTTTTGGGGGTCGGGGGGGGGGGGGGTGGATTCGGGGGGTCAGCGCAGGAGAGCAGCCCCCCCCCTCAGTTATGCCATCAATTTGACGGGGTCTCCCCTTGTCTGTCCCCCTTTTGTTCGGTCTTGATTTGTTTGGGAGTGGGCCTTCTGTCCTGTGCCATGAGGGTAGGCGCTGGGTACGCACACACACAGCGGTCGCTGGAGCTGAATACTGATAAGGGATACAGTGCGTAAATAGCTCACCACCCACTGTGTGGCCTCCTCTTTCCCTCCGTCTAAATCTGACCCTCGCAATCGTAAGGTTTTTTTCCCTTCGCCAATTCTGCGGGAGCCTCTACTGAGTCCTTTGAATATGTTCAGGGGCAATGTTGTGGGTTTCTTTCTGTTTACATGTTGATTCAGCAATGCTTGGAATTCTGGGATTTTTTTTTTTATTGCGCAGAAAGTGTTGCCTTGAATCGGTGAGGTTTGTCCTTTCCAGTTTGCGTCACTTTGGCTTTGTTGCTTTGTGTTACATCAGGTGTATGCGTTGACGCATTTTAAAATTGTCATTTCAGGCTTTATTTTGTAAGTTGAAAAAGACATAACAAAGAACATTCTTATGATAATAGCCGCTCATTCAAGACAATGCATGTCACAAGGAATCCTTGAATTTTTGGCTTTTAAAGATGAGTTTTTTGGTTTTTTTTGTTGTCCTCTGCGTTTGACTAAGAAGTTAGCTATTGCAGTGAGAAAGTATGGCTAAATTATGCCGTGGCTCATTGAAAAACAGTTCTGTCCTCAAGAGATTCCTTTTTGCTTTTAACATTTGCTCCTTTCCTTTTGTGCTCGGGAGTTGCTTGACAGATTTAAACACTTCATCTTCGTCATTCTGTTCAAGATTGATGCCTTGGTAATTAATTTTGCCGCTGAGAGTTATGTGCGGTAATTACCATGGGACTTAAATTTTTGATAATGTTTAACAGTTGAACTTTCAATAATCGGATTGATAATGAAGGTTTTATTTCTTAAATGGTTTGTATGCTGGCCGACCGTCAACACCACGATGACTAACTAAGCCAGGTCACACTGCACCAGGACACTCAACCTCTGACTGGTGTGGATGAATCCTGTCTGACCCAAGGCCTACGTGACACCTTTGGTCTTCCTTAGCTGCTATTGGATAACCCCTTTGTGCAGAAGCCAAATTTGGCTATTTTTGGGTTACCCACTTCAATGCTGTATAGTTCAAGATTTAAGCTTCATAAAGAGGAAAAATGTGGCTCAATTCTGAAAAGACACTTACAGCATTTAGAATTACATAGTATTTCAGTTAATTTTCATGATTATGGTAGAGAAAATGAGCTGCAAACATAAAAAATCTTCATGAGAATTCACCATTGAAATTGCAAAAAAAAAAAATTCTGAGGATTGAAAAACTGCTGGGGCTTAAAACTATACATTTGTGGGATCATAAACTCCTTGACCACAAGTACAATTCATCTTCAACATTACATTCTAGATTACCTACATGCTTTTAGCCAAATTATACAGCTATCCAAGTGTCTCCCCGACGTCTCAAAATGAAGTCCTGTCAAATCATAAAAAAATCATGTATATAACACAAACAAAGTTTTAAGGCATGAAATTTAATATGAACGAATGATTTTCTGGTTGAGTTTAGTATGAATTTATCAATATCAGTGCAGTTGAATATCAGTGGTCACAAGCAACCTCTCCAAATATGAAACATGCCTTTTCTCCATAATAAAGTTTAGAGTTTTGGCCATTTTACTTCAAAGTGCCCCAAGCCAGCACAAACACGCATTAAATACACTTCTTATTAAACGGTTAGAACATTCACCCTGTAATGGAAGCTACCAGTCCCCTCGTCTAAGCTCACAAACTCATTTCAACACTTATAAGGAACAAGTGCAACTCACTAACTCAGTAATATCTGAATTCTGAAACATACCTTATTTAAACAGAACAGACACTCCACTTTCAGGGAACAATCCATTGCCTCCCTGGATTCAAAAGAAACTTGCAATGAACGTACCAGGGGGTCCACCCAAATGCACGGGCAGTTCGCGTTTTAAACAGGAAAAAAACCTCGACATTCGACTTTGTTGAGTACGTATACATTCCAAAAACAAAACAACAACATAAAAAAAAAACAAAAAAAACAAAGTAGCAGCCTCACCTCTTTCATGAATCCCTTCTCCAGAGACCGATGTATCCAGTAGCAGGAACCCTCCAGTCCTGTTTCATTCGAAATAATTCCAATTGACCGTATCCTTATCTCATTTAAATCCTGTAAATGTAACTGAACACTTCAAGGCCAGTTTTGCAAACGTGTTTTCTATAAATCGCGTCTATTTTAACCGCGTAATGTGCATAACGTAGACAGGATACAACCGAGCCTGCTGATACGCATAGGTTTGTATGCTCTGTGTTTGTCCAATCAATGTGTTTCACTTACTCTAAAATGTTTAAACACTCGGGAATTGGATAAGAAACGAGCCAATCAATACATTTTTACCAGGGTAGCTTCACGAGGGCATGAAGTGTAACTCAACAATTACGCAGAAGAGTCTGAGCGTATGATTGAGTGATTGGCTATCAATCCCAGTACTCGGGTGGATATAAGGAAGCGCTGAATTTGTCAATGAATGGATCTGCGCGTAAATCCACGGTAGGGAACTACGAATTTTTGTGTTTTTATGACGTCTGTAATTAACAGTAGAATGTGAGAGAATCAATACCATGTCGATTTTTTTGCCTCAGAAAACTGACTTTTCTGAACCATTACTTGGAATACTGTTGGCTCACTGTGGCTTAACTGTTTGCTACAGAGGATAACGATTTTTTCTGTGTCAAGATACCGTTTTTTTAAACTGCTGGATCGATACTATGGGCAAGGATACTGACCAGTTTGCACATCAGGCTTAGCTGAGGATTTTAATTCATGTAGCTCTTGGAAAACAGGGCGTGGAGTGAACTTCCCCATATTCAGAACCGCGTTCGAGGTCTGCTTGCTTGTGAATATTCAATAACTGATCCGGGGGTGTCATCTAGTGATCGAGTACAGTAACAGCGTGCTTAAATTTGCAGGTCTATAGATGCGGGCGTCTACATCTGCAGAAAGGGGATAAGCAAGTATCTTAATGTATCTTAATCTACTCACATATCCGCAGGGCAAATATTAGGCAAATTAGTACTACAATTATGAACCACCGGCCCTTATTTTGCTTTCCTCTGAAGGCAGCCGTATCTAAAACTAATGTTCTTCATAGTTTGCCTGCCCTGGCTGAATTTGTAAAATAGGTAACATTTTTCAGAGAAAACATGACTGGCCAGGCAGAAGAAATTTATTTTATTTCTGATTGAATTCATATCCAACTGTATTTCATGTAGATTGGCACAATCATCAAATAAAACATGGCAATAAGGGAAGAAAATGAAATTAACTCTGTTTAAAAGTGTGTGCACCCTTACTTCTTAGTACTGTGTATTGCCTTCTTCAGCATCTATAACAGCGTGCAGTCTTTCGCGAGAGTTGTCAATAAGACCCCTAATCCTCTCAAGTGGTATAACTGTCCATTCTTTGGCTGTCTTGCACGAACCGCGTGTTTGAGATCTCCCCAAAGCGGCTGGATGATATTTAGGCCAGGAGACTATGGTGGCCACTCCAGAACCTTCACTTTTCTCTTCTGTAACCACTGATGGGTCAACTTGGCCTTGTGCTTTGGAGCGTTGTCATGCTGGAAAGTCCAAGTGCATCCCATGCCCAACTTTCGTGCTGAAGAATGCAAATTGTCTGACATTATTTTCTGGCAGCATACTGCATTCATCTTGCCATCAATTTTCACCAGATTCCCTGTGCCTTTAGAGCTCACACACACCCAAAACATCAGAGCGCCACCACCATCCTTCACAGTGGGAATGGTATATTTTTCACCATGGGCCTTGTTGACTGCTCTCTGAAAATAGCGCTGATGGTTGTGACCATAAAGTTCTATTTTGGTCTTGTCACTCCAAATGATTGTATTCCAGAAATCGTGAGGTGAGTCAAGGTGTTGTCTAGGCTAGGCTTTTTTGTGGGATTGGCGCAATAATGGCTTCCTTCTAGCAACTCGACCATGCAGCTCATTGTTGTTTAAGTATCTGAGACTGAAATCTTTTTTGGCCTACCTGACCTTAGCTTGGTGTCAACATATCCCCTAATTTTCCACCTCTTAATCACAGACTGAACAGCACTGACTGGCATTTTCAAGTCTTCGGATATCTTTTTATATCCCTTACATCTTTAAAAAGTTGAACTACCCACAAGTACAAACCCCATTCCAACCAAACCCACTACAAGTTTTTTTTGCATAATGAGTCATACTTTCAAAATAAATGGCAACATGTTACAAATTTAGCTAGGGCATGCAAACGTTTGAGCAGAACTGAATATATTAAAACACTCTGAGGTGTGATCATAATCTGAATGTCCCTGGCGACATTTTAATGGCAGTGCACAATACTGGATTACAAGCAGTGGTGTTCTTGAATGAAGTTAATGCAAAACATTCCAGCATTCCAAAAAACCCACCCTCCAAAAGGGAATGTGTTAATTGGCCTTTACAGTCCCCCAGCACCTGTGACTGCCCACTAGGGTAACCCCAAGGGGTCTGTGGAGTGTGAATTGTCACTTGGAGCGTATTCTGGACAGGTGACTTGCCTGCATCGGAATGCCTCTAATTACCTGCGACCCGGAGGATATCAGTACTGGAGGGTTCGACACCTGCACTGGCAGCACATTCTCTGAGGCTGTTAGCTCGCTAAAGACCTGGTGTCTATGCTTGTCTTTCCTGGCAGGCACTTCCTCAGAGGTTAAAATGGGGGACGCTTTTCGGGTTTCCTTGGTAGCTACGGTCGCCAGGAGACGGCACGCCACAGACGGGGTGGGGGGGGGTGGGGGAGCGGACGTGGTTTGGCTTCATACTGGGGCGCGCACAGGTCAGCGAGCACCCCCTCGCAGAACCCCTCCTCCGGATGGCATAGAGCTGTAGGACACATCTCCACCCAGTCCCCCCCACCCCCTCCAATTTGGGCGGGATAATGAGACTCATCCCCCAGCTTTACACGCGAGCCCCCCCCTCGCAGACCAGGGTAATTTATTACATTCAATTTGTCCCCCTGACACGCCGGGGGTTTAAAGGTGCTGGGGACGACCGAACTGGGGTGTTTATGAGAGGATAAAAGCCTCGGAGTGATACACACATCGACACAGCGCGCCATCCATCTTCGCCCGCTAACCCGGCGCAGGTTATCAGCACCAGTTCTGTCGGGCGTGGCTGCTTGAGTCACATCTACCGGCTGAAATACTGCCGCATCTCTTTTATTCCCTCCCCCACTCCTGCGCTACATTGCATAAAGACCATTTTCACGAGGTTCCCCTCATCAATCTGTGGATTAATGGAGTTTGAGCTGTAGAGGCCGTCATGTCTTTGTCCCGGGAGCTGAAGACTTCTCACTTGGTCAACCGTCGCCACGGTCACCACACTCTCTTGAGCAGTGTTTTAAGAGCAGACCTTTCAATTTCCTCTCGAATGTACTCACTAAGCTATATTTAACCATTTGTATTGTATAAACATGCAACAAAAGGGGTATTTAAATGCTCGTAAAGTATGCAAAAGGCGAGCCAGTGTTAATGAGAGAATATCTAACTCTTGAGAAAATGCGCTCCCTTCAGCCAAGTTCACAGGACTGCTTTGAATTTTGCTGTAACCGCAAGAAGGCCACAGCTTCTCGCATACCGCATCCTAGCTGTATGTCCTGGCGCAGGCAAATCTCTAAAGCATTTTAGCGTCTTAGCCGCACCGCTTCTCCTCCGGCCAGGTCAAAACGTTTGCTTTTTCACCCCCCTTAAAAGTAGTGAATCATTTATCATACCAGAAAACACACACAAAGCGTTCTCTGCACCAAGGCTGTTCATCCATCAGTGTGTGATAGCCGGGCCTGCCCTGGTGAGGAGCCCCACAGCTCTGCAGGCCTAACTGGACTCAGGTGACGGCCGAGCAGAGCAGACACAGGATATTAATGAGAATCCCTGCGAAGGCGAGCACGCGCAGGAGAGCACACACACACACACACACACACACACACACAAACAAAAGAGAAAATTGAAAAAATATAAATGGGGGGAGATGGGGGGTCGGTTAGAATAGGGTTTGGACATTGATGGGGGAGGGGTCGATTCGCTCTTTTTCTCCCCCCCCCAGGGCAATATCTCTCCTCGCCGGTGGCAGTCCTGGGTCTGATGGTCATTATGCGTTTGGGCCCCTTTCTGATGCTGTTGGGCTTTTTAAATGATGGAGTGGGGGGCTGGTGCTGGGAGGGGGAGTTTGGACGATACACAAGACTCAAAGTGGGACAGATGTCCGAGCAGCACGTGCCAGGATGATCCCCCCCCCCCCCACACGCACCCCTACCTTCTGCTGGGGCCCCCTTCTCTGCGACAGCTGTGTTCTGTTGCCCCGGGACGCTGCTGAACTGGGACAGGCCGCTGTCTGTCCTCGGTGATAATGCCTCGTTACGGGGTGCAGCCTGCCCAGTGGGGTACCAGACCTTTGGGGTCAAACAGAATGAACCAAACCGGACAGGTTGGGTACTACATGTGATGGAAAATATCAGTTTTCACATCGTCAGCAGAATATGCGGACCCGTTTATGGAGAACAGCGATCGCGACGACTGGTGTAGTGCTCGTTCAGTTGGTGCTTTAGCAGCAGTGGTGCGTGCAACGTTCTCGATTTTGCAAGAACCGCTCTGCCAAATATCTTCAAACTTGGCAACGTGATACCTGGAGTCCTCAGCAATACACCCACCAAGTTTGAAGTCGATTGTATGAATGGCTGCTGAGATATACGAAGGACACACAAACGTACACACACCCCCACAGACAGATTTCTTGCTTTGTAGTATGATAATGATAATGTCACCACTGATAAAGCCACTTGTGCAAATTAAACTTTTTGCATACTTTTGTAATGAACGCAGCCTTATTTAACCAGAAAAAAAAAACTAAAACCTGAGCATTGATATTATTGACCTGATCAGGTGCTGCAAGAATATCATGCATGGCAGCCATTTAATAAATCATTTACCTCTGATGCTGTGATTAGTTTTAATTCTGTCGAAAGGTTAAATACTAATCATAAAGCAAGCTAATGACAATTCACAGTGCTCCGCCCACACATTGACACTGATAGTAACATTGATTTTCCTTCAATTTATGAAATGAATGGCATTGATCGGACAAATGGGAGACGTGTGCAGGAATATTAATAAGACTGCGTCGGTCCATTTGCTTGAGTGACTAGCTGCACAGGGCTGACCGGATTGGTTGACACTGCGGATACTGCTGCTTGTTTGCTTAGCCGGAGTGTCTGGGGATGTTTTACAGTGTGGGGACGGATGGTGCTCGGTGGGAGGTGGGGTGTTTATAGGTTTTTTTTGGGCTCTGTAAATCCCATGAAAAGATTAGTGCATGTGGACGCACAAGATGTCCAGAGTATTCCATCTGTCCTGATAACCCCCGACAATCAGCGCTATTGATCACCAATCAGGGACCTCCCAGGCTGTCCTCCACAAACCTGTGCATCTGTTTGCCTGCCCACTCACTAAGGGCCATGCTGTTGTCTCTCTGTCGAAGCAAATAAACAAAGAAGTGCGTCATGTTTAACGAATAGTGGAATAAAGGATTTAAGTCTGCCTATTCTGTATGAGTAGTTTACAACAGAACCAGTTTCATGCCATGACGTGCTCGGAGTTGTTTAAATGCGTGTTTATTTCTTGGAGTTGGTTCTGCTAAATGTTGGCAAAATGTCACAGCCGCACACACAGTGTGCAACACACTTTGACAAATGTTCTGTATTCTCAGTTTTGTACACCAATTAAAGCTTGTGTAAGTGACAGGCTCGTACAGCCTGTCTGAAATGATGACACATGCCACAAAATGATAGAATGTCGAGACTCGTCTGCGTCTGTCCGGGCCACCACCAACTGGAGAGTGTGACAGATTGTTTAGTATTTGGTTCAGATCTAAGCGGACACATCATGTCTGCTGTGAAACCCAACAAACGATCCAAAACATAAACTTTACAGCAACACCCAGGGACTGTAAGTCATTCTAAGCTAGATTTAAGTATTTATTTAAGTATTTATTTGAGAGTGTGGAAATGACTGAAGCTGATGGAGGGAGACGGAGAGAGAAAGACCGTGATGGAGAGAGCTTCCTGTATTTGTTTTCTGGGCTGTGATGTTTTAATTTAATATCAGGCATTGCGTGCTATGAATATGCATTTTGTAATGCAAATACACCTTTTAATATACCGTACTGTTGAGTGATACCTGTTGGATAAAAGCTACAATTGGTAGACAGTTTAATTTGCGCTTAATTTAGGCAACTACGCCTTTTTTTTGCTGAGGTTGTTTTCTTGGCCATGTGGTAAATTTGAAACAATTGTCTCCTGATTGCATATTGATCAGTTGGGCATAATGTTGCGCGCAAAGTACAGCAGTCAACCTTTTCAAAAAGCCCCTGAAAATGCGTCTCATTCAGACCAGACGGTCGCGTTGGATGGAACAGGAGATTGACTGACTGCCAGATGGAATTTCCTGGTGCTTGTCTACTTTGTAATAGACCCGACTGAAAAATTTAAGAAGGTATAGTTTGAGAGATTGATTTTTTTTTTTTTTTTTTTAAGTCGGGCAGTCGGGGAATTTTCTGGAGATGGGTCTCTGGATCCCACCAATGGGGTGAGAGAGCTGTGTAATTGAAGTGGACTGCAGGCCTAGTGGGGGGATTACACTGGCTTTGTTGCAGCCAACGAGAGGGCTCCCCTGGGGTGGCAGCTAGGGGGGGTCAGAGGTCGCAGTCTTAATCTGCCTATCACCCCCAGGGCTTTATGGGTAATTGCCAGTACCTAATCAAGCCTCCGTTCTCCTCCTCTCCTCTCAGTTTGGGAGCTGAAGGGGAGCCAAGGGCTCACACCTCGAACGTGTGGGGTCGCCATTGGGAACAACAGGTCAACACTCGCCTTCCGTCACCCGGCCAGCACCCCAATTGGGTTTCGCCGCCGCCAAATAGATTACCGCCCCCATGAGTGAGCGGGGAGTGCACATTTTCTGTCAGATATTTTCTTTAGGGTTAATGAATACTGTTTAGAGGGTCACAGCTCAACTCTGTGTTTTTAATGAGAAGCCGGTATGGAAGGGGGTCTTAGTATCAGCCCAAGGTCTGGTGGCCCCCCGCGGTTGGCTAATTGGTGCCGGGGGGGGAGGGGCTGGGGAAGGCCCAAGCCATGCCACGTCGCTTATCCCGCCCCAAGGGGTCACTTCCATCTAAATGACAGAGACACCGTACATTGGTGCAGTGTGCAGCCCATGGTTTAGCGGAATCAGTTTCAGTAGAATATCATTGCCTTGAGATTGCATCTGCGTCATTCCGCTGTCATTTTTTCAGCAGGAGTTGGGAAGGCCTGAGAAAACTCATCCACCCTGCTGTTCTGTTCATAGCGCAAAACGCCAAGTTTGCATGGAGAAGCGACTGGCGTGATTGCTTTTCCTCAGAAAATTATTCATAGTTTGCCTCATTTGCCTGTCCTTTACATGCAAGTTGGAGCTTGATACTTATATTTAAACTTCTAGAAATGCACGTAGATGCAGACTGAAACTTTTTTTTCCACACTTGCAAGTCTCCAAGTTGCAAGTCTGCTGGAGATTCATATAATATGTATTTGACACCCTGCTGGCCTTGAGGACCGGGCACTCGCTGACATTTATAGGAATCATAATAAAAGCAGCCATGGAGACGCGCTTGCATTGAATCTAAAGTGAATTCATCCCCCCCCCCCCCCCCAACATCCTCATGTTCACAGATTTGGTTTTTCTAGCTTCCTGGTCATTAGCGCGGAGAGTGTTAATCACGATGGGCCGTCCCCTCCCAGCTGGAAAGGCATTGTGAATGCATTAGCCATGTAATTCACTGTAAAGGCCTCCATTAGTCCTGCTTTCCCTCAGACATGCAGACACACACAAAGGTTCACAGGTGATACGAACACATTGATATGAAAACAGGCAAACAAACCCATCTACACACACTTAACTGGGCTCAGAGAAATGCAAAAACATACAAACATGCTCAGATAGTCACCCAAAACCACTCCAAATGCTCAAAAAATTGATAGAAAGACACATCATCAGTACCCTCTATGTGTGTTGTACGCATATTTTATTGATTGTTTGGCCAGCCATGGGTTTGATAATTCATTAATACCCTTTCTACTCGTACAAAGTGCCTACAAATCCACATGGAGCATTTTTGCACTTTTATTTTGTATAGGACTTATTTTAGAAATTTGCTCTCTAAATGCGCCTCGACTGCCCTGTTTTCTGGGAGAATGCTGTAGAATAAGCTTCATTTCAGCCCTCACACCCAAACCTCCACCCCTTTCATCTCTCCCGATTCATTAAATCTGGTAGGTGGAGGCTTGAGGTCACTTGAAAGTCTATGCATGCCAAGCAGCGAACTCTCAGCAAACAGAGGAATCCGCCCTGACCCTCGGGATCAGCCCCTGAGCGTATAAGCGTATCCCCCACCCCCTTCGCCCTGTGTGCTCCCGACTCATCTCTCTTCCTCCGATTTGGCAGCCCGCCATTATTTGCACAAGCCACGGCGAAGTACACGGGCCACGCAATTACCTGGAGCTATTCTGTGGAGCGTCCTCCAACCGGGGCTCTTTCCTTGAAAATTTGAGAAGGCGTCTTTGTCTGAGCGAGATGCCCCCTGGCAGTAGAGAAGCTCCTCGAACAGCAGCTCGCACCGCCAACTTATTGAGTCATCTGCGTCCGATGCGCAGTGAAGGAGCCTCTTCCATTGTTGCTCAGAGACGGTCGTGATTTCAGTCCTCACTGGCTTCTGTTTGCGTGAAATAGCTGGGTGCGCTTGAACCTCGTGCCTCTTGGCTTCCTTCGGCGCTTTGAGAATCCAGACATGTTCTACAGGGTCGGGGGGCATCTGTGCTGTTGTATGAGTGTTAATGAATTACAGCCCCTTTTAATCTTGGGGGAGAAATGCCTCACTGAGCATTAACTAGCTGAGGGATGGTGGCGTTGGTTGGATATACCCTGTTATTGCCTGATGTTTATGATGTTCCATTTCGCTAATGGCTCTGTCAAAACACCTGCCTGCTGCGGCTGCGATCTGATACAACACAGTTTGTAGTGGCCCTGCCGCTTCTATTTAATGGTTTTCAATGGGTTAGATGCATTGGGATGTGACAGGAGTGCCTCTGCATCCTGTGCTCAGATGCGCTCCATACGCCATTATGCAAGAGGGTGTGCAGAGTTGAAAACATCCCTACTTTGAGGCCCCACAGCAGAAAAAGCACTTTATGTCTTTATCAATCTTTTCTCTGATGTCAAATTACGTGAAAGTTGAGGCAAAGATTTATTTTACTTTGGGTTCCATTGTAAACGAAGATGGTGGTGAAATTTGTTGTTACAAATGACAAATGACAAAAGTTGTTTTGTTCTTCTACTAATTTTATTTCTCATTCCCAACACACCAGACTTTGCGATGGATTTAGTTCGCCAAGGTAGTTAACATCGTCTGGAATGTTCGCAAAGTGAGTGACAGAAGTGCAACTTTGCGTTCAGGGAAAAGATGCGTTCAGAGCTTTTTATGATGTGGGTTTCAAGAAATCCGACAGCCGCATCTTGCGTCTCCATGCCGACGAAGCGCAATTGGAGTGAAACGGCCTTTCCCCTGCACACTCAACATATTTGCTCGAAGCGTAAAGGTGGTCTTCCACAAGCATGCTTAATGCATCAAAAATGTGTGCACCCATTAGGGAAAATGACCATGCAGTTGGACACTGAATGTATTCATAAACACACTTTCCATACCTAGTTTTTTGTCTGGAGAGCTCTTTGAGAGATTGTCAAAAACACCTAAACTCTTTATTCTTATTATGTAAGGGTATAATGCATGCATTATGCTTGGACTGTCAACTGTAGCAAGAAAGTGTACGCATATCATAAAGGTTTAACGTAGTTTATGATGAATCACCTCATTTTATTTTTACCCAGCTTGTACATTAAATCATGAAGGTGCTGGAAAGAGGGCCTAAAGGAACAAAGTTAACTGAGCAGGAAAGTACGGAAATTCCTAAGCACGCCTAGAATGCGAACACAATTTTCTCATCTAGTTCTCATAGATCAATAAATCATTCCTATGGCTGACTTTTGAACATAGAATTTGTTCATATTTTCAAAAATGAAATTATACATTCTGGGTTGCATATTTAAATATATGAATATCCCAGAGGGAGGTTCACTCAGGAAAAAGAAGAAGTTTCTTGGCTCAGAACTGAAAGATTAAAGGTGTTTTTGAAAGAGAAAGAGAGAATGGAGGTCTTTGGAAACAGAGCTTTGGTTTGTGTGGGTTGGGATATCCGAGATGCTGTGTGGTACTACCGGCTGAATATGATACCTGCAGTGTCAAAATGCTCTTGAGCTCCAAGGGCACCTGAGCCAAAGGCTTAGGCTTTGCAGTGAAGTGGACGCTGTGAAAGCCTTTCACCTGGAAATACAAAGCCCTTTCTGTCACCCGAGACAGGAGGAAGGGGCACCCTCAGCCAAAGATGGCTGGGGATGATAACAGGCACTGCATTCTCCACCTTTTTCTAGATGAAACACTTCCAGGTATTATCAATATGTCGAGTAGAATTGTCTGTATCGTCACTGTGAGACTGAAGTTCCCAATCTGGTGAAGATTGGGGCTACAATAAGTCTTTGCAGAAGTGATGGCTCTGCTCATTTTCTGCAATATCACGCAAGTTAGAAGCTGGAAGTCGGAAGTATTTACCGTCAAGATATTAATTTATTATCCCATCCTAAATATGGGACTTTGCAGTTCTGAGTGAAAAGTTCAGCATTGTTATCTGAAAGGCCCTTATAAAGGCCCTCACTGTAAACCACACTTGATAGCTTTGGGGCACAGATTCCAATTTGAGAAGCGAGGCTTGAAGTAATGATTGTGTGAGGGGCAATTTGAGAGATATAGGGGGTGCTAGATTAAAAGTAATTGAAGTTGAATCAGTTAAATGGCAATAAAATGGAAATATAGATTGAGTGCAGTATCGATGGGATCAACCTCACAGGCTTAGTGTGGAGGTGGGAAAGATGAAAGCGATAATATTTGTCTGCGTGTGTGTGACTGTATGTGTTTTTGTGTGTGTGTGTGCGTGTGTGTGTGTGCGCGCGTGTGTGGTACACGCATGTGTGCACACAACATGGCTTTGTGCATTTGTGAACAAGAAAAAAATGTACTAGTAGTATTATTATTATTAGTAGTATTATTATTCATCTTATCAGTTTGTGATTGGAAGGTGTTCATTATTAATCTTCTTGACCCTGATAGTTGAAATAAGATAAGAGCCTAAAATAGATTACAACAGAAGAAGAGGGAAAATATCATGCCGGATTACTCCGGGATCTACAGTATTTTTTAAAATGAAAAAACACAAACATATGAACAGGTTCACCTTTAATCTCAGTATTCTCACTGTCATGGTGGCATTTGCGAATTTTCTATACCCTGTGAAGTTTTTTGTTGGCTTATGGTAGCAATCCCTTTCCTTCAGTTTCACATTTGCTTATCATGTCTTCTCTCTGTCTGTCCCACCTCCAGTTCTGCGTGACGACTTTCGGCAGACCCCCAGCGATGTAGTTGTGGCGGCAGGGGAGCCAGCGGTAATGGAATGCATCCCACCTCGCGGTCACCCCGAGCCTACGATCTCCTGGAAGAGGAACAATGTCCGCGTCAATGACAAGGACGAGAGGATAACAGTGAGTGAATCTGCTTCGGCGCAGTCGTTGCATTATGGCGATCACATTATAGATGTTATGGCGAGAGTTACCGCCCGCTCTCTCTGCTGAACACATTACCATGTCATACCTCCCTATACCATAAAATCCCTGCACATGTTTCAGAAATAAGGTGATTCCACTTCCAAATGAGATCCTCGAGGAATACCCCGCAGCTTTCGCTCCACTAGACTCCTTGCAGGCTTATCAAAATATTTTATTACTGTGAACTAAAGCTGTCAGTAGATGAATGGGCAGTCGATCTATTACATAGCTGGGGAGAAAAATAAAGGAAGGCAATGATCGGGGGTAGGCAAGCACAAAGAAAGCAGACATTATGAACTGGAATAACTGCCTTGATGGTACATACGTGGAAGAAGGGTCTCAAGAGGAACATTGTAGAAAATAAGACTGAACAAGATTGAAAAAAAATCCACCTTTTGTCTAGAGCTTCATTCTTTATAGGAGTGAATAAAGGATTCCCTTTAAGATGCAGGAACTGTGACAGTCTTCAGACGCATAGTACAGGCATACAGAAGGTTACAGCTATGTCTGAACCCACCTGATTTATCTGTACTCACCCCTCAAGGCAAGGCAGTTGACAACAGCAGCTTAGAACATGAGTCAGTGCTACTAAATTAGCACATCTGAAACATTTCACCATTTTTGTTTTCATGCAGTTATGAAGCATAGCTCCTTTTGCATTTCATGTTCAAATTCAGGAAACATGCAGGGCTATTGTAGAAATTATACATATATGTTTGATGTGTTAAAGGCACAGACTTTGCCTTTAACTTAAATTTAAATTCACTTGTATTCGCTTTACTGCCCAAGTTAAATGACTGTGCCTATATTTGGCTTAATAGTGAGTGACATCTCTCTTGCTTACTATATCTATTGCTTCTGTTTATTGTATTTTCTTGGTGTGTCTTGTAAGCCCATGCGGGCTGGGCACCTTTTTTTTTTTTGTTGGTGTATAATATGAAATAAAAATGATCTTATTGTACCTATAGTATTACATTTGACAGTTTATTCTTATTTTGGGGGTTTCATTAAAAACAGAGGGTTGGAGCTTTGTTATGCTCAACAGTAGTATGTACTGTCCTTCGGGTAGCAATGGGTGAACACTGCTCTTCCAACCATTGACCACTGCCTTTCTTGCTGAATTTCAGATCCGCGGGGGGAAGTTGATGATCTCAAACACCAAGAAGAGCGATGCGGGGTTGTACGTGTGTGTGGGCACCAACATGGTGGGGGAGAAAGACAGTGACCCGGCAGAGCTGGTGGTGTTCGGTGAGCTGCGCTGCGTTTTAGCTTTTTATCGCTTAAGGATTGCGTGCTCCCTCAGTGGAGCCTCAACAATAGTCTACCTCTCCTAGTTACTATCGTTCACCACCCGCGTGACCATACAATATCTCTCCCCCACAGAGCGGCCCATGTTCGTTCGGAAGCCGTTGAACCAGGTGGTGCTGGCGGAGGACACTGTCAACTTCTTTTGCGAGGTCCACGGAGACCCAACCCCTACGGTGCGCTGGCAAAGGAAGGAAGGAGACCTACCCAGGGGAAGGTGAGTCACTCCCCAGCACTGACCAACACACTCCCCAGCACTGACCAACACACTCCCCAGCACCGACCAACACACTCCCCAGCACTGACCAACACACTCCCCAGCACTGACCAACACACTCCCCAGCACTGACCAACACACAGACTCACATGAAACACCCAAGATTAACCGGGAATACTGGCATACTGTCTGGTTTAAGAGCATCCTAACTGAACAAGTGCAGCTCGCGTCGACTTAATTACTTGGTTTGGACTTGACTTAATGAAAGACTAAACTGACAAAGGGATTGAATAACACTGCGATAATCGGACAAACTGAAAGTAGTACAGGCTGACTGAACGCCAACACTATTTCAAAACAGACAAAATCTTTTTATCAGGATTTTATTTTTGCGGTATGAGCTGCAAAATTGAAGCACCTATTACTAAAACCCCATAAGTCACACTTGACTTGACTTGACTTGACTTGTGGGGTTTTAGAAATCAGTGCTTCAATTTTTGTTATGCAAATGCTACTTAGATTTTTTTCATCATGAAATATGAGGAATTGTATCAGTCTCTGTGAAGATGCTTGATTGACTAGGAACCAGTAACTGTGGGATAAGTAGTAATCCAGGAAAATGCTGGTTTCAAAAGACTTAAGAATTTAATCTAGTATATATTAGGAGTATATGTTCACATAGCAAAACAAAAATATTTTGAAAAGAAATCTTGTGACGTTACGAATCGGTGCATACATTGAATTAAAATATTGATTGAATTTTAAAAGGCATGGCAAAGAGTTTTCAGATTCTGCTAGCCCCAGCAGCCTCCGGTGGAGGACTTATAAAGAGCTGGCTGTCACCGCTTCAAAAATATGACTTCTTTACAGAGCTAAAACAATGTGACTGCAGACATACATCAAAAAGCAAGTTCAGGCTAAAACTGAATAATTCCAGACTGTGGCCCCAAGCAAAACATTGCTATTGCTCACCCATCCAGCATATAGCTCTTGAGTTCTCACAGACACAGCTCCTATCTGCCTGCAAGCAGACGCAGACATCGTTATGAGCTGTCCGTCCTTGAAGAGGAGAATGGAGTCATTTGGAAGCAAAGCAATGGGTTGGGGGTGCTGTGGAAAGTGGACAGGCGTGGGTACCGTAATGGTCACCCGTTAAAACAAGCAACAGCAGGCGTGCGGAACCCCTCTCCCCACTCAGGGAGTCATTAGATTGGACTCCATTTTTTCACACACCCACTCCGCCGTATGGGTGTATTTTGAGGCCGTTAACGTCCCTCTACACTTTATTCTTCTCACTCTTCAGACCACAATATTTGTTGAATTCTTTTCATTTTTGTTTCGTGGATCAGTGGTGATATGAAGAGGATCATTATTGATTTTTGGTGATGACTGGAAAATTTTTAGTCAAAAAAAATTTCACCCACCAGGCTGCCTCGTGGGCGTGTTCCCACGCTTTGCATGGCTATTGTGAAGTGCAGTGTAAGGCAATTCAATTAAGGAGGCACTTTGCGCAAATACATAATCTATTGAATTACCGCACACTTAATAATACTAAGTGCAGCTGCTGTCCATATATTGATGAAAAAATCATTTTGCAGTGCGGTGTCAAAGCACCATATTCTTCACTGGGGAAGAACACAAGGCCTGATTAATTTGGGTTTGATCGCTGTTCTCAGGCAGCTGTGCAGATGCGTTCAATCTTGTCGCACAATGCCTCATGCTCACATCACCCCTCTTTCCATAGATCCGAGATTCGAAACGACAACACTCTGCGCCTGACCCAGGTGCGGGCGGAAGACGAAGGCACCTACACCTGCGTGTCGGAAAACAGCGTTGGGAAAGCGGAGGCCTCCGGAACCCTGCAGGTTCGGGGTAAGAGAGGAGAACCCGAGCACTAGGATGTGTAGCGTCAGGTTTACCTCTGTGGGCCACTCAGCTGTACCCGCAGTTACACACTGACATGTACACATATAGAGGCACGTTTGCTTCATACGCCGACCCACTTCATTGCATTCATATACTCATATCATATACTCATATCTACACTATCTGGCCAAAAAAAATGTGGCCATTCAGGTTTAAATAAGCAAATACCTACAGGCCTATTTGTCGGATTATTATTCCTGTGATTAGTACATTTCAGCTGGCAGCAATTGAGGATGCTAGTGCTAAAAGGGGGTCAAGTGCCGTCAGTGACATTTTGAGAAAATGAGCAAAAACACTTTTTTTCACCGATGTGGGGAAACTGCTCAATGCATGGTCATTTTCATGGTCATGCTGCTAGCTCAATGAGACTTACAGGGAAGATGCAGAGAGACATCTCGTGTTAAAAAATGGCACTAACTCCAATTTCATCAAAATGGCACTTGACCCCCTTGTAGTACTAGCACCCTCAATTCTTTTAATCATGAGTGATGCAGTTTGCAGCTGTTCATTTTTTAAATAATCACATCAGAGGATGTATTCCACGGTTGTGGCGGAGATGTTATGGTGTTTCAGACGGGGCAAATGATTGGCCTGCATCAAGCAAAGAAAACAAGGAGATTGCTGGGGTCACTGGAGTTAGGTTCAGAATAATCACAGACATTATTAATCTCACTGCCAGTCTTTGGGATGCGCTGGAGAAGACTTAACAGTGTGGGTCCAATATCCCGTCGTCGATGCAATATCACGGCCAAAAATTAATGCAACTCTGGGTGGAAATAAATGTGATATGATTGCTTAAACAATCCCACAGCGAGTGCAAACGATAATCAAAGGTAAAGGCATCCAAAAAACTATTAGAGTGCTCCACTTTTTTTGGCCAGGCAGAGTATTTTCACACTCAAACACACGTACACTCTGCTGATCTTACGTGTACAACAAATGGAAGATTCACACTCATGCACATATAGTCATGCGCACACACTTACTCATACCCACACGCATACACTCACAGCACTGATAGGGCCTCATTTACCTTTGTGTTTCAACTGAAGCATTCGCAAAGACCCATAATAAAACGTACTGAAATATTTTATCAGTTATTCATGATATAGCTCGCTTTGACAGTTTGAAATTCTGATGAAATAAATTAATGCCCTTTTGAACCCTTTCTGCTTCCTGGTAAGGTACATTTGATATGACAGCATTCATTAATTTACAGCTGCTAGTTGCAATTAAAATGTTTTATTCAATTTCCGGCATGTTTTTTCACGAAGCGTGGTTATGCATTAAAAATCTTTTTTTTTTTTCTTTGTTAAGAATATTCCATGTACCTAATAAGAAAATAGCAGCCTGTGGTAAAGCTTGAATTATTCTGTCTGACAGCTGTTGGGGAAATGATTTAGCTCGTAGAGTACCACTGAAATATTAATGGTACACAGCAACGTGAATGCATTGACTGTGATCTAATGGGTAAGCTCCAGGGAGACATTCGGAGAGCTACTGTTTGAACAAGCCTGCCCCCACACTAGCTCATCTCTCTTGCCACACGTCACCCTTGCTGTCCTCTCGCGCTTCATTGTTTATCCATGAAGAGCTGGGCTTGTAGGCCATCTCGTCTTCCCATTTATGTGTCAATTCATTTGTCTTGTTTTTTGCTTTTTCTAACAATAGCTCAACCCATCTCTCACTTGTTTCATTTTTGTCTCTTCTTTTGTTTTTTTTGCATTTACCTCTCCATTCTAGTGGGCCCATTCCGTAAGTATCCATTTCATCTATTTGCATGCCTGGGTGGAGGGGTTAGATATTAGGTTGGGGATGGGGGTCGTGGGTCGGTCTGAAAAGGTCACTGTGACAGCAGAGTCTGTATGCCCCTATTTTCAGTTTCTTCACATTCCATCTCATGTTAAAACAACGCCTTAAATAAATTTAATACAGCTCTGCATTATATGTATTTGTCCATGAATATAAATGTGTTTGATGTTTTTTGCCTCCTTGCTGGCTTGCTATGTAGCCTTAGCATTTTTAGCTAGCTAGCTAGCATTGGCTGTATAAATGAAAAATACTCTGCTGCCATCACCAGCTAAGGCACCTATCTGGATGAGGTATTCAAATATCTTCACCGTTTAGTTGGTCTACCTGGACATTTTATACACAAAAACACAACCATATCTTCTTGTTGAGAAATTTCCTTATTACGGTAATAATTATTTTGGTGTCTAACAAAACAATGTCTTCTCGTGAAATCACCTTTTGGTAGTCTACGTAGACTATGTAGTGAACTTTGTCTTTGCGGGTATTTCGTAGACTAACATCCTATTGTTGCATTTTGTATTTATTAAATACTATTTCTTTAACTGTCAGAAAACTGTTAGAATATTAATTGCACATTAATTCAGTTGGCCAATGAGCCATATTTAACATGCCAGGGGACTAAACCGCATTTGTAACAATGGTATAATTTCACTCAATTCACAAAATGCAACTGCTTAGTTCATAGCATTCTCACTTGCTTCTATTGTTCTTAGGGTAAAATGACATAAAAGCAACTATATAGCCAATGAAGCAGTGGAATGAACAACTGAAAATAGGGAGATATGCATGCTGTTACTGTGGGACTACTCTGCGGGCAGAATAGAGGTGTTCACTTGACTGAACGATTCACGCCTCACAGGTTGGCGACAACACGAAAAGCTACTTTGTCAGTTGGTCACCATTCCTTTCACCTTTCACTGACAGGTTCAAAACAATCACAGGCTTATATTTTATTTTCTTTACGAGATAATGAATGTAAACTGAGAACCAGGCAGCATTCATTGAATGAAAACCTGTGCTGACATGAAAACAATAGACAGTTATTTGTATAAAGCTACCATTGTATCATTGGATAGGGGTGGGATGGACTCGCACAGTATGCGTTGATGACTGCTGAAGTGAATTACAATTGAATTGATATCTTTTGAAGAGCAGGGATATATCCTCAGAATACCCAGACTGACCCAGAATGACTCTCGAGATTATACTGACAAGCGGCCGGATTTTGAGGTCGCTGGGGTTGGGGAGGTGGATCGCTGGGGGTAATCAATGTAACTGATAAGGCGGGGGTAGAGACTGGGACATGTTAGCTGGAAGTGGGGGGGGGGGCAATGGCTTCTTCATATTTGAGATGCCCGCGCTGTATGCAATTTGAAGTGCCATTTAGCCTTGAAATATCTGATTCAACAGAGGTAGAAAGAGCTGAATTTAAACATTGCGTGATGGTAGGCATCATTTCCCATCTAAAACTTCACTGTCACTCTTTCAAAACTCTTAGCTTTCTACCTTTATTAGCCTGGCCAGCTTAATAGACTGACCGGCAAAAGAGATAGCTATGCTAGATGTTCCTCATATAAATAGCGTTTGTTAGGCCCACTACGCAGCTAAGATTAGACATCATTATCACCATGTGTCGTTCTTTGTTTTTCATACCCCCCACATTTGAACCCGTTCAGCGTCCTTGGCCTTGAGCACTGGTGAACGTGGCAACCACCACCACCACCCCCGCTCTTTCAAAGAACAGTCTTTTTCCCTCCAAAAAATGCTCTGGTCCCATGATCCCATGCTAAAATTAGGTCTTTGTCCAGTTTTGAGGGCTGCCCTGTGCAGCCTGAACTTGCATCGGCTGTACAATTATTATCGTCTCTTTTCAGAGAATCTCTCTTCTCTTGTTCTTGATGACATCTCTACTCGCCAGACTGCACTCGGCGACTGTGGTGACATTGGCTTTGCCTTGCTGATATCATTTCATTGAAAATGCATCTATTGCGTTTTTCATTTCCCTTCCTTTTTTACTTAAAAATGAGCAGACAGGATGGAAAAATGAATGTAACAGCTCCCATAATGGCTGTCAAAACCTAATTCGCAGAGGCAGAAATGTATTCTTCAATCTGAACGTTGTGGAGGCACATATGTATGAGCTGTCCTTCAACCCAGAGTTTGTTTTTCAGGGTCAGTCTGATATCGGTTCTGTGCTGCCGAGTTTTATTTCGAGTCTCTTGGAAATGCAACGTCTAATTGAGACTGAGAGAATAGCAATTTCGTAGAGGGGGGAGGGGACGGGGGGGGGGGGTGGTGGGCAGCACCGTTACAGCCGCTTGTTGATGAAGAGCAGTTTTCTGTTGGAAGGGAAGCCAGTTTGGAGATGATGTGAAAATCTGAGAGCGGTTTTTATGTCCGAGGGTGCGGTGTGTCGATGGGGGGAGGGGAAGGGGGAGAGAGGGTTGAAACGCAGGCCACAACGCTACTTAATTTCCATCTTATAATCGAGCAGCCGTGGTAAGTCGCGACTAGATCCTTACTTGGCATTTCCGAAACTGCCTTCATTATTAGCATATCTGAGAGCTGTAACAATAGGGCTTGTGTAAGCCGGGGTAATAGCGATTTACAACAGATTACGGGGTTTGGAGTCGCACTCAGACACATCTGCTGCTGCTTTTAAGCTCATTACGAAAAGTGTGCCCTTAATAAAAAAAATGAGCAGATAGTTTCCCGTTTGCTGCAGCATATGTCTTATTTCATTACTTATCGGCTTGGCTAAGTTCACAACGTGATGATGCTTGTCATCATTCGCCGTCCTACTGTCAGGGATGCAAAAATGGTGATATAAAGATTCCAAATAAGGTTAAGGCTTTAACCCAGTAGGTGAATGGCTTGAGCCTAATTGCAACTGTCGCATTGTCTTCCATGTTTGTCTTTACCGAGGATACCTTTAATGGCACTCATCTATTTAGCTCATTGGGGTATTTCCCTCTAAAGCTCAAGTTAATTACATATTGAGCTGTTTGTTAATTGCTTGTTCCGTTTACTGATCTGTACTCCCTGGAAATGTCCTGTTCCCCGTCATTCCTGCACTCTTTGAGCGAAGAGTGTCACTGGTCATGGTCTGCTGGCAGCCATCTTCTGTATCGGTGAACTGCACGGCTCTCCTGGGTTTAGACCTGTGTCACAGCATAAGCAGCACAGGGTGTGAGTTAAGTGGGATGCAGCGGAGCGGCAGGCTGGAATAATCCCTCCATTTTATGCCTTGTCCCGCACACCCAGCTGTCTCTCCAGGCTCCCCTCTCCAGCGGTCTGCCGGCGGCCACGCGTACGGTACGCTCAGACCACCGCTATCCCTGCACTCCCCGCTAACTCAAACTCTTGGAAGCGGAGACTGTGAGGGTGAAAGGGTGTTTTTTTAGGGATAAAAATATCCAGGGTTTCTGTTTTTCATCACCGTTTGTGGCTGATCTCATTGTGTACATTTTCTGCGGCCATGTCAAATTAGTCCGCCGAATAGCTGTTTTCCCTTTTGCGGAATTACTGCTGTGAATCTCTTATGTCACTCGATCTAACAGTTTGCATGGTTGGTATCTCATGAATCTTGGCAAACAAATTTTTCTTGACGCATCCAAGTATCCAGAGAACTGCAGCAATATCTTGTTTACCATTAGCCTGTTTTATATGGCTTCCCTTGTCATCTTTTGTTAAAATACCGATGCATTCTCATTCTAAAGATCCCATATGACTTACGATTTGTCAGTTTATCCGTGGGTTGAATGTGGGATTCATATCGCAATATGAAGTTTTGATCAAATTGTGAGTGGAACTGCCTTATGTCAAATCTGATTGTCTACATAGTGTAGCTGTGGATTGTCAACAGACTGAAATCATCCCTCATCAGGACGATTGCTCAGATTGCATTTTGATTGCGCTATTGGTGTGTCCTGACTCAGGGGAATTACATATATCAGAGGCACTGCTCACAGTTCCTTGAGTATTTCAGCAGTTGCCTCAGCCATTTGGAGAATGCGAGGGGATCAATAGGGAGATTGCCCTGGAGATTGCTGCTCGCTGGTCTTCAGGTCTGATTTTAGCCCGCTGTGTCAAATTATAGAGACAAGGGATGTGTTTCAGCATTGGCCTGAAGGGCAGGGGTTATACGGGCAATTTGACCTGAAGAATCACCTTCACGAACTCGCATCCCGCTGCGGGGGGTGTGAAATGGGGGTGTGTTCTGCCTGTGGGGCAGGAGATATACTGTGAAAGGAGAAGTAATTGGGATTAGCAGGAAAGGGGCTTTTTGAAAATCCTGGATAGTTTGGCACCCAGTACTTTTAACCATAATGGAGTCATTTGTTCCCCATTCAAAATCTATTTAACGCTGGTGATTTGGCTTCAGGCTGTAACCAAAAAAAAGTCTAATTGATTTGAACCCTTTACCATTAGATCCACTGATTAGTCACAAATCCTAAATTAGTGATTCAGAGTACCTCCTGACGATGACGTAAATGTTTTGCTGACGAATGGAATACCAAAATGAAAGCCTTGTCTTTCCTCGGAGTTACTTCTGTGCTTTAATGAACTATTGCTAGTGCTCAAAAACACGTACATAAAGGATTAGTTGAGATTTCTTTGTATGGGATATTGGGTTTACGGATGAAATCATTTAGTTGAATGTCAGTGACTGGTTGGGGGGAGCAAGATATTGTGGTTACTCAAAGTAACGGGTGCTGAGAAGAGTTCTTTTTCAGGCTAAACTGCTATTTCAAACGCAAAGCAGATAAGAGAGGAAAAGACTGCATAACGAAAGGTGAGAAATCAATTAGCCACCCTGAAGGTCAGAGTCGAACGTGTTACAGGTTGGGACCCTCCCTCGAAAGGAGCGATTTCTTTGAGCATGATCAATAGCGATCGGGCGTTCTGTGTGGCTCCACAGGGACCTCCAGATTCACTCATACACAGGGGTGTGCAAACTGAGGGGGGGTCATTGTGGGGGCAGGGTAGGGCATGATTGGAGCTTTGGGCTTTGGGGAATTATTATTTTCTCTCCTGGCTGCAGAAAGCTTTCTTCTAAGACACCAAACACCCTTTGTACTGTAGATCTGAGAATCGACTTTTGACCCACCCCACCATCTCCATCCGTGCGCCAGTGGCAGGCCAGCGTCAGCTGACGGGCGATAAAAGAGCTCTGTGTTTGACTGCATAAAAAGTCTGGAGGGAGAGATGAGCCTGGAAGATTAGCATCTATCTGCCCGTGCTGTGGCTCACCTGCCCTGGCTGGACACAGTGGCACGGAGATTTAGCGCCTGGCTAACCAGCGTTCCTCAAACTCCAGTAACCTAGGCTGTGCTGGTGCCTGTGCTCCTTGCTATCATCTCCTGACTGATTCATTTGAGCACTGCCATAACTGTTAGCCGTTAGCCATTAGCCATATTCCCCAGAATCCTCATAACATCTCAAGCTTGTCACACAGTCTCACTCAGTTGGGGGGCGGGACGTGTCTTCACCACAGCAGTTTCAGGAATGGTTCCCTTCCCCCGCACACTATAGGCTGCTATGCCTGTTCTTTCTGTACTCTGTCCTCCACACTGGAGGATTAGGTTAGGCCATTGTTGAAAAGCTGTAATTATTCCATTGCGTTAGTCACAGCATTAAAACAGAGGTAGTCTGTCATTGTTAATTGCTTTGGCGGCAGAGTTAAAGTGAGACTGTTGAGTGCTTTTGTACGGTCCTATATTTTAACAATGTGCATTTGTCCATTTTCAAAGCTTATGTAAGGTTTTTTTTTTTTTTGAATTTTGAAAGCAATTTGTGTCTCTACACCCAGTTGATAGCTTGACTTGCGTTACCGGATGCTTTGATATTTCCCCGGTATTGATCAGCAGTGGACTCGGACAGCTTTTATCCTTTTATACAGCTTTTATCCTCCGCCAGACTGGAGTGCACACTGCATTAGCATGGACACTCGAGGGGTGCTCTGCATTGGCTGTGAGAAACGCGATTCTATTGTGATTGTGATGTGACTGGAGGCTCATTAAGTCCCTCAAAAGCAGGAGTACTTACCTCAGACCAGTCTCTCCTGCTCACATCTTCTTCTCATTCACTATCAACAGGAAAGCCCTAGCTGATCCTAGATCAGCTCTCTAGTCTTTGGAATATGGATGAGAGTTTTGTGAGAGAGCGAGACAGGTTTTCTGCTTCTTTATTGAGAGATTTAAACCATTAACCCCCCCGATAAAACTTACAGACCCGCATGGGTCCGTCAAATACTGTTGCTGTATTCAAACCTGTGGAGCTTCAGGCTTATTTAAATTTCTACTGGAGATTCCAAGGTTTTCAGCAATCCCAAATATGCCCTACTAATGTGTATTAAATTATGTGTAAGATATTGGATATTTTTCATTTGTTGTAATGCTTTGGCAGTAAAACAGCATCCAGTGTTTGAATATTTCTCTCACTGTGAGTGTGATGTTGCCTCAGTGAAGTGCTGTAACCAGCAGGTACAGAACATGATTGTGACATTGTCCTCCAATATAAAAACAAAATGCATTTTCTGACTTTGAACCTACTTAAGGGAAAACGTAAGTGAAAAAATTAGAGTCAAAGGGGTTAACTGTTAGGGTATGGAAACCTGCTGGTTTATTGCACTGTGTACTAACATGCATGACACACTGTATTTAAGAGCTGGGTTCACTTTACTGTCTGCAGATTTTATGATGAAATATGGTGAGTTGTGTCTTGAGATTGACTGGCAGTAAGGTTTGTTTACCTGCAGTTCACACTGTTCACCCAGAGCACAGAGTAATGTTATGATTGTACTGAATTTTACTCTGCACAGCCCGTGATTATACAAGTGGCATGACTGGTGCGTCCTTCGAGTCCAAGTACTGATGGGTAATTTGGAAGAGGTGAAATGGGGGTCCGCTGAAAGCCCGTTAATATGACCCCCACCCCTCTCAGTCCCCCCACAGATTGTGATCCGACCCCGGGACCAGATCTCCGCTCCCGGGCGCACAGTCACCTTCCTCTGTGGGACAAAGGGCAACCCCCCGCCGGCCGTGTTCTGGCAGAAGGAGGGCAGTCAGGTAATGGCAGCATTGCGTCTCGCGTTCCTCCTCTCATTATTGATGTGAGTACCTGTACTTTTGCACAGAAAAAGAGTAATTGATTGGTATCTGTGATTGTTGGCCGATGAAATCTTCTCTTTGCCATTCTGTTTAATTCACACTTCTGCCTGTCGGAGCAGAACCATGGTATTTACAAAGTCCCTTGCCATCTGCCTCCACGTTTCGTTCCATCTCGAAAGCCCTTTCTCTGCAGCAAGTTGTTGCCATGTCCTATCGGGAGTGCAGGACAGGGTGCATCTGGAGAAGCGGGCCGCAATGCTCGTGTTCCGCCCACCTTCCGCATAAGAGCGGCTTATCTGCGCTTTGCTTAGTGGGAGTACTGTAAGTGGACCTCAGCTCTAGTGTTGAGCCTCATGTCCCTGGGATTTGTGAGCTAATTTCCCCGGGAGTGTTAGGGGGGTCTCCTAAGAGAGCAGGACCTGATAGCAGGCTGGGAGATTTATTTGTGCTCTTGAGAATTTGACTCGCAACTTGCACGAGCCTCTTTGACTTTTTTACAGAGAGGCAGAGGGTTGTTTTCTGGATTTGCATGCGTCATATCGCGCATAAAGCCGGTACGTTAGCCTGGAGAGGGAGGTAGAGTGAGGCACAAAGAGAGAGAGTTGGCAAGTTGGCACAGTGGTGAGCATCGTAGAGAGACCCAAGAGAAGGCTACAGATGGCAAGGAACATGCCCCCCAGTCAGCTACAAGCCCAGGTGCCGAGCGGCATGCGGAGAATGCGTGGGAGCAGGCCGCGGCGCTCGAGAGGAGAGCGCAGAGGCGCAGGCGAGGGGGAGCGTGGCTGAGGAAGATTACCGCTCTGTACCTTTGCCAGAGCGCGGTTAGATAACGTTTGCCTCGTGAAAATGCTCCCCCTCTCTATTAATAGCGTTCGACAGAAGGGGAACTAGTGCGTATCAGAGGCGCAATGTAGTCGACGGTCCTCAAGTATCGGAGATGAATAGCCTGATGGTAGTTGTTCCCTTCGGGCATGGGGGGCGCGAGAGGCGAGAGGGTACCTCCGCTGTCCCTCAGGTCACAAACCTTACCGTAAATTCCCTCCCATAATTCTCCTTTTCTCTCCTGCGGACATGTCTGGACTCCTCCCTTTGTATTTTAGGATTATCCCTCTGACCCCCAAAACCTGACCCCCCGGCCTTTCCCCCATTAGGTTTAAACCTCCTTGAGGAGCAGAGTGGTGGACCAGTACCCCGTCACACCCCCAGTCCAAATTCATGCTCATACACCCTCTGTCCAACCCCCCCCGCAAAACATTGACATTTCTTACAATAAAGCAGCTGTCAGTGTCTCAGCTTCAGGGACACAAACAACCTTTGACCTTTGATCCTTTTTTTCACTCTTTATTCTCATCCTTACGCATAGAAGAGAAATCCCCGTAAAGTGCCTGCTAAGATCGCTCAATCGTCGTTTGATAGGCTGTCAAGCAGTGTTTGAGATGTACAGCCCTCACAGAGACGATATCCCTGAACAAGCGGCTTAAAAGGCCTCGTACTCCTCCGCAGATGTTCAGGAGAGGAGCGCCTTCTCTTTACCGGATTAACTTTGGATTATTGGGTTCATTACGGCATGTGCCAGTGTGCGGCTGGACCATCTAATCTAGCTGACAGTTGCATTGCTTCTATGGTATTGTTTTAGAGCGGCATTCCTTCCAGACTAAATGCTGTTTCCTCTCCCATAGTTATAAAGAAAAGCAGTTTTGTTTCATTGTAATCAATGATTTTTATGTTCACCCTCTGGTGCAGAGGCAAAATGTAATAAAACACGAGTGCGGTTTAATTAATTAAATATTTGCAAATTAAATGTGTGATACTGCAGCTTGTGCAGATGGTTAGCTGGTACAAAATGGCTGTGTTTCGCGGTGACCGGAGCGATCCGTAAGCTTGTGTAGTCATGATACACAGACCTGTAACTGGGCTTAAATTATGTGGGTGTTTTTCCCATAGATCCTGCTGTTTCCCAGTCAACCGCCTGCAGAGTCCGGAAGGTTCTCTGTGTCCCTCAGTGGGGAGCTGACAATCGCTGATGTCCATGCTGAGGATTCTGGGTACTACATCTGCCAGGCCATCAGTGTGGCTGGGAGTGTCTTAACCAAGGCCTTGCTGGAAGTGGAGAGTGGTGAGTATCGCACTGACTGGGGTGGGAGAGTGAGTGAGTGAGTGAGTGAGTGAGTGAGTGAGTGAGTGAGAAGGTGAAAGGATGATCAAGCAATTACCCGAGTGAGTGATGTGTGACTGACAAGTGAGAGAGCGAGTGGGATGCCAACTCGTATCCAATTTGCTAGATTATTGAATAAGAACATCTGTTTAATTGGTGAAAAAAAAAAACTTCATCCAAAAACCACGGAAATAAATTGGAAGCCTCTCAAAGCTGTCCAAATTTAAAATGCCTTTCCCCCCCAACAACCTCCAACCCCTCCCAGAGGAATGAGCCGCGCGTGGCTCCTGAGACGTAATTAGAAAGGACAAGTCGGGAAGGCGTATGCAAATAAGTTGGGGAACATATGCTGGCTCCGTCATGCTCCACAATAACACGATAAAGTGTTTACGCTGCCTGGCCGTGTCTCTCCGCCTGCCAGCCTTCTACTGCCTCTTCACCCTCCATCAGTGCGCCTGCTTCCAATTCTTCTTCTTCTTCTTTCTCTTCCTCTTCTTCTTCTCTCATTCCCTTCACTGTTGGACACTGTTCAGACTAAAGGTAACCGGCTGCCACACTGTAAAATAATTTTTTTACGTTTATTTTTCCAAATTTGGCCCGGAACCTGGCCCGGTTTGGGAAGGGTGGATGGTGCACACGAGTGCTGGAAGTTTAGGGCCCTCCTGTTAGCCGGTAATGCTGCTGGATACATTCATACACTGGAGTTGTTAGCGCCAGTGTTACTTTAGCTGTCAGGGAGGAACCATGTGGGAGTCTTGTGTACAAAGCCCGCCCCCCCCCCCCCCCGTCCATCTGCTGGAGCAGAGGGCAGGCTCTGCACAATCTCCCTCTCACTCCTTACTGCGCCCCCCACACTGGAGCACCTCGCTGAAGCCGCCACCTGACACATTGCCGTAACGCCAGGCTTTGCCATGTCCAGCTTACCGTTGGTGTTCAATTCCAGCACTTGGACGCCACCAAATTCAGTCTTTAAAAATTCCAAAATTAGAGAATTGAAACAAAGTGCCTCTGGGGTTTTTTGAGACCATATCTTATAAATCCCCGTGACGCTAAATATAGTCTAGTTGTTTGGCAGAATGGCATGTTCTTGTCAAGTAAGTTTTGAAGCATTTTTGTTGTCGTGCTTAATGTTGACAGGTTTAAAAATAGTACTGTTTAATTCCCTGCGGAAATGAGGCTATTCATGATATTTGTCAGGTTAAAGTTAGGAAGAAATGGCATTTTGAGAAAATCTACCTTACGCATCGTGATGTATTTTTGAGTGAAAGAAGGATGAGCGGGCAGGACATAATGTTTGGGGGAATTAGATCTAAAGTTTGAAAAGAGGGGGCTTCATAATGTGCTGCTGTTAACCAGATAACTTATGAATCTTAACTGTGCGGCTCAAAGTTAAAGACTGATTAATGGGTGGATGTAATGATATCAACGGTTGAAATTGGTTGGTTGAAGACTGCGGAAGCACATGTAAAATTTTGTTTTACAGGAAGAAAATATGAATGGATTTTGATATTGGATTACAAAGAAACAGATTTTTCTTTGCATGTATTGTTAAAGAGGTTCACAATATGACGGTGGATGTTTTTGAAAAGGCTTAAAAAGACACTTGCTCCAAAAATTTTAGAAAATTAAGGTAAAATTATGGATGCCAAGTTTTGGTGATGTGATCGTTATGTGTTTGGATGTTATTTGTAACAATGTTTGGAAAAAGCAAGGCAAAAAGAAAAATTAGATAATGAGTTAGATACTGAGTTGCATTTCATGCATTTCAAAAAGGGGTGAAGTGAAGAAATGCAGCTGAGGGGCAAAGTGCTAAATAAAAACAGTCTCTATCTTGTGTCGTGGAGCACTTCTTAATAAACTTGAAAAAAACCATTAATATGCCCATTTAATTGGCTTTTTACCTGCAGCTAATCGACTGTTAGTGATTCCAGAACCGCTGGCCCTGTGATTGCGAGACGTCTCCAACGTCGATTTGCGGAGAAGCCGAGCGATTGAGATTGATTGGCAATGCCGAGAACCGCGTTCACAGTGAACCTTTCAACCAAAATGCTTTCCGTAGTGGTGCTCTCTGTGGGATGCACTTACAGTGATTACATGATTTCCTTGCTCATATTTTATTGTTTTGAATTTGCAGAGGAAAATAATTCAGGAATTATGGTGCTCGCTGCAGATGCAAATTGACAATCCTTTTCCCAGCCTTCTCTGACACGTGCTTATTCGTGATCTATAGCACTGTGCTGCTATGGTAATGAAGGCATTATAAATTGTTCTTGATGGCTATATGAACATCGTTCTATTACATGACAGTCGTTTAGGTGATGCTTTTATCCAAAGTGACTTACAGCTGGACGGGCGAAGCTTGGGCCGGTCCTCCCCTAGTGCCCAACAGGAGCACTGAAATTACTGTGGCAACGATGGGGCTTCAGCCTCGAACCCTCCGAGTCCGTGTCGAACACTATGGCCCCCCAGCTCTTGGCCAACCCTATGTGGTTGCACAACCCTACATTGTGAGAATCTAACTAGCTATAATGAAAGGAGTCTCTATCTGTTTCTACATGTGTCTGTTTGATTTTCTGGACAACCGTTCATCCGATCAACTTCACACTTGAGGGGTGTATTGAAGAGGACCTGAGGAGGGGCAGTGTGGAGTTTGAAGTTGTTTGGCGGAGCGGTTCTCGAGAAAGCTGTAAGCAGCAATAACAAAGGCCTAGCAGATGGCCCTGTCCGAACAGGCACGTTTTGAATGGCCGCGGCGCTAGCTAGCGTTGTTCGTGCTTAGTTCGGCTGGTGCTGTTGGCGATTAGAATCGGCTTTTCTCCTCTTCCTCTCCAGCTCCATCGGACCGCGTGCCCCCAATCATTCGACAGGGCCCAGCCAATCAGACGCTGTCCCTGGGAGCCACCGCTCAGCTGCAGTGCCACGTGATGGGCAGCCCTTCACCCAGCATTCAGTGGGAGAGGGATGGCAGGAGGATTCTGGGAAACGATGGCCGCATTAGCCTAATGGAGAACGGCACTCTACAGATCACAACAGTGCAGGTACTTAATACCAGAGCCCAGGAAGCCTTTTATTACAGAAACGCTTTTTTTCCCAATGCGTAGGAACATTTGAATTAAATCTGCAGGTGTCACCCCGGTGCAGTTATGGTAACTCTTTATTGCTGCAGAATACCTAACCTCATACTGCAAGCTATATTGGTCAATCAATTTCGTTTTCACAGCGAGGCTCGAACAACTTGTGTTTTATTAAATATTCTGTGTCCTGTTCCGTTTGCAGCATACAGAAATACGGCAGAGCTTAGCAACGCCTGACTTAATTTTTTTATTCTAGTTAACTTCCAAGTCGCAAATATTTCGTTGTGAACACGGTGTAAAATTTGAGGTTTTGAAAAAAGAGGGTTTTTTTTTTACCACATCAGTTTCAGCGGTTGACAGTTATTAATATCCATGCCGAGGACAGTTTTATAGTTCACTCGATCGCCCTAACTTGGTGCCCGAGATGCTATAAAACGCATAATTATAGGAGTAATGAAGGAGGGTGATCGTTAGCGCAGACACGCCTCTCAGTAATGAAAATCCCTTCATCTGCCACTTTCCAGCACTCAGGTCTTACCTCAGGGTCGCAGTGCAGAGCAGAGTGCGCCGAGTACGTTAATTGATTGCGGCTGTTGATGATTAACGATCCCGTACACTTTAATTAAATTCCTGTGGCAGAATGGAGAGAGTTCGAGGCCGGTCTTGCAGTTGTACAGCCTCCATCACTTTATAGTAATCTATACTGCGTGCCCAGGGTTTTCAGTCTGTCAATACTACGGGTCTTCTGGAAAGTTCTCTCCTGCAGCCAAGTGATTAGCTGAGACCGTAGCAGCTTATAGGGCTGTGTAATACAATGGCTGGGGGAATCTCAAATACACCTGATCGGCAGTTTGACGCTGCTCTGTTCACCAAGTCGTACGTCCCTTTCCAGCACCAAGGGCTTTCAGTTTTTATGTTACCCTGAACTATGACCTTGGTGTCACAGATTCTCACCCTGTTGTCTGTAAAAGAGACTCTGAGAAGCACCAGGAACTTCTACCTTCAGGGTGTTATTTTTGGTATAGGGGATGGCTGGGGTGTTTGGTGCTGAAAGTAGAGGAAGTGAATTCTACCTATTTTTATTTTTGGTAACATGATCTATGGTGGGAAAGCACTGTTTGGAAAGTAAGCCCTCCCTAGTATTTTACTGTCCTCAACTGGGTTGTCCCATTGGCAGGACCCTTGAACCATCAGGTAGACCTAATCATCTGAATTGGCTGGTTGAGTTGGAAATTGGGGTAAAAACCTGGCAGGGCTTTTACTTTCTAACACTGAACATAATGGTCTGAACGTACGTTGGTCGGCAGAGAAGTGTGAAAGAATTTGGACGCAATGGAGAGAAAGAGGGTACATGTGGAGGGAATAAGGGGTGAGGATTGAACATATTTAGCTCTCTCCTAACTCGTCCTCGTTAATTTTTGATAAGGTGTTCAGCCAAGTGCCCGGTGCCACCACGCGTGATTAATAGACTGGTGCCCGCAAGTTTACCCCGCGCAGCCACCAATCAGCTGCCATTTTCTGAGTCCAGCTGTGGATTTGCGAGAATGTGATTGGCTGTTAAAAATCAGTGCTGGGGTCACAGGGGACGGAGAAAAAGTGAACAAAAATACAGCCTTGTGTTTTCTTTCTCTCAGGAGAATTATTGTGACATCAAAACATGCCTCTGTCAGCTTCTGGAAAGTTCTAGCATTTTATTTTATATCTATTTATTTGTACTGGGAGTACGATTGAGAGCAAGCTGTCTTCTGCGGTTGTGAACCATAGTAAAACATCCAAGTACAACAATAAATAAAAACAATACAAAAGAACTACAGTACTCAAATACATTCCTGCTTCATGGCAGCCAATAAAAGACTTTTGAAACAATCAAATGAAATAAGTTTTTCCCATTTTACAAACTGTTGAAGCCCATTCCCATTTCTGTAATACCGAAAAGCAGTTTTTCCCAGTTCAGGATAAACCCTTGGGATGTCTTAAACCAGATATTCAAGAATGCACGTAGCCACGGCATACAGGACAAGGTTACACGATGTGAACAGCAGCTTTGAATAGCACATTATGATCCACTACCCATCCGAGGGTACGGTTTCCTCCTCATTTCTTGACATTAACAATATATATAGGAATAAAGAATATGCTTTTCATTGTGATTTGAGCGCCGTTAGCACTTCACTGCTGTGTAGAGTCGGTGGCTGTGAGAGGATGAAGTTGGATTGGAGCGCGAGGTCATACGGGGAGAATCGAGGGTTCTCACACGGGACATGGTGCGAGGGACGGGGATGTAGAGCCTGTTCCCGGGCAGCGAGTCCGTCTTATTGAGCCACGAGCGCCGCGCACTCCAGCTGTCAGCCCCATTAGATCCTTGTCTTGGAAACCCCAGCGTCTTCCACTCTTGTAAGCAATTTCAGAGCCCGCCTCGCTCGCGGCCATTTGATGAAATTTTAATCGCCTTCTCTCTCTCGGGTCCTTCCCTCGCCGCTACGCAGGCCCGGCCCGCTTTTAACCGTCCACAGAGCAAGCCGGCGTAGACGGCGGGATCACAGCCACCGTGCCAGGAATCAGTAAATGGGGCGGTTTTCCGAAAATGGATGACTGCAACCACTGGAACCCCCCCCACTTAAATCACCTTCCATTTAATTTTCACCAGGCTGGTACAGGGAGGGGGGCTAAGTGCTGTGTGCATTAAATGCTGCAGACAAAAAAAGTGCTGCAGGCCCTTTTTATTTTTTTACAAAGAGGGCTGGAAGGAGACTTTTAATGCTTCGGCAATTGAACGATAGCTGACAACATAAATTAATCTGCTTCTTCCCTGAGAGCCAAGCTATGGAAGGTTCTCAGTCAAAGATAACTATCAAACTATCAAAGAGGAGAGCAGAGAAATTTGCGGGAGTCATTTCTTCTTCCGACCGTTCATGCAGAACTCTTCTGGAACCTTTGTCCAGAAAAAAAAAAAAAATACTCGGTACTGCTTTTACGGCAATTTACTGAGGAGGTATTCTGCAGTGCCATTCACTGTGATTTGTTCACTTTGTCCAGATGTATCCACAGAAAGCATTTGGCGCAGAACATGTGAAGCAGCATGGTGCTTTTATGCTGGGAAGTTCATGTTTTGCCTCTTGTTGCTAGGAGACGGATTCGGGGGTGTACACCTGCGTGGCCTCAAGCTCCAGCGGGGAGACCAGCTGGAGCGGAATCCTCTCGGTGAAAGGTAGGCATGGCCACGCCCCTCTGCTGCCGTTGGTCCCTGCACATGGCTTTCCCACGACCTTTTTTAGACTTCCTGTCTCTCCTGGGAACTTCCTCTGGGACAACCTTCGTGTCGACACGTGCACCTCTCACACTACCCTGAAGGACAGTCTACTATATAGTCTTAATTCTATTACTCTTTTGCGAAATAACAGTAAAATATTGGCAGTGAGGTGAGATACTTGAACACATAACAAGATTTTCCATTGAGTTAGAATATGTCACTTGTCAAGCAGCTAGTGTAAAGCTAGCTGATAATTTTAACAAAATAAAAAATGTAAGTCCTGTTATAGGAATGAAATATGTGCCAAGGCGGACGTTTTTGCAGGTTTCCTGTCTTTTTATTTTTCTCTCTCCGTACTCCATTTGGGTGTTTTGGTGTCGCTATAGCTTTTTAGTATGAGATAGATTGGTTATCAGGATAGCCATGTTTATGTGGTTTCGCCAAAAGATTTTGATTGTCCGTCTCTTTTTTTCGTAGAAGGCGGAGCCCCGTCCGTTCCTCAGGTATCCAAACCAATCCAGCTGCCAGGGCCCCCCCAGAAGCCAATCGTGACGGACGTGACCCGGAACAGCGTCACGCTGACTTGGCAGCCCAACGCCCACGAAGGGGGCGCGGCGGTGACTTCTTACATCATCGAGGCCTTCAGGTGAGAGCGACGGCAGTACCCGTCCGTCACAGCTATTAGCCATTCCTGATGCTCCGGCTCCTGTTACCTGTTCAGCTACGGAAATGAAACAGCTGGACAACAGTGTTGGCGTGAATGGCATTAATAGTGATGAAAATGGCGTTTGTTTGCTTTATATTGACATATGCACGGAAAAGTTCCTCATAGGATTCTTGGGGTTATAATGGTTTTCCGTGGTTCAGCACTATTAGCAAAAAATTAGAAGCTGAAAGGGGTTGCTGTTTGATTGAGTTTGAGAGTCCGGTGCCATCAGACAACCTGCTTCCTGTTCTGAAGAATATGAAGAACCTTGTATATTTTTACAAAGACTCTGAACAACCCATATATTCAGCGTTGTCCAATACACAAATGAACGTAAACAATGTTTTATATTGATAAAAATTGATACTCTTATCGTATTTTGTAATTTTTCTTTTTTTTTGAAGAATGTTGTGCTCATGTGCTGCGGGCGAGGATTCTCATTCAGAAAATTAAACACACCTACAGATGGGCTGGCTTTACCTGTGTCCCAATGCCCCGAAAAACACAGGCCTTTTCAGACGTGCGTATTCATGAATAATAATGGTTATACATAAAGGTGATGTCTGTGCCTTCACATGAAAGCGGGTTTTCACAGGCTTAGACACGCACTCCCTCCAGCGCCACTGTCATTAGCTCGGTGACAGGCCCTCCTGTCCCCTCCTTCTCGCTGCCGAAGCGCTGCGGCCGGACATTTTTCATTTCCTTATTAATTGCACGTCAGCGTTTCACCGCCGGTGGCCAAGCCAGGCGTGACAGGCAGAAGCTTACATCCATATCGGCACCCCCGCCCCTGACCCCTCTCACATTCAAATAAAGGTGCCCTTAGCTGCCTCCACGGTGACCAGCGCCACTGAACTACAGTTCACTGAACATTTGTCTCAGCCCTGTCAGCTGGGGCCTTCAACAGCGTCAAGCTCCCATAAGCTGGTCCCAGCACTGATACCCAGAGGCCTCGAGCTTTTCTGAGCAGACATGTCTCCACCGAATCTCATTTGCCGATTAGCCATGAGCGGAAGGCCGTGGTCGGACATCAGGAGCTGGATCGGCGCGTAGCAGGCAAAATTGTTGGGACAGGCATGGCTTCACGGTTAACCCCTTGAACTCTTAAATTTTCACTTCAGTGGGTTCTAAGTCAAAAAAAGCATTAAATTTACTTCAGTTCTCCAGCAAAGGCTTCATATTGTAGGACAGTGCTACCTTCATATTCTTTTCCTGCTGGTGACAGCGCTTCACTGAAGCTACATTACTCTTATATTGACAGAAATATTCAAACCCAGGGTGCCACTTTGGCCATAGCATTACATTAAATGGAAAATATCTAACTCTTTTTCGCCATTTTATAAATATTTTCCTGTAATTCGGCAGGACATGTTTAGCATCATTGGAAACCGTGAAATTTCCTCTAGAATACTTAAGGGGCTTGAATTTCGCAGGTTTGAATACAGCAGCTGTATTTGTCGGCCTCATGAGTCTGTTGGTTTTATGGGGTTAATATCAGTGCTTCTCTTCTTAGGAGGTATGTTACTGTCACATTGTGTTCAAGAAACTCGCTTTGTCGTAAAAATCAACGTGATTTAAGATGTGATTTTCATCAAAGATTTCAGAAATTGGGGAAGGGGGCAGGATGAACCCAGTCTGTTTGTCTGCATCCGTTTGGACAAGTGTGCGTCGGCATCCGCAGCTCGGCATCGCCTTGCAAAGTGACCTTGGATTTATCGCCGTCGTTCCAGGGCCCCGGGGAAGGATTTTTTTACGGCGGACGCAGTCTTTATTGCCGTAGCCTAATTGCGCAGGTCGGCAATAAAGTCGCTCATTCCTGGCGAGTCCCTATCGGGGGAAAATAAAAAATTAACACAGAACACGCCTTAATGGCACTGAACTCGATTTCGGCGGGATGTAGAGAGGAAGTGGAGAGAAGAAAACTGTTCATCGTTTATAGACATGCGTGCATGCCCCTTCCTCCAACAGATGTTTTATTTGCAAGATTTATTCAGTTATTCATCAAAAGCCTGCTCAATATGAAACTGATCCCCTTCAAAGTTCGATTCTAACAAGTAAATTGTTTATTGAATAAATGCATTTTGAATAGCCAGAAATCACTGGACTATAATTTGCGCAGATGTAGTCATTTACAGGGCATGGTTCTTCGGGTTCAGAGTAGGGGGAAATAACTGGCTGAGGTCTAAAAATAGGTTTGTCATTGCTTGGATCTGTGATTCAGTCAGGAAGTCAGTGAAGTGTCACGGAGTTGCCAAGCATCATTGAGCACAACATTCAATGATAATAGCGAGAAGCACGGCTAAGTAGCTGCAGTCTTGCCTCTCACTCTGAGATTTCAAATTAACCCTTTCCCTCATCCACGCATGCTAATACTAACAACTGTACTGAAGTCTGATTTAAAATTATTTTTGTGAGTTGAAGACATGGTGTAGAGTCTTTTTTTTTTGTTGGGTCTTACCCCCTGTCGGGACATGTGTTTACCACTACACTTTACTGTTCCAGCCAATCAGCTGGCAGCACTTGGCAGACGGTGGCGGACCTGGTGAAGATTGAGACTCACACGATCAGCGGCCTATACCCCAACACTATCTACCTGTTCATCGTGCGTGCAGTCAACGCTTATGGCCTCAGCGACCCCAGCCCTATCTCCGAGCCTGTCCGCACGCAGGGTATGCACCCAGTGGAGTGAAGCTGTCTTTGACGATGGCCTTTATATTTGCACCTTATTAACTGATCCCTGTTATTTGCACAGTAAGGTCAGCTGAGAACTCAATTCTCATTTGCAGAGACAACCTGGGAAATCTGCTAAGTGCTGGTAGGGAATACACTGTTCAAGGGCTGCTCAAATCACCTGAGACACAGCCATAAATACTATCTCTGTGAATGTCACGACATGCGGTTTTCGTTGCGGCTGGTACATCTATTTATCAGTTTGATTCTGTGGTGATTTTTAGAGCTGAAGTTCTGTTGGCTTTAGAAAATTAGTCTGTCTCTCCCCATCAGAGAACTTTGACTTGCAGTCTCTGTTCTTTTTTAGCCATTGATGTTTCTTATTGTTTGGCATATTTTTTTTTACCATTTTTCTGACAGGGTTGCCATTGTCATCTGAAGTAACTTACTCATTTTTGTGACCAACGCACCTATGACTCGGAGACTGTTTTTCCCCGTTAGAACTCATTTAGTATTGTCATCTTGCTTTGGAGACTTTACAAGCAAACTGCTGCTGGTTGGACCGCTCTCACGGCTAAATAACATTATAGTGAATAGGAATGACCTGTGTTGACGCTTTTGTCATTTTGGTTTTGATACTTCAAATTAAAAGCCGCCTTTCAAGGGTGCTCACAATTTTTGTCCGCATCCTGTGTAAGCAGTCAGAAATAGAAAGTGCCTGGTTTCCCTGATGCGGAGTCTGTTTTTACTGGGATTTTGACCATGATACTCCCTTCACCACTGTAGTCGGGCTTTGGTTTGTTTATTTACTCCAGAGGGAAGATTACTCTCCTTCCAGCCCCATTTTTGCTGTAGCTCATAAATTCCTCCGGCTGTCTCCATTCAAGTACGGAGCGGACTCGGCTCCGCTTGGCTTCAGACAAACCGCGTGAGGGGCCTCAGGGTGGTGTTGTTGCCGGCTGGAATCATTTCGGCTTGTAATAACAAACCTGCGGGTGTGTGTATTTGAGAAGATTCTGACCGAGCTCTCAGCGCATAGAGAGCGAGCAGGAAGACGGGGGGGTTTATTTGAGTTTTCGGCGGATTGTCTTGCAGACGTGAGCCCGACAGGGCAGGGCGTGGACCACAGGCAGGTGCAGAGGGAGCTGGGCGAGGTGGCGGTGCGTCTGCAGGAGCCTGCAGTGCTCACTGCCTCTAGTGTGCAGGTGGCCTGGACGGTGAGTGTCCACCTGACCGCCAATCCACTACATCCTGTGACATATCGTGACATGACATGAAATGGCATTATACCCACTACCAGTCAAGTAGTGCCCTTGAGTTATTTTCTTCTTCATGTGGTTTGTAAAATAAACGCGGTTTTAGCCTTTGTAAACATCCTTGGGTGGCACGTGAAAAGGCATAAAAAGTGATCTGTCGGAAAAATGACCTATATTTCACCTGATTGTAACCTAAATGTTGAAGTTAAAAAGCCATTTTTGGAAGTATAGACAAGTAAATGACTTCTGTACTCCAGCAAAGCCGAAGATCATTAAAATCAGGCTAATATGTGAGAGAGAGGTCAGAATTATCTGGAATGAGCAAGTCACAAGTGCAGTACATCCATGCGAAGTTCCCCAGAAGTGTGAACTTCTCAGAACCATGACTGTTGAAATATTTTTAACAAATCTGTGAATTCACCCAGCAGTTATTTTCGAAAAAGATTGAAATTTAGATTTTTTTTTTTTTTTTTTTAACAAACCAAAGGTGTTAATATTTCTTCATTGTGGTCATACAATCCCGTACAAACCCTTTTGACTGGGAGAGCTGCATGATGTGATGCAACATTACATTATTCTACAAAATTGTCCAACATAATGATGAGAAGAATCAACTCAGTTCAGACATGGCTGCCATTTCCTACTCCAGTCATTTGTGGTGTTTGGATTAAATGTTTGGCAACCTGCAAGATGATGGCAGGAATGATGAACCCTTATGTACACATATGAACTGGTTTTGCCATGCCTCATCAGCTTTGACAATTGAAAGAAAATTGAAATACTTCCAAAGATTCAGAGTCACAGAAACATTGCTAATGAAAAAAATATGATGTGGACTTTGCTCTGCAAACTTGACTAAAACATGAGTAAATGAATGACTGTGGAATAGCTAAATTGTTATTATTCATGAACCAAAATTTTATTCGTACCCCTTTAAACATTAGTTAAGTAAATGAGTGGCTGTACTGTGGATGAAATGGCCGTAAAGTCTTGATTTTAACATGTTTAAAGTTGTCAAGTAAACAAAAAGTGAGTCACTTCAACCTAGTATCTTATGTTATATTGGGAAAATTACCATTTTATGTTCAACTAACAATTAAATGCGAGTTTCATTAAAGTGTAGCAGGTGTTATCCTGTAAATTTATAATGGCCAAACTCTTCCATACTGTGAAACAGCCTTGCGTTTTGATCTCGGATTCCCTTTGACCCTCCTGGCTCTGTAGGTGGACCAGCAGTCCCAGTTCATACAGGGCTTTCGGCTGCTCTACCGGCCCTCGGGGGGGACGTGGCTGGCGCAGGACGTGAAGGCAGCCTCGGAGCGCAGCGCCGTGATCGCGGACCTGCGGAAGGGCACCGAGTACGAGATCAAGATTCGGCCCTTTTTCGACGAGTTTCAAGGCATGGACAGCCAGCCACTGCTGGTCCGTACCCCGGAGGAGGGTAAGGCTTTTAAAGCGCAGTGGGAGGAGGCTGAGGGCTCGGCAGATGGATGCAACTGTAGTACACTGTTTTATCATAACATAGTACAGCATAACGTAACATAATGTAGCTCAGCATAGCATAATATAAGATAACATAGCATAGCATAGCAGCATACTGTTGCATAACGTAACATTACACAAAGTAACGCAAGTAACAAGAACAGACCATTTCAGCCAACAGAGCTCATCATTTGTCAACTACCTATCACTTACGATACTTGTGGACTCACTGGTATTGAGCTCTCGATTAGGCATGGTATGTATAACGCAAGAGTTCTGCCTCCACTACATAGCCTGGTAAGCTATTGCAAATTTTAACCGCTCAGTTCATTGAGAAAAGCGTCCGAGCTGTAATGAGCACTGATGTTGATGGCCCTTTAAGGTGAATGTTCTCATAATGCCAATGTCACACTCAGTACTTTTAATTTATTGCAATTGAATTGTAGAGCTATTACTTAGAATTTGAATTTTAAAAAGTCCAAAGCGTGCTTTTCATTCATAGGGATGAGCAATAATTCTGTCAACTGCTCCCTTATGTTTTTTTTTCCAGATAATATGTAGTCTTGAATTTTCATTTCCCAAATGCAGAATTTTTTTGTCACTTTCAATTAGGTTGAATTTATTTCCTGTTGCTTTACTCTCTGTTGATATGCTGCGTGATATAAATGTAAACCACTTTTATCCTCGTCTCTAACCTTGAATTCCACTGTCATCGTTTCAAAGTCCCTAGTGCCCCTCCTCAGGGCGTGACTGTAGCGACCGTAAAGTCGAGCAACAGCTCAAGCATCAGTGTTTCCTGGGAGCCGCCCCCCCCTGAAGCACAAAATGGAGTAATCCAGGAGTACCGGGTAAGTTGATTGGGTAAAACAGTTGAAGTGGAATGGCTCATTCTGCTGGGGGAAGGGGGGTCCATTCTCTCACTTCTGCCTGCTTGTTTTTGGCAGGTCTGGTGCCTGGGTAATGATACACAATCACGGTACCACATCAACATGACGGTGGACGGTGACGTCTTGACGACGGTACTGAAGGGCCTGCTGCCTGGGGTCCTGTACCAGGTGGAGGTTGCCGCAGTGACCAGCGCTGGAGTTGGGGCTCACAGTCAGCCCGTCTCAGTCTTCTTCAGTGAGTGTTGCCCCCATCAGAGCTCCTGGGGTAAAAGCCCCTTCAGAGCACTGGTTCCTCCCTCTGCAGCCACTCACCAGCCTCGGGGGCAGGGTCTCCTGCTAAGGTTTCGCAAGGGACGGCTCTCGTGTTTTGGACGACACGCGAGTTCCTGCACTTTTTCCAACATGGCTGCATACTGGGGTTTGCATCAAATTCCATCAAAAACAAGCTGTGCGGAAGTGGATGTCACCCTTTAAAGCAAGGCAAGGCCGCTCACTTTTCCTCTCGCTCGTCTACGCAAGACCAAACTTAGTTTAATCGTGCAAGAGGCAAGAACTCGCAGGCTCTCACTTGACCCCTCGATCTTGAACGTGCCCCTGGTGTTTGCTGTAGTCCAACTCATGCACATCTGGTAAAAATATTCAACCCCTTGACCAGTTTTATCAAATCTTTATAAACACAGCACAGACCTGAATGTGGCTGGTGGTGGCTGGGAAGAGGTTTTGGAATCACTGGCCTTGCGGAGGATTGGCCCACTTTGGTCCTTGGCAGCCGCAGGGTCTGCTGGTTTTTATTTTCATTTTCAATACAACTACCCCGTACACCGAAGAAACCAGTTAAGCAAAGTAAGAAATGTAATTGACTGCTTTATATTTCATTTTGAATATTGAGAAACAACAAAAATCAGCAGGTCATGTGACTCTCCAGGTCTAGGTTGGAGGTTGGCTGAAGTGCTTCAACATGTGTTTATAACTTTGCGCTTGCTTTTCCTGCATGAGAACTCCTCAGAAATGTCACTGGGATGGTATCCGAGAGATGAGTATAACTCTACCCATCACTTTGGATTTTAATACATCTTTTTCATTTTTAAATGGTGCATTTAACAACATATTTGTCTCTTTGAGTAGATTTAGGACATTTGTTCACTGAAAATCAAAATGTACCCTTACTGTACCATTATGTCTGAAAGTGCTGCAAGGAAGTCATTTTGGAGACAAATGGAGGAGCTGCCCGGTGCAACCATTTCCGACTGGTTCTTGTAGCCTGTGTCCCTGTCTGCTCACTTGTGTTCTTTCTATCGCTTATATCTCCTCTGCCCCTGAGCTTAGTGAATTACGCTGCTGTTTGGCCACCGTACGCATGAAGACGCCCTCATCTTCAGGGAGTGAATATCTTTCTGCTAGTTACAGTGCACCATTGGTTTGGGCTGGTTTTCCAGCACTGACCTCCTTCTGACCGCTGTAGTGTTAAACGGAGGCTGTTTTTAACCGCAGCTCTTGTGCTAAACTGCCAGTCTGACTGACCCTTTTAAGGTGTGAGGTCACATAGGTGCGATTAGAATTAAATGTATTATTGGATGTTCCGTTGTTGGTGTAACAATTCGTTATTTTGCCAGATACTGTTATTTATTACATCCCTGTTGCTAGGATTAGCTCATAGAAATTAATAGTAGCCGCTTGCTAGTATTCAGTTCATAATGTTTGATTGCCGCCCTGTGGATTATAGGAAATTATATCTTAAAGGAGTAGGCAGCCCATTTCTGGTTGGAAAAAAAAATGAATGGAAATCAGACAGGAAGTCTATTAAGGGTGCAAAGAATTATAATCCTTCCTTACAATATTTTTTCTATCAATCTTTTACTTGTCTACCCGAGTATATGATGAATCAGGACTACATATCAATGCAGCTAAGAAATTGTGACACAGTCTACTTCCAGTGTTGAAACATTGCACAACAGTGGACCGCGTGTGATGTCAGTGTTTTGTCTCTGCTGTGCTACTATCCTGAATGTTGTTACTCCATCACCTATTCTCCTGTGATCTGGAAAAACCTACTACGTGTGTCACTTTTGTAGAAACTGAGTTTGACCCTCATTTGCAGGAATAAAGAGTGGTGAAAATCTTAAAACACTGGCTATTAATGTTTTTTGAACTGTCAGAATCAAGTTTCCATTATTTTTTTTGGGAAGGAAAAGTCCAGAATCCAGAAGTTTTTTTTTTTTTTTTCAGTTGCGAGAATTCTTGCCACTGATAAATTCACTAGGTTTTATCATATCACAGGAGTACTGTATTTGCTCCCGTGGACGCATTCCTATCTCTAGTTTAACTTGACAGACTTCTGGATGCAGTCAGAACTGGACAAAGTTAAAAATATTCCGAAGAACCTGCTCTTTGAAGGATGAAAGCTGAAAGGCTAACCTCCGCATTCCTTCCTCTCTCTCAGAGCTGCCCACCGAGCAGGCCCCGGCCCCAGTCGAGCCAGAGGAGAACGTCAGCCTGGCCGAGCAGATCACGGACGTGGTGAAACAGCCAGCATTCATCGCCGGCATCGGCGGGGCCTGCTGGGTCATCCTTATGGGCTTCAGCGTGTGGATCTACTGCCGCCGCAAGAAGAGGAAAGAGCTGAGCCACTACACAGCTTCCTTTGCCTATACGCCTGCAGGTACCTGAGCAGGGCTGCCTCTTCTGTGCCTGATCATAATGCACTTGGGCCTTTCGGCCTGTTTTTAATGTATCTTCTCCATGGCTTATACTTTTTCTTGGAGAACCTTAGCTTAATATAACTTCCACCTTGCTTTTACCCTTGAACAGAATGTCTTATCTTTGTTATTCTTGGTTTTTGTGCATTTATCTTGAAATGCATTTGTAGTCCAGGGTTTTCAAGTGCGCTACATTTAGGGAAAATTTCACCTGCTTACCAGCTTTCTTATTCAGTCCGCTCAGTTTGAATACTCAATATCACGCAAGTTTGCTATCTTCTACCGTTTGTGCTTATAAAGGAGCTGGATTTTTTTATTATTATTTATTTTTTTTTTTTTGCAGGAGGCATACAGGTTGAACACATTTCTCAGGGGGCAGTGGGCTGTATCTTAAGTGGGATTTGAACTTGCAATCTATGAAGCAGTGAATAACTGCATCGTTCTGCATGTTACCCCATCTGCAGTGACCTATTTCTTTTGTCTCTTGCAGTTGGGTTCCCCCACGGAGAAGGGCCAGGACTCGGCGGCAAGTACGTTTTACGGCTCCGCCTTTGAGGGAATGACTGTGCGCTGGTCTGAACGACTGTTGAGGTAATCAAATGCGACGTGGCGGCACTGACTGGCGTGTCACGCTGTCTCTTTTCCAGGGGTGGAACACTGGGCACCAACATGGGCAACTACCCCTGGCTTGCAGACTCCTGGCCAACCACAAACCTGGTGCATAGTGGGAAAGACTCAGTCAACTGTTGCACTAGCAAACACGACTCTACGGAAAGATACTACAATGGTAAAACCCTCTTCGGACTAAGTCATAAGTGTTGAGCTCCCAGTAACTTTAGCTCAGTTATTAAACTTCGCTTTGGATTTGCCCCTGTTTAAATATGTATTTTGCATGCTTGGTTAAGACTTTACTTTGCCTCAGGATAAATCACCCAGCATTTGACTTGAAGCTGAGCTGTGGCAAACAGGAGCTCAGGCTGTTTTTACAGAGTTATTCTGATCATTATGGTGGGCAAAACATTGAATGGCCACTTTTTCTTCAGTCGATGGTCTGGATATGGGAGGCCATCCAGATCGTACTTACTGCATTCATCCATCTCATTTCCCTTACTTTCTGAAACAGGGCCAGGCCTTGCATTAAAATTACTACCTGTGATAAGAAAAAGAACTATAAAATTTCAATGAATAATTAATGAAATTTGGTCAGTCATTAAATAAGCTATCTAAGACGCCTAGTACTGGGGCATGTTTTGCCTCCGCTCACGCAGCGGATGGGGACGTATTTCTGGTTGTCAGTTTCTGCGCGTCTGCCAAACTGTCCGTCACAAACATCTTCACTGCGCTATGTCTCCTGAAGGAGTGGGGGGGTTTTACCAAAAATAAACATGGTACCTCTCCATAGAGGGTAGCTAAACTGATTCGGTTTTGAAGGTCATCAGTCAAAGGTCAAGGTCTCATTTGGTCAGTTGTATTTGGGGGCCAAGTATCAAATTTTAGGGTGTATGAAGTTATGGCTGGTGGTGGCATAGCAATCAAGGCTTAGCGTTGAGTTGCGCCATGTGTAAAATAAAGTGTGACCAAAGAAATGTGTTTTTTTTTTTTGCATTTAAAATGCACGGACATGCAGGGACGCACAGAATAAATCGCTGTGCGACTTTGTTTTCTCAGAAGCAGGTATCTCCAATTATCTGAACCAGAGTGAGAAGTATAGCACTGGGTCCAACGAGGGACCCATCTACAGCACCATTGACCCGGCCGGCGAGGAAACGCGGGCCTTTAGCCCAGCCTACTCTCAGCACACCACCCCTTACGCCAGTACCCCTGTCATGCCCTTCGCCGCCCAGGGCCCCTGCAGCCCAGAGCACGACTGGATGGTCCAGCCGGGGCCCTCAGGAGCCCAGTACGCTCAACCAGACCGGTCCAGAGCCGAGAACGGTACGATAACCAACCTTCGTGATTTTTCCTGTTACCATAGCTGCTGAAACTCATCTTATGAGAATAATTAGTGTATTAAAAGAGTGTTGTCCTTGCAGTGGGCACAAGGTTTTTCACAGAAAAGCAATAAAAAAAGAGGCAGAACACAGTAAATACAAAGCATGAACGCAAAGGGGGAAGGTACAAGGATTAGGAATAAAAGTACAAATAGATAAAAATAGATGATAAAAATGTACACGCAATGAACTGTAAAACTCTATTAAAACATAAAACTCCTTCATGGAGTTTGGGAAAACAGCACAGGGTCAGCCATCTGCAACACTGCTGGAGCTCGCAGTATTTCTGTGCTACGGACAGGGCTAAATGTGCATAAATCTATTTCTTTTGCTGAACTCTTGGACATGAAGTACCAGTCAAGAGTTTTGACGCACTCGTATTTGTGGATATTTTAGAAGAAATGAACAGCATTTATTTTGAAAAATTTATTTAAATCCTACATTAATCAAAATAACTACCGTTTGCAATGAAAATTTTTCCGTTATTTTTTTTCAGCAATGGCAGTCATATGGATGCAGAAGTTCCACTAGATGTGCTGCACTTGAAACCAGCTTGATTTTAATTTATTTGTTGGAAAATGGAAAATATTTTTGGTCTGTTTATTTTGCCAAATATGGCTTCTTTAAGAATTGCAAAAATTTTTGGACCCAATAAATTATATCCTGTGACTATATACTTCTTACCCTGTGCCATCTGTAATTTACAGCAGTGTAACCATTTACATTTATTCGAGGTAAAAAAAGTAAAAAAAAAACCAAAAAACTGTGCTTTAATATGAGAAAAGTGTGTCCTAACTATTGACAGGAGAATTGCATACTTATAATAGATGAATATTTGCGTTCTTTTTGGTGCAGACGTCTTATATTTCCCTTGGAAGGTGCAACAATGTTCTTTGGGTGCTAATAAGAACTGTAACTTTTGTACAAATGAGTTATTAAGCAAATGTCTGTGGTTACTATGGTTGCATCTGCTTATAAGTTTCTGGCCCCTGAGACAAGCATTGCAACTTTCTCAGAACTTCATTGTACCTTGTAGTGTTATTTTACATCAGTTAAATGTCTGAGTATTGTTCTATTGGGCGAGGCGATAGATGTTACTGGAAACTCAAATTAGGTGCGTTGCGTTATTGCAGGGAAACAAGGGAAGCCGAAGTCGATGGGGAAGCCTGTTAAGACGCCGTCCCTTAGCTGGGTGGAGGCCCTGCCGCCGCCGCCGAGCTCGGCCGAACTGCAGTCCTGTTCGGAGGGAGGAGAGAGAGATGCTGATGACGAAGACCTGGGGTGAGTCCCCTCTTTGGCACATGCAATTAATTCCCAAACCAATGGGACGGAATAATCCTGAGCTCTGCTCGGAGCAGGTCGTGAGCTACTCGGGAACAGTGAGCTCGATGAGCGCAGGTCGCCCAGCTTCAATCTGTGTGTGTGCCGATCAGAAAATTAGGTTGAATTTGAAAACTCCCCTTTCACGGTGATAAAAGTTACATTAATTATTATAAATATTCACTTGGCATTTCCATAATGGAAGTCACGCGTTATACATTGCCTGTCCAACCTTGGCTAATGCATTCAAGCTTCATCTCGCACCTTCAGGGTGTAATTACATAAGCTTTTATCTAGGATTTCTTTAAATATTGGAGTGGTTGAAGTAGACATTTTTGATGAAACTCTATCACAATTTGAGCAATTCTGCACTTTCTCATGTTCTGGCATCAGCTCTTGGCGAATGGCCAGCTGCCCTTATGAGAGCCTCTCCTCTTCCCTCCCTTCCCCAGGCCTGTTCTGATACCGTACGACAGGATGTAATGAGGTTTCGGAGATGCTGACTCGCTGTCTGTGGGTTCGTGAGCGAGCAGTTTCCGGTGGCGGTTGGCTAGTGCGCCACCAAATCCTCCCCTCCACCTACCCTGTCCAGGTCATGTTTATTCCTTTACCCAATTAGCCGGTAGGCGGTAATAACATTACTTCCCCGCTGAAGCTAAGTAGGCGTCACGGCCGCGAACCCGCGGGCTCGAAGCGGGGAGAGATCGAGTTATGCCGTTCCCCCTCGGCCCACACCTAACAGTCGCCAGTGGGAGAACAGCGGCGCCTTCACCTCAGCCCTTATTAACGCCGGCTGACAGGTACATCGCCCGGTGGAGATAACCAGGACCGATGGGTGCTGCTTTGCCTGGGCTTCTCGCGTGGTTACCGCGGTAATAACATTAGCTCATGTAAGAGCTGTTTCCCCTGTTCGCTTTCCTGGGAGAAGAAACAATGTCATTATTCAAGCAGCCCTGCTGGGCACCGCCGTGTAATCTGACTTGATTTCTGGTGTTAGCCCTCAGTGTGCTTCTCAGGTTCTTTGATGAACTAAAGATAACTGCTCAGAATTCCTTCTCTCATCCCCCGTGACTCATGCTCTGCCTTATTTCATTACGAGGCCGAGGCGACCTGTTCTCGCCTTCAGCTTTCCCTAATCTGGGTACCTCTGCGTGGGAAGGCTGTCAAGCGGTTGCTTGTTTTTTTTTGTTTTTTTTTTTTGCTATACGTGTTTCTGAGTTCAGTGGTAAGTATATCTGCGGTGTGGAAAATGTGCCCACTGCTCTTATTTATGTTAAAGAGGCCATTTCGATGCGTAGAGCATTCCAGAGTTGCTGGATGCGTAGGCGTGTGATAGAGAGGGCTGCCTCATCTAGTGCCTGTTGAGCCCCACTTATTCAAGTCCCCCCCGCCCCGAAAATTGAATGTCTCTCTGAACACCCCAGACATTACTGGCCTGAGGCCTGTCTGTCTAATTGGGCTAAGAACAGTGGAAATCGATATACCACCAAAAGATACCATCGACCCTCCAAGCTAAGGAGACAAGAAACGTTGTTGGGGCCAAATTATGATGGATGCACCTGTTGCCTGGTTTGGCTGCTGACAAATGGCTTGTGGAAGAACTGGGCGATCGTGGTGTTTTCGCAACTTCTGCTAAACTTGTCGCACTATCAAAAGAAAATTCTCCTCCCATGTCCAAATGTTGATTTGTTTTGGAAAAGAGCCAGGTATTGATATTAACCATGGCGTATACTCCAAATGGATTCCTTTTTGAAGTGTTTTTGCACTTGCGTTCGAGTGCTGCCAAGCAGAAGTGCCTGTGGCAGAAATGGCAGGATCAGACCACCTCAGACTGGACTAAATTTAACATGAACAGACGTGTCAATATTTTCACAGTGAAACTTACACTTTGCAAGGTGTTGTTTTTAACACTCCCACAGTTAAGAGTTTTACTGGGTAGTATGAAATATGCCGCCTGCCAAAACTTGTTAAGACCGAATAGTAGAAAGTTGAAGAGTTGGCCTGTATTGCTCATGTAATAGCCAATTATAAATGTCTCACTGTTAGTCATGTGTAATAAAGATACTTCTGTGTATGGCTTTATTTAACTAGCACTAATGTTAGTTCCACATTTAAATCTTTCACATTAATCTTCCCTGTCTATGATTCTTTGTTGCGCCGTTGAATTTTGCTCTGCACAGCACTTGTATCATGGTTATCTGTGCACAAAGTGGTTTGCCCTCCCATAGGCACTTTACTCATAATTGACGGCCTCTAGTTATGCTACGGACACTAACACTTCACAGGGGAATCTCTGGTGTTAATTATACACAAACATAGAAGTTACAGGTCTAGTTTTTAACACTTTGTTTTACAGAACTGCATCTGACCACAGTCCTTACTGAGGAATAGCGTACACTGTCACTGTGATTGTCATGCTTCGTGTTATGGTCACCAACAAAACTATATCATATCTATTCAAGCATCTTTAAGTACATTTTAAAGCAATAAAAGTTAGGTCATTTAATTGTTATCATAGATTTTATTCTGGAATTCAGTTTATGAATAGTTTGAATGTTCACATTTTGGAAGAAGCCACCATCAGTGAGGGATTTAATTACTACTTGCTTGCACTAATTAACTGCGGAGCTATTCCCCGCTTTGTAGCAATTATAGCCGTTGGCTGGCTTTTGTCCAGCCGCCGGTGCAGCTACATTATGGGAGAGACATTAGCGGATCAGTGTAGTGTGCTGAGACACGTGCTAATGTCTAGTTGTAAAATATGTACCCGCGTGCAAACAGTTAATTTGACAGCCCGTTTTATTGCATGTTTTCTCCGGAAAAACAAAGCTTTTGGTGCACAATATCAGGGGTTAAGTTTCATAAACATGACGGTGGAGTGGTTAGTCTTGTTTAATTTACTGTACTCATCCTCCCAGAGCAGAAATGTCAAGTGTAGCTGTTTTGATGGGAGCGTTAATGGAAAAATAGCCGGGACGGTAGCATTGCAGCACTCAAAAAGCAAAACATCATGTTCAGAATACCGAGAGTTGCTGGTATGGTAGATGAAGATACCTTACAGAGTCCGATGTGGATCAGTGTGTAAACGTCCCCCCGATCCTTCTTCAAAGGTCCGACGAGGAAGACTGGTGTCCGCCCCTGCCAGAGAGAACCTATCTGATGGACGAACTTTCGGGAGAGAGCCCCGCCCCCCCGCCGAGGGGAGAGCCCTCCTCCCCCACTACGTCCTACAGCCACCAGTCGACCGCCACGCTCACCCCCTCCCCTCGTGAGGAGGGCCGGCCCTGCGAGGACATTCCCCGCCTCCATCACTTTGACGCTCCGCAACTGGCACGGTACGGCCCCACTGGGATAGGCACATCTCGGCCTCCCTGCCAAAATGAAGACTTCCTGAGATTAAGCCACTGGAGCATCAACTTTGTCTGTCTTTCCTCCATACTCTGACTAACCATCCATGCCCCAGAGGTGTGATGTCCAGACTGAGGACATAGTCCTCCCAAACGCTTTGTTGTAACCATGAGGATTTGATGTAGCAAAACTCTTTAACTTGGAGTTAGCACTTATCGCAGGAGCGTCAAACTCTTGGTAGGACTTTCACATTCTGACCTATGGATGTTACGCCTCTTCTACCATCTCATGTCGAAATATTTTGATAAAAACTTGCCCTGAGGAGCCGAAAATACTCCCATATTTCAGATAAAACCCCTTGAATACAAAGCAAGATCCTGCCGGCTATGTAATGCACTACGTTCTTAGAAAAAACTAGTCTGAGTGAAATTAAAGTGGATTTGAAACACAGATATCCTTCGGCTACGTGGGCATGTTTCACACCGCCATGTATCTTAGTGTTGGGTTTCTTATTAAAAAAAAAAAACAAAAAAAGAAAAACCTTGAGGGTAGATTCAGTATCCATTTGTCATAAAGTGCTTCGATAGTATTGAATAGCTTCACGCCAGATTTTTTTTTCTGTCTTTATGCTTATTTTGCAGCAGGAAACTTGGACCCTTAGCGCAAACCCTGGAGTTATAGAGCTTGAAATAGGGATTTATTTGTTTTAATGCAAACCTCGAGAGATAGCGTGCATGTAGGGGAGTAACTCCATTTATGTTCTATGGAGTTACGTCTAGGGTCTAAACAAACGCTTATATGAGATATTGTACGAGCAACAAGATAACTGGAAAGGCTGCATCAGCCACATTTGTTACTGCATCAGTTTGCAAATGAAGGAAAGCAAAGCCAAAGTGAAGAACTGGAGAATTTTCAGCTCTAAATCAACATTTGTAGTCTGTTTATATTCGCCCACGGGACGTAGAGATGGGTTGATGAAACATTGGAGCTTTCCTGAAAATGCCTTTAACTATGAGACTCTAAAATGCAATTACATCAACACAGGTCATTCCCATTCATTTGAATGCTAATTCACAGCATTTATGGCAGTCTCCGTGCTCATTTGATGGTCTGTATGCAGGCTGTTAGAGTTAATTACCACTGGGCATTTCACTGTGAAACTATGCTTGCCTGGTGAACTTTGAGTAATGTTGAGTTGTGGTTGCGTGCCGAGTGACTGACCGCACGTTCGTTTTCCGTCCCGCAGGAGGTTGCCGTGCGGACCCGTCCCAGTGCCACGAGCTCCCAGCCCTCCCCTCACACAGTCCAACCCCAACCTTTCAGCCAATCACGAGGCCCCAGAGGTGGGGAACCCCCAGCGTTCAGCCCACCGGCGTGACCTCAGCCAGGGGGCAGCACTGAGCACAGAAAACATTAGCACAGGTTGGCATCTTCCTCTTACCTACCTGTGTTCAGCCTACTGAGCTGTAGATCAGTGTCTTCACTGCTTCTAATCTGTTGGTCCCTCACAGGCAAAGTGTGTCTCGGAAAAATAGGCCTTGTGTCAACAAGAAAAATGACCAATTAATTAAAGCTGTGATTTAATCTTTTTCTTTCATTAGTCCCTGACACCTAAAGCTTGATTTAAAGTTTGATTAAGACAGTCTGTTCCTTCCAGAGTAAAATTTTCATTGGAGAAACTGCACTGTGACTGACCTTTCTTCCTCTGTTGTGCCCTGAGGCATTGTGGGACTTGTAGTTATTTGTGATGTATGTCCCCTTAAGGCCGAGCTCGCCCCTCTCACGCTGGAGATACGCACACACCACCAGGACAGAAGTCCAGAACCAAAAAGAAGACCTCTAAAAGTGGACAGTACAGAAGAGGTGACCTGAACCAAGGAGGTAGGTGGTACTGTGGGGGACTGGACAGAAGTAACAGGGCACTAACAGTCCACTAACCAAACATTTCTGCTACAGACTATTGAAAACTGCGTACAAAGTCACTGTAATTAGCCAGTGTTTTTTCGTAGCATGTGTGAAATATTTTCACTGGCAGAAAGGGCGTTGCTGTGTTGAACACTTTTGAGCCAGTGCAGTGGAGTCTTGAGTCTGAGTCATCCATTAAGTGTGTTAGATACAGTGATGTAACTAAACAGTGCGTTAGATGCTGCGATGTACGATAAGGGCATACAAATTGGTTTGCAAAATATTGCTCTCTTGTTTAAATACCACACTTGCTCAATAAAACAGCACACGAGGAGGAATTAAGACAAATTAAATTTTCCATTTTCAGGAAAAAATATAAATGACCACATACTTTTTTCTTTTTCAAATCAGTCACGCTGACTTGAATGGGTCTCAATGATGTTCATTTACATTGAATTTATGAACATTTATGTTCATTTATGTTCATCATATAAATGCAGTTTTTCTAGTGCAAAATGCTGACTTGACAAGAAAATACGCTTTAAAAACGAAGCTCGGTAACGACCGCTTGGCCCCCGCAGATCTTCCCCCTCCCCCGGAGCCGCCCCCAGAAGACGAGCTCCTGAGGCCCCTGGATTGTGGCCAGAGCTCCCTAGACAGAGAAGGGAATGCAGTGTCATCAATGGACAGAGGAGGAGAGCACAGCACCCCCCACAGGAAGGGCGGGGCACAGCGGCGTAAAGAGGGTGAGAATTCAGACTATGTGCTGAGTCGCCAAGTTATCTGACACGAGCACACACAGTCGTGCACACGCAGGTGAACAAACATGTATACAGACACATATAGGCACCCGAGCACGCTTACACGCAAACTGATCGCACACATTAAGCTCATGCTCCTAAAACACTTACCACTGGCACATATTGTGTTGGGGCAAAATTCCACTCAGTCCAGTCATAAAGAGGCAATTCAGTTGGGGAAAAAACTCTTCAAACTTGATCCAATTATCGCAGATTTTTTTCTGCAAGGAGAGCACTTCCACTGACGGTCAATCCCGCACTGAAAAACATTATTTACGGCTCGTCCGTGTCAGTTCCAAGGACAACATTCTCATTACTGAAGAAAGAAAAACTTTTTTTTCACACCAACCTGCATACTCCCTTTCAGCTTTTTAAACAAACCCTTCGGTAATGGAAAATTCCAGCCAGTATAATATATTAGGCTGAGAATGTTATTTATTCAGCCATCCCCTAACAAATAGAAAATATTGAGCATAGTGCTTGGTTGAGAAGAACAGAATATGCCATTTTATATAACCTGTGAAATTGTGTCTTTAGTTCACAAAAAGTATAATCATGAGTTACACGTGAACTCATGAATGAGGTGCACACGGGTTACATGTTACATGTTACTCTGTGGACCCCGATAGTGCGGTGAGCTCAAATGTTTCATGGAAACGATTACGTCAAAAAATTGTGTTGGCCAGCTTAATTGCATTGTGTGGAGGGAACTTAAGTTATTTTTTTCATGTTTTTAAGTGCTGTGAACGCATATCATCAAGTTGGCTCACTCAGTTCTTTTTTCGGTAATCGGTTTCCACAAAACATTTGTTAACCGCATTTGTCAGGGTTCACAGTGTAATGTTTGCCTACGTGTTGATGGTCGTATATTAATATATTTGCTGGACATCCATACCCTAAAGAGAAAGCTTGAGGTTCTATCACCTGTGTTTTCCAGGCCTTTGATAAATGTGGTTCAGCCTGTCCTCATGAGTCATTTCCCCTCCAACCTTCTCATTGTTGTCATTGGCAGATGAAGACATCATCCCTTACAGCAAACCTAGCTTTCTTGGCCGAGGCCAGGTGTCCGGTAACTGCTCGACGACAGGAAGCTTGTCGTCGAGGGGGTCCACGGGTTCACGGGGACCGGGGACGGGCCGGAAACGAAACGAGGTGAGGAGAGGGAGATGCACGTCCATTGGCAGAGGATCACTGTCCTGATGGCAGTTGTCTACAGATTAATGGCAAGCGCATTTAACCGGGACTTAGAACATTGGTGGTTAAAGCCCTAGCATTGACATTACATTATACATTACATTTACTTCGCAGATACCGTATATCATACAAATCGCATTTAACACGTCCATACAGAAGGTCATTGATACAGCTTTACAACATAATCAGACGAGGAACTATAACGTTAGTGCAGCTGCGGGCCTCTGCTTGGTCTGATCAGCTGTAAGTAGCAGGGGAAATGACATCTGCTGAATAACTCTAATGAGATATAATGGCTTTATCAAACACTCTGTAAAATCACCTAGTGTCCTTGGCAACTTGATAAAGGACAGAATCTAATCAAATCAGTCTATCATTGGGTCCAGTAGACTGGTCGCTGTGAAGTCAAGGCATAAATCTGTAAATTGGTGTTCATTTTAGTGGTTATTATCAGAGATGGGGTCAGCTCCATTTTCTGTACAGTCGGCTGACAAGATGAAATGAAATTTAGTTAGCGAATGAGCAAATGGGGAAGAAGTCCTCACAGAGTATGCGCAGTGTTTCCTCTAGGATTTTTTTCAGCCGCAGGGGCAAAGTTTTCTTTTTTTTGTACCCTGGGTGGTGTGCACACGTGATAATCAATCAGCCATTTGAAAAGTATGAAAAAAATATGACACGACTGCAAAACAAGCGTTAGAACATATTTATTTGTACAAATATTTTACATATATTTTTACGTATATTTAATTACTTATTTGTATATATATATATATATATATATATATATATATATATATATATATAGTTATTATGTTTATTTCTGCATTTTTGTACATATATTTATTTATTTGTACATTTATTTTTTCATGTACATTTGTACATACTATATTTAATCATTTATTTATGATTCATTTTTATATTAATTATTTGCTCCGGTCTGCTCCACTACCTCTGCCTTTCTACTTGTCTGATATGGTTACATTTAAGAACGAGTTACATCAACGTTAGACTGATCACAAAACCAGTGAGGACATTCAGTATCCACCAGCATTAGCTACATGCTTTAGAATTAGCTGTAAGATATTTTTCTCTCCCTAAAACATCAGCTGTAGCATAACCTGACCCGTGCTTTCTCTTTTTACGAAAATTAACAAACTTAACAAACTCATCTGAAAATGCAACCAGGAGTATTTCAACACATAGCCAACAGCTTCAAGCATTGGCAGCTATTTTTCCAACGTTTATTGAAGTAACATCGGTATGATTCATTGCGTTTGCTACCTGAATTTATGAGAGTTGGCTAACTTGTAACTGTTGGCCTTGAACATCATGTGGAATACATTACAAATGCTCATTTACTGTAACGTCAGCTACAGTCTAATCTACCTCAACACTAGCTTGTCAGCTAGCTATATCGTACCCCTTTTCTTGTTCTCCAATAACATTAGATAGTCTAACCTCCTCAAAAATTCTAAAAAATGCTTAGAAAGTGCTTGTGTTTTGTGGTTGTCATGAGTGTTGATATCCTGGCAGTGTTCCATTCACTTGTGCTCATGGAGAGAGAGCGGGCAACCATTCGTTCTGCGGAGCCCAATGCTGTGGCCTACTGGTATGCAGTTTTTTTTTTTTTAAAAACCCATTCTGGAGTAGAGGCGGGCATAATTTAGCATTGGCGGGGCACCTCCACTAAATATATATAGCGGAAACTGTGATGTACTTTTTCAGTTCATTTTGTGAAGAGACTGAACTGAAAGCGGCATTGACCTCAGCTGTGGTTATGCGATCATGTTGCATGCGCTAGGCTTTTTCTCATGTAGTGCACGCAAACTGCAGCGGTGGAATGTTAGCCGCTAGCGTACTTACAAAAGCCCCTCTGAAAGTCTACAGTACTGACAGAGATGAGCCTGGAGGGCACAGCACCAGGATCCTGACATGAGATCTGTCAATTCTACCAACTCACCCTCTCCTTTTTTCATCTTCCCTGCCTCTCTCCCGTTCCCTCTGTCTCATGTTGCCATTCTTGTCTGTCTCTCTCAAATTCTGAATAGACGTTCATGGGAAATGCATCACAGGTGTCAAAACCATAGAAAAATGTACTGCAGAATTGGTTTAATCAATCACAGTTATTCATCATAATAATGAATCTGTAGGCAGACGCTAGTATATACGGCCAGTCTGCCAATTTTTCATACATAGATCATGCCTCGTCAGAGGCTGAAGTCAACGTTGAATGGGGATTCTCAATTTAGTCCAAGACTAAGCAAATCTGCCTATGAAACCAACCCTTTAAGACTATCTTTGTGTGACGAATAGTAATAATTATTCAAAAAAATTTTAAAAGGTAGCACATCTCAATTCGCCAAATCAAGGAGGACAAAAATAATCACACTTCACTTAATTATTTGACTCACATCACAAAGAACAAATGCAAAAAAAAAAAAAAAACGCTTACGCATTTCATCAGGGCGTTTGCAGTAATTATAAGTAATAATTATAGTTATCGTCATTGTCATCACCATTATTGATGCAAAAAATTATTCCATAATGTTCCCCATGCAGCTTCAGACGTGCAGATTATTTTGTTCATATGATCTCTGATTGCCTCATGACAGTTTTTCAGTGTGAATAAGCTGTGCAGTGTGCGTCATAACACGGTGCCAAGCAGACCTGTATCTTTTCAATTGCTTGTGCTTTCCTTATAGCGCACTGTCGCACAGGTCTTCCTTCGCCAGATCACGATTTCCACGTCCATGGAGAGACTATGTGCAAAGCCTCACTACTTATTTGTAAAGTGGCCCGGAGGACGAAATGGTTTTAGGAGTCAGACTGCACAGAGAGGTGATACATCACTACCCTTAATGAAGGCTTGCGAAGCAGCCCATGCATATGGACTCCTAAGGCTAATCCATAATCCAGCCCTCGGTTCTACGCCAAAGTACAAAATAATGGGCTGGGTTTTTTTGAAGCGATATGAAGTCATTTAAAGTCAAATTCAGTCTTGGACAAAGCTTCGTCTGTGTTCATGAAGCTTGTGTAATATGGTGTAGGATATTGCCGTTAATCTAGCTGAGTTTAGCTTGATTCAAGACCCATGCTAACAGCAGACGTGCTTGTATTTGAAAAAGGTGAGATACAACAACGCATCAATATTTTTGTAAGCGAGGAGAGAATCAGACGTATTGAAACTACGACAGCTTTGATGACAACGTCTAATATTGCGGCATTTTCACTACGACCGCTTACAAAGTCAGCCAGCAGAAATAGTCCCACCCATTCACCTCTGTAATTTGTCAGATGCTCTGAAACTGACGTTGGTGAAGAGCGCCTTCCCTTAAAAGTTGAACAGATTTTAATTAAGGAAGCCGTCTTAAAAACAAACTCACTCAGTGTTTAAACAGGGCAGATGAAATGCGGGGTGAAAGAGGCGCACATATACTGGATGTTACCGTGGGTAAAAAAATTAAAAAAACAACACGCCAACAAGCGTTTCCTGTGTGCACATCCGCTTAGTGTGAATTCAGGAGAAGAACACAGGGGATGCCTCGGCATAAGTAGGCTTGGAGTTTTCCCGAAGATCAGTATACTACATGTACCATGAGGTGCGAAATGAAAACATTGGGGTCCTGGGCACATTTAACCCTTCAGACTCAGTGGCCCTTGCTGAACCTCGGGGTCAATCCCCCGCGGAGGACGCAGAAACACAGCCCCCGACCCCCCACTGTGGGTATGCGCTCTCAGGTTTCCATGGAGAACATGAAAGCCTGCTCATACAAAAGGGGGCAGTGTGTAGCGTGGGGTGGGAGTTTCGAGTTACCCCCCTGTCCTCCGAGGCAGAGGCAGGTTATCTCCTCCGGTCGGACGGAGGCCCTGAATGAATGTCGGGTGACGGGGAGGGGCAGGTGTGGGGTGGGGTGGGGTGGGGGAGGTTGCGGGAGGTGTGCTTTGTTTTATTGGCTCCTCTGATTAAGAGAACCTTTGTGGCACTGCGAGCGGTGGCCCGTAAAGGACAAACACAGCGCCACACCCCCCTGTCCCGCTTTAGAACAGCCTGGGTGTTTTTTTTGTGCTTTGCTGGTCGTCAACCTGTCAGTTCAAATCATATTTCTCGGCTGTTAAAAATTTGACAAACGTGTTTGTTTGTCCTCAACTTCTGCACAGCAGATTTAAGAAGCTGTCATGTTTCATTTCTGATGCAGTCCTCAGAACTAACTGGCCTAACTAGTAAAAACACTCTCAGAGGGTAAGCTCTTGCATATCAGCTCTGAGGATCACTGCTGATTTTTTTTATTCATTTCAGTGAGTCAGACTCAGAAATATCATGTGCATTCGGATGTAGGAAATGTGCTGTTTTCCCTTTGGAGTTAATGTTATAAAGTATTACCTCCCTCTAACTGAGTTTCATATTTGTTTATTTTCAGGAAATGAGATAAGAGGAGGCAGATGATTTGGCAGTTCTCTCCGCCATCCTGTTTTTGCTTCCATATTCGATGTATTTTATGAACACGCCTCTTTCCATCGGTGAAAAGAATTTTGGAAAAAGAAGAGAAGAAGAAAAGTGTACAGGACTAATCTCACAGTTGAACAACAGACTTCAATCATTTTTTTCCCCTCTAAATATTATTTATGATTCCTGGGTTGCGTGCATTTGACAAGTTACATCCATGTGTACATAGATGTTTCTGTAAGGTTTCTACGTTAGTCACATGTGGGGGGAGAAAGAAAAGAATGTATTTATAAAAAATGAAGTGTAAAAAAAATCAAAAAGCAAAAAAAAAAAAGAAACAAGAAGAGGAAAGGTCCAATATAATGAAGTCAGTGTCTGAATGTGCCAACCATTTTGTAGAAGTGTATACTTTTCAAAAAGCATAAATATTACTGCCGTCTTTGTTGTGGAGGAGAACAACAAAAATAGAGAGCACAATCCGTGTGAAGCCGAACTTCTCGAACCTCACTGCAGCCCCCTTCGCCTGCCATCCTCGTGCTTGGACTCCTGTCGCGGTGGCCCGAGGAGAACGTGGCTCCTCATTTCGTTCCAATTTTGGATTTTTGTTTCGTGTTCTGTATCATTTTTTTTTCCATGAAAAGCTTCTGACTTGATGGCCAGTTTGAATAATCTTGAAATTTCAACCTTCTGACAAGTGAAAAATTACTCCACTCCCACACCAAAATGATCCGTTTATGTGGACTGACTTTTTTTTTTTTTTTTTGGTTGTCTTTGCTGTTTTATAAAATAAAATACAATAAAGTAAATTTGTTAAGCTATGAAATCGGCTCTTCCTGCAGGGACGTCAGTGGGTCATGGACCTGAACCTTGCTCGTTCATCGCCATCACTGTGAAATTAATCTGTCAGTGAGGATTTCCTCTGCATGGGACTCATAGCAGTCAAGTGTGAAAAGCCAACAGTCAGAAATCGCTGTACCACATGACTAGATCTAGCATGAAACATAAATCACATGAGTAATGTAGCAAGGTGGTTATGCGTCTGGAAGGAGTGAGCAATGGGTACTTTTTTTAAGGCTGGGAGGTTGGCCAAATGTACATGCGCTCACGTTCATACAGTTTAAAGCCTTCAAAAATGTAGAGATGATAAAGTGAAAGTAGTTTTTTGCTACATGCAAAATTACAAAATACAGCTAATTCTCTCAGATAGTTAAACATAAAAAGGGTGCACTGTACAAAGCAAGGGAAGCACCACTGAAACAATGGCTTTAAAAATCCTTGGAACTGCTATAAACGTAGTGCAGGTCAACCCTATTAATTTAAAAGCCAATTGTGAACATGTCTGCTTTAAAGAGATCAAACCAGCAGCTTTTTGCTTGGAAAGTTGCCAAAGAAAGATCAGGATACTAACAGCATTCTAAAAGAACTGAATAGTTGATGCTTGAATTGAAGGTATGTCAATTGCAAAAAAGAAATAAGTATTTGATTTTAGCCGTTGGAAAAAACATACGACAAAGACCATTAAAAATCAACAACAAAAATGTTGAACATTAATTGAAGCAGTCTGACAAGGACAGACAGACACTTGGTAGGATGGCTGCTAATGGCTAAAGAAGTACAGCTTAAAAAATCTCCAGTTTGGATTCAATCTATATCATAAAACCAGTCTTACCAACAACATAACACAGTGAGCTTCACAAATGTAGAATTTATGGGAGCATTTCTGATTTGACAACATATATGTATTTATGTGCTTTCCTTGCCTGGGACGGTTTACAGCAGATTACAGCCGACTGAACCGGGAGTGAAAAGCATGAAATTGGCTCCTGACTGCCCAGAGGTGAGCGGTGATGAGGAAGGGGTCTCTTGTTCTTTTATAAACCCACCTGAGACATCAGTGCCACGGTAACTCATTCCCTGTGCTTGTGCTGCCCCTCAGTGGCGCTCCAGTGACACTTCAGGACTGACCTGCAGCCTCAGGGTACACTACTCCTGAGAGCTTTGTGTGCTCAAAATGAAATTTGAAACTATGCCAGTATCTCCCCCCCTTTTCAAAACTGTCCAACCCAAAACCAGGACATTTGAAATACAGTGTACATGACTTAAATACGCATAAATTACTGTATGAGTTAGTCCTGTGCTATTTAGTGTGTTGTGGTGCATTTTGGTATATTGTTGTAAAATTTCAGTCTGAAGCAGTACTGTCGGGGCTTTTTCAATTCGTCTGTGGGAGCTGTTCGGCCAAAAACAGATACAATCTTCACTGTGGTGATTGTGCGTTCGCTTTTGCATCGGTGCAGTGAATTCATGTGGGTCTTTCAGAGACCACTGGTCCTCCAGGACACACTGTGGGGTACAGATAGCATTGAGTCTGACCCCATGGACTGCTGGGATGGCCCAGGCTGCCCCCACTATCAGAGGTATCCCTACACCCATAAATCACAGGCTCATTCATTAGCCAAGTGTCTCCAGGGAAATGGCCGCTGAGTCTGATTTGGGGCTTTAGGGTTAGAGGAGAACATTTATTATATACACTGAAGATGTTGCAGTCAAACATGTATCAATTTTCTGCATTGCACACATGCATTGTGAGATAATGATATGAGTCGATTAGGCTCAGTGTGATCCAGTGCTTTCTGCTATTTTGTTAAATGTGAGCCTAAGCACATGTAATGGCCACTTGAATTCTACAAAGTACTTCAACCTGCATGGAACATCCAGAGAGGCATTACATAAAGCACGGCTGGCTATTTCTAGCTCAAACATTACTAGAGCTCCTTTATGAAACTGAAAGTCAAACCGTCCAGCTGAGGACAAATGAACTTTCAGGACTCAAAATTGCACAAGTATGCTAATTTTATTCATGGAAATGTGATTAATCATGACCTCAAGCCCAAAGTTTCCATAGAGTGAGCCTGCTAATGTGAGGACCGACACATGCCACACTGGAACTGCAGGATCGACTTTACGGGGACCGCAAGTTCACCAACGGCGCAAATTAGTCCTGATTTTACTAATGTATTTCCGAAGGTGAGCTCACAAGAAAAATTAAGGACCAAAACACAGATTGGATAGAATTAGCCTACAAGGAGCTTCTGTTTTAGAGAATACTTGCTACTTTACTCATGCTTGGTTATACTCTGTAAAGGCATGATTTGCCTTTTCACAACCAAAAAAAAACACAGCCCTTATTCTGAGACGTGTGCTCCTTTAGACCAGTGTCTGAAAAAGAAGATGGAAGAAGAACGATGATCTCCTGCTGGTTCCTTGCTCTGGGGCATAAAGGCATTTTGTGTTCGGTTGAATACAGAGCAACTCGCCCTTTAATCTTGTCTCTGCAGGAGCTGGGTCACTGTAGTCTGGGAGAAAGTCTGCTCCTACAGGCTCACCTATCAGCTCAATACGTCTCTCTGCACAAAAATAGCACTGAAAATGATATCCTCAGGGCTGACATTAGCTCAGACGGCTCTTCTGTTCGGCTACTTTGTTCCGTCTCACTTCCTGGGCACTCAGTCTCCACTAATTAAGGTGTGCTAATCAATATTTGGTATTTAACTGCATATTAACCCAGTATGTACAAGAATAAGATTTAAAGAAAGTAAAATGAAGGAAAATGTCTGCAACAAAGAACTTTCAGATTTGACCGCTCTTAAAATTCTACCTGCCCAATGACTGCATTCTCACAGGTCATTTGCTGGGGGGCTCCAGTTAGGAATGAGGCGGCAGGTTCATGAAATGGGTCACTATAGGGACGGCAAATATCACAATTCAAAAAACTTTACAGCTAATCAATAACAATTAGTTTCAGTAAATTGGACCATAAATGGGAAGATCGCTGTAAGGGCCAATAAAACACCCAAAAAAAAAAAAAAACACTGGATGTCTGCGGTGCAATAAAATTATTGAAAGTTTGACAAGCTTTTCATGAAGGAACTTCTGAAATTTCCCTTTCGACTCATTTCAAGATGAAGTAGGCAGATAAAACACAAGCTGCCGTTGAAGTATTTTACCTGTAAAAGCTGAGAGATGTGGTTCTTCTGAGTCTTGTGTTTGTCTGTGTATTAGTCTCTGTAGGCAAACAGCAGCTATGCTGCCATTATAAGAATCTGGTTAAGGAAGGAGAAAACAGACTCAAGGTGGTGGGTGGGCGGTTTTTCAGTTCTCTTTTTTTGATAAAGTGGGTAAGTAGATCATCAACAGGAAATAAAAATAGTGTGTTTTGGAGAGACCCCAGCGTATGACTACAGATCTGAGATCAAGAGAAGAAGAGGGCTGAATGGAGAATGTTGCTTTGATCACAGCTTATGGTTCAGAGGGACTCTTTTGTTTCCTGGATCATGTGTTTATGCTGATTTACATGTCCTTGGCCCTCAACGGGATGATGGAAGGAGATTGCGACACGTCAATGTGAAAAGTGGGACACCTGCTAAATTTGGATCAAACTGGCTTACATTTGCTACAAGGTCTTGGAAAATTGCAGATATATTTTATTTGCAGTGGTAAAGGCAGTTGGAAGAAAGCAAACAGGTTAGTAAACATTTTATCAAAATAATTCTCTAGTATTTCACATCATCGACAAATCTTAAGTAATTTTCACTTTAAAATGTAGAAAAGCCCCACAATTTTTACAACTATTAGCCCAGTTATACTGAGACACAACCTATTTTTGTGAAACACCTTTTACAAATGTAAGACATCTTTAACTAATTTTTAATTTATACTCATTTCCCATGTTCTCAATAGTTTCATAATATTAGCCTTCATTCTAGTTCAGTGTTTCTCAGTGACAATTCTGGGGGCCCTGTGCATGCTGGTTTTTGTTCCAACTGCAACTGCAATCATAGGATTTAAACAAGCTGATAATCTGTCTTAATTCGGTACATTTCATGTTTAGAGCACTTATTTTCCCTCTCACTGACAGAAATTTCCATACATGCCATGAGGCATAAACATTTGGTATCTTCATCTTCATTAAGAAACGGAAAAAATGTAATCAATCAAATCAAAAATTTAGTAGGTTCCTAATTGTTGAAAACTAGTTGACAGGTGGTAATTTTAATTAAGCTGAAGCAAAGTATTTCAAAATAACTTTAAACACATGTTCAGCAACCTAATATGGAGTGGATTGATTTTCCCAGCATCTAATTAGATCTGTTAAACTGTTATCACCTGACATCTGATGAAATATTTTTAATGACATTATCACCTGTAATTACTTGCAACATAGAACATTCAAGCATCCTTCTTTCTTCATGGCATGCATGGAGAATACTGTCAATAAGACTCAAGGGGGGAAGTAATATATAAGCTGTTTAATTTTTTCTTAATTAGATACGTTATTAAAATTCCATCCATCAATATTGGCTGGGACAAAAACCAGCATACACTGGGGGCACCCACGACTGATTTCCAGAACCATTATTCCAGATTTTTCTCTCCTGTAAACATATTAAATTGTTTCAGAGTAAAAAAGTAGGATATATAAAATACAACTACTTAATATTTCTATTGCTGATATATTCTCCTTCTGATTCTACCCCCCCTAGTAAGGTCTACACTCAAACTCACACTAACAGACACAGAGAAACTGATAATATATCCTCACTCTGTGCTTTGCGTACAACTGTATCTGAGCCCAAGTACATACTTGAAGTACGTATTTGCAATACATTAAATTAACAATTTTTATTTACACTGCGTCGTACAAGATTGAAGCAGAATACTCTGCACTGCATTATCGACCAACTCATTTTCACCTCTGAAGGCTCAGAAATAATATCCAAAATTCTGATTTATCAGTGTTTCTAATAAAACCAAGCCCTTTCCAAGTTGTCTCCCCAAAGACATTTTTTTTTCTTTTCTTTAAAGTTACTAGTTTGACACCATAGGGTGTTCAGACTCCCTTCAAACAAACATCCAAGTCACCGGGGAGAAGAAAGGCTGTCCTGAGGTATTGTGGGAAGTGTAGTTCAAAAGGTATAGCACTTCGGCAGGAAGTACTATATTCACTGTGAGTGCCCCCATTATTCCACTTCTCCCCAGTCGAGGGGATGGGCTCAGGTTTCTCTGACCCTGTTCCATCGTGGCTGTGTTTCGGCCTCTTTTGAGGCTCGATACTGCGCTTCTATCTCCTCCACCCAGGCTGTGTTCCAGTCCCACACCGGCAGGGGGTCCAACTCTCCAAAATGCTCCCGTGGAGGAAAGAGCGAACTCAGTGGTGAGGCAGGAGGAGAGAAGTCTGAAGGACAACACCGAGAGGAAAAGGGAAATTGCTCAAAATCTCATTTACCTACAGTCATTATTACATTGGAGCCAATTTACCAGTTTTGACAAAATATTCCGTACTGTTCAAAAGTTTAAGGCATGTGAAATATGTTTACTTCGATTTGGCCTCAAATGATTATTTTCTGATTGACACATAAGTGTTGCCCCTAAAAGCACATATGAGCTGTAATGTTCATTTAAAAAATAGTTTTACAGATAAAAGTATTTTATGAAAGACATTTGATGCAGTTGATTTGGCTTCGACAGACCATCTGAAATTCATCAAGGCTGTCTGGGATAACCTATAGGGAGGCAAGACCAAAGACCCAAGGAAAAGCTCCGCAATATGCTTGGAAGAAGCAAGAAGTCAATCATCCGACAAAACCATGAACCTCCAGGACAGTGAACTTACTTTTTGGGCAAAGTACATTAATACCAAATATTGATTTGATTTTGTTCAAGGCTCTTTATGACACATTTTTCAATATTAAGAAACTTTAACTATCATGATGTCTAACAGCATCTTTGCCAAACTCAATGGTTTTAAATATGCCGTAAACTTCGATATACAGCAGATATTTGTACTGGCTATGCCTTGTAAATAAAGATGGAAAAACCCCATTTGGTCCATATATCAAACTGTCAGCTTTAAATAGCCAAACGCTGACACCTAATTAAGCGAACACAATGTGTAGATTCCACGCTTCGCAAAAGTCCACAGATGATCTGCGGTTCTAATGGGATTAACTGAAGAGGTCCACTCAGCAGATTGAAGTCCTGCAGGAGGAAACGTTTGAGGGAACGTGATGGATGAAGCGACGCCCTGGAAAAGATGGCCCGGGACGACCCTCGCGCATAGTGATCTCCTGCGTGACCCGCCGGTCTCCCTCATCCCGTCAAAATGACAATGTGACGAGAGAGATAGAGGTGACCTCAATCAGAGCCCTTTGCCCCCTGGGCGGTCTCGGCGGACCACACAGGCGCTAACCGATCCCCGAACGGGCGGCCTACGGTAACACCCGGCGACAGGCCGCGCGCATCACCTTCGCAAACGCGGACAACGAGACAGCTAGCTGAGCGCAACTCTGAGCTTCAGGAAACAGCAAGAGTGGGATTTCCATCTTTCCCTCCAGCTACTTTTCTGTCTCTGTGCATCTCCTTACTTTCTTTTCTATCACATTTTCTTTTGTACTTTCAAAGAACAAAGCACTACATACATTAATAAGCTTTATCCGAGATGGGCTTAGATTCAAAAGTGTGGTGCACTTTTGTAAATATGTGCATAAATGCATTCTGTGGCACATGTTTTCATTAGTGGACTAATGTAAGTCAGGATAATGTGTGTATTATGGTCTCAATATCAATCACTATGGCAAGTCAATACCTGTACTCTTATCTCCACTGCAGCCTCAAGGAGATGGTGTTGAGTTCCACTAACATCCCTTAAATAAAGCTTCCACTGTCCTCATTTTGTCTCCTGACAGCAATTCTGTCTGTTGCACCTGCTCTGTGTCTCAGAGTTCAATCCGGCGTTTACTCCCTCTCCTTCTTGTTGCGACTGCAGTGCTCTTTGAAGCTTCGTATTATTAGCAAGGGGAAGTCACCAGCTCCCGAGGCCATTTCGAGCTGTCCAAAAATAAACAGGCTTGCAAATCAGAGACAGAAATTAGATCAACCCCGCGCTGGCAGTGGGAGAGAGACAGACTGAGACAGAGGGGACTGACAGGCAGTTGACTGCAAGCACACAAACACAGCACAAAGGGCTCCAGGTCCGTCTCCCAGATAAGGCCATCAAGGATGTCCAAAAGCAAGTAAACAAACAAACAAACAATAAATAAGTAAGCGCTGTACATGCAGCCACTGATACAGAACGAAAGAGAGACAGAAATGCCTAGCAGAGGGTTGGCTACAAGCACATAAACGCAGGACACTGGGCTCCAGGTCTGTCTCCTAGATAGGGCCGTCAATGATGACCAAACTCAAACAATAAACAAACAAACAAGTAAATAACCGCGCATGCAAACACTGATACAGGAGGCAGCAGGAGTTAAAGATAGACAGTGCAGCAGTGAGCGAGAGGGAATGCCATTTCTTTCAGGAATGAATGCGAATCCAGTTCTTGCTCTGAGGACTGAATATAAATCTGGCTAAACCACTATTTACCTACTGAGGGGAATCACAAAACACAGTAACCAGCAGAGTCAGTCCAGATCAATAAAAAGGCGTTAAAATATTTTAAACAATTACTAGTCTTTATTCCATTGCATTGTGCCATTAAATTCGTATATGTGTATGTAATGTACTGATGTCTAGTTGAGACCTTCACCATGTAAGGAACGGTGCAAGGATACTATGAATGGAGAGCTTTTCCTGGTCAAAATTCTCCCTCTAGTGGCCAAACACAAGAAGAACTCTGAATAGGTTTGTGAAGCAGTGACGCATTAAAATTGCCTTATGATAAATATTTACTGGATTATGCATGATATTACCATGATTTATTGTGTGAAATTTCATTTTACTCAATTTTGAAATATGACATGCAGCTTTACATTTTATACATGATTTTAAAGTTGCATATCTGTTAGTGCTGCACAATTCTTGATAAAATGAGAATCACGAGCTGTGTAACTAAATGCGATAGAAATCTCTCAAAGGTAGTAAAACAGGAAACATTACTAAGAATTTTACAAAACTGACGCTACTTGAATGTAAATGACAAAGCACTTTTGAATAGCAGTGATAGAGAACTTAGCCATTTAAATGTTAACCAAGAACTGCAGCTTGTCAAGGATTTTGAGGCAGATACATTTTTTTTCTTACAATTTCTTACAATGAGACTTACAATGTGAATGTCAAGATGTCAAATGCAAAATGTGATTTCAACAGAGCAAAATAATTTGACGGGCCAATAGTTTCCCTAATGGAAGTGGATAGGAAACAAGGCCGAAGACTGCAGGTACCAGTGGACCGAGAAAGAAGTTAAAATATTCCTGAAGTCCAAGAGAAACACATAATTGTACTTGGAAGATACAGCTTGGTGATTCATGCACTTTCCCAATAATTAAAGGCTGGTATGATATGCTAATGATACGATATTGAGAAACTGCAAGAAATAAACGTCGTCTGAAACAGCACTCGGCCACTGTTTATTTCACAGCTAAACATTATTCTGGCAATGCGTCATGGTAACATGTTTTTTACAGAAGTTAAATTGTCAGATTGTTATTATTCTCTGTAACAAAGCTGATAGATATGCAAGACAGTTTGCATTTTATTCTTGTAATGGTAACCTGTTCAGTGTCTGAAGCATTTAATGTAAGCAAGAAGCAGTAGGCTGGTGGCGGGCCAATCGTTCATTGTACAACCTTTGCCATTGACGCCATGTGGTATAATCTGTGGATTGTTCAGAGCAAATCAGTCATTATCCAAAGAAAATTTGTCCATTCTGTCTGCAAAGTAGTGTATGGGGATATCAAATCTAAACTAAGCTATCAAAACTATCAAATAAAAGAACCCCCCCCCCCAAAAAAAAATATAGGTTGCTAGTTCAGCATAGTGAGAGTGAATAATTCTGGAAGTTAAACATGTTACAAGAAAACTGGTTTTCGAATGAAGGTGAGGAGTTCTATAGTTATTGCGTGGAAACTGAATTCAAGATGGCTGCTGTAGCGCCAATATTGGATATCGCACAGCGCTGGTTTTCGAAAGGAACCTTCCTCTACCTACCCTCCATACACCATCTAGAAATGAGATGGATCGGACAAGGTGTTCTTTCGTTACTGTGTGGAAACGAGACGGCTGGACGCCTGGACGGATGGACGGAAGGGGTGTTGACATAACGCCCCCCTGCTCATTCGAGGCTAGGCATAAAAATCATTTGGCTTCTAATGAATAAAAGTGAGGACAAATAGTTACATAATTATACATTTGGTGGATAATGAGAAATTAAATGACAAAGCAAAATGTTTAGCAATATAGCAAAGCCTGCATTGATTCATCATCCCTTTTAATTTATTCGCAGTAAAGCAGAAATTTTATCCTTCCTGGCCCAACAGCTTTAGCCATTTTGGACAGCGTGGCTAAATAGGGTGGACAAAACTTGTGATCTAACAACAATCTGAGCTCTGGCAGTTAAATGTCCCAGCCTTAGGCAGGGTGGCGCTGGAATATTTTTGTTGTGAGACACACCTCTGGTCCCGGCCATAGCTTGTGTACAGTCAATAGTTGCTGCTCATGAAACTGGTTTTCCCTTTGCATCTTTATGCTACTGGTAACGCAAGCAAGTTACTATTTTGGGGCTGTTCATGTGTTTTTTTCATAAGACATAATCGTATTTGTTCATGCAAAGCAAATATTGTAGCTGTACAATGACCTGGTGTTGCATGGCTAGGGAAGAGCGTCAGTTGCTGTGTTTACCGGAAGTGCACAATCCGACAAGAAGAATTGACTTCCCTCAACATCTAGCGCGTCAGCCAATCACAGGCAAGGATTTGGAGAGAATAGCAGTAGCATCAACCAGCGGCAGAGTTTGGAAATTTGATTGCGATCCTTCAAAATGATTATGCTGCCCTAATGTGAATGGACGAAATTCAGTAAATGACACTTCACAACTGGAACATCAATCTTACCTGAGAAAGTAGCTCCACCCATTGACTCGGCAGCCACTGCCAGAACGCGGGCGAAGTTGGCGTCGTTCATGAAGGAACCATCTGAGGAGCTGATTAGGCTCGTGCGGGCGCTGGGCAGGTTGCCCTCGGAGACGGAGCCCCACCCATTCCAGAGGGACCCCTCCCAGTCGCTGGCGCAGGAAGAGGGCGTGCTCCTCAGCCTGCTCCGCCCAGAACATGCTCGCTGGCTCCGGCCTGTGTCCAGTTCCTCGTTCAGGTCCTCGGCGTCCAGGTCGGAAGGCAGAGGGCCGCAGATGTAGCCCAAAGTGGGCGTCGGAGAAAAGGGACGATGCATAGAAGCGGGGCTATCAGGCACCGCGCTGAAAGCAGGAAGTGGTGAAAGAATGAGCAAATGAGGCCTTCGTGAGATGGTCTCCCAAAATGACACTGAATAGATAACAAACGAGCTGAGCTCGGGGGGAAAGGCAGTTAATTGCATCAGATTTTTTACAATTCTTTGTAGTTAATAATATTTTCAGAGCTGATTCACAAAACTGTTTTAAGTGTACTGAACCTCAATAATGGTTCCTTCTGAGGATTTCATCAAATGGGCTTGGAGAGATATTCCATCCTTTCTACAGAGGCCATCTGACGATGATCAAGGTATGCCTTTGCATAAGCTAATAAGCAAAGACATGGAACAGGTGTACTGTCTCGATGACACAATGTGATATCATTAACCATTATAAATATCTGTTAAGGACAAGAGTGAGTATCCAATAGCTGGACAGGGCTCTTCGATAGTATCTCCTTTGCTCTTTCATTTTGAAATAAAATGCCGCCCAAAAAAATGAATACTGTTGTTCTCTTTCTTTGTTTTAGAGTGCCTTTATATCAATGGGATAATCCACCCCGAGACATGAAATTTTGTTTTCCATGCAATAATGAGGCAAGAAAAACCTATGGAAGGAGTACATTAAAGGATAATTCCAGGGTGAAATTGACTTGGGGTGTATTGAAACATGATCATGAGTACCAACTTTTGTCGAATATCCCACCTCCGTAAGCACGCAACATTTCGAAATGCATGGCTTTTTAGCCGAAGCACCTAACATGCTTACAATGGTACTGAACTTATCGTGACTTTCATGATGGAGGCGACTGGAAACTACCTTTAGGTACTGTTTGCATAAAACTCTTTTAACAAACTACCTGTGCATTTTCAAGTTCTCAGTGCCTCGTTTTAAATGTCAAGGCCGTCGGAATTCTACCAATGAAGTGTGGAGCTGCTTTGAGCCTTGTTAATGATGAAAAAAATAGCGATTTCTTTGCATGGCAACGGTACACCCAATTCACTACTGTTGTAAGCCTGTTGGGAGCTTCGGCTAAAAAGCCATATATTTCGAAATGTTGCGTGCGTACGAAGGTGGGGTATTGGACAAAAGTTAGTACTCATTATCATGTTTCAACGCACCCCAAGTCACAATTTCACACTGGAATTCTCTTTTAAATCATGCAAATGGGCACCATGTTCTGGATTCACCAGGGACTGAAAGTCCCCACATACAGGAAAACCACAGTGGTTACTGCAGGAATTGCAGTTTATTAAACCTCTGATGTGTCGTTACAAATTCCCCCATTGAACTCAATATTATGGCTTTATAGGGTGAAATCTTTGATTATGCTTTTAAATACTAAGATGTATTTGCACTGAACTAATCACTCTGGGCAGCGGAGAATACTTCCCAAAGCAATGGCTATTCCTGCTAATAGCTTCCTGCTAAGATACTCAGCGCAGATTCTCTGACTCACACAAAGCCCCCTAATGTGCACGCTCTGAAGCCCCATAATGAAACAAAGCAGTCTCCATGAATGAGAAAATTGCACGATTGAGAAGCTCCCATAAGAATCTAAGAGACCGATCTGCGGAAGCTGTCTCTATATGGTCCTCTACCACTCAAAGGTTTGGAATCACGAGCGATTCTCACAGATTTTAAATGGAAGAAACATTGGGCCCTATTTAAACGATCTAAGCACACAGTCTGAAGCGCTTGGCGCAAGAACATTTAGGGCATGTCCACATCCATTTTCGCTAATTTAACGGTCGGTCATCTGGGCGTGAAGTAAGGTACAAGGTTCAAAGGGGTTGGAACTAATCTCTTAATTAACCTTAGGCATATTTTGGGTGTAACAGGAAATAAAGCAATCTGAGTGTCATTTCCCATTCCCTTTAAAAGCAAGCTGGGTTTGTACCTTGGCGAAGAGCTATTATAAAGTTGGATTTTCCCAGTAGAAAGAAAAAAAAACTTCTCGACTGAGGAATGAGATCTGGGTCTGCTTGTGCGCAAAGTGAAAGGACACGAGCAAACCATTGCTGAAAGTATGGAAATCTGATACCGTGATCTGATAAAAAATATTTTCAAGATATTTTTAAAAGTTGTTTTACTCAAAAAAATCGCCACAGTGAGTCGCCAGTGCAGCAATTGAACTGTTCATTACATTCCGTGACACTTCGCACTTGCGAAACACACAAACAAAAAAAAGGTTTTAATTCTGGTTCACTGGCAGAAAAAAAAAATAAATAATAATAATAATAATAATACGCTGCTGGGGAACAACTGAGAGATATTATGACAAGTGAGAAAAACATTAAAGAAACAAAAATAACATTATTACCACCGCCAAGGAGGTTATGTTTTAGGCAGTGTTTGTCTGTTTGTTTGTTTGTTAGTTAGCTAGCCAGATAACTCAAAAAGTATTGCACCGATTCTGATGACATTTTCAGAGAAGGTGGGTATTAAGTCAAGGAACAGGTGATTAAATTTTGGCGTATCAAGGCCAAAGTACAGCTGAGATCTACGCCAAAGTTCAAGATTTCAAGTCTTTCCAATGAGCCGAAGTTCCAATCGCCGTGCTTTTGGGTTTTGCTGCCCCCTGGCGGAGGTCTGCGCTCTCTGAGTGCCTTTCTAGTTATCCCCCGCCAACACGAAGTGGGAGGGGGATATAGGTTTGACCTCCGTCTGTCCGTCCGTCCGTGTGTGCGTCCGTCTGTCCGTCCGAGATAAAGGGGACAGCTTTACTCAGAAACTACTACAGATACAGTAACCAAATTTGGTATGTAGCTTCAGACCATAAAGGCCTTGATTGAGTTCGAAAATGAGAAGTGCACGATTGGCGGGGGATGTTGTAGACTTGTTTTGATTATGCTACCATAATTCCTGAATAATATCTGACGAGTGAGGGGAACTTGCTTCTGCTTGCCTGGCGATTGAAGGTCACGTTGGATATAGAGAAAAAATTTGTCTTTATTACAGACAGTTACAAAAATTTAATCTGCTGTTTTTGCTGTTACTTCAAAGTGCTACTTTGTTATTCAGCCAAAGTGCAAATAATAATAAAGACATTTCAAGTGAAATGCTGAGTGGAGTTTTGTATTTGATAATAGAAGCGGGATAGATGGCCTGCAGGTAACTTAGTGTATTAATGGATCAGCTTGGATTCAATATTGATTTTTCAGATAATTGCAGGAAATGGGTTGACTCATACACAAGTTATCCAAAGATATAAAGTGCATTTTCAGCACTTCAAACACTTGTTCTGTTACAGTTTGTGTTTTGTGCAATGGAAGAAACTTGTTGCAAATGTTTTAGACATGATATTCCATTGTATTATGTAGGCTAACCAGTGTCCCCAAACCGCCACCTTTTAAGGGGGGATCCTCCGGAAGACAGCAGTTTGCCAGTATTAAGGAGTTGTGGCTTCATCCTGAATAATTTGCGAAAACCCATGCATAACCTCACATGCTGAATCGCAGATTACCAGATGGAATAGGTTCCCTTACGATTTAAACAGCCTACATCACAGCATGCTCTGATGAGGGGACATCGATTGCAGTAACCATTCTGACGTATTTTTTTTAATATCTTGACAATAATCTTTCATATAGTTATCTTTTCATCGTGACGTGATTTTAATGGACACTGCTGCCCATCCATGTGTAGTATGTAACAAGGTGAATGCACAGATGTTGTGGATTTGCCAAAAAGGCGCATAATGCTATCTCAACTAGGCGCCCTTAAATTAGCTGCCAAATACTGACAATTGACTATTGACCAGGTTTTTGTTGGTCAATCTATTGACAGCTGCCTTCGGATAGCAAAGCACTATCAATGCGCTATCAAATGACAAGTGATTCCACAGTCTCAAGTGGCAGTGTACCTTCATATGATGATGGCTTACTTAGGCTCATTCGTACAGTACCTGCGCCTCTCCACCTTGGGACTGAGCTCCAGGTATTGCGCCACCTCCTGGGCAGTGAGGCCTGCATCTGGGTCATCATCCATTGACAGGCAGAAGGAGGCGGTGGACAGGCGGCTGTAGGAGGGACAGCCAGCGGTGGTTGGGGGTCCGTGGATGCCCGACACGGTGGACATCGACCGCAGGGAACCTCCGTCCACCGTCAGCTTGGTGGACTTGCTGGATCTGGGTGAGAAATGGACACGGTACCGCGCAAGGCTCTCCAGAAAAACAGTGTTATGGTTTGCTGCTGAAGTCTGGGCTCATGAGTTTTTTTAGTGCCACAAATTTTTATCCCCAGCCTATTCTGTAAGTCCGTCTGAAAAGCTGTTTATGCAGTGCTAGTAGGTAGTAAACCAGTGGTCCCCCAGCCCAATCATCACTGACTATCTATCAGCCAACTGTACCACCTCATTCAGCTTCTACCAGATTTGTCCAGGTAGACTGCGAGCGGAGAGTTAAGCATAATTTAACCCCCTCATAGCCGAAGCCAGGTCTCTGCCCAGTCAATTGTTTGACAATGAGGTCACAGGGACCTTCTGTCTAATTGATACTATCACAGACAAAAGCGTGGCTACAGCCAAAGGCGTCTCCATGCCTACTCAACCATAGACTTGGCCCATATCCCCCAACCACTTCCTGCCTTTGATTTGCCCACAAACCACAAACTACTGCCTGGCTGTCTAATGAACAGTGTGGGTAACTAAAAGCCCATTCCCAAACCATTACCCTGGGCTCTGAGCCAACATGACTTCCTGTCTGGCCACTTTAAGAGGTACTGTATTTTATGAGAATCGGAGAGGGACATTGTGTCTCAAACAAGCCCATGTAGCACTGAACTTCTGACTGATAGAATCCTTCAGATCCTTATGCTTATTGTTATTTGACAAAACTGGTAGTATACCTTTTTAGGATAACCTGATAAGGAGTTGTGAAGTTTGCATTTACAGTTGGCATCTTTAAGCATTGCCCTAAAAGTGAAAGACGACTTTCGAATAAAACCAAAGCTAAATAAAAGAATAATCCATACGGAGTCCAGATATTAAGTTTCCATGAACGTTTTTAACGATATTAACGTTCGCATGAACTTTTTCCCGAACAGTACTTAACATTTATTGATTATCTGAAGCATACGACTAACACAAACAGCTGCCCATGAGAAGCCACTGAGAGGACAAATCATTTAATAATCTTCAGGCCGAGATTGTGTTGTTGATGCTTTTTCTCGAGTTTACTCCAGAAAGCCCACATTTTTTTCCATGGGGCCACTTCTAGCTCTTGAAAATTTTACATACTGCGAGTGTCTTCGAATGTCGCTTACGTATGCCGTCTTAACTGTAAATCACTCTCGAGAAACAGCGTCTGCAAAAAGACTTTAATGTACAGTTATGTAAATAATGTCATGTAATGAACGTCAAACCACTGACACTGATCTGGAGTTTGAAACAGGAGACTACAGCAGTGGGTATCTGGTCGGCTCTAAAGACCAGAGAGACTCACTCACCCCTCATCAGAGCTCAGACTATGGGTGTCATCCAGAGGGATGGGGGGCGGGGTTGGGAGCACGTCAATCAGGTGCAGGGAGGCGGAGTAATGCAGGACCCTCGGGGAGCCAAGTGGCTTGGGGCATTCTGAGAACCTGCCTGTGACAAGGAAGAGACAGTGGAGAGAATGAAGCCCATTGGCTGGGATCGACTGTCACATCAGTTAAAAGTGAATTAATTCTTTCCTCTCCATAGCGCTACCTAAAGACCTTGGTAGATTTTACAACCAGCTCACATGCAATGTGGAGATACTCAAGCGTTTGGGTGTCGTAAAGTGCACTCAATTTTGATGTCTCTGGCCACAACTCTACATGGACGTATTCAAGATAGTTTGCACCCCTTTTGAACAGGTCCGCACAAATCAAAAAAACTGGGCAGTGCACGGACTGTCCAGCCTACAACGAAATTTACCTCATGCACTATCCGCAAGCCATGCCACACATACCAGGACCATACACCACAGCCACCACAAAACTTCAGGTCAGTCGGTACCTTTGCCCCCTTGGTATAAACTTGAGGATTTATAAAGGAAACTAACATGAGATTCCATTCCTAAGTGCAGTTGTAAACAACCCCATTCCTGTAGATCAACAATCCTGCGGTGGCTTTAATTTCACCCCCATTCTGGACGATCTGACACTACTGCTCAAGGAGATCTGTTGACCCGTTGAACATGGCAAGACCTAACTGTCACCAGACAAAGGATCTGTGAAGCATCCGAATTATCCCAAGGCACGGGCTACTATTTATTCCTTTTAATTGAGCCATAGTGCAGGTTATAAGTGAATATATGGTTTGCAATGCAAGGTACTTATAATATACCTTTGAATAAAGTATATAAATAGCTGGTGTGCACACATAATCAACTTTTTTTTTTTGTGGCGTAAGCATACTTCACTGCTCTCATACAGGACAAGGCTCAGACTACCTGCCACAACACTGATTCTCAATGCCACCCATATATGTGAGCTCATGCGGTAGTTTAACATGTTCCTGTCATGTTCAGATGAGACATGTATAGACTGAACAGTGAGGAACAGTGAGGGTGCAGCAAGAGCTGTAGATCTCTAGGGCCAGCTTAACCCTTTCAGCGCCATAGGCAACTATAGTAGCCCAATGATGTAAGATATCAAAATCAGATGCTGTAGAAAACCTATCATCTGGCAACTTGTGTAAAAGAGCTCCCCTGTGAGAGCGTGAGAGCTCTTTTAAACAAGTTGCCACATGATAGGTTTTCAACAGCTCAGGATAACTACATTTTCAATTCCTTAAAAACGTATTCGGCGCTCAAAGGGTTAATGCCTGGACCAGGCGATATCAGAATAAGGCTCACCAGGAGGGCACTGATTCAACCTCTGAGCGCGAGCACTGGGCACGCTCTGTAAGGCCAAGGACTGCTGTCGTGTTGGAGCCAGAGGAGCGCTGTTAACCGAATGGAGCTCTGCAAAACGATAACAGCGAGGTCACGGCGAGGTCACGGCACAAGTACGGAGCAGAGGTGTGGGCCTTGCATGTGCGTATTACACATACAGTCCTCTTTGTGAGCACTGTGACAGTTACTCTGTGCTAAACAGTTCCACGTGGTTCACCTAATATGCAGGCGAATAAACACAAAAAACTCAATCATTACTTTAGTCATATGTTCATACACAAAGTGCTAAAAAGAGCTAAAAACACAAACATGAATAATTTTATTTGTTATTTTGTTTCACCTATTTTTTTTTCTCAAGCTTGCTTCATTGTTTCCAAGCACTGTTTCATGAGTTTCTCTGAAATGTGTTCCTGAGAGCCAAAGTTCTATGATTGAAGTAACTGAACAAGTGGTTCCAGGCACAACATTCCCTTCCAGCTTTTTCAGGGACCTTGCTTGAGGTCAAAAATTAAACAAGTAATGTTTACTAATGTGACAGTGTTTCCCGCTGCATGCAAGATCTTTTGACTTAAAACTTCTGACTTTTTGACATTTTGCATTAAAAAGGTTTACAAAGGCAAATCTATGTAATTGCCCTGTGACCTTGAAAATGACCTCAAGGTCACCAAAATCAGCTGGTGTCACAGGACCCCCTAAGCACACGTTGGTGCTAAATATGAGTGTAATTGGTCACCTGGTTCTTGAGATATCACGATAACAAGGTTTACAAAGGCAAAATCTACGTAATTGCTCTGTGACCTCAAAAATGACCTCAAGGACACTAAAATCCACTGGGGTTGAGGGACCCCCCCAAGCACTAGGGGTGTAACGATTCTGAATCACAGTTGTTTTAAGGCGTAGTACCACCACCTGTTGCCATGGGGCGAACATCCGAGCTTTCCCTTTTCCTTTATTAAACCCAATGCAGTCTAGAACGAAAGTGCCAAACATCAAAGGGCATGAGAAATGCTTCCGGAAGAAAAACTTGACTGACATCAGTATTTTTCGGCGACATGATGCACGGAGCCAAATAAAGGACAACAGAATCATCTCTTATTAACCAATTAGGTTACTCTAATCATGTCCCTGTTTACTTTGCTCAATTAGCAATCAAACAGGAGATTCGCTTATTTACTTTGCTGAATGAGTAGAGCTCTTGATTAAGACAGCATGTTTGATTGCCGTATTCTGAAAGTTAAATGGCCATAGAACAACGCAGATCTGCGAGAACGTGTATTTGGCCACTTTGTGCGACTGTGATCATTTATATCTCACATTCACGATTCACCCGCTTTACAGAATGTTTTCCACCTTGTGTATTTTTAAGATGCTTGAAATCCAGGGCGATCTGAAAATAAATCTTTTTATTTTTATTTTATCATTAAAGATCTCCTAAAAATACTACAGTGAGAGATGAAATGTTGAACGAGGATTTTTTTTTAAAGTGTGATGAGACCACTTGCAGTCATGGGGTGTGTAAGCAGTCTAATTTATTGAAACATACATACCTGAAGCGGTTTAAACAATTTAAAATGCCGTCAGGAAGAAGCCTGACACTCCACTTACACGTGGTTTACAATACTGAGGTCAATACTATGTCCCCCGCTGTGCACTTCGCGTGGGCCGAGGCCAATCAAGCGGTCCTCACACCACTGCACACCTCACCTGAAAATTTTGTGTAATTCGAGCAAATAGCTTTAGCGCTAGACAGCTGACGGGCAAACAAACGAACACACGCAACAGAAAGCCATACCCCCTCCCTGTTTAGGCCGAGTAAAAACACTAGCAAGCCATGTTGCGTCGTCAGATTAGCGAAACTTCTCACCGCGCTTGTAGTTCTTTTCCCACGACTCCTTGAGCACGCCCATGTTGGGCTGAGCAGGAAGTGCCCGTTTCCAGGGCGCCTGACCCTCTCGGACGATGGAGGCCTTGAACAGGGGCTGGGAAAGGTGCACAGTCTCCGTGTCCAGCTGCAGGCCCCCGCGCGCCGCTCTGGGCCTTCGGGCCGGGCTGTTAAAGGTCTTGAGGCCATTCCCCGATAGGTCTACGTAGAACGTGCCATAGACACCACAGCTGTCGGGCACGATGGGGACGGCCGTTTCCAGGGGACTGGGGTCCTTTTTCCAGGCATCTGGAAGAGCTTTATGGAAGGAAATTGTAAAGAGAAATAATTGGCGACATGATCAAGGGCCCATATGCTGAGTTTGCTCGGTTGTGTGATGAACAGTGAGCAGTGGCAGTTGAAAACACGTGCTGAGGGGTTCAGAGACTACAGGATGCATTAATGATGCAGAAGTCTGAGGGTTTATGAGGCAATGGAAGTAGGGCTGGATTATATGGGTGGTCCCAAGAAGAAAAGCAAGTGTGCAGATTTCTGGGGGGGGTGTTGAGAGGGGCAAGGGGTAGTGTGGGATGGCAGTGCGAGTAGGTGATGCTGCAGTCACATGGAGCGAATTGCCCTTGTTCACTGGTGTGAATCGTGGGTGGAGACACAAATTGAGGGTGGAAACATGCCATTTGTGACCTGAAAGATTGCATTTGTATAATACAGCAGGATAAAGTATCACCAGAATCAGTGCTTCATCCATCATGTCTTGTGGTAGTTAGACCGCACCTAGCTACATTGCCATTGGTTTAGTTAAGGTGACATAGGCACCAAGTTCACCATCTTTAAACTTGCCACAAATAAAACAGGCTCGTCTACACCATCAATCGGGTTATGCATTCATGTCATCCGGAAGCCATGACACATTCACACATGAATGCAACCTGCGATTGACTTGAATGGAAGTCGCAATGATACGACTGTAGCATAATGCTGACAAGCTGAGAGGTAGAGAGGTAAATGGGCCCAGGTGTGCTGGGGCGGGGCCGTAACTCACTGGTTCTTCTGAACCCCGGGTTCTCCTGACTCTGGGCCCAAAGGCTCTGCTGCGAGTCGTTAAACGGGTGCGACCTCCAGACGCCAGACATCCAGGGAGAATCAGGAGCAGCCATCCTGCAGGGATATTGCACTACTGACACCACTTATCTCTAACAGATATCATCTCGCTGCACACTCATTTAATGGCACAAGATATGAACAGCCCTGGCAGTAGATGAAGAGTGGCACAACTGTATTGGCAATAGATTTGATGTTGCCAGACGCGTATAATCTCACTAGATAGCAGCACTGTATCTCTCACAAAATTGTTTTTATTTGTCATGAAGTGTAATCATATTGAGATTCAATCAACACTTATGGAAGATGTTCAGATGGTTATCTAAAGCCAAAAATGAAATAACTGCCCGCGCAGTAAGGCCTTGTTTAACTGACTTATAAGATACATGTGCAGTCCTGAAGTCTACGATTTGCACTATTACTTTCTTATTACTACATTAATGATGATTAAAATGGCAGTCTTGAAGATGAGCTTTATAAAAGATGGGCTGTGATCATACAAAGTCACACATCTGGGACTGAACAACATTCTCAAGAAAAGACCGCTATGGATAAGAATACAGACCAGCGCTACAGGTCAGTTGTGTCTACAGCTTCCTAATCAGTAACTAAGCGTTAATTCATTTAGTTGCGAGAATCAATCTGTAGAATTACAGATTTCCATTCCATTTTCCCTCAGCTCACATTATTGTTCACTACAATAGTTAACCAGAATTTTCCAGAATTTTCCATGAATGGCGACAAAAATGTCAATGTCTTTCGAACATACTGAATTCCCGTAGCTCAAAAAATGATAGAATTTTTTTCTGCGTCAGAGTCCGATTGGCTTGTTACGCCTAAGAAAACGTGAAAAAAAAACATGCGGCTTCGCTGACCCAGGTCCACGTGTGAAGTTTGTTCATGTAAAAATACAACTGTCTACAACCCCAATCCCAAAAAAGTTGGGATGCTTTGAAAAATGTAAATAAAAGCAGAATGCAATGATTTGCAAATCTTATAAACTGACATTCTATTAACAATAGACTATAGACAACATATCAGATGTTGAAAGTAAGACATTTTACCATTTCATGAGAAATATTAGCTCATTGTCCCCCCTGCCGCGGTAGCGAGCGGAACGGAGAACATAGTATTCAGCTCTGTCCGTCCGTTCGCCCGTCATGTCCCGTCTGTTGTGAATGCGATATCTAAAGAACGGTTTGACTGATTTCATTCATCTTTGACTTCAATGTGTATAAGTGTGATATGCCGACCCCAGTCAATTTCCGTGACCTGGCAGGGGACGTGGCCACGTTTAGCGGCAACACTTGTGTAGAATTTGATTTGAATTTGCATTTTAATTTAACTTAAATTAAATGGTTAAAAACAGGTCAAGACCAATCATTATTTTTAATAATTTTCAGTTCACCGAGCATCATTGTTATATAAGCCCCAACTTTTGCCAACATCAAACATGACTTTATAATTATTTAATCTGCATCATATCGACATTGCAATGAGTTTCTAAAACCTGCTCCAACCTCAGGCTCATAACGATACAGCTGACCTATTCCAGCTGTCTAAATTCCGCCTTGAATTTCACGACCTTCTGATAAATCTGAAATTTCAGCGAACTCTGAAAACAAAGCATGTTCTCTCTCATTCACACGACTGTTGTTGGAAACGTTACACATGATTTTTATTGAATTCAGAGGTGAAAAATACAACGTTTGTTTGTAGTTTGAGAGGAATGTGTGGGGTATTGCCAGCAAATCTCCCTTCCCCTGACATGGATTATGTAATCCTTAAGCAATTTTCAGGGAGTGTTTCTGAAGCAAGGTTTAAATTTGCATTTTACATTTCAGATGAATACAATATGGAAAATGGTGTGATTCAAATTCATATAAAAGTATGTATAAGTACTGTAAAAGGGTTGAAAGCAATATTTTGGAATTTTGGGTGTCATGGGACCCTTAAATAATTATCCGGTTCAGTGTAAAGAGTCCATTAGCTGTCACTATACCAGTTTCAAATATTAAGCAAGGCATATCACAATTTATTGCCTATGACTGCAGAGAATAATAAACGTATTATAATTATAAAAATAATTGTATAAAGTGAACTACAGACAAAATATGAACTAAAGACATTGCTGTTTTTGACGGTTAGGCTCAGGCACAGCTTTTCAGCGGAATTAAAAGCAGCTTTGTGACAGTTCTTTGGTGAAAAACACTACATAAATTCACTATAATTGAACTCAATTGATAACAGGGCTTCAGTTCCTCTCCTCACTCACCGGTGCTTTATGATGAGGTCCTCACTGGTCAGTCTGTACATGCCTGCAGATTTAAACAGGGACAGAATAATGTTAGACTACAGTTTAAGCTGACCAGTTGGGATGGCATTGTGGATCGGTGTTTCGGCAGTTAGTTTGATCGATGTCACATAACGGCAGCAAGGTGTGTTGTTTTCACATAAAAAGCCACAGACGATGAACACGAATCAGCCATCTTCGTGAAATGAAATGCACTTTATGCAAGGCTGTTTGAGAAGCGCTATGAACGAGAAACAATTTATTCACTTTTAATTGATAGACGGTACCAATTCCAAGATAAATCAAAATAAATATGAATGTAAAGAGCAACAGGAATATCCATAACAATCGCTTAAGGTGCAGGTAACCAATCCTGCTCCTGGAGATCGACCTCCCTGTCTTTACGTCACTCAACAGAAGGAGACCTCTTTGAGCTGCTAAATACCAGAGCCAGATGAGAAAAAAAACAACAGTTGACGTAAAAACCATCAAACAACAGTAAATCTACAGGTTTTTGGTTGTTCAACACCACCTTAAGATACAGTGGGTAACCGAGTTATGGGCAGCCCTGAATATAAATGCTCTGAAAATACTATAACAAAAGAACCATGGCATTTTCAATCAAAGAGATGCCGGCAATTCTGGAGTCCACTGCAGTGAATCCCAGAGTAGATTCCAAAATCAAATCTCATACACTCTTAATGCCGAAGGGGAAAAGCAGATACTGACCAGCAGTTTTACGGTGCCTGTGTCTGAGATGCGCAGGCCTGGTATGGCGGCGGTACAAGCAGACGGCTGTCACCATTAGTATGCACCACAAGAGGGCGCCAATGCTGCCGATAAACACAGGATCCTGCACCACTGCCAGGACCTGCATCAGGGCCCCGGAATTTCGCTGATCTGGGGCCACAGCCTGCAGGGGCTCTGAGGGGGAGAGAAACAAACAGGGAGTTTTGTTTACGGCAGGAGAGGGAGAGAAAGAGGGGGAGAGAGAGGGTGGGTGGGACATGGACAGACAGAGACAGCGAAACCAAGCAATTAGTGGGGAGCTGACAAAAACAAGCTGCAAATACAATTATAGTTTGGAAGAGGACAAGGAGGATGAGTGAGGCACAGCCAAAGACCAAAGGCAAAAGGTAGAAAGCTTGAGAAAAACTAGCAAAATGATTCAAACTTACAGGTCCTATTTGCCATCTGCTTGGCAAGGGTATCTCTCTCCAGTCAAATTCACATGCAAAATGATCCTAACGTCATAGCTGTCCGTGTATTCTATTGCAGTTTTCAAACAATTTTATTATTTAATGCACTGATAGCACACTTGTCAGTGTACAGGAAGTGATCCAGCAGCACTGCGAAATCTTAAAACCGTTTCACACCCAGCATGTGCAGAGATGGCAACAGAGGTTGATGATTTCAGCTGAAATCTAGCCAGAGGTCTGAGGGCCGCGGGCCCCGAGCCGGGTCCAGGGCAGAGATCGGTAGGGAGTTCAGGGGGGCTTTACCCCCCTGAAGCCCCTGGGTTTTAAACGTTTGTATATTAATTAGATGTCATCTAAACTATCAATGTCTAGATACACAGACATAAAGCCATGCTATAAAAAAAAAATTTGAGAAATACTTGTTATTCATGTCTCCCCTCTCTGGGCTTGTTACATAATTGCAATACAACCACCAGAGCCATAGTTTATCAAATGATTGCAGTATGTACAAAGCACTCTCCCTGGCACATCGCACTTCTTCACAAAGTTCGTTAAACCTTCCAAGACTTCTTCGAATTTACTTCCGATTTTCACCTTGACGGCAACAACTTTGTCGAGCAATTGCCATCTGAACGTCCCTGTCGAACTCTTTAATCAACGACTCTTGTTCGCGAGTGAGAATTTTCACCATTTAGCAAAAAAACTTGAGAAACTCAACAATGTTTCAAGAACTCGCCAATTTGCCACCACAGAAACATTAAGCCGGGATGTAAGAGTGCTGCAACACCCCAAAATGTATTTATCCGAGACTGAATAAACAAGAGGCACCTCAGAGTCTGTACTCGGGCCAGGTCTAGGCCTGGGCCAATCGCGAAACCGCGCGCGCATGAGCAGGACAATTGCAACACTGAAAAAAAAAAAAAAGAACGGAGCCAAATCATAGACTCGTGGCCTAACGACCCGAGTAATTAAAGCAAGAGTCAAAGAACTGAGGTCTGGTTAAATATTGAGACAGTCATAACACCAGCAAAGTGCAGTGTTTATAAATGCAGATGTTCGAGGCTGTACACGTTCGCTAACTGAAACTCCATTGTGTTTAAGCAGAAATCAGATATTACAAAAGCCATCCCACAAGGAAAGAACCTATATAAACATATAGGTTTTAATATAGGGCCGCATATAGGTTTTGCATATATGCGACATACATAAAATTGGCCGTTTTCATATATTATAGGTACAAATTGGTACACATATGACACTTTAGCTGCATTTGCACAGTTTATTTTTTTGGCACTTATTTATTACAGTCATTTTAACTACTGTTTTTATTATTACTTGCCCTTTTTTTTAAATATATCTTGCCTGAGGTATCACGGAATAAGAATTTCATTGTAGTGTGGACGCTGTCTCCGGTGCATATGGCAATAAAGATTTGAATTGAATTGAACTAAGGAACTCTGAGCCATATTCATCTAGAAACTGCATTACAGACAAGATAGAAAACGTTGTATTTGGTGGATGTAACAGTGTAACGTCTCAGTGGATGAGTATGAGCTGTAATGGTGTGAATCCAATTTTATCTAATGTGGTGAATCTGGCAGTGACTTGAAAAAATGCTTAATTGATGAAATAAACATAAACAAACCATTTTGTTTTGATACATTTCCTTCTCTTCCACAAGACACAACTCAATCTTCATAGAATGGAAATAAGAATGGTCAAGAAAGAATTGATGACCTTTTTATTTTAAATTTTTCGAGGAAAAAATGTAACAAATAGTATTAGATATTTGTGTTGATATCATAGCTTTTTGTCTCCTCTCACTTGCCATAGTTAATAATGACTGGTTTACACATAACATGCCGTTGTCACATGTCATCATGTATTTAGGATCGAATGTGATGCCAATTTCACGTGTTCACATGCGATTAATAAGTTATTGCTTGGAATTCTTGTTATTTCTGTAAGGGACTTTGGACTAATATGCAGGTATTACATTGAGAATAAAAATATCAGCTAGCCATCATGTATGACTGTTGCAAAAGTGAGATATGAGCTACACAATAGGTATGACAAACAGAACCTGCCACTGGGTATATGAGCTATACAGGAGACATATACCTTGTATGTACATATAGGGCCTATATGTGGAAATGAAGAAGCAATATAGGAGACCTATATGTCCACTATAAGCACATATATGTACCTGAATTTGGCCTATATGCGGCATATATGTTCATATAGATTATTTCCATGTGTAATATAGCTTGTTCAAAACGAAACGAACATAAATGTTAGCTGGCTGGCCACACAGCCAAGCTCATTCAGCATCTGACAAATCAAAGTTAAAATTTAGCAATCTATTGAAGGTATTGGTCTATGATCATGACGTTAGTTAGTTGCATGTGAAATTAAATGCCTTTCGGGCATCATCGGAGCAAGCAGAGCGACATCATGCGGCAAACAAAGGCATTCTCACCGCGAATGATTACTGGCCAGGAGAGCTGTATTAACTTCAGATCAGAATATTTCTGAAATTGGTGTTTTTTTGCGGGATGATTGGTCGTAGCTGACTTAGCTAGTTAAAATTGGGTGCTCATTCCTAAAATCATGCTAGCCAACAGAGGGCATTTCATCTATTTCGGTATAACTTATAACTAAACTAAATTAGGTTTACTGACTCATTCAGCACACGGTGGCAAGCATAGCCAAGTTCAATGATAATTTACACTCAAAACGATATTTCAATCAACCAATTAAGTGTGTATTTGTTCATAATATGAAAAAGTCTCAACGAAGAGGGACCAAAAATAGGCTATTAAGCATGCAGCTCCCTGTGAACTGTTGCAATATATATCCGTTTACTGTTGCCATGGTGTTAAGCACCATGGAGAGCGTACAAGCAGTTCTTTTTGAAGTCGCACCTGCCGGTACAGTACAGCCCCCCCACCACCACCACCACCATCATCACCAAAAAAAAAAAATTTGGATTTAGGCAAATCTCAAGAATGATTTATTTTGATCTGAAATCCGCGGAGAATTGCCATCCCTGCTTGTGTTTTTGATGCAAAATGGGTGGACAGGACTGAACAGCCTGGAATCAGTCAGCAGAGGGTTCTTCAAGAGAGCAGGCAGCGGCGCACTGACCTATCATGAGTCTGTGAGGACTGCTCTGCACACCGACACCAGCCCCGTTGCTTGCAGCCACTGTCACCCAATACTGCTTCCCTGGATCCAGGTTGTTGATTTCGAGAGTGTGGGTGCCCCCGCCCACTGTCCAGTTGAGTGACAGTTGGCTCTCTGTCTGGACGCACCACACCTGATCAATAGATGGACAGAACCAGAAGTTAAAATGTTGTTGGAGTGGAATTCTTGCATGGTGCCGGTTGAAATACATATATTAGGAAACTAGACAGTTGGTCGCCCACTGGTCGACGATTATCCCCGGACCCCCTCAAGCAATCATTCCCAAAATCAGAATGAGACATTTTATTAGACTGTGTGAGATTTATGATCGCTTATCCATAGTGTCCCAACTTCTTGTCCGGAGATATAATAATACAATAATAAGCTATTTGCGCATCATACAGAAATTAGGCCACGCAATACATTGCTACTCAATAAAGTCCCATCTTACTCTTTCCTTTAGTTTTAAGCTGTTTTGGTACTTTCCAAGATAAATAAGGATGATATTTTCCTATTTTTACATAAATTTAGAACCCAACAGGGCTGAGCAAATTCAATTCCAAACCCAAATTTGGATTTTGGGGACATCAGCCGTGAAACAGCTCACAGCCAGGCTCAAACGGGGCTGAGTCAGGGGACAACCTCTCAGCCACAGCATAAGCCTGCAGTCCACAGGCTCTCAATCAAGCAGAGATACACACACCCCAAACCGACAGAAGCCTCTCACACCGAAGGTAAGGCAGTCAGTAACGCTGAGTCACTCCATGAAGTTATTGGCCGCTGTCGGCTCCAGCCCGGTCCACATTTAGCGGGACAAGGACTGTTGTCTCTTTCATGCGCCATAGCCTTGCAAATGAGCCTGGTCACATTGACTCATATGAAAAAGTAACAAAGTCGCAACGTAATGACTACCACTTAAACATTTTGGTAATCTTTACTTACGTTTTCTTACACTTTTTTGGTGAAATATAAGAAGTTTTGGCTCAAATAAATAAAAATGCTTTGAAAATAAACACGTAAACAATTCATTTCCTTGATCCAAGAGGTGAAGGAACACCAAGCTAATTTGGAACAAACTGAGAAAATTAAAACCGAGAAGAAGGGGTCCACAAGAGCACCATTTCGGGAGGAACTTACAACTTCCATCAAGGTATAAATTTTCAGAACCATTCCGATCTAACATTGTGAAAATTGTGAGTGTATTGAAACTTTTGCTTAGCAGAGGATTTGTAAATGTTAAACTAGTGTCAGATGACGGTTACCTGGTAGCTCTGAATGATCCCGTTGTGAGCTTCATGAGGGGGTGGGTCCCAGCTCACTTGGATGGTGTCGTTCTTTTCCGCAACCATTGTGACTGCGATGCCCTGAGGAGGTGCGCTTGGAACTGTGGGACGGTAAATACAATCAAGCTCTAACCCCTGTCACAGGTGAACCCCTTCCTGAGTAAAGGCTTGATAAACTCCTCATGTAATTCAGGTCCAGTTAATACACCTCAAATCACTTAATTAGAAGGATGGAGTGAACAGGGACATCAGCATCCATACTTCCAGGGCCATAATTCTGATTTTTAATGTTTCACACATTAATTTAAGGGTCAGATGCAGCAGACTTCCAGGAAATCAATTTGAGCCAAGGACTCGGTATCAAAGATAACCAACACACACTGAAGACGGCTAAGACCTGATCAATCTATTCAAATGAAGATCGTTTACGCACATGTATACACTGGCGCAGCTCACCAAGTTCTGGGACTCGCAGGTGTTTGGTTTTGCTCTCACGGCCATACAGACCCCCACCAAATGGCCGCACTTTCAGCTCGTACTTGTAGCCCCTTTTCAGGGGTCCAATCACAGCCTGCAAATGAGATGAGGTCACCCTCTGAGCTGCCCAATCAGAGCTGGCGGGAAAAAGGGAGCGGTAGAGAACCTCAAAACCGTCCAAGTGATGCGGCTGGATGTGGGACGGCTGCAGCTGGAGATATGAAAAGAAAAGCCTGATGGGATGCCACTAATCAAACTTGCCCCACACCTGCTCCAAAAAAAACGTTTTATTCAGTTTCAAAAACAGACTACATCGCATCAAAGAAAGTATCATAGCTAGCACACACTACCTAAAAAACACATTCATATGTCAATGAAGTTTAATAATAACACAAAAAATGCAAATACCATCCTGAACACAATGCTCCAGATATGTCAAACTATTTAAGCAATTTCGCTTTGCCTTTTATGTAGCTGCACTGGATCAAATTTCCCCCCATGGGATGAATAAAAAATATTTAATCATTTATTCATGGCTGACCCAAAGTAATATGTATCCATTTACAGTAATAAGTTTGCTGTGAGTAAAGAACTCTTCCATAAGCTGAGTGATATTTCTGGCTTTACATCAATACTATCATTGCAAGCTGTGACCCATCAATAGTCATTACCATGGTACACTGAGTCATTACATGCAGTATGTCCCACAGCGCAGTAAACACTTCAGAGTGCATTTAAGCATTTATTTAGAGATTACATAAGGATCAAATCAACTACATTAAGAGTGAAATGCATAATGTCAGAGTTTGATTGACGTCACAGGAACGATCCTGCTTTTATAGTCAATGTGTATCGTCTGCTGTATTGTGTCAATACAGCAGAGAGAGAGAGAGAGAGAGAGAGAGAGAGGGAGAGTGAGGGGGCGGGTTTATATACCTTCCACTCCAGCTGCAGCCTATCAGACGAGGGGAAGAGGGTGGTGACATTCTCCAGATCCACCCTCAGCACAGACAGCTCTGTGTGAAGCTCCCTCTGCCCGGCAGTCAGTGCCTCTGTAAGACAGACCGAGGACAGGTACTGTGATCTGGCTCCGAGCGGCACACAGCCCATGTCTCTGCCATACACTGCCAAGCTTAACCATAGACTGTACAGGACTACAGGCAGCGGCGTTAGCCATAGATTTTTCCTTTACTTTGTGAATTCATAGTTCAACTTTGGGCACTGTCCAGTTAATTTTGGAGCCACAGGGTGAGCTGTATGCCAGCTGAGTCTGAGTAAACCAAAAGGTGTGCTGGATGGATTGATGTGCCCCGTTTTTTAGTCACCCACAAAATATTCCTCTGCCGTCCGAATACTGCACCAGCTTCAAAGTTGGTACACAAGGAGACATTCGACGAAGGACAAACACTTCCTGAGCGCATACTGTATGTTCTTGAGAGGAAAAAATCATGCTTGCTTACATATTAAAGTAGAGTGGTGGAAATTCTTATTTCATAGTGTGTACCTCCTGAACTGTAGGTGTCGCTGTTTATATAAGGATTTACTTACTGTAACCTTCCGGCCCTTTCTCTTTGTTCACTGTAACTCCTCCCCTCCAGTTGTGAATAAGATCTGGGGTCACCCCCGTTTCTAGGAGGTCTCCACCTAGGACTTTTGTCTGTAAAGTGTGGCTTCCCGTGCACATATAAACTAATATCAACTGCCTTTGACTGAGTGTGTTATTACTTATTGCTTACAATACTTAAAATACACAACGCAGAAGAGGAAATCCCCCACAGTAGACATGTACAGATAAATCAAAAAATGGGAAAATTATACCTCTACGGAATGTTAAAGTCATGGAGATGATGAATAAAACACTTTCTAGACTCTCTCTCAAAGAGGAAGACAGTAAAACAGGCATTTTGAACACCCTTTCAATACAGGCACATCCCAAAAAAACTGAGCAAAAATAACCCCTTTCTGATGGTGTAATTCTTGGGAAACGGGGACGCGCAGCAAGGAACTCAAGTGCATCGACCATCGTCTGCCGGTCCTAATTTGTTCATTTCTTGGTCTCCTTTCGTTTTATATTTCAAGCGGATCGGATTTGTCAAAAACTGTTATTGTTTGGCTTCCAGTTTAGCTCACCCGGTTAAGGCGCCACTTTGCGGACTAGTATTGAGCACCACAGCCTGGGTCAGAGCCCCGGTCATGTCAGTGCCCAGTAGCCTTTTCAGAGCAGCGCACAATTGGCTTCACTCTGCAGGGATATAAACTGGGTAGGACTGCCATCATTGGATTATAGGATTAAAGCATTGTCTGTTGCTTGAGTGTCTCCTGTTAGACAGCCAGACGCTCGTCCGAACAATTCTAAACTTGTGCATGTTTGGATCCACGGATGTAAAAAGCCCGTTTTACATCCATGATTACTCTATTCCACTATCATCTCTGGGTGAAAAATGAAAACAGTTTGAGAGAGTATTGCACGCTCCCTTGGATGATACCAAAAACAACAATTTTTTTATAAAGTTTCACATCAAAACATGTCTACTTTAAAGGTATGATTGAATTCAGAGCAGAGTATAGTGAGAGTTACCCATACTGGAACCAACCACAACAGAGTTAGTGATCAATAACTAAAATATAAAGGGGAACCCAGGTCCTAGATTGCCAGAATCATTTCTGGATTTTGTTCCACCCAAATCTAGAGCTGAACAGCCTGAATGATTTTAATTAATTATGTTTACACCAAGGCAGTTCACTGCATGCTGAAGAGAAATTGGAATATTCAATCAATCACGCTTTTTAATCAGGGGGTCATGGTTGTGTGGAAATAAAACAAGAAGCGGCCATCAGGACCGGGGTCACCTAACCTGTACCCTGGCCTGGAAAATGGAGCTTAAAGGAGAATTCGGGTGTGAAATTGACTTGGGGTGTATTTAAACATGATGACTAGTTCAAACTTTTGTTGAATACCCCACCTCCGTACGCACGCAACATTTCGAAATACATGGCTTTTTAGCCGAAGCTCCCAACAGGCTTACAATGGTAGTGAATTGGGCATATCGTTGCCATGCTAAGAAATCGCTATTATTTCATCATTAACAAGGCTCAAACTAGCTCCACACTTTGCAACTGAGATTGCAACTGTTCCCCTATCCTTCCTATTCGTTCGTGCTCGTCAATTGACTTATCGTGACTTTCAAGATGGAGGCGACTGGAAACTACCTCAAGGAACTGTTTGTATAAACAGTCTTTTTTTAATAAACTACCTGTGCATTTTCAAAGTTCTCAGCGCCTCGTTTTAAATGTCAGGGCCCTTGCAATTCTACCAATGAAGTGTGGAGCTAGTTTGAGCCTTGTTAACGATGAAAATATAGCCATTTCTTTTGCATGGCAAGTCTATGCCCAATTCACTACCATTGTAAGCCTGTTGGGAGCATCGGCTAAAAAGCCATTTATTTCGAAATGTTGCCTGCGTATGGAGGTGGGGTATTCAACAAAAGTTAGTACTCGTTATCATGTTTCAATACAGCCCAAGTCAATTTCACACCGGAATTCTCCTTTAATGCTACTCACTGACCCCAGACCAACCCCCCGTGCTGCACTCACCCTGCACCTGCAGGCTTGCACTGGCAGACACCTCTCCTGCCTCGCTGGTGGCCGTGCAGGTATAACGCCCAGCGTCTTGCACTGCAGCATAGTGTATCTGCAAGCTGTGGTCGGGATTCACCTCATACCTGGGGAGATCAGCGCTACATTAGCTTTCTGGCCACAAAAACCACAGATTCGCACTCCTTTTGAGTTTCCCCCAAAAGAGACAAATGTACTAGGTTTTTCCAGATCAGAGGAGAACTATAGTTGTCCAATGATGTAAGATATCAAAATCAGATGCTGTTGAAGACCTATCATGTGACAACTTGTTTAAAAGAGCTCCCGCAGGGGAGCCTCATGACAGGTATTCAACAGCTCAGGATAACTACATTCTTAATTTCTTGAGAAATTATTCAGCGCTAAAAGGGTTAAATAACCCTAATTAGCAGTCAAACAATTTCTTCACCGAACAACAAAGACCAAGCAGCACAATGACTGAAATATGTACTTACAATAGTATAATAATTAATTGCATCATAAAGTTGTGGATTAATCTGACATACGTTGAGCGCCATATTTAATTGGACAGTGACACATTTTTGCTATTTTGATACTATTGGTCAAGTCAGTCACCAGATCCAAGTCCAGCTGAACATGCATTTTACATGCTGAAGAGGCAACTGAAGGCAAAAAATCCTCGATCAAGAGAGAACTGAAGATGGCTGCCGTACCCTAGTAAGCAAAATGTGACTAGGGTAGATACCTACTGTGTCAGGTGATGTCAAGGCTTAACAGACTTGGACTTCAAGCAGTCACCACATGCAAAGGATATGCGACCAAATCTTAAAAATGATTACCTTAATCGACATTAAGTTGAAATATCTAACATTTTTTATGTGCCTGAAAATCGGGAGACTTTGTACAAAAAGGGCTCACATTTCCTCAGCGGCTTCTCCCATGTGGATAAAAACATTCATTTTATCCTTCAAAGTGCCAAAGTACAGAACCGAAATAAAAAATAAATACATAAATGTCACTGTCCAGCGAAGCACGGTGCTGACTGAATTATGTGAAGTGTCCTTCAAAAGATTTTGAACATTAAATTCTCAAGAAACAGCATATATTTATATTCTTAAAAATTTGATTGCTAGGCTTGCAGCGAGAAACACCATTATCAACATTTATATGTTCCATCTAAGAGTGGTTCCAAATGCTTAACTAGACATTTTTTCCGCTTCAAATTTAGTTTTTAATTGTTACTACTACTGTAAATAAATAGACACCTTAAAGTGAATCTTGAATAAAATTCAATTAACCTTATATAATCTTTGATAAAAAATGCTGAAATAGAATTCAGATAAAGTTTTAAAAATGTTCTCATTAATCATTCAGCTTGTAGCTACCCTTACAATGTCACATTGCAGCCTAGTAATCTCTTTGTTGCTGTAATTCAAAATCATTTCAGGCAACAAATGTTCTGGATCATTCAGTAAATAACTTGTAAAATTTTTAATCAAGCAAAGTACGCAGGAGCTGGCAGGTTGAGAATAACCCTGCATTAAAAGGTGAACTATCTGTGGGTATCGCAAATCTTCCGTTACTATCAAAAATATTGGAATGCTCTGTCATAACTCAACTGCAACGCCATCTCCACTCCACCCAACTTTACGAAACATTTCAGTCTGGATTCCGTTCACACCACAGCACAGAGACAGCCCTCCTCAAAGTCTTCAATGATCTGCTCCTCTCTGCTGACTCTGGTTCCATTTCCATCCTCCTCCTCCTCAACCTCTCTGCGACATTTGACATCATTAATCACACCATCCTCCTCCACCGTCTACAGTCTGGAGGCATCTCTGGCACAGCACTCCTCTGGTTCATCTCCTACCTCTCCGACCGTCATCACTTTGTCTCTGTCAACAACTCCAAATCCCACACTTCCCCAGTCAGCCATGGAGTTCCCCAAGGTTCGGTGCTTGGCCCCCTCCTGTTCACAATCTACATGCTCCCCCTCGGTCAAATCATTCGCCACCATGGACTCCATTTTCACTGCCATGCCGACGATACCCAACTGTATATCTCCACCAAATCCATCACCCCTGTCATCCTCTCCACCATAACCAACTGCCTCTCTGACATCAAAACCTGGATGGACAAAAATTTTCTAAAACTAAACAGCAATAAAACAGAACTCCTCATCACTGGACCCAAATCTCTCCTTCCCTCTATACAGCACTTTTCCCTCCTCATCGACGGTCACGATGTCACCCCCCCTCCCTCTGTTCACAACCTTGGCATCATAATGGACTCTACCCTCTCATACCAATCGCATATCAACCACATCACTAAAACATCCTTTTTTCACCTCCGTAACATTGCACGCCTCCGTCCCTCCCTCTCCCAGTCCACAGCTGAGACACTCATTCACGCCTTTATCACCTCCAGACTCGACTAGTGTAATAGCCTCCTCTTTGGACTTCCCTCCACTCATCTCCAAAAACTGCAATATGTCCAGAACTCTGCTGCCCGCCTCCTCACCCACACCCGCTCCAGAGAACACATCACCCCCATCCTCCAACAGCTCCACTGGCTCCCTATCCAACACCGCATCCAGTTCAGACTCCTCCTCCTCACCCTCCATAACCTGGCCCCGCCCTATCTCTCTGACCTCCTGCAACGTCACTGTCCCTCCCACCCCCTCCGCTCTGCTGACTCCACCCTCCTCACGCCCATCACCCGCACAAAGCGCCGGACCTTGGGAGACCGAGCCTTCGCCGCCACCACCCCCACCCGTTGGAACTCACTCCCACAACCCATCAGGAACTCAGACTCACTATAAAACTTCAAATCCCTCCTCAAAACCCACCTGTTCAAACTGGCTTTTCTTTAATTCTATATTTTGTTATTGTTGTCTCTGTTTTTGTTTCTGTTGTTATTGTTTAGTCCTTTATTTTGTAAAGCATCTTTGAATGTCCAAGAAAGCACTATATAAATTGAATTTACTATTATCATTATTATTAATATTATCTGTAAAGAAAATCAAAATCCTGCATTGTTCCAACAATCACAAATTAATTACAGTTTACTAATATATCAAACGACATCAAAGATGAACGGAAAGGTATTATGAACCAAAGGTATGATGTACCCGACCATTCCTTTCCCATCACTTCAGGTTAAGGAGCAATTAGCTAAAGGACCAATTAGGACCAGTGTATAATACATATAAATTTAAATTTAAATATATCTAAGCTAAATCGACTCTGATGAAGTAAACGTACTCAACAGAATGTAAGTAACTCTGAACTGAATCAACACTGCCCATAGTACTGTGTAAGAAGAGGGTGGGTGGGGCATTCCTAATCATGAAGGGAGGGAATAAACCACCGGAGCATGGACTGAAGCAGCTTTGCTTCTCCCTTCACAAGTGAGAGAAGAGCACAGTCAGAAATGCTCCCTAAAACAGCTGTCTTGAGACATGACAAGATAAACTGGCCCAATCATATTATCCAGCAGATTAGGTCACCCAGATCTAGGGCCACAGTCACTGAGATCTGAGGGAGTCTTACAAAATAAAGGCAAGGTGCAATGAAGTCATCAGGCAAACACACTGCCTCAAACTACTGCTTCAAATGGTAACTGAATTACAGACTGTAAGAACTATGGAAGTGAAGTGTTGAAAGTCAAATTTTACCAAGGAGCCTTTAGTCATTGAGTGGGTATTTTCTGGAGCCTGTCAGGGTCTGAGTTACTGTGTTTATTCTTTTTCATGTTTATTGTATATTGCTTACGTCAATATGTGGTTTATTGTATTTCTTTAGTTGATATATGTCTTTGTTTCCATTTCTTTCCTTCACTTGTCATTCACCAGGTGCTTTTCTGTTATTGTATTAGTGGACCTAGTGCCCTTGTTTGTCGCCACTCCTCCCATCACAGTTTTTTCCTGCACACTCACCTGTTCCCCAGTGACATTCGCTTCCTCTCTCCTTTTATATTCTGCACTCTGTCTTTGTTTCTTTGCGAGCTTGTTTGCCAGTTTAATTGAGCCCCTTAGGGGCATATTTGTTACTATCAAAATCTTTAGTTAGGGTTTATTGTTGTCCACAGTTACGATTCAGCTTGACCTCTGTGTACAGTTGATTCTTAGTGCATTATCTTGGCTGGCTTTAACGACCAATGATTCTGCAGGTCCCTTGAACTTGGTGCACTTCCTGTCTGGTAACTGATCTGTGGACTATTTTTGGATTTCGATTTGGCTTAGCTCTGTTGTGCTCCATTCTGCCTTTATCTTACTGACAGGAAAGTCTGACCAAAATCTCAAAAAAAAAAAAACTCTTAAACTGAGCTTATGCCTACGCATGAGTTCTGACCCTGCCCTTCATCAGAGCCTTGAGATTACAGTATGAGGAAACCCCAGGCTTGTGACCCCCTCTACTGTAGGAGTACTGACCTCCCATAAGGCATTGAGGCCCGGTCCCGAGTCCACTTCACTGAAGGCATGGGGTCTCCTTGTACCATGCAGGAGAACCAGGCTGTCTCCCCAACTCTAACTGTGACATCCAGGGGTCTCTGCACCAACACTGGCCTGACTGAAAGTGGGAGTGAGCAGGACAAGAGTTTTTAGCTTCCCAGCATGCACAACAATAAATGACAGTCATTATAAGAGGGCCAACTCAGCAATACATATAAGGCATACACAACACAATTTCTATAATATTGGCATATCTCACCGAAAGCAGACAAGAAGGCCGGTCTGCTTTTTCGAAACCCCGCAGGGTTGGATGCCACACAAACATACATGCCAGAGTCTCTCTTCTGGGTGGGAGAAAGGACCAACTTCCCATTGAATACCTGCAGAAAATGAAGAGTGTAAGTAAGTAAGAGGTTTTTTTTTTCATTACACAGCTACTAGTGTTTCAGTTCCCTCTACTGGTATTAAACGGGCAGTAAATTAGAACAGTTCAAGAGTTCTGTGAAACTAGTTGGCTGTGACATTTTAATTTACAATGGCATATTAAATGACTTCAGATGGGAATCATAAAGGAAGGGAGCCACATTACATTCATTTTAATGGTACCTTAAATCTTGTTACAATGAGGTAATAAATTTATCTGAAGATAATTTAATCTGGTGAGTCTGCATTTTTCCCCATTATGGATAATAATGAACCCTATGAAAAGTTTTTTAGGTTACTTCAGATAAAATACTAATAATAGTGCAAATTAGAGGTTTTTATGTACAACCCCAATTCCGAAATAGTTGGGACAAAGTGTCAATTGTGAATAAAATCAAAACGCAATGACTTTCAAATCACACCAGCCAGTATTTTATTCACAGTAGAACAGAGATAACATAGCAAATGTTGAAACTGAGAAATTTTACAGTTTTATCCACAAAATGAGCTCATTTCGAATTTGATGGCTGTTACAGGTCTCAAAAAAGTTGGGACAGAGGACTCTTTACCATGGTGTAGCATCCCCTCTTCTTTTTAACACAGAGTGGCGGCGTCTGGGCATTAAGGAGACAAGTTTCTTGAGTTTACCCATTGGAATTTGATCCCACTCTTGTTTAATACAGGCTTCCAGCTGCGGGAGAGTTTTGAGTCTCCTCTGACAGACTTTTTGTTTAATTATGCGGCAAATGTTCTCAATCAGTGGAGGGACTGCAGGCAGGTCAGTTCAGCACATGGACTCTTCTACTACAAAGTCATGCTCTTGTTATTGCTGCAGTATGTGGTTTTGCATTGTCCTGCTGAAATACAATACTCAAGACCTTCCCTGGAATAGATGTCATCTGGAGGGGAGCATATGTTGCTCCTTTCAGCATTCATGGTGCTTTTTAAAACATGCAAGTGTCCCACACCATATGCACTAATGCATCCCCATGCCATCAGAGATGCTGGCTTTTGAACTGAACGCTGATAACAGGAGGGGTGGTCTTTCTCCTCTTTAGCCCGAAGGAAATGATGCCCATGATTTCCAACAAGAATGTCAAATTTGGACTTGTCTGACCACAGGATACTTTGCCACTTTGTTACAGTCCATTTTAAATTAGCCATGGCCCACAGAACATGGCGGCGCTTCTGGATCATGCTCAACAATGGCTTCCTTTTTGCATGATAGAGATTTTGGTGGCATCGGTGGATGGCACAGCAGACTGTGTTTACAGAAAGTGGTTTCTTGAAGTATTCCTGGGCCCATTTAGTTATGTCAATAACAGAATCATGCCGGTGAGTGATGCAGTGGCGTCTGTGGGCCCGAAGATCACGAGCATCCAGTAAAGGTCTTCGGCCTTGTCCCTTAAACACAGAGATTTTTCCAGTTTCTCTAATTCTTTTGATGATGTTATGCACTGTCGATGATGAGACCTTCAAAGCCTTTGCAATTTGACATTGAGGAACATTGTTTTTAAAGTATTCCACTATTTTTTAACGCAAGCCTTCACAGGTTGGAGAGTCTCTGGCCATCTTTACTTGAGAGAGTCAGCCTCTCTAAGACATCCCTTTTATAGCCAATCACGTTACACACCTGATGCCAGTTAACTTAATTACTTGCTAAATATTCTTTCAGATAATTGTCTTACATATTAATTGCTTTTTCATCCCTTTATTGCCTGTGCCCCAGCTTTTTTGAGACCTGTTGCAGCTATAAAATTTGAAATAAGCTCATTTTGTGGATAAAAACGTAAAATGTCTCAGTTTCAACATTTGAAATGTTATCTGCGTTCTATTGTAAATAACATACTGGCTCATGTGATCTGAAAGTCGTTGCATTTTGATTTTCTTTACAACTTACTCTTTGTCCGAACTATTTCGGAATTGGGGTTGTATATTACTGCAGAGTGCACACTATCAAAACATTGCTTATCACTGCACTTGTTTCCAAGATTAGCGTGGAGTGAATATTTGCAACATACTGCCCATCAGCCCACCTGTTCTCAGTTAGTATCGAGATAGCACTTGTACTAGTGCTCATCAGTGCACTTATTTTATGGTTAGTGTCAAGAGAGCACTTAAAGCGTATCACTCCTGGGTGTCCTCAATTTTTAGCTTAGAATAGTGTGCACTTACAGGATAGCGCATATCAGAGCTGTTGTCTTTTATGTTAGTACAGTGTGCCCTTACAATGTAGTACTCAGCAGTGCTGTTGTTTTCAGGTTACCGTGCAGTGTGCACTTACAGTGTATTGCTCATCAGTGCAGCTGCTTTTAGGTTCGTCTGCAGTGCGCTCTTGCAGTGTAGCACTCAGCAGTGCAGCTGCTTTTATGTTAGTTTACAGTGTGCACTTACAGTGTAGTGCTCGTCTGTGCTGGCATCTTTAGTTTAGCACGTAGTGTGCGCTTACTGTGTAGCGCAAATCAGTGAGGCTGTTTCTAGTTTAATGTGAAATGTGCCCATACATTATTGTGCTAGTCAGTGCAGTTGCTTTTAGGTTAGCGTGCCCATGCATTTACCGTGTAGCGCTAGTCAGTGCTGTTGTTTGTGAGTTAGTGTTCAATTGCAATTACCATGCAGCACTAGTCAGAGTTGTTATTTGTGGGTTACTGGGCCCGTGAACTTATCGTGCAGTGCTAGTCAGTGTTGTTGTTTGCGGGTTAAGGTTCACGTGCTCTTACCATGCAGTGCTAGTCAGTGCTGTTATTTCTGGGTTGGTGTGCCTGTGCGCTTACCATGTAGCGCTAGACAGTGCTGTTGTTTGTGGGCTAGTGTTCATGAGCACTTACCATGCAGCCCTATTCAGAGCTGTTATTTGTGAGTTACTGTGCTCATGAACTTACCGTTCAGTGCTAGTTACACCTGCTGTCAGTGGGTTAGTGTGCGCGAGCCCTTACCGTGTAGCACTAGTCAAAGCTGTAATTTGTGGGTTACATTGCGCGTGCACTTTCCGTGCAGTACTAGTTAGAGCTGTTGTCAGTGGGTTAGTGTGAATGCACCCTTACCGTGTAGCGCAAGTAAGGGCTGTTGTCAGTGGGTTAGTGTGCGTGAGTCCTTAACGTGTAGCGCTAGTCAGAGCTGTTGTTTGTGGGTTAGTATGCGTGAGCCCTTACCCCATGTAGCGCCAGTCACAGCTGTTGTCAGTGGGTTAGTGTGCGTGAGTTCTTACCGTGTAGCGCTAGTCAGAGCTGTTGTTTGTGGGTTAGTATGCGTGAGCCCTTACCCCGTGTAGCGCCAGTCACAGCTGTTGTCAGTGGGTTAGTGTGCGTGAGTTCTTACCGTGTAGCGCTTGTCAGAGCTGTTGTTTGTGGGTTAGTATGCGTGAGCCCTTACCCCGTGTAGCGCCAGTCACAGCTGTTGTCAGTGGGTTAGTGTGCGTGAGTCCTTAACGTGTAGCGCTAGTCAGAGCTGTTGTTTGTGGGCTAGTGCGAATGCTCCCTTACCATGTAGCGCTAGTCAGAGCCTTTGTTAATGGGTTAGTGTTCATGTGCCCTTACTGCACTGCGCTAGTCAGAGCTGTAGTTTTTACTTTAGAGACAGTGTCCACTTACAGTGTAGCGCTCATCAGTGCCGTTGAGAGGCACACCATCCTTCTCCCATGTGACGTTAGGCTCCGGGTGTCCAAAGGGTGGGGTGCAGTTCATGACTGCCATCTCTCCCACGGCAACGGACACATCTGTGGGCTGAACCCGGAACTCATTCTGCAGAGCTATAACACACACCAAAACACAGAAACGTTACACAAAGAGAGAAATTCTAGCAAGGTCTCAAGCTGGAAACTAGTCATCATGCTGCGATGCCGATGACTGAAATTACGGTGCAACACAATGCAGCGTTGTACAAAGTATTCTGCCAGCTTTTGTTTTTTTCTGTTCAGTTACCGTAATTGTATTAAAAACAATGATACATTCTCACACACAGTATTTCAGGAATTCTTTCACTGTTACTTCTTTCACATGTAATGCAAGCCCCGTTGCGACACAGATGAACTGCGTCACATATTGACCCTTTAGACAGCCAGTCTTTGAAGTGTTTCTGTGGGTAAGGAGTTACTTCCTCCGATTCCATCCAAAGAGTGAAGTAAAGCTAAATAAGCAGTTACTTCCTATCGGAGGGGGAAAAAAAGACTATCAATTTCCCATTATGCAACAAAATAACAAACTATAGACCTTTGTTGCTTCTCCACCTTGACTTGGGTCACATATCAAAGGTCTCAAATGCGAGAACGCTGGCCAAAATGCCACAATTGTTTTATAAATTCTTCTCTTTTACGAGAGAAAGAATCAGGATGCCAGCTCAAAGGGCCGGGCTCAAACAATACCGCTCTTAAAGTCAACCCTTGAATGATCCAATCAGAGCTGGCCTCTCTAATGATCTGAGGAATTCTCAAGGGCCCGGGATACAGAAAGGTTTCTGTTTTAAGTGCAAACAGAGAGCGATACCTTGGGTTAATTATCACTGTTTGTCGTCAGGGGGAAGTTCCCAAACCCTGACATCTGATGACCTGTAATCCCAATCCTCCTCCTGGTCTCCCACAAGTATCAACATTTTGACCCAAAGAGCTTGTTTTTGAATATCCATTTTCAATTATCCCTAAACCTAACTTAAAGCATCCGAGGACTGTTTTTCTTCCCGCGGGGTAGATCTTTATTAAGATCAGTAGAGAGCTAATTGGAGTTCAGCTCCAGTATTTTCATAATTGCGCGTATTTTATTATTTTCCTTTAAACCCAAGCAAAGAATAAATAACACAGAACCGAACTGAATTTATTGGTGATGAAAGATTAATTTATTAGTAAGGAGATCAATTTTGTTTTTAAGTAGAGGTAGTATTACTTTGGTCCCAATTTATATTGGTTTGGGCATCAGTTCTTTTTATAGACAAGAATGTGTAACTCTTTGTGACCAAGGACAGTACTATGGTCGTGAGCTCAAATCTAGCCAAGGGCCCCTATGTGTTTGCATGGTCTCCATTGGTTTGTGTGGGGACTTTGATTTCCTTCCACAGTTCAAAGATATGCAAGACATGCTAATTGGAGACCTTACATTTCCCATGGGTGTGAATGAATGCTGTGTGACCCCTGTAATGCATTGGGAAGCTGCCTAGGGTGAGTTCCTGCCTCAGTCCCATTGCCCAGTGAGAGGCACCAGCTCTACCCACATCTCTACCCAGTACTAAGCAGGTTATAATGGATGGATTCAGTGACCAATTATGGTCTGACAGCAGCACCAGTGTGAGAGACAGTGAGAAGATTATTACTGACCGACAGCACCAGCTATGTTAACAGCAGTGAGATGGCAGTTTATGACCAACAGCAGCAGCAGTAATGCTCAGAACAGAGAGAGGGTGATAACTGACCCACAGCAGCTGCAGTAATGTTAAAAACAGTGAGATTATAGTCACTGACCAACAGCAGCTGCAGTAATGTTAAAAACAGTAAGATGATAGTGATTCACCAACGGCAGCAGTAGTAATGTTAGAAACAGTCAGAGGATAATTACTGACCAATATCCTCTGCAGTAATGTTAAAAACAGTGAGATGATAGTCACTGACCAACAGCAGCAGTAAAAACAGTCAGAAGATAATTACTGACCAATAGTAGCAGCAGTTGTAGAACCTGAAATTTTCATTTTGCTTGATTTTACTCAAAACGTATGCCAAAAATCATATTGTTGGAACACATGCCCATTATGCATGTAAAATCTGAATGTTTGGTTGATCTGGTGCAGCTCAAAAAGTCAGCAGTAAAGTTTTATAACCTTAGAATGGTCTTATTGCCTGCCTGCGAGAGTGGCATCCTTTGTTCCCCACGGCAGGGGGTGAGAGCCATCAAGTCTAGCAGGCCCAGCATCTCTCGAACTCAAATTCACTGTTTTCATTGAAGTTAAAGCGCAGCTACTTCAATTGGCTTAAAACAACTTAAACCTCTACCAAATTCATAATATATTTCTGTTCAATATCCTAGGAAGGAACCTCTTATATATTGATAACGCAATTGGGCTATAATATTCCATTTTAAGGCTTTTCCATGACAACTGCATCATTTTAATACATATTCATATCATGTTTGGTCTCTTTACTCTCGGGGGAGTCCAAGGAGTTGAATGGAACATGTTTCATTTCCCTTGGAAATATGGTTCGTTTGTAAGATTCATTCAAGCAACTACCTTGGTCTCCCTGTGCAAATTATCTTATCACCTAGGCCAGTAAAACTCTGATTCGGCCAACCTTCCCTCTACCTTGTTCGGAGGTGTGGTTTGGAGTCTTTAAAGGTACGAGATCCTGAGGGGGGGGCGCTTCTTTCTGGGCTTCTTTTTCTGTCTCTTCTTGGGGTAAGTCACCTGTTGCCTTGCTCTGCGGAGCGGGGGAATATTTGAGTTCTCCCCGACCACGTGGAGCGACTTATAGCTCCACGTGGTCATTCATCTTTTCCAGGTATGAAAATACTCTAAATCCTTCTAAATTATATGTAACGGCAATTGGCTTATCATTTATTTCTTTGATTCAAGTTGTGCCTACCTGGTGAATTAAATTATTGTTATTCCTTTTCTAGCTTGCGTGGTCTCGTATCTTTTAATCTTTTTATTCTTCTTAGCCCCGTCTCGGCGAATACCTAGGGGAATAGTTTAGCCCCACTGAGGAACGACTGGCCAGCGGCCCGGTGTGGGAATCGGTTGGTTAAGTTGATTTAGGCAGCCAGGATCTACCAATATACGGATTCATAGCCCAAGTGTGGAGTGAATCTGGGTTCACTGTAATTCAAGCCAAAAGATGCTGTTGCAGTGCTGGTTGACTTCAACCTCTAACCTAACCAACGAACCTAGGATTCGAACATGGTGTTAATTAATGGAACATTAATGTAGCGGCGGTGGTTGTCTGTTTGGAATTCAAGGTAAAGTCACGTCATGTTTGTCCTTAGAGTTTAAGTTATTGTTATCACTGTTTCGAGATTCACGCAGGTGTTCCCTAAATTATCAATTCTAATTCTAATTTGGAGTCAGATTTCTAACGAGATTATTGCTAAATTTTGTATTCTAACTGTTATATGGAGTCAGATAAATCGTAACCATTGCGCTTTCATGCCCCGTCCACGGACGGTGAATAAATATCCATTATATTGTGATTCACACCAGCCAGAAGAATGCTCTAATTAAAGTTAGACTAAAAGAACACGTAAGGCCTTCACCCCGGCAATATCCGCCTTTTGGTTTTTGCTTTTTTGGGGTTTTACAGCTGGTGACCCCGCGTAAATAGTCTAATAATTATTTAATTTTAAACTAATTTGTCGTTTTGAAAACCTGTGCATCTTGCGGCGTAATGGCTTGCGTACCATACTGGCGAAGCCTATGGTCGTGAGTGCATGGTTCTGTTTTCAAACGCGTTCTGAGGTGTTCTGCCTTCTGCTGGCTGATGTGTGAATCTACATCCGAAGTGATCCTGGTTTGTGCGATCCGGACGGCTCTACCAGTCATCCGAATTCGGTAAGTAATGCTGTGATTTTTGCCTCGTTAAAATTCACCGCATAAAAGACCGATGCTAAGGGATCGAGATATCCCCCATAGGCCTGGGACCGTAGAAACCAGACACGTTTTAATTTTACCTTTCCGGGATCAGAGAATGAAGTGAAATTGAGGGAATGTTATGCGTATGTCGTTTTCCGTTATCTCTTGACTGCTGTGTCTTCAGAATCATTTGGGCCATTTGGTATTTTCGTGCTTTTGTAGAAGGTTTAATGGCAAGTTGGAAGTGATTGGATTTCTGTGTGCAGTCGGAGGGGATTGAATACTCTTGGCTTGTACCAGGAAATTGTGTATATTGGCTTTGAAGGTTTACGTAGGTGTACTGAAAGCAATCGGCAGTTGTATATATTTGATGGATTTGGTGCAAGGTCCTGCGGGAATTGTCCGGGTAATCTTGACCCAATACTGGAAGTTATTGTTTGAATGAATCTTGTATGTAGGGGAAGCGAAGTGAGCTTCGAAATACCATTGATTTTCCGTATTTTTCACGTAATAATCGCGTGGTAGTGGCAAGTATGTTTGTTAGTGCTTTAACTCGCTCATTAGTTCGGCTGAGTTGGCGAATGTTTTCCATTCTCTTGTCTTGTTAAACTTTGTGCAAAGTTAATACGGTTTCACTAGCGCCTTGAGAGCGGCAAACGGCATTCTGAAAATTGTAATTCGTATTCAAAGTCTAAATTAGGTTGCAGCCTGCACCATATGGGTTTTGAAGTTGAGTAAATTCGATAAGTTTTCATGCCGACAGTCTTTCGGGACACGGACAGTGAATAGATTTAATTCTTGAATAGGTTTGTTATGCGGCTTTCCGCAAGCAAGATTTTCAGCAGCTTCCGTGTGAGCTAAGGCTTGTTGTGCTGTGACACGTGGGTTTTCAGGTCGCCGAGTGTTTGTGCTTATGCAACTGGGCTAGGCGGTTTGGGCATTTGTGTTAGGCACAGCGACGCAGGGGCTTATCTTTGGAGATGTTGAATATTTTTGCAATTTACGCCAAATTGAGTATTTGAAATGGCAGCTTTGAAATTCGCTTTAAATTTGAGCTTCTCTGTAGTATACATTGAAGCTGCCATATTGCCTTTGCACAAAGGGTTATCAAGTTGAACGGCCCGCCATTTTGGCTCGAATTGTTGGGGAATATGACGTGGTTTCATCTGGGAGTCGCCATTGGTTGAGTTTGCATGTGGCCTGGTTCTTCCTCAGAGGGGGAAGTCCTAGCCGGCCCACGGGGTCACGTGACTATTCGCCGGTGAGCTGGTTGGCTGGTACAGCCCCCATGCCAATCCGTGTAATAGGGTGACGTGACCCGTAGCCTGTTAGCTGGTTGGTTGACACAGTCCTCACTCTGAATGCGAGCAAAATGGCGCCCTTCAAATCGGCCAATGACTGCCGCGGTTTAATGTTGACTTCCGACCTTCCTTCCGAAAGGAGGGCGGAACCAGTGTTATGTTGCATGGGGTACAATCAAGTGCCTGCCCGTGACCGCCATCTTGAGAGTGGCTTTTCCACTAACAAGCTTACTTGCCTTCTAACCTTATGTTTGAAGTAACCGGTTAATTTGATTGCGTTTTGTGTGGATCTAACGAACCACCAAATGCATTGCTCTAAATTAATATTTTTTTACCATTTGTTTATCGTCATTGCCTCTGTGTATCAAATAACATCTGAAGTTTTAAATACCTAATGGGACTTTAAGTCTATATTGTCTGCCTTCACTGGAAGAGCAATTTATAGCCTTACTGAAGTAGGTAATTGAATTTTCAATTATTTACAATGTATTATCTTTTGGGAGATGCATTTTCCTCCCGTTTTAAAATTTTATTTAATTTACATTTATCCCAAGGTATTGGAACCAGGTGATTTTGGTCACTTTTGGCAATGATTGGTATAGTTCTATTAATTACTTTATTTCTTTATAGCATGCCTTTCCTCTACTTCTGCCTTCTCTCTGATCCCCTTCACCCTTTTTCTGAGTCAGCTATGTTCAACAGGGACATAGTGGACATAAAGTTTGGGCCTGTGTTCCGACCGAACACGATTTGATTTCTTTTGTTTTTTGTTTGTTTCTGGCCATTTCTGGCTTAACTATGCAGACAGTCACCCTGCATAGCTCTTTCTTTTACAGTCTTCACACCAGAGAGCATCAGGGGGTGGACGAACATCCCTATTGCGGGGCCATAAAACACCCGCTCTTGGTAACAGGCCCCCTCAGACCCACTTTACAGTAGTCATTCACATCCCCACACACGTGCGCGCGCCCCCACACACACACACACACACAGGTACCCTTATCAACACCATTTGCTCTTCCCCATGTTTGTCTGTGGTTCGTCCTGGTGTGAAAGGAAGGCTATAAAGCATTGTTTCATCTAAAATTGTGGTATTAACTACATCTGTTTTTCCTCTTTTGAAGCAGGGGTAATGGGACTTCTGGTGTCACTCGCACCTCCTCAGTCACTGTTCTCCTCGGAGCGTCGTAAGGTTGCACAGACGGGGGAGATGTGAATTGTGGGGTGACTACAGGCATTGGGTCTAATTTATCTATTGCTTCCCTACAGGACAGTTTGCTGGCTCAGGGAGAGTTCAACTCGCACTGAGCACCTCACACCCAAATGTTTTCAATTAACTAACATTTTCTGATTCTTACAGGTGGAGTAATAACATTGCTTTGGTCATGTCGTGTTTTGATCTTGTTGTGTATGTGGCGGGATGCTTCTAAGTTTCTCTATACAGGCACCAAAGATTCAAGGACCGGACTTGGCCAAACTCACCTGAGGAACAGAAACTCCATAATGCTTTCGACTAACTTTGATATCAGGATCCTCATCACAGACAAAACGCAACCCATTCCTCCTCTGCTCAACTTAAAGGACACACACTCCTAATCTCAACTGACACGTGCACCACCGCGAGCGGCCGCTGAAGATTCGGACTACATCTTCACAATGGAACAGTACAGAGGACATTTTCATATGGACGGACTGCAGTTGTGTTTATGGTTGATTTGTGAACTACTTGTAAAGAGTGCGGGTTGGTACAAAAATGGGCTGCGAGGAATCAATTAAATTCTATTTTATAATTTGGTAATTGGACTGGGGCATATAGGTTCCTTACACTTAAGGCCAAAGATGGTGTGCCTTATGTTCATAATGGTAAGGTAAAACTATATATGCAATGATCCAAATTAGCCTAATTCTTCTTTCTAATATTCTTCATGATTTTATCGGAAATTCTTACAAAACTGCTTCTGACCAGCCCATTGTGTGTCAACCCCACTCTCTCAGTTCATCGCAAGATCATATCATGTAACAAAATTGCTGAATGTCTTTATGATTTGCAAGTTCTCCTTTTATCATACCGCATCATACCTCATCTCATGCAAATATTCAATGTTTTTTGTCTGTATCTGTGTACGTTTACATGGCACCTTAATCAGACCCTATAATGATTTGATATTGTAACCTCCATTGGATTTTTTCCCACTGGGTTTTTCTAATTGGATGGTTACTTAGTTTTAGCAGCGCATATAATCTTTTTCCTTTCCCTAGTCAAGAATGGGAAAGTTTTTGGTTTATGTGCTGGTTTGTTCTGCGATTTCTATTGTTCATGATTTTAGGAAAAAGTACTTTTCAAATTATTTGGCAGAGTAAAATTGATTCGGTTAGTACATCAACTAATTTCAGAACATAGACTCATAGAACAAACCTAGATATTACTTTTAATTAAAATGTTTCGTTCTTGTCTTGTGCCAGTTTTTTCTACGTTTTATGTTAAATTCCCCGGTGGTATCTCTTTCTTTTGGGGTCCCAAACCACACTTCTCTAAATTTTCAATTACATTGCATTAAACGGAAACAATCCATTTTTATCAAGTGATGCAACTGTAATGGAAAACTCAAGTACTGTAATATCTCAAATTTCTTCCATGGTATTCTTTAGCACTCAAGTCATCAGAGACTATTTGAATAATCCTTTGTGGCCCCATGGGTGGATTTGTGTCCCCTGGGGCCAGGGGGTGGATTGTAGAACCTGAAATTTTCATTTTGCTTGATTTTACTCAAAACGTATGCCAAAAATCATATTGTTGGAACACATGCCCATTATGCATGTAAAATCTGAATGTTTGGTTGATCTGGTGCAGCTCAAAAAGTCAGCAGTAAAGTTTTATAACCTTAGAATGGTCTTATTGCCTGCCTGCGAGAGTGGCATCCTTTGTTCCCCACGGCAGGGGGTGAGAGCCATCAAGTCTAGCAGGCCCAGCATCTCTCGAACTCAAATTCACTGTTTTCATTGAAGTTAAAGCGCAGCTACTTCAATTGGCTTAAAACAACTTAAACCTCTACCAAATTCATAATATATTTCTGTTCAATATCCTAGGAAGGAACCTCTTATATATTGATAACGCAATTGGGCTATAATATTCCATTTTAAGGCTTTTCCATGACAACTGCATCATTTTAATACATATTCATATCATGTTTGGTCTCTTTACTCTCGGGGGAGTCCAAGGAGTTGAATGGAACATGTTTCATTTCCCTTGGAAATATGGTTCGTTTGTAAGATTCATTCAAGCAACTACCTTGGTCTCCCTGTGCAAATTATCTTATCACCTAGGCCAGTAAAACTCTGATTCGGCCAACCTTCCCTCTACCTTGTTCGGAGGTGTGGTTTGGAGTCTTTAAAGGTACGAGATCCTGAGGGGGGGGCGCTTCTTTCTGGGCTTCTTTTTCTGTCTCTTCTTGGGGTAAGTCACCTGTTGCCTTGCTCTGCGGAGCGGGGGAATATTTGAGTTCTCCCCGACCACGTGGAGCGACTTATAGCTCCACGTGGTCATTCATCTTTTCCAGGTATGAAAATACTCTAAATCCTTCTAAATTATATGTAACGGCAATTGGCTTATCATTTATTTCTTTGATTCAAGTTGTGCCTACCTGGTGAATTAAATTATTGTTATTCCTTTTCTAGCTTGCGTGGTCTCGTATCTTTTAATCTTTTTATTCTTCTTAGCCCCGTCTCGGCGAATACCTAGGGGAATAGTTTAGCCCCACTGAGGAACGACTGGCCAGCGGCCCGGTGTGGGAATCGGTTGGTTAAGTTGATTTAGGCAGCCAGGATCTACCAATATACGGATTCATAGCCCAAGTGTGGAGTGAATCTGGGTTCACTGTAATTCAAGCCAAAAGATGCTGTTGCAGTGCTGGTTGACTTCAACCTCTAACCTAACCAACGAACCTAGGATTCGAACATGGTGTTAATTAATGGAACATTAATGTAGCGGCGGTGGTTGTCTGTTTGGAATTCAAGGTAAAGTCACGTCATGTTTGTCCTTAGAGTTTAAGTTATTGTTATCACTGTTTCGAGATTCACGCAGGTGTTCCCTAAATTATCAATTCTAATTCTAATTTGGAGTCAGATTTCTAACGAGATTATTGCTAAATTTTGTATTCTAACTGTTATATGGAGTCAGATAAATCGTAACCATTGCGCTTTCATGCCCCGTCCACGGACGGTGAATAAATATCCATTATATTGTGATTCACACCAGCCAGAAGAATGCTCTAATTAAAGTTAGACTAAAAGAACACGTAAGGCCTTCACCCCGGCAATATCCGCCTTTTGGTTTTTGCTTTTTTGGGGTTTTACACAGTAATGTTAAAATACTGAGATGGTAGTGACTGACCAACAACAGCAGCAGTAATGTTCAGAGCAGAGAGAAGATAATTACTGACCAACAGCAGCAGCAGTAATGTTCAGAGCAGAGAGAAGATAATTACTGACCAATAGCAGCAGCAGAAATGTTGAAAACAGTGAGAAGATAGTCACTGACAAACAGCAGCAGTAAAAACAGTCAGAAGATAATTACTGACCAATAGTAGCAGCAGTAATGTTAAAATACTGAGATGGTAGTGACTGACCAACAACAGCAGCAGTAATTTTTAGAACAGAGAGAAGATCATTACTGACCAACAGCAGCAGCAGTAATGTTCAGAGCAGAGAGAAGATAATTACTGACCAATAGCAGCAGCAGACATGTTGAAAACAGTGAGAAGATAGTCACTGACAAACAGCAGCAGTAGTATTATTAAAAACAGTCAGAAGATAATTACTGACCAATAGTAGCAGCAGTAATGTTAAAATACTGAGATTATAGTGACCGACCAACAGCAGCGGCAGTAAGGTTTAGAACAGAGAGAAGATAATTACTGACCAACAGCAGCAGCAGCAGTAATGTTAAAAACAGTGAGATGATAGTGACTGACCAACAGCAGCAGCTGATATGCTAAGAACACTGAGAAGATAATTACTGACCGACAGAAGCCGTTATGCAAAGAGAGAAGATCATTAAAGACCAACAACAGCAGCACTACTGCTCAGATTAATGAGAAAATAATTACAGACTAACAGCATTAACAGTAATAATAACAACAATGACATTACTGACCAACAGCAGCGGTAATGTTAAGAACAGTGAGAAGATAATTACTGACCAACTGAAGTAGTAATGTGAAGAAGCGTGCGAGGATTATTGCTGACCGAGAGCAACAGAAATGCAAAGAACAGTGAGAAGATAATTGCTAATTAATAGCAGCAGCAGCAGCAGTGATGTTAGGAAAAGTTAGAAGATAATTACTGACTAACAACAGCAGCAGCAGTTATGTTAAAATAGTAAGATGACAGTGACTGACCATCTGCAGCAGTAGTAATGTTAAGAGCAGAGAGAAGATAATTACTGACCAACAGCAGCAGCAGTAATGTAAAGAGAAGATAATTACTGACCAACAGCAGCAGCTGATATGTTAAGAAGAGTGAGTAGAAAATAACAGTGCAACAGCAGCTGTGAGCACTGAGCACTGAGAAGATACTTACTGACCGACAGTAACAGTAATGCAAAGAACACAGATCATTACAGACCGACAACAGCCGCAGTACTGTTAAGAGCAGTGAGAAAATAATCACTAAGAGTTTTAACTGTTAGTGGTAATGTTAAGAACAGTGAGGAGATAGTTACTGAATAACAGAAGCAATAATTTTAAGAAGAGTAAGAACATTATTACTGACTAACAGCAGTAATGTAAAGAACAGAGAGAAGATAATAATTGACCGACAGACGCAGCAGTGATGTCAAAAACAGGGAGGAGATCATTACTGACCGAATTTAGCAGAAGTCATGTTAAGAACAGGGAGGAAATTGTTACTGGCGAACAACAGCAGCAGTGATGCTAAAAACTGAGAAGATAATAACTGACTGACAGAAGTTAAAGTTAAAAATGGTGAGAAGGCAATAGCAGCAGCAGTAAATTTAAGAACAGTGAGAAGATAATTACTGAATAATAGCAGCAGACTTAATGTTTAGAACAGTGAGAAGATAATGACCAATAGCAGCAGCAGTAATGTTAAAAATCGAGAAGATAATAACTGACAGACAGTAGCAGTACAGTTAGGAACAGTGAGATTATCTGACTAATCACTGACCGATAGCAGCTGCAGTAATGTTAAGAACAGCGAATAGATACTTTCCACAGCTGTTACCTGCGATGTGAAGTGATGCGTTGCGGCTCGTGGCCCTGCCCACATTGTTTCGCGCCACACAGGTGTACACGCCCTCATAAGACTGGCCCCGCCTCCCAGGAACCACACTGAGGAAGAAGAGGCTGCCCTCGTGCAGCATCAAGGGCCGTGATTGGATATCCATCTTCTCTATCTCCATGGGGACCCCGTTGTGGAGCCATTCGATAGCCGGCTCTGGGTGGCCCTCGGCCCTGCAGGACAGCCTGGCAGGCTGACCCACCTTCACCACCACATCAGAGGGGTGATGGACAATCCGGGGGGGGCTCTCCTCCAGGCGGAGCTTAGATCCTGGCAGAGAGGTGGAGCTCAACTGTATTAGCTTAGCCTTTCAACACAAATACTTATAGGCAGGTAGAATTGACTGCCTTACATCAGCGCTAATGGCCTTTCTTTTTACTGTGTGCCCTACGCTCATGTTACCTTTCAATGGGCCTGTTTATTCATTACACTGAGGACAGCACACAGGAAAGAACTCTGTTAAGCACCTCAACTCACCTGGACACAAATCACATTCATACAGCGTATTTTTCAAAGACTTGTCACAGAACATGTCAGCCCGAAACATCCATAAGGGCGCGCTTACAGCTGAGTGGAAACAGTGGATAAACTCCCCAGGCGCAGACAGGAAAAGAACTTGGGAGGAACCAAACTCAAATGAAGGGAAACCCATCCACCTATGGCAGGCTCATTTCAAATCATCAGCACAGTCATTCAGCCTGAATTCAAGTAGATAAACCTGAATTTAAGTCACAGCTCTCCGGGAGTGCTCAAATGCAGGATCTGCGAAGGCATGCGCCATTTACATCATAAACTGACTTTTACTCGCCGATTTTTGACGCCGTGTTAAAAATGAACTGAAAACGCACTAAACTTGGCGGAGTGATGTAGAGCAGCTCGACTGCAAGGCCCGCACAGTTTTGCCTGCCATTCCATGAAAGCGCAAAAACAAAGGAAACAGGGAGGCCAGATGGAGACCAGCTAAATTAAATTCAAGCAGCGGCTCATATCTGCACAGCTGCAGCACCCTTTGTAAACAGGCCACTTATTGGCACAGAGCGTGTTGCACAGACAATGCTTTGTACAGTAAGAGCGATTACAATCTGGAATACAGAATAGTTGCTTTTGTCTTGATGGGAAATGTGGCTCACTGATTACGCAGACACAACTGACAGAAACCGCCCGGTAAACTGACAGCTATAAAGACTGAATTATTTCTGTTTCATTTAAGGGTGATTCTGTCTTCCAGATGGACACCTGGGAAATCTAATCTCAGGCCCCAACAAACCCAACACTTTTAAGACTGGAGTGTTGGGAAAGTATGCTATATCTTGCGACCGAGCCCTACACAGATGCAGATGACAAGTCCAGCTGTTCCAGGGGTTTCCTGTGGTCTCGATAGTGGCGAGTCATTTTGGAGAACTCGCCCGGAAAACTCTCCCGCTGCTGGCCAAATAATAAGCAGCTCACATCCACACCCAAAACCTTCTCACCACACCACATCACAAGAAGAAATGGAGAGAGCTGCCATATGAATAGCATTATGATGGTTAAACGCTTGAAAAGAATACCCATTTTTATTACTGGGTCACGCTACTGACCCCTGGCCTGTGCCAAAAAAACAATATGCCTGGTGGTATTTTGAGGGCGATTCAAAAACGGGAAGTCTAAGGACAGAGAGCCGAGACAGAAAACCTATTTTAAGTGCCCTCTGGGAATTCAACAGCATTTCCTATAACTCCTAAAGGGCTCAAAAATCTGTAAATTGCACTCCGTCAGTGTTAATTTAATAGATCATGCTCTTGTGAAGACCAGTTATAGCAGCCACCTGACCCAGTTATGCTGTCCTTAGACGCCCTCCATCTGAACACCTAATTCGTGCAGACCTCGGGCTCATTTAAATCCCCCAATTTTTCATAGCCTTCCAATCTTTTCCTCCAACATTTTCTTTCTATGAGCTCCACCCATGGGCGTAGCAGCATTTTTGTGTGTGGGGGGAGAAAGGGGCATTAATTCTGTGCTAGGAAAGTCTGTTGTGAATTGTATGCATATCCTAGATAGCTTCACAATGTTTAATTTAGGAAAACAGGGAGGGACAGAAATAAATTTTATGAAAGTGTGTGTGAGGTGGGGTTTGTATGACGTGCCCCCATTCCCACATCAGCAGTGCTCCTGGATGGTGTGTGCCTCAGGGAGGCATCATTTGAAAGCGATGTGAGTTAAAGACATTTACGGATATGGAAGATGCGCAACAGGTTGGGAAAGGCTGACACACAGATCAATCAATCATTCGTATGTCACATATTCCGGAAAAAAAATATTTCCATCAAGGATGGGGTCAACATTTCTTCACTGAAGTTACAAGAGAAAAACCTCCATTCATTTTCCCTATTAAAGGAGAATTCCGGTGTGAAATTGACTTGGGGTGTATTGAAACATGATAACAAGTCGTAACTTTTGTCGAATACCTCACCTCTGTGCGCACGCAACATTTCGAAATACATGGCTTTTTAGCGAAAGCTCCCAACAAGCTTACAATGGTAGTGAATAGGGCATAGCGTTGGCATGCAAAGAAATCGCTATTTTTTTCATGATTAACAAGGCTCAAAGTAGCTCCACACTTCATCGGTAGAACTCCGAGGGCCCTGACATTTAAAACGAGGCACTGTGAACTTTGAAAATGCACCGGTACTTTATTAAAAAAGACTGTTTATGCAAACAGTACCTTGAGGTAGTTTCCAGTCGCTTCCATCTTGAAAGTCACGATAAGTCGATTGACGAGCACGAACGAATATGAAGGATAGGGGAACAGATTGCAATTTATTTGTTTGTGTTCATCAATCGGCTTATCGTGAAATTAAATGAAATAAAATGAAAAAATAGCGATTTCTTTGCATGGCAACGCTATGCCCAATTCACTACCATTGTAAGCCTGTTGGGAGCTTCGGCTAAAAAGCCATGTATTTCGAAATGTTGCCTGCGTATGGAGGTGGGGTATTCAATAAAAGTTACTACTCGTTATCATGTTTCAACACACCCCAAGTCAATTTCACACCGGAATTCTAATTTAAACTAATGTAATGGACTGAAATCTCCTCAATGATGGTGGACCTAGTTTAACTTCTGGTTTAAAAGCAAGGAAGGAAGGAAAGGAGAGGGAAAAATAAAAATTAGAATTGGCCTCTTGACTCTTGACATCAAAATGGTTGCTCAAACACAGGGATCCTTAAATCCAAATCTTCCTTTGTTTTCTCTCTACACAGAAAAGTAACAGAACAGTCCCTGCGTCTGATTGGCCAGACCAATTTCACATCTGACTCCCAGATAGCATGAGGACAGAAAACCAGCATTCCTCAGACCTCAAGGGCAGTGATTTAAAGAGCTTGGCCTTGGTACTGTTACAAGCTCAGCCCGGCAACCTGGAGCACAAAACCAAGCAACCCCAACAGACAGAAGAAGTAAGCACCCAACATACCACTCCTCAGCCCTGACTTCCACTCCAAGGTCACCGTTTGGAGGGACCAGCTGAAACGCTCCTTCCCGTAAAGGACAGAAGCTGAGAATTCCTGAGTTATGTTCCTACTCAAAGAGGGAACAAAGGCTTCTCAACACAAATACAGTCAGTTCCCCCACCTCCAAGAGGGATATCCGTCACCTGGCCAAACAGTGCAGTGGCTGCTATGCTGCCATTAATGGACACAATACAATGTTCTTATTGTGACTGAATGTCAAAACACAGCAATCAGAGGTGCATACGGTGAAAAAAATGGCCTCAGTAGAGTGGTAGGTGCACATAAACAACATGGATCAGACTTAAAGAGCCTTGTGTTCAGCCATTCTGTGTCTACAGTGGCTCATTTTGATCAACACCCTCTCTGCCTTGCCAACCAAAAATTATGCAACTCCCAAGCAATGTTTGATACACATTCTCATTACATTTTGGTCTAAATGTCTATCTGGTGCCTGAGATCCAGAAATGGGACAGTGAGCACAACATGGTCAGTCTGCACAAGGATGACAAAAATTAGACTCTTTTGAATTCAATAAAGTGTACATTTATGGGGAAAAAAAGTCTCACAGTAAAATAAATGTACCATTTTGAAAACTATGATGCCCCTTGAAGCAAGAAGAAAACATTTTTAGATTCACAACAAGGGATTGAGCTTCTTAAGAGCATTTCAAAACCATACATCATAAAGACACACCTGATGGAGTAAACTGGATGATTTAAAAAGCATTGCGGGGTGTTTTCCATGCACTCCAATGAAAGGCCACTCTCCCGAAAAACATCATTCAGTATCTAATCACTATAATTACATTATTTATTATTTATTCATTATTATTTAATCTCAAGTACTAGTCCAGGTCTGTTCACGTCATTTTGAGCTTTAATTTGCCGAAATGCAAGGAATATAACTGTCTTCGGTGAGACAGCGTAGGTCAGTTTTCCATGAGTGCCGACTAGAAAACGAAAAGCGAAGAACCATAAACGTCATGATGTTTATAAATATTTAGGACAACTGAAACGAAACGTGGCCACTGTCATCACAATGTATATAAAGGCACGTTACCCAATTTCTATTGCGATGAACGTTTTGTTTATTTATTTATTTATTTATTTATCTATTAAATCGGGAAGCCCATCCCAAATAGATCATGCGTATAATTGTTCCATATCAAATAGCCCATCATATATACCCTCGCACCGAATTTCCCAGGAAAGACTGGAGAAGTAAAAATCGGAGTTAAAACTAAACCAGTATGGAAACATACAAAACACGAATATGAAACACCTTAACTGTTTTAAGTTTAAAAAAAACTGACATCTCTGAAGTTTGCCGTAGGCAATTTTTTTTTTTTTTTTAATTTTCTTATTTGACAACTACAGTCTGCAAGCTTGGTCAGGTCAACCTCGAAAGAAAGCTGTTTCATCTGAACGAGTAAATAGTAGCCTAGCTTATTCAAAGTTTGTAGGCTACATAGATAACGATACAGCGATTAATCTACTATAAAACTGATGAAAGAAGGGCGAAGAAGCTTACAAGTTGTTTACACTCAGTAAAAAGAAAAAAAAAACCCGTAACATTTCTTTGAGAAGTAGCAGTGTGAAATTCGGTAACGCTGATTTCAGTGGCCAGTAAAATCTTAATTTGCATGTCAAGTTATTTCGTTACAATCAAGAGCTATCTTTTATACAGTCAGTCAGTTCATGCGTAATTACCTATACCAATACGGAAATGACAATTACACTTTCCCTCATAAAGTATTTTTTATAAGATCCAGCAAGGACAAATGACTGATGTATATTTAGGCCACATTGGCTCCATTCACGATGATTAAATAAGGCTGAGTACATGCCAAGAATGAAAAACAAAAGCGCCTTACCTTGAATATTGAGCGCAGTGGCGAGTAATATGCACAGCCTTGAGACCAACTGCCTTTCAATCATTTTTTCCCCAGTTAAAACAAAGACTTGTATTTTAAAAGTGTGATTTAGTTGGCGCGCCGGGACATCTGTTGCGCGTCAGCTCCCCACGACTGATGTTCCGCGCCTTTCAAGCAAGCCGCGACTTTGTCTGAAGTATCAGTACACGCGGGTTTGAATCTCAGACAGTACTGCTGATACACTGGTCCCTAAAACTCCAAGTGTCTGATACTAATGATTAAATCATAGTTAAATATTTTTCATAGCATTTACAGACTGACTTTCACAGGCCGCAGTAATTTATGCGCAGAGAATACTCCCAATTTTAGGAATGCGCTTTCTGCGTGTTTTGGCCCTCCTCTCCGACTCCAGCGAATTATCAAGAGCCAAGTGACAGAGCGTCCACGCCTCAGTGACACTGGCAGGTCCCAAACAGGCCACAAGCCGCTCAACGTCAGGAAGTCAAGGAAATGCTGCATTTACTTCCTTTTCACAGTATACCAACCACAGAGCTTAAATCCTCCAAAATCGCTCTGGTCTGGTCGTTAAATGTGACAATTGATTTTATTTATTTGCGTGTCAATACAGTGGGAATTTGAGGGCAAGAAAACTGCTCGATATCAGCACCTTTCTTTCTTCTTTAAAGCATTTCGTAAATCAGTAGGCCTACATAGAAATGGAAACTCATCTTTCTTTTTCCGGTAGGCTATTTAAACTCTGTCAGCCTGATGCTGATCATAGCTTTTCTCCGTTGAACGACAGTTTATGACAGTCATTCAATCAAACAGCGTAACATAAACACATGGATAAAACAACGAACAACAAGAAACGATCGTTTTAATCGAGAAGTCTTTTCGTTGTTTTCATGACCTAAATAACAAGCTGCATCCATGTAAGGAATACCGCTTCCGACGCGCATGGACGTTTTTGGAAACTTAAGGGCATAGCAGCACGATCACAGGATATACAAAAACAGGAAACATCAGCAGCACTCGGCTTCAAGACAATTGGTGGAAATTCCACTATATCCTGAAGGGTTAAAAAAATTAAAGAGGCTTTGCAGGTCTTTCAGTCTGTTACTGAAATTGAATTGGCCTCATTTAATTTTGGCCTGAGCGTGTGGACTGGTGAAATTCTGATAATTTAACTAATTAATGTATTGTATATGAGATATTCTTTCCAAAGTGTCAATATGAACATAGTCCATTATGCAGTTATATTTTGAACACATCATAGAGCGAAAAGTTGATTTTTTTTTTTTTTACCTGGACTTCCCACGCATATAGTTTATGAAACTATATCAGGCTGTGATTGTATTGGCTGGAGCAGACATTCTGCTCTGGCCACAGTTTTGGTGCCCTGCCCCTACTCTCATATCTCATATCTCTCATATGTCAAGGGCTGTCATCATTTTTTTTTTGTCTCTTGATGGGTGGGGAGAGAGAGAGAGAGAGAAATGGAGGGAGAGGGAGCCCTAATATGTTGGCCTACTTCATTCTTTTCAAAAAAGCACAAAAATAACAGTTTTTTAATAAACTGTCTATTGTGACTACATCAGAGGCCATCCCCTAAGTGGAAAACGCCAATATTGATACAACAACTCAGGTCTGGATGGCCAAAACATTGGCCAGCTCTCAGTGATCAACAAAAGGCATACTGCCAGTGACGGATATGTCAACTGACTACAGTCTATGTAGATGAAGAGGGTCGGCAGTGTATGTGTGTGTGCGTGTGTGTGTGTGTGTATGCATGAGTGCATGCGTTTGTGTATGGGAATGGGAGTGCATATGAAGAGGGTAGCAATTGTGACGATGGGGCCCAAGTGTTCATTACAATTTAAAATAAGCTTCTTTCAAGTTTCAGTGGTACGGGATGTGCTGGATGGGGGGACAGTGAAGAACAGATGAAAAGAGAAAAAGAGGATGGCCTGAACAGGGGAGCAAGTGAGAGCTTCCAGAAATGGTTGATGTACGACAGAATGGGCTCTTTAAAGGGCCAAACTCAGAACAGCCCTAAACATGGAAGTAAGCCTCGCGTGAAAGAAGCACCGAAGTGCACAGCCATTCAGTGAAGATTATTGCGCCCATCCCCAAAAAAGTTACCCCATCCCTCTGCATTACTGAAGCTTTCAGATGAATTAACAAAAGCAACTAGTTTTCTTGCTTTTAATGGCTAACATGGTGCATACAAACCAGAAATGCAAGCCCACTAGCCAAGGGCCAAGTATCGACCTGTGATCACATTCAGCTGCAATGCCTCATGGACCGACTCAGAGTAGAGCCTTCGAATGTGCACTTCGGGTTCAGAAGAGGGGTTAGAGGTCAGAGGATGTTACTGAGCTCAATCAATCCACAATAATCTGCTATTGTTCGCTCACGACTTTAAACTCCTACCAATCCCAGCTCCACTCTAAACTTCAAAGACCACTTAGAATTAGTGACTTAATAGTCTGACAATAGCGTGTGAGAAAAAGGACAAATTCAAACAATCACCATTTGAACTGCTTTGCATTGGAATTTCCAATGAACAGAAGACATGTCCAGAAGAGCTAATACCTTATATAAATACTTAAGGGCATACTTCCAAACCTTGCAAGCAGGAAAGAATAGTGATTCATGATTAACATTCTTAATTACGTTGTTTTGCTGCTTTTTTATGTAAAAAAACTATTGGTTCTGTGAACCTCAGAGGAGACATTTATCTACCTTGAAGACAAAGTGCTTCGACGTGAAGCACAACTTCTTTAAAAGCAACAATTGCTTATCTGTTATTTCAGCTGAACACTTATTCTGGAGACAGTTCACCAGGGGATTGAGATCTAAAACGTATCGCCGAAGTAGGCATAATCTTCTGCAGTTGTTTGTTTCCAATTTTAAACTCACTAATAGTTGCACGCCCTGTGACTGCAATCAAAACGGCGAGTTTCTGAGCTTCATTTCTGAGCTTCCTATTCCATAATCAGTACAGAGCAGTGTTCTCCAATTGCTCAGAGAAGGAGCATGAAATATCAGTTATGTGACATTTGAAGACAAAAAGTTAAATACTGAGAGCCCCTTCAACCAAAAGAGGTTTATTTAGCGTTCTGCTCCATTTGTAAAGAGCAATGCCAATGCAACCACAGTAGTCCACAGTAGCACTAACAGGGAATGCATACCATTACCTTTTACTAGCATATCAAACGCTAATCAAGCAATATTTTCCCTCAGGAATTCATAATGCATCACCACCTTCATCTGAGCAAAATTAAGTTCAACAAATAGAATCATGGCCCAGACACCAAAAAACAAATTTTTTTCACAATGTTTTCAAACAAGGTAGTCGGTTAAGATACATGAGGCGTAAAAGCCCCTGAAGAGGATCTGAAGGAATGTCAATATCCATACAAAACCGTCCCTCAGAGTGAAGCGCTGCGATGCAGAGTACCAGGGGAAAGCACGCCGGGCAGGTGATCCCCTGCATCAGAATCTAAATCAAAGAACGTCCTCGGGACTCACCTTTCCTGCGGTGTGGCCTGTGCCGGACGCGCGGCGGGGGCGGCGGGCGCTGGTGGGGAATGCGATGGCGGATGTGTCTTGGCGCGGGGGTCTGGACCTCTGCGGGTACGGCTGCCAGCTCAGGCGGACAGCTGCACTGGCATCGGCACCTGCGAGACCCTGCCGCCCAGCTGCTGAACCACGCCAGGCCGAGCAGCCAAACGCCGAGCCGCATCTTCATCAGCGCGCCCTCCTGCGGAGTCCAGGTACCTTAGTGTCACAGCTGTATTCCCATCCCAGGCCTGAAAGTGAACTGGGAGCCCAAAGAGCTGAGCTGAACCGACTCCTCACACTGACAGCTCCTGGACCTCCCTTTACAAAATTATTTGGAGATTGTTATAAAGAATGTGCTTTTTGATTCTCCTTTTGTACTTTCCATTCCTCCCCCTCTCTCTCTTTTTTTTAACTCTGCTGGTCTCTCTCTCTCTCTCTCTCCCTGTCTCCCCTCCTCTTTCGTGCTTGCTGGCTTTCTTCTTCTGGGAAAGTGGTTGGGGGGAAACAATGATTGAAAAACAAGTTTCGGGCACCATGCTGTGAGAAGAACGCCGGGCCTGAGACTGAGGGTGCTGTCTCCTGTGATGACATCTGTGTCATTCATTCTGCTCGGAGCAGGGCGAGGAAACAGGGCCAGATCTGAGGAATGCGCGAGGGCTAATTCACCAAGGCTCACTTCCATTAATCACCCGTCCGCTGGCTGATTGATCGCACCTTTCACGCTGACCTGCTCCGCTCTTTAAAATCACAGACACATACAGTTACACTGCACTCGTTTTTCTACTGTTTATTCATTTGAGGATATTTACCGTAAAAATGCTTGCGTCTCACAGCCTTGAACAAGCTCCTCATGGTTAGAATTTTTTTTTTTTTGAAATGCAGCATTAAATCTTCGCAGAATGTGCGCTCTTCCTTGTATTCAGAGAACTTACTAATTTGAGATAAAATCTATTTGAGAAAGTTGAAGGGAAGATGTTTTTTTCAAACAAAATTGGCCTCTGCTGGGCTCTTATAGTCTGGCAGGAGGGTTCTGCTAGGGGATGAGTTTCCATCTTTCTGTTGTGCAGGGAGAATTATAAGAAGAATAAAATAAACAAAGATGCAAAATCACTGTGAGCCCCACGGTTGTAGATGGGCAGAAAGAGAAACATGCAGTGTTGTGTAACTGGGGCATTACCTTTCCTTGATGTGGAGGCTTCTGAAAACAGTAACAACTGCAACTGGGGTGCTTGCCTTACAACCGCCTGGGGGCTAAACACAGTTTCCCTCGAGGGACAAAAAGTAGAAAGAGGCCAAATAAAGAGTCCACAAAGGATTCTTTTCCTTCTAAACTTCCATTGGTGCGAAAGCAACCATCCCCCCTCCCCAAAACTACACCAACCCCCAACCACCCAGTACAATTAGCCTAGAGAAATTTGTAACATCTCGTCCTTGCAGAATGAGCTCAATGCATCATGTAGGCTCGGCCATCACTGGCAGACAAAAGTTCAAAAAGGGCTCCTCTTGTAGTTTCTGGGCTAATGTTTTCACGCCCCTGTCTTGAAGCTTGGTGAGGTACCAAAAAACTGAGGAAGCATGCTGCGTCTACAGGCGCAACTTCTGATCGGTGTCTTTTCACAGCGACAGCTTGGGCCAAGTCTTTCTCAGTGATGGATGGGAAAGCTACTGATGTCAAGTGTGCAGTCCAGATTGATGAAGCTTCTCTGAAGTGGGGGAGTGGATAGTCTTTTCACATCAACTCAATTATGCAGCATCAAAAACACAGCCATAAATACCAGCTTTGTGAAGCTCTCAACTTACCGATTTTGTTAAGACTGGTTCAGATACGGTTTGATTCAATTCTGTGGAGATTTTTAGCGCTGTAGCTCAGTGTTTATTTGTAGCTGTCACAGCAAGTGTCCATCAATCCCTGTTGCAGTGCTTTGACTGGTGGCCTCTTTGACTTTGGAACTCCGTTAGGATCCTCATCAAGCCTCAGACTTATTTAGCAACAGGTTGCCCCTCCAATCCTCTTTGAAGCAAACCTATGATTTTGATTAGTATTCATACTAATGGCGCTCCACAGCCATGATGTCACGCATGAGGTGATCGTTTCTCTGATCAACCCTGAACTATATTTCAGTTGCTGTTTTAGAAGTAATGAGAAATATTATTAAACTTCCTATAACACAAAAAACTAGCAAGGTACCAGGAGCGCATTTTACCAATGACACAAAGTGACGCAGTGCTGATCAAATAAAAAGCTTAATGACTTTTGTGAAAAGAAAGCAAGAAGAGCCAATTCAAAAAAGGGGGAATGACAATTACTTGAAGGAGACAAGGCCGACAGCTCTATCCATGAAAATGATAACATTATCTTTTTAAACCATTAATCACTAAACTCAAAGTGACTGATAACAAATCTATTTATAATTTAATAGATTTTTAATTAATTTAAATTGGAGCAGTCCCAAACACGTAACGCAGTTTAAATTACCAAAAAAATGATGAGTGGAACCTCCTAACTGCTAACACGCAAAGCTATTCCATAATGCTAAATATATCCAAAAGCATGGGAAGGTGTCATGGGGAAATACTTTAATAGCACTTCTTTGCCCACTTACCCCTAGAAATCAGGTCTTTACCTTCTCTTGCCAATTTTAGATCACGTTTGAAAACTTATTTTGACTCTCTTACTTTTTAATCTGCTTGTTCGTCTGTTTTTGTCATGTCAAGTTTTCATTGTGCCATTTTCCTGTTGTGCATTTATGCTTGTCTTTTAACTGTCGCTATTAATTGTGTGAACTTTATGCTATCTTTATTAATTTATCTACTTCTGTTTGCTTTATATGTACATTCTTTTATTGTTGGTGATTTCGTTTAACAGTTTTATTGATTTTTCTAAATGTTTTAGTTTTCCCATTTTATTCTTTGCCAATTGTCACTGTACAGCACTTTGGTTCAACCTCTGTTGCTTTAAATGTGCTTTATAAATAAACTTGACTTCACCTCTGCTTAACAGAGAACAGAAATTGTCAACTAACAATTTTCGTACTAGGCCAAATGTACCGTTAAATTCCAATATATGTTATAGTCAGATTGTGAAACCAGACATTTTGTGAAATGACTAAATTTTTGCGCTAGCTACTACATGAAATGTCTGGTTTCACGATCTAATTGTAACCTATGTACAAACGCTATGACTGTGGAAGCTACTGTAGGGCTGAAGCTTAAATTCTTAGTGAGAAGCCTGTTTAAAACATTTCCATTCTGACCAGCTACTATACATTCCCAAGCTTTTTGGATAGTGTTGTATGAGGCTATAGAGGACTATGTCACAGCTACTTCTGGGTTCTGGTGTCATAAGTAAAATCTCTATGGAAATTTATAGTGGGGTTTTGACACTTATTGGCATTGTTCGAACTCGTTACAATTTTATGATCTTGTTCGCTCAGAGATTTGCCTACAGGGTATACAGATGCAGCGATCACATACAATTTGCTATTTATTGCCAAAAATGATATGCTTTCAGTTTGTAGTCCACCTTTGTAAACTACACATCCACTGCACAAACGGACAAGTACCCCGTGATTAGCTCCCGGCCAATGGGGTATCTCAGTTTCAGCAAACGTTCGCAACGTAATTCAATCACATAATTACTTGTTATATGGAGCCAACTAAATGCGATTTGCTTGCCAGTTAATTTTGTGGATGTGAATTTATGTCATAAACACCACAATAAATGGGTCCCACGCCATAAGTCAGCTAATAGCTAAGGTGTCCCTTCAACAAATTTGCACTATTCAAAACAATGAGCAAGCACACACGATCCTAACCCCTTCTCAGCGTGGATAAGTAAATAGGTACGCATGTAAAATACAAAGCCTAGACATACCAAAAAAACATCATCATTTCTAGACTGAAAGCAACAGATTTGATTTCGGATTTTCATTTGTGCTGAAAACAACAACATCGAGGACTTACATCTCGCCGATGTAGCCTTTCAAGTTTACGTTACGCTAAAGGAGTCAATGGTTTTTGTTTGCAGGAGAAGACTGTCTGATGGCGCTTAGTCTCCATTGTCAGGGAAAAGAATTCCATATCCAACCTCCACTTTTTTAGTATTTTCCAGAATGATTTTTAAAGGCGGGCGCCAAAAATATTTTGCAGAATTTTATTATCGAGAAAGGGGTTTAGAGTTTAATATTAATATTTAATATCACGAATGACTTTGCTGCACATGCCCTAGCACCCCGGTGTGTCATCAGTAACATTGCTACCGCTGTTATATGCTATTGCCACATAGCATATAATGCAGCAGCACTAGAAATTAACCCCTTAAGCCCTGTGCCTCTGGCCTGAAAATGACATGCCCAAAATGAAATGGCTATATCTCTGCAACAGTTTGATCGATTTGAATAATCTTGGCATCATAATGAAGGTAACACCTTGGGAATTTTTGTAATGGTGCAAAAATGAGTGTATATGTCACTGAATCAGAGTAAATAAAGATGGAACACTGCATAAATTAAACATCTTTTTGGCACCAACAGAGTTTTAATTTTATCTATTATAAAATTATTCAGTTTCAGTCTGAAACCCCTAAAAAACTACAGTACATAATCTCACCATTATCTGTGCCAAGGTTTATTCTAACTTAGCAAATCAAAGCAAAATTAGAGAGGTTTTAGTTCGGGAAGCTCTAGGTGGCCTCTCCAAGCTGATGCTGCATGCCGTTTCATATTTCAGATACCACACTATAAAACTCATTTCACTCATGTCACTACAGGCATACATTCCATCCAAATACAACCACTTCTTAATTTTTAGAATTTTAAAATATTTTTCATAATTATTTCTGCCAGTCCTGTAGCCTATACAATTTCCCATTCAAAGATAATACATATAAAGAAAATGAAGTTTGACTCTACTGGAGCAGATTAATTTTAAATAAATAAAATTATAAATACAAAGCCAAGGTTAAAAAAATGGTAAAAAAAAAAAAAAAAGTAAAAATATCAAAAACCCCAGCAATTATTTACACAAGTAAAACAACCATTTTTGCCTTGGAAAACTCATGCCAGTGCCAGGATTTGAATCCCGGTTGCCAGGGAGGCAGTGCTTCACCTTGACCACTAGGTTATATCAACTGATAGTGAGTACCAAATCAAATTGCCAATATATAGAATGAGTTAAGAAAACCATCACTCCCCTCTGGTACTGTTGTGCTCACAGTATTCACGCAGAATGGCGCAAAGATTCTGTCAGAAAACAACTTTGAAAAGGAATGTTGAATATTTAGCGGATAGTTATATGGAAAATACCACAAACAAACCAGTTAAGCATTTATATTGTTGCATTTTTCAAGTACATGCGAATGGCCCATGGACTGGGTTTGATGCACTGGGTACGCCAGGCTCTAGCTCAGGCTAGGTTACTGTGATTAAGGCGGTTTAGAGCTCGTTGGAAACATCAGGACCAATAGAATCAAAAATCTACCAGCAAAGTCTTACTAACAGCATCTGGAAGCTAATCACAGAGATGAAAATACATTGCAAGCAACCTGAATGCTAAGGAGCAGAGATCTTTGAAGCAATGCTCCGGGAAAAAAAAAATATGCTTGGAGACCGGAAGATCTAGTTTTGTTATAATACGGACACATTGGGCTAACAATAGCAAGCACGGATTTACCCTCAAACAGTTTTTTGTTACAAAATATCAACAGTAAGAATTCTGTTCTTTGAGTCTGGAGTAGGTTTAAAATGGCAAAGCTTATACCGTTGGATTCTGTGGATTTCATTTGAGGTATTGTTTGTATGCATAGCCCAAATTCAATAGAAATGCTAGCGACTCAGCACTGATATGATTTTATCCTATGTTTTGCTACATGGTTATTTACTTGCTTGTATGCTTGAATTGTGTTCGGTTGAGGTAAAGATGGTCAACATGAGCTTTTTGCCAAGTTTCTTCGCATAAAGTGCATAAGCCGCATGACGATGTTGCGATTAGGAAACATGCTGTATTTATTATGTAACGACCACCCCTGATACTGGAGGCATTCGAGTTTTAGTGGTTAAACACTACATTTTCTTGACTGGTTACACAATTGATGTTTTTACGCACCCAAATGTTTCTCTAGATACCTAAATATCAAGGTAAGCCAAAAAAGTAATGATTTCATTCGATATTGGCGGAGGTTGCATACAGAATTCTTTCCTGGTCAGGGTCTAAAAAATAAGGCCATCCGGACACAAAATGTATGCTGCACACTCTAAATCAGGGCTATTCAACCGTGTCCAGAAAGGGCCGGTGTGGGTACAGGCTTTCATTCCAACCAAGCAGTTGCACACCTGACAACACTAATCAACCCTAAGGGTCTTTGCTGATGAGCTTGATTAGTAGTATCAGGTGTGTAACTGCTTGGTTGGAATGAAAGCCTGCACCCACACCGGCCCTTGCAGGATAATGTTGAATAGCCCTGCTCTAAATGTTCCTTAGGAACAAATATTCTTCCTGTTTCTAGCCCAAATCCTTGCCATTCGCTGCATTTTACAGTGGATAAAGCAAAGGAACCTAATATCCCCCTCCTTTTCCAAAGCGATTTGTGCCTCCAACGCCGCAGTAAGGGACTACCACTTTACTTTCTGCTATATGCAGTCTAAAAAGAGCATGCGCGCGACCCAAATCTTGCTTAAGCCAAACTGGTCTATTGGCTAATCATGGAAGGTTTTGAGTCTCTGGCTGTCATTTCATGACCGTGTCAGCACTTAAGCAGATGTGGGCAAAGACAACCCTCAATGGGTATTGACTGCATTTCCCTTCCGATGTTAGGTGCATTCTCAAGCTTTTTTGATATAGTTAGTGCTGAAGAAAATCACAGTTTCCAGTTATCATTCTAGGTATGTTTGCGCGTATTAAGCGAATACGCATAAAGAAAATGCTTCATTACTATTTAACATTTATCCTTTCTATCTGGCTACATTCTCAAATTTTTTGATGGAGAGCTGATAGTTATAAATGAGGAAGGTTTTGAGCCTGTAGTTGTCATTCTAGGTAACACAAGCTCCTGCTCATAAAATGTTTTTATGTGCAGACAAACTGCTTAACCCTCGTCCAACCACGGATTTTCTACTACAACCCTGACCCCCCAATTATTTCAAAATTAAGTGATAAACATCATCTTCTTAGGTATCAGTGTGAAGCTAAAGATGTCCTCTCTTCAAATCAAGTACAAATAAAACTAATTCAACATTATGACGTCATAATTAACATCATATTAGGAAAAAACATCAAAGTGGCAAAAATGTTGTTATTTTTATATTTTTATTAGTTTTAGCTGAAAATAAGTAACTTTCTGTAACCTCTAGAACTACTGATTCTACAATTAATATTTTAGTATTATTATAAATGTTATAGACTCATGAGTAGCAAAAATTTGACATTACCATGATGTCATAACTCATTTTGGGAAAAACACACACAAAATGAAAACAAATAGCTTTCTGAACATTTTTCACATTTTATTTACTTTGTTTTTACCTATGATAGAACAAGGCTTATAATATCAGTAATATGTCAGGTACATATGTTCCCTTTCAGAACAAGAACCAAACATCACAAACTTCAGCACTGTGACATCACATTGATGTCATTATAGATCTCATATCTGAATAACAAAAATCCATGTTTTTTTTTTTCTTTTTTTTCATATAATGGCATGCTATTTACAACTAGTTTGTAAGCATCTTTTGTATGAAAAATAGGCAAAAATTGACGCTGGTGGCAACCAGCCCTCCATCCTTCGACTTTGATGGCCTACCCTACCCCCGGGGGGGTGAGGTACCCTCATCATTTTTTCATGAAAATGAGTTCAAAGGATGAAAAAACAATTATAAAGCAGCATTAGATCATATCTGTTAACTTTTTTTGTGAGACAGGAAAAATCTGTTGGGTGGATGGAGGGTAACCACCCCCCCTTGGTTGGACAAGAGTTAATCATGATTTGAAAATCGCCTATTTCCCTTCACATATCTTTATCTTGTGTCATTGCAACACGTACTGTACCAATGTTTGATTTATAGCATGATTGCTGAGGAAAATCTTCGACGTCTATTGAAAACTAATTGTTTGCTTGACTGATTTCCGGATTCCTGCATATTGAGAAGTGACGATTCACAGTTTGGCCACAGAGCACTATTGGAATCACCAGAGTCGCTGCTTTTGCAACTGCGCTTTAGATACTTCAAATAGGGATGTTTCCAATATTTTGTCCAACCCCTGTATATGTCACCATGTGATCAAACTGTTGACCACTCCTAAGTTGGCACTGAAATCTGAAGTGGGGTGTGGACATTTCCCCTGCATTGCTAAAAACATGTTATAGGAAACTGAATGCTGACATATAGCATATTGCCGTCTTCGTAAGAGTGTCAGGTTGGATCATTTTCATGCAGAACAGGACAGCCATTGAGTTCCACGACTTGGGCTTCTACTCGAGCTTGACTTGCAGAATAAGCATCAGCCATCTTTGTCCCAAACAACCAGTCAATGATTTATTTTTAAAAATAATTTGAAAGCTAATGGCAGTTCTAAGGCACGAGAACAAATGCACACAGAAACAGAACATGCAACAGTCTGCAAGCTAGAAACACAAGAGATAGAAAATAAACTATAGCTGAAGGTGACCAAATAAAGTCAGCTCATAGGGGCTGCTTTCAGACAGATGGTCCACGGAATGAAAATGAACACATCAATATGTTCAACAGGACTAATGGATGTCTCCCACACTCAGAACACAAGGCACTGCCAGCGATGCAGTAATCATTAGCACACCTGTGCAGTACATGTCCATAAATCTGGTGGAACTGAGGTATCATGAGCTACCGTCATCTTCCACCACCTGTTCCCAACCGCCACTGTTCCCCTTCGTAGTTTGTGTGGTCTCCCCATTGCCGTTGAAACTGTACCCCCTGCCAAGGTATAAACAATTTTCGGACAAACATCCCACCACTCGCACACAGGATCTCAACGGGACCCTGATTCGGAGGTAAAGGGCCACACTTCGCTCCGAGATGGGGCGCCAGGTTAAAGCTATTGGAGATCACCCTGACCTCCAAATTGGACTATAATCTGCCCAACAGGAGAACATACACGGCTGTGATCTCCCTCCTGTGAGGTGAGCAGGGGCTGAGGTGTGATTTTGTTCGTGGCTGTGCAGCAGGCTGACGGCCCCCTCCGGTCTTGCACAATGGGAGTAATGGAGCGGGACCGCGGGATACACAGGGAAATTCCACGCTCTTCTCTCCCCAAATACATCAGCTATTGCTCTGGCAACAGGCTCAGGCTGCTACACCCCATGTATCCCGCCCCCACTCCGTCAAAACAAGGCTCTTACTGGATTATTTTTCCTTCAGTATCGTCAAGATTTGTTCTGTGGTTGGAGTGGAGGTGGATTCGGCTAAAAGAAGACGAAAAAGCAGCTGAAACCCACAACTTTGCTCAAATTATCCGTGCGAATCTTTCTAGATGCTACAGAAAATCCACCAAGCGCTAGTCATTTACCCGATAGCTTTCCTCATAGTTCCTAACAAACAGGTGGAACCACATACAGTTTTCCATGGGCAAATTAATAGCTTTTGGAAGGAGAGTCTACAGTATGAGCCTGTTACCAGCAACCAAAATCCTCCACTGGTCATCACTTCAAGGGAAGAAATGATGGCCCCGTCCATTGACCGTAATAGTTGTTCACAACTTGTACACTTGAGAGTCAGTAATTGTGCAGATCCAGGTCACAGAGTTGTGAAACATCGACGGGGATTAGTGAAACAAGAGTGAGCGGGTTGTTTGGATGGCTCTGAGAGGCACTGTGGATTGGAGGAGTGTTAAGATGGCCATTGCGATGGCCATGTTTTCACTATCATGAAAACAAGTGGGAGTGGGTGATAGGGAGGTAAGGAAGGACGTGGGGGTGGGCTAGGAGAGTGGAGCAGGCATTCTGCTTGAGTGGATCTCAATGCTGGATCTAGTTGGCAAAGGGGGAAAGTTCTTCCCCCACCCCACCCCTTCACCCCTTAAATCCCCTGCTGACTCCCTACATCCTCGTTGGTACACACCCCCCATTGCTCTCGCTCCCTCAATCTCTCCATTGGTCTCCCTGCGTCTTTGTAAGTCCAGCTGGCCACCCTACAAAAGCTCCCGCTCGCAATTCCCAGTGAGCCACCCCCCCCTCCTCCAATGTGTAACGCCACCCCCTTCCAGCACCCACACGCCCCCCTGGCTGCTTTGTTCTGTCGATTTTCCCACTCCCCGGCGAGGACGGTCATTCTGGAAACCAGAATTAAGAAGGTTGTTTGGGAGGGGGTGGTGAGAGAAAGTGAGAAAACAGTGTCTTTAATACGGCCCGGAGAAAATACTGTTGCATCTGCCAGGACGGAGGACACCGCGTCTTCGGCTGCCGGTGTCACCGAAAGCTTGGGTCTGGCAGACGCCAGGCGGGGAACAGTGGGCTTGTTGTGTGACATGATACCGTTGATGGTTGGCATCTGTTGCGTGATGGCATCTCCCTGCCATGCACTCAATCAGGAAGGAAGAACGACTCGTTGCCGATGGCGCCGTTCAGTCTCATCAACACGATTTTACATAATGTTAGCGTATAATGATGATTATCGTGCAGAACGGCGCACAACTCACAGATATAAAGGTATAAAAACAGTGTAAAAAGCTACAGCTCTTTTCATAGGAGTGGCACCTCTTGTGAAATTATAGCCTTAGCAACAGGTTTAATAAATAATTTCCACAATTTATTTTACAAAAAATTCCTTTTGTGAGTGTGAATTTAATCCTAGTCTGATGAAGAAGTCCTTGCCAACCATGGCTGGCCCATAGAAGGGCTTTTCGACTAACCTAGTCCTGAGATTGGTTACAAGCGCTTCGTAGCTGAGCACAAAGGCTTGTGACTTAGCACATGGACCCATATCCACCCTGCCCCGTTTCCCAGCCTCAGCCTTCCTCATTCTGAGGGCGATCGCCCATCTGAGAAACCCTCTGTGTAGGGATGTGGGCCGGAACTAATAGGATTGGATTTGATTCATTAGTTTCTCTTTCTTCGTGCTGGTTGGAATTTCACCGCACGTCTTGCCAGCCTCCCCGATATTAATGGAGGGGTTGGCTCTGGGGTGGAGGATGATAGGGGGTTTGGGTGTGTGTAATTGAGCTCCCATGCTTCCAAAGACTCTACGCTCAATGCAATGGGCAGCCAACAGACTTCCCTGGTCCCTTCACCCCACCTCCTCATATCCCACAGCATCATGGGAGATAGCGACATGCAAGAAACTTCCCTCAATACCTGAGGAAGAGGCAGTCAGTGTGTACCATCAAACCTCACATTCTGACTTATGCACTTTATACCACGATGCACAATACTCAACACTCTTTCCAAGGACATGATAGTGAATTAATAGTGAAAATAAACAATGTGACGACTGTAACAGAGTCCAACAAAAAAAAAAAAGTTGGCATCGTTGAGTGTTTACCACTGTAACATCCACATGTCCTTAAATCACAGTCATCAAACATTAGAGGCACTGAAGACACCAGATGGTAAAGTTTCGTTAATGGAATTTTCTCCAATTCTTCCATCATGCGAGTCTCTGCAGCGCAATTGTACGGGGCGTCTGTTACTAAATATTTTGCGTCATAATCCGCCATACATTCTCAGTCAGAGACTGATCAGGTCCGCTGACGGAGGCATCCACTTGTGGTACCTGCAGAGTATGGTTTGGCATTGTCTTACTGGAAAATGCAGCGATGTCCCTGGCACAGGCTTATCTATAGCAGCATATGTTGCACCAAATTATAACATATCCCTTAGCAAAAATGGTGCCCTCGCAAATATGCAGTTCAGCTATGCCATCTACACTAACACATCCACGTAACCATGAAAGCCGCTAGGTTTTGGGTCCTAGGTTAATAACAGCTTTTCCTTGTCGTCTTTAATCTAGAGAACACACGGCGGCTGTTTCTTCCAAAAATCGCTCTAAATGTTGATTCGTCTGACCACAAAACACTGTACTACTGTCCATCCAGATGACACAGAGCTCAGAGAAGTTGGTGCCCCTTTTGTACAGTGTTGATTTATGGCTTCTGCTTGCAAAGCAAAGCTTCAACTTACATCTGTGGATGATGCAGCTATGAACGGTAGACTGAAAAATGTTTACCCAAGTATTTCCGAGGCCATGCTGTGACAGGCCGCGGCGAATGATGGTTCGTGACATCTGAGGGTCAGAGATCACGCACATTGCGAAGTTGTTTTTGGCCTTGCCTTTTGCATTGATATTCAACCAGATTCCTTCCCTCATCTAGTTACAGTGCACAGTAGAGGGTGAAATGCCCGAAATTCTATCAATTTGTCTTTAGGGAAGGTAATCTCAAAGTGAGGGATTATACATAAATGCATGTTTGCAAAGTAGTGACCTTCAATCAATGTTTGCCCCTACATGATTTTTTTGGGGGGTTCCTTTTATACTATAACATGATTAGCTCCCCTGTTTGACATTACCTGTTTCCCATCACCCAATTCTTACAATTCATCAGAACTTTACTGGTATGGAATTGCCCATGTGCCAACATTTCTGGAGTCTGCCTTAGTCATCAGATTTGAAATTAGCATGTAATTTCAGTGAACGAATGAATTCACAAGTAGTGTTCTTGCACTGTTGCAAAACAGTTGAATGACTGAACTTTTGAACTTTTCAAATCACACCCTCTTGATTTTATTTGCATTTCCCATAAAGCGTGCAGACTTTTTCAGAATTGAATTTGTTAATACTGGTCATATTTACTTTGTTTTATAGAGGACAACAGATTCTGCCTCAATACTATGGAAAAAAAATTGAATAAACTGGCTAACAAATGGTTGCCAAATAGCAGCAAAACATATAAGTATAGTTTCATATCTGACAAACCTGGCTGACATGATAAAGGCATTACATTGCCAAAGGTATGTGGACACCCGACATCCAACAAATCAAGCAAAATTATGAGCATTAATATGGAATTGGTCCACTCTTTGTTGCTAGAACTGCACTCTGGGAAGGCTTTCTGTTGGATATTGGGTATATACGGCTCACAGTTGGTATTCCAACTGATCCCAGGGGTGTTGGATGAGGTTGAGGTAAGGAATATGTGCAGATCATTCAAGTTCTTCCACACTGCCACTGACAACACTGTTTCTACATGGATCAACTAGTGTGTCCTGGGCATGACACTGTGAAATGGGCAAGGGCCTTCCCTAAATAGTAGGAGAAGCACTGAATCTTCTAGAAAGTAATTCTATGCTGTTAAATTAAAATTTGCCATTACTGGAACCTAGCCCAACCATGAAAAACAAACCAAAACCAAGGAGTGAGCAGATACTTTTGATCAGAGTAAGTATGAGGTTTTCTAGTTTCTAGTTTCTCCAGGTGATAGGACAAGAAAAGTTTAGCATGTGCTACATATGCAAAAAATAAGAGATAGGCCCTGACACTAACAGAATATACAGAATGTGATAGTGTCAACAGGACAAAATAACAGAAGTATGAAATCAAAGATAAAACGATGATCGAATTTGAACAAATGACACCTTCAAGTACCAACTCCATGAAAAGGAGGCAGATCTCGGCACAAACATGCAAATCCCTTCGCTTTTCATTGGCAACAGAATCAGACTTAGCTCATGAGTTTGTTTTACAACAGAATACAAATTATGCCTCAAGTTTGTGCCACTGCCAACATTTACTCTTTGTGACTTTGTTGTATTGTGAGAATGTGTGTGTGTATGTGTGTGTGTGTGTGTGTGTGTGTGTGTGTGTGTGTGTGGAGGGGGGAACAGGCTTTCAAGGAAATCGCCCCTCAATCTAAAATTACCATCTGAATGTGGACGAGCGCAGATGCAATTTAACGGGTTTAAATATTGGCAAATGCGACACGGCGCAGGATGGAGCTGCAGTTAATTAACAGCGGCCTCTCTTCAGTCGCATAGCTGAGGTCTTGTTCCATGGACTCTTTTTAGAAAACAATGCTCCACTGCGCTAATACACCAAAATCACTTGTGCTATCGCGCTAATGCTTACGCGAGTTTCTGAGCAGGGGAAAGGCCTCTGGGATGTGATAGGAACCAGACGTTTACGGGATGCTGAGGTAATCACTCACAAAGCTCCGCAAACCTCTTGCTGAACAATAAACTGAAGCCATAAAAAGGCCTGCTGGATTGAATATGCACTGTAATGTTGAGCTCAGCACTGGGAAATGATTCCAGGCACTGCTTTATTCCTTTTGGAATCAAGGGAAACATCAGAAGGACAGTAATGTAATCTTGCCTTACAGAAAGTGCAACGTTATAATCGGAACAAATGCACTTCTATATAACATTTTAGAAATGGGTCAACAGTTTTTTCCAGTTGGTGGTTAAAGAGTACCAATTCAAAAAACGCGGTCCCACTGAACCAAATATCATGCACAATCCAAAATACTATAGTTCTGGGTAAACAGTAAAAAACAGCAGTATTCAAAAAAGGAAAACCAGCACTCATGAGAAGTCCAAATTGAAGGACAGGTTAATGCGTAAAAAATGCACAGAGCCTTGTGTGCTCAGTGCATTTTTTATGCATCAAACTGTTCTTCAGTTCGGACTTCTCGTAAGTGCTGGTTTTCGTTTTTTGGTTAAAGACTACCAGCCATTTCTTTGTTGAATAGATTCAGAATAAGTCAAGTACTGCAGTGGTATGCAGTGTCTGCAATAAAATGGCAACCTTTCAGGAGAAAAGCGAGGAACTCCCATTATACTGATTATATAACGAATGCATTTTTTTTTCTTAATGCAAAGCCCCTTAAACGAGGCAAGCATTACCTCCGAATTTTTCCTCAAAATAACATCAGAATCTGGGAAATGCCGTTTATTCCCCCCGATCTCACACACATTTGACAGATGGTCACACTGTCAAAAGCAAGTTTTCCAGAAATACCATTCACTCTATTCACCTACATATGTTCCAAACATCGAAATAAAATAAAGCATGAGATCACAGTGACAAAATTAGGTCTCATTTAAGGACTTCTGACCAGAGCGCGATGCGGAAAGCCTGAATGCTGCTCTCCCCACCTGAGATACGCTGAATTTTTCTGGCCTTGTCATCAGGTCATACCAGAGAAATGAGGACAAGCATCATGGACTCTGCATTTTGCGGCATCACAAGGACGCAGGGTTTCAAAGTCAAAACCACCGATTGAGGCGAGAAAAATGTGCCACATGGGCCTGATTTGAATGACAGAGGCTACGGTCCGCAGCGATAATCGCTTATCCCACTGAAGTAGCTCCATGATGCTGGGCCCAGGGCTGGTGAAAGCAGGAGGCTGGTGTAGTGTGAGCAGAACCCCAATCTCGGGTTCGACAGAGGCTGGTCTCCGGCTCTAGTACTTCTTCAGTGGCTTGGCGTAAACAGGCTCCAGGAAGTGCATGGGTAAGAGCAGGAAGGAAGCCACCAGGAAGACCAGGCCAGCCACCGACAGGAGCACGTAGCGGCCGATGAAGAGCCTGTCCACTATCTGCAACAGTACAAATACAGGCACTTAACACTAGGGCAGTCCAGGGCATTCTGGGCGGCTGAAACCCCTCTTTCAAAGTTAGAGACAACTTACCACTCAGTTACAAGAGCAGATAAGACCAGATTGTGAAACACCAAACCAATCATTCCCGTGAACAGATACAAACTATTTCTCAATCAAAGGAAATGTTATTTTACCTCCTATTTAATTGCAACTACACTGAACTGATAGTACAAAACACACTGTTGCAGATTTGTTATACTTTTTTCCAAAGAGATAAATTTTAAACAAGAAAATACAACTAGTTACACATTTCCTCCACTAGGGGCCAGCAGAGCTCCTCTAAAATCTTTACTTTAATAAGGACGGAGGTATGCAACCACTACTGAGTTCCCCCTGGTGCTCAATGTTTATAATCTAAAGCTGAAGTAGCAAGATGAATATAACCTGGGGGTATATGGCAAATAATTATCAATTATCATTTAACGTGGTATGTAATTGGGAGCCAAAAATCAAATTTATTTGGGGGAAAGGTCTGTGAGTACTTGCAGATGAGCCCTCCAAAGTAAGAAATTGAGCCGAACCTGCAAATTACTTCGAATGTAAACGGTTTTCATGCAAATGCATGAGATAGCCAACCGAGTATCGCTGCCAAGTTTAACATCCATGCAAAACTGCCTGAGCTGTTTTGCAAATGCAGTCCGAAATGCCGGATAAATTTAAATAAAAAAATATATGAGGAACTATTTTGATTTGCCTTTTTTAAGAGTTGGCACTCACTTATAGAACAGCACTCTGAATTTAAATTATGCGATAGAGCAAAAAATGTGACACTCTAAAACCTTAGTATAGGCCCGGAGATTCAGCCGACAGTTTCTGGACTTATAGTTCTGACGATTGACATATGCTCAGATTTCTAGGCATGCTATGAATTTTATAATGAATGCACAACCACACTGAGCATGAGAGGAAATCTAATTTCCAACAAAGTTCTCTTTCTCCATCTCCTACAAAAAATCCATCCATTGAAAACGTCGGCCCGCCAGTGGTTCCGCATTCCTATGGCATCGCACTCGCAGCACAAAATAGAAAAGGGGGGAGGCTGTGGCGGAGGTCGCTGTATTGTGCACGGTTAAAAGGATACAGTCAGCGGAGGTTAAACACGAACACTAGTTTCCTCTGTCCAGCCTGCAAAGGGTAGAGACACAGCGGGAGTGGGCCAGAATGCGAACCGCTAACGGTCTCCCCACAGACCTGATCCCGCACTAGCGGGTCGACCCCAACAAGAACGAAAAAAAAAAAAAAAAACAACAACCAAATAACAGTGCTGACTGAAGGCAGGGCAGACGTCTCCAGTGGATGGAGTGTTCTCTCATTTAACGAATCTCACTTTTTAATTAGCCAATTAGCCAGCCAGCCGAGCGCAGAGCCGGGGCCATGTTTTATTAATGCGGCATTGAACGCTGTGTTCCGAGGCCCGTCTAATTGGCGCTGTGATATTTTTCTTTTGTTTAACAGTAAGAGGTTAGCCACCGCTCGCCTCCTAGCATGGATCCGTCGGGGGACACGCCCCGACCGCGCAAGCCAATCGGCTTCCACATTTCCGTCTGCTTTGGCGCGCCTGTCGGTGTGAACCATGATTGGGGTTACAGTGCAAATGCTACCAGTTCGCAACCAATGTTCAAACCCTCATCTAGCACTACCGTGGCATATAGTTTTCCTGACATTATTTCAGGCTGATCAAAGAATTACCGTGGCGTTACACCGCGGATCATTACTAGGACAGAGACTATTATTAATTCAACCGCAAATTAACAATCAGTAACAATGGCATAGACACCAAAAATTTCAAACACAATTTATGCCCACGAAAAACGTGCATAAAAAAAAAAAAAACACCTGACAAGTAAAATGTATGACAGAATAGTGTCAGTCACATTTAAAGAAGTCAAAATATGACGTATGGGTGAATGTGCACAAATAAACCTTAAAAAGCGTGTGCCAGCATGTACAAATGTCCCCACTATTCTGATACATTTCATTTGGAGCACAACATGCTGTTTTCCCTGGAATAGCAGGCCTAGGGAGTATGGCTGGCTCTGTTGGCGCTGGTGGTGAGGAAATGAACTGTGGATGGGAGATAAACCAGACCTGGCCTTTCTAACAAGGGCGAAGGGGGAAACGCAGGCTCTCTGTAAAAAGCCAGCAAAAACCTCTCACAACAGCCCACCGAGATCCACTTCAAATTACGACACGTTGCTTTCAATTTCCTGATATCCTGAGGAGGACTGCTAAGTCTCGGGTGTTAAATTTGATTCAGTCTTTCTAGCACATGGAATGAGACTCATAGCCGGCGATGCTAGTGCAGCTCGCTTGCTAACGGTTTAGCGCATGTTTGGAGGGCTGGGAGAACACACACAGGCAGGGAAGAAAATTTAAAGACACGATGCCTTCAATTCAAGACTTTTTCCATTTTTTAGTAGGTACACACAGACATATTTAGCGCATTTCTACCACGGATATTGTTACGGTGTGAAAAATTTTGCTCTACTCACAATGTCTCAAAGTGGGCTGTGATTCTAGCACTGGAAAAAAATCCCACCCAAAAAACTGACAGCTAAACCTTTACTCAGGCTATGGTGTCACAGGGTGGGAACTCTTTGGGACTGACCCACCCCCCTCAGCAACAGTTAGAGGAACATTAACCATTGCCAACCAATAATATCAGCCTAAGCTACTCCCACCTCCTACTCTGGACGCGCTTCCAACTACACATATCCCTACCCAACAAAAACCTTGTTTTTCATTCAGAAGTCAAACAAATGTAATAAGTAAATTGTTCTTCCAATTTCTGCGGATCCCAGTCTTAAATGTTCTGAAAGTATAAATCCAAATAATTTGATCCCAGCGGCTGAGTTTGTAAAGCTCAATTCTTCAGCCTTGAGGTGGAAGTATACTGGGTGAACTCAGCTAGCTGAGTCCATGGGTGGAAAGGACACGTGCCTGGACTTTAAAGCAGCACTGTGCAGTTTTTTCACTCTCAAATATGTATTTCCAAGATCATTCTGGTGATACATCAACTCACAATAGGTGAAATGACACCTTTGTCATGGCTCAATCGCGCCTGCATCGCCCTCACTGGCACTATGTAACTTCGGGTTTCGGGTAGAAACCCAGGCCACCCAGGCCCAAAAAAAACTACAAACTTACTGCTTTACGGCTCACGTCACACAATCCCCCGTCCCCCATGTCACTCAGGACCAGCGAGTGAATGTAGAATGAAGCAGAGTCGGAGGTGGTTGTAATGGCTGAAGCGGCGAGGAAACCGAAGAAGGCAATGGTGTTGTCCCAGGAGACATTTAAGAGAAAAAGAGAAAGCGATAAAATAAGATCCAGGACTAGGTTCAACATTGGATCGGCTTTCACTCGCTGGCGAGAGCTGAAAGACTAGAGGATGAGGGATGTCCGCCTGATGACGACCTGGCGTTGTTACTTTTGGAAAAGTAAGTACAAATTGTTAGCTTAATCCTTCATTCTAGATCTGGTTCTAGCACGTTTGAACTTGCTTTGTGTCAGGCTGTGTAATTGAAATCATCTAGTACCCCGTTTATGCTCAGTAAAATAATCATGTCCAGCGATTTATCTAGCTCGCTGGTATATGACATGCTAGCAAGTTATCATGCTATCGCTAGCTGGGAAACATTGCTAAACTAATCGCTAGTCGAAATGTGTGATCAAAGACGCTGTAAAGAGCATGATAAACCGGTCCGCGCGTGTGACTGAAAAGTTCCCTGGAATCAATGCGATGACGTGTATTTACATGCAACGGGATGATATATAAGGATCCAGTGTTGTGCAGATTACTTGTGAGAGTGTGAATGAGAGTAGGAATATGGTGGACCACTCGTTGGGCGTTACGCATGGCTATCGAGTGCCTTAATAAAGTTACTGTCTAGCCACCCCCAAGTTTGAGTCAGTCTCCTTTATGTATATGGATCGGGTTGCCTACCCCGTATTCTTCTCCTCTCACCACTTGGATGATCCAACCAGCGGAGTAGGGGCGAGCCTTCCGGATGATTGAACCCGGAGACACCCCCCTCAGCCACAGACGGATACGTCACAACGTGTACTTCAGTCCCGTATAGAGTACTAAAGGTAGAAGATTTGTCATGTTTTATTTCGGAGGGATAAGGTAATGATCTGAGTTGGCATGTACTCATGTCGTTTCAGGGATTTTCTGTCAATTCCCTGCGGCCCTCTTGTTTTATTGCACAAGCTAATCGGTTCTGTGCATGACGACTTTGTGGTCGGATTCTACAAAGGGACTGCCTATTCGAACAGCGACTGTGCATGAAAGTGACATCCACTCACTTTTTAGCAGAGCAAAAATGAATTGAAGCCGATTAGGGCTAGGATTAGTAGCAGCTGTGCATGTAAGCGACGCCAACTTCCGTGTTAGTTTCGTTCCTGACATTCAAAGTGCACGCATAAAATGCTATAAAGAGCCGTCCACACTGAGAAAGATAACTGTAATGATAACCATAACCATAACGATTTGAGCATCAACACTGATGAACGATATCGTTGGTAAACATTGATGTTGTGCTTTCCAGCTTTGTCAGAGCCCTTTTTTCTCTGCAATGTCATCTGCCATGTTGAATGAACACGAAGCCCTGTAAATTCTGACTAATTTCGATTGGCGGTGAGTTTTTATAACATGCGTAAAATCACTCTGAAAGTGACCACAATGATTTTGTTTGCCATTAACATTGTTTTTATAGTTTTTGTGTGGACTTAGCCATCTACGTGAGTTAGACCGATTTTTAAGTCACCCTTAACTGGTCTAAAGAAACGGTTGATTGGATCGCACATTACATGTCCTGCTTCAGAACGTCTGCTGGTGTAGCTGGCTTGTCAAGAAATGCACGTGTAGACCATAGACTGCATAAAAAGATGGACGAAGCTACCGTGACGTCACCCATTGGTTTCAGAATACCATAAAGGAAGCCTCGATTTTGGCAATTTTAATTGCGCCATGTTGCCATTTTGAAACCGGATGTGATTTCTATTGGACGAGAGCGTGTGAAGATCCGGGGAGGACCGTGGCTCTGGATCTGACGGTATCGGACGAGGATCGGAGGATAGCCACGCCCCTAAAGCATATTCTGGCTTTATCCTTCATTCTAGTCCATATGGGACCATAATTTACAAAAATGAACATAATGATATATGGAAGGAAACTTGAAACTTGCTATAGCTAACGTAAAATTATGTGAAAAATCATTACTTAAATGAGAAATCAGGTGCGAAAGTTGGGTCATTCTCTCATAGACTTCTATAGCATTGAACTTCTTTCTGCAACCACCGACATTGCCATCTGCTGGCCATTAAATAGAATGCCATTTTACGGTACTTCCGCATGGGTTTCATTATTCAGACCAGGGTGTTGCTTCCATCCTTTTATGCAGTCTATGGTGTAGACAGATTTTATGACAGTTGTTACAGACAATACCGTTTATCAACTGCAGGGAGACACCGCGAGCGAATCCGGCAAAAACTACATAGTGCTGCTTTAACTTTATAACTCCAGGGGTTCGCCCCTCTGCCTGGAGGAGAGCAGTTAGTGTGAGAGACTGTCGCCTGCTGATGCCAACCTGTTGGTTACAGAGGAGAGAGGAGAGAGCGTGAAGTGCCCTGCTGCTGCTACCACACACTGACCTCTGCCTCTCCGATCGGAGAGGGAGTCTCCGGGCTGCGGGGGAAGAACACCAGGATCAGCGTGGTGACGAGAGCCAGGAAAAACACAGGGATTATGGAAAACCTGGAGAGGAACATTCCAGCAAATGAAGGGGTGGGGGAAAAGACAGGGGTGAGAGCTCAAATTAAACTCAGACAACTAATTGCACATTTTATTTTGAGCCAAATATGAACATTTAAAATTTTTAAAACACATTCTTTTACACAATCCATAAACAGAATTGTTATTACCCTTGTCATTTAGAGACTTCTACAAGGAGTATTGTTCAAATACAGTCCAAGTTTTTAGACTGTGACAGAATTCTCATCATTTCGGCTATGCGCACCAGCACAATGGATTTGAAAAGAAGCAATAGAGATGTATCCAAAGTATGGACCTTACGCTTTCAAGGTTTTCTTAAAAAATATTGCATTAACCTTGTATGAAATTCACCATTTCTTTACATTATACTGCAATTTCTAAGGCTTCAAAAATAAATTGACAAATTAACAATCATAAATTGAATTTCCAATTTCAATACTTTGTTTTAAATCCTTTGCAGTCAGTCACTGCGTGAGGGCTGATAGGCCAACTGTGCCGTGAAAAAGTATTTGCCCCCTTCCTGATTTTGTATTTTTTTGCATATCTGTCGCACTTAAATGTTTCAGATCATCAAACAAATTTTAATATTAGACAAAGACAACCCGAGTAAATACAAAATGGAATTTTTAAATGATGATTTCATTTATTAAGGGGAAAAAACTATCCAAACCTACATGGCCCTATGTGAAAAAGTAATTGCCCCCTAAGTCCTAATAACTGGTTGTGCCATCCTCGGCAACAACAACTGCAATCAAACGTTTGCAAAAACTGGCAATGAGTCTTTCACATCACTATGGAAAATTTTTTAGCCCACTCGTCTTTGCAGAATTGTTTTAATTCAGCCACATTGGAGGGGTTTTGAGTGTGAACAGCCAATTTAAGGTCATGCCACCTCATCTCAAGCTGATTTAAGTCCGGACTTTGACTAGGCCACTCCAAAATCTTCATTTTGTTTTTTTTTTTAAAGCCATTCGGAGGTGTACTTGCAGGTGTGTTTCGGATTATTGTCCTGCTTCATAACCCAAGTGTGCTTGAGCTTGAGGTCACAAACTGATGGTTGGACATTCTCCTTCAGGATTTCTCGGTAGAGAGCAGAATTCATAGTTCCATCAATTACAACAAGTCGTCCAGGTCCAGAAGCAGCAAAGCAGCCCCAAACCATCACACTACCAACATCATGTTTCCCTTTGGGTATGATGTTCTTCTTATGAAATGCTGTGTTAGTTTTATGCCTGATGTAACTTCCAAAAAGTTCAACTTTTGTCTTTTCAGTCCACAGAATATTTTTCCAAAAGTCTTAGGAATCATCAAGATGTATTTTGGCAAATGTGGGACAAGCCTTTGTGTTCTTTTAGGCCAGCAGTTCACCTTGGAACTCTCCCATGGATGCCATTTTTGTCAAGTCTCTTTCTTATTGTTGAATAATGAACACTGACTTTAACTGAGGCAAGCGAGGCCTGCAGTTCTTCAGATGTTGTTCTGGGTTCTTTTGTGACCTCCTGGATGAGTCATTGATGCGCTCATAGAGTAATTTTGGCAGGCCGGCCATTCCTGGGAAGGTTCACCACTGTTCGAAGTCTTCTCCATTTGTGGAAAATGGCTCTCATCGTGGTTTGCAGGAGTCCCAAAGCCTTAGAAATGGCTTTGCAACCCTTTCCAGACTGATGGTTGTCAATTTCTTTGTTTCTCATCTGTTCTTGAATCTCTTTAGTTCACGACATGATGTGTTGTTTTTTGAGATCTTTAAGCCTACTTTACTTTGTCAAACAGGTTCAATTGAAGTGATTTCTTGATTCAACAGGTCTGGCAGTAATCAAGCCTGCAAATCACCCTAAAAGGAGGTCTTATTTTTCCAAGTAGGAGTATTTGTTCCAAGTTTGATTGTGTTGCATTTTGAAGTTCTTTGAATAAGCTTTCATTTGAGACCAACTTTTTGAAAATCAAAACAGGCCCACGTGGTCAAAATGAGGGTCAAAAAGTGCACCGTTTCAGTAATTAGCTGAAAAGGGGTTAATGTTTCTCCAAATTGGATGAAGATAGAAAGATGTTTTTACCTTCACTTGAAACTCCATCAGGTATGCCATCAACAATGTAAATGGCAAAGGGGACATCCTCAGGAAACTTTCAAAATTTTTCATTTGAAATCGACATGTTTGGCACCAAATTTCAATGTTTAGGGGTTAATTGCAAAGCACTCAAAGGGTTAATCACTTTATTTAAAGGTTTGCTGCAGACTATTAAACAGGATAAACATATCCTGAGAGAATTAAATTTGTATCCTTATTAGTTCATTGGTTATAACCCTTTGAAAATGGTCACAAACTGTGACCAGAGGGCTGACGTGGGCCACGCCCCCTTTTTCAGGCCCATAAAATGAGAACGGAACGAGATATCAACTTGAAACCACCTGCAATTTAATTTGCTCATCACAGGCAACAAAATATCACCAAATGAAGCATTTCTGAGACCATCAAGATGGGAGCTTGGGTGATTTCATATGGAATGACCCTTTGGATATCTTTTTTCCCATAATAAATGAAATCATCATTAAAAAAACTACATTTTGTATTTACTCGGGTTATCTTTTTCGCATATTAAGATTCGTTTGATGATCTGAAACATGAAACATGAAAAATATGCAAAAAAGTAAGAAATCAGGGAGGGGGCAAATGCTTCTTCACAGCACTGTATAAACACTGCTGCGAAAACTTATCTGCCCCCTTTCGAATTTCGAATATTTTTGCATATTTATCACACTTAAAGGTTTCATAACAAATAATTGTCATAACAGACAAACACAAAATAGTTTTTAAATGATTCCATTTATTGAAGGGGAAAAAAACATATCCAGCCCTAGTTCTACAGTGCTGTGAAAAAGTATTCCCCCTCTTCTTGATTGGTTATATTTTTGAATATTTGACAAAATAAAACATTTCAGATCAAACTAATTTTTCATTTTTGACAAAGATATACCAAGTAAACACAAAATATGTTTTATATGACCATTTCATCGCTTTAAGGAAAAAGACTATCCAACCCCACCTGGCCCTACACAGAAAAAGTTGTCACCTCCTTGGTTGCTACATAAATCAACTAAACACATTTAATTGATAATTGGGTTCAATTTCAGTAGAAACACCCAGACATAATTAATTCTGGCCCTGCTGAATCTAAACATCACTCAAAAAAAAAAAAAACGTGACTGGCAATGAGAAGTAGCAAAGGCAGCACATGATGCCACGACCAAAATAAATTAAAGAACAGATAAGAAACAAAGTCATTGATATTGTTTGATGTAGAAAGCAACGCATTACCATTTTTCCATTTCTTTGGCTTTGAGACTCCAGCAAACCATGGTGAGAGTCATTATCTCCAAATGGAGAAATCTTGGAACAATAGTTAATCCCTCCCAGGAGCGGGGGGCCTAAAATAAATTCCTCCAAGAGTGCATCTACCACTTAACTGGGAGAAAACAAAAGAGCACCGAGTAACATTTAAACTACTGCAGGCCTCACTTGCCTCAGTTACGGTCAGCGCTCACCATTCCACAATAAGAAGGAGACTAGGCAAAAGTGGCATCTATAGGAGAGCAGAAAAACTACTGCTGACCAATAAGAACTAGTAGGCTCATCTCAAATTTGCCAGAACACACCCCAATGACCCCAAAAGACTTTTGGAATAATAATCTGTGGACTGAGGAGTCAAATATGGAACCGTTTGGAGGATCTGGGTACCGTAATATCAGGCATAAAGCTAAGGCAGCATCCCATAATGAGAACATCCTACCAACAGTCAAACACGGGGGTGGTAGTGAGATGGTCTGGAGCTGCTTTCAACATAACAAGCAGACCTGCTCTGTGCAGTTCACACCCATCATCTGTGTCGGTGTGACCTGCTCCCACCCGCAGCCCTACTCAACCACCCCACCTCTTTTTTCCCCACAGCACCAATCCACTCTTCTTGGATTTAGCTTTTTGTCAGCTAATCAGGACAGAGCTCAGGATCGTGGAGGGAACATCCACCCAAAACAGCAAGCACTTCTGAATGACAGGAGGTGTATAGACTAGAAATCATCCATTTTTATGGGTTTTCGCAAAAAACCCTAACAAACCTTCACGTAGGACATCCAAGAACACATCAGTTCACCAAAACATTAAAATTAGTCACATATGCAATGAATAATTTTCATTATCTCAAAACAACTGCACATGTCCAGGTCTGCAGACAGATCTTCGATGAGAACAGAACTGGTTCTCCTATTCAGCTTACTGTGATGTGGGGGAAATGGGGACAGAACAACTTTGACAAGGGATGAACCATTATGGCCTGACAAGTGGGTTGGAGCAACTCTGAACTGGCAAGGTGCTGGGGGCCTCCCTGCCAGCGGATGTGAGCACTTACTGATAGGGGTCCAAGGAGAAACAAACCATGAACCAGTGACAGGGTTTAGAGCACCTAAGACTCATTGATGCACAAGGTCTATGTAGGCCATCCCGTCTGGTACAAACCAACAGAAGGGCGAGTTACTGAGAATTTCAATAATATTTGCATAAGGAAAGTGTCACAACATACAGCGCACCAGATCCTGCTGCGCATTGCACTTTTTACCTTGCCCACTATACCAGTCAGAGTGCCCACCGTAACCCTTGTCCACCTCTAAAAGCACCCCCAGTGGGCACCTGAGCTTCAGAACTAAACCTTGGAGCAGTTGAAGAGACACCTACTTCCTGGAGGGTGTTCTTGGTCAGACCAAAAGTTGGGAGGGGCTTTTCTTAATCGGGGAAATAATTCTTGGGTCATGTATGACAGTCGCAATCTGCGGCCTTTCTGGCCTTGTGGTGTTCCTGAGCTTACCAGCACACAGTGGTTTTGTTTTTTTCTTTCTTTTTTTAATGGTGTACCACGTTGATTTAGCCACACCTAATGTTTTCAACCAATTCTCTCATGGTTTTGTCTTGAATTTTCAGCTCGATGGCTCTGCTTTACTGGCAGCGGCAGCCCTTTGGACTCCATAATGAGAGTTACAGCGACAGTAACAAATTTGAATGCAAACGGCACACTTGAAGTAAACTATTTTTATCTGCTTACTTGTAAATGAAACAAGCTGCTGACATTGTCAAGCAATATCCCCCGCAACTGGCATTGCATTTTTGAATAGGGAATAGGGGATTTCTAAAGAACTGTACTAATCGCAAAGCTGTTAATTTCCTTGCAAAAAAAATGGGCCGGAGAGTATGCATCAGAAAACTCGGAAAATTGTTTTCATGACGCACCTTTATGTCACCTCGATGCGAAATATGATCACGATTGGATGATTAGTTTCAAATTTATAGCCAAGACAGGACGCATTACAGATTTCCCACAAATCTGACGCTTTTTGACCCAAAACGCAAACAATTGTAAAGATATTTTCAAAATTGTTTTTCCATGACACACCTTCATGTGTTTTTACACCTTGATGCCAAATATGATCACATTCGAGTGATTATTTTCAAAGTTATAGCCCGGACACGACACATTACAGATTTCCCACAAAGTTGCTTTTTGCTCTAAAATGTGAAAAATTACAAAATTATTTTCAAAAGTGTTTTTCATGACACACCTTTATGTGGTTTTACACCTCGATGCCAAATATGATGAGAATCAGATGATTAGTTTCAAAGTCATAGCCCGGACAACAAACGTGTTGGACGGACTGGTGGACGGACTGACCGACGGACGGATGGACGGACCCCATTTTTATGCGGGGGATAATAATGAGTGAATAAACACAAGCCATGGAACAGCTGAGCAGCTAAATGCCCAACCGAGATCTCCCAAGGAGGGTACCAGGTAAAGTGCCATAATACCAACACCCCTCACCTGATTTGCATTTATAAACTGTCAAATTAAAGGGCCAAAAGTCCACATCTTCTGCAAGTATTTATTACTTAATTTATTCCCTGATTAGCTGTGGTAGATGATTGCCTATTGTTGTTGATTTATTTATATTTAATTTGGAGATTGTGACCTTGTTGAATACTCTGCCAGTAAGCTCCTGATTATTTAAAGAGACACCTGTAGGCAGCCAATCACAAAGCGAATCTGAAGAAGCAAGATGCGAAATGTTTCATTTGCTCTTTCTTTCTTTTAATATATCTCAATAAAATGGTCTCAGTCATATCCTGGTGTGTGCAGGAATATTGTTTTATGATCTACTGTGATTTATCTTGTACTGGCTGAATTCGAGAAGCAGTACTGTGCACGGGGTATTTTCGGTTTGCTGTTCTTAGTGTGACAGTTGATGGGCCCTGTCACTAGAAATGCCTCCTAATAAGTACGCGCCCTGGCCACCATGCCAAGGAGCCCAGCTCTTTGGCAATGTGGTCAGGATGTTTGACTCTTACCTGGGAGTCTGGGGTTCAATTCCCCGCCTGGGCCCTCCTTTGGCCTGCCATATTAGCAATAACTTAATCCGTTTTCAAAAAAATTTGGACCCGAAAGTTAGTGATGGGAGAATACCTGGCCTTAGCCCATCACCGACACCCCACAGGCTATTAACCATCTAAAAGATGCTACTCTGCTGCATGCTTAAATCCCAGTTGGTTGGCCTCTACTATCAAACTTGCCATAATACGCGAACAAACTTGTCAAACTATAAAAAACTGTGTACACATTCTCAGCCACGGAAAGGCAGCACAACCAGAGCAATATCATCAAGCATGCGCCAGATAATCTATGAGATAAACAGTATATTGACCATCACCTACTTTATGAGGCCAACCAAAGACATGCCCAAAAGTTGTGTGATGAAACATCTGTCATCCAAAGTCCAACATGAAACATACAAGGGTTCTTAATCTTGGCCCACTTACTTTGTAGCACCCGAAGCTCTTGACAAAATGATGCCGAAGACAAGTGCCACGATCCAGATGAGAACGATGAGAAAGATCCCAGTGCCAACACCCAGTACCATCTCTGCCATTCTTCCTCAGAAGGTCTGGACACTGAGCAGGCTTTGACTCAAGGGTTTGGAAGAGAAATCACCCTGTAATTCAATGAAGTGTGCAACCGCATAACAAAAGATTTAAAAAATTGTTTCAGTCATGCATTCGCCAAATCTAGCTATCCCCAGATGTGCTGCCAATCCAGAGACGGGGCAAAGATTCCAGCTCTGCTTTTGACTGAACTAAACAAAACGTGCATGGCATTTTGTCTGTCCCCAACCTCCGTACTGAGCTGGGAAAAAAAGGCATTTAAATATGCTGCCCCTTCTGCTTGGAATCTGCTGCAAAATCATCTGAATCTGAAGGAACTGGTTTCTTAAAACGAATTCAAGCATATGTTGAACTAATTAGAGGCAGATATGTCTGTCTGTAAATGTTTTAATTGACTGTTCTGTCCTTGTTTGGCCTGCATTGTCCGTGGCGACTAAATTTTCTGAGGACTTTGTTTTTGTAAGAATTTTATAAGCTGTTAATGTCTAAGATTGTTTTATATCTAATTCCTATTATATTTTATATGTGTACGTATTATTTGACCTGTGAGTGTGTATGTGTGCAACTTTTGCTGACCTGAACTGCTGCCCATCTTGACCAGGACACTTTCGAAAAAGAGATTTTAAATCTTAAGAGCTTTTATTCCTGGTTAAATAAAGGTTGATTATAATAATAATAATAATAATAATAATAATAATAATAATAATAATAATAATCATCATCATCATCATCATCATAATAATAATAATAACAACAATAGCCAATTATGAGCAAATGTAACAGTTACGAGCCGATGTTCTGTCAAATTTTGCTCCCTTGTCAAAAGATGCTACCGTAATGCAAAGATTGCAATATGAATCAAGTTACAACAGAAACTTTGTTAGTTGTTAGCTTGTTGTAACAAAAGCATATGTTATAATGAGTTGGATAAGTTTGTTCGAAGATATATGCCCATATACACCAATATCAAATAATTTCTGCATTTTCAGGAAAACCCAGCGTGTAACGTTACATGCAAATATATGTACGCTTACAGGTCGAAATGCGCAGTGAAAATAAATCTATTTTTATGATTTTTGAAGATACTTCATATATGAGCGAGGAAACAGCCCGAGATTTCAGGTTTGCGCAAGCGCACAACCGCGAGGTCGCATATTTTGATAGGTAGCAGAATTTGTCAGGACACCGACATGATGGTTCTGGACAGGACTGTACAGGAATGACCGCTAAGTTGGCAGGCTGGCTACGTTTTCGCGCAACTGTGGACACACGTCAATACCTCCGAATCGTTGACTCAGTATCTGCTCCGCTAACAGGACAACTTCATCAATATTCTCAATCGCTAGCGAGGAAGCGGACGCTTTACAAATTCCAATGCGACAAACTAACGTTTCATGCCGCTTTCACGCTGGACGCGAAACGAAATTTCCGCACCACAGATGACATTCAAAGTCGATGCAAAGACTGCATTGACTTTGAATGCAGTCTGTCGTGCGAAAAATTCGTTTCGCGTCCGGTGTGAAAGCAGCTTGAGACGTAATTTGTGATAGCGAGTGCACTGGCACTGACAGAAATCCTCGGTAATGACTAGATCACAGCATGCAGCGAGCTACAACGCGATTTACCTCGCCTCCGAGGATGTTTCCATGCTCGCCGCCCGTGGACAACCACTTCCTCGGTTACGACTTCTTCCCCCAAACAATGGCTGTTGTCCCGTGTTACCAATATACTGCGCTGTCACAGGCTTACCTTTCGGAGCCTGTTAGCCATTAACAGTAATCGTTGCTAAATGCAGAGGGCTGCTGGGAATTGTAGTACACAGCTCTATTTCTGGAAGAAGAATCGAGTTTGGTTATCGCAAGTAGACGCAGATCGCCTATCCTCCGGTGGAATATGATGCCCATCTCGGAAAAGCATCTTTGCTTACATGCAGTCAAGTTATTACAGTGTTTCGCCACGTTCTCGGCATGCAACAACTTGGCTTGTTAAATAACGTGTAGTTGAGAAGCCTGCCAACAATAGTAGCCTACCTATTGTTCTGGAATGCAAGCAAACATACTCAGTATAGTTCTCTTCTGGACACGCTCAGAAGCGAAGAAAATGCGCCCAGCGATACATTTCTCATTCTTTTCATGTTTCTTTTGTTGGCTGTTTGTTTGTTAATTAATTAATTTATTTGATTATGTCATTGTTTCAGTGTTAATCAAAAGTTGCCTATTCCGCTCATGCATTTTAAATTCTTCAGGCAGAACCTCTTTCATTAGTTTGCAGTATAGGCTATATAGCTTAGTGATGTAATACCATGCTTCATTTAACGGCATGTTATGAGGGCAACTGTTGTTATTTATTATTATTATTATTATTTGTAGTAGTAGTAGTTGTAGTAGTAGTATTAAACAATGAGAACATGGTTCAGTTTCTTTTCTGGAACAAATTTATAAAGAAGGAGCAGTTAGGCAACGAAATCTGAGAGCACTGTTCGAGTCAGTTACGAATTATGTCGACAGGGGGCCAGCCGACACCGTGGTTAGATTGTAGAAGCTGAAGGCTCGGGGTGTGTGGTTATTCTGGAGGGGACCGCAGGAGGTGGTGGTGGGGTAGGGGGGTGAGGAGGTAGAGGGGGGTGGTGGGAGGTGTCTTGGATGGCAGACGTCACTCGTTGTGCAGGGGAGTATAGGCTGTGTTGTCAGCCCAGTGTCAGTCTGATGAAGATTGGCATTCAGGTAGGCTGTCATTCATTTTCAATGTCAGTGCAGAGACTAGCCTTACACTACGGCATCTTTTTTTCTTCGCGCTCATTACAAAAGGCAGGACATTATTCATACAGACAGGGCTTGGGGAGAGAGAGAGTGAGAGTGACTGAGAGAGAGAGAGAGAGAGGGAGAGAGAAAGAGAGAGAGGGAAAGAGAGAGAGAGAGAGGGAGAGAGAGAGAGAGAGGAGGAGGGAAATAGATGGTTGAGAGTGTGTGCAATAGAGGGAGGGAGGAGGAAAAGAAAGAGGGATCATTTTTGAGGAGATAGCAACGTCTCGTAGCCGACTGAAGTGGGGAAGGGAACCGGAGGGTTATTTTCATTGCGGTGTTTGGATTATGAAAATTTAGCCGAACGTCATTTTACTCGTCAGGAAATTCGCAGGATCGCTCAAGTCTTCAGTCTGTCTTTTCTCAATTAGATAGACTGCGGAAGGGAGCCATAGACACAGGCTATGTTTTGTTTTGTCAGCCAACGTTGCTCGCTGTCGTTGAAAGTAGCTTTATCTGTCGCCAGTGCCGTCTGATTATTTATTTATTTATCTACAGGCCTAATTGCTTATAATGTAGGCTGTTTAAGATATCACGTGCACACATTTTGCTCAGAATCATAAAAATGACGTTTACTTTGTTTCAGGTCTGCGTCAGTGCACTAGGCTACCATCCTAATGTACCATCGCAGAACCGAAATCTGAAGGTTTATAACCGTAGGCTACGTCAGCTCCGTCATGTTTTTCTCATTTGCCGTATTTGCTGTTGACGGGAGTTGAAGGGAATGTGGCTGTGAAACTTGCCTGTATTTCTTAAAGCGAAAACAGGAGGTGGTCTATTTTGCTGTTGGAGGATAGTCATGTATGAAGCTGGGATAATAATACAAACAATTTTGAAATAGAAATATTGCGCGATTGGAAGTATTACTATTTTTTATATACTGGGCAATAATGTAGCCCAATGTACTGTAATTCTTTTACAGTAAAAGTGAGTGGCAAAAAGAAGTAATTCTTTCCCCTTTTTAGTTCAGTCTGTCGTTTATGATAAGGTGTTTTCTTTCTTTTCTTTTCTTAAACATTTTGATTATTAGTTATTAGTTAGTCAATACAATAATGTTACTCGTTCAACCGTAATTTATGACTCCATGCGATGCCTGGAGTCCAAACTCAAAAAAATAAATAAATAAAAAATCCAAACCCAAGGAATATCGGCTTGTTTTCCTCAGCATTCTCAACCATCGTGTCGATTTTTTAAATGTAAATTCTCCCAAGAGAAACTTGACGGCGCGTCCCGATTTATGGAAACCGTTCAAATCACAGCAAACTGAAATAGTTATTCAAATAGTCGGTGGAAGTGAAACTCTTTAGAAAGTGAGTCAGTGTCAGTAAAATAAGATGTGTCTGTCTTAAGCCCACCTGCTGTAGGCTCTTGCAAGTACGTTCGCACAAGCGTTACATTTGACATATGTCGGAGTTGTTCTATTCGTAGTAGTCATTATGAGACCTTCGAGTGGATTGATTTTGTCACTTAATGTATGAGAAGTTAAAGTTTCGTAAACTTGTGTCTCATTATGACGTGCTTGAAACACTCAACCACATTTGCGTGCGCGCACACACGTACACTCGTACACAAACACACGCACGCGCGCGCGCACACACACACACTCAAACACACACACACACACACACACACATACACACACACTCGTATCTTTCAAGTGTATGGTTGTCATGTCCATTTCAAAAATTTGGGAAAACTAAATCTGCTAATCGGTTTTGATGAAATGGTGGGCGAGTGTTTTAATTGCCTCATCTGGTATTGGTGGTAAATAAGACTTTTCGTCAGACACTTGGCGGATTCTGGCAGTATATAATATATTTATAATATATTAATATTTCAGTGTTTGCTGTTAACGGCTGATGAATATCATTTTGGCTTTCTCAGGTGTTGCCTACATATTACCACTTTTTGTGTAACACTGGCGCAACATTATTTAATTTTGCACGTCCCGAAATATATTTTCTCGCCTGCCGGTCTGATTTTAAAATGTTTGGAGAGCTCTATTATATTTACACGACATTATAATTAGATGTTTGGTGGGCATTTGTCTTAAATGATTTTGCATTTAACCGTGCCTGCACTGCCTGCACATTCATAAGCATACGCACAGATCCGCACACGCGCACACGAGCGCAGCGACATGCACACACCCTGAATATCTGTTTTACATTGTATCTATATGCATTTGAGACTAATTACGTGGTTATTTTCGATTGAGTTGATCAAACAAGGACATTTTCGATGTTTGCTTGATATGAATTCACTCATCGTATATACGCACCAAGTGCAGTGGATAAAACTAAATCTAACTTCAAGACTGATTCACATTTGTGTGTCTATGTATGTTTGCTAATATAAGAATGTTCTCTTTATTTGGAAACGTTTTGTGATGATAGCGCTAGAATGACTTATATGCTGTTATTATCCATTTGTTTGGTACAATGGTATATGCACATTAATTTCTCAGCATTCAGCTATAGTGACCTCTGCTCATTATGCTTTTAACTGTTCAAAATCTGAGAAGAATAGTTCAGAATCATTCCAGTCTGCCGCATCTCCCAGCTTTTCCTTTTAGTGAAGGTAATTCAAAATGTTTACATCACATCGGGCCTCTTGTCAGAACATTATTTTTATGCACAATTCTATCTCCACAAATACAACAGGGTTTTCCCTCTCTAGAAATATCTCTGCTCAGCAGTCCTTACCTTGAAAATAAGAGAAGCTCACCAATGAGACATCAATGCCTGTTACTGTGGTATTAGTTCGCCAAGTTGTCGGGTTCTGAAATATACTCTCTATGCGCTACAGTTCTCAGTCTTTCGTGGGATTACACTCAAAGGAATGCCATTCCCTGAAAGTAAATATGAGAGATGAGACACCATAGCTTTGTGAAAACAGCACTTGATGACTGTATTGCATCTCTCTCTTTCTCTCTCTCTCTCTCTCTTTTGCATAGTTCTCAGAATTATGTATTCAGACGATCGTTATTCATGTTCCATCACTATTTTAACCACATGATGAAAAAAATCTAATCATTTGAAAGATTCTTTGGATGTACCAGTGGGTGTTTCAATGTGAGGTGAAAGCTGTGTGCCAAGTAGAAAGAGGCATCTTAAAGCTTGTACACGAATGTGATGATCTAAATGAGTGAGTGATGGAACTAGACAAAAGTTTGGTTCAGTTTCACACGTGGCTCATAGTTTCTCATCTGGTTCAACTCAAGTGAATATTGTTTAATTTAAGGTTTAAATGAACTTAGGTAGTATATCATTATGTTTTTAAAGAGCACACTTCATTTGAAAGAAAACTTACAAGACACTGGCAAGAAGCATTTCTTTTCTACATAGGGATCTTACACCAATGAGCCAAAAATTTTGAACATAAACAGATGAAGCTATTGCTGATTATCTCCAAAGAATGGCATATATCATGGTCTGGGTTGCATTGGATGGTAAATAAATGATACAACCTGTCCTCTAACCATAAGCCCAAATACATTGTTTTCCCTGACTTACCACCCAGAGGAGCATTGCCTAAATTAGCGCCCCTTCTGGCAACAGGAAGGTACAGTTAGGGTTTGAGTTACATTTAGAGTTAGGGTTCGGATTAGGGTTCGGGATTTAGTGACAGCGACGCTCACGATGGCAACCAGATTGTCGTTATTTAAACGACTGCTGGAGGTCTCTTAACTCTTTAACGTAACTTAAGTTTGTAATAAACTGCTCGTGCAAACAACCTTTGGGGACATATTTTGTTGGAGGACAGGCTCAAATGGTGGATTCTCTTATTCCTGATGGATACCTGAGAAAAGGGCAGGCAAAAACCGGCCAAATTGATATGGCCATATGAATGTATCAGAGCATCTCTAAAACTACAAGGCTGTTGGGGTGCGCACAGTCAGCAGTAGCGAGTACCTATACACCATGATCCGAGGAGGGACAACCATCAGCCGATGGATGGGTCTTTGGTGCTCTAGGCTTTTGGATATGTGAGGGCAAGATAGGCTACTCTGCCTGGTCCAAACCGACAGAAGTACTACTGTGGTACAAGTCGCAAAACATTTTACTGATTATTATGATGAGGAATGCATCACAACACAATAGTGAATTATACTCTGCTGCTCTTTGGGGCCGCGTAGCCTCAGACTAGTCAGAGCGCCCATGCTAACATCTGTCCACCATTGAAAGCACCTACGCTGGGCACGCTAGTGTTTGAACTAGACCTTTGAGCAATGGAAGAGGGTTGCCTGGCCATTTTATTCCACATAATTTCGATGGTTGTGTATGTGTGTGCCATTTTCCCAGAAAAGAAATGGCACCAGGATGAACTTTGGGAACAAAATAAGCTGGTGGAGGGAATGAGATGCTCCAGGCAGTGTACTGTTGGGAAACTCTGGGTCCGCCGTTCACGTACACATCAATTTACCACATGCCCCCCACCTCATCACTGATGCAGACCAGGTACAACTCTTCATGGCAACAAGATTTCTTGATTCTTTCAGTAGAATGAAGTGCCCTGCTGCACAACACAAATTGTTTGGGAATGGTTTGAAGAATGTTCTAACGACGTCACAGTGTTGCCATGGCCTCCAAATTCCCCATATCTCAATCTGATCAAACATTTGTGGGACGTTCTGGAAAAAAAACAAGCCTGAGCTGCACAACTTACAGGACTGAAAGGATCTGCTGCTTACGTCTTGGTGCCAGATACCACACGACACCTTCAGAGGTCTTAAAAAGTCCATGCCTTGGTGGGACAGCACTGATTTGGTGGCACATGGAGGACTAACAGCATATTAGGCTAGTGGTCATACCGTTTGAGCTCATTGGTGTGTATTTGTTTGTTAAAGTGCCAAAATAAACCCTGACTATAGGTGAGAGGAAAGTATGTTGCTACATTTTTTACTCTGTTGCATATTTTGGTTGCAATACATTGTGATTGAATAAAGGACTCACCAAATTAATGAATGAATGAAAGGTTAACCTCTGATTTTGTATTCAAAACATCTTCATATTTTATTTCAAAAATATAAACTGTTAAGAATAGGGAGTGCACTTGTGACAACTTTCCCCATCAAAGTGGGGTAAGTCTTCACATTAGACTTTTCATTCAGCAAAACAAAAAAAATTTTAAATTCACTCACTTGGTTTTCCGTCATGATTTCTCTGTCAAAATTCATAACCATCTTTTGCCTACCCATTTTCTAAACACAATTTCTTGCTACAATTTCATATTCATAACAGACTGGCAGCTCTAGGACTCTTCATCCATAGACTTTTTGTCCCCAGATTTTTTGTTCCGAACTTTTCGTCCCCAGACTTTTCATCTCCATGGACTTTTCGTTCTCAAACTCTTCCTAGACGGTTCATCCCCAATTATGCTTTGCCCACTTCCTACAGTAGACCCCAAACCCTAAACCTTACTCAAACCCTTATATCATGGTGATCTGTCCGTCGTCCGTCCGTCCATCTGTCAACAATGGTGGCACATTTCATTATCATTAGGGGACGGAAAATCCGGGGACAAAAAACTCCTGCGACACAGACATGCAGGATTGTGCCCTCCTCCCTTTCCACTGCTTTGTCAGTAAATGCAAAATACAGTATAATACCACATTCACACAATATATAATATAACATATAACACCACATTCAGCGCACTGTAGGAAGGTGTATGTGTGTCTATGTGTGACTGCGAGGAGCTTAACAAATGTAGACATGCATGCTCTTATATGCACTTTCACTTGGTATATTTGATTGTCAGACTTCTTAAAAGCCTGTCTTCTGTTGTCTACGGGTACGATTGCGGCACTGACAATAAGTTTAGGAGTAATACATCCAGTCAGGTCCATTCAAACTTGCACAATGACAAAGAGCGATTGTTAGGTATCCACTGCAGCACTGGAGTTGTAATTAAGTCATGAATATTAAGTCAAAGTGAGGACTTACAGCTTTGAGGATGTCTGCATCTTAACTTGGTGAGAGGTGTAGAAATTAGAATGTGTATGTGGTGCCTTCTTTGCGAGGGACCAAAGCTAATGGTAAAATTGACTGTGCAGCTGCTTCCTGAGCAGATGTGTTATTTTCTCATCATTTAATTTACAAGTTAGCCGATAAAAGGTCTAGAGTTGATTTCAAGAGTGGCATTTTCATTGGGAATGTTTTGCCGCTAGCCCTGACTATGTAGTCCATTGTCACTGCCATGAAGCAAGCCGTCAATAAGGCTAAATAAAATCAAAGCAGGCCCATAAAAGGAATAGCATTAAGTGAGGTCAAATAAAGTATGTGGTACATTCTTATAGACAAAGAGTGATTTGCTCAGTTCAGGTACACAAAAAAGTCTCAAGACCCTAGATAACAACTGTTGTTGATGACTGAAGACTTCTTTCCCTTGTGAAGAAAAGCCCTTTTGTACCAGTAAACCAGATCAAGAAACCCCTCCGGGAGGTTGGCACATCTGCATCAAATTCAACAGTAGAGAGAAGACTTCACCTGATTAAATACAGAGGGTGAACCTCAAGGCATTTAGCACTGGTATGATTCAAAACAGGATGTTTTCCAAAAAGCAATCTCAAAAAGTCTGAACATTTCCAGAACGACATCATATGGATAGATGAGACAAGAAACTTGTATCAGAGTGCTGGGGAAGAGAACAGTATGGAGAACGGAAGGAACTGATCACGATCCAAAGCATTCCCCCTAATCTGGGAAGTAGGGTCGTGTGGGCTTGAAAGCTGCCTATGGAACTGGATTCCTCTTATTGATTTATTGATAATTCGACAGCTGACAACAGGAGCAAGACACACTCTGAATTTTATATGGTTACATTAGCTGCGCAGATTTAGCCGAATGCATCAAAAGTCATTGGATGGTGCTTCACGGTGCAGATGGACAATGACCTAAAGCACATATCGCAGGCAACGCAAGACTGTATTACAGCAAAGAAGTGTTCTACAATTCAATCAACCAATCTAAATGCAAATGAGCATGAATTTCACTTGCTGAAGGCAAACTTGAAGTGAAGCACACCCATACAGGAACTGAATCCTGGTGCAAGGGAATGCCTGGCAAACATCACTATCGGGAAGAAAATCAGTGTCTGGAGATATTGGATTCCAGGCATCTGACAGTCGTTGACTGCAACGGATTTGCAACCTAGTATTAAAATTGACTGAATCGATGATGAAGTTTGTTTGTCCAATTATTTTTTAGCCCCAAACATGGAGAAAGGTTATTAAAATCTTAATAATTCCAGCATGGTTCATATAATTTTATTGACCGATTACTTAAATTAAAGCTAAAAGTCCACACTTCAAACACTATCTGGGCCTCGTTTCCCTTTAACGATCGATTGTAGAGCCCAAAGCGGGTTCTCTAAATGCAATCTTATGAAAGTTCTTCATTCATCACACGTGTTTCCCAAATCGGTACTTAGAGCGAGAGCTGCTGCACGGCTACTAAATACATCTTAACTGTACTGTGCCTCTGTCCACTTGAAAAGTGCTGAGAGGTTTGATTAATTGATCCTAGGCTATTGTAGCTGATTTAACAGTAAGCCTATGTGATGTAGTCAAGAGCCTTAAAATACTTAGCCTACATGAGACATGGCAAATGCTCAGCTGAAAATAGGGGAAGCACAAAAATCCCTTTAGCCAACTTCAAACTGGCCCATTTTCAATCATTTTCTGCCATTAAAAAGCATTTCAATTATTATATAGAAAAATCAATTGACAGCGAACACACAGGTTATTTCAGGCTGCATTGTTAGAGTGATTGAAAAATAAATTAAGTTCAGAAAAATGTTTGACTCACAAACTGAAAAAAAACATCAACAACTTGGTTCTTGTCCATAGTAGCGAGTGGAATACCAATTAAAACAATTAGTCGCCAACATATAACCACAATTTTGAACATTGTAGAGTAGCCTGTATTTCTCTGAATTTCACATACAAATGAGGAATTTTATTAATCGCACCATCATAACATGGAGAACTGGCAGTTCCAGATAATTTTGAGTGTTTTAGGAGTTCGCTAATTTTTTAAATAAAGGAAAATGATTGAAAAGGGGTAAAATCTAATCAACGAGTAAAAAGGATTTTAAGCTCAAGAGCAACCACTGATATAAGGTGAAATTAGTTAGCTTTGATTGATTTGTCAATTATTTGAGGCAAACATTGGCCTTAAGCACAAAATAAGAACCAGCCTCAAATGTAGCGTGGTTCTTCAGAAGCAATACTTATAACTTATTTTGTTTCAATATGTAGCTGTATAATAGACTACATCCTTTATATATTTATTATGACACTTTGTCATTTCTTTTTCTTAATTGTTTATTCATATATAAGTGTATTTAATGTTTTTGTCTATACTCAATTTGTTAGCTTATTGTAGACATGAGAGTAAATAAGACAGTACGAAATAATATAAGGGAAAAACTGAAAAACTTTCTTCAGGTTCAAGAAAAGTGGACACACTGAGCACAACTGCCTGGGGTCTAAGTGGGCTTGGCTCTAGCTTCCATGTAAATCCCACATGGGCTGTCCAGATCTCATCAGATCTCACGAGATTTAACCACACAGGAAGCACGTGCTTTACATGCTGACCAAAGTCAAAGAAGAGCAGAAAATTGTGCATTTTGGCAACATTACATATGATAAAAATATTTGGCAATTTTTGTTGCAAAAAAATATAGAATTGAGAGATTAACCCCTTACCAGTCTGACAGCCTGTACACAGGCCCATCAGGGAAGTTAGAAACAAGAAAAGATTTCATTTTACCTTCAGTACGTCCTTTATAGGTATTTTAAGAAAATGTTACCGGAGTGGTAAGGGGTTAAAGAAGGTTCTATGGATGTACCAGTAAATATATGGATTGAATCAGATTGTGTTCTGTGTGACTGGCACACTTTGTTATTCAGCGGAGTTCGCCAATATCTCCGTTAATGAAGGTCAGATATGGGCTTGCTCAGTTGGGTCCCATGTGGACAAAAGTAACCGGGCCCCAGTAAGCAGCCCACCTTGGGCCCTATTGGGATTGCTGACTGGAAAGTAGCTTTCTACAAGTGGAATTGATCACATGTATGTCTACGATCATTTCTGAGGAGAACGTCGTTAGGATCAATGCTTTTCGGAAATAATCTGCAAATGAGAGAGCTTTGTAAGATGCATTCTGTGATCATAGTACCCTTAAGATGCTTATGAGAAATGAGGCACTGGTTGTTTCAATTTGCATCCATTGTGGTGGCATTCAATGAATGAGCCAAAACAATGAAAATTGTGCCATGTCAGTACAACAGGACCTGACAGCAGGTGCTTTGACCTAAAATATAAGAAACAAGTGTTTGCCACTAACATGGCAATATCCCCCGCCGCCTCAATTTTATGTGTGTGTTCGTACGGACGTACGTCCGTACGTACGGATGGAGCCCAGTGCGATATCCCCCGCTTCGCGCTAATCGCGCGGCGGGGGATGGAAAGCTTAATGTCTTCTGTTTGGCACAAAAATTAAATGCATATTTTTAGCATTTACACTTATGTTTCCACATGAACTATCCAAGGCCTTTTTTTTTCTTTTGAAGAGGAAAAATGTGAAAAAAAAAAAAAATCTCATTTCCGATAATTGCAACTTTGACCACATGTAATTAGGGTGTTGACCTTAGATCACGTCACACAAAAATTTCATTTTCTGAGGTAATACCTCTGGTTTAGGATATACAGTTTCACAACCAACACACTTGGCAACTTGCCTCTCTTCATTCTTTCCATTCTCTCCTAATACTGTATTTTATGTGCGTGAGATGAGAATAAAGGGATGTCAATAATTATAGGGGAGAAATGAAAATAATCTATCACTTTTCGGTGCGTTACATTGAGTATTTCATACTGAAAACACAAATGGCAACCAATGCACAGATATTCAGTTGTATTGCAAAGCTATACTGGAGAATACACGTAAGAATGTTAATGCTGTGATGATGAGGACTGTTAGCCCATGGTTGTTGTGTGGCAGAAAGGGATAATGCCAATTTAAATGCAAGCCCTGCTGTGATCTTAATTGGTGATTTGTGTCATGGGACAAGCAGCCCACGGGCAGAAACACAAATACGGCACAGGCCTTGTCTGCATTTTCCCATTCCCTACTTTCTGGGAAAATTACTTTATGAGGTGTAATCTTGAGCTTCCAGCAGTTACCCCCTTTCTTGTCTAATCACTGAGAAGACTACTCTTCCCCGACTGAAGGAATTGATCGCACTTACCAAGCTGGTGTCCAACGTCTGTTTAAATGTCGTCATAGGGCTGCAAAATCTTGAGTGTGTATTAAGATGATGCATCCATTTTGTGAAGAAAGTATTGACCTGGCAAACACTCAAGAAAATGAATATACTATTTGGCCGTCCAATAGAACTCCTCATCATCTCTGCATATGGTTTGACAGGCTTGGACAGTGGTTTATCGTTGCTATTCGCTTTTTTTTCCCCCCTATGCTGCAGTTAAGGATCAAGAGGGAATTATTCATAAGGGTCGAGTCAGCAAGGTCCTCCCTGAGTTTTTCAAGGTCTTGTTACGGAGACAACACGCGAGCGTCGGAGGCGCCTTGGCCTGACCGTGCCGCGGTACTTGTTTTCTGTGGCGCCGACACCAGCCCTGCTTACTAAGCCTGTAAGACCCCGATAGCTCTCCGAGGGACAGGAGCTTGATAATGCTCTTGGACTTCCCCGCATTGAAACAGCCTCAAATGGCAAACTGACTTTCGCCTATTCAGCAGCCTTGGCACAGCTTTAGCTTCGCCACCAGGGAGCTATGAGGTAGAAATGAATAGCCTGATTTATACTTTGGCTGAGCGTTGGAAGTCTTTAACGATCAGCCGCTTCGCGGTTGACAAAAGCAGCGAATTGAGTATAAAAAAAAGAAGAAGAAAACTGCAGCAGGTTGGGAATGGGTCAAAAGTGGAAGAAATACTAACATTTTGACTGCAGTGGTGAGCCTGACATCATTGAAAGAAATAGCTTGTTATTCTACATTATATCTATATTATAATATTTTAGATTCAGAATTAGCTACAACGGGAATGTATCATATTGGGATTAAGTCAAGGGAATCAAAACTGAGTGGGAATATAAACGGTTTGTTCTCGCGAGTAAGATTAAATAAATAAATAAATAAATGTAAGAAAACTGTTGGTTCTTATTGAAAAAGCTATTGCAGTTTTTGAAGAGGAATGAAGGTTTGCACGCGGGTCAATTACTTTTTATTATAACCGGTTCACATTCTTAATGCATTTTGTCCGACTGCTATTGGAATATGTGGCCAATACGCGTAAATACATGATAAAAGGTATGACAATGATTATCCTCCTGGACCAAATAGGTTGATCATTTTTAAGAAAAGAGCTTCATCTATTAATAGTTCATTTGTCTGCCCTTGTGGAAGTGTTAAAGATTATGCTATACAAAATCGTATATTGTTAACCTGAGTTTTGCGAGTCTGACCGGTGGACAGTCATTATGCTCGTTTTTACCTCTGCCAAGGAGATTCTGTTTTCACCTTAGTTTGTTTGTTTCTTTGTTTGTTTGCCGGTCTGTTAACAGGATAACTCAAAAAGTTAATAACGATTTGGCACGAAATTTGGTAGGATGATAGGTGGCAACCCAAGGATGAGCTGACTCAATTTTGGAAGTGATCGGGGGTATATTCTGGATTCTGGATCCGAAAGAATTAAAATAGATTAGCCATGTCTAATGCGGGTCTGTGCGATATTCCTGACCGGATAACTCAAAAAGTTAGGAATGGTTTGGCACGAAATTTGGCGGGATGATAGGTGCTAGTCCAAAGAAGAGCTTATTTAATTTTGGAAGTGATCCGGAGAATATTTTGTACACAAAAGAACAGATATATGGCGTGGCTCTACCGAGTGCCCCTAGTCTATCTGCTGTGGACATCGCGCACCTGCTCTTGAAACAGGAACAGATGTTCCGAGTCTAGTTTGTAACTAGGCCTATGATAAAGAATATAGGGTATCCGCACCCATATGGAAATGTTCAATGGAATTAATGGAGACAATGTGGACCTGATTACAGTCGATACACTGGAGGCTTTTCCTGCAGATGGGCATTAAAACTGGCCATTTCAGCGACATTTATAGCGTGCAAATCAAAAAGGTTAATGTGCTCAAGCCATTTCCCATAGTAAAAGACCGTGGTGAGGTGGAAGAACAGATGAGATCAGATGCCAACATAAAGGAGATTTTCAGAAAGCAGTTACCACAGTTCAGCGGCTCGACCGAAGCCCGTTTATCGGTGTGATGGAATGGATACAGGCTATTTCATTGCTTAGGTAATGTCACCGGCTTAGGCTATAGCTCTTAGGGAATAGGCCTACATAGTCTATACCAAAAAAAAAAAAAAAAAATCCCATAAAGCTGCACATCTTGCGGACTATGTGCCTTTTTTGTCGACATATGCTGTGGCACTCAAATGTGTCTGTCGTTGAAAGAACTATGCGCTTCTGTGAAACAACATAGCATTTTCAAAAACATTCACAATAGCGGTGGTCGCAGTAGCACAAGTAGGACCAGGAATAAATCTAAAATTAGCATTGTCGGGGGAAATAATTATTTTTGCACGGAGATCAAAAGGAAAATCAAATTAGCAACATTTGATTATTAAAACGGCATCTGAAGACTAAGAATAAGGCGGCAAAACCTTCCTGCGTCTTTGTTCTTATCTCCTGTGGAATGCTGATAATCCCTATAAATTAATACAGCTTCAGGAGAGAAATCGGAGCCCTACCTCTAAATCCTGAATTTATTATATTTTACATCCCTAGTAATATCGGAAGAAGGTGAGGTTAAGTAATATTTGGTTTTTTACTCGACGTGAGATCAAAGCGCAGAAGGGACTTTCCACCCTCATATTTGTACACCCGCTGAAAAGAAATAAATAGGTCTACATAACTGGATATCAGAAACCTCCGGTTCGCTGCTCTGAGACTGTAGAGACTGTTGTTGATTGTGGAATGCTGTTGACGTGTTCTGAGGTGTGTAAGAACTTTAGGTCGTACATTTGTAGGCCTACTTTTCTCTCCATTGAGGGTCCTATATTCTTCCTGCTCGAAATCAACTCAACATTATAATACCCGTGGCTCATATGAGTCCAATAGTGAAAAAATAATTGTATTGCACTATGTTATTGAATTTACACACTGAAATTTCTTGGTATACTCATGTTTTAAGCTTTCTTGGTTTTATTTTGCCACCTCTTAATGGCCTAATTTCTTGCATTATTTTCCCCCAAGTTTTATTTACATTCATTGCAGTGATCAGAGGCCCCAGAACATGGTGGGCAAAATTCTTCATATTTTCTGGTAAAAGTTAAGTTCCATGAAAAGTGCTTTGGTGGTTACAACAGACTGTGAACAGAAGCTTAATATGTCCTATCAATTGGAACACAAAATAGGATAATATTCAGTGGAATGCATAATTGGTATCCATTTCTGTTTTATGTGTACTAAATGGAAGCTAATTTAGTAAATCCTCCGTCGAGCAGAATTAAATATTTATTGGCTTGAGATCAAGACGACAAGTTACCTGTATAAATACATTGGAGCATATTGAGCTGATTGTGAAAACGAAATTGACTGAAAGCATTCTCAGCAGGGCCGAGCAGGCACTTGTCTCGCTTCAGTTCCTGTCTATTTCCCAGTGTATAGTCTTACTGCACATCATTGATGTAGAACATAATATTTTTACTCTGTGCGTCCTCTTGGGCTTTTTGACATACATTGTGATATTTTTGGGTATCCTGTCCCATAAAGTCGTCTCATCCCCCTCTCCGCTGTGCACTAGCCTTGTCCGTCGTCCTTCAAATGGCAGTTTTCAATGGTATCAGTGCGTGAACTGACTGAATGGAAGTTATTTAATGAGGCTTTTTCCAGTGAAGTACAGAAATATTATTAGCCACAGTTGACTCCTTTATGTTATGCCATTTACAGATAGTAAGAATATTAATTTGGCGTGAGCGGGAATCAGGAGTGCTTTTTTCATCAGTGCAGTTCTTATTCCTCTTACATTTCATGAGCAAAGTTTCATAAAGGGGGAACTCCTCTGTAGGCATTGTATGCAAGGCAGCAGGACATACTAACAAGCATCACATGCAGACTACAGCGTCTGGGTCTCTCTGTCTGTCACTTGTCATTGACAGCTTGCAGTCTGCTCGGAAATGTATGCATTATGTCATGTCTTGAAAATGCTGTTTATGCAATCAAGCAAGACTCTATAGTGGTATGATTTTTTTTTTTCACTTAATAGCTGGAATCACTGCATAATTTTGTTCTCATTTGTATTTATCACCTGTCAGCGTGAGGTCTTTTTCACTAATTAAAATCAAATGCTGAAATGGTCTCCAGTAAGGCAACTTTCTACACACTCCTTAGGCTATAAATGGCAGTAGTTTATTTTTGCTCTGAAACACCCTGCCCCCAAATTGCAAAAAAAAAAAAAAGAGAAAGAAAAGCACAAAAATTTGTATTTAGACAGTGCCTGATACGTGAGCTCCTTCATTTTAACATGGATGGGACCAGGGTAAATGGTGGCATTTAGACCACTTTGACAGAGTTGTCCTACTCCGTGACACCACTTTAGCATAAAACTCCCTGCCCCATCCCCTGTCAGGAAAGAAAGTCAGTTAGTTGCCTGAGCTGTTCCACACTGTAAACCCTGATAGACTCCTAATGGCCTTCCCTGAAAATTGTTTGTTATATTTACACTGACGTCTATCAAGATAGATTTGAAAAACCTAGCTTCTTGTGGAAGCTAGCTAGTTTGTTTTAGTGGAATGAATAAGATCGACTGAATCTTTACTCCAATTTTTGATTTGGTGTATCTCGTTGACCCAACATTTAAACAGCTGCAGAAATGCAGGATCTAATACGCCGATGGTGTGCTGCAAATGTGATTTAGTGCTTTTCATACCCTGAAATCATACATTATTATTATTGCTGCAACATTGCAAAAAACTAAAAAGTAGAAGAAGAACATTAATGGATCTGTACTGCATATTATGTTACTGAAGGTATATGAGTAGGTGGCTGTATGATAGGTCCTGGGAGGCAGTGCTGCCTGTGAAGCGAAGTCAGGATATTTCTGTGATGTCTCATGTCAATATTAAGGAGATTATGTGATGCGATCATGTAGACTATTTCTTGTGAATACAAGGCTTGAGGATATTTGCCATTTCACAAAATTACTATAAGCCATTGACTTCTGTGATACGCTTGCTGCCTCTTGGTCAAAATGTTCTTTTACTTAGATTAAAATAGGCCAAGCTTTTATGCTTTCATGAATTTGTATCATTGTGTCATGCGCAGAAAAGTATGCTTTAATTTAATACTCCTGTGCAGCACAAGTTCTGATTATGACACGGTTATTAGCCCAAAATGTGCCTTGATGAAGCCGTTGAAAAGCTAAAGTTGAACTGCGCCTTAGGAATTAGTGAATTAATGTTTTAATTGTCACATTGACAAGACAAGAGATCCATTCCGGCCAAGAGTTGAGTTCTTGCCCCAGTATATAAACCTATCTTTCACAGTCGCAATAACACATGCACAGATACACGCACAAGCACTGTCTGTGAGCAGGTCTCACGAGGGGACTCTCTTACTGCTTTTAGATTAACCGTCACACATTCATTTAGCTGGCTGCTGCCCCTCCTAGCTCTAAGGCAGGTCTCGGTCACTTCCTGTTCAATGCGAGGCAGTTCCACAACACCGGTGTTCCTTTTTTTCCGGGCGCTTTTCTTTCCTTTCTGTTGCTTTTGGATTAGCACTCAAGGCACTGAGCTGTACCCTTACAAGAGAAAACGGGAGCGGAGAGATGGAGAAATCGACCTCGTCAGGGTTGTGGAACGTGGCCCTACAGAACTCGAAGTGCATTACCTGAGGAATGCTACATGAAGCATTGCAGAGTATAGGAATAAATGGGGCTGTTTTGCTAACACTATAGCTGTGAAAGTACAGAATGTCTCTATTTCGCTTCGTACATATTCCAGGTTCCAGTAAATGTGCCAGTTCGAAACATTGTTTGGCTCCGCTTCAATTTGAGTGTTGCCTTGTTCTTTGAGTCACATAAATTTTGTGTACATTATACAAAATTGGAGTATTTCTCAACCTGAATAATTTATTGAGAATTGCTCAGAAAATGTATTGTACGTCCTTCAGGATATCTATCTATCTATCTATCTATCTATCTATTTTTCCTTCTTTGCTGTCTTTTCTGGTGATATTCAGGTTTTTTCGGTCATTGGTTCGGTCATAACACAAGAAAAAATAACTTAATCATTAATCCTCTCAAACCCATATCCGGCCATTTCCACATTATGCTAACTGACTCCCTTGCCCAAATACGGATTTTTCCTGTTTTTCTACTGTCTTGGGGTCTTGAATCCTATCCGGGAAGGATCAGTGAGGGCGCAGGCTTTCATTCCAACTAAGCTGTTATACACCAGATTTATCAAGGTCCTCAGCAAAGATTCAAATTAAAACTGATCATGTATCTCTGGATATTTGCTCTATATGTAAAATCTGCCACATTTTGCTGTAAAGAGATGCATCCAACTTTTCCTGAAATGTAGTAGCAATATTTGATTTTACTGCAGCCCCATTTCCAAAAACATCGGGACACTTTGTTAAAAGTTAGTAAAACAGAATGCAATGATTTGCAAATCAATTGAAACCCTAAATTCAATTGAAAATTGGGCAACAGAATTAAATCACATGTTGAAACTGATTAATTTTATTGTTTTTTGAAAAACATCTGCTCATTTTGAATTTGACAACAGCAACATGTTTTTAAAAAGTTACAAAATATCATTAAAAGATTCAGAGAAACCAGAAAAATCTCTGTACACATGGGACAAGGCCAAAATTCAATTTTGAATGGCTGTGATTTTCAGATCCTCCGGCGGCACTCCATTAAAATCACTGCGTAGATTCAGGAACACTTCCAAAACTATTGCCAGTAAAAGCAGTTTGTCTCTGTATGCGCAAATACAAGTTGAAACTCTGCCACGTAGAGATTAAAACATATATAAACAAGTTCCAACATTGGCTTCTTCTCTGGGCTCAAGCTCATTTAAAATGTGGAAAGTGGAAACCTGCCCAGTGGTTTGACTAATCAAAATATGATGCAACGTCCTCTGGGCTAAAGAGGAGAAGGGTCATCTCGCTTGTTATCGGCAAACAATTCCGAAGCCAGCATCCATGAGACTATGGGGGGTGCGTTCATACACATGGCATGGGTAACTTGCACATCCGTGAAGACACCATTAATGGTGAATGATATCTTACAGGTTTTGATACAACATTTACTGCCATCCTGACGCCTTTTTTAAGGGAAGGCCTTGCTCATTTCAGCAACACCATGCCAAACACTATACTCTCCATGTATTGCAACGACACGGCTCTGTAGCAAAAGAGTCTGGGTGCTAAAGTGATCAGCTTGCAGTCCAGACCTGTCATCCACTGAAAATATTCAAGGCATTATGAAATGAAAAATATGACAAAGGGGGCTACAAAGTATTGACCAGCTGAAATCCAATATAAAGCAAGAATGGGAAAACAAAACAAAACTACAGCAGTTGGTCTGCTTGGTTCATCGTTGATTGAAGAAGACATGATTTAACACAGTGGACAACTTTTTTGAAACGTGTTGCTGGCATCAAATTCAAAATGAGCACATCATTTCCTAGAAACGATAAAATATCTCAGCTTCAACGTCTGATGTATTGGCTTTGTACTATTTTCAAATAAAGATCAAGTTGAAATGATTTGAAAATCAGAGCATTCTGTTTTTGTTTATGTTTCACACAGCATCCCAAGTTTGGAAATTGGGTTTTATTTCATGTCATGAAATGCAATGGTTAACTCAGAATTTAATAAAAACTTCGAGCATATCTGAATTGGATTTAAGTGGTCATAATTAACTGGGCCAAAGCAGTCATGTTGGGTTTTATAAATGCTTGGTTTCAAAGGGTTAATACAGTTACCGTCTTTGTTAGCATTAATACAGTGATCATTAATTCCATTACTGTTACATCCATTACGAATGGCTTCATCATCACTTAAATTATCATTATTGAGATCACCATCCTCATCTGCAAGATGAAATTATGCTTGGCTGATTTTCTTTCCAGCGGGGTAGGGGTGAGTTGTTTACAAACCAATATCGTTTTTGTGTATTTTTTTGGATGATGGATTCAGAATTTGAAAGAGTTGTGGGTAGTTGTGGTGACATGGGTTCCTGTCACCACAGTACCTGCAGTTACTTGGGTTTGCCTCATCACATATAGTAATATATGAAAAATAATCCTCAATCCCCATGTTTTCCTATAGCAAAACTAAACAAGTCATCGGTTATTAATCATTTATTGAAGGAAAAATCTAGCAATTTATCCACCTGGGTTTTTCCGCATTAGATTTTCTATGTTTTGTTATGGCAAAATTTAGCATGTTGAATTAGCCAATCATGAAGCAGCATACCTATGACATGATCTGTTAGGTTAGTCCCCACGCAGGGCATTGGATGCGCAGGACATTCACGGTCCTGTGTATTCATAATTCACACAATTTGCGAGGTAATAACAACGGAAAAATTGATTCTACGGAAGGTGGATGGTTGAGTTACCTTTGAAAAGCTGTCAAACACCACTGCAACTACGTAATTGCTAGGTTTTTGTACATCATATTGATTATTGATAGTTTACCTTTTTTGATGGAAAAACATCATCATATTCCCATGGATGCTGACAAAAAAGAAAAGAAAATCTTCTCTCAATATTATTTATTATGTAATGAACAAATAACTGCCTAGTCAGTTTCATTGTCGGACAAAAGCTTAAACCCAGAGGGATGCAGTTTTCTCAAAATCTGATTTTTGATACTTGCTAGGTTTTTCCATAACACTCAAGAGTTGCACCACAATACGGTGCTTTGAAAGGATTAGAGTCAGGAACTTTACCGCTTTCTCCAAAACAAATGCTGGTTTAGTATAAACATGTACAGCATGATCTGATGTCACAATTCATACTCTTGGATGTGATGCCTTATATGTCATGTCATTAAATAATGGCAAGCATTATACTTTTATTGACCTGATTAATCTGACTATAATTTGAAGGGCCTTATTATCCCAGTAATTATGTGCCATGTCCTTAATTAAACATTAATGCTTTTCTTTACCAAGGCCATTTCTATTTAAAAATCACTCATCCAATTCGCTTGAATTAGATACTACTTCCTGGTTATACGTGGATATCAATGTTCATTTACGAAACATTCTAATAAACTGCACATTTTAAAATTAAATGAGATATTTCAGTGTAGGAGTAGCTTGCAGTTCCTCTTAAAAGGAGCAGGCTTTTATTTTCTCAGCTCTACCTCTTTGAACGGATTAATTGAAGATTTGCACTTGTGAATGAAATTTCACTAAAAACAGCTACCGCCTATTAGCTTTGTCTTGCTTTTCAATCGTCATGACAACCGAATAAGATCAGCTCCCAGAGACAGTTGTGTCACATCTCAGTGGTGATTAAAAGAGATAAACCATTAATTCCCTGTAGAATGGTCAGTAAGGTAAAACTAAACAAACCCCTTCATTACTTCTGACCGTTAACTCAACTTGGACTGAGTAGATGTGGGGTTTAAATCTCCGGATGAGGAAACCTGCAGTTTGTTTTGTAGTGCACCCTGGACAGCCATAAAAAGTCATGCCGTAGTTGTCTTCCCTCTCTTCTCCATCTTGTGTCTGCAGTTTATCGACACAAACCCCTGTTCCAGTCGTCTGTCATTGAAATATGAGCCTGAACTTTTGCCTTTTTGAAAAATATGCGCATTTAGCATGAATCTGATCACTTCGGTAAACAGTGGATTTTACGGCTGCTTCTTTCGAGCTCCTTTTCATCTTCAGCCTGACGGTATTAGCTCAGTTCAATTTCAGAACAAGCTATAATTGTCTCAGAGTGTGAAGAGTAATTAGAACGTTAGCATGCGGGCTCCAACAGTGAGGTTTATTGTTCCAAAAATTAGCTCCATCTTGCTCCACGACATCACGCACTTGAAAAAAGTGACTTGGATTGTTGTGAAGAAATTTGAGCACTCAGTGTTCGTTTAGTTTTCATCTCGAAGGGTGTCGTTGTGCCTGCCATCGATCTAGCATGAAACAGCCGCTGGGTAAGGGGTTGATAACGGTTGAAAATATTAATCTCCTTCTGTTTTCCTGGCACCATTCAGGTCACATTTTCCGTGGTGCGCAGCCACGTTTTGAGCGTACTAATGTTTCGAGCTCCGCAGGTCTCGTGCCAGGGAGCTTGATTTCCTGGCCCTGCATTCAGAGCAGTACTTTGGATCGGTACCGTGCCTTCGTCCTGGTTACGGAGCGCCCCAGGTGGTGGTGGCGGCAACCCCTTGTTATTATCAGTTCGTTGGCAGCTTGGGGCCTAGGGTCAGGCTGAACCCAGGTCAGCGGCTGCAGTGGGGGATGATGTTGGGGGGGAGGGGGTCAGGCCGGTATCGTTAACTGACATAGAGACCAGAAAGGATGGAGAAGGGGAGAGGGAAGTTGGGGCAAAAGGATACATCAGCGGCGTCAGTGATACTCCGCATCTGACTGTAAGGTCACATGATCGCTTTGGACAACCCTCTGCAGACGGGCGTGCTGTGACTGCAGTTCAGGTCTCTACCCATGTGGAAAAAAAAAACAAGAAATAGCCTTTCTTTAATGCGCTTTCAGAAATTCTCCATGTGAAATGTAATTACTCAAATAAACTGGACATACAAACTTCCCATATTATTGTTAATTTGAGAGCGCTTTCTTCTTATCATGTGAGAATTATGTTTGGTTTGTGGATTGCAATATAATTTGATATATTGTCACAATCGCCTTGGTGTAAAACCAAAAAAAATACTGTCATAGCCATAATAAACAGTAAGTTGATCATGAATATTCAGGTTTCTGACTGGAGCATTTCCTCCAATGGCTGGAGGTATCACTATGGTCCAGAAAGTTGTCAACGGTTTGACTAACAACCCAGCTATGAGGAAATTATTATTATTACGATTAACATCCTGTCGGGGCAATATGTTTTTGAACGGTGTGTATGTGATTATTGGCAACTCAAATTCACCTTCATTCAAACCCGGGAGTAGCAAGGGTTGACGAACGACAATTTCCTGTCTCATTTATGAGTGGTGATGGATGCCTACTCCACAACAGTAGATTGCAAACTCCCACAAACAGTATTACTGGGGGCTGAGGCAACACAGTCTTTCAGGAGAAATTGGACACTCTGGCCAGCCACATGCTCTCCAAAATCCAAGGCTGTAGGACGAACTGATGTGCAAATCCAGCTATAGGCGCAGCGGCAGTATAGTTTTCTCATTCAGTGGAGTTGAAAACAGCATGCATGCTATTTGGTTGTGTTTTCCTTCATTAAATGTAGGATCTGCAAATAAAGTCGCAATGGCCTGGATTCAATCAGAGTTTGGCTTAAACTTGGACTTATAATTAGGGTGTTTATTTTCCCATTGCAAACACAATTTAAGCTGTGGGACGGAATGGAAACCGAAGGAGAAATGTTGGTTAACTTCTGGAAAGTATTTCTGCTGTGAGACCTTAGCAGAAAAATGAATTTTTGGATTGTGATGTAAGCTTGATGCCCACTTTTGTGGAACAAAATCTACTAGAGTGTATTAACTTGGAATAACTTTCGCATTCAAGCCCTAAGGCAGAATGGACAGCATTCAGCATGGTGTGGGATAGAGTGTCCATGTTATTGGGTCTCTGCCATCTCTGCACTAGAGTACAATGAGTTACAGGCATATCTGTTATGGCTTTTCAAGGCAGGAGCCCTTAAAATGCAAAACCTTGTGGATCGTGTGGCTGTCTGGTGGCAGTGAAAGCCAAAGTAAACCTGAGAAAGTGGTGGTATTCAGAGCCATACTGCTTGGTCTTTCACACCTATGGAAGAGACAGTTCTCATCTGAAAACTGGGTCATTTGAGTGTGGCTCATTCCTGAGTTCTTCCAGTATGTATTTGCAATAGGATATTACTCTTATAATACCTTCAAGTTAGTGAATGTGTGATTATGATCTTCTGCTAAGATCTTTTTGCCGAGACTGCTCATATTCAGCTTTGCATGTGACCCATCCCAGATAGCATTTGGATGTGGGTCTCATCTGGCAATGATCCGGCACTTTGGGCATTCTTTTGGCCCGGACAAAATAGATGTGAGACTAAAGTGGCCCATGTGGTAAATGCTGAATTTGGCCCAAATATCACAAAACAAATATGGCCCACAATTGGCAAATATTTAGCAAAATGACAATGGTCAGTCTGTAAGTGAACCAAAACTGGCCCACATTTGCTGCATCACATGTTCATGGCTGACATCAGGCATTGTGATGGATTGATTGCCAAGGCAAACAGGAGCTGAGCGCCCCGGTGCCATCATTCCATGCGGTATGTGGGCCGGATGAACGTGTCAGGTGTGGGCCGGATATGGACCAGAAGAATTTTGCTATCTGGGATAGCTGTCACGAGTGAGAACCTCTGCCAGTCCTGGAGGTGAACATTAATGAATGACACCTTTTACACAAAACCAACGTTAAATAAAAGAAATGCCCATATGCAGCCCAGATATTATGACTTAGATTGTTTGTGATTTATCTGTGAAGTTGTGCACTGCCTCAAAAAATCAACATGCAACCCCAAAAACAAGACAAAACAAACAAAAAAACTGGGTTATCTCCATTCCTCAAAAAGGTTTAGCTTATGAGAAGCCAAGGAATGCTTTGGCAGTCACGTCACAGTAACATTGACTGACCATAACTTCAACAAAATCTGTATTGGTATGACTAATTTTGTACTGAATTTTTACTTGTTTTGAGCTGTTTTGTGAACTTAAATTGGGTTAATGCACAAACAAGTTCTCCCCCTTCCTCTCAGTGTTGGTTGACTAGCAGCAGGAAATGAGTTAATGATCCTTTTTTTTTCATTGTTGGTTTCTTTTTTCAATGTGTGCATGAGTGAAATGTATTCATCATGTTAGCAGATATTAACATTGGCGCAGGTATAACTACAAGTATTACTAGTAGCCATGGCTTTTATAGTTCTGAGATCTGGGAAGTTCTCAGTAGATTTGGTAATTACACAATGCTTACATGTTTCGCAAACTAATTTATGGTTCGGTTTATGTGCTTAGCCTAGCTTGCATCATTGTTAGATTTCTATGCATGTGCAATAGGTTACTTAACACTACAATGGCGTTTGTTTGGTTATATAGCAGAGCGTTTGTTGTATATGTGGATATGATTTTTTATTAAACTGCGGGTGTGTTCAGCTGTTGGGTGTCTGAGGACTCACAGGGACGCAGACAATTCGGGTCTTTTTAAATTTTTTTTTTTTACCTCTTACCAAGGATGTTTGACATCGTTGTAAGAGGTAAAATGGTGGATTTTGCAGGTGCTTCAATCCAGATGTTTTAGTGTTTATAATTCTGTTCAGCTTTGTCTTAAAATTCAGAAAAAATATTTTGTAACATCTAAGTGACAGCTCTTTTGTTTGCAGTTCACTTCAGATAAAGTTTGTCTTTCACTGTAAGCTACCTAAAAAAAACAAATTTGTTGGGATCAACACGTACACACCAGAGAGTAACATACAAACAAGACAGAAACTCCAGTCTCACACTATTCATTGAGAACATGTGGCCAGGGAAGAGAATTGTATCCAATCTTGGACTGCACATGGAAATGTCCCAAATTTCATCAGAAAAAATGATATAATTTTGTCCGTACTGGTGAGAGAAAAATAGATTTGCATCACATGTAGGACAAAAAAAAGTCATATTTGGTTCACTTACTCCGTGTAGTGTGAATGCGACCTTAGAGACTCAGGATACAGCCCAGCAACTTCCCACTTCATGCTTTCTCACAGTTGTCATATCCCTGAGAATCATATAACCACAGTTAACCCCTTCCTTCCCTCCATGTCCCAATCTGGAAGAAGTGAGGCAAAGGTCATCTGCAAATACTCGGTCGTATTTGGCTGCCAGGAAGAGTGTGTGCGCTTGTGTGCGTGTGTGTGTGTGAGTGTGTGTATGTTTTCGGTTGGGGCAGTGAGTCCTTGCAGCCTTTGTAAAAAAATAAAAAACAACTTGACCTCCCACTGGTTTAGGCCCACCATTCCTTCCTGACAGGGAAATATAAACAGTACCTTGGATGTTTGTATGTGCGCAAGGCATGGTGGGAAATCCAGACCGCTGAGAGGGAACGGTCTGGGCGGAATGTAACCGCAGCATGAGCAGTGGCTGTGTGCCCCACACGCGTTAGGCTGTCGCGACTCCAGCTTGGCCGGAGATTGACAGAACCACGCTAGTGCCGAGGAACTCGATGAAAGCTTATGATCCTGATTCTCCCTCCTATCTCATTCCGAAAGTCTCAGAACAGGAAGCGCAGGGGGCAGGGCTGTCTGGGTGTGGGTCCGCGTCCAGGTCGGAGTGTGTGTGTGTTCTGGCACTTGGCCAACTCCCCTCATAAGTAAGAGAGCATATGAGTGTCAGGTTAAAAGGAGCCGCGTGTCATTTTTCAAATCTAGAATGTCTTTACGCAAAAATAGGCAAAATATTTCCCATTGCTCTTGTTATCGCCTGCCTTTTTGCTCGGTACTGACGTTGCCTGTATTGTTTGTTGCTTGTTGGCTGTTGAATGAAGAAAACAAAAAACCAATCAGCAGAAGACAGAAAAGTCATAACCCTGGCTGGATTGAATTAATGCTGCTTTAGTTATCTGAAGGAAAAATTTCTTTTGTGTTTCAATAACGGCTGAATTAATTTGGCTTTGTGTTTATTATAATTGTAACAGTTTACAGCTTGTTGAGCAATTTTAATTGAATCCAAGTGGTCACATTCCTATGATACGGTGCTGGCTTGTATTCAGAAGATTAAAAAAAAATAGTATGTCGCGTCAAAGTGGCAAAGGGGCCCTGATACTGAGTGCAATAACTTTTTTGAAATGCGGGAAGGGAATCAAGTGTACATTCCATGAGCCTTTCTGGCCTCCATTTTAAGGTCATGCAAAAATGGCCTTAGTGAATACAGTAAACCCCCATGCAGATGGATCTATGGACACTGTGGATATCTGCCTACCATGTAGCTTCCTGTGCTGTTACCCGTTTTTGTAATTTGTTAATTCCATAATGTAGTCTTCCATGAACGTTCTATGAAGAGCTTCCAACCATTTATGTGTTTTAGCATAGAGGGACTTGCAAAAAATTTTGTTGTTGGCAAATTAACGATTTATTGCTTCTTCTCAGGCCGGTTCCAGAGCCTGAAATATCCATTGGCGGTACAGTTTGCTGTTTAAGCGCTCTGAAGCAAAGGAGGGCCTTTTAAATAGATAAGGAGTGCAAGACTGGGAAGGGAAAGAAAAACAATGTCAATCCTACCTGGCTTGTCCTTTCACTCGTGAATATTTTTAGCAGTGAAATCCTTTTTCCCGCTTGCGGTGCGGCATTTGCATAAGAAAAAAAACGCGGTTATTGAGACCAAGGCCTGACATCTTGGGAAACAGGGAAATCAATATTCTGACGGCAAATGGGAACACAACTAAAGCCATCTTTAGAGTCACTTGACTGCACTTGGTTTCTGGCATTTTGTCGAAGATTAGATTGGCACTACACAGAGGAAATACATAATGAAGTTTCTCAGTACGTCCTTGCTGTGCTCTGTGTTTTGGGCAACTTTACTGCTGGTTTCACATATCGCTGTTTGCCTGTAGTTGTCTAGAAATACTTTTTTTTTGTTCACAGTTGGACTAAAGTGTATGTTTGTGTGTGTGTGTGTGCGTGTGTGTGTGTGCTTGTGTACGTGCAGTGATTTTGATACAAGCTGTGCCATGTGGGCTCATTGCTGCGACTGGCACAGCTGCCTGAATCAGCTGCTTCCTTATTTAATGTTGGGAATAAACCTACCGATGATGCCAACCGAGTCCTGTTACACCCACAGGAATACTGGCATTGTCCTCTGAATCCCCCATAATTCCCTGGAATTCTGCCTCCGCCCACTCCCTTCATCTAAACACCACCAAGGCTTACAACAGACTGAGCTGATATATCTTCAATGAAAGTGTAAGTGTGGATGTGTTCATTTGTCTGTCGGTTAATGTGTGTGTGTGTGTGTGTGTGTGTGTCTGGGAGGGAGTGAGAGAAGGAAAAGGAGGAAGATACCCGAATACCCAATATGAACATTAATTAATTTAATTTTCCTTCCAGTGCTTGCTGAATTGCTAATTCAGATGCACAATATACCTGTACATGACAGAGGCAACTACCTTTCGCTTTCCTCAGTATGTACAGTCTTCAGATGTCGCCACGGTTGAAGCTATTAAGCAGAGTTTCAGGAGCAGAACCACATTTCAATTGTGATACATTCAGAACTTCTCGTAAATATGCAGCTATCCCACTCCTCCGTTCCGCTTACGTGTAAAGCACGCCACCCTCCCATCCTGTTTCTTTCACCTCTCCCTTCCCCTCTCTTCATATCCTTTCGGTAGGGTCAGAAGGGGCTTCGTCGTGCCCGGATGTTAACTCAAATTGCCTACTGTAGCTTCCCCATACTCGCAGGCAACAAAGCAGACTAGCTCCATGAGCGGTCCCCTCTCGTATATCAACCATATCCACTTCAATAAACTTTTGAACGCATCTTGTAGATGGTTCGGTCCCTGCCAGTGAAAAAAAAAGTTCCTACTTTGACAAACTCTTAAGTTCTGGAAGTAAAACAGTTGCTCAGATAGAGTGTATAAGTGAGAGTGTAGCTTTAAACCAGAGAATACCTTTTATTGGTGAGAAAAAGAAATTTGTTTCTGCGCTGGTATAGGTAATGGCATGGGCATGGGAACTGCTCATTCTTTCAGTAATAATAAGGTAGTAATTAGCTTTAGCTCCTAATTAGCAGATGTTGATTGTTTATATATGTTAACTGGAAGTCTCCAGAATAGTAATTTTCTGTTAAAATGTTTAATAGTAATTACTGAGTTCTTTTATAGAAATGATTTTCTCCCGGTGGCTTGACGACCTTTCAGATACAGCAGTTCGTTTCTCCATGTCCAGAAACAAACTGTGGTTGAAGTGTCCTCACCAGGCTAGATAGACAAAATATCCATGACTTGGGGATAAACAAACCCTTCTACTGTGAACAGGCACGCATAACAAATGAGCAAATTAAGGATTTTACGTTAATATTTAAATTTAGAATGCATTTTAAAATTGCACAATTGCAAAAGAAATTCTGCATATAACCAACTCATGGCACGTGTTTGTAATCAGTTGACCGACTGTAATTGCTCCTATTTTTTAATGATTAATATTCATGCTGCCAGTGAAAAGCTTGATTTTCCACCTTTTTCCCTCTGTAACGTTCCAAAACTTTTTAACCAAACTCACTGCTGAGCTCGAGTCTCCTAAACAGCAGAAACACACACAAAAAAGTATTTTTTCTTTTTTACTTGAAATAATATTTTTTCTTTCACATTGAGCTCCTCATTGCAACACTAGATGTTTGAAGCTCTCAGCATGACCATATTTGTTAGAAATGAGCGCATACCAACTGCTTTTTTAAGCTTAAATTGAGAGAAATAGTTTGCATTTTTACAGCCACACATGACGCACATATAGCAGAAAGGACGCGCATACACCATCTTCCCATAAATGACACGTATACACAGACCTGAGCTGCATTGTCAGTTATTACGGGCAAGGCGTGACCACGTGCAGAATTCATCGCAAGCAATGCATAATCAGGGAACTGCTGTTTTGACGCATTGACTCCCAGGTGTCCCTGAACGTCTGCGGTTTCACCCACAGTCATGCGCTGACAGAAGTATAAGACCGCAGGGTGTTTCTTTGGGAGTTTAAGAACTCGGCACTTGCTGTTTCTTTGTCTATCAAGCTATGTGAGCCACTGTGTGGCAAATCGTTTGGGGACTGTTTAAGAATTTTGGGGATCAGAGCAATAACAGGGGAATTGACGACAGGTTTTATTTGGATGGGAGAGGCATGCGTCCCCCTTATCCTCACTGATGAAATTCAGCTGGCTGTGATATTTAAAGTTCAAACCTGGCGGGCCTATTCTTGGTTCTTGCTCTCGAGGAAGCGGTTGAGCTCTGTTTGACGAGCCCCTGTACGCTGAGCTCATCTTCTGCGTTGAACGGGCTGCATGGCTTACCTTTGATAGGAACTTAATTTCCCTCTTTTGAGCGTTCAGCATTCCAGGCAGTGGAGAAGCCCAGTTCTGTCTTCTTGTGTTTTATGGAGATTAAATTACCGCACAATGTCACTTACTTTATTAGAACAGAGCGCCCATGAATATGAATCAGCCTGCTGTTGTCATGGTAACATGAAGCCTGAAACCTCACAGCAGCTGTTGTTATCGCAGACTTTGAACAGCTGGGGGGCTATTGTTGGCAAGGGATTGTGGGAAATGAGTCCAGGCACTCTTGTGTCCCCCACCCTGACCTGTGTGTGCAGTGGGGTACCGAGAACAAGCCCATATCTCTGAGGTCCTTATGTGTTTGTGATTATATTGCTCACCGTGTGACAGCCATTGCACCAGGTACATTGTGCTTTTTTGAACATTTATAGCCACAGATTCATAATCTTGGCCGCAGTGCTGCATTCAAAATCTTTTTAATATATTATTACTCTATGGGCAGGATAGTTACTGAATTTTACTCTAATAAACACAGATAGTTTACATTTATGCCAGTGACATGAATTTGTATCAAACAAACTTAACTGAATACATTTTTTTTAGTGTGAAAGCTTTTTAGCCAGATGAATGGCTTTATTCGGGTGAAAGCAAGAGCAAAGGGCAATTTAATCTTTAATTAAGAGCGCAGTGTAAACCAATCAATAATGTTGACGAGACTATGCAGCATGTTTTTAGTAGCACTGAAATGTCTGCCTCTCAACTTAAAAAACTGAATTTCTCCTAAAAACTTTAATCAATCGTATATGTTTAACTTGTCTCTTTTTATCTCTCTCCCTAAAGACATAAGGCATAATGGTCATGGCTCAATAAGCGCTTTTGGTTCAAAATATCTATTCATAGCTGCTGAAGAAGCCTCACTGCAGACACAGCTGCCATTTCCCATGTTTAACAAATATCCATGCTGCTTGTTTAGTCTGGATGAATATTCAAATATTGAAACTGCAGCGCAGCTAATTCAACTGTGGGTAACATCTTAGTCAAGACGGGGGAATATATTTTCAAGTGCTCCCAGAACAAGCTCCTTTTATGAAACATTTGAAAAGAAAACAGAAGCGAGACAACAATTTTGAGGCTTTGCTATTTCCAGCAGTCGCTCGATGCAACTGTCCGGTGTACAGTTTTACAACTGCATTCGTAAAGCCGTGGCCCAGAATTGAGTAAAGTGCTACTTGTGTGAGAGATTATATTTCTTCAATGAGTGGGGAGCCCAGTGATGTGGCAGTTATGTTTTTTTTTAAGGCCAAAATTTTTTGGGGATAGATTTAATCCATTTGGAAGTTGTGATTCTTCCTACCCACGGGAATTACTTTGTCAGGAGTGATATTTTACAACCTAAATATGAATATTGGATGGAGAATGTTAAGCTAATTTTCCCCATCTGAAAAAAAAACTGTCCTCTGTAATCACAGCAAGTTAACTAATTCCACCAGCTGTACCACGCTCCTTTAAAAAGACGGTATGTGGAATTAATTAATTTTTGGAGTGCCTGCTCAGGGCTGTGGGAGTAGTCAGTTTGGGCAGATGCAATATTTAGATTGGATGAGAGAAAACACAAAGCTTATACGTATACCAGATGAAGGTTGTGCTGAACTCCTCGGTCCTTGTATTGTATTTCATACACATTCAATGTCAACAATATCAGTCAGGTTTTGAGAATATATTCGGAGAAGTATACCCCCTTCCCCGTTCCACTTAATGGAGCATTCCTTGACGGTGGGAGCTTATGATGGTTGCTGCTGACTTGCTTGCAGAAAACTGAGAGTCAGGGGGATGTCCTGCCCGCATGCTTATTTTTTTTCGCTTCCGCTCTGTGCCACACTTTAGCCAATCAGGTTGTACCTAGCTAGAATTGTAAGCCAATCAGATTATACGCAACTGGAATTTTTCCCTAACTTGGTTATGAAAAATAATCTGGCGCCCTGCCCCCCCCTCCCCCACCTCAGACCAGCGAGGCCCAGTGTTTGTGTAGGGCCGGGTTAGCAGGCAGAGAAACAGGCTTCTTCGGTGGGCTGGGGATCCAAGAATGCTAATGCTTCCTCTGCGGTTTGTGCGGAACATAGCGATTAGTCCTCCCGGCCCCCAGGGGGAGCTCCACTGGCACGGCTGTTTCTAATTTGCTTCTACGTCAACAGGAAGCCTCAGCATATCACTGGGGACTGAGGACTTAGTCTTTGCCTGCAGAGGAAAGCAAGACTTGGTGGGGATTAGGGAAGGCCTAAATGTATTCTTTTAGCTATGGAGAAACGTGAGAAAACACCCCCGTTCCCTGAATTCCTCATCTTCTTGCTCTGGCTCAAGTAAAGCCAGACCCGCAGACTCTGCGTCCTCTGTCTTAACCTAACCCTCCTCTGTTCTTTTTTCACCTCCTGCTTCAAACACTGTCCCCATTGAGCCGGGCCACTGGCGAGTTAAATCACACTATCCCATTTCCACACTAACAGAGAGTCAGTAAACCCCTGGGGACAGCAGAGAGCACACAAAGGATTAGGGGAAAAAAAAACAGGATGAAAAAAGGAAAAAAAGTAGCACTTCAATTTCAGTGCCAGAGACAAAGGCAATGAATAGTTACTGCCCCGGAATCATCTCAAGCGTTCGGCAAATGTGAAATACGACCTCTCTCTTTAGCCCGCGTGTGTCTTTAGTGGAGAGATGGGCAAGGTGCATAACTCAAAGCTTGACTGTGATTCGTCTGTTGTTTGGCAGGCTGCTGAGGAGAGGAAGACGTTCTGTGTGGAAAACAAAGGCCAACTTCGAAAGCTGTGTCACTGAGGACAAGCCAACTGTGAGTTATGAGAGTGCTCTCCTCCCGTCGTTTCTCCGCGCCGTCGCGAGTTCGGCAAGGGAAACCTGCCGCATTTCACAGATGAAGGTGGTCGATTTAAAAGAGCTCGCCGACTGAGTATTCGTTTTTTTTTTCTCCCCTCAGCAGATGCTTGTTGACATTGATATCAATAATGAATGAGGCTGTAGCCTACTTGTTGATGAAAAATGCGGCAGATTTTCCGCCAGCCGCATCATAGCCGCATCCCACAAGTAAGACTGTGCATGATTGAACTCCTTAACACTCCAGTGAGCTTGGAAGGGATTTTATATTTTTTTTTGGGAAGTCTATGGAATGTTTTCTCCCTGATTTTGTTGTCTCACGGAGCCGATTTGCCATATTTTATTTGACATATAGAGCTGTTATACAAGTGGTAGCTAAAGACAATTCACCGTACCGCCTAACGAAGAGATCTTTATTTTCTGAGACCTGATCATTGAGCAGAAAGGGCATCTGAATAAGTGAAGTAAAAATTGTTGAAGGAACTTTCAGCAACCTCTTTCAGCCCGCCTTTCTCCATTTAAATGCTTAGCTTTGTCTTTCGATGTTTGCTTTTAACAGCAGTCTGATCTGAGCAGTTTGTGCCTGCACTGAATTGACAACGCGGGAAAAAAAAGGCCACTGCTGATTGGGTGGCGTCAGATGTCGGGGGATGGGGCGGGGTGGGAGTAATGAGGCCTAAGGCGAGGGCTACACCGTGACTGCAAAACGACGGGAAGCGGGGGTGCGAAGGGGGGTTAATCGTCACATCGGCGGGGACAGAAAGTGAGGTGGCTCCTTTAATTGAGTGTGAGACCAGCTGGGTATTCCAAGCCATTTCCCTCCTAGCGGCTCAAGAGTGAGCGAGCAAGTGAGCAAGCCGACTCCGTTTCGTCCCCGGGCCTTAATCGTTCCCACCTCCCGCCTTTCCCAGGGCCCTGCAGAGCATTGTTTTATGGCTAATTTCGTTAGCCCCTAACGAGATTTTGTTAATTAAATCTCTTCCTGGCTGGAAACCCGTTCTCTCCTGTCGGGCAGAGTGATTGTTTGTAGATCTTTTTTACGCAAATAAACATTTCAGTTCGGAAGCCGCGGGGAGTTGGGATCGAAGGGAGGCCGCGGCTCGGCTAATGTTCGTCACTCCTTCCGTTTCTCCAAATAGCGGCCTGCTGCCATTTACTGAGCCCTCAGGATTTTCCCGCCAATATTACCTGTGATATTAAGCCGCCATCCCCATCCATACCGCCTTCCTGCACCTCCCCTTAAAGACAGCCGTAGAATGATAAAGTCTCATAAGGTTTCTTTATGACTCCTCCATCTATGCTAAGCAGCGCACAATATCTCCCCATTCCCCCCTCTCTTCAGCGAGCGATCAATGTCCACCATGCTAAAATCCCGATAAACATCACACCGCTTCCTGTGGATTCGTTTCTGACTAAAGCTGATAAAGAAATCTGCTCTGAACTAGTCCACATTTAATTAGAATACCTGCAAACATCATCATGCAGACAGATTCAATTTTAAATATCTGTCACTTACAGTGCATGAAAACCATACTTTGCGACAGCCATTTAATTTATCACGTTAATATCAAATCCACAATTCCCTAAAATAGAACCACTTATTTTTATGTTGAATGTGTTTTTGAGATAAATTTGCATAATGCTGTAATGTAATGGAAGTATTTTATTTGTGTTAACTCTTGACACTCAGCATTTACAAAATCAAACATGACTGCTCTGCCCAAGTTAATAAAGACCAGATATCAGATATGCTCAAAGTTTTCATTAAATTCTGAGTTAACCATAGCTTATCATGGTACGAATCAGTAGTAAGTTTAAATATTGCTTCTACGTTCGGCACAAGGTGGATGCCTTTATTTACAGAGAAATGTAGCACATTTTTTTTCTGCGTCAACTGTAAATATTCAGAGATACATGATCAGTTTGAATTTGAATCTTTGCTGAGGACCTTGATTAGTGGAATCCGGTGTGTAGCTGCTTAGTTGGAATGAAACCCTGCGCCAACACTGGCCCTTCCTGGATAAGATTGAGGACTCCAACGCAATCAAATAACACCAAAAAAATCCATGTTTAGGCGGAGCATTCATTTAGCATCATACAGAAATTTCTGTATGTGGTTACAGAGACCATTGCAAGTTGCCGGTATTTTCAGGAGGTTAACAGCCGAGTGCAGCGTATACTTTCTTGACAGAGGCGAACAGACTGATACTGTTGTAAAGGTGACCCGCAAAATGCAGTGTACACTTTGTCAACAGAGGCAAACAGACCAACCTCTGTTACGGAAGTGACCTGCAAATGCAGTGAATACTTTGTTGACAGAAGCAAGCAGCCCTTCCAAAGCTGGGCATCAGGGGACTGTGCTATTGTGGGAGCTGACCTCCCTGTTCCCTGCTCAATGCCAGGGCCGCAGGCTCCCTCACAGTCTCCCCCCGTCCGCTCCCACTGCTTTGGCATTGTGGGAAACATGCCCAGACCTCTAAAGCACACCCCCCTGCCCCCAACGGCCAGCGCTCTGATCAGGTTTCGCCCACCTGTCGCTTGGCAGCGAGGGGAGGAGGGACTAAAGATGACTTGATGTCTGGCGCTCCCCCCGCCACGGCAAAAAAAAAAAAAAAAAGACTAAAAGCACACTTTCAATTCTTTCATTTATATTCTTTATATTCAGTTGTTAAATTTCAACAGAGAGTCATTTCTCGGCTCTAGTGCCCACTATTTAACAGACCCTGGGTCAGTACGTGTGACCAGGCCCATGCAACGGCTCTGGCTAGTTATTCTTCGTTTTGAAAGCATCTCCTATGCTTATGCAATGACTACTAGCGGGCTATTTGCACCAGGTCCGTAATTTCTAATGAGATAGGCCTGGCTAGGCTGGGAGAGGGGGGGGATTTAATTTAATCTTGTCCCAGCCTGGTCGGCATTTCCAGTTGGGTTATGCCTCTGTTGGTTTTATCTTTATTAGCTTTCATTATGAAAATCTCTTCAAGGGTTCTGAGTGGTGGGAAAACATTTTTGTAATGCGCCATTAACATTAAAGATTGTTTGGTGTAAAGATGAATTCCTCCCTTTGCGCAGAGTTGGAAAACACGAGGCAGATTGAGGAACCAAAAGTTTGTGTTGTTTTCGAAGCAATGAGGTCACCAGCTCACTGCTAGGCAATTTTGGGTTGTACTTTTTTGCAGCTGTTTTAATTCCAGCAATGTATGCCTTTGCGTGAAATCTATTTTCACGCAGTAGGTATGCATGCAACTGACTTAAAGCCTTTGTATATGTAATATTTGTGATATGATTGCATCTTTTATATCCATTATACATTGAAAATGTATTTGTTCCAGTCATTTGCACACGATAGAAACCGGATCCGTCTTCACAAATGTTTTTTCATTTGGCAATTAGCACCCCACCGATGTCCTCTAATGGCCTCTGTTCCACTATTAGCGCTTTGCAATTTGTCTTTAGCTCAGCTCTTGACTTTCAGTCACTGACTTTTTTTTATGTTTTGCGCGGGATTTTACGACGGCTGCCGACCTGCTGACCGCAGTGTTTGGGTAAAATGCTGGCGAACGGAACCCGAACCAGGCTCGCAAGTGCATATCGAACAGAGCCCCCCGGACTTTTGCTCCATATAATTTTTATTTCCCAACCACCTCCCACTCCCCCACTCTTCGTCTCGAAGCCTTAACTCGGCGCCCCTCTCTCTGTCTCTTCGCACAGTCTTTACCTCGCCAAACACAATTCTAATTATGTTGATTTAGCTTAGCAGCCCCCCTCCCGTCTCAATGGAAGCTTATTAGTTTGAATATTTTTATTTATTCCCATTTCTTGGAGTCCCTGTCGGCATTTCCAATTACTCTCGCCGCTCGGCTGTAATTGCCTCCATGCTAATGGCCGCCAGACAATCGTGCTAAATGAGGTGAGGCCGAGAGGCTGTGCGCCCGACTTCATTAGGAGCTAATGGGATTTTATTGGGCGACTGAAGACCCAGCTCATCAAAAAGGAAGATGGAGAGAAAACAACGCAGATGGGGGGGAAAGGACTGCGGAGGGCTCTCTTACAGGCTGCCATTTTTCTTATTATTTTGTCATATTTTATTTCATTTTACTTCACGCGCATAACGAAGACGAAAGAAAACTTCTAAACAAAAATCCAATCGCCTGACATGAATGAACTCTAAAGGATAACAGTGTAATTTGACAGTTTTTTTTTGTTTTCTTTTTTTTTTTCAGAATACCTGCAATGTTCTGTGACCATAATGTTTTATTTGTTGGCAGTTTCAGATACGAAGTTTCACAGAGGTTAAGCCAAAAGAGATCAGACAGGCAAAAAAAACAAAAAAAAAACTGAACACTTCAAGCTCACTAAATAGCTGAGAAGGTTAACAGAGAGCAAGTTTCATCTTTCGCTTGTTTATAGCTGCCTTTGTATATTGTGTCTATTCAAATAATTCACAAACAGTTTCTTGATGAAGTTTTTTTTTTAATTATATTGCCTTCTGCAGTTAATTTTTACAATGACGCTGTTTGACATTTCCATCAAATTTAGATTGACAGAACCGCATGTTTTATGTTCCTCAATGGTGAAACCTGACAGTCCACAGGAAGAGGGTGTATCAGGGATATTTCGGTCAAATTGAGTTAAGTGCATCTGATGATCCCTCACCATGTACTAAACACAGAAAAACAGTTTTACTCTAAAACGTAAAAAAAATCCCCCATACGCCCTTTTTATGTGGACTGTCACATATTCCGCTCCATGGATCGCAAAATTACTGTAGATATCAAAGTTCATGCTACCATTTAATTACGGTCCCCCTTGGGCAAACTTTGTCATTGCAATGTTTGTGCAAATGACATAAATTACTTATTACACGGGGGAAAGATTATTACGTTGGGAAAGTATCATAACTACAGTTCATTTTGTGGATCGCTATTCGGTAGCTTCTTGAAATGAATGTGAATTCAATAAGAAAAATTAATTTCTTTGAAATGTATACCGAAGAGAAATACTGCAAGTCTTCTGGCTTTGTCCGTGCCAGAATTCACTGAGGGATATTGAGCGGGTTTTGATCTCTATGGGCACTATATGAAGAGATATGATCACGGTGTATTGTTGCATTGAAACATAAAGAACAAAGTCTATGAAAATAAGCCTCAATGAATTGAAACAAAAACTTACCGGATTCCTTTTCAGAGTTAGCCTATTTAATCGATTAGCAGTCTGAAGGGTCATTGATAAGTACTGTATTGGTCTTCTTTATTTTGTATGAGGGGAAATGCCTGACCCCCAACACATGGATGCATACACACACACACACACACACACACACACTCATACACACACACACACACACACACACACACACTCATACACACAAAAATCAGATCACAACTGTTGTGGACTTGAATTTCTGGTTGAAAGCAGTTGGCCATGCTAAATGCTGGATTCCATTTCCATGAATCCAATTTGCGGAATGCCTTCAGGACGATTATCACACATCACTGTAATGGGGGTAATCTGACTGCGGGGTGTTGCGTTTTAGGCTACATTTATGCTGATCGGCCCGCAACGGAAACACTGTGAACTGTCTTTCTGTTCCCTGTACACTGTATGCAATTAAAAATCATTAGAAATGCTTCAATTATTATGATGAAAGAAGTTCTATCACACATACATCACTAACAGAATAAATTTTATGAAAGGGGGTTTTGGCTTGTTTCCATCAAGGAACTCATTTTTGTTCTTTTTGAACCTTTGTCACTGTGGGGAAAATTTTGGAAGTTATCATATCTAGCCATTTCACCCATTGAAGAGAGCTTGAACTGGATATACTATCTCGGACAATTTTGTGTAGGCCTATATTCAGATCCAAGGAGGCGAACTGTAACATCAGGCCAACGCCAGTTAGGGATTCCTCTGTGCACCCCCACCTTCTCAGCTGGATTCTTCCAGCAAGCAGGCAGTCAACCTTAAGAGGAATTTTACGCCAAAGATTAGCATAGCGCACATTGCTCTCCTCCTAAAAGGGCTTTCAGCAGCGACAGGACAGCAGCTGGGAGGCGGCGGTCTTTACGGAATTATTAGATCGGGAACACCCGTCATCACTCATACTTTAATTTGTCTCGTGATCTAAACGCGGACACGGTTCGCTTGCCATTCGATTCCGCTCCGCGGACCCATCGGCGCGGCAGCCGTAGGGTCCTGCCAAAAGCTGTTAGGCGCAGGATAAAGTAAAATGTCCACCTGCAGGAGGAATTAAAATAAGAGAGGGCTGCGACAGAGATTGCAACAGAGAAAATGGCTTTAGGATCTGACTCACAGTCTGACTAAACGGCTGTGTTACTGAGAGATCCTTTTACGGGGATCAGTGATCAGAAAAACAGATTGACGATCGTCTGGGGCAGAATGAATCGCATTATTCAAACAGAATCAGGTTCAATGTCACAGAGCTATTCTTTATTCCTCTATCGACTTGGCAGCAGTAAAGTAACTTGAGAGACTTGTCCGATCCTTGTAAAACTTACCATTTGTCTCTGTTCTTTTTGTTTGGCATGAATTTTTAATGTGAAGACGGGGATTTGTCATCGACTGTAAAGTTCAAACATTCTAGTCTGTAATGCATTTTTAAAACGACATTATCCTTGTGCAAATTTCTTTCTGTGATTTCTGAATGGCCTTAAAAAAGGGTCCATTGTAAAAGATGGAAGCATATGTTGGTATTCATGTTTAATTCCCTTTCACGGACGAGGGAAAATGGAAATCCATGAAATGGGAAACTTCGCAGCATTAGTTTGACATTTTTATTTTCCCGCCCAAAAATGCTGCTGTGTGCTTGCCGCTCAAGTACGGCGTGGTCTAGCTGGAATCTTATCGATGGCTGCTCTGTTCCTGGCCCCGTTCGGCTTGCAGACTCGTGTCTGTGTGACGCTGGTTGAGGGGACCGGTGGGGACGTAGGCCCTAGTCGACGCCTGGTCCCGGAGTAACAGCTGTACTGCAGCTGCCGACGGTTTCAGGCAGGGGAAGAGCAGCGCAAGCCCTCCAGGGTCAGAGCTGTGGTATGTCGGTTTCCGTGACAACCGGCGGAGGGCCCGCGCTTTCGGAACAATCCCGGCACTCAGCGCAGGACTCTCCTTCTGAGCTCAACGCAAGGGAATGCAGTGCTTGCACTGTCCTAAAGGGGAAATGAGAGAGAGAGCGAGCGAGAGAGGGAGAGAGAATAGATTGAGGTAGGCGAGCGTGGGCCGGACAGAACGGCAGTTGTCATTAAACCCTCCCCCTCCTTTGGCCCTGGTCTTTTCACCCCCCCCCCCTCCCCCGTTCTTCACTTCCCATGTTCCCTACTGCGAGGCCTCTTGAGTCAGCCTTATCTCCAGACTACAGCACTGACAGCCAGCGTTTTCTGCCGCGTTAAAGGGACTTAATGGACTTCTAACTTCCTTATTTGGTGTTTTGTTGTGACTGCTTTCTTTCAGCCACGACTTCACATTGACTGGAAATCCATCAGATGGGCCCAATTGATGTTACCAACACAATGACTGATTTGTGTGTAACTACGTTCTTTAGAAAGCTATCTGTTAACATGGTGAGTGATCAATGGCAACAGGCCAGTTCTCACTGCTGCTCTTGCTAAGACTGTTACAAAGAAGGCTTCTTTAAAGGAATGATTTAATTTCTCATGAGGATGTCTGTCAAAATGATTATTGGCACCCCTGTTTTCTGTACTTTGTGCATCGTGTCTTCGCATCGGGTGTTCCTACTGAGCTGTTTTAATCGTGTTTTGTGGCATTGCTGAACCAATTGGTTTAACCATTCCTCCTTACAGATTCGAGGTCCGCAGATGTGGAATGCTCTTTTCGAATCGAACCAGTGATTTGCTAGCCAGCTGTTATGGTTAACCTTCTTAACTGTGGCAATCCCATATGTGGGTTTGTAAAATGCAGCTGCCTCTTTTAAACCTGTGGCACTTCAAACCTATTTTAAATTCTAGTAGAGATCCTTAGGTTTCCACAGATCCAAAATATGTCCTGCGATTTTCAGAAAAATGTGCATAAAATGGTGCACTAGTTTTGTTGAGTTTTTCTATTCTATGTGATGCTTTGGCCATAAGAACATGGTGTCCGCAGTTTGAATATTTCACTCTTAAGTGTGATATAGCTTACCTGAAGTGCTTCAACCGGCAGATATGGATTTAATATTGTCCTACTATAGAAAGAAAAACATTTAAGTTCAAGGGATTAAATAAGCTAAGGACTGAAAATGAAACTCTGTTACGGCGATCCTTGTGCCTCAAACTCAACCTCAAAATTGTTTAACGGCCACCCAGTTACTAATTAGCAGTCTCAATCTCCAAGCATGCGCTTAATGGAAAGTGTGTGGTTTAAATTGAGGAGGGCAGTGTGCCAGTGTCTACTGAAGGATCAGATTGATTTTAAAACCCCAAAACACCCCCTCCATTATGGTTAACAGTCTTGAGCAACATTGAGGAATGTGATTCAGTACTGTGTCTTTGTCATATAATGGTCAAAACTGGGGTGCCAATAATTATGATAATTTTTTTTTAAATTATGCTTCCATCACACACAGTGGGGGGGAGGCATACTGTTTTCTGGTTGTCCGTCAGTGCAGGCATCCGTCAAACTGTCCGTCACAAATATATTCTACACGCTATATCTACTGAAAAAGTGAAGGAATTTTCACCAAATCTGACCTTCTGACTCCTCATGGAGGGTAATTGAACTGATTGGATTTTGGAGAGGTCATTGGGTCAAAGGTCAAGCTCACATAAGGTCTGTTGTATGTGGAGCCCTAAGGTCAACTTTCAGAGGGAAGGAAACTATGGCACGCGGAGGCAGAGCAATCAAAACTTTGTGTACAGTTTTACCTCCTTAAATAAATTATTACTTGTTGAAACAACAATTTTGAGTAATTTCTTTAAATGAATGATGCCATCCGCAAACAAAATAGCACATTGTCTGCGTTATTTCTCATATACAGCCTTTTATTCTTGTTCATTATCAACACTGAAAATAATTTAGTAGGACACTAAGCTGCCTGAACAATCACAGGATATGTATGCAAAAAATAGATAATCACTTCCTGCATCGGATAAGGCTGCACTTTTACTGTTTATTCAGTATTAAAGTTTCAGTGGTAGCACATAGGCCTGGTTCATTATTCTGTTTGAATGTGATAATGATCCACCAATGGTTTTTATCTTTCTTCAAACAGAAACACATTAGGAGAAACTTTAATTTAGTGAAAAAGTTAAATTAGTTGAAATGGTGCTAGTGCAGGAAAAGTGAATTACCCTCAGAGACAAAAGAGTGAAATGTTGACCTTTCCGGAAAAAAACAAGTTATTGCCCTTTCAAAATCACTCATATACATGGGCCAGACAAATTGGCGATAAATACACATATGGGGAACTGCTCTTCAACAAAAACAGAAGAAAGAAAAAAATCTCAAAACTAATGTATGTGCAATTATTTTGTGCAGAGAATGTAATAGAGACAGAAAGAGGGATGCGCAGGGGGTTTCCATGGAAACAGGATTCCTGTGAAAAGGTCAGTAGCAGAGGCTGCTTCAGGAAGACTGCCGAAGGATTATTGGGGATTTGGCGATGAGTAAAAAAAAAATCATTTTATTCCCCTTTTATTTCTGACGAGGGGGTGGACGCTAATGAAAATGCAAAAAAAAAAAAACTGAATCGCAGTCGCATCGCCCTATAACGAGAAGGACTCTTCTTACCTCGCTTTCTTTTTCCCCTTTTGAAGTCAATCTTTAGAAAAAAAGAGAGTGGAAGTGGCCGGCGATGCTTGCGCTCGGCTTTGTGCTCGCCGCTGATACGCTCTCGTCTGCCCCCTCAATCGTTCCCGCTTCCCCTCTCTCCCCTCCCTCGCAAGTCAGTTTAATTAAGTCAGTCTCGCTGCTATGGCTGACAGAGATAATTGGAGTGGGGATTGGATGCCATTCGCAGTAAATGTCGCCTGCTTTTTGTTTTTCTTTCTTTTTTTTTTCTTCTTTTGCTGTTGTGTTTGCACCCCCGACGTCTTCTGTCTGTTTCATTCCCAGACAGAAAACACGGCCTGACGTACAGAGTTATTTTTAACGACATATTACCGTCATCAAACTAGCGAAATGTATATTGCTAGAAGTATTGTTGGTTTAAGGATGCACAGATAGGGAAGCACTTTAATTATGGTACCAGCTTCCATCAGGGACTTCGTGTCTTCAAGTCCTTGAAGGGCACTTAGTACCTGCACCGAAGCTCACAGTCGCTGGAGTATGGGCCTGGACGCTGGATTATTTTTCATAACCAAGTAAATTCCACTTACGCACAATCTGATTGGCTTGCAATTGCAGTTAGGTACAATCTGATTGGCTAAAGTGTGGCTCTGACCGGAAGCTGTACCACAACTACGTTAGGAAAAAATAAGCAGCCTGTACATTTTTGGGGATGGTGGTATTCATTGCCCCCCCCTCCTAAAATACATTGACATCTGAAAAATTCTTACAGTGTGGATTTGTGGCACAGGTAGTATAGCAGCAGATTTAAAATCCTGTGAAATCCTTGCCATCTAAAGGACATTACCTTAGTTCCTTCCACAAATATTCAGATGCATAAATAACTAATGTGTTACATGTGAACACTGACATGCTGCATGAAGGCACCAGCCCACGCACACACAAAAAAAGAATATTTACTGGAACAAAACACTGTATTATATTGAAAGGAACTGTGCTACTTTGTCCTAGTAGCATCTGTCCATAACATACCTCCCTGACACAGGCTGCGGCCATAAAAGCTAAAAAACAATTATGCAAACCCTCATATGCTACGAGCGGTTATGCAACAGACAGACGTGGGAGAACATGATGTACAAAAATGCATGCTATGGCTAAACTCACGCATACTGAATAATGATAATTATTTTCATACTCCCTACACTCAGAGACATGCACTGTGCACTTGCAATGAATGCCATTTTTACAGAACTCTGCTCAAAAGCATATAGCACACTTTTCATAGATATCCTTAGGCCAAGAATGGCACACATACTCTGTCTATGGCAGTGGGAACTGTTCTTGGCAATCCTCTGTCCTTTAGTTTTCACTTCAAGTCTAATTTGTCACACTGGACTAATTAGCAGGTCAGTGCAGAATTCTATCTGACTTCATGTTTTGCACTGGCCTGGTGTACATGCCACATACAGGAAGCACACAGCACCACTTGTCAGACACAAATGGGATACTCTCACTGAGGTGCTGACCACTATCTGGAACATGTATGCAAGAGGAGAGATATAAGGAAATTTCCACACTCTCCATTGCTCTCACAACCTCCTTGTGCTTTGCTTTGTGAGTGCCAAATTAAGCACTAGCAGCCATGGTGTCATTTACCATGGGAGATATTCACACGAGGGTCACACTGCAGTCAAATGTGACTTTAGTCAGCTGGAAACATTTGGTTTTCTGTGAAACATGTCCATCGGTCCAGCGCATGCAACCAATGGGAGGGGGACAGGGGAGTGATAATTGCTTGAACCTCGTCACAACCTCTCCATTTTTTTTTAAATAGAAAACAATTATTTAATGGTCGAGCAGTTGATGAATGATGTCAGCATTCTTAAGACTTAATCTTAAGTCTTATCCCATAGTTCAATTTAAGGATTAAGTCTTAGTGTATAAAGTGCTTTCCTCTAATACTGGCACCGTAGGTTAATATTAGCTAAAAAGGCTATGAAAAATCTTTCCAATCTCTCATTCAATATACACTTAACAATGATATAAATGCGACACTTCATATTATGAGAAATATGATCATGTTCAGAAACTCACTGTACTTTCATTGAGTGTTGACAGACTGTATGACCATATTGCAGTACATTTTAATCACTGATTGAAACAGACAAACAAGAATCTCATAGGGGCACAGATGATAACGGGGATGGGGTCCGGTATCCAAATTGCACAAATCAGTATATCTGTCATTGGCCTGCTGCATAGCTACGCATGTCCACTGTATGGACTGTACCAAATGGTCCATGGCCACTTGGAGGACGTGTTCCCACTCCTCTTCAAGAGCTGCACAGAGTTGGCAGATATTGGCTGGAAGTGGCCATTAATGATGATCTCATCAGTCAAGGACATCCCAAAGAAGCACAATGGGGGACAAATCCAGGGAATAAGCTGGTGATTCAAGCAAACAAATGTTTTCAGCCTTTGTGCAGACACATGTGCTGTAGAGTCTGGCAATGTAATGCTAGAATATGCCTTTGTTGTTATGGACGACTACATGCCGCAATATCTCATTGCCATATCACGCTGAATTCTCGTTACCGTGAAATGAAATGCAGTTGGGTGCGATGTCCATGGTGTCATGGTTTGGTCCCGCCGGCAGAAGGCAAGAAGCAGTAGGGGGGAGGGACTGCAGGGCAGAACCATCACATTCATGCCCAAACCAGCACTCCTCCAACACTGTACGGCACCTCGCTTATCACACTGATATCAATATAATGTTCCTCTGTGAGGCACCAGACATGATCCCATCCATCTGCTCTGTGCAGCTGGAAACATGACTCGTCAGTAAAGAGATCAGTCATGCATTGTGTCATTGACCATTGGACATGTCTGTTCACCCAGTCAAGCCAATTTCTTCATTGAGCAGGGATGTGGTTCAATCCATGAAGAGGATGATGTGCACAGAGATGGACATCCCAGGGACGATTTCTCACGATGCAGAATTATGGCAGTTATGGAAACCAGCTATCTGCAGTGGCAGTTGCTGGTTTCAGATGGTCTTGGAGATGGAGAGTCTGGATATTGCAGCCTCGGCCGAGGGTAGCCACACATGCCAGTCATGCATATGGGCGGATCGCTGTCATGCCTGATTTCTCAAAACAATATCTTAGGAGACTTATTATTGAAGCATGGACATTAAGAGCCCTTGCAACAGCCCTGACAGACATTCCTGCATTGAGCATCCCAGCGGCATGCTCCCTGAGGTTTCACGTCACTTGTGGCATTTTGAAAAATGGCTGAACTGCGACTTTGTGGGTGACCTTTTATTGACAGGGTGTGTCTGGGCTGACCATACCTGATTTCAACTGCTTTAGATCAGGCCCCACCTGTCTCATGAGCCAAGTTTGACTGAGGGAATGAAATTGGCACCGATATGGTAAAGGTGACTGAAATACACACAGAAAAGTAGCCCAAAACTTTGGTCACATTTTTAAACCCTACGAAGTCAACCACAAAAATAGGTTTGCAGTGAATTGAAAGGATTACACTGTTGTGTGTATATATATATATATATATATATATATATATATATATATATAATTAGCATTTTTTTAATAAAAAAATATATTTTATAATGTCTTTTTTTTAGTGTGGTAACAAAAATTTTTGGCTTTATTGAACATGACTGAAGGAAAAACAAGATTTCTTTCAGTTAATTCACTTGTAAACCCATAATTGCAGCATTTGTCAATGCTAGTTTGACATAATGTATAGGCACTGACACTGACACTCCCAGCATCCTGCTGAATTTGAGGAAAAGAGTGTGTCCCCACCCTGGATGGAAAGCTGGTAGAGGGCGTGTTAACTTTCAGCAGCCAAGAGCGATGCAGCAGCAGAGAGCGATGCAGGGTAGCATCAGGCTGAGGCATGTTTTGCCATGGAGGCGGAGCAAGTGTGCAGCTTAAATTGCCCTCTCACCGGAGGGTTGGGGCAGTATCTGAGAATGTCTAAGGCAATGACAGTCAGAACTTGGTCCTAATGTAAGGAGATGGCACCCTGCATTGTTTCACAGTGGGAAAATTTGAAACACTGAAGATGACAGCACATCAATGCAAAATACCTTGTCAGCCAATCACACCTTCACATTTTGAACAACAGCCCTGCTCAGTTATTTATGATAGACTGTACAGTTTGGCAGCTCGACAACAGTAATTTGAGGATTTTGGCTTAATGCCAAAGACTACGGATGATTGAACACATCAAAATAAATAAATTAAAAACATTTTAATAGCTTTGTTTATTTTAAAAGGACATGCAGAGTATCTTAAAAAATACAAACCCAATTCCAAAAAAGGTAGGGATGGTATGTAAAATGTAAATAAAAACAGAATGCAATGATTTTCAAATCTCATAAACCCACATTTTATTCACAATAGACCACAGACAACATATCAAATGTTAAATTGAGACATTTTACCATTTCAGTAAAAATATTAGCTCATTTTGAATTTTATGGCAGCAACACATCTCATAAAAGTGGGGATGGGGCAACAAAAGGCTGCAAAAGTAAGTGATACTAATAAAAACAGCTGGAGGAGCATTTTGCAACTAATTATGTTAAATGGCAACAGGTCAGTAACATGACTGGGTATAAAAAGGGCATTTTAGAGAGGCAGAGTCTCCATGGTAAAGATGGGCAGACATTAACCAATCTCTGAAAAACTGCGTCTACAAATTGTGGAACAATTTAAGAAAAATGTTTCTCAATGTAAAATTGTGAAGACTTTGAATGTTCCACCATTCATAATATCAGCAAAAGATTCAGAAAATCTGGAGAAATCTCTGTGCACAAGGGACTAGGCGAAGGTAAATATTGGATGCAGGTGATCTTCGTGCCCTCGGACGGCGTTATTAATGCTGAAAAGTATATAGAGGTTTTACAACAACATATTGTCCCATCCAGTCACCATCTCTTTCAGGGAAGGTCTTGCATATTTCAGCAAGACAATGCTAAACCATATACTGCATCCACCACAACAGCATGGCTTTGCAGTAGAAGAGTCCGGGTGTTGAAGTGGACTGCCTGCAGTCCAGATTTTTCACCAATAGAAAACATTTGGCGCATCATAAAAGGAAAAATCCGGCAAAGAAGACGCAGGACTGTTGAGCAGCTAGAATCCTACATCAGACAAGAGTGGGACAACATTGCTCTCCCAAAACTCCAGCAACTGGTCTGATCATTTCCCAGATGTTTAAAGATTGTTGTTAAAAGAAGAGGGGATGCTACACAATGGTAAAAACGGCCCTGTCCCAACTTTTTTGACATGTGTTGTTGCCATAAAATTCAAAATTAGTTAATATTTTTCATGAAATGGTAAAATGTCTCACTTTCAACATCTTTGTTCTATTGTGAATAAATTATGAATTTATGAGATTTGCACATAATGGCATTATGTTTTTATGTATATTTTACATGGCATTCCAACTTTTTTGGAATTGGGTTTGGAAAACAAAAACTACCTTTTGTCTGCAGCAACAAGATGGTGGAATAATACGTTCCATTTGACAGCAAAATTATAAAAAAAAAAAGAAATTTAGCCCCTTTGCGCAGAAGCCAAATTTGGCTATTTATGGGTTACCCAATTTAATGCTTTATAATTCAAGATTTAAGCTTCATAAAGAGGACGATTGTGGCTCAACTCAGAAAAGACACTTACAGCATTTGGCATTACATCGTATTTAGTTTATTTTCATGATTTTGATAGAGAAAATAGGCTGCAAACATAAAAAAATCATGAGAATTCACCATTGAAACTGTAAAAAAAAATAATTCTGAGGATTGAAAAATGGCTGGAGGTTAAGACAATACATCTCTGGGATATAAAACTCCTGATTATGAAATATTAAATGATCCACTTTTTATAAGCTAAATAAGATATCTATCCAGGTGGCTCCCCAAACTCCCAGAGCCTTGAAAATGGTGCACTTTGAATTCATAAAATAATCATATTTTTAACGCAAATCAACTTTGTACTCAGGTTCAATATGAGTTCAATATGAATAGATTATTTTCTGGTTGAATTTAACATGAGTTTATTTGGGCCCTACGATTGCCGCGATCACGGAATCGCGGACGGAATCGCGGAATTGACCACTAAAAACAGAATCTATTGATAAGCGCTGAATTTCGCGGAAATCGGCATAATTTGACTGAAATGCTGTTCGTCAAGCCACATTTCCACCGAACGCTAAACAAAGTATTTGCGCGTCCAGATTACATTCACAGACAATACAAAGACGCGAATGCACACGAAAATGTGAGAAGCCTTCGTCAAATTCACCTGCTCCAAGTGTTTGAACAACACATCTCTTTGGTACTATAGAAGATCTGTGGGAAGAAGTTTTTCGTTGTTGTAGACGAGACCACTGATGCCAGGGATTGCAGGGTCCTAAACATCATTTGTCATCCTATGTTAATGTTAAATAGCCTGCATTATTTCTTTTCACAGTCTACTTAATGAATTGTGTGCATGCAAATTATGACGTAACGTCGTCCCCCAGTGGTGAAATAATAGCTGATGCATCTTTGTGTCAGTTTGTTTATGTTTAATCATTACTGTAGAACATTTTGTCCCAGGATGGAATACACAATATTGGGATTTCTGAACAAAAGTTTGTAAAAAAAAATATATTAATAATAAATTAATTATAGCTGATGCATTGGAAACTGTTGATTCATGGGGGAACTGAGTGTCACTACTGCTGCTGTCATACATTCATATATATATACATAACGCATATACTATAAGATTATAAATGATTAAAAAGGAGCAGCCAGAATAATACATGTCAGTATGGCAGTTGTCTCCCTTTTTGACTGTAGCTTACACTTCCTTGAAAGAGACAATTTTTGGTTAGTATTATATTCGGTTGAAAAAATTCTTTCATCACACTGCAATGTTATACTGGGTCAATATGCAGTACTTGTTCTGACTTTAAGTGCTGAGGAAATTTTAGGGTCGCATCAACTTATTTTAGGTTATTTCTATTTAATAAGTGAACATTTTATTCATTAACATAAACAGCACACTCTCTCTGATGGTAAAATTGGTGTATTTTGTAAAAAACAGAATTCCAAAAGATGAAAATGGAAAAAATGGAATTTAGGGGGGGAAAAAACGGAATTTGGAAAAAAATAAAATGGATTTCATGGGACACTAGTTGATCAATATAGGCGCAGGTGGACATCAATGGTCACCACTGACGTCCCCAAACCAAAAACATGCCTTTTCTCCACGACAAAATTCAGAGTCTCGTCCATTTATCTACAAAGCCGCGTCAGCAAGCACACATACTCATTAGAGGAACTGCATATTAAATGGTCAGAATGTTCGCGCAGGTGGAAAGCTTGCTGTTTAGAATTCCGATCATTCCAGCGAAACGCAAGCTTGTAACAACGCTTTTCACACCCTCTATGGAACAAGCATAACTCAGGTCACAGTAATAGCTGTTCGCACTTTAAAAGAGCGAAAATGCAAGGCATTCCATTTCATTGAATGTGGTTTAGTTCTAAAACTGATCGCCGAGATAAGAAAAATGCCAGCACACTGCAGTATCGATGACTGTTTTGCTACTCAATGTGACAAACTAGCTCTGTGATTACGGTGGTAAACAAAAATAAGAATTAGCTGGCTAGTTAGCCAGCAGGCTAAAAGTAAGATAGAGCTACACCATACAAAGACAGCCTTACTCACTTTTCAATAGAATTATTGAGCTGCTCCTCAAAAGTATCAATGCTGTCATCCCTCCTGTCTGTTCCATTCAGAATAACTCCTATAATTAATCTCAGAATCACATTTCCATCCCGCAAATAAGCTCAGTTCTCCAGGCTCAGTTCTGGAGGTTTTTTGTTCCCATGCAACCACGTCAGTCGGAGCTGCGTAAAGTTTATTGAATACAACGTAATCCTATTACGCCAGTATTTTCATATGTTTTTTTTAAAGTCCAATCAATGTCTTTCACTTACTGAGGAAAGCTTATACTGTCTGCAAATACTGTCTGCAATCGTGTCAACCAACTGGTAATTACCAAGAAAATTTCACGTGTGCATTAACTACAGAGGGGCTTTCACGCAGATAACATTAAATCACCATTAAAGTGGTGGGATTTCCGTGATAGCTTGTACGAGGCTCTAAAAGGCAGCTAAATTCTCAAACCGACATATCTACGCGTTAGTCCATGATAGGAAATTGCGCGTTTTAATATGTGATGACTAAAATTGATAGTAGAATGACATTGCGTCAATACCATGGCGAAGTGCAAAAGTTTTATAAGGCTTTTGAAATCGCAACAGCTTGGCCAGCACGAACATGGTCGATTTTGCAGTCTAGCTGTTTTACTCACAGACCTGGACCCATGTAAATTGTGAAATGGTACAGTTTATGGGACAGCATCAGCAAGTAAACGGAGAAAGAATGTACTGGGCTGCAAGAGATCAAACCCAGCATCAATATAGGTGACCAGTTTGTCAGGTGGGCCAACATTAGGGAGCAGCGGTGGTGCCTTTTGGTATTTTGGCATTTTTATATTGACTTACCACAAGGTGGCGCTATAATTGCATACATTACAATTTGGCCAATAACTTTTGAAGAATTGGTCTCAGAAACAAAGTACTTTCTACCATTTTCTGCCATTTAGATTTTTTTTTCGGAAAACCTTAAAACTCTATTTCTTCCTACACCGTGTGATCAATTTTCATGAAATTTGGAACTCAACATCTTCAGATCAAGATGTTTTCATGATTGATTCAAAAAATTCCCAAATTAAAAACTGTTCCCGCAGTATGGCAACAAATTTTGCGGGCGTGGCCTCTTGTTAACCGGAATTTCTGGGGCCTTTTGATCCCATAACACAGGGATACTCACTCTTTTCCAGAATGAGCCGCAGTGGGTGCAGGCTTTCATTCTAACCATGCAGTTACACACCTGATTCTACTTATCTAGGGTCTATGGCAAAAGCTTTAAGGTTTTATTAGTAGAATCAGGTGTGGGACAGGTTGGATAGAGCAAAAGCCTGCACCCACTGTGGCTCATTCTGGAAAAGAATGAGTATCCCTGCCATAACAGGATAATTACCCAAAGCATGAATCGAGATCAGCACAAAAAATAATTCAAACAGATTGAATGCTTCAAAGCAGAAATAAAATCCAGATTCTGCCATGGCCATCCCTGTTTTCTGATCTGATTCCAGAAGAAAACCAATCGGATGGGCCAGAAAGTAGAGTCCATCAACATGGACTTTGGAATTTGAACTTGAGAAATTCTGAATGGAGGAATGGTCTCAGATTCCTTGCCATGTCCCTCCCAACTATACAGTACAATGTCGGAGAAGACTCAGAGCTTCCATCTCAGCATTAGCAGCTTTTAGAAACTATTAAATGAATGAAAATCCAATAACCATAGCATGAAATGTTATGTTCCAGACCAGGGAGTCAAGTGCAGAGGCTGAGTACAATCCAATAGGAAGGTTTATTGGCAGCAGTAGGGTAATGCCTGGGGACAGAACCCCAGAGGAAGAGAGCACAGTTCAGGATAGATGTAATGGGAGGAGCTGGGCGGCAAATCGCTGGCCGGTGACTTCCGGGATGCAGCCAGGTCGAGCGCACACTTCAGCAGAGCTAAACTGTCCCACTGGAGGATGTAGTAGTTTGAGGGGAACTTGATTCCAAACCGGATGACCGTAGAAGGATTGGGAGCTTGTTGCTAATAAACAAGACAGCGGAACATACTTGAAAGGGTTAACAAGGATGCAGTCCCAATGCTGACCCTGATCAGGCTTGGGGGCTTGTTCCTATTAAACTGGACAAAAGAAGAGACTCGAGCTGTGTTAACTTAAACGCTAAGGCTCGCTCCAGTTGGCTGAATAAAGAGGAAAGCTTCAGCAAGATGATGTCATTAAAGGTTATGTTACACTTAATAAAGACAACAAGTTTTTACCAGTCAGGATTGGAGCCAAGTTCTTCTTAAGCTACATCCTCCTGTGGGACAGTTCGGCCCTGGAAAAAAGTGTATCCACTTGCTCATTATCCTGGAAGCCACTGGCCACCAATGGACAGCTCAGCTTTGCCTTCAACATCTGTACTGAACAGTGCTATCCCTTATTCGGGGTTCCCTCCCCACCTCTTGCTCTAGGGTCCCATCCCCAAATTGCCGTATAAATTGTTGATAAATTACCGACTGTATTGCGCTTTGCCTTCACACTTGATTCCTGGTCTGGACCTTATTCGAATACTGGCTGATTCGAAGCACAAATAGGAAATTATAATCCAGCTACTTGCAGCCCAGAGCAGGGGGTTTTCAATATACGTCACAGAGCCATTAGGAAATAAGGATGAATCAAGACACAGATGGGGAGGGGGAAACGCACTAGACATAAACCAATCAAAGAGACACACTTCTAATGGACACACAAGTTGCTGAATAGGAAGAGAAGTGAAAGGCGTTCACAAATGGGTCGGGACGCTTACAGCGCCCTCAATAAATATTGGCACCCCTGGTTAAGATGTGTTCTTTAGCTTCTAATAAATTAAGTTTTTTTCTAAATAATATAGGACCACAATGAAAAAAATAGGAAAATTCAACCTTTTATTAAAGTGCATTTATTCAGTGGGGAAAAAATTCCACATTAACGAATAATTCTTTTACATCAAATCATGTGTGCCATGATTATTAGTACCCCTGATGTTAATACTTTGTACAACCCCCTTTTGACAACAGAACAGCACCTTATCTTCTCCAATAATGTTTTACAAGATGGGAGAATACAGAAAGAGGAATCTTCGACCATTCCCCTTTGCACAATCTCTCTAAATCATCCAGTGACCTGGGTCCTCTCCTCTGCACTCTCCTCTTCAGCTCACTCCACAGGTTTTCAATGGGGTTGAGGTCTGGGGACTGAGATGGCCAAGGAAGGAGCTTGATTCTCTGTCTGGTGAACAATTTTGGTGTAGATTTGGCCACATGTTTAGGATCATTATCTTGCTGAAAGACCCAGTGACGACCCATGTTCATCTTCCGTCAGACCCACTTATAGTGTTTGTTGCCAAAAAGCTCTATCTTGGTCTCATCTGACCAAAGCACACGGTCCCAGTTGAAGTTCCAGTATTGCTTAGCATACTCCAGACGTTTGCGTTTATGATTTTGAGTGAGAAAAGGTTTTTTTTCCGTGCATGCCTCCCAAACAGCCCTTTGGCATGTAGATAGTGCCTGATAGTTATTTTGGAGACTTTGTGACCCCAAGAGTCTGCCATTTGTTGCAATTCTTTAACAGTGAGCTTTGGAGAACTTTTTATTTCTCTTACCATCCTCCTCACTGTGCGTGGTGGCAAAATAACCTAGCGTCCTTGTCCAGGCTTGTTTACCACTGTTCCAGTTGTTTTAAACTTCTTAATGATTCCTCAGACCGTAGATACGGGCAGGTGCAGGCGAGTGGCTATTTTCTTGTAACCATTGCCTGACTTGTGAGGGTCGACACACACATCTGCCTTACTTGAATGGTGTGTTCCTTTGTCTTTCCCATGTTGAAGAGTAGATAAGAGAAATGGCCTCTGTGGGAAACCAGAAGTGATGAATTACTAATTAAATGTTTCTTGATACTCTGATCAACTTTGTAAACTACTGTAGAAATGACAGAAATACTTCAATTACATTCATTTCCTAGGAATTGCTACGGGTGCCAATAATTGTGGAACAGGTGATTTTGTGAAAAATATGAAAAATTATTATTTTTCCCCTTAAAATTCATTTGAGTTGAAGGCTACATTTTTCTGCAGTTTTCATTGTGAGAGTATGCTTCTGCACTAAAAATTGAATTTATTTTAAGGCTTTTAACACAACTTAACCAGGGGTGCCAGTAATTATGGAGGGCGCTGTATTTTATTGAAAAAAAATGTATGATTATATAATATTATATATTTTTTTTCTATCTCTGTGTTTTAGTTTAGGGTTATAATTTGGCTAAAATTTTGAATTAAACATCAAGCGGATGAATAATAAGGCGTCTTTTGTTGATAATTACCAGGGAAGCCACTTTAGTGGAATACATTGTAGTGTACATTTTGCTTGAAGAACAATGAATGATAAAGTTTGGAAATGCAGACTTAATTGACTTAGTAGACCGATAAACTCAAATTTTGGGCAAAGTGCTTTTTGGCCTGGAAGCTGAATATGCTTTATCAATGGTAAATGTCCCACTGTGCTATCGTTCACTGAGATACGGAAATAAAGAGTTGCATTTTGTTGTATTTACTCTCCCTGTAGGCCTCCACAATTTGATCGCTATGACACTAGCTCTGTCTGCTTTATTCCTGTACACAGCAAAATGGCCCTCTGAGGTAAACAATGCCCCACTTAGTGAAGTATCTAATGTTAAATGTAGTCAGTGAGTTGAGAACTTTGTATGAATTGCAACGCTGTATTTTAAGCTTAAGGTAGACAAAGGTTATTGTGAACATTTTTTCCTTTGCCGTGGGCTACGAAGAGTTTTCTTATGAAGAGTCTAGTTCATGACAGGGCTTAATCTGTGTCTGTAAAAAGTATTTGTTGCGTTAGACTCAAGTCAATTTTGATGCACATACCTCCCTTTGCTATTATGCGTGTTGTGCAAAAATGCCACATAAATATGCAACCCCATTTTTTAAACAGTTGGGATGGTATCGAAAATGCAAGTAGAAAAGGAATAACTTGTAAATCATCTTTGACCTGTATTAAATTGAAATCAGTATAACATGATTTTTTTTTTTACCTCATCCACTGAAAGGAATTGTGTCAAGATTACTGCTCATGCTCATGACTTTGAACATAGTAAATCCGCTCAATTGCAAGTCAAAATCTGGAAGGTATTTTTCTTCCTCTATGATAATTAGCAATGGCAACCAGCTTACATTCTTTGTATAACTTGGCTAAAGCTTAAAATAGCTCTTTAGCTCAAGTTTTCATAGAAAGCTCCTTTATATAAAAAGCATCATTCAGGAGTAACTAAAATATATAAATACAGTGTAGAACAAAGATGGATTGGCAAGGACAGAATCAAATTATGACTTGCAGTCAAACAGATTCATTTTCTTATGATGGAAGTTCTGAGCATTTTCAGCAATCGTGACACAGCTCATTTAATTTATTATTTTTGAAGTACTCGTTCATTCTGAATTTGATGCCTGTAACATTTTTTTTAAAAATTTGCTCAGTCTTGAACATGTAACGCCATCATGTCTCAGTATATAAAGGGCATCTACAAGAGATGCCCTTTGTTTACAAATGATGAGTGTTGTGGCTCACCACTTTGAGAAACAATTATGGAGCAATTTAAATGATAATATAAGAACACCCACTATTAAAATATTTGAGGAATCTGGGTAAATTTTGAAAATTTTTGTCAATAAACGCCACTTGTCATAGCATTCACAAATGCAAGTGAAGACTGAAAGTACCAAGGAAACCAGTCAAAATCTTCCAGAAATCTTGCAGTCTTATCTGGGCTTGTGCTCAAATGAAATGGACTGATTTACATCGGAAACACTGATGCTGTTGTCCTAAACAGCCATTCTCACAAATTCTTTTATCGGTAATAATGGATGTTGCATTTACATGGCCAAAGAAGAAAATGGCTTTCCCAGCTGTTACCAATGTAAGGTACAAAGCCAGCATCTGTCATGGTGTGGAGAAGTGTTCGGGCATGGGTAACTTGAACTTCGGTGTTGGGTGCATTGATACTGGACATACTACAATAAATGCATTTTGACCATTTGTCGTTTAGGTGATGCCTTATCAGGGACACCAGTGATTATTATAATAAGACCACAGCAAGTCCCATTCTGCACGTTACACCCGGGTGATGTTTTTGGCTGCTAGACTGGTGTACCTGCAGTCCAGACCTGTCTTTCATTGAAAATGTGCAATGCTTCAAAAAAGCTCAGAGTACGGCATTGGAATCCACAGATTTCTGAGAAACTGAAGACTGATTTTAGGGACAAATGGGGGGAAACCATCCATCAATACTGGAGCAATTTACGTCCTCAGTTCTGCAAACCATTATTTAAAAGGCTACAGAAACCACATCGATGACCAAACTTTTCTGGAATGCGTTGTAGGCATAAAATTCCAAATGAGTACTTTCAAAAAACAAGGAAATACAGAAAGGTAATGATAAATATCTTGTATTTCGACTGTTATAAAGTTAATACTTTGACAAATCTGCTTTATAATTTGCATTTTCTGTTTCTACAGTAATGGGACTGTAATTTTTAGCAAGGAAAATAGTGGTATACTTTAAAAATGTCTTCATTCCACCCTCTTCTGACAAGTGTCAGCCTTGTGGTGGGTCCTCTGTGCCCTCTCAGTTGCAGCTGCTAACACAGGCAGAGCAGGCACAGCGCGGTCATAGCAGGGAGGCTGCTTGAGCTCTAAAATTGTCGTAATACGACCCATTTGCTCGTAAAACAAATATTTAGGTTGAATTTTCAAAGGGAGGGGGTCAATTTGATCGACATTAAATATGGACGCTCTCTCTGAATTGCCGCAGATTTGAATGCGCGTAAAAGGAAGTTGATTGGAGGAGGGCAGATGATTGACGGATGTATTTAATCAGCAACATACTTCCTGGCATCTGATTCATTGCAATGAAAGCAAAATCATTTCGCAGGAAGTGGAGGGAATCAGTGGACCCATTCCAATTGCTGGTTTTCATTGGTTTTAATCGCGGTTTTTCATAACTTTTGTCGCTCTTAGTGCCACCCATTTGGACAGAAAAGAGAGGAGTTGAAGTAATGTGAATTAGCATTCGAAGTTGTGCAAGTTGTTTACAGTTACAGGTGTGGCAGATAGAGAGAGGTCGATACACAGCCATTTATATGTCACACAGTTAAGAAAAAATACAACCCACGAAGGATGGTCTCCATGTTGCTTAGCTGAGAGTACATTTTACAAAAGTACAAAATAAGTTCAGGAAATAAGTTTGCTGACTTATTTAACCAGTCAGAATCATCTTAATCATGCCAGACCCAAATTGAAGAACAAAAAAATGTTGAAAAAGTAAGTGTTAACAATGAGCCCAATCTTCGTGAAAACTTGTGTTTAATATCGTATTATTCTTGTGTAATTTAAACCCAAAGATGTTTTCATTTGGTTACTGGAAATCAATAAATTTGAGAAATGAGACAAAACAAGGAAAAGGGAGTTTTGATTCCAGCTTGTCTTCATCTGTTGGGGGGCCTCCCATCGCCCGGCCCCCTGTCAGCGTGAGGGCCAAGTCAGCCCGTGGAGATTGGCTCAGCTCTGCCGCCCATGCAGCCAGCAGCTCGGGGCAGATCTGCTGTGTCTGCAGTTCTAATACGGTGCAGATGCAGGACTCTCCGGAGAGAGGGAGAGCCCAGTGCTGCGGACAGGGAGGGGAGGGGGTCTGGGAACCAGTGTGGCTCCAGTCCTTCCGCTGTCCCCCACACTCCGTTAATGGCCTGCCGTCAAGAGAGTGACTCAGTGGCCTTATTTACTCCTCAGCGCTGAGCTTTGATGCTGAGTACCTTGAAAGTGTGCTATACTCCAAATTGCGGATGTGACAGCTTACCGGCTCCTCCTAGCCTAGAGAAGAAAGAACACTTTAAGTGAGTGTCCGAAGATACGTACTGGAGAAAGTTTAAGCTTTTAAACTGAAGCCAGGAGGAGTTTCATGGAAATTTCTGGTCAGGGGAATGAGCTCATGTGTTCTTGTGTCCTTTAAGCACTTTCAGCTCTGTGAGGGCCTCTGCTAGAAGTACCACTGGAGTTGGCAACTGTTGTAGAACTGCTGCTCACCCAACTACATATGTCTTTCCTCCTCTCCTCTCCTCGATCCCTTTGTCTTCTCCTCTCTTCTTCTCTGTGTGTCTCTTCTTTATCTCTGCCCTTTCTCCTCCCTTCTCTCCATGTCTCTTTTGTCCCTCTCCCTTTTCTCCTCTCTTCTCTGTGTGTCTCTTCTTTATCTCTGCCCTTTCTCCTCCCTTCTCTCCATGTCTCTTCTTTATCTCTGCCTTTTCTCCTCCCTTCTCTGTCTCTTCTTTATCTCTGCCTTTTCTCCTCTCTTCTCTCTCTCTCTTCTTTATCTCTGCCCTTTCTCCTCCCTTCTCTCTGTGTCTCTTCTTTATCTGCCTTTTCTCCTCCCTTCTCTCTGTTTCTTCTTTATATCTGCCTTTTCTTCTCTCTTCTGTCTGTGTCTCTCCTCTTTATCTCTTCCTTCTCTCCTCCCTTCTCTCTGCGTCTCATCTTGATGTCTACCTTTTCTCCTCTCTTCTGTCGGTGTCTCTTCTGTATCTCTGCCTTTTCTCCTCTCTTCTCTCTGGCTGTACTTTATCTCTGCCTTTTTCTCTCCCCTCTTTCTCCATCTCCTCTCTTTCCTCTCCTCCTCCATCTCTGTCTTTACTTTGTTTCTTTCCCGCTCTTTCCTTCTCTCTCTTTGTCTCCTACCTTCGGGTTCTCTCTATCTCTCTTTTTTTCTGTTTGTCACTGCTCCTCTTTATCTCCTCTCTGTCTCTTTTCTTCTGTCCTCTCTGCTTTCTGTCTCTTTTCCTCTCGGTCTCGTCTCGTCTATTTCACTCTCCTCCTTCCCAATCACAGCTGTCTCTTCAATTTTTTGCTTTCTCTAATTTTATGTCTTAATATCTCTTCCATCTCTTTTCTCTTATCTCATTCTATGCTCTAACTGCCTCTATGTCTCTCCCAGACTTGCCTCCCCTCGGTCATCCGCACCTTTCTCTCATATCTTCCTTCTCTCTCCCTCATCTCACTCTCTCTCCCTCCCTCGGTCATCCCTCCCTCACGGCTTTTCCGCACTCTTCTCTCCCATGTGGCATTTCGGGGGAAATTTAATATTGAATTGTTTGGCGTTTCCGCGGATTTCATTCGGCCGGAGTCCCGCCTTAACACAAAGACAAACAGTGGCTGACGGAGCCAAGAACAGCAAACACAGGGACCAATCTCTCCCCTCTTTCTTTTCATTTTGAGGGGGCACTTCGATTTTTTTTATTGCCCCCCCCCCATCCCCCCACACATTCTTCTCTCTTTTTTTGTTTTCCTCCCCCGCCGGCATGGTCTTATCAACATCTCTCCTGGCTCCACACCTCTCCGCCCCGTTCCCCTGATCGGCTCGTGCCATTACCGTAGAAATCCCCCCCCCCCCCCCCCCCCGCCTTCTCCCCCACAGTGCTACCTAGTAATAATGGTGGCGCAATTACCTGTTTGTTTGGGGAAGTCACGCAGGGTTTGGCATAGTGATATCGTAATTAAAAAGCCTGTCGGGAATGGTTCGCTGTGCTGCAGGAAACACGATACATCAATTCACGTGTTTGTTTACTTCATTAGGCGGCAGTTTTATTTTTGGCCTGAAAAATTTTGTCAAGTATGGAAATCAAGAGAAATCTCTGAGAATTTTTTTTGAAACTATTGACAGTTTCTGGGCGCTTCCTGATTGCACAGTCAGTGGTGACAATATATACAACATTAACTCGAATACTGTGTGTAAATACTTTTCATAATGTGTTCATGAGTGTCGACAGGCGCACGTTCACTTCGGAACATTGTTGGCACGTCGTATTTAAAATGTCACGGCTTTGCCGTTATTGCCACGATTGGATTCTCTGACCCCTGAAGCGATGCCCTCAGGAGACTAGTTGAAATTCCCTTCACAAATGCAACTTGCCAATATTTTTGTTTGAGTACTTGTCAATAAATCAACTTAATTTATTAATTTATTTATGAATTGACTGAATTTAAATTAAATTGATCCTGACCCTAACATTCCTATACTATATATTTTTAAAAAGCCCACTTTACCAAGCGATTTTAGTCTTGATTTTAGACTTAAAACACTTATTGCTATTACCTATATTCTTGGTAAGACAAAGTATTTTTTAACAAAATTATTTTGACTCATTTCTAGATTTGCTACTAGATCAAGAACAATTTACCTGTCAAGCTCATGGTAACTTAGGCTGATATTTTTTCCCCAAGAAAAGGAAGAATATCAGACTCATGAGATTAAACCACTTCTTTGGATGGAAATAGTTTGTTGTGAACAGAAAATGAACTTGTTAATGTGCACTTGTCTCCTCACAAATGTGTGACGTTGTTCATTTGGGGACATTGCTCAGTGTATTTCGTTTCGCTTTCTCATAAATGGGATGGCATATTAAGATGCCAAGCCTGAACAAAATAAATAAATGAAAATAACCACAGGCCTAGGAGTATCCACACACCTGCTCATGCTGAAAATCAAATTGCACGATGCTTTATGCACCATTTTTGCTTCTTTCAGGTGGCCAGTATTGCGTTAATTTTTTGCTGCTTTACCCAAACTACATCTGAAAACTCGTCACATGAGTAACACAAGGTCGCAAGTGACCTGCTGAAACCTGTTTTTCCTCCTATGAATTAAGGGCGCACCACCGTAGTACTTCATGGTGGTAAAAACTGGCTTCACCGGGAATGCCACTTGCGACCTTGTGTTACTCATGTGACAAACTTTTTTTTAACACCTGTTTAACTTTGTACTAATCCCATCACGTGGAGTTTTATACTGCAGTCTGTGAAATATCAGTACATATGAACTTTGATTGATAAATCTGTTGTTTCAACACAGTTATACCCCTGCAAAGCTGGGTCATGCAAGTCGATTGGATTCTTATCCATAAAGAGGAGTCACAAATATTATATGCATGTCATAGAGCCTATTTGAAAACCTACAAAGGCAAAGCTTTACAAATCAAAACCGTTGCTGAGAGAAAAATCAGACTGTATTATGGTATTTCTATGTTTATTGCTTTCATGCGGAGCTGACAAAAATCAGGTGGCGCAGATATTACGAACTATAGATGACAAACAAGACATTTCAGCTGCAACAACAAATCCCGTAATTTCAAACAGACTGGATCTCGTATTAACCCCATCTTTGCCAGCACTCTGTACCCATTTTTGCATGACTTTTCTGCCTTTTGCCTATTAAGAATGGGTGATGGGTGGTTTTGGTTACTTTATTAACCACTAGGCAACAGAGCGTTCAGTGTTTTATCTTGTTGCACCTGCCGCAGTTCTATACTGGCTTAATAAACCTCAGCCATCGTTGACTGAGAGGTTGGAGATGCACTATATGAAGTATTGTTGTAATGACAGAAGTCTCTTTGCGGCTGAGCAAAAGACAAAGCGTGTCACAAAGGACCTCGAGCCTCCTTACCATTCTGCTGTTGTAATGAGCTGCTTTATACATTTGCTGCAGTATATTTCCCAACTCTAATCAGGCAGATAGAAGACTGCAGCAACTTCAGTTCACATTTCTTTTTTATATGTTTGGTGGTGGGCTGGTTTTGAAGCAATGCAGCTTATTATTTTCTAGTGTGTGAATTTGTAGAAATTCATGCGTTCTTTCATAAAATGAGAGTCTTTTCAACAGTGCCACTGGGGAAGTACTCATATTTGACTAATCATGGCACTTTTACCGAGTCATAATTATTTTAACCCTCCGTACCCCACTGGTCTTTGCTCGAAATCGAGCTCGGCTCCTGCTCCAGACAGACACTCAACTGCCATCACAGATGCACCTTTGAAACGGGGCTACGATTATTCATTAAGAATTCGCCTGCAATCAAGGCTGCCAGCCCACGTCTTCCGACTGCTAATCCCTCTTCTCATTAACCCCCCGTCGCTCTCCACAAATACTCACTTTGCCATCTATAAGGATAGCACAGGCAGGAGAGCGCCATTGCGTGTGGAATGCCGCTACATCGACGTCCGGCGTCCACTGGTACTAAAATGAGCCCAAGATTGCAGTCCTGCTAGAGAATTGTCCTTCTAAAAACCCCAGGTCCTACACAGTGTATCAGACTGATTGAGCATATGAGGAATCCGTTACATTAAAAAAATTTCCATCACCCACTGCTTGCTCTTGTTATGGTTTTTTCTTTTGACACCTTTCGACTCTAGTTCTCGAGGGACGAGTCGCACGTAATTCACCAGTAAAAGGAGGTGGTTCAGAAAAAAACAGAAGGATTGAAAAGGAGATAATGAGACAAGGCCCATTTCGTATCGAGCTAGGTAGCCTCACATAAAGAGGAGAATATAGGAGGGGCACTTTGACAGCGGACCTCAGATAATCCCTTTTTCACTTTTGCTGACTAGTTATCATTTCACTGAAAAGGTTGACCCCAGATTGAGATTTTCATCACCCAACCGTAGTCAAACACCTCTGTAAGTCTGAACTGGACATTAGCTTAGCCATTTTAAACTGTGTTTGTGGACGACGCTATGCTGTGGCTGTCACAAATTAGTGTCTAACATTACGGTTAATCAACTGCGGTGCAGTCAACATTTATGGTTCGTTATTCTCATAATTCTCATTCTCTGCATTGGCTAAGGCATTCATTTTTAAATTTTAACTGTTAAAGGTCTGCTGTTATGAAGAAAAGGTATTCCTTGCTCTTAGGGGTATAATGTGGTCCTCCGTCGACCTAACATCTGACAAAATGTGAAAGCAGATTGCTTTAGCGTTTATGCTGTAGCACCTGTTGATTAATTAATAAAAACCAAGAACTTTGTCCCGATGAAGAAGCAGACTCTGATGTTCATTGCAAAAGCAGGAAAAAGTTTATTACTCAGCCGGCCGTGGGAACAACAGCATGATGCAGAGTTCAAAATTCTTAATAGAAACTTAATATATGTTAAAGTACGGACATTTGCATATGATTTCTTTAATGTTATCAGACGTTGTTGCTGATTGGTTCCAGGGTTTACACATTGATAAAAAGGAATACTCTACAATTGGGCCTCTCCTGAACCACTCAACTTAAATGGTTCAATAGATTCCCAACCATCGGAAGTGAGCTCCATATGTGGGCATACGGAACCTCCAACTAAAAGGTGCTAGTGCATATCGTGTCCTGTCGGAACTAAAGACAAACGGAGATCCCAGCTGGAAGTCGCAAATAGGCGATATGTCCTGTCGGACCCGACGGCTTCTCTTTATCTCCTAATACACATTCATCACCCATTGATCAAACCGTCTGGCTCACCTCGTATTGTTAACACCCAAAAATCCTGTTTCCCAACACACCCTTCCTAAAAAAATTATGTTCTTGAACAGCATGTTTTGATTCCATGCCCCTTTCTACATCACAGGCCTAATATAAACAATTTGGTTTCAGCAGCCATTGTTCATTTTATGCTGGGATGACACAGCCAAGCAGAGCAGAACCTCATGTTCTCTTACTTACCACCCACTTTAAACTGCACACTTACTGAGGGGAGAAAATAAGCAACTGGAAACTAGCTGGAAATTCTGATTTTTTTTTAGTCATCTATTTATTTTTTACAGACACTGGGGAATTGTCTTCAGTCATGAAAAATAGTATAATGTAGGACCTTGAACTGGGGGCACATTCAAACTAATTATAACACCAAACAAAAAAAAAAATAGATGTGGGGATTTCTTTTTTTTTTGGTGCAAGTTTTTCAGTCTTATGCTTCAGACCTAATTTGAGCAGTGGAACAAATGCAGTGGCCCTTTTTCCCATCATTGTCTAGATAGGAATCACTTATTTTAGAAGAAATACACTTGCACATGCATGTTTGTATGTAAAGGTACTGCTGTTGTACTATACTGCCATCAAATAAGGATGTCAAAAGCCTCCTTTTTTGTCATAAATCAACATTTTGTAAGGTAGCGTCACTATATGATGAGTTTGACACTTGACACTTGATTCCTGGTCTGGACCATGACAAAAAAGATTCTGAGGTCAGGCCTGAATACCAATATTGGATGCACATGACCATTGAGCCCTCAGACAGCACTGTATAAAGAACCGATATGCTTCTTTTTTGATTTTGCCGCATGTACTCGTAAATGCTTCAGATGACCTGTATCAGTCTTGTTGCATCATCAAACGCAAGTAAAACTCTACAACGCAGAAAAGAAGCCATTATCAGTACCATCCAGAAGCACTGCCAACTTCTCTGGGCTTCAGTTCATCTGAAATGGGCTGATGCAAAGCGGATAGGAATGCTGCGGTCTTACAAGTCTAACTATCAAATTGGTTTTTTGAAATAATACAACTCATCTTCTCAGGGCCAAAGAAGAGCTCCATCTTGACTTTAATCAAAAGCCAATTTCTGCCATAGTCTGGGACGACATGAGGTCTTTCCATGGGCAACTTGCACATCTGTGACAGCACAATTGACGCAGAAGGGTTCCACATGCATATGTACCTTCCAGGCATTTTTTTAAGGGACACCCCTGCTCATTCCAGTGGGATAACGGCAAACCTCACTATGCACTTGACCTGCCAGCGACATAACCCATGTGGTAGATTATGAAGCAAAAAATGTTGCAATGGAGACCATGGGCTGAAGTCAACCGAAGTCTTGTCAGGGAAGAATGGGAGCAGATACTGCTGTCAAAAGTCCAATAATTTGGATGTTCAGTTTCAAGTCTACTTCTGAGCACTATTAAAAGGAGAGGTGATGTTACATAGTCGTGAACTTGCACGTTTTGTGACTATATTGGAACATGTTGCAGACATCACGTTAGGAAATAGCTATCACTTTCAAAGAACAATAAAGTTGAGTTAAAACAGTACTTCTTTCTCTTTGTGCTTTTTGCAATTTAATATAGGTTGAAAGGGATTTGCAAATTAATACTTGCCTTTTACTTTCAATTTACACATTGTCCCAGTCCCTCTGGAATCGAGGTTGTGATTACGATACTCGCAGCATTACAAAAGCAGTCAAAACAACGCAATCAGAGATGGCAGACTTCACCCCATTCACGCAAATATTGGCAAGTGTGAAAACACGAACAAACACGCAGAGCCACTAGATGGCAGACTTCACCCATTCACGCACCTATTGGCAAGTGCGGAAACACAGACAGACAAACAAACACGCAGAGCCGCTAAAAACAGTACTTCACGCCCACTCCATGGGGTGAAGTAATTACATAAAGTAATGTGGGAAATGCAGAATTGTGTTTTCAATACAATACATATTTTCTGATGACCCCTTTAGGATTCTTTCAAACAAGTTTGGCAACCACAGTCAGAAGACATTTGATAAAGAATGAATTGCACCTTGTCAAGTCTGGAATTTTAAGATGGGAATCATTGTTATGATTATGACGATTGGTAATGAATGTTCAGTGAACAGAACGTGCAGGAAGATTACTTTGAAAGTGTGTGATGTGTTATGTGGTGCATGGATATTTGGGCAAAATGCGGATTCCTTTGGTTGCCTTCCTGTCAACACCACTGTGTGTTCCCATTAAAACGTAAACGTAATAAAAGCTTTTAGCTATGCAAATAAGGTCATTTGCATACGAACCACCAGCCTTTGGGGAATCATGAATTCTCACCATGCGCTGAAGTTGAAGCAACCTCAGTTTTACTGAGGTCTGTAGTCTAATTTTGAAAAGCAGGATGGAACACAATAGAATTAGAATGCAAACAGTCATTTGCATAGATACAAAGGAAACTAGAATTTGTGTTATATTTGGTGGATGATGTGGATGTCTATTGTTGGCAAAATTAACACAATGTAGCTTGCATTCTACTCTCTCCTTCTTGAACATTATTTCATGTATTCTGTATTTGGCACCTTTATGATAAAATGAAAGGAATAAATTAAACTTCTAAATTGCTATTGTCCTTTTTATTTACTAATTCAAAATGCTACAGTCTCAAAGTATTTTCATGGCTCAAATATGTATCATAGTGATGGCACCTCACAGTAATTCATTTAACATTGTGCAATCGAAGTAGGTAATTGGAACATGTTATGTAGGTGCCTAGGTTGAAGGTCTCTAATTAGCTGACCAGTGCATAATTATGTGTAAAGGGTGGCTATATAATACTAGTTGAAAAATCAATCTCTCAGCAGGAAAGGAAATGCACACGGAATACTGGAATCATAGTAAGTTGGTCTTGGAAAAACAGGCAGAGCTGAAGCAGTTTATGTGGGCAGTGTAAAATGCTGGTCAGCTTGGGTCTTGATGACCACCCGCGTGGTAAATAAGTAATAATAATAAGAAGGAGCGATGAACGTGTTGCAAGCTGAGGTGTGAGTTAGGAGTGGGCGAGGGGAAATTACTTTTTTTCTGGAGCTGCAGGTTAATGAGCTGATCTGGGATCAGGAGGAAGGTCTCTTTCTTGTGTACATTTCTCAGGTCCTGGGGCAGTGTGGCCCATGAGTGACCGTCAAGCCCTGTTTGCTGCAGGGCACCATGGACCCTGTGCCCCCTTCAGAAGCTTTATGACTGAGTGATGGTCACTCATGCTACATAAAACATCTCAAAAGGCCTGCTGCCCAATCCCCATCAACACACTGTTATACTTTTGTCTGTTTGTATGTAGCCAATTGTCTGTTAGTTAAGTCATTCATTCAAGAGCTCATTCATTTGGACTTCATGATTTTGGGTTTGTTATTTTAAAGTTCATAACCCTATTATCTACCAAAAAAAAAAGTTCTCAAACATTTAACACGTAAGGAATGATGGATTTGTAATCCCTAATGTGAGTGGGGAAAAAAAATGTTTATCTTGGAGTCTGTACGTCTGGGGGAGTTTGATGCTGTTTTTGCCAGCAGCGAGCTTTGCTGTTGATTAAAAAACGATAGGTTCGTCATCCAGGGGGTTCATATTGTACTGTATATCGCTGGTGTTCATCAAATTTGTATTAATGTTCGATCACTAATTGTTCTCTAAAATATTGTAAATACAACCAATGTACAAAAACAAGATGGCTTTGCCTGTGCTTTTCAGTCTGTCAAATGAACAGCCTGTGGATTATTTGCATGTGCTCGAATACATAAATCTGGCCACAGACTTCTTCCCACAAGCACAAGCTGTGCTAAGCAGTTCAACTGCCCTGACGACTCGCAGCTAAGTAAGGAAACACTTAACTCACTGCCAATATTTTTTTAGCTGCTTGTGCCGTTGAGGAAAGAAACACATTTTTTTTTTGCCTGAAAGAGTGGAAAATGGTTTGTTTGATGAGTGTTCATGGAGGTAGCCTATATCCTCATCTTCTCGCTAACAGAAATAGATCAGAAACTTGTAGCCTACTTTTTTTCAAAAATTGGAAGCAGCAGTTATCTGGAGTCTAAGAGAGTGAGTGTGCGAGAAAGGAGTCGTAAAATTACTTGCAAGAGAGATCAAGAGAGCTAGAAGAGAGAAGGAGAGATGGAGAGGGAGAGATGGACGGGTAAGTGTTTACCTCTCCACTCCATCAATACGGGCTTATCCTCCCCCAGGCGCTTGTATAAATTACCCCTCGTTATCTGATGGCTTAACGATTGTGGTCAGAGGTCGCCTTAGAGTTACTGATGACGAGTTTAGCCTTTCAAGGGAAAGAACTGTGGCGATACACCTGCAAGAAATATGATCAATCTGAACCCTAACGACGGCGCCGCGTCTTTCTGTTAGACACCGACCGCACTGTAGCGCGGCAACCTCTGACCTCCCGCCTGCCCGCTACATACCTACCCCCTGTGCGTCAGCCTAACGGAAGATGAAGGGCATTTAGGTGCGCCTACTTTGGATGAAAACACAGACACACACGCGTGAGCAGATGGACACAGACACACACACTCACACACACACACACACACACATGTGCATGCGCACACACGCAAATTGTACCTTTTCTGGACCCAAAGGGGAGTTGGCCTATGAGAGCCTTTGTTCCTTGCTTAATGACTGACCGAGTGACTGCTATAGAAACTTGTTAAAATATGCATGCAAAGTGCAATACCCATTTTGACCACAATTGTGTGTTGCAGTATCAAGTTTGTCTACGGCCCACCTATGACTGCCCACCTATGATTGTAATAGAAAATCATTGAAAAAGAAATAAAAATGAAATCAAAGAAACAAAATACCAGCAGAGAGCCAGTCAAAGCTGTTTTAAACAGAATATGCCACAATGCCTGTGGGGGACAGATGCTCTATTTTAAAAAGCTTATAAAATAAGACAGAATTAAAAATAAATAAATACTACAGTAGTCACCACATTCATTTCAGTTTTTCAAGTAACTGCAGTATCGGTGTACAGTATGCCTAATGTTAATATTAAATTCATAATTCATTTACTGTTTTCACATTATTAAAGGCATGTAATCTTAAAGATTTATCATCTATAGGTTGAGAGTTTTCAACTGACTCCAAGTTAATTAAAATCAGACTGAAGAGTACAGTGAGTCTGTTAACTTGCAGTCCAATGATGGTGGGGTCACCCTTTGACTGATTAGTTTATTTATGACCGTATTTTCCAGTTTCTTCACCAGGTTCTTGCATTGCAAAAAGCCAATTGGAAATTGGCCCCCAGATCTTGCCTTGCGAGTAGCCGATTGGATATTAGCCACAAGGCTGCCTAGCCAATAGCCACTTCCTTATAAAGTATCTTGAAATTGATATTTGCACACAGTTCAATGGAATCTGTTCACCTGATCTGTGGGGAATGTTAGCGGTAGAGCCTGGTAGCCTGCTAAAATGATATTTGAAATGCCTGCCTGATGGAATAGCATCACTATTTTTATTAGGGATCATGAAGCGAGTGGGAAATGGTGGTTCGATTTATGGAGCGGTCAGAAAGGTCAGAAAATGCTGTTTGAATATACTGATGTGGTCGAGGAGTTTATTTGTATGCCTGTGAAAGGAATGGCTAGAATTTGGCTGATGAATTAAAATCTCCTTGAATGCTGTACCATTTCAACATCATTGAAAGATTGCTTATCTTTTTGTGTTGTTGTAGGAATTAAGGTTTGCTGACCATATAGCAAGTAGCCTTTTAGGTCTCGAGAGAACTGGCACAGATCCTTCTGCTTGAAAAGAAATATTAAACCTGGCAAAAAGCTGATAAAATGTACATAGGTTACAATGTATTTACCTTACCATGACGTCAGTGGCAAAAAAAAATTCAACTCGTGATCCTGAGAGAATGTTGGTTGCATAGCTTTGTAGGTCACTAATATAATATTTAGAATTATTTACTGATGTGATAGTGTTAGGTAACGTTATATTCAGGGGCTCATGACTGGATGCAGTGATAGATGGTTAAAAATGATTCTTGAACATACTATCATGGTTGAAGAGTTTTTTATTTTTTTTTTTTGGCTGTTATGGGACTGGCTGGTATTTGGCAGATTAATTGTAATCTCCTCAAATGTCTGTTCCATTTAAATTTTAAGCCACTGGCATTATCATTCATCATCACTATTGGCCTAATTTTCATGTCCTCTTGCCTTTCTCCGATGTGATATTTCCTCGTGTACATACCTGTGCCCTTTCCTGATAACACTGTTGCCTCCTGTAATGTTGAATTCATCTAACTGGACAATATAAGGTGTGATTTTTACAAAAAACAGATTACTGTGATGGAAAGTAGCATTTACCATCCAGTATAATCTGGTACAGTATTGGTCTTGTACAACATGCAGTATGTTGCATGTCATTCCAAACTCGGCCAATGAATTGGATGATCTTGAGCAGCGGTTCTCGAACTCGGCCCTGGGGCCCCCTTGTATATGCCGGTTTTTGTTCCAACCGCACTCACAACTTAAGAATTTTAACAAGCAGCTAATTTTTCTTGAGTTGCTGCTGTTAGTTTTTAATGGCATAACTTCTCTTATTGATCAACATTATGCCAGAAAAATGCAATAGCACCAGGGATATATAAATATAATTCCAAAGTTCCAATAGTTATTATTTGCATCATGGCATTTTATTACCTAAAAAGTGGGGACATGTAAACCACTGCAGGGGTTAATAGGCTCCTAACGTGGTTGCTATGAATTTTTTTTCCTCCTTAAACATCAATACGTTGCATCTTTGCCTCATTATCATATACTTTGTCTTTGAATTGTTCATTATCCAGCAGATGGTTATAATTGGTGGCCAGGTGTCTGGACTTTCATCAATTAGTAGCTCATTGATTCAGGTCAGTCTCAATTTAATCAGTTAGAAATAATTTGCATCTTTTTATGCAATAATATATTTGCAATATAGCCCAAGACACGCTACATATCCATAGAAAAGTTATTGAATATATCACACAATTTTTGATAATATGATGAGCATTTTTATTGACCCTGCATGAAAAGCATTTAGTCAGTGAAAATGAATAGCTTGTTGAAATAATTTAATTGCCATCATGGTTGGAGCAAAAACCTGCACCGTGAGTTTGGGAACCACTGACCTAGACACCCAGTAGACTCTACTGGGTGTCTAGGTCAGTGGTTCCCAAACTTGGTGTGCTCTACTGAGTGGAGCATCCTAGTTTTTACCTCAGAATGCCTCAAGTGACACACCAGCGGGTTACCAGTGCGTTTCCCAAAATCATGGATGCTAACTTGCATAGTTGGGCCCATTGACTGAATGGCCAAACTATGTAAGTTGCTAACTATGTTAGCTACTACGCTTTTGGGAAACGCAGACCAGAGTGTGGTGTGAATTTGATGTCACACCTCAGCAAGACTGGTGGCCCCTGGCCTCAATGATTAAAGCCTTCCGTATACTAATGGAAAGATGACAAACTAAAGTTAAGTCACATTTTCATATGAAAAGTTGCCTTTTTAATAAAGTTAAGCTATTTTAATGTTCACTTTCATAACTATTGGCTTTGGAAACATAAATACATTTTTGTAAAATAGGCTAACTAAGGAGCATCTAAGCACCTGATTCATGCTAATTAAGATCAGTGATTTTACTTTACCTTTGATGATATATCTGTGAATGTCCACAGGATGAAAAATATACAACCTCAGTTTGAAAAATGTTGGTACATCATGGAAAATGCTCATACAATCAAAAAGAGTTTTGATTAAAATCAAAAGACGATTTTACAATCGTCTCCCATTCCTCCATTATGCAGGTCTCCGGCTGCACAGCTGTACAGTGCCATCTTTGCTGTAAATTTTGCTTCATAATGTGGAGACTGAACAGGACTGTAGGCAGGCCAATCTAGCACCCTCACTCTCTGCTTATGCAAGCACCTCTAATTCAAGCAATTTGGCATTGTCTCGCCGGAGAATGCAGGGACATTGCTGGAGAAGGCTACGTCTATACGTCTTTATGTACCTCAAACAATGGTACATATATTTCTGCATTAGTGGGGTCCTTGCTAGTCACTAATGCCATGTGCACTGAGGGACCCCCATACCAGGACAGTCTCTGGCTTTTGGACTTACTATGCTACTGTCCATCTGCGATTACACCGAGCGGAGAGAAGTCCCTTTTTGGATTGCTTTGATTTACGGCTTCGGCTTTGCGTACTGAAGGTTTAACTTCCATCTCTGGATGCAAAAGCGAATAGAGTTTGCCAAAGCATTTACAGGCTTAGCTTGTGATATCGATTACAGTTCTATGAGGATTCGTATGTCTGATGGATTGGAGGTCAGAGGTCACAGACACTCCAAAGTGGTTTTTGGCCTTGCCCTTTACATACCAAGATATGACTACATTTCTTTCATATTTTGATTATATCATGCTATAGATTATTTAATATACTACGTGAATGCCCAAAATACTTCTGATTTGTTTTTTGTTGCTCACACATCTGTCGCCAAAATAAAGAGCCGCAGCCCACCTTTGCTCTTGAGTTTTTTTTTTGTTTTTTTTTGGAGGCTTCTTTTATACTATAACCACAATTTCAGCCTCAACTAGGTGTCACCTTGTTCTTGTTTCATGTAATTGTCATGTTTATGTTAGCGTGTTGCATTATCATGGCTTGTAACAGAATTTACAATATTGGTAAATATGAAGAGTAACCAGGATCGCTATAAAACAAGCTCAAAGTAAATGCTAGCAATTGACCCCTTAACTTTCTAAAATGATGTTATAGTTCCAGATGTACTTTCGTTTTGTATTAGACCAACTGCAGCCATTCAACAGGATGTAAAAAAACAGAATTGTCATGTCACTTGGGGAACAGTAATTACTGGTATTTACACAAAGCCAGGTCACTGAAGGGTTACTACTGCATTTTAACATGCCTGTTAAGTAACGTTTATTCATTTCAGTCTCTTATACTGGTTTAATTGCTTCTGAAAAAAATATGCCCCCGCACTACTTGACAAACATAACTTTGTTTTGTTTTTTCGTTTTTCAAAAGGTGATGAAAATGCCGCCATTTCTCCTTGTGTTGTATTTTCATGTTTTATTTAATCACATCACACAGCAGTCTATTGCATTTAAGTGTAAGTGACCGGTAAATATTGGTAAGGGCACGCTTTTACAAGCCTGTGCCACGACAGCCTTTGGTCTATAGTGAGTGGGCTATTTTTACTCACATTTTTTCTCCCAAGAAGGGGACTGATATAATGAAGCGATTAGCTGAGTGCACGAGGGGTGATGAGTACACATGGTTTCCATTTTCGCTTTTGTCTGCCTTCGTGCAGCCGTATTACCTTGGGACAGAGAAATGACTTCATGGGTCACCGAGGCGAACCGGCGCATAGGATCTGCACAAACAGAGCGAATCCTTCAACGCATGTTAAACGCATCGCCTCGCTGTTTCCTGACATAAACATTCATAGGACACAGGCACAGTGAGTGTGTGTGTGTGTGTGTGTGAGAGAGAGAGAGAGAGAGAGAGAGAGTATGTGAAAGGAATCTGTGGGTGGTACTATGTCGCAGTACTCATTATGTACCAGTGCTGTTAAATTTGCTGTGTGTGTTCGTGTATGCAAGTGCGGAATTTTCTGTACCATTTTTGAGTGCTTGTGTGTGTGCACGCACCTGTATATCTGTTTACATAGATGCAGTATGTGGGCATACGTGTGTTACATGCACTTTGACTTTGTGCATTAGGGTTTTTGCACATGTGTATTGATCCGTCCACTGTTTGTGAATGAGTTTGCATATGTGTGTGTGTCTTTACTGTGCATGTTTGCATGTTCTTCTGTGTTTAGGTTTGAGGTAGCGCGCCGCTTCTGTGCTATGAGGTATGGAATTTCTCCAGGGAGTGAGACTTTAGAGGCCTGCTAAAATACTGTGCAGTAATTGGAATCACCTTATCTTTAGTCTCATCAATTAATGTGCAATTTTCCATTTAATTACCAACTCACTCACCAGATTTGCAATTAAAATGAAGACCGATTACACTGAAGATGGCTTTCAACTGAAAACAATATGGAATATGCTGGCACAGTTGGTAATCAGTACATTGATCACTCACACACACACGCGCCGCACACCTACACATACACACACACACACTCACAGGCTCGCACACTTATGCATGCACGCTCTCCAGCAAGCAAGCTTCTTTTTTTTGAACAATTTGGAAACAGTTTATGAATTCTAACGGATTACTTTCGATATTATATGGCGGTCCTCAGCATTCTTTGTGAAGCTGAATACGCTTTGGAAGAGGGGGTTTGTTGGAGTTTTGATACTGTAACATGCTCACAATGGCAGACTTTTTGCAATCTTGAAATGGATAAAGAGTTTTTTCGTGGCCAGTCTCAGCTTTATTCCATTGGCCGAGGCGAAGCTCAGTCATGGGGTTAGGGGTGAAGCTTGCCTGGCTCTGAGAGAGGGAGAGAGACTGAGATCCAGTGGATGGATTGAGAATGTGATAGGAAGAGAGGGGCAGGTATACCATCACAGTTCCTGTTGTCCACCTATCGAATGGCTCAAGCCATTTCACTCTTTCATTCCTCTGTCTCCTCTGCCTCTCTCTCTCTCTCTCTCTCTCTCTCTCTCTCACTTTCTACCCTCTCTTGTGTTACATGCTTTTTTTTCTCTCTTTTACAGTCTCAATAAACATAACATTACATGAGTGGCGGAAACAGGCCGTTCAGCCCAACTAGGCTTGCCAGTTTCCTTTTACTGTTGTGAATATATTACTTCAGATACTCAATGGTATCTAGCTTTAAGTCAAGTTTGCTCTTAAAATTCCCAAGGTTTATGCCTCAAAAATATGGCCAGGCAAGCTATTCCACATTGAAATTACTCTTTGGGAGAAAAAAAATATTTCCTAATATCAGTGCTAAATTTACCCTTGGTCTGGGTAGCCATTTATCGTGCAGAGTTTCTCATTTTTTGTGTCCGAAAGGCTGAAGATGGCCACTGACCGGGCTATATCACTCTGTTATGACACCCTGTTGCTCAGTGGGAGATTCTGACACACAAACATTGATAAAAATCACTTCACACATGATGCCTTTCCTATCAGCGAATAAGCTTGTAAACCCCCTTGTGGTGGAGAGGTTGAGAGGTCATGTCATGTAAGCGTGCAGTGTGGCAGTGGCTGATGTAGTGCAAGAGCTCTGGGTTGGAAGTCACTAAGATTAGAGTGAAGGAGCGACTGTCCCCGGAGAGACATGGCATTAGCCTCCTTCTGTCCCCTATAAAGCCAACCCAAGCCCGGACAGGGCATTCCCCAGAGGGATCTCATTACATTCTGTTTAAGCTGTGTAATTGCCAGATGCCCCTGTCTCATTTTATTGGGTGAACATGGTTTAGATTGAAGATGATGCTGTCCTGGACATTCAAGTCACATAAAATCTGAAGTTTTAACTTCTGTGTGATTTTTTTTTGTTTCCATTTTTAAATAACAATTACAAACCCTAATCCCTTCACTTCCTGTCCTCCATGGTATCCCCAGATGCAAAAATGTAACATCACTCTTAGTACTCCTGTAGATATTACCAAAAAGAAAAAAAAATCTGAAAAAACAGGCTATTCATTATTGAAATACTTAACAAACTTTCTGTACTGCTGTTATTCCAAGGCACATGTCTGTTGACAATATTATATTTAATAATTAATCAGCATTGCTTTGTGAAACTGGGCCATTATTCCAGTATTTCAAATATTGAATCAAATGTGTTTTTGTAGTATTTGTCACAACACGCAGGGTAAGATACCCGAGGCTAAAAGTGTACGCTAAAAGTGGAAGTGTAAGCTAAAAGTGTTCAAACAGGACAGTTTGTCAGTAAAATATGGAGACCATGCAAATGAGGTGCAAATTATGTGCAAATATATGCAGCAGGATGACGCAGTGGTTGGCGCTTTGGCCTCGCGAGAAGGTGTTTGTGGGTAAGAGTCTCTGCAAGCCTGGACATCTGTGTGGATTGCATGTTCTCCACACGTTCGCGAACGTTCCCTCTGGATGTTCTAGTTTCCCACCACCCGGACAGACATGCACCATACAAAGACTCCAGCCGTGACCCCTGACCTAGGCTCCGGCACTAGAGCAGGACTCGGACCCCGGACACTGCACTGTGGCTTCACACTGCCCCAGAGTAACTGGGATGGGTAAAATCTAGAGACAGCGTACACCAAAGTGTTCACTGAAGTATAGCTGTCAGCGTACTATACTTGGAATACTCAACTAGGAGGATAAATTATGCATAGATGTTGCAGTAAAAGAGACAAGGCTGTCGAGCAGTAAATGGGTAAAATATGGACAGCCAGGTCAGTAATGCTTTAATGGTTCTGTCTCTTGCTTGTAACTGTGTGCATTCTGTGTTTATTTTTATTTTCTGAGCGCTTTATTGCAACCCCCATTCCAAAAAAGTTGGGATGCTGTGTAAATTTTAAATAAATACAGAATGCAATGATTTGCAAATCTCATAAACCCACATTTTATTCACCATAGGACATAGACGACATATCAGATGTTCAAAGTGAGACGTTTTACCACTTCATGAAAAAATATTAGCTCATTTTGAATTTGATGGCAGCAACTCATCTCAAAGAAGTTGGGACAGGGGTAACTAAAGGCTGGAAAATAAGTGTTTCTAATAAAAAAAGTGGGAGCATGTTGCAACTAAGTAGGTTCATTTGCAGCAGGTCAGTGACATGACTGGGTATAAAAATAGCATTTCAGAGAGACAGAGTGTCTTGGAAGTAAAGATGGAAAGAGATTCACCAATCTGCAAAAAACTGTGCCTAAAAATTGTGGAACAATTTCAGAAAAATGTTCCTCAATGTAAAATTGTGAAGACTTTGAAACTGCAGTACATAATATCATCAAAAGATTCAGAGAATCTGGAGAAATCTCTGTGCGCAAGGGACAAGTCTGAAGGTCAGTATTGAATGCTAATGATCTTTGGGCCCTCAGACAGAATTGCATTAAAATCAGGCACGATTCTGCACTGGAATACCAAGCTTGGGCTCAGGAACACTTCCAGAACTCATTGTCAGAGAACACAGTTCGCCGTGCAATCTACAAATGCAAGCTGAAGCTGTATCATGAAAAGAATAACATGATCCAGAAACACCTCCGTCTTCTCTGGGTCAAAGTTCTTTTAAAATAAACTGAGGCAGAAAGGAAAACTGTTCTGTGGTCAGATGCATCAAAATTTTAAAATTTTTTTGGAAACCACGAACGCCGTGTTTTGCGGTCTAAAGAGGAGAGGGACCATTCGTCTTGTTATGAGCACACAGTTCAAAATCTCTGACGGTACGGAGTAGCATTGGTGCCTATAGCATGGGGAGCTTATACATCGAGAAAGGCATTATCAATGCTGAAAAGTATACTGCGATTTTACTATTACATATGCCCCCATCCAGACAACTTCTCTTTCAGGGAAGGCCTTGAATATTTCAGCAAAACAATGCCAAACCACATACTGCATCCATCACAACAGCATGGTTTCATAGTAGAAGAGTCTGAGTGCTGAACTGGCCTATCTGCAGTCCAGACCATTCACTAATAGAAAACATTTGGCGCATCTTAAAACAAAAAATCTGGCAAAAAAGACCCAGGAGGATGAGCAGCTAGAATCCCACATCTGACAAGAGAGGGACAACTTTCCTCTCCCAAACTTTATTAACTGGTCTCCTCACTTCCCTGACATTTACAGACTGTTGGTAAAAAAAGAAGGGATAATAAGCAATGGTAAACATGGCTCGATCTCAACTTTTTTGAGATGTGTTGCTGCCATCAAATTCAAAAAGAGCTAATATTTTTCATGAAATGGTAAAATGCCTCACTTTCAAAATCTGATATGTTGTTTAGGTTCTATTGTGAATAAAATGTCAGTTTATGAGATCTAAACATCATTGCATTCTGTTTTTTATTCACGTTTTACACAGCATCCCAACTTTTTTGGAACTTGGGGTCTATATAGGCAGTCTCTTTATTGATGTTTTATTTGTTTTGTTTAACACCAGAGATTTTATCGATGATTTTAATTTCCCCATTTTATCTCTTTTGCCCATTATCACTGTACAGCACTTTGGCTCAATGTACAGAAGTATGTCGTTTTTAAATGTACTTTGTAAATAAACTTGACTTGACTTAGGTTCGAGTATGGACAGGGTAATAAAACTGTAAAGCATGAACAGGCAGGGAAGCAATACGGTATAGTAAGCGCAAATAAGGCAGATATCAGGTGAATTATGTGCAACTGGTGCAATTGGCATACATTTTTGCTGACTGGGCAGCAAGCAAGTGATGTGCGCACATGCAAGACTGTTGGAGTGTCATGTCTGTGCAGGCCGGGCAGTTAGTTTGTTAGTGAGGCATGCACAGAGAAGGCTGGAAGAGGGTAAAGTATGCTCCTGATGAGTTGTAAGTGGATAAAGTATGCTCAGGCTGAGTAGTAAGAGGGTAACGTAAGCACAAATTGTTCTGTCAGTCCGTAAAGTAATCAAAGAGAGGGCAGTCTGTAATTGAAGTATGCGCAGACCGGGTGATTGGGGGTAATGTAAAAAGCAGACGGAGCAGAAGGTTAGTAAACAATAGGCGCCCAGGCTTTACTCCCTTGTGGAAAGGTGACTCCGCTTGGGTGCAGAATGTGCCTGCAATGTCTGGTGTGCTGCCGTGAACTCCCCGGACAATGTCTCTGGGCCAATTATACAAGCAGAGCCCCCCCCACCGGTGTCTGACCCCCAGAGACCGCCCGCTGCTCAGCCGCTCATCCGAATGTCAATTAGCTAAATGACAACAGTTTTAATGAGCTCCTGATTGGCTCTGGCGTGTAATCACCCAGTCGCCCTTTAGCGCAACACCCTGTCTCTAGAGCTGCACTGTAGAGAGCTGTCATTGTCACTTTCACTTGCATACAGTTTCATGACATCTCTGGCTATATGCTCAATGTGAGTTTCTGTTTTCCTCTGAAATGGCTATAGGTACAAACTGTGTCTTTTTGGCTGTGCTGACATCACCATGAGCTCTGTAGCTGGGATTTTCTCTGCTATTAGTTCAGGTCTCAATCAGTGTAGCCACATGTTTTAGTTTTGAACTTGATTTCATTTCAGTGCTACCTTATAGTTAACTGCTTTTTCAGATCTTCAATGACTCGTTGAGAGTTTGTTGTCAGTTGAACAACACAGTGAAATAACACTATATTAAAGTAGAATTATTTCTTATGATTCTATTATTTGACAGCGTCCCCTGGTGGCTGGCTCTATGACTGACAATCTCTTTTCTGTTTTTACTTGTACCTGAATGAAATGCTTTGTGCTGCATTTAAAAATCAGATAAATTGTTGATCGTGCCATTTCACTGAATATTCCCTTATTTTTGAACAAAATTGCATTTCTTTACAGTGGTCATTCTTAAAAAGGATACATCTTTTTTTTTTTTTTTAATTGTTGCCATGTATGAAGCAAAATCACTGAAAAACATGCTTAATTTTTGGACTGTATGTTTTATACTCTATGTCTAGTCATTTTTTGCTTATAACTGCTGTTGTCATTTACATTTAGTATTACATTCAGAAACAGTGAAACAGCAGCCGGAAGGATCTGGAAATTGAGCAAACTCTTTTTCACTGCAATGGCTTGATATAAAATAGTTCACATGAAACAATTTTGTTTTCCCAGGATCTCGATGTGAAGCTGTCCCATGATGCAACATGTGTCCCCAGCACCAGCACTGACAATGATGGCCACTCAGAGCGTCCCTCCACCATCGTACCAAGAAAGCCAACAGGTGAGACACTGCCCTGCCAGGCTAATGCTGAGAGACAACAGCAGATTCCAGCAACTGACAGCGCTACCCTCACCCCACCCATAATGGTAATCATGCGCGGCCTCTAGACTCAGTTTTAATGGAACATCGGCGTTTAATGGTGCTGTTTGACTCCTTAAAAATGTGTTTTGCCTCAGACATTGCTTGTCAATGATATTCTCACACAATGGTAATGCCTTCTACTATCTAATTTCTCCCTTCTTGTATTCCTGTAGTTCTGATATCTAATTTCAGTTTTATTGCTATTGGTAATGTATTTTCATTTCTACTTGATACTTAATTTTCAACTTGTTTCTCCATGTACCGTTCGATTTTTACACTGTTTCATCGTGCTGTTTTCGTTTCTTGTGCAGCACTTTGCAAAGCTGTTTTAAATGTTGCTATAAAAATAGTTTTACTTTCTTGCTTACTTCACCTCCCCGCTGTCGACAAACAGGGCAGCTCACACTAGCAGCGGCTAAGGAACTGGGCGTGAAGGTTGTGGTGGGGTGTGACATTATTATTGGGGATTTACTTTTCCGAGCCATCCAGAATTTCAAATCATGCAAAGTTAAGCAACCTCATCAGCTCATTTCCAGACACCCCGACTCTTCAGCCCCCCAACACCAGCGCCGTCTCCTGTCTGCGCGAGCGTATCCTTCCGCCTGAGGGAATAGTGCCGGGGGGAGGATTTCTGAGCCACAGGAAGTGCAGATCAGAGCTAGTTAAGTGTGAAGAAGCTAATTTACTTCTCATTTAGAGCCTGGATTAAGACCTGAAGCCTCTTCCTCAGACTGACGAAGAAAGCAAAGGGGGGGGGGGTGTTGCTCTCAGAGACACAAGCATGGAGCGAGAGGAAATATTGTGTGGATGCAAGCAGCTTGGATCCGCATCATTATGGACTCTTGCCCCAGTCCTGCAGTTCAGTTGGATTAGTCCCATATTTCATGATGTGTGCAAATTCACCGTGTTTTTAATATGGGAGTGCATTTTAATTGGCTGTTCCAGAGCAAAGATGATTGAAGGATCTTAACTACTGATGACACATTATACATGCGCACCTTGCAACGAGAGCAAATAAGATTACGAGTATAAAGGGTAAATTCAAAATGTTGCGATAATCGAGTGAATACAGGAAGCTATGAAACTGGATGGTGTTTCTCTACTGCATGTAAGACCTGTTACTAGTTCAGTAAACCTGAAGTAGGTGAGATCGAGAAGCCAGAGTTGGAGTAAGCGCGTTGATAATATCCTTACATCCAAATTACAGTGTATGAGTCATGCTTGTTTATGCTGTCTTCGACTGAAAACCCCACTAATTTCCTGAAAAACTATCTCTTTCGGCATCTGTTTTTTTTCTTCCTTTTGAAAAAGATAACGGCTAAAATGGATTACCGCGCACTGTAGCACATCCTCTCCCCTCTAGGAACAATAAAGTACCTTAATCCTTAATGATTTCCACGTGAGGCACAAAGTCTGTACGCACACTCACACACAAGCGCGCACGCACACACACACACACACACACACAGACACACGCACACACACACACACACACACGCACACACACACACACACACACACAAATAAAAATTACAAGGTTGAAATCTGATAAGAAATCCCTGCTTGGTTGTTGGCCAGAAACAACAAATTGCAGGGAAGCGGGCGGAACGAAGCTCTTGCTGTTAGAACATGCCGCGCCATCTCAGAACAGTTCCAGGCTCTCATAAAGACGAGTTTACTTCTGGAGTTTTCCGGCATCGAGCCACTGAGCTCCCTGTCTGCAGGATATCCTATGCTCGCATCCAGAGTACGGATGCAGGGGCTGAGATTGGTCTCTTGTAACGTTCCTTTGATGTTTTTCGTCGCCCCTTTAGCCGAATATTCATTCACAGTGTTTGTTCCAACCTTTCTGATACTCATTGGGCAAGTTTTATACACGCAGATCAAGGACTGATATAAATTTTGCATGGAGATCAATTGTTCTCCTCAGAAAACACTTTATTTTTTTTTGGCAATTCCAGTATGCTTGTTCTTGGTCAGCAATACTGGCTCTTTAATCTCATGAAACCTGTGGACTCTTGTAAGGCTCCATTGGATGCATCTGTTGGATGCAAATCTGTGGGACTTCAGGCTTATTGTACATTCTAGTGGAAATCCCAAGGATTCCAAAGATCTCAAATATGACCTGCTGAATTACTGGGAAATGTATTTAAAATGTTGTAAAAGATCTAGATATTTTCCTTTTGAGGTAATGTTGTGGCCATATAAACATGCCATTCTATGTCTGAATGTTTCTCTCAATATAAGTGTGATGGTGAAGGTGTGTTGGTGGGTCAGTAGGTTGTGATCTTCCCTCTGGTGGAATAATCTCCAATGCCCCAGGGCAGTGATGGGGACACTGTACTGAAGGAGACTCCGTCTTTCAGATGAGACGTTAAACCAAGGTCTTGACTCACTGTGGTCATGAAAGATCCCATGACACTCTTCGCCAGGAATAGGGGGTTCCCCGAAGTCATGGCTAAATTCCCAATCTGGCTCCTTCAACCTGCCACCTAATCATCAGCTGATCTAATTGGCTGTGCAGTTAGTCCTCAACCCTCCAGGGCTCCCTTGAAAAAGAGATTTCAATCTCAACGGGACTTCTCTGGTGAAATAAGGGTTAAATAAATAAATGAATAAATGAAAATGAGGCTTCACTCAGGCGCTGCCACTAGCAGATACCGAACATGTTTGTGACATTGTCCTACAATATGAAGAAAAATACTTTTTCTGACTTTAAACCAACTTAAAGGAGAACATAAGTAAAAAGTTTGAGGGGTTCAGTCTAATACAATGTCATTGGATGAAGTAAGGCTGTAAAAGGAATTAGATTATGTGTCTCCTAAAGACAATACAGAATATCGTAATGATTGTAAGAGGATTTAGATATACCCTCCCAGATAGAATGTCTCCTAAAGCATCCCTGCAGTTCCACAGAGGAGTCCTAGCTTTTTCCATGTTTCCATCTTTATCTGGCATCAATGTTTGGTTTTGGAGCATTTAAACTTTTTTCGCAGTTATGGTTGCATAAAGAACTGAAAAGGACTCCTCCATGAAGACTGCCAAAGGACTGTTTTTCTGATATTTGAATCGTATTACTTGTTTCTCAAAGGTAAAGACATAATGGCATTATGGCAAAAATATATATTAATACCCGTCCGTCGCTTGCTTCATTTGCCTTACTTCAGATGACGGGCACCACACAACAGAACTCTAAGGCCCAGCCGGTCCACATCCCAGCATCCTCAGCTGCAGGGGCCACCCCAGTGAGCGTGACCCTTGACCCCCAGGCCCAGCTGGAGTCAGACAAGCGGGCGGTTTACAGGTAAGGCCATATCTACTGTCCCTCCAAATGTGCTCTCCGGTCGTCTAATGGCCAAGCACTTCTTGTACTGCAGACTGAAAATGAGAGCCTCATTCTTTAGATAGTGTTCACCCTCCCTGAAATCAGCAGAAATTTCAGAGGATTATAAATAATTCTAATTCTCTGAGATACAGGACTAGGTTCATCCATCGAGTAGTATAGTTCCTTCTAAGCTGTGCTGGTAAAATGTTCATTGGGACTCTTAAAAGGATGTTACTATGACATCAGAATGCCAACATCGCAAAATACCTTTCCGCCTCCATAAACTGAAACCAATAAAAACTTTGCATCCGAAGACATTTTTTCTGAAGCATTGCATTAAAATTGAAATAGTGAATGGGGACAGCATACTTTAGGGCGACACCTGCTTGAGTTTGCCTGCGTTGAAAAAAAGCTGCACTTGCACTTATCGCTCGGCTGCCTTCCCTGCTTCCGAGGTTTTGTGCAGTGAGCAGCAGTGAGCGGCATCTCCCCTGCCTGTGCTGTCATTAGCCTATCCAGTGTTTCGGCTCTCTCCCCCCGCTCTGTCTCCCCCCGAGGCCAGCGACATGAAGGCCTTGCCAGGCCTGGGGCTGATTTTCCCAGCTCCTCTGAGATAGCGGGCCGCCTTTGATGTGCGCGCCCGGCCCAGGGGTGTCTGCGGGCGGTGAAAATCACAGAGTCAGCCACAGACCCACTCCTCCATCTCCGAGCTTCCTCGCTTCCTCAACATTGCTGTGTGCTCTCTCTTCGCACACCGCCATGGAAACTGCACTAAAATAGAATACGCTGTTTTCCTCCCTCGCCGTTCGGGACATTTAAATGTTCTAAACGCCCAAAGGCGCGCGAGGCTGGTGGCCGGTCTGCCCATGTTGCTACCGCCACCTGCGCAGTCCTGCGGACCCCTGAGCGCAGCGGCTGCGACGATGCGGGAGGGAATGCGCCTCACGTTAATGGTCGCGATTTCAGATTGCTGTTGCAGTAGACTTAATGCATGCCTTCTGTCTGCGCGTTTCGCATTCGACAAGAGCCGATGCCGAGTGGAAGATCTATAACCGCGATCTGGAAAATACAATAGACTGTTCAGGGTCCACAGGACCTCAGTTTTAACAAAGCAGGGGTCATAAAAGTAAGCTAATAGCCCTCAGTTCAATACGGGTCTGGGACTCGCTCCCGTTTCCGACCCGCGATTCATTGATGCAAAGTTTTAGTGAATATAGCACTTTGCGCCTCGTAGCCTTTTGATTTAAAGTAGCAGCATGCGTGCATTCTTCTCTGACAGCTATGCCTGCGCCAGTTGTTTTTCTAATTGCTGGGATTGTGAGCTGGAGCTGAGTTGAACCCTTAAGTCTCTCAGCCTAGTTGTTTAATTATTAACAACAGAATCAATGCATGGCACCATAATTACCCTAATGAGAAGCCGCAATCCCAAATAAACTATGCTTCAATTCATCTTGGCTTATTAGAGTGCAGGTAGGAGGTCTGTTTTCTCTCTTCATTTGAAGTAGTAAGAGTTTTGGAAATTAATTTTGAATATGTTGCGTATTCAATTGTCTGAGCAGCACTTGCCATAAAACATGTCAGAACAGGCTTAAAACACAAGTGGAATAGTGGTGTGATTTTAAGTGGTTTTGTATGCTAAGTGGTGGACAAGAGAATTGGATGTAACACACATGTGCTATAAACTTAGAGAGTGTGAGGCTAAAAGACCGAAACAGCCCATCTGAGCAATGGAATGACCAGCATGTGATTTCGGTCTTATGAGTTCTTCGTTGCTTGCCAAACTCCAATTAAACTTTTTATTTTCAAAGCGGAAAAAAAGTATCTCGATGAACATGTGGGGATCATGGGAACAGAGAGCTGCAGCTGCTGCCTGTTATAGTTTTTAGGCAGTATCTTCAATAATAAAACAATGAATCAATTATTTTTTCAATCTTTGTTCCAGTTATAGTTCAATTATAAAAAGTAATACTATACTATTGAAACCACTGTAGTATGATGCCTAACAAAGGACATTTTTATGAGCTGTCAGGACAAAACCATCCCTTACATGATTCTTGTGATCATACTTGAATCCTGAAAAATATCTATGAAAACTGACAGTCAATAAACGCAGTCATGGTCATATATGAGCACTTTTAACCTTAATTTTCCGACTGGGGTACTCACAGAACCCAGAGGTATACTTTTCGTAATTTCCCACCGGTGATTCATTCCAATTTTTCATTACCTCGTCAATCAATGTGTTCCTAATGAATTCATAAAATTGTTTAAGGTTTGTGTTTCAATTATTGCTTTTAAAAAATACCAATGCATTGGGGTCAAAAGCAGCCAATTTTGCTTATGCAGTTTTAATTAATAGAACTATTTATTGAGTTCATGTTTGTCTTGAGGCCTAATTTAAGGTGTCGTACATTATGGGGAGGGGTGGGGGGGTTCACTCTGTCAAATATTCTGCAGGAAACGGATAAATGCTGCAAATACAGTTTCCCTCATGTGCTCTGCTGAGCACTAAATACTGCTCTTGGTATGGTTTTACACAATATGCAAATTGATTGTAGCTTTCCTGAATTTACAATAGTTGGCTTTTATTTTAAATTACTTTATTACATAACTAATGATACCTTGAGAAGAAATAAGTTCACACTTTGCTATGGTGGTCGTTTCGTACTGTGGTTTATTATTTGTTCTTGGGGACAATAGTCAGTAGTTCTTCTACTGTACAGCATTGTGGAAAAAGTATTTGCCCCCCTATCCAAATTTCTTATTTTTTGCATATTTGACACACTTAAATGTTTCAGATCATCAAAACTAATTTTAATATGAGCCAAAGATAACCTGAGTACAGACAAAATGCAGTTTTGAAATCATGATTTAATTTATTGATGGGAAAAGCTATCCAATCCTACCTCGCCCTATGTGAAAAAAGTAATTGCCCCCCTTAGTTTCTAAATCAACCTATTTAACAAATTTAATTGATTATTTACTTCAGTGCCATTAGACACACCCAGGCATGATTACTGCCCTTTTGAATTTAAACATCACTTAATCAGAACCTGTCTGGCAATGTGAAAAAGGCAAAAACAGGCACATGATGCCACGGTCTAAATAAATTCAATAACAGATGAGAAACAAAGTCTTGGTCATCTATCAGTCTGGGTAGAACGTCTCTAAGTCTCTGGGACTCCAGCGGACCATGGTAAGAGCCATTATCAACAAATGAAGAAAACTTGATGCAGCAGTGAACCTACCCAGGAGTGGCTGGCCTTGCAAAATATCTCCACGAGCACACTGACGACTCACCCAGGAGGTCACTGAAAAAACCCGGACTAACATCTAAAGAACTTCAGGCCCATCTTGCCACAATTAAGATCAGTGTTCGCAATTTAACAATAGGAGAGAGACTGGGCAAAAATGGCTTTCTTGGAGAGCTATATGGTGAAAACCCCTGCCAACCAAAAAAACCCCCCCAAAGGCATGTCTTAAGTTTGACAAAAAAGAAAGAAAAAAATGTTTTGATGACTCCCAAGACTTTTAGGATAATATTCAGCGTACTGATGGGTCAAAAATTGAATTTTTTTTTACATTGGTCCCATTATATCTGAGGTAAGGCTAATGCAGTTTTCCACAATAAGAACCTCAAACCAGTAGTCATACACAGTCATGGTAGTGTGGTGATCTGGGGCTGCTTTGCTGCTTCAGGGCCTGGACGACTTGCCACAATTGGTAGAGCTTTGAATTCTGCTCTCTACCAGAAATTCTTGAAGGAAAATATCTAGCCTTCAGTTTGTGACGTAAAACTCAAGCGCAGTTGGGTTATGCAGTCGGGCAATGATCTGAAGCAAACTAGTAATTCCTAGTCATAATGGCTTTAAAGAAGCAAAATAAAGGTTTTGGAGTAGCCAAGTCAAAGTCCTAACTTGAGTTGGATTGAGATGTTGTAGCATGATCGTAAACAGGCAGTTCATACTCAAAAACCCTGCAATGTGGCTGCTTGGAAGAGTAGGCCAAAATTCGTTCACAGGGATGTAAACGACTCATTGTTTGTTATTGCAAACATTTGTTTGCAGTTGTTACCACCAAGAGTGGCACAAGCAGTTATTACTTTTGGGGGGCAATTATCAGATAGGTGATAGTTTTCTATACCTTCAATAAATAAAAAGATAATTGAAAAGCTGCGTTCCTGTTTACACACACAGACTTTGTCTTTCATTTAAATTAGTTGGATGATCTAAAACATTTAATTATGAGAAATAAGCAGACAAAGAAGAAATCAGTCAGTGAGCAAATACTTTTTCACAGCACTGTATGGAAAACATGTTGGTAGGATGAGGATTTAAGGTCGTGGTCACATGAAGGCTCAGGTCCTGAGTGAAGCTGCTGTGGTAACCTCTCGGGACCTCTCAGCTGGGAAGCATTGAAGAGGGGCTTGCTTAACAGCTAAGTGCTGCTTGTGAACAAACAAAAAATGCTAACAGAATGTAGCGTCATATTAGCATGCAAGCCAGTACTGTGAAGGAGTACCTACTGGAATATAAAATTCTGCTGGAGTAATATCTTCCTGGTCCTTCACCTCGATAAAATCGATAAACTCCTACTGACTATAAACACTGACTCAGAAGTTCCAAAATATCTTGTGATCTTTCAATATCTTGTCACGTGATGAAGGTTAGTTCTTGTGACACTGGAGATACTGGACGTGGTAAATTGCAGCTTTATGAAACTCACAGTATACTGTTTCTCAGACTGGTACAGATATGAATTGAATCAATTTTGTGATGATGTGTTAAGCTCTCCTACCGAGGTTATTCACGACTATATTACCAGTTGTCCATTTGTCGGAGAGTTTTAACTTGGGCTGCAGTTCTGTTTTTGCCATTTGGCATCTGTTGTCATAACCTTTGACACTGTATGCATTGCATCAAGGTCATGCTCCTCAAGCCTTAAGCTGAATATTTATATTCATATATATATGAGCCCTATGGATAACGGTAATGACTTTCATTTGGGAAATCTCAGACGGCGAAAAAAATGCTTTAACAATAATAACAAACAGTATAGTAGGTGACATTAATGACAAACAGTATATTAGTTGACATCAACCGTAATCTGAGGGTTTGAAAACACAAGCCAGGCTGATACACCCCCTACTGTTATGACACCCAGAATACTGTTTAATTTTTGAGCACATCCTGTGCGTACTTTTTTTATTTGCTACCTGTATTTGGTATCATAATACAATATAAAGTATTCCTTTATACATGTAAATAAGAATTCAATAAATTATTGTGATCGTTCTTTTCTTACAGTTTTTATTATTTACATTTTTACACCATAGTAGACCACAGTATTCATTTCGGGAAGGTTTTTTGATTGCTCACAAACACTAGCTCTCATTGAATCCCTGTCGATATTAGATACTGCATATATTCCCCGGCATAAAGCTGATCATGGGGGGGCGTCCACAAAGCAAAGGTTTTAATGACGCTGCAGAGGACTGGCGAGTCCATATCACACGCCACAGGAGGACTTTTAATTTGACAGCTAGCAGGGGGTGAAGATGGTCGCTATGTGGGCCTCTGTGATGCGCCATAAACTGCAGCCATTTGCTGATACGAAGCTTTCTCAGCATCTTGATCTAAGCACCCCACACTCTCATTCTTTGAGGCTCCCTGTATTTTTAACAAATGTGCGCTCTTTCAGGGTCATGTCTGTTAAAACTTTCAGTGGTAAGTGGCCCTTGGCAATACGGTATAATTTTTATCAGAGCTAAGCGGTTGTCGGTTGTGTTTATTACATTACATGACTTTCACGTATAGCAGATGTTTTCAGTGAGAGCGACTTACAATGAAGACGAACGTGCGTACATCCCCCGGAGTAATCCGACCAACTGTTCCTCTCATCAGATGACTTTAGCTCTCTCTAATTTTGCAGAAAAGATTGTCCTATTTTATTAATGTCCATGAAGACAATACCATGAAGCAAACCATTTCCTGTGCTAATTTATGAAATATCTGCAAATACTTAGTGGGATCCTACTTATCGAATTGTGATAACCCAGCTCCAGAAGCTTTACTGTGCTGTGGGTATTTAGCCCGAATTTGGCATAAGTTACTATTAATTAGCCTCTTACCTAAATCGGTAGCTGTTGAGTGAGCTGTACTTTGTTAGGATTAGAGTAAAAAATTACAAAACTGCAGTTCTGCTGGAACAGATTTGTTTACCATTGCTGGAAATAGCCATTCACGAGACCCATCAAGAGCAGGGTTCATCCGCGACAAGATATCGGGCTGATTTATGTTCACTGTTGAAAACACCTCACATTCTTGTGCATTAATGACTTTAGAGTGAAGGAATTTCCATTTCTGTGTGGCAAAATGGAGCTCCTATCCAAAGGTGCTTTTATTAATAAAATGCCTGCTGCTTTATTCTGGAGCAGGATCAGTGCTGAATTGGGAACTGATAAAGTGCGGGCATTCAGGTTCCACACAGATGCATTGGAAAATGCTTTCAGACAAGTCAACGCTAATATCTTCTGTGCCTGTTCCTTTGGTTTATACCGCCATCCAAACACATGCACTGGTGCCACCTGCAGTTTTTTATTTGTGGCTCCTTCCTGAGGCATCTGCCCGGAATGAAGGGGTCCAGCATTATTTGGGGCTGATTGGAGGTTGCCTGTGGCCTCCATGCAGGATTGAACTCCTCACACGTCGCTCTTGGGAAGGCGCCCATCAGAAGCCGCACAGCGGGAGCCGTAGCATAGTCTGCGCTAATAAAGAGACCAGGCGTGTAGCGGGCTTGATTGCGGGGGCAAACATAGATGCGGCGCCGTGTCCCCAGTGTGCAGAGACCAGTCAAAAGCCGTGCTGACGGAATGGGATGTTCTTTTCAAAGGACTAACATTCGAGAGCAGGAGGGGCGGACAGTAAATTGGCTGCTGCGCTGATTTCAACCATTTAAGGCATCTTTAGGGTTTCAAAGCAGTTCCACATACATTCATGTGATTAGCTGTCAGTAAAATGCAAGCATGAATGGAATCCGATGGTTTTTTCTTTAAAAATATTGAGTTAGTTTGTGTAGTAGGCTAATACTTGAAATGAAGCATAGCAAGACACAAACACCCGGTAAGGTCCGCTATTAGCTTAAGAGAGAGGCAGCATTTCTGTCCTCTTATTCGGATTCATGGAGAACTATTTTCTGCTTTCAGTGAGAGGAATATGTCTGCACTGATCCACCACTCTCCGCTGGCTTGTAAATCTCACTTTATGGGGCCTTAATGACACCCCAGTCAATCGTTCCAGTCCTCTGCAGTGCAGATATGCCTGGTTCCCACTGTCAGCCACTAGGGGCACTAAAGCATTTGATTTGTTAAAGGGATATTTCAGTTTCATTTTCTCTGAGTTTGTTTTGCAGTTGGCCCAGACCAGAGGCCCGTTGTTCGAAACCTAGATAAGGGATTAAGCCGGGATATGTTGCTTATCCTGGCTTAACTTTATGTTGATCTGGTTGATCGAAAGCAGAGGCATGTATGTTGCACATATGTTGCCATGGAAATTTATTCCTAACACTCAGCCTGGTCCCGACCAGGCTTAGTTTAGCCTCGTGCCGTATCTGTCCAATTTAGCTGTCACTGCCATCGGAAATCAGTGTGCTTCACCGTCATTTCTTTTTCTTATGTACATACTTGCCTCATTTTTGAACAATATACATACAATAATTTAAAAAAAAAACATTTAACATGTAAAACAGTCTTTTTGTCACAGCCCAATTATTTGTGTGATTATGTCTATATCATAAGTGTAATGTCCTTCATATTGGAACCTCCCAGCCTGGCTGTGTGTGGAATTTTTTTTTTGTATATTGTTTAGACCCAAATATTTTATCTATTTGTGTCAATAAAAAATAACTAACTGTGGTTGTTAGAAATGAAGTTTGATTGATTGACATTATGCATCGGCAGGTGTCCTCAATTAAGTGATGAGGGCAATAGCGGTATATAAAGCCCCATGCACATGACACGTGTGTGGCTCTTATTCCTTGACAATGGCGTGTCCGTTTTTGAATGAGGTTGCGGGATTGGATGAAGCGGCACTCATTGTGCGCAGGGCATTCAGCCGAGAGAGAGTGCTGCGGGACAGGTCGGACCCGTTGCTCCACCACGATGACCACCTGTGTGACCAGTACCGCTTCTCGGGAGATGGGTTCCGCTACCTGTGCCTCCTTAACGCCTCCTTAAAAGGCAGCTATTTTAACAAAATATCTCCTTAAAGGCAGCTATTTTACAGAAGAAAACCTTATAAAGGCAGCTATTTTTACCAACAAAAAAAATTTGTTCAAAGGCGCCTATTGTAACACACACACACACACACACACACACACACACACACACACAAAAAAAAAAAAAAAACTGCAGTGAACGGCAGCTATTCCAGCAGAAAAACCGGTTACACTTAATTTGAAGTGTTGCTCATAAAGGCTTTATACAGCCTTTATAAATGAGACATAATGTCTTCATAAATCATACATAAGCGAATGTCATGCTTTGTAAAGGGTGAAATAACACATCCTTATTCAACATGTGATGCCAGATGTGACAATGACAATGTCACTTACCTGACAATGTCACCCTTTATCACAATTACCCACTAGCTAAGTGACATTGTCAGTTATATCACATCTGGCATCACATGCTGAAGAAGGATGTGTTATTTCACCCTTTACAAAGCAGGACGTTTGCATATGTATGATTTATGAAGACATTATGTCTCATTTATGAAGGCATTATACGTGCTCTATGAAGCCTTTATGAGCAACACTTCAAATTAAGTGTGACCGAAAAACCTTGAGGAATCTATTTTACTACTAAACTAAAAACGTGCTACAAAAGAACAGCAGTTATAACCAAAACTAACTAACTAACTAACTATCTAAATGAATGAATGAGGTCAGTCACAGTCTGATGTTTGGAGCTGGGGAGCGAAATAACATTGATTAATACATTGCATCACAGCCATGCTTACAATGTGCAATAAATTACTTACTTCTTTCTTTAGTTTTTTTCATTTCTGACCCCAACTTCCTTAAGGTTTTTTTTTTTTGATCTGGGTGTTAAGCTCCATGTCCTACAACCTCCTCTTCACACACTGGAGCTTGACATCCGACTGTGCTGTCTGCCCTTTCGATGTGTGGCACACAGCTGTCTGACAGTTTGGGTATTCTGTAAAACACATATCTAATAGCACAGCAAATGTGGACACCGTGGATGTCCTTCAGGCAATACTCACTACATTTCCCAGCAGGCTGTCAGGCTATTCATCTGTGTCCTGTTGCTTATATATTTTCTATGAGCACCACATCACTGACTGCTGATACATTAAGATTATAGAATTGAGACATAATGTATCTCCGCAAGACTGGCAGGTTACCTCAAACCTTCTGGAGTCCAGGGACAGAGTCACCTCATCATCTGCTGCATCCACTCCAGCGGCAGATGCAGATGTGCCTTGACCCTGCCACATGAAATAGAATTCATAATGACCTAATGTAAACTTTGCAGGACATGTCAAGCACTTGCCTGTAATGAATAACACTCACCAGATCATCCTCTGGAGGCTCCAGAAGGGTCAGTGTGTCACCTGACACTATAAGACAAAGTCAGTAAGTCCACATAACACCAATGGTTGATTCATGAATGAATGAAATGGTTGAGTCCATGTACAGTCTACTGGAATAATGTACCTTGTATGAAGAGGGTGGTCTCTGTGGGTGGGACAGAGTCTGTGGCTGTTCCCCCCTCTACCCCCTCCATCATCGACCTGCCTCTGTTCTGGTCGAGGGCGACCTCCTCCGCTGGCGTGAAGTCAGCTGCTAAAATCACTACAGACAATGCAATCTGGCAAGCACCTTACATATAATTTATACATCTCATTTGTACATTGTTATCAGTAAAGTTTATTGAAGCACTTACCAGACTGCAGGATGTTCTTATATTTTACTTTGACCTGTTGCCAGGTTCGCATTTGGCTAGATGTATTTGTGCTGTATGAACATTAAATGTGATAAATTATAGTATAAGAGATAAGATATGCGCAATGAATGAAGGATCATGGTACATTTCCCGAGGAATATTAACTTCCACTGCTCACCTTTAAGGTGAAGTGTAAAGATGTTAATTTGTGGAAGGGACTTTAATTGTAATTATGACATTCATTTGCGCAGCAAGTGTATATTTTTAGATTACTTACGCATTCAGTCGGTCTGAAATTTCTTGCCACGCACCCTCTCTCTGCTTGATTATTGCTGCAGTGTTTCCTTTTTTGGTTATAATGTGCCTGAATTCTTCATACGTTTCCATACTTAGACGCCGCTCGCTTGGTGAGAAGTAAGCCACACGCACCCTCTCCATTGTTGCATCGGTGAATCTGTGATCGATCTCAGGGTTTATTTAAGAAATCCATGGACGCGCACTTATTCGAATGAGTTACACCTAGCTTGGCAAAGCCGCGCCTCCTCAGCCTAGCTTGGCGTGTGAACAACCAATTAAGCCAAGATCGATTGATGGGACTTTGTCCAGCCTTGCTTTGCCACTTATCCTGGATAGGTTGATTCTACTTTCGAACAACGGGCCCCAGTTTTTTTTTTTGCCCACGAGGAAGGTTAAATGCCTATAAAAGTTTTTGATGACCTTTACTCCGATCCAAAATGCACGCTGATGTGTCAGTTCTGTTTCCAGAGGCTTAACTGACAAACAAATTAACGTCCAGATTCATTTTACTGAATTTCTTTTCCCTTATGTTTTTATCATGCAAGTTATGCTTTCCTTTAGAGAAGTTATCTTTGGTTACTTGCAGCGTAGAAAAAGGTAGAAAAAGGTTGCAGTAACTCAGTACTAAGTGTTCAGTCTCGAAGAATAGTCAAGTGACTGAGAAGTCTGAGGTACAGGACGTGGTTAATTGCTCTGGTACAGATATGAATTGAATCAATTTTGTGGTGATTTTTAAGGCTGTCCTTAGGTTATTTGCGACTATCCTACCTAGTGTCCATTTATCGGAGAGCTTTGACTTGGCTCGCTGTTTTATTTTTGCTATTTGGCATCTGTTTTAATAATTTTTTGACACTGTATGGATTGCATCAAGGTTATGCTCTTCATGCCTTAGGATGAATATATGAGCCCTGTGGACGAGGAGAATTTAATTTTGAAAGTCTCTTTCGGCTGGAAAAAAAATGCTTAAAAAATAATAATAAACAGTGTACTAGTTGACATCGACCGTAGTATGAGAGCACGTGCCTGGAAGACACACCCCCTTCCGTTATTAGACCCATAAAACTCTTATGTTTTGGAGCACTTTCTGTGCTTACTTTTTTATTTGCTGCCTGTATATGGCATGAAAATACAATGTAAAATATTTCTATGTACTTGTAAATGAGAATTCAATGAATCGCTATGATAATTTGTTTCTTCTCTCTGAGAAAAATCTTACTCGAGGAGGTATTGATGTCTAAAGGCCTCTGGGGACATACGGACATGTGTGCGTGTGAGTGTGTGTGCGTGTGTGTGTGTGTGTGTGTGTGTGTGTGTGTGTGTGAGTGTGCTTCTGTGTGTGTGTGTGTGGGGGCTGAGGGCAGATGTGTCCCCTACCTAGTAAATTTTAAACAGTTAGACACTTGTCACATATATTTAGTATGAACTTTAATGTGCTTACTCATAATTTCTGGGGAATACCTATTTTTTTGTTGCTATTCCCCAATCAATGTAGCTCAACAGCTTTTTCTCGTTTGAGTTGAGAACTCTTTTGGTTTTACCCTTGGCAATGGATGATAATAGTATTTACGTGTGTGTTACCGCATATTTGTACCCCAGTGAAACAGGAAATGGTCATAGGCAACAATAATGTTCCTAGGAAATAAAAATATTTGTCAAAAAAATTCCCAAAGATGCTAATTCCTTTGATGTGCAAAGTAGTATTAGAATTTTATTTATAATATAAAGTATTTAGTCAAATTTCTGGCAGAATAAACTATTCCAAAGATGAAACAACACTTCTGCAGGAATGATTTCTTTTTTAAAGGATGGCTAGCAATTCCCCCAAACAACTGAGGAAAATTAGAATCAATAAATAACATAACATAACATGAATGGCGATAACAGGCCGTTCAGGCCAACTAGGCTCGCCAGTTTCTTTTTACTATTGTGAATATATCACTTCAGGTACTCAATGACTCAGTGGTACCTAGCTTTAAGTCATGAAAATTCCCATGGTTTCTGCCTCAACAATACGCACAGTTCTTTGAAAAAGTATTTGCCCTCTTCCCGATTTTGTCTAATTTTGGATATCTGTCATATTCCAATGTTGCTCATCCTTCAACTCAGACAAAAACAATGAAGGTAAACACAAAATTCAGCTATGAAATGATCATTTCATTCATTAAAGGTAAAGACTTATTCAAAACACATTGCCCCCCTGAACCTTATAACTATTTGTGTTAACCTTGGTGGCGACAACAGCAATCAAATATTTCCCATCACTGGCAATAAGTCTTTAATATTGTTGACATGGGACCCATGCCTTACAAAACGTTTGACTTTTGACTCATCAGTCCACAGAATATTATCCCAAATAGTATATTATTCATATAATATTAATATATTATCCTCTGTGTCTTTTGGCAAATCTGAGACGAGCATTGGTTTTCTATTTTGTCAGCAGTGGTTTTTGCCTTGCAGCTCTCACATTAATGCAATTATAACCCAGTCTCTTTCCTTTTGTGAAATACTGAACATTGACATTGACTTAGACAAGTGAAGCCTACATTTACTCAGGTGTTATTTTGGGTCCTTTTGTGACTTACAGAATGAGATGTTATACACTTGGAGGAATTTTAGTAGGCTGGTCACTCCTGGGAAAGTTCAACACCAAGGTTTCTGCATTAGTAGATAATGGCTCTCAGCATAGTTTTCTGGAGTCTCCTAGCCTTAGAAATGGCTTTGTAACCCTTTCCTGACTGAGAAATGTCAATGACTTTGTTTCTTATTTGTTCTTTAATTTCTATTGATCGCAGTGGCATGTGCTGCTTGTTGCTGACTTCACAGTACCAGACAGGACCTATTTAAGCTATTGTTTGATTCAACAGGGTTGGGAGTAATCACGAGTATCTGGTCAGATTTAATTCAATTTTTAATTAAAATAGTTTAATTGGTTGCTTTATTAACTAAGGGAGCAATTACTTTTTCACTAACGGGCAGATAGTCGGGTAGCTTTTTTCCTTCAATAAATTCTGTTACATTTAAATACTGCATTTTGTGTTTACTTGGGTTATTTTTGTCTTATATTAAAATTGGTGTGATGATCTGAAACAATTAAGTGTGACAAATATGTAAGAGGAAATTGGAAAGGGGGTAAATACTTTTTTCACAGCGCTGAATTATCTATAATTTATTAATGCTTTTGCTGACTTTCTAGCAGAGTACCAATATTTCTGGAGTTGGCTGTTTACAAGATGCTTGGGTGTTGTTGACTCGTCTCAGCTATAAATCTCTAAATGCCGCAGTATCAGCTTTTATGAAGTCAGCCGGTAGTAAAAAAACCTTTGTACGATCTAAAACATCTTTCATTGCTCACAATAACTGTCATTGTTAATTAAAGCTGTATTAATGCTGAAATAATTTCTAAAAGGAAACCGTACGACCTCTTTAAGCTCAGAGTTCAGTCTGACTGCATTATTCATGCACGTTGACTGGTTTTGAAGTGGATCAGCTGACATGCTCCACTATCTCACTTGTGGCTGCAGGATTGGAAATATTCCTAGATAGACTGGGCTGCATGCTCTTTTGCAATTGTCTGATGTTGGAGTTTTGATGTCCAAATAGATTAACAGAGGACATAAATACCGTCACTTATACTCTGACTGGATTTTATAGCATATATGAACACGTAGCTGTGTAACCTCTTAGCAGTTTCCCCAAGGTAAATATGAAATATGAAGTTTGATGTCAAAAAATGCAGATTCTGTTCAGTGTTTAGGCAATTCAGTTTTGCCAGCAAATTGATGAAAAAATATATAGTGTACACAAGTTAGCCTGCCTATTTTTGGCTAATTGGATATAATGCGGATTGTTGAATTGCCTGCTCTTAGTCTTGGGCACTTGGAATTTTTAAAATAACTTTTGGCAAATATGTGTTTTTTTCTGCCTCAGTTTGCCAGTTACGGAATTGTATATTATATGAAATAAAGCGACACATGGTATGGCATCCACAAAGCCCTGATCTTAGCATCCTCTGGGATTTCTGTGATTACTCAGGGAGACGGAAGTAAGGGAAAGAGTGGCCGCAGCGAGTTCTCCAATATGCTTTCAGATTACCTTCCAGCCAAATTTTTAGCTAATGTATGTTTCTTCAGAAAACATTTTTTAGAAGATTCTCAAATGTTTTATGTCATTCTTTTTTAAAGCATTTTTTGTTAACACATAGCGATGTAATGCCTTTTTAAATATAGCTGTGCAAGAGCTTGTAAAAAGCAAATCCAAATGCGCATTCACCCCATCTCAGACTACTGTATACTGTCGTCCTATGACTGTGTGGAATCCAGTGTACAATATCAAACTGATATTCAGTGATGAGTCTACGTCCAATCTTCTTCACAAAGTCCTGCTCTGACTTTCCAAAGACTGGCTGCGCAGGTCTTAGCTAACCGCGGTCAGGGATAAACTTTGTAGAGCTTTCCATTTGCAATAGCCTGGCAATGGCAGCACATTTTTACAAATTATGAGATTAGTTTTGCCATAGGCCTCTACATTCAAGCCCTTTTTTGTCCGTAGAAAACTACAGAAGAGATTATGTCATCTTTTGGAGTCGGTAAATGAATCTTTTGGGGAGAGCAGAACGGTAAATTGGAACACAAACTGGCATCTTCTTTCACACTTGTGACCAACCCTATTCCTGGCAGTTGACTATTATTGTTTATGTGTTTACCCAAATTTGGCTCTCCAACTATGGAATGCCAGGCATATTGTTTAAGTTGGTATAAAAACCCATACGGGATGGTAGATCTCCAGGATATGTTTTTAGATTCGCTGTGTTTCTCTACAAATTTCTATCTTCCATTTGATTGCCATTTGTTGAGAATGGGATTTGGAAAAGCTGGCTGGCTTTGGTTTAATGAATCTATCAACCCTTCAAATAAAAGATCCATTCACCCCTCTTCCTCAAAATGGACTTGCTCTTTCCCCAGCTTTTTCACAGTGTTTATTGCTTTTAGATTTTTGTTTGTTTTTACACCTCTATACGGGTTGGCTACGGCTGCAAGAATCTCAGTAATGCCAATGTTTGCTCTTTGATGAGGACTCTAAATCCCAGAAGTCCCGGGGTGTTGTGTCTCCATGACAGCAGTCTGCAGGCCCAACAGCCGCTGTGTACAGAACATCACCGTAAACACACCAACGCGTGAGCGCTAAGTTAGCCACCTGAAAGAAACACTCACTCCAGAGTTGTGGTCAGTGTACTAGCAGCACAGCCTCAGGGTGGACAGTTAAGACTGAACTGAGACTGAGATTGTTATTTTGAAGTATTTCAGATGTTGGATCATATTTTTTCATTTTTGTTGAAGTATCAAGACAGCAAAAACGACAATTGATGTTCGTTTTCATGCTAAATTTTTTTTTTCCATTTTGTTGAACTACGTAAGTAACAACATTTCAAAAGACTAGGGTTTATGTTTGTAAGTAAGCATCAACTATGCAGTATCAGCTAGGTATGTGATTGAGTGAAGGCGGGGGGGTAGTTTATACCTGCATCCTGAAGAGGGGGCCAGTGAGTCTTGTTTGGCCTGTGGGGCTCTGGAGTAGAGTCTCCAGGGACTGCAGATCAGCGCTCTGTGCAGCTCTGCCTGCTTAGCATTCCGCTCACGCGCGCTGAAGGGAGCCGCATTAAATTGGGATCAGGCAGATTAGAGTCTAATATACCGGGCTATTAAAGGCTGCAAATGAGAGTGATGGGTTACAGCCGCGGATGTGGCGTGCTCGCTGGAGCCTCATTGTCGCTATGTGCCCACACACACACCACAGCAACCAGACAGCCCTAACACTCAGTTCATGCCGGACATAACAGGGCAGGCGATGGATTTGCGTTCTCAATTCTTTACTGATGAATATTCATGCATTTAAAACTGTGTCGCAGATAAACATTATTGTTATCAATTTCCTTGCTTCACAAAAGTTCCAAATTGAGTCTTCCACTTAATGTATTTGGACATTTGAGAAAACAGCATGTTCAAAGTGTTTCTGGTAGAATTTCAGGGGACAAAGACAAGCGGTAAGAACATCACGTAATAGCCTAGATTCCAGTGTGAATGAAAGTGGCAGCAACTGGGCTTAACTGTTATTCTTTTTTTCTGTCGCTTTGAGTTTGGCTCGATTTATTTTCTTCTTATTTGCTAACGTGGTAAGTGTTGCTGATATACTCACATTGATATACTCACTGATATGATATACGCTGTATTTGATAAACTTCTGCATTACTTTTTGTCCCCCCCCCCCGCCCCCTTACCTTTGACAGACACCCCCTCTTTCCGCTGCTCGCCCTGCTTTTTGAGAAGTGCGAGCAGGCCACGCAGGGGTCAGAGTGCATCACCTCAGCGAGTTTTGACGTGGACATCGAGAACTTTGTCCACCAGCAGGAACAGGACCACAAGCCTTTCTTCAGTGAGGACCCCGAGCTGGACAACCTGGTCAGTCCTTCCATATGCCTGAATTTATGTACTTCAATCTCACCATTCTCCCTCCTGGTGGAATACAGTTCCCCTGCACTGTATTGTGTTTAGCAGCTAATCTGATCAAATGATAGTCCAGTATAATCTAATGCTCGTATGCTAGTCTGCTAGCATAACAAAAAGCTGGTCTGAGCTACTAGTTGTCTGGTAGTTTGATTTAATGCTGATCTGCCGGTCTGTTCTAATGCTTGCTCAAATTCTTGTCTGCTAGTAGTCTGTTCTCATGCTAGTCTCCCAGTCTCCAATGCCAGTCTGCTAATATGCAACAGTACTTGCCTATGATAGTCTACATGTAATGCTACTTCGCTTGTGCATTCTAATGCTAGTCTGCTAATTTGACCTAATGCTAGTCTGCTAACCTCCCAATACCCTACTGTGCTCTGAGCCTGGCAGATAAGCAAAATAACTCTGGCATGAGGAAACCCAGAAACAGCTTCAGGATAGCATTAAAGTGCCGGCCACTACACCTTTCCTCATCCCACTCTTCTCCCGCCTTTCTACCATCCATCTTTCTCTGAGCCCACCTCCCGCCGTGAAAGCTAGCTGTAATTAGAAATTAGGGGAGAGAGGGAGGGGAGGAGATAAAAGGTCAGCGTTCGTCATTATGGGGGCGCTCGGCCGACAAGTGGCGAGCAGTCAATTAACTCCGCATCTGTGTGCTTTACGAGGCGGCGGTCACGGGCGAACTCCGCGCACCGTAACTCTCGGCCAGGACAGTTATAGTGAGCATCCGGGTGCTGGGGAAGAGATGGCACCGGGCCCTGATTAAATGAACTGCGGTAATTGGCAGATTTATCCCCTCCTTGGCGAAGCAGTTTGCCGCCCCATTCTTGTGCCCTTGAGTGCTGACTTTGAGAGTGCACCGTGGGCAAAAAAAAAAATGGCAGAAGGGTGGGCCCAGAAGTGCGCTCCTGATTAAAAGCGGTCACCCACCGCTGGGCTCAAGTCTCGCAGAATGTCAAACAGGGCCTAGAGTGAAGGGCCCGGAATGCCCTCCGAGCTAAACGTCTGTTCCGCCCTTGTACTGATAGCGACTATAAATACCTGGCTCTATGAATCGTAAAGTGCCTGGAATTAGAAAGAGAGCAGGGAAGGTACATGCACATTTTATGAGAAATTTATTATGCATTTGAATGCAAGCATTAATTGCTTATTAATTTGATTGTTGTAACTTTTGACTTTATAAATCAAGAAATTCTCACGTTCATAGCATGACTTTGCTTACGTTTTTCCGGGGTGCCTTTCTGGCTGAGGTGAAAAATCCAGGAGTCAGGAAGTAAAAGTCCTGCTGTGTTTTTCTTTCACTTGTGAATTCATCCAGGTGACTAGATCGCGACCTGCTAGTTTAAGAATGGAGCTAATTTGCTAATCTAGGAGACTGACACAAAACACAAGGGAAGACTTTTACTTTCTGAATCTGAATTAATAACCCCTGTTTTTTGGATTTATTTATTGGAATATTGTATTCTTAAAGTCGAGATGCATTGATTTGAAACTTTATAAAACATGGCCGTATTTGGTATCATCTGAAAGGGTAAGCAATTCTCCCTCTAATCATCAATATTATCCACCCGGAGATGATAATGGAATAAAGTTATCGTGGATGTAAAACTGGCTTTCAGCAACCCCCAATATCACCCTTAAACAGCACTGTGAACCGAGCCAAGAGCTGTGGCATCTTGCGCGGGAGCTATTGTGGCACATAGGCTATCGTATGTGTATTTTACAGTGCAAGCAAGACATCGAAACCCACTAAAAATGTCAGAATTTTTTTGACCCCTGCTTGACTTGGAAAACAAATATATGTAGAGGATCTCCAATGAGTTTGCCCAAGATATAAAATTTTTGCAACGAGAGAAGTCATTTGCATTTATTGCGAGCCTTCGGTGTGGAATAAATGAAAATTACTATTCGAGATTCTAAAATTTGAGATTTTTGGCTCATGAATTTGAGATCCTATTTGTCCCATAAATGCCAGCATTGTATTTTTTGGAAAATAGAAATAGCGTTAATGTTTGCCTCCGGTTGGCAGTCTATTCAGGTCAATGGGATGAATAGTTCACTAGCAAGCATGCTAACGTATTTCGTCGTTAAATTCATAAATTCATAAATTCAAGCATCTACGACAACAGTTGCATGTGTAACTTATTTCTTTACCAGCCAAAAGCTTTGGCATGCTCGCTAACGAATTATTCATTCCTTTCACCAAAATAAACAGTCAACTGGAAGCTAACGGCTGTGATGGCAAACAGTTACGAGCAGAATTTGTAAACCTCTATCTCATGGGTTGTATCACTCTGAATTGTAATAATTTATGGGATAAATAGCAATTTTTTGAACAGTTTGCAAGCCCAAATCAAGACAATTGTGACGTAAAATAGCCGTCCACCAGTTCCACCATCTGAGTTTGGGATTTGGATAAAGTACCCTTGAAATTGTCCAATGTGCATAAAACTTCAGATATAAGTTCATAATTATATGAACTACCACTTTATTATGGGTTTTACAGACTGTTTGGTTTCCATAAGGTAAAGTAAGGCAGACTTTAATGACCCAGAACTTTGTTAAGGAAAGTTATACACTCCTGCCCGTCACACGGAAAGAAAATTGAAAACAAAATATTACAGGGACGTTTGATCTGCGCCATCAACAATAACACACTTTTCGACGGCATTAATCTAATCCACTTGAAATGTAAAACTAAACGAGACTAAGAAATGAACAAATTGCGACAAACAGATGGTGGACAATGCACTGGACTTCCTTACAGTGTGTCCCTGTTGACACAAATAACATTATCAGAAGGAGCTATTTTTATTCGGTCTTTTGGGGGATGTGGGCGAGTTGAATGGGTGTTCAAAATGCCTCTTTTGTTCTCTTCCTATTTGAATGAGTGTCCAGAAAGTGTTTTATTTATCATCTCCATGACATTAGCCTTCCATAGAGGTATAATTTGCCCATTTCTGATTTCTCAATTCGGTCGCATGTCATGAGGTGGGCACTCAAGGGTGGATCTGTGACACTCCGCCAATAAACTGCTTATTCAAAACGTTTTTTCTCTAAGATTCGTAGGTCTTTTATTTGTATCAAATTGTAGCTGTTGAAGTTCTATTTCATTTGCCACCAACTTTGTTTGATTTGGTGGGATACTTTTGGTTCAGCGGCCTTTTTAGAAAAGCAATAACTGGGTGGATCGGAGCGGAGGTGGAGCGGTGGCGGCGGAGAAGCAGCTAGATTATGGTTATAATATTCTATTACTCCAGGGTAAGGCAGTTTATCTTTTATGAACTGGATGTTATCTATAAAATCAAACAAACCTGGGTGAATTTGAATGAATATTAACCAAATAACACTAGTTTTTTTAAAAAAGGGTCCACTCAGAGAAAAACAGCCTTTTAGTAGTGGCTTTCAATGCATTTACCTGTTAATTAAATACAAAACCCTAACACCAGTGAAGTTGGCACGTTGTGTAAATCGTAAATAAATACAGAATACAATGATTTGCAAATCTTTTTCAACCTATATTCAGTTGAATACACTGCAAAGACAAGTTACTTAATTTTCGAACAGGTAAACTTTGTAATTTTTTGCAAATATTAGCTCATTTGGAATTAGATGCCTGCAACATGTTTCAAAAAAGCTGGCACAAGTAGCAAAAAAGACTGAGAGAGTTGAGGAATGCTCATCAAACACTTATTTGGAACATCCCACTGGTGAACGGGCTAATTGGGAACTGGTGGGCGCCATGATTGGGTATAAAAGCAGCTTCCCTGAGATGCTCAGTCATTCACCAACAAGGATGGGGCGAGGGTCACCACTGAGTAAACAAATGCGTGAGCTGATTGTCGAACAGTTGAAAAACAACATTTCTCAACGAGCTTGTGCAAGAAATTTAGGGATTTCATCATCTGCAGTCCGTAATATCGTCAAAAGGTTCAGAGAATCTGGAGAAATCACTGCTCGTAAGCGACAAGGCCGAAAACCAACATTGAATGCCCGTGACCTTCGATCCCTCAGGCGGTACTGCATCAAAAACCGACATCAGTGTGTAAAGGACATCACCACATGGGCTCAGGAACACTTCAGAAAACCACTGTCAGTAACTACAGTTCGTCGCTACATCTGCAAGTGCAAGTTAAAACTCTACAATGTAAAGAGAAAGCCATTTATCAACAGCACCCCGAAACGCCGCCGGCTTCGCTGGGCCCAAGCTCATCTAAGATGGACTGATGCAAAGTGGAAAAGTGTTCTGTGGTCTGACGAGTCCACATTTCAAATTGTTTTTGGAAACTATGGACGTCGTGTCCTCCGGACCAAAGAGGAAAAGAACCATCTGGACTGTTATAGGTGCAAAGTTCAAAAGCCAGCATCTGTGATGGTATGGGGGTGTATTAGAGCCCAAGGCATGGGCAACTTACACATATGTGAAGGCACCATTAATGCTGAAAGGTACATACAGGTTTTGGAGCAACATATGTTGCCATCCAAGCAACGTCTTTTTCATGGACACCCCTGCTTATTTCAGCAAGACAATGCCAAGCCACATTCTGCACGTGTTACAACAGCATGGCTCCATAGTAAAAGAGTGCGGGTACTAGACTGGCCTGCCTGTAGTCCAGACCTGTCTCCTATTGAAAATGTGTGGCACATTATGAAGCGTAAAATACGACAACGGAGACCCCGGACTGTTGAACAACTTAAGCTGTACATCAAGCAAGAATGGGAAAGAGTTCCACCTGAAAAGCTTCAAAAATTGGTCTCCTCAGTTCCCAAACGTTTTCTGAGTGTCGTTAAAAGGAAAGGCGATGTAACACAGTGGTAAAAAGGCCCCTGTGCCAACTTTTTTGCAATGTGTTGCTGCCTTTAAATTCTAAGTTAATGATTATTTGCAAAAAATATAGAAAGTTTCTCAGTTTTAACACTAAACATCTTGTCTTTGCAGTGTATTCAATTGAATATAAGTTGAAAAGAATATGTAAATCATTGTATTCTATTTTTATCTATGATTTACATAACGTGCCAACTTCACTGGTTTTGGTTTTGTACGTGTTACTCTCAATAACAGTAGAATGGAATGAGATAATACATTTTTGCTTGCTGTTTTTGATTGGGCTGAATGTATGTAATATGCAGGAGTATTGAAAAATGGACCATTTTGACCCTGTCAGACTTTTGTGGCCCACCTCATGACATGCGACCATTTACATGTTGATTTTAAATGAATGTTAGTTTTCACCACAGGCCACTCTATGATGGGAACTGCTAAATTAATCCAATAAAGAGTAGGTATGTAATGGTTGAAGGGTTGTATATTAAGGATTTCCTGGGAATGCATGAGTCTCATGTGTGAGCTGTCAGAAATTCCAATATACCACAGATCTGAAATCAGTGACAGGATAGTGTGGATTCGTAAACCTCAGAATGGGAAGTGTTACCATGTTGGGCTACTTGCTAACTGACTGAGCAGACTTGCTGTACCTTCTATTAAGCAACCAATCAATTTGCAGTGTAGATTCAGCAACCAAAAGGTTCACAAAGCCTCACCTGCACAAAGATATCATCAAGGACAGTGGTAACCGCGTCCCCTTCTGTGCTCTTAGATGGTGAAGGCTATTCAGGTGTTACGGATCCACCTGCTGGAGCTCGAGAAGGTGAACGAGCTCTGCAAAGACTTCTGCAACCGTTACATAACCTGCCTAAAGACCAAGATGCACAGCGATAATCTGCTGAGGAATGACCTGGGCGGGCCCTACTCCCCCTCGCACACTTCTTTGAGTCTGCAGCAGGTGAGACGGCGCCACCTTCCTGCATGGCTGACACGTGACTTCACAGAAACAAAACCTTCTGTCTTACAGATATGCATTCACCTCAGATGCATATTAGACCTCACTTTAAATAATTTTGAGGGTCGGATAAATGTTGACTTTTTTGAAGACGTTCATATGTACACCTTTACCAAGCAGCGGACTCCATAGCTACCTCAAAAACATAGGAAGAGTTTGTTTCCAAAATGCAATATATCCATTTTACTCATTTTGAGTAAATCAGCTTTTTCTGCGTTTTCTGACCCAATTGCATTTTATCGAAAAACACGAACTTTGACCATGAAAAAATACACCTTTTACTATGTATTTCTCAAAAAGGGCTATCGCTGTATGGGTTTTATCTCAATTTAGTAATTTTGACACATTGTATTTTGGAAACAAACTCTTCACATTGTTTAATCTTAGGACTTGGGTGAACTAGCAAAGTGTAGTTAGTCTCCAGTCCATAACATTTTAGGGGGGAAAGCACAGGTTTTATTTTTCTGATGGAGCTTCCATCAAAGTTCTATTCTCATCAGAGCCTCAGAGGCGGTGAAGTGAGAAATGAAATCACTCACACTCCTGAGTGCTGTTCAACTTGACGATCCTTCGCTCCCTTAAAAGGATGTTAGTAGTGCTGACTGTATTTGAGCTTTATGTGTTCTGGCTTTTCTGCTCAGTATCTCACCTGCTTCCTGAGTCTGCTTCCTCCATGGCTACGTCCTGCATGTTTGCTCTCTGATAGGCTCCCGCCTTTCTCTTCGGTAGTTTCCACAGTAACCAGACGTTATTGGCGTTGATCATAGCAAATTATCAGCAGGTTGGGCGAGGAGAGAGACTGAGGCAAGAAATCAAAGACAGAGAGGTAGGAGGCTTCAATTTGCAGATGAGGCCCTGCAAGTTCACATGCACATTTAATTTTTAGCAGGGAATTTTCCGGAAAACAACATGCACGGAATGAATGAAATTGGTGATGGATAGATTTTATCTGTCGTCCTTCTGAAAGGCGGACGCTGACTGTTAGCTGGTGATCAGGAAGGACTTGCGGTAGGGACGGATGGGTGGCACAAGGGGTGGAAGTATCACAGGAGATGGTTGTGGTGTAGTCTCTCCTCACCATCTTCTCTGGTTCTGTTCTTGCCATCCTCCTCCAGTTTGCACCGCAACTGAGCAACCAGCACTGCGCTAATGTCTGCCATTGGCTGCTAATGCTGCACCGATGCAAAGAGGTGGTACTGAGCAAAAACATACGAAATAGATGATCATGAAACTGACCGTTTGGCATGCCTACCGTCTCTCTTTCCTTTATACAAAAATTTGACATTATCCAGCGCCATGTCGAGACTTGAACATCCGACGCATCTTGGCTTCTACAGTGTAACCAGATAGCCATACCGCAGCTATAACTGAGATGGTACGCAATTCGGATGGCTTAAATTATACAGAACGTGAGATTGCATTTTGGAAGTTATGGGACTGGGTAAAGCAGGAGTTCAGAGATACCCAGAGATGGGTGTAGATTAGGGACTGAAATTCTGGCAGTTTCTGCTGCTGTCAGCCATTTTTTGGAGGCTTGTTTGCTCTACCCTTTTGAGACAGCCTTTGGCTATACCAAGCTGATAGCTTACATTCAGTGTGCTTGGTTGGTAATTCAAATGCATTTTTTCATTTTTCTGTTTCACAGTGCAACTTGTAACCCTTCAGAAGATACCCTCCATGAATGGTGGGTTGTTCATGTTTATGTTCATGTTACTCGAATAGTAGCGCACAGGATTAAGGACGCATTTGGCTCTTGATCGCATCAGAATAGTAAGCGCAACAGACCCTGCGGTAACTGCAGACAGGGCTTTCTTCAGGTCACCTGACTGGTGTAAAGCCTCCCTCTCCTCTACTTCCAGGAACTGTTGCAGAGCTCTACTCCCTCGGCGGTCTCTGGCTCCGCCCCTCCCTCGGGCATCGTGGTCCCCGCTGGCACCCTGCAGCAGGGTGGCGTTGCCATGACGACCATCAACTCGCAAGTGGTGTCAGGTGGGCCAACTTCACTGGCAGCTCCCCTCCCCTCCTCCATCTTACCTGCACCTTGTGAGAAAAAAAAACCCCTCCAGACCTATGAGGGTCTGGAAGATCTTGTGCCGAAACATAGCTGGTTTCCTGCAAAAATACTGCTCTTCTAGTAAAGAACTGCTGTGTTCTGCTGATTTAACTTTTTTGTTGAGTGGTTAAGTGCTGCACTGCAAAAAAAGTCTTCTTCAACTCATGATCTTCAACTTGAAATCTTATTTTTTTCCTCTCAATTTGAATGTTTTATTTTAAATTCACTTGTCTTCGCCTATTGGAAAATCTTGATATGAGTTAAAATATCTCATTGGCAACACATTTAATAATATAGGGCTGTTGCCCAATGGCGAGAAGGTTATGGGCTCAGGGCCGTCCTGTGTGGAGTTTGCACACTCTCCCCTCGTTTGCGTGAGCTACCTCTGGGTACTCCAGTCTGCTCCCACAGTCTGAACACTTACACTTCAGGATCACAGAGATATAAAAAAACTAGAGTGGACAATCCCGTCGTTTCCGCGGCAGCACGCCGCCGCCATCTTGCGTATGTATATCGGGGCAGACGTTCAATGGAAAAATGCAGTATAACTGGCCTAAACCGTGCTCGTATACAACGAAAACTCGCTCATACGGGACAACAGCTGAATTTCAGATTTTGATGTAATGTCTTCCGATTAAATAAACATTGAATGTACCGGATTTTTAAAAAAAAATAATTTTTTTTTAATTAATACTGATGTTTGATTACAATTTCTTATTCGTATCCATTTTAATTATGAAAGCATAAAAAAGAACACGGAAAACAAGTCTCCAATTTGTCGTCACTCATGTTCAGCCTACTGTTTACATGTGCCTCATTGGACATTTATACCAACACAAGATGGCGAAGCTATTCTGCCGTTTCCGCTTTGGTCCGGCCCACATGTCGTCCACTCTTGTCTTCTTCTATCTCTGTGTTCAGGATAATAGTACACTGAATTTTCCAGAGGTGCTGAGTGAGTGAATGGGGTGTGATTGCGGTGATGGATTGGTGTATTGTCACGGTGTGTTCCTGCCTCCTTCCAATTGTACGCTGTGATTGGTTCCAGCTCCCTGGATCTGGGCTTGAGATCCCTGTGAACCTGACTACAAATGAGTGGGTTGGATGGATGGATGAATGGATGGATAGAGGGCTGGAACTATGCAACAAACTTGGATGATTTCAAGATGTACTTATTTATTTGTCATTATTGTGTTTTGGGCTGACACGGTATTTATACAGCGCATCACCTCTGGGACTTAAGTCTAAGTTTAAGCTTATTTGCACAAGTGAAAACAAATTCACATCAGTGAAATAAAATCTTAATGAACGACTGCTGGCGGAGAAGGAGACCCAGGGGGCTTGTACAAAGGCCTCTCCCCTGTGATTACAGCGATATACAAAATTTAGATCAAATAAACAAAACATCAAAAGAGGTTCATGACAAGAGAGCTAAAGGACTGAAGATTGATTGGACAGTGTACATGTATTGACCCTGATTGAGGAAGAGCCTGTATAATTTATGCCATAAACCACTTCCTGCATTCATTGTCCTCCGTTACAACGGTCTTTTGTTAAACAGGTGGAACATTGTATCAACCGGTTACCATGGTGACATCGCAGGGGCAGGTGCTAACTCAGGCTTTGCCTCAGGGGACCATCCAAATCCAAAATGCACAGGTAAGGGTGTGAGCTGTACCTATACCCAATCCGGCGACCCCACTACCTCCCCTTTCCCAAATCCCCACTCCCCACTCTCTCCCGCCCCTCGAGACTCGGTCAGTATCTTAAGCTCTGAAAAGCTTTCAAAGCCTTAAATGGTGCATAGACACAAAGAAGTACTACATTCCTGCTGAAATCAGCCCAAGTCAGTCAAGAAGGTTCGAGATACATTTACTGTTATGGTTTTTTTTTTTTTTGCCTTTTCTGAGCTGCATTTTCACCAGCTGTACCATCCACAGACCTGTAGGCCAACGAGCTGCTAAAGCCATGACCATCTAGATCAGGCGTAAGAAACCTATGAAGGCCCTTAACAAACATTACAGAGGTTGATTACTAGAATCAGGTGTGTAGCAGCTTGGTTGGTATGAAAGCTGCACCCACAGTGGCTCTTTCTGGAGAAGGTTCCCTACGCCATGATCTAGATGTATTAAAAAACATTGCTAGAATTCCAGGGTTAGCCAGGGATGGTAACCCGCAGCCCTCTGTCACATTACGAGGAAACTGCCACGAAGCTAAGGCTCAACCCAGGAGGTATCCCGCGGTTACCCTGGTGTTAAGCCCCACCCCGAGGCAGGAAGCCAGTTGCGGGGCTGACTTATTCAGCAGTCAGGGACCAGGGTGCCTGGCAGTAGAATCCTGTGTTTGACAGACAGCCACTGATCGCGGCTCAACCTGCAGGACCATGCCAGGGCCAGGCGCTACACACGAGCGGGGAATAGCACACAGCCCGCAGCTACGTCCCTGACAAGCGCCGGGTAATGACACCGCGGCTCGGCGCTGCCAATTAATTCAGCCCGCTTCCCGGAACATTCATTCCCAGGGCTGAAGGGGCGGGGGGGCGGGGAGGCATTTCCACGTGACACCCCAGCTGCAATGGTAATGAGGGCTGTTTTCCTATGTGATTATTATTTATTTATTTCCCCATCAGCGGGGAGCTGTTTTTCAGAACTTTGCCTCGCCGGTATCTGCATGAAATTAATTACGCCTATTCTTAAAACTGCATGCTTGTATTTATTTATTTATCTACTGACTTATTTATTTACAGGGGCCCATGTTTACCCCCTTTTTAAGACTGTGCAGGGTAAGGTTTGGTGTTTTTTTTTTCCGCTACCAAGCTGCCGTGTTTTCCGTCTTCTAACAATTTATGTGGTTATAGTCGCAGATGGATTATTAAAAATGTATGAATTGTCCTTACATAAAAATAATCTTCTCAGCGCACGCTCTGTGCACAGAAAAATGTTTGCGATATGCGGAGGAAAGACGTGTATTGCCAATTAGGAAGCAGCCGTCCCATGCAGTCGTTATATCGCACTTTGATTCTACACCTTGTGGTGCCATGAAAAGATATGGCACAGTCCCATCGCACTATTATTATCTAGGGGAAGCAGGCAATGGTGTGAGAATCCAAACTGGCATGCAGTGCAGATGGCTTTTGAAAAGGATTGAAAATGAGTCCTCTTAGGCCTATATAATCTGTTGTGTCTGTGCAGATCCCATCGTGTTGCTGTGTCTGTTGACTTCGCACATAGAATGGTATGTGCTCTGGAGTCCAGCTAGTAGGAGGTAATTGGGTCTTTCAAAACAAAACTATTAATTCAGCTAAGTCACTAAAGTCATCTGAAGGAAGCATCGGGGTACTTAACGAGATCTTTGCTAATGAATTACTGTCCATGTGCCTAAAATTCAGCTGTGAATGGCGCACAACCAACACGGTCCACGTTTACGGACCTCTTGCACAGTACAAAACTAATCAGGAGATAAACCTCTGGGAAGGTTATCAGTATTGGTATCGAGCCCTGCTCCTAAAGATCTACCGTCCTGTTGGTTTTCATTTTTAATGAATGAATTTCATTACTTTTAGCTCACCTGACCAATTTAATTTGCTTGCCAACAAGATGTCTGCTCAGACGGTGAGTGTGCCTTGTTACTGTCAGAATACAAAAAACGGGATGGATGATTTCATCAATGTGGTTGGTGCCTTCTGGAATATAGTATGCACAGGTATTGGTAAAAATGCAAGTTTTTGGTAAAACGGCTACAAACAAAAGCTATTTTTACACAAGTATTTTGATATTAAATATGAAAAAAAAACTTTTCAAATTTTAAAACCGGCACAGGGAAAATAGAAGATTTGTTGCTATGGCGATGCTGGGTCCCGAAGCAAGAGAAGGTAGAACTCGGTTTTGTCGTCGCCGTGGCAACGCCCTCCTCTAAAACTCTCTCTGCAGGTGAATTTGGACCTCTCCTCCCTGCTGGACAACGATGACAAGAAATCGAAAAACAAGCGGGGGGTCCTGCCGAAACACGCCACCAACATCATGCGCTCCTGGCTCTTCCAGCACCTCATGGTGAGGCGACAGAAGACTGCGTGGGGGTATCGTGGGCTGGGGCAGTCATAGGTGTTGCGCAGACTCCATCTGGGCTTTTGGACCAGCTTTCCAGAACCGTGATTAAGTGCCGCCTTCCCCAATTGTTTGCTAAATTAGCTGGAAATGCAGCGAGGAGAGTGACATGGCTGTTCTTCTTAGATGATGCAGAGAAACCTAACTTTGTGGTGTTTCACGAAGCATGATTGCTGATTTAGCTGAATTAACGGCAGCACGGAGTACTGCACTAATTCTGGAACATAGACTGAAGTAAAGAGCCAGTCCAAACTGACACAACTGTCCCACTGACATGAAACATACTCCGCTCCCTGTCCAGATGTAACTCATGTTGATTCGGTTTCTCAAAGTGAATATGATTTTGATTTTGGCCTGAAATTAGTTTGAATCAGTAAAAGACATCAGAACGTAGTTGCCATGGTACAGGAAATAATAAACGGGCTAAAAATTGAGTTTTAAAATAACTCAACCGGTCGAGAACTGAAGTCGTGCATTTTAGACCTTTCTAATGAAGAGCTGAAACGTAGGACGCAAGTGGTGTACAACAAGTCTCGACATATAAATGACAGGTTTTCACAATTTTTGAAAAATGGCCATTTTGTGACCTTTGACATTCCTTCTCATAAGGACGCCTATTTCAAGTTCCTGCAGCCTCTAGCAATCTGAAATGTTGATGTATTTTGATGAAACTTTGCATACATCCTTAGGGCATAAACTAGTTTGAGATTTCATTTCAGCCATGTACCCTACTCCCAAATGGTCATGGCAAGGTGGTTGATCTGGGGCATGTTCAAGACCGAAGGGCCTCAGTCCTAGGTCTTGCAAGGGAAGACTCCTGATTTCTGAAAAAGTAGGTGGTTCTTGCATGTTTTCCAACATGGCTGCCAAATCAGGTTTGAATCAAATTCCGTTGAACTAGCTGTGACAATGCTGGACGCCATCTTGAAAAGCAAGTTCACAGATGCTCTCGCTTGTCTTCGCAAGACCAAACGTAGTTTATTCGTACAAGAGGCAAGAACTCGCAGGCTCTCGCTTGACTTGGCGATCTTGAACACACCCCAGTTGAGTTTCGCGTTCACTTGAAGCCCTAATTGATGGGTGTTTTCACTTTCTAACTGTGTCCCTCGCCAGCACCCTTACCCTACAGAGGATGAGAAGAGACAGATTGCAGGGCAAACTAATCTCACTCTGCTGCAGGTCAACAACTGGTAAGCATTCACAAGGCCCTTACAGTCAGCCACACTGTAGATGTATGCAGCATTACCCCGCACAAAGTGAAGAATAATGATATTTGTTGCTGTTACATTGTCCATGACTTCAGTCAGTGTTTCATTCTTATACCTGTCATTGTTCTATTGCCGCAAACTTGGCTCCATCTACTGGTGAAATAGTGTTATCACATTTTTTGTGTATCTGATGACTTTATTTCAAGTCCGTAGTGAGATCTGATACTAGAAGGCATGCAAACTGCTTTACATCTGCCACATATGCATAAACATTGCGCTGAGCATTTTTATTCCAGCAGCAATCTCTTGCTCACTGTATTTTAGTCTCTCCTTGGTAATCTTTTCCTGCTTGATCATGCCCCTCTCTCACTCCGTGCCTTTTTTCTTCCTCTTTATTCCACTCTTCATTTCCCTCCTCCCTTTATCTGTCCTTATTTTCGCCTCTCTTTTGCTCTCTCCTCTTTGCCCTTGTTTAATTCTCTGACTGTCTCTCGTTATTTTGTTCCTCTCACTCTTCTCTTCTTGGTTCTGTGCTCACCCACTCTTCCCTCCTCTTTCACCTCTGTCTCTCCCTCCCTCTCTCCGTCTCCGCTCAGGTTCATTAACGCCCGCAGAAGGATCCTGCAGCCTATGCTGGATGCCAGTAACCCTGACCCTGCTCCCAAGGCCAAGAAGATGAAGTCGCAGCACCGGCCCACGCAGCGGTTCTGGCCCGACTCCATTGTAGCCGGAGTCCTGCAGACACACGGAGTGCACTCCGGGAACAACTCTGATGGTCAGCCTCTTTCTCCATACGCAGTTTTAAGAACTAAAATTTTAATTTCTGGTTGCATTCTTATCCGCGATCTTCCATGATTTTTTTTCTCAAGGATAATTTTTAGTCACTTTCTGATCCATGATCACGCTCACACTCACAGTCTCTTTTGTGACCTCACTTACTGTCGGGTCTGTTAAGATGCAGACAAGAACCAAATACTGATTCAGGGTACAATGCCCCAAGGGAGTGTTTATTCACAGGCATACGGTAATACGATAGAAGAGGGTAAGGCCGTAGCCCAGAACTGCGGAGGGGGCTGTGCAGGTAAGTTGGTGTTGACCGGAGAGGGTTGGAGGTGTCCGCGCCCAGGCCAGTGACTGTCCTGGGGCAGAAGTCAGGTGGTGAATCTCCCTCGCAGAAGCAGGACTGCTTGACAGCGGAGCCGAACGGTTGAGCAGGAACACAGTCTCTAGCCTGGAGACCAATATTAAGGTTGGGAGCTTGTTCCCATCAATAAAGCTCTGAAGCATAATTACACTTTACTTTATCATTTATTTACCAAAAACACGTTGAAGAAGAGCTGACCTTGATACCAGTGGACACAAACTGACTGGAAGGCACATTTTGGTATAAAGCATGACAATCCAGCAACCACACATACTTTACAATGAACTCATAAAGACAGGACATTCACAAAAACAGGGCTAGGCCTTACAAATAATAACATCTGGGTGCAAGGGAGGAGACAATGCAAAAAATAAATTATAAGAGCCCAACTTCAAAAATACATGAAGACTGCTGGATCAAGGGAGGAACTAATTAAGGACACATTAGGGTTGTGACCCGGATCTATAATCTCGCTCGCTTTCTCATATGTAAGATAGGCCCCTCTCTGATCCATAATCTCACACACTGTCTCATTTGTAAACTCAGTTACTGTCGGATCCATAATCTTGCTCACTGTCTCATATATAACCTCAGTCATTGTTTGATCCATAATCTCACAGACTGTTGAGTCACTAGATTCAGTTACAGCCTGATTCAAATTCTCAAACGCTTTCTTATGTAACTTCAGTTATTGTTACATCCTCAATCTCACTCTCTTTTTCTCAGTTACTGTTTGATCCATAATCTCACACGCTGTCTCATTTGAAACTCAGTTGCAGTCTGATCCTTGATCTGGCACTCTTACTCATACGTAACTTCAGACATTATGTGATCAATAATAACTCATGCTGTCCCCCGTAATTTATTTTAAGTCTCTGACTAGAACTGTAATGGTTCATCAATTGAGGGATTCGTCGATCAAACAATAATTAGTAGCCAACTATTTTGATAACTGATTATTTGTTTCCGCTATTTTCAGGCAAAATTGTAAAACACTCTCTGGTTCCATAGGTAAGACTATGGATTATACAGTGACAGACGTTACAGTCTGTGTAGTATGTAAGATATTGTATCAGACAGTAACAGGGTTGACAAATGAGACAAGAATAAGAACATGAGCGAGACAATAACGAAAATATCAGACGAGACAAAGGACTTGCTTGAGAGTAGACACAGCTGAAATTACAGATTCACAACTAAGGGTAATTATTGATCAGACAGTGAATTAAGTTACAGTGGACAGCATGTGAGGTTATGGAGCCGACATGGGACTGAAAAAAACAGTTATTTTCATTATCGATTAATCAGAAATTACTTTCACAATGAACCGCTTATATGTGCAGTCTATAAAATGTCAAAAAATTGTGAAACGCACTCATCGTGATTTCTGATTATTTTCAGTTGCTTCTTTTGTCAAACCAAAAACCCAAACCCCAAAGATTCTTCATTTACTGCCACAAATGACACAGAAAAGCAATGGTGTTTCGCATGACAGTTCCCTCATGCACAGAGCAAAGTCCACACATGGCATGATTACTGTTGCAGAAATTTGAAGGATCCCAATTAAATTTCTAAATTTTGCCACCAATGGCAATACTGCAATGACCACCGAATCCTTGCATGTGATCAGCTGGCACATTGGAAGTTTAAGTTTTCCATGTCAGCATGTGCACTTCCTGTAGACACAGCTATCGATACTCTTTGCTAGCAACGCAACACTAAGTCAGTATATGAAAAACAGCTATGATATTTGCTTTGTGTGAACGCATGCGATTACATTGACAGTTTCAAAATACTAACTCGTTTGCTTTGCCCGTAGCATGAACGTGCAAAGGGAAACCAGTTTAATGCGCTGAAACCATTGGCCATTGTATATATTCTGTGACTGAAACGGGAAGTGAGTGTCACAACGCAAATATTCCAGTGCCACCCAAGATTGGATTTTTAATCGCAACCCCTTGAGTTGACTTGCCTGCATGAGCCCTGACCTGCTGTTTTAGTAAAACCCATGATCTAGACCTTGGCACCCTTTGGGTTGAATTGGAAAGCTGGCGACAAGCCAGACCTAATCATCAAACATTACTTCCCAACCTCAGTTATGTTTTCCTACTGGAATGCCAGAAAATTTTGATCTACGATCGGCTCAAAAATTACTGGCACCCCTTGCTGACAATGCACAAAAAACACTTCAAGAAAAAGTCTTAAAAATACATTTATTGAGAGTCTCTAAATACCAACATGTGAAAACTAGGCTTATGCCGTCGGAGGCGACAGCTTGAGGTATATCCGAACGCCCCCAATCCTCCAATTACCCAATCTTTGAATAAACCCAATACAATATAAAGCCCCTCAGGTCATGAACTTTCATTTGAACTTAATTTCTGGTCAATCGGACAAAGGGTTCTGAAGATATGGCCAAAATGGTAATTTTCCATCAGAAAGCGCCACCTGGTGGCAAAATATTGAACCATACAGGTATGATGTCATCATGTGACACGTTATCAGGTCATGACCTTGCAGTTGCACATAGTTTCATGTCAATTGGAGAAATAGTTCCAAAGATATGGAAAAAATGGTGAATTTTATGTGATAAAGCTCCACCTTGTGTCAAAATTTTGAACCAAACAGGTATAATGTCATCGTGGGACACATTCTCGACTTGTCACTTTCTGAAGCTACCGTTGCCACTGTTTAAATGGACTTAAATGGAACTCCTCTGTCGTTCACTCCATTTTACTCTTTTGTTCTTAATTAGCTAGCCCGCGGAGGATGGGCTCCCCCACTATGGCCGGGTTCCTCCTGAGATTTCTTCCCACTGGGGAGTTTTTTCTCACCACTGTTGGAGGATTTTTCTCCCTACTGGGAGCTTTTTGCCTCATTTGCTGTAGTGGGGAATAGGCTGGGCACTGCCTTTTTATTTCTTTAAACTCTCACTGTAAAGCGTCTTTGTGACAGTCTCTGTGAAAAGCGCTATACAAAATAAATTGAATTGAAATTGAATTGAATTCTCAGGTCATGACCTTCCATTTTCACTTGATTTGAGGTCAAACGGACAAATATTTCCAGAGATATGATCAAAACAGTGATTTTTTCCGTTTTTGGCCCGTGGTGGCCAATCTAGAAATTGTAAATTGTCCAAAATCGAAATCAGTTCTCCCACTTTATGATACTTACTTATATGCAAAACCTGGAATTTCTAATTGAAATATGACTGAAGTTATCGCGTTAACACGTAAATCAGTTTTTGGCCCCTGGTGGCCAATCTAGAAATCATAAGTTGTCCAAAATCGAATCAGTTCTTCCTCTTTATGATACTTACTTATATGCAAAACTTGAAATTTCTAATTGAAATATTACTGAAGTTATCGCATTAACACATTGGGCGCCGCGGCGGCGGCGGTCGGACCAAAAACATAATATCCCCGGAACGTCATTCGGCGTTCGGGGATATAAATACTGAATGATACTCATGTTCCAATGGGACTAACAAGAATCATTTACTAATTTAATTAAAAACCGATTTCCACCAAATCAAGGTTTCACAATTAATGATACCCTTAAAGATAATTTTAAATAGCATCTCCCAAAACTTAACGGGGTATTAAATTCCCTTTGTTTAAGTTTGTGTAAAGTGTAAAGGAACTATATTGAGCCATTACATCTCTTCCTGTTTCATTAGGGTATAAAAATGAGGAAACACACATGTAATATCCCTCTGACATCCAACACCATGAAGAAAATAAAACAACTGTTAGTTCAAAAGAGGCAGATGGTCATAGACCTTCATAAATCTGATATTGGCTGCAAGAAGATTGACAAATGATTGAATATGCCACAGAGCACCGTCAGGCCAATTATTTAAAAAATTCCGAAGATATGGAACTGTTGAAAACCTCACGGGTATAGGACTGCATTTTGCCCCTGAGGATACTGAGGAAGATGATGAGAGAAGCAACAAAATCCCCAAGAATCACTGTGAGAAAATTGCATCTTGGGGTCACCAGGTTTCAAAAAGCACCATCTGGTGCCACCTCCATTAAGACAGGCTCTTTCGAAAGGTTGTCAGAAGAAAAGTTTGTGACCAGAGGGCTCGGAAGAAAACACTTGGAGTTTGCCACACATCATTTAAATTATGACTGGAACAAGGAGCTTTGGTCAGATGAGACCAAAATTTGCACGTTTCGGTCAGCTACAGCATCAACAAGTTTTGCGTTGAAACAGAATGCATTCAAGGAGAGGAACCTCATACCCAGGTTGAAATATGATGGTGGGTCAGTCATGTTTTTGGGGCTGTTTTAAGAGGTCAAGAGGTCGAGCAGCACTGATTAAGGATAATGGCGTGATGAATTCTATCAAGCATCAGGATATTTGGCTGAAAATCTGGTTGCCTCCGCCAGAAGGCAGGGACTTGGCTGCCGGTTGACTTTCCTACAAAACAATGACCAACACATACATCGAGATCCACACACTCTTTGACAACAAAATCAACGTTCTGCAATGGCCATCTCAGTGGCTAGACCTCAATCTAATTGAAAACCTGTGGGCAGAGGTGAAGAAGGCAGTAGATAAATGCAAACCCAAGAATGTGGAGGATCTTGAGAGGATCTACTTAGAGGAATGGTCCCAAAGCCCCCCAAATGGGCACCTTCACCTCGAAAAAAAATTGTAGGAATAGACTTTGCTGTTGTCCATGCCAGAGGTAGTTCCACTTAGTACTCAAATGAAGGGTGCCAATAATTATGAAATCTTGATTTTGTTGAAATTTAGTTTGTATTAACTGATTTGTTAGAAAGAACCAAAATCATTTCACACTTGTTATATACATTCCATTTCTCCATAATAATACTTGGGGGGTGTTTGTATTCTTTGTGCATTGCCAGTCAGGGGTGCCAGTAATTTTTGAGCATTGTCTTCTAACATCTAATGCAAACATTCAAAGGAGGCTGGAGGCTGATACAGCGGCAAAGGAACAAACCTGGTGCAACTGCACACATTTATCATATCGGAGGTTGGTTCGGCTGGTATCCGTACATTTTTAGCCACGTAGTAAATTTATGGTTGGAAAACTATCTCCTGCTTACGATCTCTCATCTCTGCCTGTCTGTCTGTCTTTCTGTCTCCGTCTGTCCTCCAGTCTCCCTGACGATGGACAACTTGCAGTCGTTGTCCTCGGACTCGGCCACACTGGCCATGCAGCAGGCCATGCTGGGGGGAGCAGAGGACTCCATGGACGGGACGGAGGAGGAAGAAGAGGAGGAAGAGGAGGAGGAGGAGGAGGAGGAGGAAGAGGGGATGGAGGAGGAGGAAGAGGAGGCGGAGGAGGAGAGGGGGGAGCGGGAGAGACGGCTGCACGGCGGCGGCGTTCGAGACCTCGGGATAGAGCACAACGAGGACATGGAGTGAGGAAGGCCGGGCGGATGAGGAGAAGAAGAATGATCTGAGGAGGCTTCAGAACAGGAGCGTCCACACAGCACAAACACTGCACACACAATATGCATATTCCACATCTTCATGGACAAAGACCCCGCTCGTGTTCCAGCTGGACTGTTCGCCTATTCAGTCATCTCTCTGCACAGTGCTAACGCAAACTTTCAGACTTCAGCACTGGTGTGGACAACCCAGTTTGGATCCCACTTTATCTACGATTGTAAAAACACTTTATGTCCTCTATAGCTACGGTGATTAGGTATCATCAAGCTCTAGTTAGCTCAATATATTTAAACAAGAACAACAAAAACTACAGCTACGAAAACAACAGTATCATCCACAACAACAATAATAATTATTATAAGAAGAAGAAGGTGAGAAATGGTTCGTTTATGGAAGTTGATGTACAAATTACTAGACAGCGTTACTGGCCAAGCAGCTGTAGTTTTTTTTGGAATGCCAATGCCATTGTTTACTCAATGACTCATTGCTTCTCAGGTCAAATTCATTGCGCTCGGTCATCTCTCGTCTCAGATATACATAAACTCTACAATGTCACAAATGGATGTTTTCTTAGACGCATGGTTTATAATAGTTCATTACTAATACAGCAACATAAGAATGAAACAGCACAAAGTTGGTGTATTCAACCTTTCGAGCATCGCCAAACTACTGCTCACACAAAAAAGTCCATGAAGGCTAGTGGACGCTAGTGTTTTTTTTTTTGTTTTTTTTACTTTTGGAATGAAAACCTTGCACGTCCAGAGCACTTCAAGAAGAGGACTGACAGCCATTTTGCATTCTGGTAACCTCTGGTTGTCTAATCAAAGCTACGTACAGAATGCGTGACCCTTGATTGAAGTGGTGTAATCGAGACTTGGAAATTGCAGTCACGTGACTCTGAAGGGGAGCCAGGACTGAGCTACACGTGTGACCTCTGAGACCGTTTCTCCCACGTCCCCCAGGAAAATTAATCAAGTATAAAACATGTAGGGAGTAAAGGGGGGAGATGCACTGTGCAATTTCCTTGTTCTCCGCCAAAAGGACAGGAGCGTTTTATGTTGACAGAGAATTTCTGGAAAAAATAACAGAGACTTATAGATGACTGTGCGTCAGACTCATCTGTAACCGGGGGTGGACTGTGAAAGTGTTCCGTCAGTTTTGTGTGAGGAAAATTTGCAAACTGTGAAGGGTATTTCTGGCCTTCTTTTGTGCTAAACAATCTTCAAAAAAAAATCGAATTAGCCTTTTTTTTCTGATGTGATGTTCAGAAAGAAAAAAAAAAGAAAAAAGATAATCTGTTCTTGGATGTCCATTGAAATCGTTATTTGTGAAGTCTTTGTTCCTCATGATTGTTTTATCGATCTTGCTTGCTTTTCAAAAATGTCCTTTTAAAGCAGGTGAGACATAGGGAAATTTTTAATTTGTTTGTACACATTGTTGGCATAATCTATTGTGTTTCAATAGAATGTTTTTTAATTATTAAAAAAAAGAATAATCTATTGGTTTGAATTTTTTGTCATGTGATTTACATGTGCTTGCATACCCCGATGTACATTTAAGAGTCACTTTTAGTTTCCCTCTTCTGTGGCATTTTTGCCTGGTGCTAGATTATAGAACCACAGTGTGAGGCTGATAATTGAAGATCCAATGGTTGTCAGTGAGAACACATTACAGGCAGTACACATTACACGTAACCGAATGTGTCATGAATGCAAATGGATACTAATTTCCACCCATTGCAGGATCTAGTGATGGAAACACTGTGATCAATGTTTTTTAAGTTAAAATGGCAAAATCTGTTTATCGCAACATGATGTCTCATGAAATACAATCGGATAACAAATTATAAGTCTTTTACATCAAGAACTACCATACTACAGGTAATTCAGTGATTTTAAAAGCTGACGATTAACATCGGAAATTAAAGGTGTACCCCTTGACGAGTAGATTTTTTAATACTTTTAGTTGTAAACCTGTATTATTTTGGGTTACTGGGGGTTGATAGTAACATCAGCATTTGAATGTTCTGTTAACATTTTTATCATGTATTTGTGAAGAACTGATTCAGATACCACACTGGTCATGCTAAGTGTATGTTAACTCATGCATTCCACATTACAGGAATGCAATGAGACAACCTAAAGATCTAAGGTTCCCATGGGACCCAGAAAATCTCTTATTCAAGGATGGAAAGTTCATGCAGGAATGATCATGCATTGTGTTTTTAATGCTGTAAAGCGGGGTGCTGCACCTTTCCCACAAATAATTACAACTGCTTACTGGAGTGATGGGCTTTCTCTGGAGATATGTTTCTGTGGGTGAGGTGCTCTTCCGTTCATCGACAAACACTTATCGACAAATGTTATTTTTGCTCCAGTCTGTGTTTTACCTGATTGTGTATTTTATTCAAGTGCTGCTACTATGCCAGGCACAACAGATAAGGCTCATGGACTGGCTACATCGGCTCTGAAGGTGAGACCTTATTCTGGGCTGGGATCAATAGTGTCCAAGGAAGACTGCTTGGATGCAGCAAATGTTATAAGCTCAAATTCTCAAAAGAGCAAACTGCACACTCGAGTTTTGGTGTAATGCTGTGTTCGGCCTGCGTGATTTTGAGTCTGGACCACCCTGAGTCTTGCAGGCAATTCGATTTGATAGTGCTTAATTGAGTGGTTGCATCATCGAGGAGGGTGGGGATTAGCCTGGCGGGATCTCTTTCCTATTGGTTGCTTTCAATCTGCTTGTGGCAGCTGTCCTATGACTGAATGTACAGTCTGCACTCATTGACACCATTTTGACATGCCTACCAAAAAAAAAAAAAAAAAAAAAACTGGGAAGTGTACATTGATAATAATATAATCATTATTATTATTAATATTTATATCATTATTATTATAACTACTACTACTACTACTTCATATTAATATATGATTTATTTTTATATATTCATTTTTATAAAGTTTTTTATTAAAGACTTGCACATAAGAACATGAAGCTGAGATTTCTAAATTTACATTCACTGTATGTCATTGCAGATAGTATGAACACAAGATATTTGATGTTTCATCTGGCCAACCTTGTTTCATTTGAAAAGATACATCTGTCATCTGCCATTTCATGTCTACCACACATTGAAAAAACAGGTGGGGCAATTTAGGACTAGTAATGATTTTAAAAGTTTGAATAATGATGTCAAACAGCTGATGTCCATAGATGATTGTTATCGTGATTTTGATAAAACAGCAGCATCCAGGAAAAGCCTAGATCTTCGGGAGCTGAGATGGTGGAGGATAATCACTTTGCACAACATAATTAAAAGATCCAAGGAATCTGGGGGGATTTATTTTTTGTGAATAGGGCAAGGGTTCAAGCCTGAACTGAATACTGTTGATCTCCAATCACATAGATGGCACTGCCTCAAGATCCACTATTTATCTATTAGTGATATAACCACATGGGCTCAGGATTGCTTTGTTAAACACTATTGTAGATACACCAGCTCATTACAATTAAAAATTACCGTGCAAAAAGGAAACCTTATGTTAGCAGCACCCAGAAGTATAATCGATTTCTCTGAGCTCAGAGAATTCTGTGATGATCACACCGTGGAAGACTAATCAATGCTTCAGGTCTTTCTAGAGAAATTGTGGACCCTATTCACTCCAGAACAAAGAAAAAAAGGATCTGTTACCAGCAAAAAAAGTCTAAAAGTCGGGTTTTGTCGTGGTTGGGGCTTTGTCAGTGCCTTTATCAAGAGTTACTTGCACTTCTGTGAACTCACCATTAATGCTGAAAAGTGCACTGAGATTTTGGCGCAATATATGCTGCATTCAAGGCACCATCTTTTCCAGGGACACCCATGCATGTTTCAACAAGACACCGCTAAACTATATTCATTTAACAAAGGCATGGCTGCATGAGAAGATGGCACGAGTGCTGGACTGGGCTGCCTGAAGTCCAAACTTGTACCCAACAGAGAATGTATGTCCCATTTTGAAATGAAAAATGCGACAGCTTTGACCATATATTGTTGCACACATTAAAAAAAGGGAAAAAATTACACTTGAAATACTTAATCACTTGGTGTCTTCAGTCCCCACTTGTTCACTGAGTGTTGATAAAAGAAATTGCAACATCACAAAATGGTTAATACCTTACTGTTACCCCCTATTTTTTTTTTTTTTTGAAATGTGTTGCAAGATTTGATACATCAAATAATGTGCTGTCACATTGTTTTTGGCAAAATACAGGTCAAAGATAATTTACTAATTACTGCCTGCCGTCCCAACTTTTTCCGATTTTGGGTTGCACTTGCACTGTTGCAAGGGTGATACTGATAATTCTAGTACTTGTGTTTTTTTACTAAAAGAGTGGAAAAAATGGCTCAGAATTCAAGTAAATGAATGTAAAATGAATTTCTGGGCAGCTGCTCGAGGTCCTGCAGTGGTTTGGCACCTGCTCCGTTAGAAATGGGCGGCTCGTGGGCAATTCCGCCTTTGTTCTATAAAGCGAAGTGTTGATGGCTATTCCTTGCCACTTGGACTGTCTTCATCCTTTGAACAGCCTGGCAGTGCGATTGGGTTGGGGTTGGCTCTCTTAAATCAGGACAAATGGCATCATTTGGTCTGACGTTTAGATGAGGGTATCATCAAGAGATCGCCCGTAAATGTTACAAGTCTTACCGCAAATACCTTTGACCAATTACAGGCATGTTTGAGTTGTCTGTGGGCTCAAGACCACATTCTCGCTCTTATTTTTGAATTTCACAAAGAGTAAGCCTGTTATGAGCATAGTGGCCCATCGGGCCTGTGCTTAACCACGGTTTCCATAGTATGAAGCGACTAGGAGTGTTACTACTCCTCCTGGATGTGATGCCAGTCCACTGCAGGTACTCCTCCAGCTCTTAGTCAAGTTTCCCTGTCTGTTTTCTGGTACCCATTCATACACCTGGGGGGAGTGAGGCGTGGAGTGCGGGAGTGAAGTGTTTTGCCCAAGAACACGCCGTAAAGCTCGTGGCCGGGGCTTGAACCACGGACCTTACGATCCCAAGTCAAGCCTACTTGACCACTGCCTTGACGCACAAAAGCATTTCACATGCTTTCAATTAAGGAACTTAATTTTTTTTTAGCCTAACAAGGTTATGCATTTTTCATTTCTGATACATATTTCCATCTCCTGCAAAATGTATTAGTTATGTGTTATGATTTTTTTTCATGGAATTGATTGAATCCTGGCAGTGCTTATAGCAAGACACACTTAGAAAACTGAGAACATCTTGTGCTCTTTCACAGCTGATGTCAATGCCATCTGTACCACTTTACGAAGTGCCTCAGCCCTGCTCCAATTCAATCAACCATGCAACTATATTCAAATGGCTCTTGCATTTCACAATACTGTATTTTTCCTTTCTTTTTTTTGCTCAATACAAGATGAGTAGTACTGTCTCTTCATACTGAGGCTGTAGACTCGAATGGTTGACTTAAAGCACTCATATTTCATATGGAACTTGTTTATTCTCCCTGTGTCTCAGTGGCTTTCTGCCGGGCTCTCCACGCCCCTCGTTCAGTTTAATGCCATGCATGTTAGGTCAAGGGAAAACTCAAAATTGCCCATAGGTATGTCTCAGTGAAGTTAAAGAGAGTATGTGTGCAACTGTGGTGGATATATTTCTGCCTCTCAACCATTGAATGCTAGGAGAGACTTAGCCCCCACCCACAAACCCTCCAGCCAGAAGCCCAACCTGCGCAGAGCTGAGAAGATAATGAATGGATTGACATTTTGCAGCATATTTTGCCAGTCAAAGCAGCCTTCAGAAGATATTTTTGCAAGAAAGCCATTTCATGTCCTTTGCTACAGTTCCTATTTCAGGCTATGCTTCATCGCAGTCTTCACAAGATAAATACAGGCCTTGCATGCAAGTTGTCTCCAAATGCGCAGATAAAGTTTAAAAAAAGCTCAGGTTGACTCACTCACACCAGTTTTGAAGCTGAGCCAGCGCATATTCGGTAATATTAATTGGAAGCTTGCTCATCATTTAACAAGGGATTCATTTTAATTTGGCTCACCAATAACAGCACAGCGATAGTAATGACTAATAAAAGGCACCACTGCGCCAGTGATGACATCAGTTGAAAGACCAGCAAATGGACCCCTTCAGTATTTCTTGGATCAGTTTACTACCTCAGTTCATGGGAGGCATTTCAAATGGGCTATTTTTATTAAATGGTTATTATTGGTTATCAAAACACCTTCCTCAACACTTTGAAGAAAGCTTGCATTAATTAATGCTGAAAACATATAAGCGGGTCGGGTCTTCGTCAATAAATATTTCCTGCCAGTCTGTAATTACAAAATTTACTGAAGATACACTCTAGCTTGCCAAACATGGTCCCTAAAATTGTGCAGCTATAGGGCTTTTCAAGTTACATAAATTGCTTCTTTAAATGCCCTAGTAAAGTCCAAAGTGTGATTTAAAGGGGTCTACTTAATTTCTTAATTAATCACAGGCATGTTTTGAGCGCAACATGAGATAAACCAATCAGAGTGTGATCTCCCATTCCCTTTAAAAGCAAGAGGCCCTTGTATCTTGGCAAATTGCTATTAATGGTCAGATTTTTCCTAGAAAGAGAGAGAGACCCCAAGCGCAGAGTGGCAGGCAAAATTACTGGTTTATTATTGTTCATTGCACAAAGTTTGTAACAGGCACACAAGCACACAGAAACAATGGCAATGAAAATACAAAATACAAAAGAGAATCAGGCTTCCAACTCCAGAAAGGGAGAATTTAGGAAAGCCCAGATAGAAAGTAAATACTCACAGAGAGGCGGAAACCCGCGCTCTGAATAGGAGTTTATTTTAGTAGGGAAATTAAGAAGTGGGAAAGCGCAAGCTCTCTATAAAGACAGAATTTCGTCTCCCGAACCGGAGAGAACCGAAACCGCTTCAAGGAAAAGGAAGTGAATGAACGACAAAAGCCAACTGAACAAAGCAGGAACTAAATAGTGGAGTGATGAGAAAACCAAGCCAATAGAAAGACTGAACAAATGATTGAATAACTGGTACTAGTGGTGGGAAAAAAAGCTAACAGGCAGGAATGACGAGCTATAGCTGTCGCTCATCACAAAATGTCATTTTACATTCTCTCCTGAACTGTTATAAATCTATTCAGGTGAAAAAAGTTGTCATACACTGTGAATCCCAGGGTCGCATTTAAACGTGTGCGTAAAACAAGAAAACGGAATAAAGTCGTGAATACAAACATATCGATACGCGGGAGGGGCAATGTCTGAGAAAAATAAAAATAATAACAGCTTGGGGAAAAAAATGAAACAAATGTTATTTTATGCTGCTGTAACTCCTTGAATAATATTCTCTCCTTTATGGACAATGTGGCTGGGAAAGAAACGGATCAACCTGGATGACATAGGAACAAAAGTAACTGATGATAAATACCAGATTGTTGACATCTCCTCCTCGAAAGCCAAGTCAGATGTACGGAAGAAATAATGATTAATAATTATGGACTGTGACCATAATTTCATCCGCCACTTTAATGCTCATAAAGTTCTGCCGTTTAAGGTTCCTTCGTCTATCAGCCAAACAGAAAAAGTATAATAAGCGCATTTCAAACAAAATACAGAATTGTGTATCTGATAACACGGGTTATAGGTATTGTATTAGTGGATCAGTTTGGATTCCAAATTGATTTTGAGATAATTGCGGGTGATGGCTAATCCATGGCAGACTCTGACCTGACTTATCAAAACACAGAGGCATTAAAAAAATTCTCTCTGTACTTAGCAACAAAAGAAGAGACAGACCAGAAACTAAAAAATGAGTAATTATTGTAAGAATATTATTTATGATTTGCCCATCAACATTAATACTCATTTCTTCAAACATTTCTTTATTTTGCTGTCACTTGTATTTGGTGGGCATACGAGTACATTAACTGACCTCCATTTCCTATTTTTGATTGAACGGAAATGTAGGCATGATGTGCCATGTCTTTAATAGCCCCCTAACAGCTGTCCCTTCATGGGGAATCACCTAGAAGACTGCAGGAATGACCAACGGAGTTACGGCTTTATCCTGAATAATTTGTGAATAACTAAATGTGTGATCGTGCGCGTTGAATCGCGAATCACCTGGATTTTGATAAACTATGTTCCCTCATGATTTAAATACATCAGAGCATTCAATGATGAAGTACACAATTGTACCGGTATGCAATCGATCACATCACCATTATGACATTTTTTAAATATCTTAATTTTCACAATATTTATTTTCTGCATCATAATCTTTTTTTATTTTTAATTGCATGCCTATGCACTGCTGCTCATCCCTGTGTGTGTATCAAGCGGAGGGTAAGCGCATTGTCCACTCTCCTACGAAGGCGCGTAATGCTATGCTAATAATGTGCCCTTAAAATGGCAGTTAAGATCTGACAATTGACTGCAGATCAGGTTTTTGTTGGTCAGTCACGCAATCGATTTTAGCTCCCACAAGCAACGCGCCTGCAATGTACCTGATAACACATGATTTAAAGACCAACCAATGGGTGCCCATTTTGGCACAAATACTCTGTTATTTATGCAACCTGAGCACTGGACGGACAAATGACAACTCTCCTGTGATCTGGAAAACCTAGTAAGTTTGTCACTTTTGGTAGAAACTGAGTTTGACCCTCATTTTCAGTAATTAAGAGAGGTGAAAATCTTAACTGTCAAAATCAAGTTTCTAGTATTATTTTCGGTTAGGGAAAGTCCAGAATCCTAAAGTTCTTATTCAGTTGTGAGAATCCTTGTCACTGATAAATTCACTAGGTTTTTCCAGATAACAGGAGAACTGTGCTGGTCATCTACTAGTTTTGCGCCGGTTTACGCAGGGTGAAAGATTGAGCCCATAGTCTTATTAAAATTGTGAATGCAGACCAAAAACTTCCCATTTCGTATTTACCCCCCCAAATCCAAAAATATGGATGGTATGTTAGATTAAAATCAGAAGTGAAAGCTGGGATTTGTAAATTATTTTCGACTTGTATCATGCTGAAAACAATACAACAGCACATTATCTGATGATTCATATTGTGGATTTTATTGGTTTTTCAAAATAAACACTTGTTTCAAATTTGCAACATATTAAAAAAAAAGTGGGGACACTCAAGTATTTATCACTCTAAAGACGCCATTTTGAAGGTCCTCTATCTCATCACCAGGTGCGAAGCCAATTAGCCATTACAAGCCATGTCTAATATGCTCTTTGTGACATCAAATGGGGGAGGTATCACCCGCAATAATGATGGAACTGATGACCTGGTTTGCTGAAGTTGATCTGTCCTCCTGGCCTGTTGGTAGCAATTTTGCGGTATAATGTTATAAAATGAAATGGTTTGTAATGAGTGTTTGCACCTGGTGACATGATAAGGGATCTTCATTTACTCTTTAGACTCTGACTTTTACACTTAAGTGATCCAACACTAAAAAAGTTTTTTTTTCATATTGCGGGACAATGTCATGCGCATATTCCGTACCTGCTGGTTGCAGAGCTTCACTGAAACTACATCACACTTGCATTAAGGGGATTATTCAAGCCCCGGATGCCATGTTTTTATAGCCACATCATTACCTCTACATTCCCTGAATCTTTTATGTTATGCACCGTGGAGGGTGAAATATCAAAAAACCCTTCCTATTTTTCTTTGAGGAACATTGTTTTGATTTTTTAAACGTGAGCAAATCCTCAGGCTATCTTTGTTCCTGAAGGACGAGGCCTTCTCTGGATGCTGCTTGTGTAACAATTCGTGATCATGCAATGAGCTGCTGACAAAACTGTTTCAAATCACACTGTTATTTATTACCTCACCGAAGCTGGAGAACGTTATGTCAACATTATTCACGTTTGTCTGTTAGTTGGTTTGTTGGTTTCTTTGTAAGCAGGATTACGCAAAAAGTTATGGATGGATTTTCCTCAAATTTGGTGGAATGATTAAGTATTGTTCAAGGAAGCAGTGATTCGATTTTGGCAGGTCAAGGTCAAAGGTCAGGGGCATGCAAAAGGTCAAAAACACATTAAAAACATATTTACGCAAAGACTACAGGACTACATAAACACAAGGATTGCGAGCTAGTACTGGCAAAAATAACATTGACTACATTGACGGACATACTTGCACTCTTTGTAGCTCTAGTTTATTTATATATTTACTTTTAAACCTCATCACTGGTCATAAACTGTTGCGGCCCCAAGTTTTCTGAGAATGCATTGCAGGTCAAAATGGAGAAAATGAACCAGATAAAACATTAAATATCTTGTCTTCATAGTGTCTGTGATGAAATTATTATTCCTGTCTTTTTTATGCACCACACTGTCCCAGATTTTTGTTGTGGTAATATAAACCACTGTATAAATACGATGCAGTACACATACAGTTTAATACAAATGAAAAGTCAAAGCACTCAGTTTTCAAGATGCCAGAGGTACAATACATACATAAGAAAGTAAGTCTGTTTCGAACCTCGTGGCCCATCAGCCTGGTGCTTAACCCCGGTTTCTGCGGCATGAAGCGACTAGGAGTATTACTACTCCCCCAAGATGGGATGCCAGTCCATCGCAAGTACTCCCCCCAGCTCTTAGTCAGGTTTCCCTGACTATACGCTGGTACCCATTTATACATCTGGGTTGAGTGAGGTGTGGAGTGTGGGAGTGAAGTGTTTTGTCCAAGAACACACCGCGAAGGCCGTGGCCGGGGCTTGAACCCAGGACCTTCTGATCTCAAGTCAAGCTTACTTGAGCATATTCATGGAACTTTTTTCAACTGCAACAATCAAAAATATTTTGAACTCATTTTTCACATCCCACGTTGTGCTAATTGAGGTTTTTTGAATTAGTTAAAACAGCTCGTATATGAGGAAACAGGAGGAAACATGAATAAGTGAGGAAGACTTGTTGGTTTTGCACATGGCACTGAAGCACTGTAGATGCCACTACATAACAATGGTGTGTAATTTTGCCACTAGAGGGAGACATGACACTACAAGAGGAAAAATGTTTTCATTCTTAAACTCTGAGGTTTTGATGCATTTGAATAAAATTCTTCCAAAAGACCAACGGGCCAAGAGTCTGAACAAGTAATTGTCATCAACCTCCATTCTGACAAACGCCAGAATGGCTTCAATGACAAATTTCAGTGTAAAAGAAAAAATGAAGATATTTTGGCAGCATTGCTTTTATCTGGTTAATGAAAAATGGTGCAAATTTTTTGAGAAAAGAGGAGTTGATTTAATGGAAAGATTTATCTAAAAGAGCATTATTTGTGGGGGAAATGAATCAATAAGCGTTTAATCATCACCATACCCACTGGAACTTGGCGACGCCATATTAAATGTGAAATGCTTGTCGACTAATAGTAAAGATATTACCTTTGGGATGAAAATCCACAAGTTTCAGTTTTTATGACTTTCAGGGAATACACACTTCAAGACCTTTTATTATGGTCATCAAAAATTGACGATACTGACAAAAAAGTTCTTTCTGATTTTAAAAATTCATAATTTTGCACTGACTAAATTGACAGATGATCAGTGGCTCTCATAAAAGGAATCTTAAGAGGAATGCGTGCTGTAAGATGGAGGCAGGAGAGTAGTTGTGGTGGAGCTGTATCTGTGGGTTCTACCATGTGGGGCTAAATGAGCCCTCTTGGCAGCCTTTATAACTGCCCGGAACTTTAAAAGCAGTTTTATTCGGAGAGTTTGCTATGGGAGGCAGATAGACTGGGATACCATGAGATAGGGGTGGACACAGTGAGAAATGTCAGCGCTCAAGGCCTACAGGCACAGTAATTGCTTCACTGCACTGTGATCCTCACAGCTAAGCTCAGGGCGGGAGCACGAGTGGGTAAAAATAGGAGAAAAAATGACAGGATCTGGAAAAACCACTAGTCCCTGGCATGCTGTTTGAAGTGGGAGGGTGTCCCTGTCCTGATGAGCACTTTTGGGTGGGGGTTAGCGGGGCAGCTCTTGGTCCCTCCCCTCCCACCGCAAGGTCAGGTCCCTCCAGTCCAGCCGGGGACCATCTGGCCTGGGACGCATCCCCTCTAATTATCCCAGTTCGTGCTGTCACTGAGCCAGGGCATCCCGAATACTTAAGCATCTCGCCAGCTTCAGACCAGTTTCACCACTGCCTCTCTGGACTGACATCCAGCAGGAGGATCTCGGGCAAAAGCAGCAGGACTATCGTAACCAGCCGCAGGACTATCGAGAAAAGCGGTGGGCCTATCGAAAGAAGTAGGAGGACTCTTTACAGAAGCTGGTGGAATATTGACAGGTACCGTGAGAACCTTTATACACTACACCCCAAACTTTCAGTACAATGTCAAAGCGAACAACTGGCTCCTTGCTTGAGGATGATCATTAGTCTCATTCCTGTATTTTTTCCAGAAGAACAGTTTGCACCTGTGCTAACGGTAATTTCCACATTTGTGAAGGGAAGTGAAATGATCGGCAATTTTACCTGTAAATGAGCATATGAAAATATGAAAGAAATATGAAAAATATAACATTTTTATGCCAAGTATTCTTTGCAGGCATGGGCAGCTGTGCTTTTTGATATAAACTGATTGTGCCTTGCACAAAATAATGTAAATCTACAGTATGCTCACTTCAAAACCTTTTAGGATGCATATTGTTCTTGATTAGTTTGTATATACATTGTACATGCCCTGTGAGGAACATGGAGTATGCATGTATAGACTGTATAGATTCATACTTTTCAATCATCTTCTGCCTTCAGCTTCCCTGTAAAGAGTGTGTGTGAGAATCCTCCTGTGAAAAGCGCTATACAAATAAAATTGAATTGCATGTTTTATATGTCCTGAGGCCCTTTCTCTCCTGCACTCCTCCTCAACCTGTATCCATCCTCAGCCGTCAGGATGTCCATCGCCAACACGGCGGCCCAGGCCATGCTGTCGGACTCGCTGCTTCGGGACAGCCCTGGGGACAACCGAATCCGCTCCCTGGATCTGGAGCTGCCACTGGACCGCGTCATCAAGTTTATCTCCGTGGGCTTACCCCTGCTGCTAGTGTCCATGGCGTTTGCCCGTGAGATCTCTCTGGGTAAGGACCCCGCTTCCTGGTGACCACTCAATACGCCGGGGATTTTATTGGGCCACCAGCCCTTTAAATCAGTGGCGTAGCCAGTGGACGGGGGGGGGGGGCGGGGCACAGACACGTCACTTCATGACAATTAGTCCTCACTAGTTCTCAATCATTTTTCTTTATTGACGCGTTTTCCAATTATCATAATTTGCAACTGAAGACATGGATTCTCTCCATATGCGATCTAACAGCGATTAAATCATAGGTTAAATTCAGAACAGTGGCGGAGCAAAAACAGAGAATTGGGTGCACAAAACATTCGTTTAAAACAATTATTAGTCCTGACCTGTTCTCAATCATTTTCATAATTAACAGTCGGTTCACTCCGAGAGCACTCCACAGTTATCAGGTGCTGCTTGTTCTCCCCGATTAGGTAAGACGACAATCATGTCTGGACGCGTATTTGCTGTATTTAAATCGACATTATTTAAAATTGCATACCTCTCGACTCCAACGCAAATTGCTTGAGCTGCAGGCTTTTTATAGCCTATTGAACTGCCGAGTGCCACTTCTTTTTTTATGAACCCACACAATGCTGAGAGTGAAAGTCCGCGTTTCATTGGAATGCAGACCAGTTCAATCAACGCAAAGCATTAGCCTATTCATAAGTAAATTATGTTGCTGTACTGAATTTAGCCCATGATTTCATCGCTGTTAGATTGCATATGGAGAGAAACCATGTCTTCAGTTGCCAATTACAATAACTGGAAAACGCGTCAATAAAGGTAAATGATTGAGAACTTGCCAGGACTAATTGTCATAAAGGGACGTGTCTTGGCCCCCCCACTAGCATTAAATTCAAGTGAGAGCCTCAGCTCTTTTGCTCAGCTTATTGCTAGCCCCAAAAGAGATAGGAATCTGACCTTCCAGTTACAGGAGTTGAAAAGTAGGGGAAAAAGTTATACTTCAGAGTGGAAACGCAATACCAGCAGAGTGAATGGGTCCATTAGGAATCACATACATTTACACCCTGCAAGGAGTAAGATCACAAGGAGTACAAGTGTTCCCATCTTAACTGTCTTTAACATTAATGTAACAATCACTGCAGGTCTGAATTTGGGGAAATCTTCATGAATTATCTATTGATTGTTATTTTTTCAGAGTGAAAGTTGGAACAGAACTGCGACTTGGAATTGAAAACAGGGTTGACAATGGAATTCTGTTTTAATTTTCATTCAGAGGAGTAGGGGTCCTTTACTTTGCACTGATTGAGTAGCATCTAAAAGTACAGCCGGGGTCATTTCCATTTTAAATTCAGTCAGCTCATAAACGATGAAATGGCCAAAACTGAATTTCAATTACCTTTACGAACTGACTGAATTAAAATGGAATTTACTCCAGAGCTGATCTCTGTCACAGTAAGAGCCTCGTTTTATGAGGATGGGGAGCGTGCATCAGTGCACAGATGGGACTGAAGCCCGTCTCCACAGATGCTTTTGGGTGGGGCAGCAATTTGGGATGCAGTGGGGGGCCAGAGGAGCGGGCTAATTACAGCTGCCCTCTGTACTCTCTGTAATCTACCGCGCTGGAAAGGAGCGGATCATTTAATTATGAGCAATGTCATTAACAACACTTTAAGGGCTCCCTCTATCTTCCAGCTTGCCTGTGCACATGTGTGTCTGAAATCTGATGCACTTACGCTGTCAACACAACAGCTGCGTGAAATTTGACTTGAGCGAATTAAAGAGAAGGGACATACGGTATCGAGTGTTTACTTCGAGGCAAAACTGCAGCGCGCAGTCAATGAATGGGCGAAGGTAACGCAAGGCATTATATGGGGAAAATCTGTTCTACTGACTGCGCTGTTTCAGCATGTATGTCACATGAACATGGCTGAGATTGCACCCTTTGTCTTTCTGGATTTAACTATATATATAAAGGCACATAAATATAGACCTCTAAAATGCTATTACATGTGCAGTTATCTTTCATGGCAGAGGGTGTGGTCTGCTTTAGCTTGTAGAGTGAGTAAATTGCGGGGTTGTTGTAGGTCTTGGACTGAACTCTGTATGACTAAACTGTCTGTAAAAGTAGTGCTCTCTGCTGGATTTTACTGGCACTCCTTCATTCTTCTCAGAAGTGGGAGGTAGTGCGGCCATTTTTTTGACCGCCTAGCAGGTCGCAGTGGGGGAAGGAGGACTTGAAGGATGTTCTCTAGCTGTCTTTCTCTCTACATTATTTCTTTCTGTGGTTTCTCAGTCTGCCAAATGTACAGTTTGCTCAGTCCAGAAAAGGAACCTTACATTATGGTCCGCTAAAGTTTACCATGGCTGATACTGTAAAACAGAAAATGATTTGGACGAGCCTGGTACTGTATGAATAACTACAATCTGTAGTTTGCAAAACAATAAATAGTTCACCGTTCCATTCAAGGGAACATGCAAAATTTTGTGCGTGAGTTCATACATAGACCTCCGTGCCAATTTAACTTAATCTTACATGTAGAATCTTGTTTACACACATATATGTTTAATGGAAATTGACTGTTTACTGTAAGGCTTAAGAGAGAATCCTCTCCAGGGTGCTTTATTAAGAGAGCCATTCCTTTAAGAGAGCGATTATTTTCTTAAAAACAACCAATAAATAGACTAATAATAATAATAATAATAATAATAATGCATCCGTTTTATATAGCGCTTTTCTGGGCACTCAAAGACGCTTCACAATGGATACATTATTCATTCACTCACACATTCACGTTCTGATGGTGGTAAACTACGCCACAGCTGCCCTGGGGCAGCTCTCACAAAGGAACCTGGGATAATAAACAAAACAAAGAAAATTTCGTCCTTACAAATTTCTCTGGAGGCCTGGAATCAATCAATATGTACCCTCAACTATATATAATAAAGAGAAGTCGGAGTTTCATTGCTCTTTCACAGGCAGCCGGGCAAGTTTGTTTCGGTGACTGCTGAACTTGCCAAGCAGTACGTTTTTTGTAAGTCAAAGCAAATGGCAAATATTGATCGAACCCAGGCTCCATTGCAGGCTTATTATTGAGCCTGCTAAGCTATGTGAGCAGGCATTCATCACCTTCGCGAGTGAAAGGCTTGTATGTATTTGTCCCTCAGGCCCGCAGATTAGCTGCTTCCCACCGAATAACTTCACGGCTAAGCAGGCCAGCTACGTGGACACGTACTGCTGGGATTCGCTAATGCACCACGAGTTTGACAATGATGGCAACTTTGAGGAGCGTTCCCTATGGGTCCATAAGGTAAGCATGAACCACTGAAGTCTGACACACAAAAAACTTAAATGTGACATAGTACACTCAATGTACGTGCGGTAGCTGCCCATTGGTCCGACGACCCATTGGTCCGACCTCCCGTTCCTCCGACAAAATCGACCACAGACAGAGAGAGAGAGAGAGAGAGAGAGCTCTCAGAAACGCACATCACACACACACACACACACACGGGGGGGGCTTGTGTGTTTATTCATTGCGCAAGGGAACTAATGGGTGGTCGGGTCGGACCAATGGGAGGTCGGACCAGTGCCATGGACCCGTACGTGCAGGGGTGTGCAGTATGTACTGCGTTCTTCAGATTTACTCTCCTCTAGATTTATCCCAGAAAGAGACTTGATAGCATTCACAGGTATAAAGTGCCGTATACAGCCATTTCTCTGGAAACAATTAGGGGTGGTTAGTTCAGTGTTCAGAGAGTTAAAGTCCTGCTTTATTTTACTCCCATCCATGAGCTCAGCCAGATGACTTCACACATTTGTTCAACCTTTTGGTTAAAACTGTTGCTCAGTTTTTGAGTTTTGGGGATTTCAACCATAGCCTGCCATAGTCTGCCTTCCCTCAAATATAATGGAACTAAATTACAATTGTCTTGTGGTACTCAAAGCAACAAAAAAAAAAAAAAAAAAATTGAAAAATTTAATAGCAGTGTCTCTTTTCAGAAATCATAGCCCACTTACTGAAGACAATCCACAGACTATGTCGTGTGCAGTTTAATATAAAACTATTTTCTTTCAACCAAACTTTCTACCAAACAATTTTCTGTCAACTGAACTACCGTTTGCGTCAGACAATGCAATTTACTTCCATTATCTTATAGAGAAAGCAGACATCCCTGCCGTCAATTTCCAGAACACGGACACTCACAGCCAAACAACTCGGATGGATAAATAACTCTCTAGTTAAAAGGAAAAAGAACTATTTTTTTTTTAATTTGGGGGCAAACGGTTCCTTTAACGTGGGACTTTCACTGCTTTCATTTGAACGGATCTACATCCAGTTGTGGGAAATTGCAGCCATATGGTATAGGCCCTACTGTTTTTTTAGTTTTGTTTTGTTATTCTGCATGTAATTCATAATTGAAGGTAGTTGATTACACAGTTAAGTGGTCTCACCAGGGTTTTGAGTCAGAGGGATTTTGAACAAAAATTAAACAAAAACAACCATAGCCTTCCACTCACTAGGACCAGGGTTTGCCACCACTGTGCTGTATAGTATGACTGCACAGTTAGATTTACGCAGTGTTGAAGAGAATATGCAGTTATGTGATTGCCGTTGCGACTGCATGATTGATTGGCAGCTTTTGTCCCTCAGATGTTTCCGTACTCACTTTTGGCGATGGCGGTATTGATGTACTTGCCTGCTCTGATCTGGCGCTTCCTGGTGACACCCTGCCTGGGGTCAGACCTGCTCTTCATCATCGACGAGCTGGATAAAGCTTACAACCGCTCCATCCGATTGGCCCAGAGCATCGTGGAGCTGCAGCACAATGCTTCCAGCCAAATGGAGTTCCAGGCCGAACTTGGGAGGTGAGAATCGGTTGTTGAGTCCTTATAACATTGGCGAAGCCCGTGCAAACTGCTGACGAGTTGAGTGTTAGGTTCGGGATTGCCAAACCAAAGCATTAAGGCTCGGTCACATCTTCATTTTACTTAACAAATGGTACTTTACTTTGATTTTCACTTTTCAGGGCAAAACAGGAAATAGTGCAAACATTAACAGGGCGGGCACTGTCAAATGAGCACAAATTTGCGTGCTAGCAAAAGTTTTTGTTGCCTGACATTTGGCAGACAGTGCAAATTTGTGTGTCAAAGTTGAGCTTGGTTCAACATATTTATGATCCATTTAAGCATTATCGTTTTGCAGCCGGATATGGCATGTATCACTGCCCTATGCTCAGATTTGAAAAGGAGTAGAGGACAGACAGAACAAAATTTTGCCATTTAAATGGTAATTTGACTGGGCCTTTAATCTACACAATTGAACTATGCTGCCCTACAAAGCCTAAGTGCTGTAACTACACATTGGAAAAAATGCGAGTCGGGCAGTTCTGGGCCTGATAGTACTTGGAGGTCTGGATTTATTTGGATAGAACTTATACCATAGCAAGTCCGTTAACCATAATTTATCATAGATGTGTCAACTATTTGTTTGTTGGGACAGCAAACAAATTCTGAAGCCATTTTTTTCTGCTTAAATAATTTTGTAGTTACAGCACTTAGCCTTTGTAGGGCAGTATAGGTCAACACAACTCAGGAGCTGGCTGACAAAACTCAGATAATACATTTAAACCAGGCATTGCAGATCAGATATGAGTCAACACTCAGCAACTACGGTGCCATTTTCAGAAGTTTTAATGTCTCTCCTTTCCGGGGGGGGGGAGACATATTGTTTTTGCCTGAATTCCCGTTGGTGTCGGCGTCGGCATTCCCATTTGTTTCCGGAGCATAACTGTGAAACTGTTCGACCGATTCCCACCAAATTTGATATAGTGTCTCGCCGTTACATGTAGATGTGCCTTTTGAGGGTTTGAACTGCTTTTGAATTTTACTTTTTCTGTTTCCATGGCAACAATCAACAATTTGGACTTAGGCTTATTGAGGGGTGGGACTCGTTTCCGAACCATAACTCTAAAATGTGAAATGGGGGAAGAGGGAGACGTCTGTTTTTACGTGTAAAAACCATTCTAGTTGGAAACTGAATTTCAGTGGGCCGTTTGGGCAAAATAAGGGAAAGCTTATGAAGGGTCCACCATATTGTTACATTGTAGGCTATGTCACTGGTTTGTCCTGATCCAGCAGAGGGACCTATTTAACCTCTTTTACTCCGGAGTTTCCATCAGAGGGATTGTGGCTATGCTCTCACCTGGCCTTAAAGCGCATTCCATCTCCATACCCGTTCTCAATTTTTTCAGTTGCCAGGATCTATCCGTATCCATTTCCCCACAGCTTGCATTATAGTTAATTGCAATAATTATCAAGCATTTTCCTATCAGCATTAATGGAACCTGCCTACAGTATTAGACCGGTCTGCTAATGAAACAGACCAGTCATTGGTTCAATGCATCACAGGATGCTCTCGACGGAATTGATATGAACAGCCATTAAAACACACAAACATCAATGTATTCAGTTTCATTTGACAAATCCCCCTTAGACGCAGCAAGAAGAAATATTTCAGGTTTTTTCTTTTCAGCAGAACAGCAATTGTCTTCAATGACAGACATAAAATGTAGTGAAAATATTTTCACACTGTTCTTAATTTTTATACAACGTATATATTTTATAGTGCAGCTTTCAGCAGAGTAAATGTTTTATTAGCTTCTCACATGAAAATGATGATAACTTTAATTTCCTCTTCCTATAATTGATAGATTTTTTCATTGAACTTGGCCATTTCAATGGACATTATCATTTTGTTGTTAATGACCTGTCTTTAAATAAAATGTTAAGAACCGGTCAGAGTCTATGAAAATACTTATTAAGGGTACTTCCCCAAAGAATAAAGAAATATTCTTTTGCATTTAATTCCTGAAATAATTTTTTTTTTCCCTGATATCATTTAAGTAGCTGATTGACATGAGAGATTATGACTCAATCAATTCTCTCATCCTTTGGTGTAACAGTATCAGTGGTGATTGGAATGTTAAACTGAATTGTCTTTTATAGACTCATATATTAGCTCATTTACCACGTTTTGTCAAAACCCCAAAAACAACACTATGCAGTTTTGCCCTCTCTCCTGCTCAAATTTGATTGGGATACTTTCTCATCCGACAGAGCGAAGAGGAGGCGCTACTTTGAGTACCCCCTGCTGGAGAGATACATGCAGTGCAAGCAGCGCTCCTACTTCCTGGTCAGCATGCTGTTCCTGCGTGGCTTCCTGCTTCTCGTCTTCATGTCAGCTTCCTGCCTCTACCTGGTGTACTTCCACCTGTCGGCCTTCCTTCAGGACGAGTTCAGCTGCTTTGTGAGGACCGGCCTGCTTCGCGACCAGCCCTGGGTCCCCGAGCTGGTCCAGTGAAAGATGACAGGCCTGCTGGTCTTTCAGGTCATCAGCGTGGCCAATGGCGCCGTCTACGTCCTCCTGGCCCCCGTCATCCTGTTCAGCCTCCTTCGCCTGTTCTGCTGGGACACCAGCTTCCTGTCCCTGTACGAGGTGCTGCCCGGGCTCGGCCTCATCAGCGGCCGCAAGCTGAGCTGCCCGCTCAACGACCTCAACGTGCTCCTCCTCTTCCTCCGCGCCAACGTTTCGCACCTCCGATCCTTCGGCCGCCTGAGGGCCGTCTGCTCCATGGCGCCCGCCCAGCTGGTCCGCGGCTGGGTCAAGGGCGGCCGCGGGAGCGAGGAGTACGAGGAGGCAATGGAGGAGAGAGAGGAGGTGGAGGAGGAGATGCGAGAGGCCCGGGAGGAGAGCGGCTACAACCTGGTGGACATCATGACCACCCTAGGAGGGGTCAGAGCCAATCCCAACAGCTGCTCCGACCGCAGGCCCCTGGTAGAGGAAAATTTGAGTCTTGGTACTGCAACCTTAATCTTCACAATCAAAAGTATCGTTTTGATGGGTATTATTGTCCTCATCATATGGGACGTACAGAAAATAATTAAGTGAATCAGGCGCTCGTGACATTTTTTCACATAATTTTGTCAGTCAGAAATATGGTCATCTGTAATGCAGAATATATGCGGGGATTTTATCACTGTTACAGTACTTAAATTGCAGTTTTGTATGACAGAAATCCACTTGTATAGAAATTATGCTGTTTCACCTCAGCTCTTTTGTATATAAAATCCAGAAATACAGATGTAAAATTGCTTTGATGGGCCATATTTAACATGTTCCTTTAACTGTGCCTTTTATTGAGATAAAGAAAAAAATTCTGAAAATGTTCAGTGCAGCATCTTTGATTTGTAAATGGCACATTTGCATTCAGATATTATGCGAAAGGTATGGCTGCCTGCCGTGAGGAAACAGCGTGATTTATCATAATAGGTACATAACGTCAAGATGCTTTCGTGAAAGGTGAGGACTGCTTGGAAGTGCCATTTATAATTCTAAAAGAGGCCGGGAGGAAATGTCAGTTAGATAACCTTAAATTTGAGCCGCCAGTCCTCAGATAGCCCTAACCCTACTCTCTGTCTCTTTACAGAGCCATGTAACCACCAGGGGTACCATGAATTGAAGGAGACTCCATCCTTTAATTTTGATTAAAGCACACCGCCCTGCACCCCCTTACACACCAATGGACTGACTGACCCAGCAAAGGGAGGTGGTGTGCAGCAGTGTAATTGAAGTGTTTATATAACTAAACCATTATGCCAAGGAGGGGTTGGGTTGGGCTGGGGGTGGGGATTCAAATCCATTTCCAAAAAGCCTCCCTTAGAATGAACATTTGAGGGAATTTCAGTACTTTTCATTTTTGTTTTATTTTGAGTTTGTGAAATTCCATTTCTGTTCATGAATTTTTTTTCACTTATTTTGTGAAATATGTTCTTGTATTTATAATATTCATATTTATGTTACCATATCAAATAAAAGCGAATTAACCTCCTCTTAATTTGAATATTGAAATAGACACTATGATTATATAATTTTAGGGATTTTTTTCACTCATGCATGTCAGAGCCTAAGCAGACAAACCTCACGTGTACTCAAATTGATCGCATGTAATTTCTTTGTGCTGAAAGGCATCACTATCATAGCTTGACCACTAGAGGTCACTATTTCACACATAGTCTGTCAGCTCTCAGAGTGCGCATAGCCGTTGAGCCATGCTTAACTCATGATACACCAGTAACTACTATAAGAATAACATGATCAGTGGCCAATAATTGTGCATTATACTGGCTAAGCACGTGCGAAAGGTCTTAATTAGTCAGGCCTTTTGTTGGAAACCTGAACACAAATCTCTAAAATTTTTAGATAATATTGGAAGAAAGTAACCACAGATTAAGAGTGAAGAAGACTTGTGCCCATATGAATGACATCAAATGATAAATTACTCTCCAACTGTGGGTTTTATGGATCTTAGTGTATTTAAATCAGAAAAATCAGTATTATTTGCTTGAATACTTCCACCAATATAAGTCGCCCAAATTGAGCTAAAAATAGCAAAACACATGAATTTAATTTTCATATATATCAACAGGAAATGTGTATTAAATAAAGCAGTACTCCATTAACATGTTGCTATTTATTGCTCTAAAACAACAAAATAGGGCAGTTATTTTTTGATGATAAAACATCTTGCAATCTTAGCACTGTACATCCTACTTGCGTGCACATCAATTCAGGAATGTACTAGAAGTCTGTATTATAAAAGTACTCCTGATGCTCTTCCATTTAAAAATTCCCAATATAGCAAAGCACTCCATTTCAAAGAACTCTCAGTGCCGCAAAACCATTATGTCCAACTCAGGTTCTACTCTGGAAGTTGTAACAATTTTAAGCAGACAATTATTCTTTTGAGTACTCGTTCAGTTTATTTCCCCCCTCGGGCTGGGGGAGCTGCTCTTGTCAGAGAAGTAGATGAGTTTTTAGTGAGTGTGCAAGCTCAACACTGACCAGGTTAGTATGTCTTACTTCTGATAACAATGAAGTTGCTGCCATCAAATTCAACATAAGCTAATATTTTTCATGAAATGGTGAAAGGCCTCACTTTCAACATCTGATGAGTCGTCTGTGTTCTATTGTGAATAAAATGTGGGTTTTGTGAGATTTGCAAATCATTGTATTCTGTTTTTATTTTCAATTTACACAGCATCCCAACTTTTTTTGAAATTGAAGTTGCATTTTCATCAATAAAATATGACAATACACTGGGTTTTGCACAAGCTCTGACACCAAGCCTGTTTTTTCAGGTTGGTTGACTGAATACTTAGTGCATTAATATCCCGTATCAGGGTTTCCTCCAAAAAAGCCATGAGAAAAATAGAAACTGTATTTGATGTCAAAGTTAAAAATTCATAATTGAGCCTTGTAATGTCAACCAGCACAGCTTAAATTGCTGTTTAAATACCTTCCTTTAGTTTAGCATTGTAAAACCTATCTGTTCGTACAAATATCAAAAGCACTTTTCAAAGGCCAATTAAAATTAATGGTGTGAAATCCAACCTCACGTGGACTCAATAATGTCAAAAGTTACACTATATTACATAAAAATGAAGAAATGAAGGATTAAAACTCTGCTTAATGGCCACATGCAGGAATAAGAGGGGGAAAAATATATCAAAACGACAGCTTATTTAGCATGTACATATATCCTGAGGGTGGCCTTTTATGTCATGCTTGCCAGAGTAATGGGGACTCCAATTTATAATGCTGTTATTCCATATTCCAATTTCATAGGTTGACCGAGACATGGACAAGGTATCCAGTGACCCGATAGAAATGGTACAGATAATATTTTTTAAAGGTTTTTTTCCGCAAAGGAACATTCACGTAAGAACCCATCTTCTCTAGCCACAAGATGGAAGCATTCAGTGTCAAGTAGAGAAGAACATATGCTAATGTAATCTGTTTTTTTTTTCAATGAGTGCTCCAAGTCTTTAAGCGATTTCAAAATGCAGCACATTGTTAACAATTTTCTAAATGCAGTCTGCAAAACGCATGTCCATTATATCACTTCACAGAGCACAACAAGCCCTATTTTAATGGCTTCAACACTGTCGGCAAATGCAAGGGCAAACAAGATCGCAGATAAAAATTGGGCGTGCCCCAGCCCTTTTTGATAATTTTGTGACAAGAGCTGATAGCACAGCTGTGGCACTGTTTTGAAAAGGGTTGAATGAAGACAAATTAATTTCCCGTGTTGCGTGGTAGGGGTTTGGTTTCATTAAAGCCAATCAGATTAGCTGTTGTCTTTAAATCCAGCGTATTAATGACATAGCGATCTGGCAATTTTGTCACACAAAGAACAAAAATCGCGGCCTCCTCATGACTGTTAAAGACTACACTCCATAGTAATGCATGGAGGTGTTTGGGGGGCATGAAGCCTGATTAATCAGGTAATGCATTAAGGAATTTTGTGGAGGAATTTTGGCCCACTCTTGTTTGCAGAAGGATTTTTGAGCATAAATTACCTGTTTAAGGTCATGGCACTGCTTCTCAATCAGATTCAAGTCAGGACTTGACTAGGCCACACCAAAACCTTCATTAGGTCGTTTGAACAATTCAGCAGTTGACTTGCTTGTGTACTTCATATATTTGTCCTATTGCTTAACCCAACTGCGCTTGAGCTTTAAGTCACGACTCATGACCAGACATTCTTCTTCAGGACATTCTGGTTGAGAGGTGAATTCATATTTCCATATACCATGGCAAGTTGGCCATGTCCTGAAGCAGCAATGCAGCCCCAGACAATCACACTACCAGCACTGTGTTTGACTGCAGGGGTGATGGACTTATTCTGGAACGATGCATTGAAAACAAAGATTGAGGGGGGAAAAAAAACTTCATATGAGACATTCAATCGAGTTAGACTATGATAGCTATTATTCTGATGCAATTCAGGCTGGATATTCATTTCTAATACAGTTTTGGATCTGTGCCACATTCACAAATGTACTTCTCTTTAGTTGAATGCGGAATTGCAAAAACTGAGTCATTAACCAGAATTATTTTCTGCTTGTTTTTCCAAAGCAGGCATAACGAATGATGGCGCAATCTTTGCCATTCTTTACCGTGAAAATTGTGTTCTGAGAAAGAGCAAAATCCAGGTACAGGCTTTAGTTTATTTCACAGCTGTCGCAACCCTTGTGTGTCTCTTCACCATTCAGCAGCTTGCATGTCTGTTAGGTGTATGTGTGCTGTGATTGGTTTAGGTCTTATGCGTCTCTCCCCACTCGGCTGAATCACGTTGTCATGGTTGTACATGGTTGTCCCCTAAAGACCAAGTGATGAGGATTTAAGCCCTCTCGTTCAGGTGCAAGTTTTGTAAAGTTGTGTTTGTTATGAAATCCCAGTCATGTATTTATTGGTGAAACTTCTTCCTCAATTGCAACTATTACGTTTCTGACAGCCATTTCTTCGAGAAATCTTCCTAGTCATTTAGTTAATTTGAACAATCTTCAAATCATAATCACAGTCCAGGATTCGGACCGCGTTTTTGCTAACCCTCTCAAGCCTGCTCTTTTCGTCCAGTTTGTTAGGAAGAAGCTTCCAATCCAGATCCAGGTCCAGTACTGGGACAACATTCCTCTCAAGCAACCTTCTCCTCATCCAGAACAGTTCAGTACTGGTGAAGTCTGCAAGACATGTGACAGCCACCAGGAAGCCAGCGGTCCCTCCCAGGGGTTCCGTCCCCACCTATTGTCTCCAGTTTTCTGTCCCCATCTTGTACCATAATGTTGTCAATTGTTGTCTGACTCTGCTCTGGATTTCTGGTTTGGAGCATAACAATAACTAGCCCCAGATAATGCAGATTTTTAGTTTTTTGTTTGTGGAACTTTGGAGTGGCTGAGAGTCGTAGGGAAATATTTCTGTTTTACTTAAAAAATCGCTGCATCCTTTCTGCACCCGATGATCACATCTTTAATGAAAAAAAAAGCTCACTTTTGTGTGATAATCAGTCGATTTTTCTGTTTGACCAGCTTTAAGTGTCCAAAACACATCGTAAACCAGCAGGTCTGACACGAATCTCAGTATTTGCTGAGCAGAGTACCCAACTGGTGACACTTGCAACACAAGCTTTCCACTCATGTCTTCACAATAAATTTTTGTCCCCTGTAAGATTAAAGTTACTTCTTCAATTGCTTAACACAAATGATGGGGTTAAGTGCTCAAGAACTCAGAGGTTGAGCCATTCATTTCCTGGTTTGTTTAAGTGGAGATATCTGTCTGCCCTGTGGAATGATGGCTGGAGAACGCCAATAAAAGACTGCCAGTCAAAATGAACCATTTAGATCAAGACTTCTCATCACTTGAGCTGGGCAAAAACAACATGATTCAAGCAGCCAGGGCATAGATTTAGGATGCAAAAGATATAAGCACTCAAATTTATATTCTTATCGTTTTCATAGGAAAGACAAGGCAACAGAGGGCTGTATTTAATGCTTCTGTTCTATGCTATTCAGTCGATTCTCCTGTTCTCCTGCTATAAGTGTCTAAAGTACTGTGGAGACTAACTTATCAGAATAAAGCCAATGCTCATGTTGTCTTTATAGCTCAAATATCAGTATTTGCTGAGCAGAATATCCAACTGGCAACATTTGCTTAATATGAGCCATTCTTACATGTCTACGCAAAGAATTTTTGTTCCCTGTTAGATACAATTTGCTTCTTGAAAGCCCTGACACAAATGGTGGAGCTGAGTGCAGTATGCATCATAGGTATGGGGTATTTCCTGGTTTATTTGAGTTGCGAGTTCATATCTGTCTGCCCTGTGTTCTAATGGCCAGAGAACATCATTTAAAGACCGCCAGTTAAAATTACCCATGGAGATCAAGACTTCTCTTGAATGAAGCTTGGAGAAAACTGAACATGATTCAAGTAGCAAAGTTCTGATTTGAGGTATTACTTTCAGTTAATTTTTGCAGCCACTGGGTGGTGCTATTTGCTTAATTAATGCACGCTGCATTGTTGCCCTTTGAACTCTTTAGGCGGCCATATTGACGGGGGCTGATGAGAGTAAACGCACTGCAAGAGCCAAAAACACTTCCAACCGAAGAAACACACTGCAAAAAAAGAAATGTCGCAAAAATAAAAACCCACACATACCACAAAAGCAAATGCAAGAAAAAAATGCTGCATATCCACATCTACACAACGAAATTGCTCTAAAATGCTATGAGGAGCGCCAACTAGGAGCGCCAACCCCTTAAACCTAATAACTGGTTGTACCACCCTCAGCGACAACAACTGCAATGAAGTGTTTGTGATAACTGGCAATGAGTCTTTCACATCGCTGTGGAGGAATTTTGGCCCACTCTTCTTTGCAGAATATTTTAATTCAGCCACACCGGGGGGTTTTCCAGCATGAATGCCCTGTTTAAGGTCATGCCACAGCATCCCAATCGGATTTAAGTCCGGACTTTGATGAGCCACTCCAAAACCTTCATTTTGTTTTTTCAAGCCATTCAGAGGTGGACTTGCTGGCATGTTTCGGATCATTGTCTTGCTGCACAACCCAAGTGCACTTGAGCTTGAGGTCACGCAATGATGGTTGGACATTATTGTAATCATAATAATAATAATTATAATAATAACACATTTTATTTATACAGCACTTTTAACAAAAGCTCAAAGACACTTAACTGGTTAAGTCAAGGTATCTTTACTATCCCCCAAGGGGGAAATTTGTTATACTGCCAGCAAACAACACAAACAATCATCAGCACGGACAAAAACGTGGACATTGAATAAAACATGAAAAAAAGATAAAATGAATAAATGAATAAATAAATAAATAAAATGATGGTAATAAAAAAAGAGAAAAAACTTAATAAATAGGTAAAATACTCAGTTGAGGGTGTTTAAGAAGCCAATAATGGCAGGTACAAATGAGTTCTTGTATTTGTTAGTACTGCACTTCCTTAAAGCAAATCTGCGACCTGACGGGAGCTAAGAGTATTCTACAAACAGCGGGTGACAGGGGGCGGCCAGAATTGACTGGGCCTTCTTGAGGGACCTATTCTTGAACAGGACGGTGAGGCAGTTTAGGGGCGTACCTGCTATTTTTCTGCACAAATCAGTAACATGCCGTAGGCGGGACCTGGCCTCCTGAGTCAACAACCTATACCAACAAATAAAAGAAAAGGTAAAAACAGATGTATAAAACAACAATAAAACATTCTCATAAAAGCACTGTCCACATTAAAATTCCTAATTTTACGATATAAAAACATACGTTGATGAGCTTTTTTACAAGCAGTGTCCACCTGATGCTCAAAGGTCAGCTTATTGTCAATGATTGTACCCGAGTATTTGTATTGCTGTACAACCTCCACAGCCTGACCTTCATCTTCACTGGAGGAATGTCATTCAGATTTTTCCTAAAATCAATGAACATGTCCTTAGTTTTAAAAATTATGACTCACAGCAGTTGATAAAATCAGTCACTACAGGACCATGAGTAAAATCACCTGAACTTATCAGAGAAACAATGACAGAATCATCTGCAAACTTTACAATATACTGACTGGCATGCTGACTTTGACACATGTTTGTATTTGAAACAAATACAACACAGCAGCAATAAAATGAACAATAATAAAGACAGATGTACAAGTTAAACCACCTATTCACGAGGTGCAAAAACAAACAGAAAAAACACAAATGAATTATGTCAAATCATATCCATCCATCCATTTTCTATACCCGCATATTCCTCACTAGGGTCACGGGGCGAGCTGGAGCCTATCCCAGCTGACTACGGGCAAAGGCAGGGACCCACCCTGAACAGCTTGCCAATCCATCGCAGGGCGCACACACCATTCACACACCATTCACTCTCACACTCATACCTTTGGGCAATTTGATGTCTCCAATTAGCCTGATATGCATGTCTTTGGACTGTAGGAGGAAACCGGAGTACCTGGCGAAAACCCACGCAACACGGGGAGAACATGCAAACTCCACACAGAGAGGCCCCAGGCCGGATTCAAACCCAGGACCTTCTTGCTGTGAGGCAGCAATGCTAACCACTGTGCAATTTTAAACAGGAGTGTTTTAAGTAGAGTTTTGAAGGTGGATAGGTCAGGACAGTCACAGATGGGTTAGGGAAGGGAATTCCAAAGGAAGGGGGCAGCTATAGAGAAAGTTCTGTCCCCCCAGGTTTGGCGTTTGGTCCTAAGTGCAGGTGAGAGGAGGTTGGCATCAGTGGAACGAAGGTAGTGGGAGGTGGTGTGATGGTGGAGCATATCAGTGAGGTATACGGGGGCCTGGTTATGGAGTACTTTGAAAGCGAGGAGGAGAATTTTGAATTGGATGCATTGTGGGACGGGGAGCCCGTGTAGTTTCTGAAGGAAAGGGGTGATATGGTCATAGGAGCGGGAGTGGATGAGGATACGAGCAGCAGAGGTCTGGATATACTAAAGTTTTTTTTGTTTGAAGGACTTTGAATGATGCGCCAAGTAGGATGCTATTGCAGTAATCTAGTCTGGATGTGATAAAGGCATGGATTAGAGTTTCAGTAGCGGGGAAGGAGAAAGATGAGCAGAGGCGGGCAATATTTTATAAATTAAAGAAAGGTCGGGTGACTTGAGTGATATTATTTTCAAACAAAATGGTTGCTCCAAAAGATAACACTAATATTGCGGATAGGTGGGGAGGGAGACAAAGTGGAATTGTCTATTGTGAGGAAAAAGTTATGCGTGGAGTTGGTAAGGGACTTATGACCAATAATGATTATAATAGATTTGTGACAGTTGAGTTGGAGATAGTTAGACTGCATCCAATACTTTATTTCAGTGAGCCAGTTAGTGATGGCGGTGTGGGTAGTAGGGGATATCGATTTAGTCGGAATGTAAATCTGGACGTCATCAGCATAGCAGTGAAAGCTGAAACCGTGACGATGTATGCTGTCACCAAGGGGCTGAATGTAGAGTGTGAAAAGTTGAGGACCAAGCACTGAGCCCTGGGGGATACCTTGGGGCAGGGGGGCGATGGAGGAGGTGCAGTTGTTAATGCTGACGCACTGTCGTCTGTTTGTGAGATATGATCTGAGCCAGGAGAGAGCAGTGCCAGTGCTGTCAAAGGATGATTGAAGGCAGTAAAGAAGAATGGAGTGATTATTGGTGTCAAAAGCTGCAGTGAGGTCGAGGAGAATGAAAATACTGAGATGACCAGAATCTGCAGAGAGGAGAAGGTCATTGGTGATTTTGAGGAGAGCGGTCTCAGTACTGAGTTGTGATCGGAATCCAGATTGAAATGGTTCATACAGCTTGTTGGAAAGGAGGTGGGCTTTAATTTGCGATGCTACAACACCTTCTAAAAATGTTGCTAGAAAGGAGTGATTTAAAATAGGACGGATGTTTGTGATGATGTCAGAGTTGAGACCAGGTATTTTGAGAATAGGGGTGACAGCAGCTAGTTTAAGAGGCTGTGGGACTGAGCCAGAACTGAGGGAGGTGTTGATTATTTCAGCGATGAGGGTGGACATTACAGGAAGACAGTCCTTAACCAGTTTAGAAGGGATTGGACCTAAGATGGATGTAGAGTTTTTCGTACCTGACACGAGGGTGTAAAGGTAAGAGGGGGAAAACTGTGACAATGGGATGAGAGGTAAAGGGGGGAGTGAGAGGTGGAGAAACAGAGGTGGTGGTAGGATTGTTGAGTTTACTGTAAATGGTGTCTATTTTTGTTTGAAAGAATGACGGAAAAGAATTGCATTTGTCAACAATGAAGGAGGTGATAGCGTTATCACTGGGTTTGAGAAGTTTGTTAAATAAAGGAGAGAAGTGTCTTGGGGTTATAGGAGGCATTGCAGTGACACCATCATCCTGTCTGTCTGGGCGGGGTCTGTCAATGTATGCGAATCCTGTCAGAGTGGTCTGGTTTAATGGGAAGTATTCCGAAAGTTTCTGTGTACTAATATCCAGTGAGAGAGAGGAAATCCAGGTTATTGTCAACAATGAATTTGTGCAAAATAGCACTTGTGTGATTTCGTGAGTGAGTGGTAAGTGGAGCCAGTTTAAGCTGTTTTTGGGTCTGGGCAGGTGTTGGAGTTGGGACAATGGATTGAATTGGGAGCAGGTTGAGAGTTTTAACACCCTTGGATGTTTAATATGGATGGAATGGTCTGCATTTGATGTGGGTTTGAATAGGGTAAGTGACAGTCGAGAGGGTTAATGATGGTTGCGAGGAGGGGAAAGGGGGAATATACTGAATTGGGAGCAGGTAGTGAGTTTCAACGCCCTTGGATGAGTAAAATGGGCAGGATGGTCTTTTTTTGCTGATGATTTGAATAGGGAAAGTGACAGTTGAGAGGGTTAATGATGGATGCAGGTGATACGGGAAGCCCATACTGCCTCCGATGTTCTGTGTGTGTGTGTGTGTGTGTGTCTGTATTTGTCTGTGTCTCGTTTTTCCCGCAGGTGTCCCATTCCAGAATTCACTCTCCATGACTCTCCCATTCCGCTGTCAATTGCCTGGTCCACGCCCTCCGAATCTTTCGTCTCCCTCCGCCCCAAAATTCCACCCAATTCCATGTTGTTCAATCCTCCGTTGCCCCGTCGGATCCTGATTTATTTTACGCGTCCCTTCCCAGTCTTCGGGAGCGATCACTCTTTTTGTGTTTTTCTGCTGGTAGCCAATTTATCTCATTCGTATTCGTGCTTTGGGTCATTGGTATTGTCATTTTTTTCATTTGTTATACACTGGAGTGTGGGACGCGATTTCCATCTAGGTTAAATGGGGGCCCTTGTACACTTGCACTTAGGAGAAATTTATGTTAGCGCAGTAGTTAGAGACACCTGCCACCCTTTGTTGTTTGTTTTGAGTCTATAAGTATAGGCACGTATTTTCTTTTCTGTTAGTTGACTTTTTTATTTCATTGTATGATATTTATTTGGCAAGTGATTTTATCCAAAGTGAGGGACAGTATGATCACAGAATTAGCCGTGTCATTGAAACAGTAACACAACAAATAGACATTATGAAGTCTGGGATGTGTCATTGGAATAATAGGATAACATGAAATGATTGTATTTCCTTTCTCTGCTTTGAGATATTAATATTAATCAATAAATATTTTATTCAATATTTGATATAAATTTGAAATGTCATAACACAATAATTCTTCGAAAAACTTAAGAAAACTGAAAATATTTATTAAATAAAGTGAGTTTTTTTTCCCTTTTTCTGTCCTTGAAGCATCCTCAGATTTTGATTTAAAACATGAAAATTTTGCCAAGAAGTACTATAATATTGATTATTTTTCTGGAGTCATTTTTTTGACTGCCCAGAAGTATGGTGGGCAAATCCAGTGTAAAATCACTTGAATATAAAGCCAGCCACCTCTGAGCCCCTGTCCAAAACAGACCTACACAGGGGCAGCACCAAAATAAATGTTCCACTGACTCAACCTCTTTGCCACAGAATCTACACAAGTTGGACCCCTCAATACCCCAAATATGAAGCAATATTTGAGTGGCCAAAAATGTATATATTAATTTAAACTGAAAAAACCTTATTGACAAATCTATTGTTGTTTTGTAAATTAAATTGAAAACCTGGTTCCATGGAATCGAAACATCTAGCATATACTTCCAAGAATCAAGAACATTGCGAGGATTGGTTTTCAGTTTATTGATTCAAAGTGAAACTTAAATATCATTCCATTTATGCTGGTTTTTTCAATCCACTGAAAGTTTTTCAAAGATGGTCTACAGACAAGCTCCTTGTTACTTCCTTTAACAATTCTTCTTTTCTATGAATTTTTTTAATTAGCGGTGTTTATGGTTTTGTTCTTTTCTTTTATTTGGCAATGTCTTGTCGACCTTATCATTTTCCCCACACCCGTGTCCTGTATTGAACACGTTGTTCCTGTAAGTGTAATTTGTGTAAATACCCTTTTTTTTGTAACCACAATATATCTAAGTTTCACAGCAATTCTGTTTCCCTGACTATTTCTTCTGTGCTCTATACATGCATCCATCATATCGTCCTCTGGACATAATACAGGCGAAAGGGGGAGCTGGTGAGTGAGTTAGAGCTCTGGACCTCTGCTGGCGGCGTAGAGTGAGGAAGAATGTCAGTGGAGAGGGTGTGTGGTGTAAATAGTCAGTCACATGGCTCAGTGTGAACAGTGTGCTGAATGTCAGCAGCTAAAATGTGGTTACCCGGCCTGTTAGGATGAACTCAGTCAATTTTGAAAAAAGAGGAGCGATTCCAAAATAGATTAAAATTGTCAATGAAGTGAAAGCTCTGGGAACTGCAGGCAGGTTGGAGCAAAGTGTTCAGAGAGAGGATTCTGCTGGAGGGCATCTCTGCATCATACATTTTACCAATACCTAACAAATTTCTGGGTATCTTGTACAATTTATCAATACAGCACACAAGTTTTTGAGTATTTCGTAAAGTTCAACAATACCACATACAGTTCTGGGCATCTCGTCCAGATAACCAATACCTCACAAAGTTTTCGGTATTGTATAAAGTTCAACAAGACAGCACAAAGCTCTGGGTATCTTGTTCAATGTAACAAAATTATTAAAATAGTATTACAATAACATTACAGTAATGCTAATTCGGCTATATACTAATTTCAGCTTATAGTGAGGGCCCAGAACATGAATTGGATTTATTTATGCACAGACGATTTGAAATAATTATTGTTATAAAGGTTATTAGAAAGATCTAATAATAATAACAATAATAAAACAGACTGGTGGCAGGATAAATGTGCAACCGGGGTTCCTAAAATTTTGAAGGGGCAGGTCTCAAATGAAAAATAATACATGAAAATATGGGCCAGAAGCCTTAGGTGGCGTTACATATTTTTCAACCGTTTCAGTTGAAATGGGCCCTTCCTTCCCGGGGGCCCCCAACTGCCAGACAAGAATTAACATCCTGAACCTTGACTGGACGAAAACATGCAGAGGCGCAGCGCCAGAAGAGGCAAACTGGGCAAATATTTGGGCCCCCCAAAAAAGTGTTTTGGATTCCCAGTGGCCACTCAAATTAGCATATTTTGTCATTTTGCCCATTAAAGTGCCAGTAAGTACCTTGCATGTCTTCAATGTGACAACATATAAAAATGGTATCAGTAGGTAGGGAAATCATTCATCTTCACATCGATATGTTATACAAATTTTTACGACATCGAAAAATATGGATTTTGATGTTAAAAACTCACTCAACCCTCAAACTGTCGCGCGAGCGAAAATCTGTTGTCATTAGAGTAAATTCCCTTTCTTGTGTACCACGTGACGTGTGACGTAGCACACACAACAGCAATAGTGGAAAGAATCAAGTTGACAGCCTCGGAGAGAAAACGCCGGAAAATTTCCCTTGATGCCAAAAGAAGATGATCCCTCGTATATACTGGGAGTGCTATTGATCGGTGGAAGAGTCTGAGAGAGTGACTGGGCATTGACGACGACTGCGTTTATATGCACATCATATTCCGATTAAGGTTCATATTCCGATTAAGGTAATATTCCGAATAAGCTGTTTACATGCGCTGAGCGATGGGAATATTCCGTTTACATGTTCATTAGCATATCCACCACTTAGGTCCAATCTCAACATTGGGTTTTCAGCAAATATAACACTCGAAAGTAATCGTCAAGGCTTTGGTTGGCTTCAGTTAGAGCTTTAAAGCCGACATCGACTCCACTTTCTTGGCCATTGCCATCGCCAGCGGTCTCTGTCCCAGAATTTCATCCAGGACCGCAAAATAAATGAAACTGGCTAGATCAGAGCCCGCTTACTTTAAATTACAGTCAGGATGTCCTCTACTCAAGTTAGGTAAGGTTAGTAGTTAGCCAGCTAACTTTGCCAGCTTGCCTCATTTGCCAACTTGTACCGTAGAATTTCTTGCAAGGACGAACTTTGTGCAGCTATCAGCTCCCCTACACGACACTAATCACTACTGACTACTGATTGTGGAGAGTGATGACCTGACAGTTCCACAAATATTAGCGATCAAACGTTGAACCTAAAATTACACTCATAACTACCTAACCCGTTAGCAAAATGAAGCAACTAGCAAGAAAACATAAGCAGTGTTATAGCCGTCTCGCTAGCTAACGTCAGACGATACATTATGGTGCCGATTTCCAACATTGTGCAGGAACATACAGAAGCTCGTTAGAATAGCTAATTGGAGTAAGATTACGACTGGCGTCAGAAGAGCCACTGCCTTTATTTTTTTCGCTTTGGAATATGCCGCCTTCAGTTTTCCAGCGATGCTGTACTTGGTTGGCACTCGGCAGTTAACACAAAACCAGCCTCTCCACTTTTCGCACACCTTAAAGATATCGTTGTTACGGTGCTTTGGACCATCGATATATTCCAATATATTCATCTCTTTCATTATCTGATGACACACAGTCGTCTCCTCCTCGCTCCAAAAATGCAAATACCTTGCGAACTGAACAGGCACACACGTAGTTGAATATTCTGTTCGGGGGCATATTCCGATTAAGGTGTATACATGAGCCAATATTCCGATTAAAACAGGCATATGCCAGGGGTCTTAATCGGAATATTTTGAATCGGAAAATGACCTTAATCGGTTTATTGCACGCGTTTACATGACAGGTACGTAATCGGAATATTCTAATATTCCGATTAATACAGGAATATTGGTGTGCATGTAAACGCAGTCAATGATGAGTTGGCCCTAACCTTGATGGATTAGTAAATTGAAATACCGTGTTGGTTTCTCTTAGCAACATTTCTCGCGCTACTCGAGTTCATAAAAGTAAACAACGTAAATGGTAGTGTGCCTCGAAAGGGGGAATTATGTTTTGCTTATTGTGTTTTGCTTAACGTTTGACAGGTTATAGCAGTCGTGAAATCGTGATGTATTTAGAGAGCAATCAGAATTTAATCAACATGGGGACCCGATGTTCTCGTTATTTGTTATATGGTCTGCGATATAGTAACTAAATGTCAAGGATCTACAGAAATGATAGTCTTAAGTAGATAGCCTCTTAAAACAAAGATGGAGCTAAGATAAAAGACCTATAAATATCATTGCCCACTGAACATTACAGAACTCTGTTGCATGTGATGTGCCACAGTAAATTCAAAAATTCTTTTTTTGCATTTTACTGCAGATTACGTGTCAGAATGCTGCCAGATAAAATATAATTTCCGATATTTCGCCACAACCTTTTGTAAATACATAAGTTAGATTGTGTTATTTTTCTTCGATTTAAAAAAATCCAAGTTAACAATATCTGGGTTTTTTTTTTTTTAAAAACTACAATAACATCCATAAGACAAAAACATTCCTGCTGTAAAAATAGACATTGTAACTCCAATAGAAGCCAATCTATGACATTCAATGAGTGTCAGAACGTAGGCCTACAGTACCGTTCATTTAGCAACATCTTCACGGAAAAAATCAAAGAATCGATATACTTCAATTACATGACGCTTATGCATTCATAATATGTTCAAATGGTCTTCCCATAAGTCATCAAGTGATTACTCGCCTCCACATTCTGCAAAAACGTTCCTGTCTGTCTTCTTTTTCGTCCGCGCGACGCCATCTCAGTTTACAGTGCGCAATTTCGACCCACAATGCTTTGCGCGGTGAATAATCTAGCCGATCTATTTTTAGACCGGGAAACCCCTTTTTGAAAAATTGCATTTCCTAAGGTTATTTTTGGTCAAATATTTTTTATAATTTTTTTTGGGCCATATTACAGACAGCTTGATTTTTGGAAATTAAAAAAAAAAAAAACATGCAAGGTACTTACTGGCACTTTAAGCCTTCTATGAAGGCATTATAGCGCACCCTGGGGCCCCTTCTCTGAGTTGTTGCAAATGCGGAGAAAATAGGACTCTCCAATCTAACTGAGTGACAGTCAATTCCAAAGAAATAGATTTGTTACAGACAGTGAAAAGAGCCCGTCTTGGCCCTTTTTCTTCAAGTTCAATTTTTTTTTATTCAAATGTAAACAAGCCCATTGATTATACTCCTTGTTCTGATACATGAATATTCTAATTATGGGGTACCCATTAGTTAAAACAGGCCGATCAGGAGGGACGTACATCCGCGCTAGCAAGGAAAAGTGATTCGGACCTCCGTAATTTTTTGCGGAGTGGCTTAAGATGCTGGTTTTCTCGATCACATATCTTAGTTGCTTGAAGACAGAGCTGGCTAAGAAGTGTAGTAATTATTCATCGTCTACAAATGATAGTTGCTATAGAGCTATGGTAGCTGATACTCAGGGAATTTTGGAAACATGGTCGTCACCTAAGCAAATGTTGCTAGTGCGTCCGACTTATCAGTTGGTATGTGAACAAAAAAAAAAAAGTGATTCTATTGCTGCATTATGGAGGTATTTAATATTCAATATAACACTGAACTTTGATGCATACACTTTAAATGAGCATAAATGAGCATTTTATTTCTTCTGGTTTTTTGTTTGAATCTTTGTTTCCTGAAAAAATAAACTCTGTTGTACAAATAGACAATGTTTCCACAAGCTCATATAGGCCTACTGATTGCACATTTAAGCTTATGCCTGTATCTGTTGCTGAGGTCCACGGAGAATTAAGGCACCTGGACTCTGAGAAATCTGCAGGCCCTGATAAGCTGTAACCTTTTTTTCTGAAGTTAGCAGCTGATTTCATGGCTGAACCTCTGTCTTTGATTTTTAATCTTAGTTTTATTAGCAGTGAGATCCCAAAAGTCTGGAAATCTGCCTTTGTTCTTCCTCTTTTGAAAGGGGGGCAACCCTTTTACTTAAATAACTATAGACCGATCTCCAAACTTTGTGTCCTAGCTAAAGTATTTGAAAAGCTTGTGAGCAATCAATTAAAGGAATTTTTAGATTCTAAAGGCATATTATCAAATTATCAGTCTGGTTTTAGGAAAAAACACAGCACTATGACTGCTGCTCTGAAAGTCACAAATGACATTATTGAGGCAATAGATTGCAAAAAATATTGTGCAGCACTTTTTATTGATTTATCAAAAGCTTTCGACACAGTTGACCATAGCATTTTAGTCAACACGCTTCACCAAATTGGATTGTCTAAGCGAGCAGTAGCTTGGTTCTACAACTATCTATCTGCTAGAACGCAGTGTGTTCAAATAGCTGGGTCCACCTCCTCTTTCTTAACAGTATCCAGTAAGGGGTAAGGGGTGCCGCAAGGTTCTGTTTTAGGACCTATTCGGTTTACCCTTTATGTAAATAACCTATGTGAAAATCTTTCAAATGCAAATTATCATTTTTATGCTGATGATACCGTTATTTATTGCAGTTCATCATCTGTTATACATGTCATTAACTTTCTACAGTCTGCATTTGATATTGTTCAGTCCCGACTGCAGAAACTGAAATTGGTATTGAATACAGAAAAAACTAAACTCATGCTTTTTTCTAACAGTAGTGAAATACCAACAAATCTTCCAAACATAATCACTGCTCAAGGAAGAGTAATTGAACTTTTTTCTAGGCATTCTTATTGATCGTCAGCTAACTTTTAAGTCCCATATTGCAAATCTAGTCATTAAGCTTAAGGTAAAGCTTGGCTTTTACTTTAGAAATAAATCCTGCTTCTCCTTTCCAGCTAGGAAATATATTTTGTGTCAGCTACTTTCCTGCCTTTGCTAGATAATGGTGACTTATTATACATGAATGCTTCTGCTCAATGTTTACGGTCCCTGAATACTGTCTATCACTGTGCCCTGCAGTTTGTTACTTGTCTTAAATATCTCACCCATCATTGTACTATGTATTCTGAGGCTGAGTGGCCATCACAGTATGTACGTAGGCGAACCCATTAGTTGAATTTTATTTATAAAACACTCCTTGGGCTGGTCCCTTCTTACCTGTCCACTTATCTTTTTCCAAGTGAAGGCCATTACAACCTCCATTCTCAAGATATTTTGCATTTGACTGTTCCACGTGCTCGCACGGAGCTTGGAAAAAAAGCTTTTAAATATGCTGCCCCCTCTGCCTGGAACATCCTTCAAAAGGACTTGAGATTGTCAGAACTGATTTCTATTAATGCTTTTGGTTCAATTTTAAAGGATTTAGAATGTGAAAGCATGAGAAACTGTCTATGTGCCTAATTTACTTATTTATGTATTTATTCTTATTTTCAAATGTTTTGATATCTGTGTCACTGTCCTTGTATGAAACTTACATGTGTCCTTTTTATTTTTGCTGCCTTCTTGGCCAGGTCACTCTTGAAAAAGAGATTTTAAATCTCAATGAGTCTTACCTGGTTAAATAAAGGTTTAATTTGAAAAAAAAAAAAAAAAAAAGCAGTGTTTAGCAATTTTGTGTTTTATACGCATATCTATTATCAGTGCATAACAAACGTCACAGCCGTTGGGAAAGAGTCAATGTCTATTAAGCATCATTTGAATGCCACAGCTCACCTGAATACAGTGGCTGATTATGTACTTGACCATGGTCTACCTATCTTTTTATGGCTTCTTTCATTGAGGTTAATGTGCCATGTCACTAAGCAAACATTCTCTCAAGCTGATGCCAAGGACATGACAATAAGTTCAGAGTACACCGTGCCTCCACAGTCATTGGATCTCTATCCAGTAGAGCGGTTTTGAGACGTGGTGAAATGGAAGAGTCAGAGCAACAATGTGTAGACAGAAAATCACCAACATTGGCATGATGTTATAATGTCAACACGGCCCAGAATCTCTAAGGAATATTTTCAGCACCTAGTTGAATTCATGCCATGAGGAATACTGTTTGTTCTTCTGGAAAAAAAAAGGGGGGGGGGGGAGCTACCTAGTACTGGAAAGTTTAGCTAATAAAGGGGATCACTGAGAGTATTTCTCTTTAATTATAGAAAGTTGCTGAAATGCCCTTTCACCTGAAGGTAGTTCTGTCTCTAGTTTTTTCAACCAGGGAACTCAGCCAACTGACTTCATTTACTAGCAAATCCTGGTAGTTAGAGCAAAATACTTAGGAGAACTTAAACATTTCTGAACTTTGATATGTGATATGCAGATCAAACATTTTGATTTGAGAACATTAATCCTTTGAGGAGTTCAGACACTCGTGTGAACATTCAAATATTAATTCATTCACCACTGGTAAATCAAGGCTAAACATTCCAAAAAAAAAAAAAAGCCAAGTCTTCAAATGCACCAATTTCCATAATTTTTGAAAAAACAAACAAAAAAAAAAAAAAAAAAACACATACTTGCACCTAAACAAAACAAATTTATTCCTCATTGTAACATTTTGTACTTCCTGCAGAGGGCAGATGCACAGAGGACAGGAAGTTGACGACTGGACTCAAGTGCAAGGATGGATTTGGTTGTATTTTATAACCAACTGCAGAGTGGAAGGCACAAACATAGAAATACAAAACAACAAGGAACTTAGGTTCATAAATACGAGCACTATGAGTAATACAAAGTCTGGGCTAAGCTACAGGAACAATGTATTACAAATAGAAAACAAAAGTGGGAACGAGGTTCTTTAAAAATAAACGTGCTGGTAAAACAATAAACAGCACAGTTTCTTGGTTTTAGTAATAGTTAATGAATGCAGAGAATAAGCCTTACAAGACTACTGTGTCAAACAGACATGAGATTACCCAGACTTCACAAAAAGACTGAGGGAAGCTCAGTCTTAAATGCACACTGCTACCACTCAGGGGAAATGAGAAACAGGTGTTGATGATGATGGAATAATGACTGAAGTGCTGAAGTGACTTCCGTGTGGTATCCCGAGGTGAGGCTAACTGTGTCGTCCAGCTTCTTAAATAAAAGCTCTTCACATTCGGGACGTGAGTTGAGGCCTGTGGTTGGAGACGATGTCCTCCGGAAGGCCAATATTTCAGAACACCTGCTCAAATATCACCAGTGCAACTTGGAGTGCAGATGGTGATGCAGCGAAAAGCACAAATTTGCAGAACTTAAAAAATTAATGAAAAATCACCAGGATGTAAGCGTCACCTTCTAATGAGGTAGATTGGTAACAAAATCAATAATAATTTGTGACTATGGAAGATGGAGTACCAGCAGCGGGTAAAATTTACCCGCAGGCAGCTGTCGGGGTGTTTTGGACACTGCGCATGAAGAATAAGAGCGCACGGCTGCTTCCACATCCAAAGCCAGGTGAGGCCACAAATATTTTCAGCTGATGATGTATGTTGTTGTTTTAATTCCGGGATGTCCAACTGACAGTGAAATGTGGGCCCATATAATTACTCGCTCAGAAAGATTAGCGGGAACGAACATCTTATCCACTGGCACAAAAGCAGTAGGGGGATTCCTCCTGATCTCCTTCGCTATTTCCCGATCAAACTGCCACCTGATTGGGGTGAGGACGCAGGAGTAGGGTAGAATGGGCTCTTCTGCTTCCGGATCCCTCTCTGCTTTGTATCTTCGTAATAGAGCGTCGGCTTTGATATTCTTTGAGCCCGGGCGATAGGCTATTGAAAAATTGAAGTGAGTGAAAAACAGTCCCCCCCTGGCCTGCCATGGATTCACTTGCTGTACCTGAACCTTTCGCAGATACTCAAAGTTGCGGTGATCAGTCAAGATGATGAAAGGATGACAGGCCCCCTATTACCAGCGCCTCCGTTCCTCCAACGATAGCTTTAAAGCCAAGAGCTCCCAGTTGACTAAGACGTAGTTAGTCTCAGCAGGTGTGACCTAGTGGGAGAAGTATCCACAGAGGTACAGCTTTTTCGATGTTTCATGCTTCTGCGACAGGACAGCCCACACGCCTGCGTTGGAGGCGTCAACTTCGATGATGAAAGGCTTTTCCGGATTTGGCAATTTGAGTACTGGTGCAGTGACTGGTTCTTGAGTGTATTGAATACGTGTTGCGCCTCCGGATTCCATCCCAGGTTTTTGGGTTTCCCTTTGAACAGCCGTGTCAGGGGATGGGCAACTGCACCGAAGTTTTAATGAAACGGCGGTAGAAATGTGCAAATTCAAAAAAGATCCGAAGTTCTTTTATCGTCCATGGGATTGGCCATTCAGCTACTGCCTTTACCTTTTTGGCTTCCTCAGCCAATCCCTCTGGTCCAATCACATAACCAAGGAAGGAGACGGTGGATTGCTGGATGACACATTTCTCTGTTTTGACGTTACGCTGATGTTGAAGTAGGCGTTCGAGAACTCATCTCACGTGTCTCACATATTCTTCATAAATATGGGAGTAGATGAGCATGTCGTCTTAGTAGGTGATGAGAAATCTTCCGAGCATCTCGCGAAGTACCTCATTAATGAAGTACTGGAACAATGAGGGGGCGTTAACGAGCCTATACGGCATGACGCAGTACCCGTAGTCCCAGAGGTGGTGCTAAAGGCAGTTTTCCCTCGTCTCCTTCCCTGATAAGGATGAGATTATATGCACTGCGCAGTTCGAGCTTTGTGAAGATTTCCGCGCCTCTGAGCTGATCCACAGTGCTGGGGAGCAGGCGGAGTGGATACCTGTACTTCAATGTGACATCATTCAGACCTCTGTAGTCTATGCAAGAGCGGAGACCACCATCCTTCTTTTGTATTTTTGAATTCCTGCTGTAGAGCTTCTTGTACAACATACAATCTGCTCCATTGCTTGAGTTTCAGCCACTGATAGGAGGTACACATGGCTCCTGAGTGGCGAGGTGCCAATAGGAGCTCTATAGAGCAATCCCACGGACGATACGGTAATTGGGTAACTTGGGCTTCACTGAAAACCTTTGCTAATTCCAGTACTCTTCAGGAATGTCTGGCTGGTCTCCACAGTTAGGACTTTCAACAGTTGTTGACAATGCAAGGGAAAGCAAGAGTTTGCAAATCCCGCGAACGACTTCATCCAGGTTGGCACTAAGACGGGCGATCTCCCTCTGTTGATGTGCCACCAGCTGGAAGAGGTCGGAAGGCTGGAAAGCGAACTCCCCTACCTCCTGTGGCAATGGAATCTTCACTGAGTTCTTTGTAGGTGAAGTCTTCTGTAACGTTTTGCACTTCATACAGAGTGCAGATGTACCGAGGACAGGAAGTTGAGGACTGGACTAAAGTGCAAGGATGGATTTGTTTGTATTTAATAACCAACTGTACGGCAGAGGGCACGAACATAGAAATACAAAACAAGTTACTGAGGTTCCTAAATATGAGCACTATGAGTCATACAAAGTCTGGGCTATGCTACTGTAACATTATATAAAACAAAACTGGAAAAGAGGTTCCTTAAAATAAGCATGCTGGTAAAACAATAAACAGCACAGTTTCTAGGTTTTAGTATAAGTTTACAAATGCATAGAATAAGCCTTACAAGACTATTATGTCAAACAGGCACGGGATTGCACAGATTTCGCACAGAGACCGAGGGAAGCTCAGTCTTAAATGCACACTGTGCCCACGCAGTGGAAATGAGAGACAGGTGCTGATGATAATTGAATAATGACTGAAGTGCAATCCGAGGTCTAGAAGACCAGTGAGCTGGATGGCTGAAGGTGTGGCCTTACACTCCTTTGTTTACTTTCAGTCCACCTGACATTTAGTCCATCCATTTACTACTATTAATTCTTATTATAGACTTTGAAAAAGTTCTGCATTTAGGGTTTACCGAAGACACAAAACAATACAGTTTTTGGATTTGTGTAGCATGCATGATATGGTCAACCAAGTTCCAGTAAAAACCATAACTTTAGTCCTGTGGCACTGATGGGATATTGAACCACTCATCTACTATCTAAACCACTTCTTCTTCATCAGGGTCACAAGGGAGCTGGAGGCTACTATGGGCGAAAGGCAGGAACACACCCTGGACAGTTCACCATCGCTTGGCTCACACACTCACCCACACCCTTGAACCTATGGACAATTTAGAGTCACCAGTCAACCTAGGTTGCATGTTTTTTGAGTCAGAGAACCCATAAAAAACGCATGCGAACTCAAGGAGCAGGTGCGAACTCAATGCTGAATGCCCCCAGTTTGGATTCTGGGGCACAACCTTCTTGCCCTGAGGAAAAAGAAATGTCATTATTCACTGTCCCGCCTATATTGACCCATCATTATGCCAATATTGGTGGAAATATACAACCAGTAACCTGCGTATCATAATAAAAAAGTGCATAACCCTTTTTTTCAAACAAGCATGCCACTGAGTGGCCTCCGTTGCAGACGCCTTATGTGATTCGCTTCTCTAAAACACCAAAGTCTGGCCACTCAAGCCAAGGTTTGTGTTCAGAGAAACTGAAATTTCTGGAACTAGCAAATTACATATGCACATATTGTTGTGGGAGGGTGACGCGAACCACAGAAGATGACTGCAATGGACGCTAACCAACACCAGCATGTTGACAATGTTCAAAAGGAGGAATTTCTCCAGGTTGCTACGATGTTGAAGTTTTCCCAACACAAGTTTTCAAACAAAAGTTCTTTCGCAGCAGAGCAGCGCTCTTTGGTCGGTGCTTCAGTAGGTAGGCGGTTGACTCGGGGCCGGTCGCAATGTAAAGTCGCTTTATTTCTTCTATGGTCACAACTTGTTGGATTTTTACTCTTGATAACTTTTCTAATAAATGGCTGAATTCTGTACGGCACACAACAGATGTTCATTTGAGGAACATACAGTAGTATTTATGGAAGAGACACAATTTATAATTGAAGGAACATCAAGTTGGCTTGTCCGTATTCACGTATTTTCTCTTTGTTCGAGCCATTCTTTTTTTTTCATAAAAACAAATGTCATTATCAACACATTTTTTTGGGGGTTTCTGTACCCGCAAATTTTGTTATTAATATTTGATAGGGGTAATACGAAAGGACTGCCATATAACAAGCATACTAAATGGCTTATTTCGCATCACGCCATTACGTCATGGAATGCAAAACCTTGCTTGCGTGCGCAGACAGTGCGAGTGAAGCGAACCACTGAAGACATCCGCAACGAAGGCTAGTGACTGACAGCTTGCTCTGTCCTCTTCAGGCAGCTGTGCCATGTGCTACACTTGAACAACTTAAGGCAACGTTTTGCCTGATATTTACTTTGCTAGAGTCATTATTTGGTCTCTCTAGTCTCAAACAACTTGGCGGTTGAGGTCAAATGGCAGAAACATCAAGACAATGAGCTGCTACTGCCACTACAGTTTAACTTGTGCAACAACTCTTCTCACAAAAACCATAGGTTACAATTCCAGGATGCACCACCCTCCATGGATCACAAAGCTTTGTTTTGAGAAGCTTATCTATTGCAAAACAGTCTCCTCATTTCAGTCAATTAAGATGGGGAATTATTTACAGCTAGTCCAGGCATTTTGCCAGGACTCATGGGAACTGCTTACACTCAAGGAAGTCTTTCAGAACCGCAGTCAGAGCCTTTATTTTTCATCCCATCAGAAAAAGAATTTCTGAAGAATCCTAATTGTATTGGAATTTTTTGTTGTCCGTTATTTATTTGGAGTACTGACCCCTACTGCTTCGTAAAACTCATGCCAGCAGTTTTTCTCCATACTCTTCCTGCTTCAGTTGTCCATTGCTGCTGATTAAATTGTGTCATAGTGCTCTTCTATTTTTCAGTTATGAAAAGTGAAGCAAAAGCATTTCTGCTAGTATTATTATTTACTTATTTTTTATTCATCATTTTTACTTTATTTACTTTTTTTTGTGGTGATGCTGAATAATACTTTTTGTTATAAATGGCAGAGATACCGTAATGTGCCTCTGGGTGAGACTGTCCTCTAAATTCTAGCATAGAATAAAATAATATTTTCTCCCATTAAACCCTGTTCATTTCCCTGCCTGCAGTGATATTTTTATCCATGAAATGTGCTATTTATTGATAGGGGATTTTGAATGAAGCCCATGGCTTTTGCCCCATTGTGTGTATTACAGAGTTGATGTTGTCCTTCAAAAAAAACTAACCTAGGTCCAGTAATTCAGACTGTGATTGAATACATATTAAGGTCTGTCTGAGATGCAATTTTAACTTTGCCTTTGGATATGTACTTTCATAAATACAAATGTCAGCTCTATATACAAGGTTTTAATCCTTGATTTGTTGAGAGTAAACCAGGTCAAATGTAATGTCCTTGAATAGTCTGGAGAAATAAATAGACAAGTGAGTAAATAAATAAATAAATAAATATGTGCTTTGCTCTCAAGTAATCACTGTATCTGCATCAATATGAAACCTTTACACAACTAGAAAGCACAAATGCCAGTCATATGAACCTTACTCCTTGACAGTTTTTGTTGATTTGAGCAGTCTGGCACTCAGTTGGTAGCAGGTTTCTGTGAATTCTTTGTATGTTACTTGATTTGTTGACAAAATTGTAAAATTTGGCATAGAGTACCTGTATATTGGAGTTTACTGTGAGAAATGGTGCAAAAAAGATATGCAGCTCCAAATAGTCGCTATGCGTAAACCGTGTAACACTTGCAAATACTTTTGCAAGTATCAGCATAACAATGAAGAAGAGACCACCTGAGCCAGAGTAATGAAATGTGCTTGTGATATATTCAGCCACATATTCATACGGCTGTGGCTCCTGGGTGTAAAGTAGTTTTATTTGAAACTGTGTCCTCTACATTGAGATTATATTATGCCCATTACTCAACTTTTTTGCATGTGCATGTTTTAGGGTCATAAAGCACCTAATTATAATTGCACAGGTTGTGTGGATGGCACTTCAAGCTTACACTGGCTCCTGTCCCTTTAAGGGCCCCTTCTTTCAAGGCCCAATTTGTTATGTTTAACCAACTGCATTTCAGGAAGCAATGCTCGGGAACACAATGGGTGCATCTCAATTCTCTGAAATTGCATCCAAGTTTCCCTCCCTTCGATCTTTGCCTTCACTGGGGATGCGTTGCACTGAGAGATACAAGGAGAGCGTGAGGTGAGAAGAAACGAGGGGCTGCTTTTCATTAAACTAACGCAAGCTTCCTCACATCCTCCTGTCTTTCCTCCTGTGACCCTGAAATCACTCCCCATCCACCATCATGGAGGCTCTTTCAATCCCTTATATGAACCTCAAAGAGACGAGGAGCGAGGAGAAAGGAAGCTTCCGGAGGCACTCAGAATAAGGACACACAGGTATGTCCTTCATGTCGTCTTTTATCAAGTAGCATGTGATAGTATAAAGTAAGGATTTCTCATTTGGAATTTTTGGCTTGTCGGTTCTCCGGGAGGAGCTCAGATGGGAGGAAGAGACATGACTGAGGGAGGCGAGGAGACACATTAGCGTATAGTGAGAAGCACCCAATATGTTTTTTGAGAGATTAATCATCTCCTCCTAAGTGCTACGTGAAGCGACGTTCATCTCTGATGATGGCAAACTGCGGTTGTGGCTGGAAGGGACCTGAGTTCAGTCAACTGTTATGTAATTTTCTCATTCTCACTTTTGCGGTGACAGAGGTTGGATCCGTTCTAGCCACAACTGCACATAATAAAAAAAAAACAATACTGCATTGTATTTGAATGACGTCTTTCTGGACACTCGAGGTCACCGCACATATCAACAGTAAACGATTTCAGATAATAGAAATAAATAAAAAAAAACGACATAAAATATGCATGGTTAAAACTGTTGACACAGGATATGACAGACAATTGGTACGGAAGGAAGGAAGGCAGGACAGTCAAGGGTATGCAAAAGTGAACAGATGGGATTTGAGTAGTTTTTTTGAAAGATGTTAGTTAATCTGCATGGTGGAGGTGTGCTGGTTGAGGATTCCAGAGCCTGGGTGCTGCACAGCTAAAAGGTCAATCACTTCTTGTTCCAATAATCACGTGGTGGAGATGACCGGATCACCAGCTGAGGAGGAACGGAGGGTGCGAGTTGGGGTGTATTTATGAAGGAGGTGGGATGTGAATAGAGGCCACTAGATGGCAGCATTTACCTTTCTTTTATTGAGCTCAGACTGGAGCTAGGTTTAGACATGTCCTGGACATGTCTGGGGCAAGTCACCGAAAATTAAAAAAAAGAGGTCTAAATGTGGGTGGGGTCTGCAAAAGAGTATATAAGGAAAAGAACTGAGACAGTAAAGTAGTAGGAGAAATTGCAAGAAGAAGGATACATGTGACCAGACCTGTCATTCTGTTCAAGACCTGTGAAGTTTCTTTTGTGGATTTTTGCCTGTATAAGAGCCTTTTCCTCACCCAGCACATCACCAGCAAACCCACAAGGACTGTAAATATTTCTGTTTTTTTTTTGTTTTCTAATCAATCTTGGTCATTTAGTTGTAGATAGTAGAGTACTTATTTGCTATTGTCTTTGTTCATTAAATGTGGTTAAGTTTTAAAACTGTGTCTGTCATCCCTTGCTGTTGCTGTTGCTGTAAATGTAATAACAAATTGGGGCCATAACAGAGGTCAGAGCCGGGTATGCTGCTCCTGTCTGTCCTTACCTGATTGACGTCATGACTTTCAGCAAAAAGTCTTCCAGGAAGGCTGCTCTCATGCATCATTACTCATAGCTGCTCACATCTATCTCCTCGCTCCTTGCAATAGAAATAATAGCTTTGAGATGGCCAGCAAAATGGCAGATCCGGAACAAGTTCTGGTTAAGCCAGGATTATGGAGCGAGGAAATATCAAATAAGAGAACTGACATGTACCCGATAAAAATTAGGAGATGTATTGCTGAGGGAATAAAAAAATACTTATTTTGACCTCTCTCTCTTCACTCTTCTTCCTTTGGAAATCTGTACAAGCGAAATTGGCCTTTGCACTGAAGAAAAGTGCAAATTTTTTACATTGTGACGCAGACGTGTTACAGAGAAAAACAAGGTGTTTCGGACATTTCAGGAGCTGTGTTTTCTTTTGGAGAGAGAAACTCCCTTTTGCGTGGACTATGGGCTTTGTTGCTTTGCTGAAGATCAACGTGGACAAAAATAAATAAGTGAATGAATAAAAAAACCCACGACTTGGGCAAAACCAAATAGGCATAAAATGACCCCTTTAATTTTGTAATATAGATGACTTGTGCATTACTACATCCTTCTTTTGGTGGCAGGCAGAGCTCCAGTCCACTGCTCTGCATGTGAGAATCATATGCAGTCACTGAGCTGTCCACGATCCCCATCTGTACCTGTGAGCACTTATTTCAGCTCTGGTATGACTTCCTTACACAGCTGATTCTACTGACATAGTGCCTGTTAGTTCCTTCGTATCATTGTCGTCCAAGGCTTGGTCGTGAGCTCAAAACAAACTCAGAATATATTTCACAAGTAATAATGAGAGACAAGCATGAGATCACAGTCATGATAAAACAAAAATTCATGAACACACTGCTGATTCTTAGTAGTTCACTTCTTCACATACAGGGGGCGACATTGCCTCAAATTTGGTCATGGCACTCTGTCGAGAGGCAAAACATTGCTGTGACAGTGACCGAAATACACTAATTGCATGTTCTTCATTATTAATGGTAAATGATGCGTGAGTAATTATCAAAGATGGGACGTCTTTTTGATTGGCCTCCTGGGAAGATACCTGACAGTCTCACTTCTATTTAAGAGGGGAAAAAAGGATGCTATCAATAGCACAATTGAAGCAATTGCACCGGCTGAAAACCATTTTTGTATTCAAAAGGAAAGCGTCCGTAATCATTTATATCTGCCAAGTTTGCTAGGACTCATTGAGAACTCTGAGCTGTGATGGAATAAATATTTGTAATTGTTTAGGCTTACTACAATATGCACGAATTTTTTGGAAAAATGAAACATCCACAGGAAATCAATTTTTCATTCAATTAGTAAAGCAATGAAAACCGAACTTGTTTAGGTTAGAGTTATTTGTTTAGTCTAAGATTAGACTGTTTTCACAGAATATATGGGCTGGAATAATGATTTATGTTTGTGTAGTACTGAATCATGTTTCCATCAATATGTCCTTTCTGCCTGATGAAGGGGTCACATGCAGCTTACTTTTACTGGATTCTCACAGTAAGTATTCCTTACATTCCTCTGTGAGCCCCATTTCTACTTGAATATGCACAATGTGTCTATTGGAAACAGCAGTAAACTGCAAAAAAGAAAACTTACGAGGGTTGGCCATGTAGATAATAATCAAAATTAGTCGGTCCCCCTTTGTGGAACCTGAATAGAGTGGAGGTGGGCTTTGTGGCCTGCCAAGATAATTACCAATCCATTACAGCCGGCTTCAAAATAACTGGCACCCTGGACTGGCAATGAACAAACAATACTTTTAAAAAATTCTTAAAATACTGTATATTTATAGAGAACAACAACATAAATAAATAACAACATAGGATAAATACTGTACAATATCAACATTCAAATGAAACCAATCAAAATCATTTACTGATTTAATTAAAAATCAGTTTCCCCCCCAAATCAAGGTTTCACAGTTAATGGCACCCTTAAAGATTACTGCAAATAACATCAACCGAAATTGAACCAGTTTTTATATTTCACATAAGTTTTATTGAAGTGTTAAGAAACTATATAGAGCCATTACATCTCTTCCTGTTTCAATAGGGTATAAAAATGAGGTAACACACATGTAATATCCCTCTGACATCCAACACCATGAAGAAAATAAAACAACTGTCAGTTCAAAAGAGGCAGATGGTCATAGACCGTCACAAATCTGGTTATCACAAACGATTGAATATGCCACTGAGCACAGTCAGAGCAATTACTAAAAAGTTCCAAAGATATGGAACTGAAAACCTCATTGGGAGAGGACGCGACTGCATTTTGCCCTTCAGTGTACTGAGGAGGATGATGAGAGAAGAAACAAAATCCCAGATAATCACTTTGAAGGAATTGCAGGCCTTGGTGACATCTTGGGGTCTCCAGGTTTCAAAAAGCACCATCAAACGCCACCTCAACAATGACTTGCTCTTTGGAAGGGTTGCCAGAAAAAAGGCTTTTCTGACTAGAAGACACAGGGGCAAGCCCTTCGACTTTGCCGAACATCATTTAAATTATGACTGGCACAATGTGCTTTGGTCAGATGAGACCAAAATTCCATTTTTCAGTCAGGTACAGCATCGGCATGTTTGGCGTCAAAACAAAGATGCAAACAAGGAGAAACACTTCAAACCCACAGTGAAGTAGGATGGTGGGCCAATCATGTTTCGGTGCTGTCTGAATTCAAGAGGTCTGGGAGCACTGGTTAAGATTAGTGGTATAATGAATTCTACCAAGTATCAGGATATTTTGTCTGACCATTTGGGACTTGGCCATATGTGGACCAACAAGACAGTAGCCTAAAGCACACCTCAGGATCCACACAGAAATGGTTCTGTGACAACATGATGAGTGTTTTGCAATGTCCATCATCGCCAGACCTCAATCCAGCTGAAAACCTGTGGGCTGAATTAAAGAGGGCGGTTGATGAACGCAAACCCAAGAATGTGAAGGACCTTGAAAGGCTCCAAAAATGCTCAAAAATTACAGGAAAAGACTGGTTTTACTAAAGGTGGTTGCACTTAGTTCTAAATGAAGGGTGCCAATTATTATGAAACATTGATTTTGTTTAAATTTATTTTTCATTTGATGATTGTTATGATTTTTGTTGTTCCCATCAAAACATTAATAAAGTATTTCACACTTGTGGGTACATTCTGTTTCTCTATATTGCATTGTTTAGATATTTTTATGGGTTCAAGCCCCTAAAATTACAGACATTCCTTGATCCAAACTCTACAACTTTCCCTGAAGGACCTTTTAGGCTCGCCATATTAGATTTTCCGGAATTTTGAATGTAGGTCCGATTCATTCGGAATTTGCTGGATCATCATTGGACCAAGCTTATCAAAGACTGCATAAGGCTTGTTGAAATCTCATTTCGTTTCCAAGATATTGACCAATGAACTTCAGCAGGGGCGTGGCTTAGCAAATAAATGGACACAATTCAACAACCATTGGGCCAATCATTATGGAACTTGCAAAATATGTCCATATAAGTACCAGGGGAATACTTTGACAGTTTCATGCAAATATGCCCATAGGGGGTGCTATAAATGTACAAACCCAAAACCAGTGAAGTTGGCACGTTATGTAAATCATAGATAAAAACAGAATATAATGATTTGCAAATCCTTTTCAACTTGTATTCAATTGAATACACTGCAAAGACAAGATGTTTAATGTTCAAACTGAGAAACTTTCTTTTTTTTTTTTTGCAAATGATTATTAACCTAGAATTTAAAGGCAGCAACACATTGCAAAAAAGTTGGCACAGGGGCCTTTTTACCACTGTGTTACATCGCCTTTCCTTTTAACGACACTCAGTAAACGTTTGGGAACCGAGGAGACCAATTTTTGAAGCTTTTCAGGTGGAACTCTTTCCCATTCTAGCTTGATGTACAGCTTAAGTTGTTCAACAGTCCGGGGTCTCAGTTGTTGTATTTTACGCTTCATAATGCGCCACACATTTTCAATGGGAGACAGGTCTGGACTACAGGCAGGCCAGTCTAGTACCCGCACTCATATACTACGGAGCCATGCTGTTGTAACACGTGCAGAATGTGGCTTGGCATTGTCTTGCTGACGTAAGCAGGGGCGTCCATGTAAAAGACGTTGCTTGGATGGCAACATAAGTTGCTCCAAAACCTGTATGTACCTTTCAGCATTAATAGTGCCTTCACATATGCGTAAGTTGCCCATGCCTTGGGCACAAATACACCCCCATACCATCACAGATGCTGGCTTTTGAACTTTGCGCCTATAACAGTCCGGATGCTTCTTTTCCTCTTTGGTCCGAAGGACACGACGTCCACAGTTTCCAAAAAGACCACAGAACACTTTTCCATGTCTCGTTTGTTGTGAACGCAATATCTCATGAATCGATTTGACCGATTCCATTCATCTTGGGTGTCAAGGTGTATTAGGGGGGTGCTCACAGCCCACTCGATTTACGTGACCTTGGCATTATTCTCAAGGTCATTACAACATTTTACCACATACAAATACCTTGTCAACATAATATCTCAAGATTAGTTTAACCGATTCCATTCATCTTTGGTGTCAAGGTGTATTAGGGCCGGGGGACATAGTATTCAGCTCCGTGAGTCCATCCGTCAAGCCTTCCGTCCATCATGTCCCGTTTCTTGTGAAAGCGAAATCTCAAGAACGCTTTGACCGATTTTATTCATCTTTGGCTCTAATGTTTGTTTGAGTGATACGCTGACCCCAGTCGATTTCCGTCACCTGGCGGGGGATATAGCCACGTTTAGTGGCAACACTTGTTAATTAAGCTGTTAAAGCTTTCAACTACTAATGGCCTTTCTTGGCTGGAACCCCGGATTTGCCGCTTGCGGCTATATTTTTGGTATTGTTTGTGCATTTCCTGTCAGGGGTGCCAGTAATTTTGGAGCCCACAGTATATTGTACTCTGTCTATGAGTGTTCATGTCACTGAAGTATTATGAGAAATTAGTCAGTGGATTAGAATGTTATCATTCGCTTGAATGGGCATTATCATCTGTTATTAGCGACATGGATATGGGTGAATCGGGCTTGATTGTGCCGGCGAGTAGCTTGAGTGAGTCACTTAGTACGTTTACAAGCACAGTTAGGTCAACCTACGGTAATAGCTCCATTAGGCCATGAATTTGGACCACTGTCCTTATCCCAGTATACGTGTGCAGAACGAAATTTGATTTATTGGGCATACGAGTCTGTCTCTGCTATGATAGGTGGCGATATGCCCCCTTTCAGCTTGTTCATGTTGCATCTTTGTCTGATTGACCTTTTACGTCACAGAGCAAACACTTGACAAACAACTTAGCTGGCGGCAAACTAGTAACATATCCAGTGCATTGACTGAATAAGGTCAAGTGGCGAGAACATGGACAACTTTACAGATCTGTACGTTTAATACAGGCTGTTCATTATATTTTTCGTACAAATGAGATCCACACTGTCCCTGGTGGTTACAGCGTTAGACGAAGCTAGGCTGAATTGCCGCTATGCTCTACTTTGGGCCTCTGCTAGTACCCAGGAGTTCGTTTCCCATAGCGTAGTTGCTAGCAACTAACATAGTTTATCCATTTACAGTCTGTGGCTCCAACTATGTATGTTAGCATCTGTGCTTTCGAGAAACGCTCTCCCGGGCTTCCCAAGCATGTTGGATGTGGGTTAGGAGTAACCACTAGCAGGAAAATGTCATTTTTCCAACATTCTTGGATGACGTGGAAGTCATTCGATAAATCATGCAGATTAATGTTAGAAGTAAAGAGACCCCAAGGCTCAAGCACCAATACCCTTGCAGACGAGGGTTACTGTTCAGTACAAACTTGCTAGTTGGGAAGAGCTCAGAGTTGTTGCATAGCGGATTGGTGTTTAAATGTCCACAAGACTTCCTGGTCAAAGCCCTTCGCAAAGAAGTGCGGCGTATGCTCAGAGCGCATAGTCCAGCTCGATACTATTCAGGTTTATACCTGCAGGAATAATGCGATAATTAACCGCATTATCTGGGTGTGTTAGTCGGACCATGAGAAATTCAATTTAGTGCGATTCCAGTCGGACTAAGATGTTTACATGCATTTTTAAAAGTCCGGTTATGGTCTTACGCAATTATTAAATTTTCTCTGACGTCATGTAATCGCACTGACTATCTTCAGTTGGTATTGCTGATCATTTAGACGAAAATTGCGTTTTCTGACACAATGACTGCTGCTAAGCAGGAAGTGAGATAATGCGAATTGATAGTGAGAAAGTTCACACTAGGGTGGAGGCTGGGGTGGGCATGGAAAACAAAGAACCTTCCCAATGGAGACACTGGTTCGATCTACACCCCCTGCAGACCAAAATTTATTAGTGTGAGGTATGACTGCCTTTTAAAAGAGTCAACTATGTTGTATAAAAGCACAATCACCTTTCCCAAATCCTCAGTAACATTCAACCTTTAAAAGCAAGGCCACCTTTCTCTAACCCTGATTCCTAACCTTAACTTTTTAAAAAGCACAACGGCCCGTCTGTTTCCCAGAAATCTAGCTTTAACCTTTCTAAAAAGCAAGATTGCCTTTCCTTATCCCTGACATAATGGATAATATTAATGTTAGGAAAATCACAATTTCCAAATCTCTTGCAGTAGCTACAGATGGGCCCTACAAACTCATATCTATCACATTATAGTAGGTACAGAATGGCCCTACTAACCCATATCTATTGTGGTAATATGAGATGATAACGCCCATTGAATTGACTGATAACACTTGAGCTGAGTGAATTTGTTTCTTTGCTACATCAGTTCTAACATGTTTTCAAATGCATTGAGAATGTTACGAACAAGTTAGAATTTCATATCTGGATGAATAGTTGGCTGCATATTTCAAGGTGCAACTTAGTGAAATCATGAGAAATCTATGAGGTCATGAAGTGAGTCATGGCCTGAAAATGTGTGTGTTATTGAGCATTGAAAGGGTATTGGTATTTAAATGATGAAAATCAATCCATTAGACTCGAAAGTGCTGTCAGCTTCTTTATAATGTCTTAGGGCAGACAGTACAAAAAATATGTGGACACTTCATGGTTTGGCCCGGGTCTCTTTGTTCTACTGAAGGAAAGTCTTGACTCTATAGTGTACAAGGGCCTTCCAGATGACTCTGTGCTTGAAACATTTTGAGGGAAAGCCCTGCCCTGTTTCTTCATGCCAGTGCTCCCATGCACAGAGCAAAGTCCATAAATGTTTCTGAGAGAACGATGTAGAATAACTTGACTGGCCTTCAAACTTCAAGCCTTTGGTCCTTGGAACCTCACTGACAGTTTTTCAGAAGGAAGTAATGGAAGGAAATCTCTGGAATGAAGTTCTAACATCTAGCTTTAAGCCTTATAAGGACAACAGAAGCTTCAGCTGCAGCAAAGAAGGGACCAACTCAACATTAATGCCCATCGTATTGAATGAATAAGTGTCTACCAGTTTATTAGCCATGTCATGCCAGTGAGTCAGGGTGCCACACCCAGTTGTGAAATTTTGAAGAAAGGATATGTGATGAGGCTTTATTCTCTTCCTCAGAGAACATTCACTCACCGTTCACACGTGTGGACACATCAGAGTCTCCAATTAGCCTGACATGCATTTCCTTGGACTTCGAGAGGAAACCAGGATACGTGGAGGAAGCCGACAGAAGCATGGGGTGGACATGCAACCTTCAAGCAGAAAGGCCCGAGGCTGGGTTCAAACCCACAAGCTTCCTGCTGCAAGATGGCACTGCAGACTATTCAGTTCATGGAGTCACCATGCTGCCATGGGTAATGTTTTCAGCTCTAGCCTATCATGGTAGATTACACGTCATGTATGACTCATGCCGGGAGTCCAGTTAACCAAAGAAATGGCCTTTGCGTCACTATTGAGGAGAATTCTCAGCTCAAAGTGGAACTGTGTGCTTCCTGAGGGAACCAGAATTCAGCACTGTGTGATTTGAATACAACTCATATAGTCCAGTCTTGATCTTGTTGTCTCAGCTCTTATGTTTTTTTAGGTTCTTTTTCTTGTTTTGATTGCATGCACTGTAAAAAAAATAAAAAAAGTTGTCTCAACTGAAAAAAGTTAGTGTCCAGGCTGCCTTAAAATTTTAAGCTTACTGAACTTGGCATTATATGTTGAATATTACGTCAATTTATCATCTTAAATTCAGATAACTTGAAATTTTAAGACAGCCTGGACACTAACTTTTTTCAGTTGAGACAACTTTTTTTTTAGTGTGGATATGATTTGAAACAATATAGTAATGTATGGACTGAGCCTGTTTTTTTTTTTTTTTTTGTGGTAAATTTGAAGATTCAAATAACCCAAATAAGTCATGTAGACAGCCTTTTTATGTTCAGCCCACGATTAATGAAGACAAAACCAGAAGCCAATTCAGTTATGTTCATAAAATGCATGGCCTTAGACAGGACTGTTATATGATACATACAGTGAAAACAACAGTGCATGCAGGGTATAAATCATTAGAATTACTGCCATAACAACCAGTCGTGAAGCTCACAAACAACTTCTTTTGTTTAGACTGGCTCAGAGATGGATAGATTTAGTTCTGTGGTGATTTTTAGAGCCGTAATTCTGCAGTAATTAGCAATTATCCCACCAAGTGTCCATCTGTCCACGGGGTTTGACTTGCAGCCACAGTTCTTTTTTCTTTTTTTCTTGCAGTTGTTTTTTTATTTTTGCTGTTTTGCAAATGCTGTCTTTATTATTGACGTAGTTCCGCGGGCCAGTTGCCACTTTAATAAGCGTGCTGTTTTTGAAACTGAGGAAAAAGCTATTTGGCTCCTTTGGAATACTGTCAGTAACCTCATATTGCTCTGGAGACGAACCTAGCACAGGCTTGCTGGTTTTAAACCTCTTAAAAGCAAACATGCTTCTAATTCAAATAACAACCCCCATTCTGAAGATATTGGTACATCATGGAAAATACAAATAAAATCAAACAGGACTCATTTGAAAAGTCCATCCACTCTCTATTATATTGAAAACAGTACCCTCCAGGGCAAAACATGTCAAACTTTTAATGGTCTTAACAACAAATCCTTGGGCTGGAAATCAGCATAAACAGACAGATAAAGTAATCAATGAAATTTACCTTTGATTTTTAAAAATTGCTTCAGCCTAATAGGTAAACTTGTAGAAAGCTTTTTACAGAGAGAAATATTGATATTTTCCAATCGACATTGATGGCTTCAAGCAGTTGATGAGTAAGTGAAAACCATTCACTGGTTAGTTTGTGTTTTATGGGGATCAAATATACTCTAAATCGGTCAAATCTGGACCTAGACCAGAGCAAATGAACCTGATGGACTCAAGCCATTTGTTTTCAATGGAGGCAGAGGACATCTCAGGAGTGCACTTTAATTCTTACTAATATTCTGACCAATTATTTATTGTTAAAAATGTGAAAAGCTTAATACACTGCCCGGCCAAAAAAAAAAAAAAAAGCCACCATTTGGAAATTAATTAACAAATTCTATAATTGGATCATTATTGCGGTTAGTAATATGTTTCAGCGGGCAATAATCATTTTTACCCTGATTGATGAAGCGCGTTGCTACTCATTTCTCAGAAAATCATGTCGGAAGACATATCCCTTGATGGTGGAAAAGATGTTACAGTATTTCAGAACGGGCAAGTTATTGGTCTGTATTTAGCAAAGAAAACCATAAATGACAAAAACAAGTACGAGGAATCATTTTCACTGACAAATTTGCCACCACAAAGTCCTGACCTTAAACACATTAAAAGTTACTCGGATGTGCTCAAGAAAGACCACCGAGTGGTTCAACCACTATGTCGAGAAGACTAGATCTCGGCCAAAAGTTATGGCATTTCTGATCGAAAATAAATGTTCTGGCTTTGCGTATAGTTGTCAAAACAATGTCAAGATGAATATGCACTTTAATTAAAGGTACAGGGGTTCCAACTAAATACTTGAGTGTGCGACTTTTTCTTTTGGCCGGCCAGTGTATTTTGAGCTTGACTCATTAATTAATTAATTAATTCATTCATTCATTTCTTTATTTTTTGCCCAGGAGTGTACAGAAAATCATTATTTCAAATAGCAAATTTAAAATATTAGAAATTTGACTGCAACAAAGAAGTCCAAAAAAGTGAGTACAGTTTGTAACATCACCATGTCTTTTAATCCCAGTCATTTAGTGTTCGGCCACTGAAGACACAAGTTGGTGGAGAGTAGGAAGTGGACTTTTCCACATTCCTCTTCAGCTGCGCATCTGTACGGGGACAATATTTTGCTCCATAATGAGGCATACATTCTCAATCAGTCAGAGATCAGGACTGCAGGCAGGCTAATCTAGCACCTGCACTCCTTGCTAACACAGCCATGCTCTTGTAATCAATACGGAATGTGGCTTTGCATTGTGTTGCGGAAAATCGAGGGACATCACTGGAACGGACAGTATAGTATATCGCAGCTCATGTTGCTCCAAATTTTTTAACATATCTTTCTGCAGTAATGGTGCCCTCGAAAAATGTGCAAGTCAGCCATGTCATGTGCACTGATGCACCCCCCACACCATGATAGACGCTGGTTTTTGAATCCGATGCTGGTCTCATAACATCGTAGGTAATCTTTGTTGTATTTTTCCTGGAGCACTCACCGGCTGTTTTTTTCCCCAAAAATCACGAGAGATATTAACTTTTCGGGCCATGACATGTGTTTCGACTATGCTACTGTTAATCACAGATGTAACCAGATGGCGTTGGCCTTGCATAGTAAAGCTTTAACTTTTGCAGTGAATGGTGTTGACTCACAAAGGCATGCTGAAGTCCTTCCCACATGGTTATTAACAATGTTTCTTTAGCTAGTGGTATCTGAAAAATGGGAAAGCTGTCACATTCAGAAGTGATATTTCACTGTGCCCTTTTTGCTCTAAAATTTGTCTGGATTCCTCCCATATTTTAACTAGAAAAGCCCTCAGAGAGCGCAGACCTCCGCCAGGGGGCAGCAAAACCCAAAAGCACAGCGATTGGAGCTCCGGCCCATTGGAAAGACTTGAAATCATGAACTTTGGCGTATATCTCAGCAGTACTTTGGCCTAGATATGCCAAAATTTTATCACCCGTTCCTTCATTTAATACCCTCCATCTCTGAAAATTTCATCAAAATCTGTCCATACGTTTTTGAGTTATTTTGGAAACCAACAGAGAAACAAACAAACCCAGGCAAAAACATAACCTCCTTGGCGGAGGTAATAATATTACTCACTGTGCAGGGTAAAATGGCCAAAATCCTACCATTTGGTCTTAGGGGAAGATTGTTCTCAAAGTGATGGATTATTAGCTTTTGCATCTGTTTGGAAATTGGTGAGCCCCGACCCACTTCTGCTCTTGAGGTACTAGGTCTTTTTTGAAGGCTCCTTTTGTATTATAACATGATTAGCTCCCGTATTTAATATCACCTTTCTCACATCACCTATTACTAAAACATATTACATGACTATTACTCCGATATTGCCCCTGTGCCAACTTATGGAATCTATTACAGCAATCAGATTTGAAATAAGTGTATATTTTCTATTAGCGATTCAATTTACAAGTTAAAGCATTAAATAATGTGATGTTGTAATGTTATCAGTATCGTAGTGGGTAAATGGTCAAATCACTCCTCTTTGATTTTATTTTATCTTTCCATTATGTGCCAATTTGTTGGGTTGGGGTTATGATAGGAAAGACCTGAGTAGATCTCAATGCAATTTTCACGTAGCGAGTACACCGTTAAAGCTATTTTTCAGGGCTGCCTCTGATATTACCTCCAGCCTTAGTATTTTCTGAGTATTCATTGCAAGGGTTTTGATAGGAAGCTTAAACTATGCATAATAATTTTCAAAGAATTCTACAACCATGAGACAGAAGGACAGGGAAAACAATCACGGATGCCATCCGCTGTATGGAGTTGGTTACAGTTTTTGGGGCCATCATTTAATTAGGATGATTCAGAGTGTATACAAACTATGAGATGCAATTACTGCGCAATTTAGAAAGAAAAAAAAAGAAAAAGATCTTTTTAGTTAGAAAATCAATTATTTACTGGTGCATTGATTTATCTAATTATTCGCATATTTTCTATGATAGGTACATTTGCCAAAGTGGAGCAAATTACATAAAAGTAAATACCTCACTCAGTAGGCATCACCATGGAGTTACAGCAAGGCCATATGTTAAAGTGTTTTAATAATCATCTGTCATCCAATGATATATCATTGCATTACTGATATTCAATTAATAAAATGTAGATATGCCTAATGCCAAACACATATATTGGAGAATGCCTTCAGAAAAATAGAAACAAAAGAGACTGAAACAAAACTTTAAAAACATTAAAGTTTTAAAGTTTAAAAAACATATTCACTTTTTTTATGTGAATATTCCAGGAAGGTGAGTGAAGAATAGGTCCAATAATAGGCTGGCTGATAAGGAGGCTCCTTACCTAATTGAGAATAATAAGCCATGTGTTTTCGTATTGATTAATTAGGTACAAGGGGTTCCTTTCTTTTCAATGAAGGAAAATAAATTTAAATACATCAACAGCCATGCTAATTCGACCGGTGCTTACTGATACAGAATGACTCTCAAACTCAGTCCTGGCGCCCCACTGTGTATGCTAGTTTTTGTTCCAACCACAACTGCAATTGTAGAATTTTAATTAGCTGCATTCCATGTTTAGATCAGTTATTTACCATCTTAAACCACATTATGATGGACATATCCATTCTGCCATGAATAATACAAACCCTGATAAAAACACATTGTGCTTAATTTCATATATTCTGAGGATTTTCTGGTAAAAACATTTTTATACAGATCAAATTAGATTTTGAGAGTCAGTAAGCTCTGTTGGTAGATTAATAAAAAACCAAGAACGTTGTCCCGATGAAGAAGCGGAGTCCGATTGTTCGTGGCAAAAGCAGGAAAGAGTTTATTACACAGCCGGCCGTGAGAACAACAGCGTGATGCAAAGTTCTAAAATTCCTTCATTTTGGAAGAAGCTTTATACATGTTAAAGTACAGACATTTGCATATGACTTCTTTAATGTTATCAGAAGTTGTTGCTGATTGGTTCCAGGGTTTACACATTGATAAAAAGCAGTACTCTACAATTGGGCCTCTCCTGAACCATAAGTGGGCATACGGAGCCTCCAATTAAAAGGTGCTAGTGCCTATTGTCCTGTTGGAACTGGAGACAAACGGAGATCCCAGCTGGGAGTGGCAAATAGGCGATATGTCCTTTCAGGACCTGATGGCTTCTCTTTATCACCTAATGCACATTCATGACCCATTGACCAAACCGTCTGGATCAACTCATATTGCCAACACCCAAAAAATTCTGTTTCCCAACAGTCCCTACTTTTTGACCCAACAGACAACGAATGATGAGGTCAACTTCACAGTCAAATAGTTAAAAAGAAAATTACAAGAGTGATGGCAAATTAATTTCTAATGACAAAATATCTAAAGCAACAACTTCACACCGATACCAGGCCAGAGACCAAGAAAGCAAGCCAGAGGCGACAGTGGCAAGGAAAAACTCCCCAGTTAAGCGGGAGAAACCTTGGACAGACCCAGGCTCTCGAGGCCCAATGTCATCTGTCAATGACCGGCACTTGAAGGCTATATGAAATAGACATGAGTATGAGATGTAGAGGACCCACTGTTAGTGATCAGCTGTGCATAAAAGAAAAGAACAGGCAAGAAGTGTCAAAGAAACATTTTAAAAATAGATCATGTACATGGCCTATTACCAAGTACAGGCACTGCTACTTAGAGTCCACAGACATAACAGCTCTGATTTGTTGGCATGTTTGGCTGTCATGTGTACTGGTCGCATATGTGAATGCCATTATTGTCAATGGCACAAGTCCTTTTGAATTCTACAACAATGAGCTGTATGATGAGTGACATTGTTGTTGCGGGTTGTCTTGTGCAGTATTCTTCTGGCACAGGAGTTTGCGGCAGCGTGGTCCGAAAGCTCAGCGTCATGTCCTCAGCAGTGTGGTCTGGTGCTCGTGTCCTCAGCAGTAGGTGTAGGTTTCCTCTCCAGTGTATGGGGGAGAGAACAGAATACATTGTGAGGGTATTATTCAAGTACACCTGATTCATCACACTTGGGTCTATATTATGACTGCTTTTGGAGTCCTGTCAGAGTGAACAAGTTACTCGCTTTACCACAGATTAATTTATTGAGGATGAATTTCACACCTTAAATTAATAGGATAAGCATATATAATTCCAGTATAATTTGAAAAATGTATTCATTCACAATTTTATCGAGATTACCCAAATAGTTAGGCAACCAATCAAAAACGCATGCACCTGATTAATGAAGGCTGTGGGTGTCCCAGGCAGCGTGGTTTGAGTCAGCCTTCAGTAGTTTTGGTGGTGTCTTCGGGTGAATGGCATGGTTTTGCATGGGAGTGGTGGATCCCAGGATACCTGTAACTCGAAGAGCGGACTCAGAGCAGTAAATGCTTCTTTACACTCATGTGCCCAATCAGCTGTTTCCAGTGGGCGACACGGGCATTTAAAAAGAGCATTGATTGATTCTGCAATAAGAGAAAATTCAGATATGCAGTTCCCGCTAAAGTCAAAAAGTTACAGAATCTTGAGGACATTTCGAGCAGCGCGGGGTTGCAGAGCAGTGGCGATAGCGGTTCTCTCTTTAAGTGGGCGTAATCGTCATTGGACGCGTGCGCCTTTGTGATCTGATGTTTCCGGTTCTCGGGTGTGCAGTCATCTTTGGAACCGTGTGCCCTAGGTAAAGCAGCTAGACATTGTGGTGCCCGGTGTCTTTTTGCTAAGTAGCGAAAGCATTTATCATCATCCCGGTTTTGATGAGTGTAACGCCTATGTTTCCTGTGGTCCCTTCCTCTGCATTGATGAGCCTGATGACCTATTTTTCCACAATTATCGCAATTTATTTTATTATTCGGAATATTGTCGCGCAGGGCTGCAATGCGATGAGGAGTAGTCGCATTTTTGCGGATCTGTTCCTCTAATCGTGAAGCCCACGTAACAATATCATTAAAAGTATTACCAGGATTGACACCAATTTCCAAAACATTCTGTATATGTCGTCCTGCATCCGCCAGCAGCTGTTGAACAAATACAGCAACATCTCTATTGGGGTTAGGGAAGCCGCAGTATGTTTCGAATGCTTCATATTTCCGATCAGCGTATTCTGCAAACGGCAAGCTACCTTGCACTACTGCCGTAAATAAATGCCATTTAGCAGTGCCTTTGCCCAGCGCGTTTTTCACAGCAACACAGAAATGATCAATGGAAGTCTGGAGCTCGGTACGAGTATCCCAAGGCCCAGCTGCCCACGTTTCTTCCCTGAGGCTTCCCGGCTCGATTGAGTTCCAACTCAAAGTGGGACACTTAGCGCGCACAATTGCAAACAAGTCTAACGGATGTAAAGACATGCTTCGTTGTAGCTCGTTTATCTGTCGCCAAAATTGCAAGTTATCGTCGTTCGTTTGTAGACTCGGTAAATCCTTTAGTAGCGCTCTCATGTCGATTACATTGAGAGGTACATGGTCAACGTGAAATCGCTGTTCATTTCCTCTACCGCGAATTTTGGTAACCGTTGGAGCCATAGGAGCTACGTGCTTTGTATCATCATCATCAGAATGTATTGGATCGGTAACTGAACATAGTTCGCTCAAATCGGGATATAACCTTCGAACCTTTTTTGGTTCCTCTGGAATTGCAAGAGCAGTGCTGTGATTAAGGCGATTACATTTTTCATGTAATTCTTCGATCTGTTTTCGCATATCCGACAACTCTATGTCTTGAGTTTGTAGCCGACTGTGCATTTTGTCACACTTCTCTATAAGTTTTCGGTGTTCTGTAATCAAGACAATGGTACCATAAGCCGTCCTGTTTTTCTTCTGTTTCGACCACCAATCTAAAGAATCCGGAGTGGATCCGTTGGGATCCCAACCAGCCTTACACATTTCCTTTTGTTCTTTTGCGTATTTTTTCAACAAATAGCTAGTTATACTGCCAGCGCATTCAAGGGCGTTTGAATTTTCTTTGTTTGCCATGTTTATTTAAAGTTAATACGGCGTTCGTCAAGGTGCAGCCTAAATTCTAGTTGTAAGATAGGCCTTCAGAAATATATAAACGCGCACAACTAGCCAGTAGCTTACTAAGCGTACGTTCAAGAATAAAAACCAACACGAAACAATAAAGACTCAGGACAACATCAAACTTCAAATGCGACAATGACGAGATTCACGGCGGGCACGAATTGGCTTTTCAAATACCCACAAGACGGGTTGGAGGCGCGCCACATGCACTCTCTCTCAACCTATGACACACAGACAAAAAGTACCCAAGTGAAAGACGCTCACTCTGGGCCCGGGGCGCTAACACTTACTCTCCCGGAGCATTAACCGAAAAAAAAACGAACAAAGACACGATATGCGCTTCTTAGGTAGGCTACCTAATACCCAGTCGTGAAAATAATTATTCACGTCTGCGCCGTGGGCGACCCACATACGCTTGCCACAGCCACGCAATCACGTATTCGCCTTTTTGGCGTGAATTCTCACTCTCCGAAGGCAGGGATGACCAACATTCACCCCGTCACAAAATAGCTATGTTTTCAATACATAGGCTTGTATCACACAACAGCACTGGTATCACAAGCAGTACTGATAACCATCACGCATTACACAAAGACACAGCTTTTTAACCACGAACAACTGATCGCTTCTACGCCGGTCAATTTAAAATTAATAGGTTAACGTACCACTGGGTGGAGCGTTCCAGATCTCCGTAATTTTGCCTTGTAAATTATATTTAGATAAAACAAAGTACTCACTCTTGTACTGGTCAGGAAACTTACGGAGGTCCGGAAACGAATCCACCCTGCTCCGCAGCGCCAAATTTGTTGGTAAATTAATAAAAAACCAAGAACGTTGTCCCGATGAAGAAGCAGAGTCCGATTGTTCGTGTCAAAGAGCAGGTAAAATTTATTACACAGCCGGCCGTGAGAACAACAGCGTGATGCAAAGTTCTAAAATTCCTTCATTTTGGAAGAAGCTTTATACATGTTAAAGTACAGACATTTGCATATGACTTCTTTAATGTTATCAGAAGTTGTTGCTGATTGGTTCCAGGGTTTACACATTGATAAAAAGCAGTACTCTACAATTGGGCCTCTCCTGAACCATAAGTGGGCATACGGAGCCTCCAATTAAAAGGTGCTAGTGCCTATTGTCCTGTTGGAACTGGAGACAAACGGAGATCCCAGCTGGGAGTGGCAAATAGGCGATATGTCCTTTCAGGACCTGATGGCTTCTCTTTATCACCTAATGCACATTCATGACCCATTGACCAAACCGTCTGGATCAACTCATATTGCCAACACCCAAAAAATTCTGTTTCCCAACAGCTCCTAATTAGGGTGCTGAATACAGGTGTTTTGAGTTCTTTCAAAATAATTTGCCTGAACTTTAAAATAAACATGAACAAAGCAGGGGTGACTTTATTGTTTGCCAATAAATTAGTAGTTTTTGTGACCATGTGCCCACAGTTTCACCAATGAGGAACCAATTGATTGTTTATGTTGATAAAATGTTTGGTTAAATTGTTTCCCTCTGCAGTGATTTATTCTAAATTCTTTGTGGATATGACATTTTTATTCTTCATGGCATGTATAGATTTTTCAAATGTGACTTAAGAGGATAAATAACTGCTCCAAACATAAATGCACCTAATTCAGACAAATCAAAAGTTTGTTATAATCCTAAGATTGCAGTTGTGGTTGGAGCAAAAACCAGCATACACAGTGGGGCGCCAAGACCGAGTTTGGGAACCACCAGCAATGGCATTGATGCAATGCCATTTCAATGCAAGTCCTTTGCTCACATTTTCGTGAGATGAGAATTGTTCAAATAATTACTTTCACAACGGCAATCTGCAGCGTGTTATTGAATGCCAAACATTCCTTCAGAAAATAAAAACTGCCCAAAAGGCATTAGTATGAAATATGCATGCTTGTTCTTTTCTAACAGTTCTTTACCTTGGTTTTTACCCTATAAGAAATTTAACTTGCTAGCTAGTTAATAAATCATAGCGCTCAAAGGCTTGATAAATATTACAAAGTCATTAATTCCAGCCAGGGGAATAGAATTTTAATAGATTTTTCAGATGATCAATTACCCAGTATAATAGGTTATTGTTTTATGGTTCTTTCAAGAAAAGAGGCTGGGCATTAATCTCAATCACTAGTCCTCTGATGTGACACATAGAAGTGATCACTACTTTTATTAGTCATTCTGCTAATTCCTTTTCTTCACAGTCATGAGGTGGGCTGGGAGAAGTAGGTCATTCCTACTGGTTAGATTTATGCGATATTTAGGTAAAGTAGTTCATCGGTTCATGCTCCTCATAGGCATTTTTTTTTCCAAGTTTGTAGCCGTAGCTTACATTAGCTCATGTGTGGACATACAGCGTGTGGATATTTAATGCTGTATAAAACAGCGAGAACATTCACTTCTCGCAGGCCCGAACTTTACCAAATAAAGAGATTGTTGAGATTCATTTAACCTCCCCTAACTGAGCCCTTCAAGTAATGATTGAGGAGACAAGTCATTTTCTGTGGATAAATACTGATCTGTAGCACTATGGTGTCAGTTATCCGAAGAGCACTGTCTCTCACTGCCTGCATCATTTCCATTGGCTTGCCTCACCTCCTCTGTCAGGGCTCGTTCATAAATATTTCTTCTTACATTTCATGCAGAATTCAAGAATGAGGATTCTTTCGCTTGCACTCTATCAGGCTTACTGCTTTCCTTTTTTTGCCAGCTTGTTCTCCTGACAATTTTGTTACTGTGCCCAACGTAGAAAATAAACAATAAATAAATGGAGGATGATTGGTAATTAAACGAAAATGCTTTTTATCCCTCTTGCGAGATATGATGCAGACTTGCAGACTCCTGTTTTCAGAGCATACCTGCCTTTGTTTTGCATAGCTGATTCAATTTATGATTCCCAAGTGGCAGTGTAGCGATGTTACAGCAGTTACGGTACATTAGGCATTTCGCCGCAGGAAATTTCCAGAGAACAGAGGGTGAAAAATCTATTAGTGCTGCAAGTATAGACGAAAAGGACCCATGCCGGACAAACACAAGCTTTCCTATCTGCTGTCATCCCGATATTTATTTGCTAACTGGGTGTTCTCCCACACAGAATTTCGCAGTGTGCTTTTTACGTGCAAACCAGTCAGATGTATTCGCTCAATAAATTTACAACTGTTGTAGCCTGGAGTCAGTGGTTTGAACTCACAACCTGCTGGGTGTCAGCCCAGATCCATCACAAATCAGTGTTGCTTTTCAGGTTTAATTACTGAGTAAAGGGGCAGCAATGTTCTTGATTCCGTGATCCTGTGACTGTATTATGCTTCCTTGGGCACTGGGATATGCCACTAATAACACCATTCCCAGAAATAGGTGTGCCGTGCTGGCCACAATTTTGGCTAAATGGTGGCTGTCAGTTGTTTATAAAGTCTGGCAAAAATGCATTCTGATGGAGGTAAGTGTTCGCAGAGAGGCCTCATTCCAAAACTTCACTCTCAGTGTTCTGTACGATTGCCTAATATGCACTTTTGTGGCAGTGGTCCAAAGGTAGCACATGGAGGAGAACTCAAACGTACATGGGAAAATATAGCAGGGCTTGAAGAGACAGGCTTATGCTGCTGCTTTGAAATCTGTGCGGTAATCTTGTTTGCAGTTGGAGATGACGATGTAGCTTACTGTCTGTTAGAACTTTCATTTTGAATGTACGTGTATAGTTCTGCATGCAGATGTGTCTGCATCTGTGCTCATCCCTTGATGTAAAAGTGTGTGTGTGTGCGTGTGTGCTTGTGAATGTCCCTCTATGCACCTTTGTCAGCATGTGAGTATGTGTATTGAAGATGGTGTCAAGTCTGTTCTCATAAACATCCCAAAAGCAAACTATGCAATATGTTGCTATTGTCAGACAGCCTCTGAGGTCAGGGCTATTTTAATTCATGTCAGAATATCTGTCAGGCAGACTCTCTCTAATGCACTACTTCATTGTAAAGGACTGAAGGCCAGAATAATCCATCAAGTACCCAAAGCCGTGTTTGATAAAGTTATTTCTCCCCTTCGGTTTCAGCTGTGCTTGAAGGTTATATCAAGTAACCCTCTCTTTTTTGGGCTGGAGAGGTGTGGACATATTGGCCCTCATTTATCAAACGTGCGTACACCAAAAAAATGGGTGTACGACAAATCTCCCGCAAAGATCGGCATTTATCAATCTGAAGGTGAGCAAACGGTCTCATGCCAGATCAGACCAGGTGTACGCAGATTTGAAACCAGCGAAAAACATGCAGGAACGAGTACAGCTGTCAAAATGAGTAATAAACCATACGTAGCGATGCAGACGTTATGTCGTAGTTATTACAAAACCCAAAACCAGTGAAGTTGGCACGTTGTGTAAATCGTAAATAAAAACAGAATACAATGATTTGCAAGTCCTTTTCAACCTATATTCAATTGAATACACTGCAAAGACAAGTTACTTAATGTTCGAAAAGGTAAACTTTGTAATTTTTTGCAAATTTCAGCTCATTTGGAATTTGATGCCTGCAACATGTTTCAAAAAAGCTGGCACAAGTGGCAAAAAAGACTGAGAGAGTTGAGGAATGCTCTTTAAACACTTATTTGGAACATCCCACAGGTGAACGGGCTAATTGGGAACAAGTGGGTGCCATGATTGGGTATAAAAGCAGCTTCCCTGAAATGCTCAGTCATTCACAAACAAGGATGGGGCGAGGGTCACCACTTAGTGAACAAATGCGTGAGCTGATTGTCGAACAGTTTAAAAACAACATTCCTCAACGAGCTATTGCAAGAAATTTAGGGATTTCATCATCTACGGTCCATAATATCGTCAAAAGGTTCAGAGAATCTGGAGAAATCACTGCACGTAAGCGACAAGGCCGAAAACCAACATTGAATGCCCATGACCTTCGATCCCTCAGGCGGTACTGCATCAAAAACCGACATCAGCGTGTAAAGAACATCGCCACGTGGGCTCAGGAACACTTCAGAAAACCACTGTCAGGAGCTACAGTTCGTCGCTACATTTGCAAGTGCAAGTTAAAACTCTACAATGCAATGCGAAAGCCATTTATCAACAGCACCCAGAAACACCGCTGACTTCGCTGGGCCCAAGCCCATCTAGGATGGACTGAAGCAAAGTGGAAAAGTGTTCTGTGGTCTGACGAGTCCACATTTCAAATTGTTTTTGGAAACTGTGGACGTCGTGTCCTCCGGACCAAAGAGGAAAAGAACCGTCCGGACTGTTATAGGCGCAAAGTTCAAAAGCCAGCATCTGTGATGGTATGTGGGTGTATTAGTGCCCAAGGCATGGACAACTTACACATATGTGAAGGCACCATTAATGCTGAAAGGTACATATAGGTTTTGGAGCAACATATGTTGCCATCCAAGCAACGTCTTTTTCATGGACGCCCCTGCCTATTTCAGCAAGACAATGCCAAGCCACATTCTGCACATGTTACAACAGCATGGCTCCGTAGTAAAAGAGTGTGGGTACTAGACTGGCCTGCCTGTAGTCCAGACCTGTCTCCCATTGAAAATGTGTGGCACATTATGAAGCGTAAAATACGACAACGGACACCCCGGACAGTTGAACCAATTAAGCTGTACATCAAGCAAGAATGGGAAAGAGTTCCACCTGAAAAGCTTCAAAAATTGGTCTTCTCAGTTCCCAAACGTTTACTGAGTGTCATTAAAAGGAAAGGCGATGTAACAAAGTGGTAAAAGGCCCCTGTGCCAACTTTTTTGCAATGTGTTCCTGCCTTTAAATTCTAAGTTAATGATTATTTGCAAAAAAAAAAAAAAAGTTTCTCAGTTGGAACATTAAACATCTTGTCTTTGCAGTGTATTCAATTGAATATAAGTTGAAAAGGATTTGCAAATCATTGTATTCTGTTTTTATCTATGATTTACATACCGTGCCAACCTCACTGGTTTTGGGTTTTGTAGTAAAATGAATAAATAGGCGAAATAAATATAAGACGCCTGTGTTGAGAAATTAATTTAACTGATTTTTTGAGACCACCTGCTTGTCAGGCCAGACGGCTGACAATTACAATCAATTTGATTAAGCGCAATGCGTGGCTTGGCAGATATGCAGTGTGGCATGTCAGATGCTCATCCAGTCAGATATATAGCTACTGAAAAAGAAAAGAAACACAAGTTAATAAAAGGCAGATTGGAAAATAAGTTTGCACGTAATTATTTTAGGAAATCAAATTTAATGCTAGCGCGTGCACATTTACACTCGTTTCATCATTTTTTTTTTAATACTGCGGTAACTTTGACTGAGTAACCATAAGATTCGGCCTACATTAACTAGCTAGCGAACTTGCGTTTCTTTTGTTGCTCAGTATATATAGACCTACGGACACTTTGATCATGATAACATTTTGACAATGGTAGATCTTCTACTGTTAGAGGAATAAGCTTCTGTCCAACGTGAGAGGAACTTTCGGCACAGAGAAGATCTTCTCTGGGAAAGTGATGAGTGGCTGCTCGTTTTCTGTGGCACCCAATAAAATGTCATGGAGTAATACTAATAAAAGTACTATGAAGAGTGATCTCTGCAGACAGTATTTTAACAATTACCCTCATGCAGCTCCGATCGAGGGGGTGGGGACTCATCCATGTCCCCACCGCCTCGCATTCCCACAATGCAGGGGGAGCCCATCAGTGCTGCCACGCCCTCCTCGAACGGTGACAGCTGGAGGATTGAGTCTGGTTGACCTCCACCGGTCCTTGTGCTGCTGCAACTGAGCGCCGCAACCCATTTTTTGATGGTGATCTTAAAGTCGGACCACTTTATTATAACCTACATGTAAAGCATCTGGATTGACAATTAAGTTGGCTATATAACATTAAATATGAATTGAACGATGTAATTCGCACTTATAGGCCTCCGTGTGGCCAATGCTCTAATTTTTTTCTGGGCCACACTTATAAGTGCGCAAGTTGATGACCACTCCAGTGCGGCTAGAAAGTACTGCTTAAATAAGTTTCGCAAAGAAAAATTTTTTAGCTTTGGACACACTGAAAATAAGTGTGGCCAATGGAGAAATGTGCACCTTGGCCACACTTATAAGTCTAACGTGAATTTCAATCAATTTTTGTGCTTGGACGCAGTGCGAATAGTCGCTTCGTTTTATTAATGAATTAAATCAAACATGTGCTGCACTTCAGTTTTCCACCTCAACGGTGTTTACCGCAGCAGGAACAGTTTTCCAAAACTGCAGCCTTCTGGGCTCCCTTTATGTCGCTCTTAAAAGGCTTCAAAATAAGGATATTTAGTTTTTCTCCGCCTCGAAAATGATAATTTATATTTCCTCCTCAGTGAATTTCTTTCTTCTTTGCTGTCTTTCGAGAGTCCATGTCGTAAAGTGGGCAGGACTATGCCTCCCTGAGCATGAATTTATATGTAAATTACGACGGTTTCAGCCGCCAGATTAATCAACGCCACGCCAGTTCTACACCGAAATCAGCGACGTACACACTTTTAGTAAATCAGACGTGACACCTGGCAAACGCTAATATTTACACCAGATCCTACGCAAATTTAATAAATGAGGGCCATTGTGAGTTGAGTTCCGACAGTGGTTCTGACCTAACTTGTTGGTTCAGCAGGTTGGCACACTTGTCATTGAAAGTTCTCCAAGATACTCTTCAAGTGGAACACAGCTATTAACCTTCAGTCCCTTATTTTGTAATGGATTCCAGCAGCATCGACTATTGTCTTTTGTACTCCCTTCACCTCGCTCTGGGTTAGTAACACAGTTACGCATGTAGCCAGTAGGAGGCAGCAGCTGTGAAGTTTTAAACTGCTAAAATTCCAATGAGATTATTCCTGAGCTTACTGTCATGTCATCATCTCTATCTGAGGGCGGTGTGGTTGTGCAGTGAGTGACTCTGTTCCCTCACAGTAAGAGGGCTGAGGTTTCAGATTTGAGCCTTTTTATTGCTCCAGTCTGACAGGATTAGTATAACCTTGCAGGACATCAACTAATCAAATTTTCACATACTATGTGGGATAATTACAATGGCGCAAGCTGAGTCAGTGTCTCAGAAGTGAACGGAAGGGTCAAACAAAATAGCAAGCAAAAGTAAACAGTCATTGGCTAAAGTGCCACACCGAGGGACAGGAGAGACGACTGCACATCAACCGGAAGAATTCTTGGCACACAGTCTACTTTTTGTGTAGAGCAGACAGTGACGACTACTGAACAAAACACGGGTGGGGGGAGAATACGTCATTAAACTAATGATTAGTTTTCATCTGCTTTCAATCATTTCCTTTGATTAATGATGCGTTAACTTCCTGAACACTCAGCTCTCTCAGTTGCAGCTGATTCTCTTTGTTACGGCAAGACAAGAAATCAAAGGCTTCATTTGGTTGTGAAATTTAGCACATTGCAGTCTTCGTTTCCTTTGTTTTCATTTCAACAATCATGAAGCGCAGGTTTAATACCTGCAGGATGTGCCAATGGCTTATATGCTCTGCAGTATTTTATCTTTTTTTTTTTTTTCAGAAAAAAGGCTAGTCTACTTAGGCAAGTGAATAAAACATTTTTTCCATTGAATTTATTGTTTAATCGCCTTAACATTGTATGTTAAAATTAGATTTGTGCTTACCTGCCCATGCATTATTTGTGTTTTTGGAAAACTTTTTAATTAAGGCCAATGATTGAAAAAAGGCTTTAAAAGGCTGTTTCATTTCAATCTGTGATTAGAGTTCTGCCACCAGCACAGATTCTAATAGATACGAGCTGAACAGGTGTCGCATTTATTCTAGCAAAATATCAAAATTCTTTGCACTTCTGTGGTTTAACAAATACTAATTGAAAAGATTCTTTTTAGGATATTCTCATGAACTTCTTTGAACACTGGTGTTCCAAAACACCAAGCATGTTGTCAGTGGGGTAGCATCACTTGGTAGATGATGAAGTGGTTCTTCAGCCCTGGAAATGACAGTAATAGAAACACTCAAGTGTTAGTTTTGGCTTGAAGTTAAAGGAACCCCATCAGACTTGCTGCATGCTGTGCTATCTGTATTTGATGGTAGAAAAATTATGCAGTATAGCCATGGGCAAATCTGCGAGAAGCGACTTTTCCATTTGAAAAATAAAGTTTTACGTTGTTAAATGTACTAGGTATGGCATATTAAGGAACAGCTAATTAAACACAATTCTCATTACTCTTGTTCGTCTTGTTGTTCCATTGAATTAATTGGATCAGGTTTGGGAGAGAGGGTATAAAACTGAAATAACCTTGGGTGCATCTCTCTTTTCTTAAATCGCATCCACATTTCCCTCACTTGCATCTGTTCCCTGGGTCTTTGGCCTTTTCATTGAGGATGCATAGAAAGATGCAAGAACACCATGCAAGCAGTGAAAAAATGAGGAAATGTGTTTTAGAGAAATGAGACGTTTTCTCTGAAGTGTCAGGAGAAGCGAAGTTCATTTCTGATGGAGGGAACAGCTAGTTCTGGTGTAATGTGATCCATACAGATCAGTGGCAGTGCCAGAGATTTTCTTTTGCAGGTGCTATGGAGATGCTCGACTCTTTAAAGGGGATCTGTTTTGCTATATTTCCATGGTTATATTTTGATCTTGGACTCCCCTAGAGTTCTCCTGATCATTCAAAGTCCAAAACAGGGTCCTTATTTTGCTCATACAGCCATCCTCAAAAAACCCCATTTATAGTAACCCCACAAAACAATACCAAGGACAGACATTGCAGAGGGCTGAAGGTTTCACGTGTTCTTCTTAGCTGGCATTAATTCAAGCAACTTCCTGGCTGGTGTGAATCACAATATAATGGATATTTTTCTCCGTCCAAAGACAGGACATAAAAACACAATGGTTACAATTAATCTGACTCCATAATATGTTTAGAATACCAAATTTAGTAATGTCCTTGTTAAATATCTGACTCCAAATTAGGATTAGAATTGATAGTTTGGGGACAGCATGCGTGAATCTCAAGGCAGTTACGCCATCAGAGGCTTGTCAGCGAAAACCATTGTCACTCAGCAAACGCCCCCAGGGTAAAAAACGTCTCCGCCGGATCTTAGTTCGGTGAGAGTTCTAAAGGATGGAAGAAATTACTATGATAGCAGCATCTAGGAATAAACAAAGTAGCACTGAGCATAAACATATCACAAACCCAGGTTTATGTACCCCAAAGGGACCCTAAAGGAGATCAATCAAATACCGTCTTCTCAGCCTAGGGGTATTCTTTAAGATACAATCTCCAGGACCGGTAATACAAAAACCCTTTAGGAGTAGAACGTAATTTACAATCCAACTTAGAACATATCGCTACTTACAGCATCAGCTAGCTAGTCTGGAAGATAAGAATCGCCCCCTAAGTACCGGTCGTAACAAGGCTAGAAAGAATGCACAAGTGTTAAGAGTCACGGAGACCACGCAAGCTGTAAAGAACAACAATAATTTAATCACCATGTAGGCACAAACTTAGATCAAACAAATCAACGTTAAGGCAATTACAAGTTACACACAATTTGGAAAGAGAGAATAAATTCATACCTGGAAATGGAAGCCACACCACGTGCCTAAAGAGAACTCAGATGCCACCCCTGCCCACCTAAATCCGCTCCTTACGCGTGAACCAAAGCACGTGGGGCGAGGCGGCATGTGATTCTCTATAATTAAAAAACTACTCACCCTTCCGCATGCGAGATCTCAAAAAACCGGCCTCAATCGTTAGAATCTCTTAGTTTTAAGCCCCCAAAACCACATCCCCGATCAAGGCGGAGGAAGGGAGGGCCGAATCTGGGTTTTCCCCCCATTTGGGGGTGTAATCTAGCAGAGAGAGGAGACTAGAGTAATTGCCCACATAAAATCAAACCAATTTTCAGGAGTTTCCCAAAGAGGATGAACCATTATTTCAAGGGAAATGAAACATGCTCCATTCAACTCCCTGGATTCCCCGGAGAATAACAAGACCAAACATGATAGGAATATATACTAATATGATGCAGTTGTCATGAAAAAGCCTTAAAATGGTGTATTATATAGTTTAATTGGATTATAAGTATATGAGTGATTTCTTCAAGGGATATTGGACATAAACATATTATGAATTTCCCAGAGATTTAGATTATTTGAAACAGATTAATGTAACTGGACTTTAACTTCAGTGGGGACAGTGATTTGACTTTCACAGGAGACATTGGACCTGCAGGGCTTTGTGGGTCCGGCCTCTTGCTGTGCAAAGCCAGAGATGCTACCCCCCACAGGCAGGCTGCAGGAGCATCCTAGTTTATAAATATTTTACTGCTGGCTCTGGATTGAGCTAATTACCCAAATGTTCAGATTCTACAGTAGTCCATTGTAGTCGCTGCCTGAAATGCCTCATTGGGGTGGCTCTTCCGCTAAGGCCCCCACTCCCTGTATGCCCACTTTCTTCTGACTGGCTAGCTCTGTGGAGGGCGAAGTTGGGCGGGACGCAGTTTTCCGGGTCCGCCTCCCCAGAGTGAAACGTCAGACACGTTTGCCATCTGATAAGGATAAGGAGGGGAAATTCAGAAATCTAACGCTATACTTGAATGTAGATCTAATGCAATGAACTTGTTCTAATAAACGCAATGGCGAAAGTGGAGGACGCAGTGCGAAAGTCTGGCAGCTCAAGCTCAAATTTGCTATCGGCTACAGTTTGCTACGGCAACAGTGGTGAGTACAACGGTTTTTCTACTCTATAGCTAGGATGCAGACAAAGCTAGAATCCACCACATACAGACACATTTGTAGAATGAGTCTACATGCCTAAGTGTAGACCGGAGACCGTAGAAATCCGGTGGGTCTGAGTTTAGAGGGAAACATGGACAGTGAGGAGCAGCTAAAAGTGGACCAACAGCTTATGGACTGCTTCGGTGTGTATTAGGACCTGCTGGTTCCTGTGCATAACTGTGGTGTGTCGTTAGCGTGGAGTAACGACCAGCTTTTGTGCTGGTATATATACGGAGCAACGAAAGCTCCAGGCAAAACGACCTTTTCGGAAATTGCCCTTGGTAATGGTTTACTAATTGCGTCGGAATGACAAGCGTTTCCTCGTGGAAAATTGGCCCGTTATGGATAGTGCGCGAGAGCTACTGTAGATAGAGTTCCAGTTATGTTATGAGCATAATACAGGTTTTACAGACCGTAAATTCTGTTTGTGTGAACCGTTGCTTATGTGGAGCTAGCGAATCGATAACTTTTACAGGAAAAAATTAAATATTCAATCGCCGATTTAATATTCAATCGACGGCAATGCAGAGAAATTGTTTGTTATACCGGACATGATATAACCTGTGTGCCTCCCTATTGCTTGCACTGGTAGCATCAGAGAGCTTTCCCAGGTATTGGAGAAGTATCAGGCAGACCCCGATCATGGATAAATAAAGCGATCATTTCACAAGCACCCAAAAACGCACCCCAAGCTTTGCAAAACCTATGTCTTGTCTAACTGCAGCCTTCACAGCCACGTACAGCACCTCTCCCGTTAGCTTCAACTGTCGTCGCTACAATCAGGCAAAGTTATGATGGAACTGCCACATTGATGCTTACCAAAGTAACACAAGCATACCGATCAGAATTACTGCCTATAAGTTACCAGGAACATTTTAATTTGCACAGCACGCGAACTAACATGCAGTAGCTGATAACCGAGCGGTCATAAGAACTACAGAGACAAATGTTACCCTGCAATCAGGATTTACAGACAGTAAATTCTGTTACCAGGGGGGCAATTGTACTAAGCATCAAAATTTCAAACAAGTATAAAAAGTTCGCTTCAAATGAGGTTTATGTTCACACACCTTCTGTTGATATTACCCCCTGATATTACTCTTGCATATTTAGGACACAAACATTAGTAATAGTAACTTGGCTACGTTAGCCGCAGTGCTACAGCCACATCCAACAGGCCATCAGTTGGGTAGGCTTATGCTGAGAAGCAACTGTTTCCGCATCTGTAGCCATGTTTCCATCCACACGTTCTCATACGAATTAAGAAATATTGAATTAAAAATGCCTCACAGAAACAGTGAAATTAGACCTGATTTCAAGACTATCGACTCATAGTTTTCACGGTCCATGTCATCGGATTTTCTCTCGGTAAAAGGCTTATGCGATAAATGCTGATGAAAACGTTATTCACCAAATAAATCCGCTACTGCATCTTGATGGTGTTTTGATGCCATAGTTTCCTTCTGATAATGGTCTGCTATGCTGCTAATAGCTGGCACCTAAGCACTACTACAACTTGTGCAATTATCGTCATTTGTTGGTAAACGCGATCCATTTTGGCTAACCAGCTAAATTAGTTGGCAAACAAACTACTTTTGTTTCACTTGACGGTTCTGCAATTCAGATCACAAAACAGGATGTGCATCATTACCATAGACGGTGTTAAATAAAGAAAATGTTTTTCCTTGCATATGATCGATTTTCTCATTATTAACAGATGTATGGGTTTGAGTTGGGGGGTGGGGTGGGGGGTGGGGCCTCAAAATTGTTCTTCGCCCAGGGCCTCAGAATTCCTAATACCGCCCCTGATCATTACGCACTACTTTTTATTCGCTTTAATGCTGCTAAATGGAAACGTATTCTCACCAGCTTTATTTGCATTAATATTTTTGGCAAACTTCAGATAATTTGATTTACAAGTGGATGGAAACATAGATTGTGAGTCGCAGACAGTCGCGACCGATACAGGCTTTATCTTCAGATATTTTATAAAGCCTGCGTTTGAGGGCAGTTCTTAGTGCTAAATATCGTTAGCGGTCCTGCTCGCCTCCTGTAACTCCTAAGCTTGACTTACATTATTTGCTGTTACTTACAGCTTGTGGCTTTGAGCGCTTGATCGATGCAACTGCTTCAGGTTTGAGAAGCAGCTGAAACGCTTATCCTTAGTCGGATTATCCTTTATTGACAAAGCTGTCTTGTGTGCAATGCTGAGCACAAACAGCTAACATTCCCTTTGGCCGTGGTTGTTTGCTGCTAGCAAACAATAAAGCTACCCACTGATTTCTGGAGGTATCGTCTTTTGTGGGAGAAATAGGTGCTTTTCTTTGCATCCAAAAGTAAACAGAAAGCAGCTTTGGGAGAGATACTGACAAAACTGCACCTTAAATGATCTGCGGTTCTTCTTTTTTATTTCTGGAAGTCTAGATGCTACTAAGGTATAGTATGATCCGCAATTGTTCATGTCTGTTTGAATAGTTTCCGGTGTCGGCAGGTCCAGCGCCGTGATTGGCTTTGGCTAGGTCTGTTGGACGGCACAACCTGACATCAGGTTTTGCCCAGATCTCGTGAAGATCTCGGGAGGAGCTGTTCAGAGAGGAAATCACCTTCACAAAATCACATTCTTGGATTATGGCAAAACCCCTGAGTCTTATGTTTATAAACTTTTCAGAGGTTAAGTATGGACAACCAACATTATAACATTAACTATATGTATTAAAAGAAGGATCAGCATAATAGGTCCCCTCTAAAGAAGGTGCCCTGAATTTTGAGGGTGTTCGTTATTATGTTAGTCGCATCGGAACATCCCTGGTATATGTACACGTGCACGTACACAGCTGTATTAATAATACCCGTTCAGCGACTATTACAAGCCTAACTTTTCGGAAAACAAGAAAAAACACGATTTTTAGCAAGCACATTGGTAATCTTTTTCAGTGATATTGCAACAGTAAGCCAAAAAATGACTTACAATAGCAATTATGCGATGAGGCGAACACTATGTAACTGATATACAAAAATACTAGATACAAAGTTCATAAGTCTGCCAACGTAAACCTCTGAAAATAAAGTTTCACGCAACTCTGCTACAGACAGGCCTAGACACAAGGAGCAGCAAACGGCAGCAACAGACACTGCACATTCAGCCAAAATGCTGAGATCACGAAATCACTCTGCCAGTTGCCACCACTAGTCTAATAATGAATCAGCACTGTTCCTTAGGTCAGAAGTTAAACGGGCACCGCGTCCATTGGCCGAAGCAGATCACCTGTTTTGTCTTTATGTTTTTAGTCTAAAAATAATATATTTTTAAAATTCATTATTTTTACTTTTTTTCAAATTCGGAATAAAACTATTCACGCGACACTCATGTTGGCAGTTTCTGATGTAAAACTGCATTGCCATTGCCATCTTTTTGGGAACTCTAGTTTGCGATTTTTTATTCCCTACTTTGGTCAGACTGACCCAATTTCCACCACAAAGAGAACACTCAAATGTTCACCTCGATGCTATGGATAAAAGTTAGTTACTACACCATTATAGACACGCATATGCTTAGAACATCAGAAGCCTTGTGGTGGACTTGGCTACAAAGCCCCTGCAGCCCACCTTCATTGGACGCACCTTTACGTTCCAGCCTCAGTCCTCTGCTTTAGCTGCTAGGTTGGCATACCGCAGCTTTTTGCTGTCAAAAGCTTCATCGATGGCTTCCTCCTAAGGGACTTTGAGATCAACAATGAAGACATGCTGGCAGGATTTAGATTGGGCGTAGGCTGGTCACTGCGATTACAGATGGGAAGGTAGCCTCTGGCTAAGGTCTACCCGCATTTTTCAATCCTGGGCTGTGTCCGGTGGGCAGGAGTCCGGTGGTGATGGGTTAGTCCGCATTTCTCCCCTTCCCGCAGTAAGGTAGCGGTTATTTTCCATTTTTTCTTCCTACAGTCGTGACAACTTCTTTAAACGTAAGCCCCACTGTTTACATATGCTAAAATTTTCATTCCCCTCTCGCTGAATGGTTCGCTGCCCATAGTCGTATTACAAAATGAAAGTGAATGCATGCAACCTCTTCATTCATCACGTACTCCAACCGTTTAAACTCCTTCAAACTTTACAAAACAAACATCACCAAATCGTGAACTTTCCATGTGGTTGTTGCTCTTCAACTTCTGACAAAAGTGTGCAAATATCGCGTATGAACGGCTGGGATAAACGTTGTGTAGTGGTTGTCAATTGAAATCTATATGAGATACGGCGGAGTTTATACCCCCAGCCGAAAATGCGTGACGTCACGTGTAATGGATAATGAGTATTGCAACCTAATTCTGATGTCGTCTGTTAGAGTTAGTTTTCGGCCATTGTAAAAAATAGCCTCTCCCTTTTGAAAAAGCTATAAAAGTAAGATTATTACAAAAATTACATCTCTCCAGAACAGAGAAGAAAAAAAAGAAAAAAGGTGAGAAAAAACAGCAGGAAATTGGTATCTTTTACCGTCTGCATGACTTCACTGTCCGTATCACCATAGATGTTCACATGTGCACCTCTTTAATCTATTGTTAGCTAGCTAGCTTCAGAAACTACAAAGTTGACCAGCTTTGTGTTGTGTTTGATTTCTAAGTAGATTCTTGTTTGGTGTTTGGCATCCCTATGGTAGTGGAGTGCTCCATTGACAGTACACCAGGTGACAGTGAGTTTCGATCTTGCAAAACTTCTGGTAAATAGCTCTCGTTGAGACGGATCGGACATATTTCCTATCCTTTGCCGCAGGCAAAAAACACACATTTGCCAATTTTGGATTCAAAACAATTCCTTTTAGCGGACTTGACAAAGTTTGCACCCCTGAAGTCTGATACGTAGGTATGATAGCTGTAGCCATACCAGGCATTGATCCCAAAAGAGAACGATGAAAGAATGTAATGCGTAGACATTATAGTAGTCTTTTTGTCCAGCATAGACTACAGACAGACAGTCAGTCTATCTCTCTCTCTCTCAATATTCTTATTTAGTTAGTGTAGTGGGAAAATATAGACTAAGCAGGCTTAGTTCTAGCACCAAACTCACTGTCTAGACATATTTATACATACATATATTTAGAGTTGTGGTGCACTAATTATATCTGTTTTCCCTTATACCACAGTTTTGCATTTATAAAAGGTCCTGGTGGTTTAAAATGTGAATCTAAAATGTAAAAAATGAGAATTTGTTATTGGCAACATTGGACCAAGCAAAAACGTTCGTAAAATTGAAGAGGAAAAAAATTATAGTCGAAAAGAAAAAATTGCCTGCCTGAGGAACACAACTGATGTCTCATGTCTCTTTTTGTCTTGTTTAAAACTGGAAATACTTCCTGTTATTTGGCGTCCTCTCCCCAGGGCCAATAACACATGCCACTTTGTATTGTACTGTACTGTTTAACTTTGAATATTGAGGTGCAAACTAATGCCAGACCGCTCCGATGTGCTTGCCATTTTAAGAATCCAGAGAAGGGTAAAAACATGCCAGTTACAACTAATATTATTGATAATGTGTGTGTTAGATTTACTGTAGGTGTGAAATGATGGAACATTGACAATGGTCAGTGGTTTTATCATTCAACATGGAGTAGTATTATGAAGCTCATATTTGCATATTTTGAAATAAAAAAGACGTAAAATAACAAATCTGGGGCAGTAAATGTTTTAATGATAGCAGAACACACAAATGCTTATGTTCATGAATGTCTTTTCTTAATTATGTCACCCTTTTCAATTTCTTTTCTCCAATGCTGTGAAACACATTTGGAGGTAAAAGGCATTATAAGTGACTACGTAAATATGCATTTATGTATGTTTGATCTTAAAAATCATTTGAGGAAATTTGAGGTCTGTTTTCAGTCCTTGAGATATGAACGAGTACATATTTACACACAAACACACACACACACACACGCACACACAGACACACGCGCACACACACACACACACACACACACACACACACACACTAGAAAATGTACTAATCTTATGAACCAAACATGTAATAAAGTTTTCACTTTGGTCTGCAGGCGTCCATCGCAAATGTCGCTCTTATGAAATAATTACAGCTCAGCAAAAGCACTTTCTTGAAATTATTATTATTTTTTTTTTTGACAAAGATGGTGTTGGGCCTAAAACAATTGCGACGATGACTGTCAAATTACCATGCTAACCGTGAAGGTGTCAGAAGCAGGCTATCAAGTTACTCTGAAAACTGTGACCACAGAGTGCTTGCCATATGTGCTCATTTCTTTTTCTAATCTCCACTTTAAACTTTCAAAAGTGTATAGTATGCATCCAGTGGCTCTTGCAAGTTTAGCCTGATATTGTGGTTCATAATTGCACTCACTGGCCACTTTATTAGGTACACCTATTTAATCAAGAGCAGTCTGATTTCTCCACAGCATAGATTCCAAGGGTTGCTGGTAACACAATTTGTGTTTGTTCCATGCTAACTTGATTATATTATACAGATTGCGTGTATTTATCAGTAAAAACATTCACGTTCCAAACCTTACTTTCCTCTTTATACTTTAGGTGTACTCTTGTACTGAGAGCTAATGACTATGAACTCAAACTCAAACTTTATTTATAAAGCACGTTTCAAAACAACTGAGGTTGACCAAAGTGCTGTACAGTTGCCCGTGGCTACAAATACAAACAAATACAAAACTCTACAGTAAAATCACACCACCATAAACGATAACAAAATTACATTGCACCACTCACGATCTACAACACAATAAGTGAGTCCAGCTCAACCTGAATTAAAAGCTAAGGAGAAAAAGTAGGTCTTCAGAGAATACTTAAAAGACTTCAGGGACGGGGCAGACCTAACGTGCCAGGGCAGGCCGTTCCAAAGCCGAGGGGAAGCCACCCGAAAGGCCCGGTCGCCCCTGGTCTTCAGTCTGGTCTTGGAAACTACCAGCAAAAGCTGGTTAGCAGACCTAAGCGCCCTGGGCGGAGTGTAGAAGTGCAGCAAATCAACAAGATATTGGGTGTTGCCCATTAAGAGCTTTAAAACCAACAACAAGATCTTAAAGTCAATCCTTAACCTCACAGGCAGCCAGTGAAGCGAGGCCAGTATTGGGGTGTTGTGGTCATGCTTCTGCTTACCAGTAAGGAGGCGAGCTGCTGCCTTCAGCACAAGCTGTAGGCGATGCAAAAGAGACTGATCAGTACCGATGTATAAGGAATTGCAGTAATCCAGCTGTGAGGTTATGAAAGCATGGATCGCAGGGAAGTAGCGTCCATCGCGGAGAAAGCGAAGATCGGTTGCACCCGCAGAGGTCAGCAGGTAAGCCTTGAATCTCATAAGCATGCCACCCAGCTTTCCCCGTCTTCTGGAACATTTTTTACCAAGAAGAGCACAGGGGAGGTGGCGAAGGTGCGCAGGAATTGCTGAAAGCACAGGACGGGGACTCGCATAGTTCTTCTGTAGAGGCAGCGTTTCTCAAAAAGCTCTGATGTTTAAAAGAGCTTGGCGATCGTAGACAAGTAGAGTGGAAGCATTCGGACAACATACAGAGAGAAACAGAGCAGCAGCAAGCAACATAAAGAGCAGACGAGGGTGACGGCTTGCCAACACCGGCGCCATCATCAGAACTAGGTCAGCATGTGACATAATGCTGCACCACACACAGGCCATTGGACTAAGCAGAGGTCACTTGACATGCTCATGGACTGCTATCATAAAATGATAAGGGGAGATTAGCTAAGATTCAAATGATGCCTCGTTGGTTTTAACGGGCCTGGGGCCTTTTTTGTGCAGATAAGACATTCCCAGCCTCATTACGGCATTGAAAACGATTACAGAATAGCAAAAAGATGCAAAAAACACCAACTCTGTCTCTGAAAATCATTACCATGTCCCATTAGCTTATATCATGCAGCTTGTTCTTTTATGGTTTGTTCAGGGCAAAGTGTGAAATCATGTCAGCATTCATGTGTGATTTAATATATTTAGATGCAGCAACATGATTTACTTATTGGAGGGGCAGGCTCTTTCCATTGAACTCGTGTTCGGTGAGTGGGTGTAGTGTAGTTGCCTGTAGTGGATTCACAAATGTTGGTCTATGCGTTCATATGTGCGTCTGCGAGTTTAAAATCAAACTCCAGGGTTTAGGTCATCATTAATTTAGTTTTGGTCATACTAGTATTTGATCAGTTATTATTGAGGTCATAAAATAAATTAGGCCACCAATGATTAATATTTCTGCACTGTCCATGAACTTGTTTTTTCGGCACTCAGCGAAGCAGGGTGTAGGAAGCTATGGACGATTTCATCAAATGTCCTCGGAACCACGAAAAAAAAATAAAAACTGCATCAAGTTGTTTCCTGGACTAATAAAGGGGACGAGAAAGGACACATTTTTCAAGGAAATTGAAAAATGCCTTCTTGTGGCTGTAATATTGGAACACGACCCCCAACCAAAATTGAGTCTGGCTGATGAATTGCAAGATTGACTCCACAGCACACTATGGGCAGGCAGTTTGTAACCAATAACTGTCGAGGTGAAGTGCTCCCACTAATTTTACTTGGGGAGAACAAAAAAAAGATTAAAAAAAAACAGAACAAGGAGCAACTGCAGACAGCTGTTACTGCAGTGGCACCAGTATTGGCGCGGCTAACAGGCGTTCAGCTTGAAAGTCTAACATTTCGGTTACAGTGATGACCATCCTGTTTTAGTGGGTGATCGAGAGGTACAGCAAATGGAATAGTTCATGGTCAACTAAGGTAGGACATATAATTGAGGAGCCTAGTGCAAGAAGTAACATTTTTTTCACATTTTCACACGCTGCGAGGTCAGGGTGGGAAAGCTCTTCTTTTATTTCCCAATCCAATTTTCTCATAATGAACATTTTCTGAGTTTAGTACTTTTAGCCCTCCTTGAGTCATCAAGTGATAGTGATTGGGAAGGTTATAGATACAGCCCAACGAATGGCCTCTTCGATTTAATTTTAATTTACTCCGAAATTAATTGATAATATCCGCACTTGAATTTAAAGAAAGAGAGATGGCATTGCTCAGTCACAACATTAGACCTGCTCTGTTTTCGCCGAGGAAACGCTGACTGTGCTGCAGTGTGATCGGCCGGTTCTATAAGCCCTACATCCATTTGTTTATTAAACAACACCTGCTTAATTTCCTGCTGCTGCATTCAGCTCAGCCATTGCAATCAGTTATTGATAGAATCATCCGCACACCCTGTTTCCTGATATCCAAGTCATTTCCCCAAACGTGGCTGCATATCTAACTTAACCACGAAGTGAATTCATTTCTTAATTCATGAATTTTTTATTTTAGTATTTTGTAAGTAGAGCTGCACATACAATAACTCTATCTTCAGAGCCATGTTCCTGTTCGAGCGTACACTTTATCAAATTGGAAATACCCTGCACACACTGTAAAGGTCTGATTCATTAGTTTGAGGTTACAGATTACAGAAATGGGGGGGGAAGCACGACAGTGTATTTGCAGGCAATTCATCAACAGATGAATGGACTCCATGCTTTCCGGTAATGTGAGTTTTTATTGCGCGTCCATCCTCCCATTTTAAAGGCATCGTTTGTTCTGTATAAATTATACAACCCCATTTCCAAAAAAGTTGGGATGCTGTGTAAAATGTAAATCAAAACAGAATGCAATGATTTGCAAATCATTTGATCTCTATATTCAATTGAAAATAGCATGAAGATAACATATCAGATGTTAAAACTGAGAAATTTTATTGTTTTTGAAAAAATTTGCTCATTTTGCAAAAAAAACGTTGGGACAAGGGCATGTTAAGCACTGTGTTGCTTCACCTTTTCACTGTAAGCGTTTGGGGACTGACCCGACCAATTTCTGTTGTTTTGGAAGCAGTGTTTTCCCATTCTTGCTTGATGTAGAACTTTAGCTGCTCAATACTTTGCAGCCTAGTAAGACAAAAAAAAAATTCTTGTTTTGAGGTAATTTTTATTAGCTTGCCAGTGGGGTAAGTAAATTTCACTTGTCAAGTCAAATAGTAACTTGTTTTAAGTTTTTTTTTTTTCTTAATACAAGTTACTATTTGACTTGACAAGTGAAATTTACTTACCCCACTGGCAAGCTAGTAAAAATTACCTCAAAACAAGAATTTTTTTTTTTGTCTTACTAAGAGAAATGGTGATGGAAATAAGTGTTTTAAGTCTTAAAATAAGTAAATTCATTTTACCAAGTATTTTTATCTTACCATTTTTTGCAGTGAAATATTTTAAGTGGCTGACAGGTCTGAACTGCAGGCATACAGCACAACTGTATACAGCACCGCTTCTGAAACAGCTGATACATTTTGAAAAAAGTAAATGAAATCAAAAAGGAGTGATTTTAAAAAGTCTCTTCACCATTTAATGTATTAAATTAGGACAACAACAGATATGACTATTACAGACTTCAGAAATTGGCACTGAGGCAGTTTAGGACTAATAATAATATTAGTGTCATGGTTTTTGTTTGTGCTTTTTGCTTTCTTTGTTACCCTCGTCCCCGACGACATCGTATTCTTTCCCCATCGGATTTTTCACCCAGCTGGCTGATTATTCCTGGGCGATCCTTCCCCAGAGTCTATTTAAGCTGGAGGTGGCCACGCCTCCTTCGCTGGAGTGTCTGATATTGTGTTACTCGCTTCGGCTCGAGAAATCTTTAGTCAGGGTTTGTCAGTATATACTATATATTCTTTATTTCTGGGAAGCTTTGCTTCTTTAGGTTTTTTATGGCACAATTGTCTGGTGCCTTGTTAGTTTCTCGTTTATTGATATTTCTTTTCCTCCGTTGTTGCTCCCTTCATTTCTGGCACTTAAGTCTTTCGTGCATTCAGAGACAAGAGCTCCTTTGCCTTCCAATTTTCGCTTTATCACTTTCAGCTGTGCCGGCTCCATGCTTGTCGCGCCTTCACCTGCCACGGCATCTGAAACTCCACTTTAACCAGCCTTTACAATTAGTTGCAGAAATAAGGAGTGAAACAGTTGAGATGAGCAAATAATTTTAAAGCATAAATAGAGAGGCAAAAAAAGGCTGGGTCCCTCAAGAGCAGAGATGAGATGAGGGTTACCAATGTGCCAACAGATCCATCAGCTTTTTACTCATTGCTCTGAGAACAATGTTCTCCTGATACAAATCTGCAGAATTTTTGGCATTTCACCCGCTACAGTACATGCTATGATCAAAAGATGGAAGGAATCTGGTAGGAACTTGGTGAGAAAACGGTAAGGCTGACAGCTTTCTGAATGTGTGTGATCGTTCAGATATCACTGTCTTAAGAACCATCCTATGACTGGGATAGATATCATCACATGGACTCAGAAATACTTTGGTAAGCCTTTGACGATCAACTACATACACCACTGCATCGTTAGATGAAAGTTAAAGCCTTACTATGCAAAGCTTTTTTAGATTTTTTAATTTTTTTTGGCAAAATGTTTGCTCTGATGAAGTCTTGTCTTTATTTGTTAATATTTACACCTTCCGCAGAGTGTCCCTGATCTGACCATCCATTAAGAAGGGATTTTTTTTCACCAATAAAATAATACTTTGTCATTTTCCATAGTTGTTTCCAGTGGTCTTCTGGGCCTTTTGGTGTTAAAGTGTTTTTCATCTTTAAGAATTAATCTGTAATGTGAATATAGGCCACTAGATGGCAGTATTTACCTTTTTTTTGTTAAGCTCAGACTGGAGTCATGTTTGGACATGTTTCCAGACATGTCTGGGGCAAGTCTCAGAAAGTTAAAAAAAAGAGGTCTAAATGTGGGTGGGGTCTGCAAAAGAGTATATAAAGAAAAGAATTGAGACAGTAAAGTAGTAGGAGAAATTGCAAGAAGAAGGATACGTGTGACCAGACCTGTCATTTCTGTTCAAGACCTGTGTAGTTTCTTTTGTGGATTTCTTTGCCTGTGTTTGAGCATTTTCTTCATCCAGGACATCACCAAGCCACCCCACCAAGAAGGGACTGTAATTATTTCTGGTTTTTTTCTTATTTATCAATCTTGGTCTTTAGTTGTAGGTTGTTATTAGTCTTTGTCTTTGTTAAAAATTAAATGTGTTTTAGTTGTTGAAACTGTGTTTGTCGTCCCTTGCTGTTGCTGTTGTGTTATAAATGTAATAACAAATTGGGGCCATAACAAATTGGGGGCTCAAGGTCCGGGATAGACCATTGTGTGAGTAATTTATTGAAAATCTAACATTCCAAATTGTGAAATTGTTTTTGTGAATTTTCCTAGATATATATTGACAACAGCAATGGATGATTTCTTGGCATCACCAACCGTAGGGGTTTTGAAGTCTTTTAAAAAGACAGAACTGCTAGAAATTTGCAGACAGTTGGAGTTGACAGAGGTAAAACCAGCCATGCGAAAAGCAAGACTGGCTAGAGAGATAGTTGAATATTACATTGATGAAAATGTGTTTGCACCAGGAGATCTGGAACAGTTTCCAGTGGAAAATCCAAATATAGAAATGGAACTTAAATTAAAAATGCTAGAGATTGAAAGGGAGGAAAGAGAAAAAGAAAGGGAATTTGAGAGGGAAGAAAAAGAAAAACAAAGGCAGTTTGAGTTAGAAAAATTAGCAAGAGAAGAAAAACAAAGAGAATTTGAGTTAGAAAAATTTGCAAGACAGAGAGATTTTGAATTAGAGAAATTCGATAGAGAAGAAAGACTCCAAATGGAGCAACTAAAAATAAAAATTCAAAGTGAAAATAAATTTCGGGCTAGCCAGGAGGTAAAACTGGTGCCTCCATTTTCGGAAAAGGATGTTGACAACTATTTCCAGTGTTTTGAAAAGGTAGCAAAGAGTTGCCAGTGGCCAAAGGAACACTGGCCTCTGATGTTGCAAACTGTCCTCAAGGGTAAAGCTCAACAAGCCTATTCGGCTTTGTCTGCAGATGATTCCTCTGATTATGAGGTTGTCAAAAAGGTTATTATGAGAGCTTATGAGTTGGTTCCAGAGGCTTACCGACAGAAATTCAGAGGTCTGAAGAAATCTGAAAATCAGACTTATGTTGAATTTGCTAATGAAAAGCAGGTTTGCTTTGAGCGCTGGTGTACTTCTATGGAGGTCAAGGATGATTTCAACTCACTAAAAGAGATGGTGTTAGTTGAAGAATTCAAGAACTGTGTTAAAGATGATGTTAAGACCTACCTTAATGAGAAGCAAGCACTGAATTTGCAATCAGCTGCCAAATTTGCAGATGAATATGTTCTCACACATAAGTCCGAATTTCAGTCTAGCAGTAATAATAGATGGTCCCAATTTCAGAAAAAGGGTTATGGTGATACCCAAGATTCCTCACCCAAAGACAAAGACAAATCTGGTGATGGTGCTCAGAAATCCAGTAACAGGTCTGATCAAAGTGTGAAAGCTGACAGTGACAAAAGTGGTCTAGTTTGCAGTTATTGCAAGAAATCTGGTCATGTTACAACTAATTGTTGGATCCTAAAAGCTAAGAAAGAAAAAGAAAAGGATACCAAACCAAATGCCTTTGTGAAAACAAGGTTAGAAACCCCTGTAGTGGATAACCAATCTGCTAAATTGCCTGCTTCTTGTGGGGCTAAAAAGCCTAATACAGCTGACTTTGTGAGGGAGGAATTTCTTCCATTTGTGTCAGAGGGATTTGTGGCTCTGAATGAGCATACTACTCCTGTCCCCATATATATCCTAAGGGATACCGGAGCTTCTCAGTCACTTTTGTTGATGGACTCCTTGGAGTTACGTGATGAGACCGCTTCAGGGGATTTCATACTTGTACAAGGTATTGAAGGGAGGACTGTATCTGTACCCCTGCGCTCTATATTCTTGAAGTCAGATTTAGTTACAGGACAGGTAAAGGTGGGACTTATGTCAAGTCTACCTATAAAGGGTGTTTCTCTGTTGCTAGGCAATGACCTGGCTGGGGGCAAAGTAGTTCCCCCTGTACATCTTACTTCACAGCCGAGCACTGAAAATGGGGATGAGGACCCATCTCTGTATCCTTCTTGCGCAGTGACTCGTGCTATGGCCAAGAAGGCTAAAGAAGATGATGTTGTGGTGCCGTCCAGTACATTGAATAGTCAGGACTCAGGTGGTTCGCCTCATGACTCTGATTGGCCTACTATGGTTTCTCCGTTTGAGGACTTAACAGATACTTTTATCAGTTCTCTATTCAGCCAGCCGGATGGGTCTGGTGATTCTGATGTGTCTGGAGACTTGTCTCTGTCCAGAAAGCGGTTGATTGAGGAGCAAACTAATGATCCTGAAATTTGTGTACTAAAGAGGAGAGCCCTTCCTGATAAAGAAATAGACGCAGTTCCAGTTGGGTATTATCTCAAGGATGGTGTGTTGATGCGGAAGTGGCGCCCTCCTGATATCCCTGCCAATGCAGATTGGGCAGTGGTCAGGCAAATTGTTGTTCCGAAGGTCTACAGGAATGAGATCTTAACAATGGCTCATAGTCTACCTTTAGGAGGTCATCTTGGTGTTAACAAGACTGTTGATAAGATCATGAAACACTTCTTTTGGCCTGGGCTTCGGAAAGACGTTTCCAACTTTTGCAAAACCTGTCACACTTGTCAGGTAGTTGGAAAACACCAGTTAGACCCACCTGTAGCTCCATTGCAGCCTATCCCAGCATTTGGGGAGCCATTCTCTAGGGTCATTGTTGATTGCGTTGGTCCATTACCCAAGACTAGATCTGGAAATCAGTACTTGTTGACAATCATGTGTGCATCTACCAGATTCCCCGAAGCCATACCTCTACGTAACATCAAGGCAACTGCAATCTCGAAGGCTTTGATAAAGTTCTTCACGTTGTTTGGTCTTCCCAGGGAAATTCAGTCAGACCAAGGTAGCAATTTCACTTCAGGATTGTTTCAGCAGGTTGTGTATGAACTAGGTGCAAAACAGATTCTTTCTAGTGCCTATCATCCAGAAAGTCAGGGTGCCTTAGAGCGGTTTCATTCCACTCTCAAGACAATGATGAGGACTTATTGTTATGACCATGAGAAAGACTGGGATGAAGGGGTTCATTTGCTGTTGTTTGCAGCTAGAGAAGCAGTGCAGGAGTCTACTGGATTCAGTCCATTTGAGCTAGTGTTTGGTCATGAAGTGAGAGGACCTTTGCTATTATTGAGTGAACAATGGCAAGAGAAAGAGCCGCATATCAGTCTGTTAGACTATGTTGGCAAGTTCAAGGAAAGATTGCGTGCAGCTTGTGACCTTGCCAAAGAGAACTTGAAATCAAGTCAGGGAAAAATGAAAACTTGGTATGATCATAAGGCTAGAAGCCGTGAGTTTAAACCAGGAGAAAAGGTCCTTGTGTTGTTTCCCTTGCAGTCCAATCCATTGCAGGCTAGATTTCATGGTCCTTATGAAATTCTGACAAAACTCAATGATCTCAATTACATTGTGAAGACTCCAGATAGGAGAAAACCAAAACAATTGTGTCATATTAACATGCTAAAGCCTTATCATGACAGAAATGCTAGGGTTGCAGCTGTCACTTCAGATTCTCCAATGGTCGAAACGTGTGAAGATGAGGGGGAGTTTCAAGATGATGAACCAAGAATTAAAGCTGAAGTTCTTTCATGTAAATTGTCAAACACTGAAGTGTTGCAAAATCTTGATGTAAAACTCCAGCACTTAGAACCCTCACAGAGAGATCAGTTTGAAAGGTTGATCAAGAAATATGAGGATTTGTTTCCTGATGTTCCAAAGAGAGTTACTATAGCCTCTCATGATGTAGATGTTGGTGATGCCAAACCAATAAAACAGCATCCATACCGGATGAATCCTGAAAAGAGAAAGATTGCTGAGAAAGAGGTTGAGTACATGTTAAAACATGATATTATCAGACCCTCCAACTCCGATTGGAGTTCACCCTGTGTGCTAGTTCCAAAACCTGATGGAAGTACTAGATTCTGTACAGATTATCGCAAAGTCAATGCTGTAACTAGAACTGATGTGTTTCCAATACCTAGGATTGATGATTGTATTGATAGAGTAGGGCAAGCAAAGTTTCTGACCAAGATTGATTTATTGAAGGGTTATTGGTGTGTGCCTTTAACTGAGAGGGCCAAGAGCATCTCTGCTTTTGCCACACCATCTGGATTGTACCAGTATGAAGTCCTACCCTTTGGCATGAAAAATGCCCCAGCCACGTTCCAAAGGATGATACAGTCTACAATCGCCGGATTGCCACACACGGGTGCGTACATCGATGACCTGATCACACGGAGTGACTCCTGGGAAGAACATCTAAAAGATGTAGAGACGTTGTTCCAGCGCCTGACCCAGGCTAACCTGACTGTTAACCTGAGCAAGAGTGACTTTGGTTGTGCTACTGTCACTTATCTTGGCTACGTCATAGGCCAGGGTAAGGTGGCACCCATAAATGCTAAAGTCCAAGCCATCATGGACTTTCCAGTTCCTGACAACAAAAAAGCTCTGCGCCGCTTCCTTGGAATGATCGGGTACTACCGCAAGTTCTGCAAGAACTTTGCTGAGATTGCTCTCAGTCTAACTAACCAACTGAAGAAAGGCGTAAAGTTCACCTGGGATGATGCATGCCAGAGAGCCTTCGATCGCCTGAAGTCTCTGCTGTGTCACTTCCCCGTGCTCAAATCTCCTGACTTCAACAAACCGTTCTCCATCGCGGTCGATGCTAGCGACCAAGCTTGTGGATCTGTGCTCCTACAGAGAAGTGACTCTGATGACATTGAGCATCCCGTGGCATACTTCTCCAGGAAGTTCAATCGCCACCAAAGGAACTATTCCACAATAGAGAAGGAACTGTTGGCTCTGGTCCTTTCTTTACAACACTTTGAGGTTTATGTTTGTACAGGACAAAAGCCAATGATTGTGTACACTGACCACAATACGTTAACGTTTTTGAGTAAGATGAAAAACAAGAATCGGAGATTGTTGAATTGGAGTTTGATTTTACAGGAGTTTGACTTGGAAATTAAGCATGTGAAGGGTACAGACAATGTAATTGCTGATTGCTTATCCCGTGTTTGAATGTGTATATATATATATCATGTGTTTGAATATTGTATGATATGTATATATAGACAAGTGTTCACTTAACCATTTTGTATTGAAAAGAAAAATTTTGCCTTTGTGAGTCAAAATTTTTCCCTTTTGGAATGGAGGTGTAATGTGAATATAGGCCACTAGATGGCAGTATTTACCTTTTTTTTGTTAAGCTCAGACTGGAGTCATGTTTGGACATGTTTCCAGACATGTCTGGGGCAAGTCTCAGAAAGTTAAAAAAAAGAGGTCTAAATGTGGGTGGGGTCTGCAAAAGAGTATATAAAGAAAAGAATTGAGACAGTAAAGTAGTAGGAGAAATTGCAAGAAGAAGGATACGTGTGACCAGACCTGTCATTTCTGTTCAAGACCTGTGTAGTTTCTTTTGTGGATTTCTTTGCCTGTGTTTGAGCATTTTCTTCATCCAGGACATCACCAAGCCACCCCACCAAGAAGGGACTGTAATTATTTCTGGTTTTTTTCTTATTTATCAATCTTGGTCTTTAGTTGTAGGTTGTTATTAGTCTTTGTCTTTGTTAAAAATTAAATGTGTTTTAGTTGTTGAAACTGTGTTTGTCGTCCCTTGCTGTTGCTGTTGTGTTATAAATGTAATAACAAATTGGGGCCATAACAAATCAAACAGTTGACTTGGCCATGACTGATGTTTTATTTGCTGTTTCTGAGAAGCTTTTGACTTTTCAGACTAATGATGGCTTGTTTCACTGGCAGTGACAGCTCTTTGGAATTCATGTTTAGAGTTAACTACAGTTTTCAAATGCAAATTCCAAACTTTAAATAAACATTTTATGTGCTTGCTTGTAAATTGAATAATGCAGGAATAACAAAGATTTGGCCAAGAAACAGCTGCTCAGCCATATGTTCAATTAATTTTGTTCCATTAAAAAGAGGAGGACCGCGTGACCATGGCCATGATAGAAAGGAGTCAGAGCTCACAGTCTGACTGTGATGGGGGGTGTAAAGGGTAAGGTTACTGAAGCCCTTCTGAACATGTGACGGCACGCCGCTGTAGGATACCATATAGTTGTACTGTGAACTAATGTGACGAATGAGGAGACAATTCCAGCGGTGAAAACTCAGGTGAAGGTCTTTTCATTGCTAAAAAGTTTGTTGTTTTAGCTGAGATCTTCGCAAAACTAAAACTAAAAAAGATATAATTGCCCTCGGGAACTTGTACAGTAAGTAGAAAGTGTGAGCTCACTATACAGGATGAACAGGTGAAAGTAATCAGAGATGCTTGTATAAAGAAAAAACCTTCCATGTTGCTCTCTTCACCGTTGTGCTACCATGTCAAAACTGTGTAAAAAATAAGAACTCAAGCCAGCTGAGTCTCATTCGCCAAAGCTGTCCATCAGATAAAATAACTTACAAGAATGCAAAATTATGAATACAGAATTACAGTTCACAAACACATTAGGACACTGAAACAAAAATGACAGCGCATGAAAACAGAACAATAATCAATCTAAATAACATAACATATGAAATATTCCAGAATGCAAGGACTGCAGCAATAACTCGATATTCAAAGTTCCTCAAAATTATTTGCATCTCATAAAAGTATTAGGTGAACGATTTCAAGATTATAAAGACTTTCAGTGATTTGTGCATGATAGTTGTGATTGTGCCCTTTTAAATGATCTGTTTTTCAAGTTTTGGTGCCTTGAGGGGGACCTTCTCGTAATTTTTTATGTTGTGGCTGATCAGTGTACGAATATATCTTACTGGGCCAAAATAGACCATTCATTAACCTCACACCAAGGCCAGTTTTTCACCGGCCCTCACATACGACAGAAAGGAGCTCTGTAAGAATGAAACTACAGCCTCCCTCGTACTATGAACCTTCACAACTCTCTCCTACAGCAAAATCTGAACTGAGATCTTTTCATCATCTTCTGTTTGATTTTATTGAGCTAAAGAGTGGGCAGCACCCTCATTAACTGTCTTATTGATCTACGCTGAAACACCAAAAGATGAAAACAGATTTTCAGGAGAAGGTTTATACCAACCTAACCACATACTGTTATTGCCTGTATTTTCTGATGGAATTATAATATAGCCTTTGTATGTGCGTAGGTTGGAAGTCACATGCACAGTACTGCTCAGAAGTATAAATATCTCTCGTCATTTAAGACTTTCTTGCTATTTAATTAATGAAAAATACAAATTTGTTTTTAAAGTATTTCCAGTAAATGGGAGCAAAAAAATTCAAGTAATACCACATTACTGTAATCTATTTTAGTGAATCGTGAATTCTTAACAAAAGCATCCAGCGTGAGATTTAATCTCTGCTTTGCACATTTTAGCCATTTGAGACATTAATTATACAAAAGGTATGCCTGCATGTTGGATTTCAACATATGCTCCTCTTCATGAACTTTTCAATCCAGGTGATCCCAGAGCATCTTGGTGAGGTTAAAATCAGGTGATTGCGCTGTCTTCATATTTCTTTTCCTGAAACTCTTCACCGCAGAGTTTGGATTGATGTTTTTGGGCCATAATCTTGCTGTAATATGAAATTCCTCCAGGGGTGGAGCTAGTCTCTCAGTCTAGAGGGGGCGTAGTATTATGGAGAGGCCCCTCAGATAGTAATTGCAGTCAATAGGCCTGTATTTTATTCTGTCCTATCCAACACATAGCCCGCAAAAAAAGATGGACGAAGCAACCGTGATGTCACCCATTGGTTTCAGCATACCATTTAGGAAGCCGCGATTTTGGCAATTTGAATTGCACCATTTTGTCATTTTGAAACCGTCTGTGATTTCTATTGGACGAGAGCGTGAATTTGAGATCCAGGGAGGAGGGAGGGGTGGGTCTGACCGTATCTGACGAGGACCAGAGGATAGCCAGGCCCCTAAAGCATATTCTGTTCTTATCCTTTATTCTAGTCTATTTGGGACCATAATTCACAAAAAAATTAACATCATAATATATTGAAGGAGACTTGAAACTTGCGATAGATACAATAATGTGGAAAATCAGTATTGAAATAATAAATCAGGTGGGAAAGTAGGGTAATTTTCCCATAGACTTCCCATAGACTTTTTTGCTTCTATGAGCAAAAGAAAAGTAAATGAGCACCCTGCAAAAGTTTGGGCTCCCCAAAAGATTTGAGCTCTCAATTAACATTGACTATAGTCTCAGATAGTATTTAGTTCTAACAAGCTATTAGTACTGCCGCATAGCAAACCAATTGTTTGACTTTTCCTAAAAGCACCAAAATTGGTACGCATGTTGACTAATGTATTCCGAGCAATTCTGGATATGGAGCCACTCGAGATGTTGTCTTCGTCACCTTTGGCGGCCATTTCCCAAAATGGCCACCATTCTACTTTAACAACATGGAATATCTGTTTTTGTTATTCTCTTTGTAGGTTTCTCAGGGGTGATAAATACTCCATGTGATGTGACTTCACAAATAAAAACAATACAAATGTCATTTGTGTTGATTAATTATATTTCCAACCATTGTATTGGGGAAAAATGGTCATCCAATTTCGCACATAACATCAGTGACAGGTTCAGAAGTATTCTGTTGTGGTGGTGGTAGTGGTAGAAGACCAGAGGTATGTTTGAAAAAAAAGGATGCAGAATTTCATGAAAAGAACACCTCTCTAACTGTCAAGCACATGTTTGGATCAATCCTGCTTTAGGCTTGTGTTGCAGACAGTGGTATGGGGAACATGTCACTGGTTGAAGGAAGAATGGATTCAATTAAATTTCATAAAATTCTGGAAGCAAACATCACACCATCTGCAAAAAAGCAGAAGATGAACAGAGGATGGCTTCCACCACTGGATAATGATCTTAAACGCACCTCAAAATCCACAACTCACTACCTCATGAGGTGCGAATTGAAGGTTTCACCATATCTCTCAAGGTCTCCTACCTCAACGTCATTGAAAATCTGTGGATGGACCTCAAAAGAGCAGTGCATGCAGGGCAGCCAAAGAATCTCACAGAACTAGAAGCTTTGAAAAAGAATAATGGGCAAAATCCCCCAAAACGGAATTCAAAAACTCTTAGCTGGGACCGAAAAGTGTTTTCAAGCTGTGATACTTGCCAAAGGGAGTGTTACTTAGCACTGACCATGCAGGGTGCCCAAACTTTTGCTTTGGACCGTTTGCCTTTTTTGCCATTTTGAAACTGTAAAAGGATGGAGCTTAAAACGTAAACTTGATTAAAATATAAGAGTAATGTGTCCTCTTAAACTTTTTGACTTTTGGAGAGCAGTCGTATTTTACTTGCTTGGCTAGTCACAGTAACAGAAATTTTAATCTGGGGAGCCCAAATTCTTGCATACGACTGTATATATCAGGGGTGTCAAACAGACCCGTAAACGGGCCAAGAGGCTGTAGGTCTTCAATCCTACCAAGCAGAAGCTCACCTGAAAGCACTGATTTAATCAACTGATGTAGGCCTGAACAACTGATTAGATGTATCAGGTGCGCTTCTGCATTGTTGGAGTGAAAACCTGCAGCCTCTTGGCCCGTTTACGGGTGAGTTTGACACCCCTGGTATACATGAATAAAAAACAGAAACTTTACGTTACGTAAAGCGGAGGGCCATTGATCTTTAGGCATAGGCACTCTGACAAAGCGGCAGTAAACCCATTGCAAAATCTGGAGAACCCAGGGCTCGAATTACACATTGGCTTTCGGGGGTGCGCACCACTACAACATGTTACATGTCACATTCATAAATACAAGTGGGCAGCAGCGCGGTCAATAACAGGGTTACTGCAAAAACATTCTACGAATACCACTATTAGCAATTAATACCGCCAGTAATATTTCATAGAGGCACAACGTTAGATTTCTGGGAAGAATTCGAGAACGAAACTGGTAATTAGCATGGAAAGAATTCGGTATCCAACCATTTAATATTAAATTCTAAACCCCTTTCTCACATATAAAACCCCCTAAAATATAATAAATTTTAAAATCATTCTGTTCTTGGATCAGTGAAAATATCCGAAAACTTGTATTTTTGTGCAACTACCCATCTATCTGACATAAAGGCAGGCCATGATAGAGACTAGAGAAAGTATGCGACGAGACGGACTAAAGCTAAAATATTTAATGATACTTAAATATATTTAAAACAAGGCCACCATGTCCCCAAAATTCCCCAGCTGAAACACAGGCTACATAAACCCATAAAATGATCAATTTACTGCACCCAAACAGCCTTATTTCTGCCATACATTCTATTGAAAAATCGACTCTGGACTAAAAGAAAAGTCAGTTGTTGGCCCACTCACCTATTTGAATGGCATTCGGCAAACTGCGTTGAGCAAAATCCTCGACTTGTCTCGAAATTCATGCAATAGCCGAGCATTATCATTATTTAGGTCTAATGTTAGCTTAGCTGGATCTGTTACCTGCTGGTTGCATTACTGCTTGAGGAAGGGTCATCCGTGGTTTGGCAACTGCTTGTAATAAAGCCAAATGAACTTAGTTTTTGCAGCTTTGCCATCCTCTCCGCCCCAACTTTATTTTCTTTTTTGACTACTTCTTTTTTGTTTGAATGGCATGACTGCTCCTGGGTTTGCAAATTTGCTCATTTTCAGATTTTGCACTTGAACTATCAGACGTTACAGACGTTAACCTGGTCACATGACCAAATCAAATACAGCTTTGACACTGGACAACACATTACCCAGCAATAATCTTGACATATTTGCATATCAGTATGACATAAAAATATCAAATAAGATAATAACAATTTTTATTTCATTAATAGTCTTTAAAACGTGTGCATATTAAGCATGTAAATTTGTTATATAATGCCATGAATGATTGTTAGAAAAACCCATGATAGAGATAATTTTGGCTTCAGTAGGGTTTATATAAAGAATTTCACAGTGCATTCATGAAATTCGGTCACTGTGTGAATATCAGAAGTGATTTCCTATGGTTAAGCGATAAGATATCTGATAAGGTTACTTACTGATGCTAGCAAAGAAAAAAAGATTCCCTTAATGTTAAGATTCTACATCATACCTTTTCCAGTGTAAACCCAGAAGGAGAGTAGAATGCTATATGCATTCAATAGTAAAGTCTTTGTCCCAATTATATTGCTGTGTTTTCACCATACAAGTCTCCCTGAAGAGGCCTCAGTGGTGTGTGTTAGACAGAAAATTATTCTAGCACAGATCAAAGTTAGCACCGTATACATCAAAGTTTGTTTTCTCAACACGTTAAGTTGTTGGCATCAGTTGATAGTGGGGCTTAGTGTGTACATACCCTGCTTGCATTTATAGTTACAATGCTAGCTGGCTAGCTAGGTACCATTTTAGGAACGTAACAATTGTTGTCAAAAAAAAGCAGATACTTCGGCAAGCCAACTGTGATAACTGTTGGCACTTACTTGTCCTAAAGAAAACAGGCCAATTCTGTGTCGCTCTTAATTCCAATCATTTCCATTAGTGTTCACTAGCAGCCAGGTCAAAGCTAACTCCAGATTTACTTTCACTTTGAATGGACCTTTTCCACTTGACATTTTGCCTGCCATATTTCCTTTTTTTCTGCGCCATCCGTCATTTTCATTGTTTCCTCTTGGAAACTTGGGTCGTCTGCACTGCCTGACTGGGGGCCACACACCCACTGTCCAAAGGGTGACTCCTAAAAATGTCCTATTCAAAGTAAAATAACAAAATTAAAACAGATGGCAGGGTCGCTGGAGATAAAGACACTCCCACTTACCCCCTAGTGGATCACGATCGATGATTGAAAGGAATTATTTTTCTCTGAGTCAATAATGTTTTTTTAATGTTAATCAATTGCTGATGAAAATCTTCCTCAGTAAACCTTTAAGCTAAGCATATATACAATACATTAGCAGAGGTTACAGGTCTTACAGAGGAATGCTGGTATTGGATGACAGCATGTAAAGTTAGTGGCCTCAGTCTCCGTGGCCAAAGGTGGACAAAATGTGGTCTGATGAATAAAAGATGTGTTCATCTATTTATAGTCCAGCGTCTTTTTAAATATGCTGCTGGGCAACAATCCCGGTATCCTCCAAAAAGGCGTTAATTAAACAGCTGGCACAGTGATCTCCCTCCGTTCCTTGGATACAACCTCCCCTCAGATGCCAGTCGTCTGGCAACAGCATGCATCTTCACCGACCGCGTTTCAGGTTCTCCTTGCAGTACTGCGATGTCTGATCCATCTGTATGCAGGAGACGCTCAAAATCATCCTCTCTGTCCATGGGCCTTTGAGCAAAGTTACCCAAATATCCCACGCCCTGCATAAGCATGTCCAAGAGTTCCAAATTTCAGTAATTATTTTTTTCTGCTTAGTCGTCTTAACCCTTAAAGCGCCAAAGGCAGCATTTGCCACTCGCTGATACAATGAAATGAAATCAAAGCTTTTGAAAACCTATCATGTGGCGACTATCAATTTGCCACATGATAGGTTTTCAAAAGCTCAGGATATTAAAATTTTTTAAGTGTTTGAAAATTGATTTCGGCGCCCTTAAGGTTAATTCCATACTCTTGCATCTTACTGCATAACTCATTTTTTCTTTCTGGCACGATGGCGCAATGGGTAGCACTGCCGCCTCACCGCAAGAAGGTTGTGGGTTCGAATTTGTCCTGAGGCCTTTCTGTGTAGAGTTTGCACGCTCTCCCTGTGTTTGTGTGGGTTTCCCCCCACAGTCCAAAGACATGCATGCTAGGCTAATTGGAGACACTATAGTGCTCATTGGGATTAGTGAGAGAGCTAATGGTGCGTGCACCCTGCAATGGTTTGGCAAACTGTCCTGGGTGGGTCCCTGCCTTTCACCTCGAGTCAGCTGGGATGGGCTCCAGCTCCCCGACGACCCTAGTGAGGAAGAGGCGATACAGAGAATGCAGGGACACTACATTGATACAAGCTTTTCATTTGGGAAGATCAAAAAGACAAAAATAAAGAAATGGTGGGACTTAAAGGGCTATTTTTTTTTTTTTTAAAAAGACCACACAAATTTATGTCAGTGTATTGGATGGGTAAATTATTGTGTGTTGTGTCACATCAAGACCACCCTTAATCATTGATATGCAGTTTATGCATATTTTTGCAGCATACTTTTCATTTGGGAATGTATTCAGTAATATTCTGGCTTGCTCATGGTTCTTTTGTGATGAACATTCAGACAGTTTTTTTTATAGCCTTTGGAGAATAAATTTTTCACCCCACAATTTTTAGCCAATTTAATAAAAACATTTTTCCCCGTATTGTGACTGATAAAGGCACAAATTGCACTACGTGAATTGCTATAGCAAAGCATTTGTCTTCTTGTTCGCAGTTCTGTGGTTGTCAGAATGTCGGGGCCTGGAGCAGGCTGGTGAGCGTTCTCTGTGATTGGGTGAGGTATTATCTGTGAATGCAATTATTTCTCTTTATTTCCGTTTCCTCCAGTCCTCTGCAGTCAGTTGGGGAGAAACTGAACCACTAAGATAAATTTTGGCATGATATTGAATAGCCCAGTATACCTTACCAACATTTTATTGTTTCAGCCTTGGTCAAGATTTGTGGATTTTTGTTTCATGAGATGGGGACTATTATTCATAGTCTTTTATTATTGATTTCTTTATTTATTGATTTATTTTTACTAGAGGCTTCAAAACTTAGTTTTAAAACCTCAAGAGAATTGTTTTAAATGGTGTAAAAAAAACCTACAACATTGTTTCCTTAAAAGCTTAAATGGAGTGCAGTTGTTGAGTGGGCATAAATCCACATGGGTACCTTTGAAGCTTCAATCACGGTTGATGCTCATGCATTTTAACTGCACATATCCCTTTCTTCCTGCAGGATTTGAATAGGTAAAGAAAATCATTTGACAAAAAAGTCGGATCGGAGCCTCTAGGCATTCTGAGAATATTTATCCACCTGCTGATTTCAAGAGGACTGACTGAAAATGTATTATTTCTCAGCTGCGGTCTGTTCACCATTTTCACTATATCTTCTACATATTGTTTGCCACCTTTTTTTCTCTCTTCAAGATTGTTTTTTATCTTTTAATTCTTCTGCACAGTCAACGTCAAAGTAACGTCTGCAAAGCTGGGGGGAGCCTTGGCGATGGCTATTTTTTTTTTCTTCCATAACAACCATAGACCATATAAAGAAGGACACATCACCCGGGTCTGAAAAGTGAGGCCAATGCGGAAATCTCTTAAAATTGCATTCTATTTAATGGCCAGCAGATGGCGATGTCGGTGGTTGCAGACAGAAGTTCAATCCTCGGGAAGTCTATGAGAATATGATCGTTATGATTCTGCCCTGTGTGCTTGTTTGTGCTTGTGCGTTTTTCCCCGTGTCTCTCTTAGTTTGTGTTTCAGCTCCATTCCCGCGGCCTGACCACCTATTCCCCCTCTCCTGGTTCATGTGATGTCGTGTGACAGCCTGTATGCTTGAGTCTCGTTGTCCAATCACGTTTCCTCTTTCGGTTTCGGCTTTGGTATTTCATTCATTGCTTCCACCTGTGCTTAATTCTGGGTCTCGCAAAACTATGAGTGAATGTGTTCACTGAAAACTTTGAGTGAATGCTTTCTCTGATAGGGCCATTACTAACCGCACTAACCAGCACTTAAGGGTGAGTAAATATTTCATCACGTAGTTCCTAACTTCATTAGCGAGTGCGTGCGTTTCTGGCTTTAAGTTAATTGTGCCCAAAGCTTTCCCTGATTAACTGTGTTTAAAGCTATGCTTTTCTTTGCTGTTCTCGTGGTTCTTTTGACTTGTCATGTTTAGATTACCTTAATCTAATCTGTCTACTTTTATTGATCGTCTTGGCGTCTTGTCTCAAGTCATTATTGTTACCCGGTCCTCGTGAATTTGTTTATTAATCCCATGTGTTTCTGTTTCCCCTTGAGGATGCCTGCCTTTCCCCGCCTCCTCCCCAATGTATTTATTCTGGGAAGAGGGTAGAGATGTCAGACCGGACTTCGCTTCAGACACGCATGCGTCACCTCAATCTGAGTGGCATTGAGAATTTCTGTTCCAGAGCAACCCCAGCATTTCTGTTGTTTTTCAAGTTCCGTGTTCTCCTTTGTCTTAGTCTGTCATTTTCGCCAGCTTGTTGATTATTTATTTCAAGCCACTCGTTGAGTGTGTATTTCAGTTTTTTCCCTGCCCTTGGCAGAGTACCTAAGTTCTCCTGGTTCAGTGCATGTGCATGGTGTTTCTTTTCAGCCTGTGTGCTGCATTTCCTGTGTCTGGGTCCCCAAATAAACCTCCTGGATCCCGCACCTGGTGTCCACCTGACCCATTCCCTAACAATGATCCTACTTTCCCACCTGATTTAATATTTCTTTTATTCTTTTTATGCATCATTTTATGGTATCTGTCGCAAATTTCAAGTCTCCTTCAATATATTTTCATGCTCTTTTTGTAAATTATGGTCCCAAATAGACTAGAATAAAGGATAAAGCCAAAATAGGCTTTCGGGGCCAGGCTATCCTCTGGTCCTCGTTTGATGTGGTCAGATCCACCCGTAATTCCACCTTTTGCTTCTCCCTGGATCTTCAATTCATGCTCTCTTCCAGTAGGAAGCACATACAGTTTCAAAATGACAAAATGGCGCTGTTCAAATTGTCAAAATCGAGGCTTCCTAAATGGTACGCTGAAATGGGTGACGTCATGGTTGCTTTGTCCATCTTTTTAAACAGTCTATGATAATAACAGCTTCCCAAGCTCATATGAATTCCTGAACTACATCAGTGGACCCATGTAATCTGCGGTATTATTACCAATTATGCCACTCTTGTTTTTGCACTATATCTGGGAACAGCTTGGCAAATACAGCCAATTTCTGTCCATCAGCAAGTTTATTTTTTTCCAACCTGTTGATTTTTGTGGCGTGAATGCATTCCTTCTGCATTGGTTTAACCTTTTTGTTTCGGTTCATACCGTGTTACGTAGGTCACCCAAATATCAAACAACTAATTATATTTGGAATGTACGAGTGAAAGTGGGTAAAGAAAATCTGTTTTTCTCGGCTTGCTATCCCAAGGATTGCATTGCACTGCATTCTATTATGTTAGAAGGAGTATACTTCATGTTCAGCTGGTGGAGGCAGATTGCTGGTATCTCATAATTACAGAGACTTGGAGGGTCATCAGCGAGTCACGACGAGGTGAGAAATGTCTTGAGTACAGGCAACAGCACAACAAAGTGAGCACCTGTGGTGTTGGTGTTCACACTCGGCAAAAGGTCTCTTGAGATTCCTTATAAAACAAATTTTACATCACCTTTCTCAGTGCCCCTTCACTGTGGTGTATAATGTCATTTGGCAATAAAAAATAGATTAGCTTTTTTGTAGCAGTCTTTGTATCCACTGATTTTGAATTTTCCTCATTTCACACTTGGTGTGGATACAAACCTTGTGTTGAAATTGAAATTGAAATTGAAAAATTAAACTAAAATTTAAACTACCTACCATTGTATCCTTCAATTACAAAGCCAAGCAGGATAACTGTAAATAAAGCTACACTCATTGATAATATATTCACAAAAGCCAATGAGGGGAATATAACCGTAGGTTTACTCATAAATGATATTAGTGATCATATGCCTGTTTTTGTAGCCTTTGAATCTTGTATTAAAACCACTGAGGAAATAGAAACTGGTGGTTTAATAAGACAGGTTAACAGAAAATGCCATTCATCATCTTATGGAAGACTTATTAAATCAAGATTTTAGTGAAATCTATGTTGACAATGTAGATGAATCATAGGACACATTTATTTCAATCATATCTAACTTTTATGATAAACATTGTCCTCTTGCAGTTAAAAGGGATAAAAACAAACATATGGACAAGCTATGGATAACAAGGGGATTACAAAATTCTTGCAAAAAGAAACGTTTATTATAAGAATTTTCTGACACTTAGAACAAAGAAAGCCGAGATCAAATATCAAAGACATACAGAAACAAATTCACAAGTATTATGAGATACAGTGCTGTGAAAAAGTACTTGCCCCCTTCCTGAGCTCTTACTTTCTTGCATATTTGTCACACATAAATGTTTCAGATCATCAAACTAATTTTAATATTAGACAAAGATAACCCGAGTAAATACAAAATGCAGTTTTTAAATGATGATTTCATTTATTAAGGGAAAAAAGTAATCCAAACCTACCGGGCCCTATGTGAAGAATTAATTTCCCTCCCTTGTTAAATCATGAATTAACCACATTTTTTTTGTTAAATTTTACAAGCCATTCCCAGGCCTGATTCCTGCCAGACCTGTTGAATCAAGAAATCACTTAAATGGAACCTGACTGACAAAGTGAATTAGGCAATAGGATCTCAAAAAAAACACATCATCTTGCAATCTAAAGAAATTCAAGAACAGAGGAGAAACAAAGTCATTGACATCTTCTGGTCTGGAGAGGGTTACAAAGCCATTTCTAAGGCTTTGGGACTCCAGCGAACCACGGTGAGGGCCATTATCCACAAATGGAAAAAACTAGTGAGCCTTCCCAGGAGTGGCCGGCCTACCAAAATTACTCCAAGAACGCATCGACAACTCATCCAGGAAGTCACAAAAGAACCCAGAACTACATCTTAAGAACTGCAGGCCTCACTTGCCTCAGTTAAAGTCAGTGTTCAACTATAAGTAAAAGACCAGGCAAAAATGGCATCCATAGGAGAGTTCCAAGGCAAAAACCACTGCTGACCAAAATGAACACTAAGGCTCATCTCACATTTGACAAAAAACATCTGGATGATCCTCAAGACTTTTGGGAAAATATTCCGTGGTCTGACTATACAAAAGTTGAACTTTTTAGAAGGTGTGAGCCCCGTTACATCTTTTTTTAAATTTTATCCAAACTGGCATATTGTTTTATTTATTTATTTATTTTTCTTTCTTTCTTTTTTTGCTCCTTTATTGTGAAAGAAAACAGAATAGATAAAGGGACATGTAGAACATGAAGAAACAACAATCAGTGATTTTGGGTGCGTGAATGCTGGGGTGTGTGAGTGCTCTCATGCGTAATGAGCAACAAATATAAATGGTAGGGACAGACAAAACAATAATAATAATAATAATAATAATAGTAATAATAGTGATAGTAATAAATAATAATAATGATAGAAATAGTAATAATAGAAATGGTAATAATAATAAAAATAACCATAAAAGTAGTAATGATCAATAACATCATTATCATCATAGGCATTGGAGGGAGGGGCAAAAGAGAGAACAGACAAACAAATAAATAAGATAAGCAAATGAAAGAAATAATAAATTAACAGTAATAATAATAATCGTAATAATAATTATGAACAATTGGAGGAATTGAAACAAGGATCTGCCTCAGATCCCCACACAGCCACAGAGCAAGTCGACACCCGCCCATGTCTGCTATGGGATGCAAGGGGGCAGGCTACACCATGCAGCACTGGCCCGCAGTCACCTACCAATCTTCCCCTCCCGGCCAACTCCTCCACCTCCAGGCACCCCAGTCCCCCTTTCCGCACGCCCCACCTGCCCTATATATATATAGCTGTGTTTGTCTGTGACTGGACGTGTAGTGCATTAAAAACAATGTGGGCATTCCATTGCGGGGCCCGTCCTACGACTGGCCACCACATGCATGCCCCACTTGCCCTATTCTTATTTTTATTTATTTATTTATTTATTGTTTATTTTGATTTGTTTTTGTTTTGTTTTGTTCTTTTCCTAGGCTGGTGTGTGATGCATTAAAACGGTGAAGCGCGCAACACGGACCCAGCCCAGGGGAGTCCTGTTACATCTGGCATAAAACTAACACAGCATTTCATAAAAAGAACATCATACCAACATTCAAACATGGTGGTGGTAGTGTGATGGTCTGGGACTGCTTTGCTGCTTCAGGACTTGGATGACTTGCCGTAATTGATGGAACCATAAATTCTGCTCACTACCAGAAAATCCTGAAGGAGAATATCCGACCATCAGCTTGTGAACTCAAGCTCAAGCGCACTTGGATTATGCAGCAGGACAATGATCAGAAATACACCAGCGAGTCCACCTCTGAATGGCTTAAAAAACACCAAATGAAGGTTTTGGAGTGGCTTAGGCAAAGTTTGGACATAAATTCGATTGAGATGCTGTGGCATGACTTTAAACAGGCTGTTCATGCTCAAAAACTGTGGCTGAATTAAAACAATTCTGCAAAAGCGAGTGGGCCAAAATTCTTCCTCAGCGATGTGAATGACTCATTGCCAGTTATCGCAAAAGCTTGATTGCAGTTTTTGTCACCGAGGGTGGAATTACCTGTTATTAAGAAACCACCCTCATTACTTTTACTTCTACAATGATACTGTTGTCAAAGATGATAAATTGATTGTAGATAAGTTTTTTGAACACTTTGTTAATGTAGGGAAAAACTTGGCAAACTCGATTGCAATTCCACATGGTAAAGATGACGTAAAGAGTAGCGTAAGCAATATAAATTAATTTAATGTTTATCAAAGGCATTGATGTAACTGAAATTATTGATATTGTGCACAATTAAAAAAAATAAACAGACTGGAATGGTCATGATATGTTCATGATTTTAAAAAATTATTGACTGTACAGTTACACCCCTAAATTATATTTGTAACCAGTCCCTGATGGCTGGAAAATTTCCTAATCAAATTAAAATAGCTGAAGTTATTCCACTGTACAAATCTGGTGATAAATGTGTTTTCTCCAACTATAGGCAAATTGCACTTCTGCCACAGTTTTCAAAAATGTTAGAAAAGATTTTTGTAAAGAGGCTAAGCAGTTTTATTTCTAAAAATAAAATACTGTGAACAGCAATATGGATTCAGAAATAATCAGACCACCTCACTAGCACTTATGGACATTGTTGAGCAGATAAAACATGCGATTGAGAGAAATTAATATATAGTAGAGATTTTTTTACAAAAAGCATTTGACACTATTGACCATACATTATTATTATCCAAGTTACAGAGGTATGGCATGAGAGGACTGGTATATGATTGGCTAGCTAGTTATTTGAAAGATAGGTATCAGTATGTCCATGTTAGAAATTCTAATTCAAACTTCTTGAAGGGTTGATGGGTGGTGCCACAAGGTTGAATTCTTGGACCATTGCTGTTCATTTTGTTTATTAATGGCATATATTTGGTTTCAAGGTCATTGAAATGTATTCTGATACTACTTTACTCTGCTGGGGGGAACATTTGGAACAATTTCTGGATACAGTGGAGGAAGAACTGCAGATAATTTAAAAAATTGTTTGATGCCAATAAATTATTTCTTCACTTTGGAAAAACCAAGTGTATTGTAATTGGAAATAGGCCATAAAATTCTCAAAGAATATTAGAATTAATGATGTTAAAATTGATACAGCACTCGAAACAACATTTCTAGGAGTAATAATTGACAACAAATGAAGTTGGAAGTCCCACATAAATCATGTCAAATCCAAAATGACAAAATCTATTGCAATACTGTATAAAGCTCAGGATTTTCTAACTCATACACACTCTTATACACATTGTACTCCTCTCTCATTTCTCCATATTTGACTTGTTTATTGGTATAAGGAACTACATATAAAACAAATATTAACCTTACTTTCTTACAGCAAAAAGAGCCATACAAATTTTAAGTAAAAAATCCTATCATGAGCCAACTAACCCACTATTCATTCAATAATGTATTAAAATTTAAAGATTTAGTAGATTACAATGTACAAAACCCAAGACCAGTGAAGTTGGCACGTTGTGTAAATCGTAAATAAAAACAGAATACAATTATTTGCAAATCCATTTCAACCTATATTCAATTGAATACACTGCAAAGACAAGTTACTTAATGTTCGAACAGGTAAACTTCGTAATTTTTTGCAAATATTAGCTCATTTGGAATTTCATGCCTGCAACATGTTTCAAAAAAGCTGGCACAAGTGGCAAAATAGACTGAGAGAGTTGAGGAATGCTCATCAAACACTTATTTGGAACATCCCACAGGTGAACGGGCTAATTGGGAACAGGTGGGTGCCATGATTGGGTATAAAAGCAGCTTCCCTGAAATGCTCAGTCATTCACAAACAAGGATGGGGCGAGGGTCACCACTTAGTGAAAAAATGCATGAGCTGATTGTCGAACAGTTTAAATACAACATTCCTAAACGAGCTGTTGCAAGAAATTTAGGGATTTCATCATCTACGGTCCGTAATATCGTCAAAACGTTGTGAGAATCTGGGGAAATCACTGCACGTAAGCGACAAGGCCGAAAACCAACATTGAATGCCCGTGACCTTCGATCCCTCAGGCGGCACGGCATCAAAAGCCGACATCAGTTTTAAAAGTTAAAACTCTACAATGCAAAGCGAAAGCCATTTATCAACAGCACCCAGAAACGCCGCCGGCTTCGCTGGGCGCAAGCTCATCTAAGATGGACTGATGCAAAGTGGAAAAGTGTTCTGTGGTCTGACGAGTCCACATTTCAAATTGTTTTTGGAAACTGTGGACGTCAAGTCCTCCGGACCAGAGAGGAAAAGAACCATCTGGACTGTTATAGGCGCAAAGTTCAAAAGCCAGCATCTGTGATGGTATGTATTAGTGCCCAAGGCATGGGCAACTTTCACATATGTGAAGGCACCATTAATGCTGAATGGTACATACAGGTTTTGGAGCAACACATTTTGCCATCCAAGCAACGTCTTTTTCATGGACGCCCCTGCATATTTCAGCAAGACAATGCAAAACAGCATGGCTCCGTAGTAAAAGAGTGTGGGTACTAGACTGGCCTGCCTGTAGTCCAGACCTGTCTCCCATTGAAAATATGTGGCGCATTATGAAGCATAAAATACGACAACGGAGACCCCGGACTGTTGAACAACTTAAGCTGTACATCAAGCAAGAATGGGAAAGAGTTGATAAGCTTCAAAAATTGGTCTCCTCAGTTCCCAAACGTTTACTGAGTGTTGTAAAAAGGAAAGGCGATGTAACACAGTGGTAAAAAGGCCCCTGTGCCAACTTTTTTGCAATGTGTTGCTGCCTTTAAATTCTAAATTAAGTTTCTCAGTTTGAACATTAAACATCTTGTCTTTGCAGTGTATTCAATTGAATATAAGTTGAAAAGGATTTGCAAATCATTGTATTCTGTTTTTCTCTACAATTCACATAATGTGCCAACTTCACTGGTTTTGGGTTTTGTAATACAGATCATGCACAAAGCTAAACATGGACAATTACCTCCAGGAAGGCAGAAATTGTTTAAAATGAGGGTCAGCCAATACACTTTGTGAGGAAAATTCATGTTTAAAAAACTAAAGGCACGAAAAAATGTATAAAATCATTGTCTGTCTGTCAAGGGAGTAAGTCTGTGGAATACTTGTTCTGTAAATTTTAAAACATGCAGTACACTGGTCAAGCTCAAAACAATTTAGAAGAAAGACTGCATTATGCAGTACACTATTGGGATAAAAAATAATGACAAGTTAATGTAAGTACGCCAATATTGGTTATGATCAAAATGTCAGCATCAAGTTTTCTGCACCACTGTTGCCATAAACTATGTTTTCCCATTGTGTTGATTATGATTTTGTAAGGTAAGAGGGGTTGATGTCTAATAAGCTTTGCTTCAGCCGACACCCTTTTGGTTCATAACTGGGAATTCAGAGGATTTTCTAAACTTCTTTTTCCTTTTTTCCTTTGTCTTCACACCTTTATTTTGTCGATTTTAAATGAACCAAATAAAAATCATTCATTCATTCATTCATTCATTCACTTTAAACCGTCCAAATTATTCTCCACAACTGCAACCTAAATTTGAAAGGGAAAATGTTTGCTGGAGTTGGGATTCAGTTTCAGCAGTCCCTAGGCTGAGGTAATACTTCTTTCCAAACAGTACTTTTTCTCTTTTTCTTTTTCGCTCTCTGAGCACACCAGCATTTCTTCAAATGTCAGTATGAAGGATTGGCATTTGAAATTCCAGGCCTGTTGACATCAGACATAATAACTCAATATTTCCCGATGCAAGGAAGAAATATTAGTAGCGCATGATTCTGCGCAGTACACAAACACCAAAGATCTCAAGGATGAAACTGCTCTTAAACAGAACAAAAAGGCAGAGCAACTAAACCAAATGAAACATGGGAATACATTCATTTTGAATGTAGAATACAAAAGTTGTACATCATTCACTGTGAAAGTGACCTTCTGTTCACTCCTTGACCTCCCAGAACAACTAATCTTATCATCTAAGGCTGATCTCTACATTTTTTAATCCTTCTATCATCTTCTGCCTGATGCCTTTATGTTTGTGCTTTCAGTAAAATCCCCTTTCAAAAATCTTCCATTTCAGGCTGTATCCTGGTAAGACGCTGTGCAATTCCAACTCCTTGTTCAATCCTCATCATCTTGCTGCTCTTGGACTGGATGAAATCCCAGTATCACATCATTTTACCCATTGAAACTGTGACATTATATATTGTGAAATTAATGATTGCACTCTATATGCCGGAGCAGCTTAACATCCCATTCATAAATATTCTTTTCCACAGTAGTCTGGTATTTTAGGTGAGTTTGATGTTTTTCAACATTTAACAATTAACTACTTAGTATAATGTTGCAATTTAGAGCAGTGAAAAAATAAATTGATATGAAAGCTGTTCTATGGCTTTTGTGCTTGCAAAGATCTCTGGGCCAGCTATCTTATTAAAGCTTTTATTACACTGTACTTTACGGTCAATAAACAGTCTAAATTATGATTGAGAGGGCCAGTCTTGAGTAAGAACCTTCTCACCGTTGCCATAGCAACAAACGATTATGCATTTTCGTGTCATGAAACTTCCATTAAAGTCTTTAAAAGGGTTTGAAGACAAAACAACTGTTATTTCATTTTTTAAATTCTTTTTTTATGTACTTTGCTATTTCTGCAGGAAAAACCCATCCATATCTGTTCCAAAGGACAAATGTTGATTGAATGCCTGATGTTATTCACTACACTTTGGTATGCATTTTTAGAACAAGTTTATTACCTTTGCGGTTGCCGTGTTTTCATAAATTGAAGTTTTTGTTTGAGGAGAAAAACAGAACTCAGTGATTTGTACAAAACACGCACATGAGCAGTATAAAATAAGAAAATGCATCTTCTACTGCCACCACCAGCTTTGATGTTCAGTTAGAAAGTCATGCTTGATCCCCTGTGTATCCATTGTGTGATTTTTTTTTCTTTTTTATTTATTATTTTTTTTGATGAGGCATGAAAATAGAAGAGCAGAAAGATTATTCAAAATAATACGGGTTTATTCTGTGAGCTGAATTCAACTCTGTAGAAACAAATAAATACTTATGACAGCATTATTACCTCTATGTGTAGAGGTATGTGTTTTGTGTCGATGGTTGTTTGTCTCTGCTGCGTGTCTCTGATTATCTTTTCTTTCTTCGCCAGATCGACTGTTTCTGTCTCTGGTTACTGTGGAATAATTCCAGTTTTTGGTTTCTATACAATTGGGCACTTGTGTAGTGGAAGCAGATGTACAGTACTAGTCAAAAGTTTGGACACACCCACAATTTTCTTACCATACATGTCAAAAAAAGAAAGAAGCATCCTTTATTTCGCAACAAAAAAGGACTAATTTTTAAATCCATCAAACTAACCAGCATTTGTTGTCATATTTGCTGAGCAAACTCACATCCCCCTCAATGACAGTCATATGGCTATAACGAGTTACCAGCTGCGTAGCTGTCAAAGTTCCTAAAGATGTGCTGACTTTTTGCCCAATAAGTCCCAAAACAGCTTGACTTTATTTTTCCCGTTGGAAAATGGAAGGAGCTTATTTGTCTTTTTACTTTGCAAAATATGGCTTCTCTGAGAATGCCAAAATCTGGACACTAATTCAAACAAATAAATTATTCTCTTCTAACTTCTGACACGCAGCCTCCCCGATTGTAATCAGCAGCAAGATTAAGCCATAGACTGTCTTTGGATTAAACGGTTGGACTGTGACACGTGTTTCTCAAACTCAAGGCACACTGTTTACTATGAAATAATCTCACAGCACACTGAATTCCCGTGCTTCTCTTTACTCAGGGGAAAGAAACAATGCATGTGTTTCATGATCGTTTCAATTGTTTTAATGAAACAAGACCAAATGAAACCAGTGGCAGAGCTAGAAATGGGAATTGGGATGGGATAGACACGTCCCTTTATGACAATTAGGATAGTCCTGGCTAATTCCCAATTATTTTTCTTTATTGACGCATTTTTCCAGTTATTGTAATTGGCAACTGAATACGCGGTTTCTCTCCATTTGCGATCTAAGAGCAATGAAATCATGAGCTAAATTCCATAGAACTGAGAATTAGGGTGGACAAAACATCCGTTTCAAAAAATTATTAGTACTGACCTGTTCTCAGTCATTTTCATGATTAAAAAAATGTTCACTCCGAGAGCACTCCACACTTAACAGGTGTTGCTTGTTCTCCCCGATTAGGTAAGGATTAAAACCTGAACTTAACTTTTCAATGCGGTCCAATGCATTTTCAATTGATTTCCTAAGGTATTACTTTTTCCACGTTTCTCATGTTTGTGGCAGCCATAACTGTTTTATTGATCATTGAAAATCAATGACATTAGGGCTGCAGGTATTTTACTTCATTAGAAATGCAATGACAAAGGGAAATTTTGCCTATCTGTTACATACTTTGAATATTTTTGAGCATTTGTCAGATTCTGCACAAAATACAACCCCAATTCTGAAATAGTTGGGACAAAATGTAAATTGTGAATAAAATCAAAATGTAATGACTTTCAAATTACACCAGCCAGTATTTTATTCACAATGGAACAGAGATAACGTACCAAATGTTGAAATTGAGAAATTTTACAATTTTATCCACAAAATAAGCTCATTTCAAATTTGATGGCTGCTACGGGTCTCAAAAAAAGTTGGGACAGGGGCCGGTTTACCATAGTTTAGCATCCCCTCTTCGTTTGAACGTAGACTGGAGGCGTCTGGGCATTGAGGGGACAAGTTTCTTGAGTTTAGCCATTAGAATTTGATCCCACTCCTATTTAATACTGGATTCCAGCTGCTGGAGGGTTTTGGGTCTCCTTTGACGGACTTTTCATGTAAATATCCGCCAAATGTTCTCAATCGGTGAAAGATCAGGACTGCAGACAGGTGAGTTCAGCACGCAGACTCTTCTACTACGAAGCCATGCTGTTGTAATGGCTGCAGCATGTGATTTTGCATTGTCCTGTTGAAATACACAAGGCTTTCCCTGGAATAGATGTCGTCCGGAGGGGAGCATATGTTGCTCTAAAACCTTTATATACCTTTCAGCATTCATTGTGCTTTTTAAAACATGCAAGTATCCCACACCATATGCACTAATGCATCCCCATACCATCAGAGATGCTGGATTTTGAACTGAACGCTGATGATAGGAGGGGTGGTCTTTCTCCTCTTCAGCCTGGAGGACATGACGCCCATGATTTCCAACAAGGCCTGTCTGACCACAGGACACTTCGCCACTTTGCTACAGTCCATTTTAAATGAGCCTTGGCCCACAGAACACGGCGGCACTTCTGGATCATGCTGAACAATGGCCTCCTTTTTGAATGATAGAGTTTTAGGTGCCATCTGTGGGTGGCAAGGCAGACTCTGTTTACAGACAGTGGTTTCTTGAAGTATTCCTGGGCCCATTTAATAATGTCAATGAAAGAATCTTGCCAGTGAGTGATGCAGTGGCGTCTGAGGGCCCGAAGATCATGGGCATCCAGTAAAGGTCTTCAGCCTTGTCCCTTAAGCACGGAGAGTTTTCCAGTTTCTTTGATTCTTTTGATGAGTTTATGTACTGTCGATGATGAGACCTTCAAAGCATTTGCAATTTGACGTTGAGGAACATGGTTTTAAAAGGATTACACTTTTTTTTACGCAAGCCTTCACAGGTTGGAGAGTCTCTGGCCATCTTTACTTCTGAGAGACTCAGCCTCTCCAAGACATCCCTTTTATAGCCAATCATGTTATCAACCCAATGCCAGTTCTCTTAATTACTTGCTAAAAGTTATTTCAGCTGATTCTCTTTTTTACCTCAATTGCTTTTTCAGCTCTTTTTAGCTTGTGTCCCAACTTCATTGAGACCTGTTGCAGCCAGAAAATTTGAAATAAGCTAATTTTGTGGATAAAAATGTAAAATGTCATCTATGCTCTATTATAAATAACATATCAGCTCGTGTGATCTGAAAGTCATTGCACTTTGATTTTATTCACAATTTACTTCGTCCCAACTATTTCGGAATTGGGGTTGTAGTTTCAAAATTTGAGTAGAATGCCCCAAAATCACAAAACTGATCAATTGGGCAAAGAATGGCTATGTCATTGCATTTGGATAAGCAGTGGCTTTTAAATGATGACAGAAAAACTGAAATCTATCATAGAATTAAAGAGGAATTGGTGCCAGAAGTTTTCTGCATATTTAATGAGTTTGCTCAGTTACCATGGCAGCCGCATAAACAGAAAAATGCCAACTAGTATCTTTTTTGGTGGTTACTGCATAAACCTCTTTAGATTAATTCTGAGTTGTTTCCTGGTGTCTTTTCTCACTTAACCCCAGATCACCCCTTAATTAAACTCCTGTAATACAAGGCAAAATACATCCTGTTAAAACTTTTGCCAATGAATGGTCAAATACTTCAATCAACTAAGTAAAATTCTTACCTATGTATTTTTTATTGCAGGAAGCCAAATTTGATTGCAAACTGAGATATGAAAAACAATGCTTTTTTTTCATCTCTTAAAAGAAACATGAACATGTTCATACAGAATGGCCCCTTTTGGTACCTAAAAGAATGGCCTCTGTGGTCATTTCAATCATCCTTCAAACAATTCTTATACCTTAGTTCTGTCTTTAGTAAGGGTCAACAAAAACCCTCTAACACTCGATTGGGAGCTGTGCTGATAAGCAAGAGGTTAGAGTGAATCCTGAGAGAGGTCATTTCTGTATGCAAGTGCTGATAATGTACAACTGAAAGAATTATTCCTGCTTTGTGTACTCTCTTGTTCTTAGGTTGAGAATAAACAACAAAATTGCAAAGTTGTGAAAAATGCAATACCTGTCAAAAGTATGAGAATGGATTACATTCGTTTCGGCTACATATGCAAAGTAAATAGAATTTGCATTACCAAGATTCATGAGGCAAAATTACGATCACTTTTGCATCATAGAAATCCACAAAACTAACTCTGCAAGGGAAAAAGTACATTATTGTACCAACATCGCTTTGCATATTGATTTCCACATTTTATAGTCCATTGGATTCATTTCTTATTGTAACTTATCATGGGGTCCTGCAATGCATTTGAGCCTGGGGTCAAAACTGGGAGAAACTCCTGTTGTACAGCATTCTTGCTTATATAATCAAATTGTTTAAGTATAGATTTTAAAAGTAAAATTGCTTAATGATTTACTAAAAACAAGTTTTGTGGATTATTATGATCTTCGAGCGCTTACCAGGGCATGTACTAAGCAGGAGAGACAGCAACCGGCAATAAATACAGGGAAGTGAACACCAGTGTTGATTTAGGCTATTACTTGATATTTTGACTGTAACAAGAATGGTAATCAGGAATGGTCGTCTCAAAATGATTCTGCTCGATAATATTTATGTCTTGCTAATTACATATTAGTAAATTATTGACTTATGTAAATCACATTGTGCCAGCACTATACCGTTGGGGGGTACGGGGGTTTAAAGGGTTAATAATACATAAGATAAACAATATATACCAAGAAAAGCTGATATCTACCAAGGGGTCAGCAACGTAGTTCATACTTCATGCAGTGAGAAACCATTGGCATGATTATATTTTTGTGTAATCAGAGCAATTATATCCCATGTGTAAAGGTTTGAGAGAACAATCTCGGAATGCGTGCAATTCCCAATCTAAAAGAGGAAGGAAATGCGAACCTACAAAATATTCACGAAGCACATACAACTGCAGAACACAATCCAAAATGAAGGACTACTCCTAGGAAAAAGAGCTCAGACTTTGGAGCAACTTAGAAGTAAAATAAATTTTCCAAATGCTAGCTAACTAACTGGAAAAGGTAGATCGCAACACCAGTCTAAAAGACCTCTGTTACCAGCACCGTGTAAAGATGACACAAACGCAAAGAGGTGCCAGAATCTCTGGAAATTTATAGGATTCACACACCTGATATTAATTTGGAATTAACCTGAGAGGCAGCGAGGTAGTCACAAGTACTGTGGCAGAAGACGAGTAGCCGATTAGCCAAACATACGTCGTTAGCATACTAAGCACTATGGTAAAATGTTCCAAACAAACAAGTGATAAACAAAATCGGAGTCCGATGCAGATAGAGCCTTATCTTGAAAGGCAGGGGTATGCCCACCTAAGAGCTGAAAAACAGCTCAGGAGAAGGCAGAAACAGACCTGATACAAGACACCATGTCCTTGTTCATTGTGTGTTAAAAAATGTATTCTGTTTCACTGATGAACACTCAAAGGCCTCTGTGACGAAAGCTTGAGCCTTTGCCAATAATTACACATGTAGTTGTAGAGCAGTCAGTAAAATTCACGTGCTGTGCTGTGAAAGAGTATGTTTGCGTGTATTTTAACTGACTACCGGTATCCAATGGCACTTTGATTGTTGTTACCGCCATTTTCAATAATTTATAATTATTAATTGAGATAAAGCGCTAACATGGCCAAAATGAAAGTGGGTGAGTAAGCGAGTAAGTGAGTGAGTCATGATCTTTTCATACTCAGTACCTCAGGAATGGTACAAGCCATAACTTTCTAACTTTGCACATTGACAGTGTGAAGAAGCAGATGCACTAAATAAAATTTGGTTGAATCTGTGAAGTTACATCATACAAAATTAATACAAAAAAACACAGTGGATTGCACAGTCCTGTACAATCCAGAACTGCACATTGCCTTAATCATTTAGCTCTGTAGTTAGCTAGCTGACTATTTTAGGCATCAATCCAGTAAGACTGTACGTTGCTTTTTTCAGTTATGTGGTTCAATGACGTCATTACCAGTGTGAGTGGCACAAAATGGAAAGGCAACAATAATGTGTAAAATTATCATTTCTGTGTATTGCGAGGTGGGCAGCGGAAAGAGGGGCTTAAAGCCAAAAACTACAAAGCAGAAAAAAAAAAACTTCTGAAATAAATTACCATTAATCTGAAATTCTGACTTGGCATGTTTCTGTATTTCAATTTGTGACCAAAAGGTAAGTGAAATAATGTGTTTCCTGCGCTGGAGGGTTTAAATTCTTCAAGATCTTCAACACAGCTGAAAGGCTAATGAATTTGGTAGGAGATGGGATGTAGCGCAACGTGGCATCTTTCCCTCATTCAAATTCTGAGAGCTCACAGTGTAATGGTCCATTTGAGAAACGCATTATTCATGGATCATCAGGGTTTCCGACTCTGACGTCGGCAAGTATCTTTCTCAAATGACTGTTTGTCATTATTTGCCACTTGTCGGTCACGTGAGGACACAGGATAAATTTAGTCTGCTTTGAAAATTGAGGAAAACTGACACCTGTGTGGCCAGTGTTCAAGAAATAATGAAGCTACAATTGAAAGATACTACTGAGGTTGATTTAGTTAGAATGAGAATGCATAATAAACTAAACAATTCAGTCGTTCACAACCAATTTATGTACCCTGAGTGCTTGTGTTACTCCTTCAGTGAAGCAATACTGAAAGATCATTCTTTGGCCTTGATCCTCAAAGCTGAAGTTCAAGGTCACAAACTAACTCACAACAAATCATTCCTGTTTGTGCCTGGTACAAGGCTAAGGTCTAAATGCAGTCACATACAGAGGGCTCCAAAATTCGTGGCATCCCTGACAGGCACTGCACAAACATTACTTAGAAAAATTCTACAAAGTATATTTATAGAGAAACTCTGAATAAAAAATTTTTAAAAAATCATTTACTGATTTTATTAAAAATCACTGTCCTCCATATCAAGGTTTCACAATTAATGTTACCCTTAAAATTATTGTGAATAATATCTACCAAAATTAAACCAGGTATTACATTCCAGTTACTGAAGTTTTACCTAAGTGTTAAGGAACTATATTGAGTCATTACCTCATTTCCAGTTTCACTTGGGTTTATCCCCCAGGATACTGAGGAGGATGGTGAGAGAAGCTACAAAATCCCCAAGAATCACTGTGAAGGAATTGCAGGCCTTGGTGCCATCTTGGAGTCACCAGATTTCGAATACCACCATCCGGCGCCACCTCCACAACCACAAGCTCTTTAAAAGGGTTGCCAGAAGAGAGCCTTTTCTGACCAGAAGACACAGAAGCAAGCGCTTGGAGTTTGTCAAATGTCATCAAAAATTATGACTGGAACAGGGCGCCCCGGTGGCTCATCGGTTTAAGCGCACGTCCCATAAAGGCTCTGTTCTGAGCAGCAATCGAACCCAGGTCGATGCAGGAAGGTCATTTACTGCATGTCTTCCCCCATTCTTCTCCCCAACTTTCCTGTCTTTCTACACTGTACAACAGTCAAATATAGGAAAAATTCCCAAAAAAAATCTTTTAAAAAAAAATTATGACTGGAACACGATGTTTTGGTTAGATGAGACCAAAATTGCATGTTTCCATCAGATACAGCATCAGCATATTTGGTATTTAAACAGAGATGCATTCAAGGAGAAGCACTGCATGCCCATGGTGAAATTCCATGGTGGGTCAGTCATGTTTTGGCTGTTAAAATTCAAGAGGTCCAGGGGAGTGGTTACGATTAATGGCAAAATGACTCCCACTAAGTATCAGAATACTTTTGGTTTTGGCTGACAATCTGGTTTCCTTCGCCAGAAGGCTGGGACGTTGCCCTAGGTGGACTTTCCAACCACACAACGACCCAAAGCATATCTAAACATCCACACTGAAATGGTTTTGTGACAATAAAATCGACATTCTGCAATGGGCATTTCAGTCACTAGACCTCAATCCATTTCAAAACTTGTGGGCTGAGGGCAGTGAAACAATGCAAACTCAAGATTATGAGGGATCTTGAAATGTTGTGCCAAGATGAATGGTCCAAAATCCCCCGAAACATGTGCCTTAATTTAACCT